>LS997566.1:29817495-31299995 GCA_000469685.2 Haemonchus contortus | reverse complement strand
GTGTTCTGATTTGTATGCACTACCCATGAGATAATGAGTATGGAGCTACGTAGGTGTGAAAAAATCCAACCCGTACGCTGGGCGGGAGTGTGCTGTTCTAAGATCACTTTCGAAATTCACGAGTGTTTTGAGAGAACGCTGCCAGCTGCAATATATGTAACGTACACAGTGATTGTGTTGTTAACTTCGAAATTCCAACTACTTTACTTCAAAACTTTCTTGGATGCTTACAGTGATCTTTCCTTTGGGGCGGTAGACTCTTATTTTTTAATTATAATACTTCTTAATCAGCACTTGCGTCGTGCTTGGATGGGAAAGGTCTGCACCACCTTGTACAACCTTAGTCATTACTCATGGAATCCGTGATTCCCTGAGACTTCGCTTCGCCTTATCAGCAAGTTTCTTGCAATTCCGTTTGCTCTCATTTGATCCCTCTAGTTCTTTGATTGCTTGAGGGATTCCATATTGCGGATTATAAGTCTCCCCGGATCTTTGTGAATGTTTTGTGAAGAATGTGGGTACGAAATATTCTTCCTCTGCGGCGGAGAATATTCTGTGCGCACTTCCTCCTCAGAAGATCTTCAAGGATCGAATAGCATCCAATTTGGTACCGCCTTAGCATGTCTTTCTGATAATGCAGAGGCATTACAAAGTGTAGACTTTTAACCCTTTGTTTTACATATCGTTGGATGCTTTACTTAATATTAATATGGCTCTTTTTTTGGATCTTAAATGAGAGAGCTCGTCCGAACACCGCTTCGGCGCCATTTTTTATCTTATCTTAATCTGATCAGAATTATTTTAAACCGTGTCCTTAACAATGGATTTCACAATGCTTGGCTTGCATGAACACGGTATAATCAACGATTTTTTGGGTGCCCCACAACCGAGCATAAATCAAGAAACGCTATTGCAAAAAATGTAAGGTCTATGAGTAGCAACAAAGCTCAGTGAATACCGGAAAAAGATTTTTCCGAAAGCTGCTCTGCCCCACTTTATGCCCAGTGACGTGGGATTAGAGTAATTACGGAGCTTTCTGAGTGATCGTTGCTCAAAGCAATTAATTCGGTAGAGAATATATACATAAAGGTTTCTTTCGTGCATATCAGCGTCAGTTAATTGGCTTCAGCATGGAACCGGACGTGATGAAGTGAATGGCATCCTCTTATTTACGAACTTCATCAAAGTGAGATTGCAGAGTCACGTGGTTGGATATCACTCTGGTCCTCAATGAGGCTGGCTCATGAATTATTGTCCCACTCCTTCATCACATATTTTGTTTCGTAATATAGAGACCTCACCTCCCATAACTTGCTCAGCACACCTAAGTTACCGGGAAGCTACCGGGCGACCGAGCCTTTTTATCAAACAGAATCGACCCCTTCCAATCGAACATGCAGGTAACACGGTCTGCAGTTATCGGCTCCTTTCGTCTATTTTGTAAAAGTCTCCGTTGTTATCGTTTCGTCTTGATTCAGGACATATGCTGACCACCAAATACCGCAACCTAGCTTTTGTTTGCAAATTGTGCTTGGAAGGTGTTGAGGAACTTTGTTGTTGCACATACGAGGGCTGCCTTTTATATTTTGAGATTTGGCAGCACTAGTGTAGTAATCAAGCAACTGACACCACTATCGTAAAGTTTGACTATTTTGAGGTTACGTTGCGAAATTTGAGCGCGATTTGTGTTGTTTACACTAAATTATAAGATTTTGTTTGGGCCAAGTTATGGGGTCGAATCGTGAGCATTTTTGCGCGATTATTTTCTACGACTTCGACGTGGACTATCTCAACAGCAATCCATGGATGAACTTAGTTCAATTTTTGGTGATGAAGCTTCATCCAGGGACAGTGTTTATCGATGGTACAGTGAGTCACCCGAGGTCATAGTTCACTCGAAGACGAATTTCGTGGAGGTCGTCCAAAATCAGCTAGTTGTTGTTCCGGAACCCGTTGATATTGTGCGCAAGCTAATACTGCAAGACCGTCATGTGACCTATCGTGAGATTGGGACAACCTTAGGCATTAGTGGGACCAGCATACATTCAATATTGCATGAACATGTGACTGCAAAAAAATTGTTTTTGAGGAATTTGTCGACACCCCAAAAAAGGGACTCGTGTCGATTGGCCGAAAGAAATGCTCAAAAAATACGATCGCGGTGCTTCGAAACACGTCTATGACATCGAGACAGGTGATGGATCATGGATTTTACGCATATGAGCCCGAAAGGAAACAGCAGTCGACCGTATGGGTACTTCAAGATGAGCCAAATCCAACAAAAGCTGTCCGCGCACCAAGCACTTCCAAGCAATTGATCTCCTGTTTTTTTTTTTTGGAAAAACTGGACATTTCGCAACCGTACCACTAGAACAAGCAGAACAGTCACTTCTGAGTGGTATACTACCATTTGTTTGCCAGTTGACTTTCAAAAAATCAGGGAAAAAAATTGCTGCAGACGGATCACTCTTCACCACGACAATGCGAGCTCCCACACATCGGCTCAAACAACTGCATTTTTGAGTACTTAAAACAACGAGTTGACAGGCCATTAGCCATGTAGTCCTCGGGTGACTTCTCCTCATCCCGTACGTAGAAAATAAAATTAGAGTTCAACGTTTTTCGACACCTGAAGAAGCCGTTGATGCGTTCAGGATTCATGTTTTAGAGTTACCTACATCAGAGTGACAAAAGTGCTTCGAAAATTGGTTCGAGCCCATGCAAAAGTGTATAGATCTTAATGTGGAGAATTTTGAAAGGCAGTAAAGCGAATTTCAATAAATGATATTTGTTTCTGTTTTCAAGTATCAAAGTATAAAAGGCAGCCTACGTGCAACCAAGAACCGAAGCGTCCCCGATTGCCGGTCACTTTTCGTTGTACATCACACATTAGTTCGGAGAGTGATCGTTTGCTCCACAGACGGGAACATCTCGAAACGACCATCCGGGCCTTCGTTTATCAAGCTCTTGTTCTGCCATTTCCTGTTTATAGATGATACTGAATTGTCGCAAATGGTCTTCATCCATCTGGTTTTCCGTCAATCTGAATCTCAAGCAATTCTCGATAGAACGATGTTTAGGTTTGATTCGAAGGATAACATTTCTTTGCATGGTCTTCGTTGGATGGCCGACCCTCAGCACATCATTTTTGAGGGTCCTTATCATTGCTGTGACACTTTTCGATAGTGAGAGTTGGCACGGACGCGTTATTGATGTCATGAGCTGTCTCGGCAGTTTTCCGGCTTTATTTAAACTAAACGAGATTTCCAAATCCGAAGTCGGAAGTCCACATTTGTTGTTTGCACGTGCAGTATCTGCAGCACTGAGAAAAGAGGCCACGTAACCCTAAACAAAAACAAACCAAATCGATGTCACCATCAGAGAGTCCGCTTTATGAGGGTATATAAATGAAAGTATACTGACGGATTTTCGTCATTCAAGATACAGGTAACAAAAACCTATTTCGGAAGTAAAGGTGCTCTGGGAAGACGTGGTAGGAGCGCAAGACAGTGAAGATGATCGGATTTTCAAACCCATAAGTTCTATCCGTTTACATGTACTAGAGATATTGGGGTTAGAGAATTCATGCTTCTGGCTGAAGAACGGCGGTTTCCAAACCTGTCGAAGACCAAGGGTATTTCACAGCCAAAAACTAATGGGTTCACGCTCTATGCTTAAAGCTATCGCGGGCAGATGAAATTCGAGACAGGTCGCACTTGAAATAATATGATCGTGGCCATAACTGAAATTGAGCAAGAACAGTCGTACAAATCTCTCCTATTAGGTTGCTCTATTGCAGCATTCAAAAGGGGATTTAATTGGGTGTTTGAATTAAAATTCTCTTGAAAGAATTCAATCGCAATTGGAATCTTATAGACGGGAACCACTCGAGATTAACATCAAAGCATAGGAAGTAATTTTTGATCAAAGCATGAAAAGAACTTTTCTTATGAGGCTTTCTCAGGCGTAGTGAACGTGACAAAGGATGAGTTACGGTATTCTAATCGATAGGTGTCGGTCATCCGATCAAATTTCTTGAAAGCTATGGTAGCGATGTATTCAAGAAATCATGCTCTAAGTTGTGAGCTCTACTTGCTCACTATTATCTCAAAGATATTGTTGAAGCGCGAGGAGGTGATCTGGCAAGTGGCGCACTATCGCACACACATGGTACGAGGATGGGATCCCTCATCGATATCTGTTCTAGGCAACTCAGCTTTCACCCCTCGGCGGTAATTGGTACCTGACTCCTCGCCCAGCTACCGAAATATTTCTGTAGGCCAACTGCTTTCGAACTATCCCTGCAATTTCGAATGGAAGTTGAATGCGGGGGGTATCCCGAAACGAAGTTGGTCAATGCCAGAATCTTCTCTTTAACACTAACTTTCCCTACAGCTGTTATCTAATTCACTCCAGACTCTGGGTCATATCACATCGAACTAAACGTCTTTCAATGGAGTGCTCTGAATGTTTTAATTTTGGAAAGAAACTGATTCCTAAAAAAAATAAGGTAGGGGAAGTTATATTGAAAGCCCTGAAGTCACTTTGGATGTAGACTTCCGTTACCCTAAAAAAATAGGCTGATTTTCGGTGTTCTGCAGTGCATAGATTTTTCTAGAATTTGCAGGCATACATATCATGGAATCGTGCTCGAAGAAAAGCTTAGTTTTTTTACTTTGAGGTCTTTTTTCCGAGTATTAAACTCGACACCATTTATCAATTCATCCACTATTTTTCAAATAAACGCCTTAGCAGGTGCAGGTGAGCGCTTTCGCCACGAAATAATTTTCGCTTTCTTCTCTGCTTCAATGGTGGCGATGGGATTCAACGAATGTTGTGAAACCACTCCCGTCCTGATATAAGCCTATTTCGAGAAAGTTACAAATGTCTTTTTTTCTGTATACTTTATGGAGATCATTAGCTGATCATGTCCCCGCCTGCATGAACGTTTACGAAATGTTTGGACTAAAGCTTTGAAGTAGTCTGTGTCTCGAACTCTTAAAAAAATTTTTAATTTTTTTGGCCAAAGTTCGGGCGGTATCGCCTTCTTTAGAGCCTGAAATGAATAAGATAATATGCGGATATCCGATTGAACTTCTTTACAACCCTACCTTATCTCAAGATCCCTCAGGGCAAGCATGAAATCCGAGGAACAGCCACTCGCCGTAGTTTTGTGGATTCTTGACATCACCCTGCAACCGTAGTGGGACCAGTGTTAGCTGTACCGAGGTTTTTCCGTAGGTGGAAATTAGGTATTGGTTTTCTGTTACGAGCCCTAGGTTTACGACGTTACCAGGCATTATGGCCTACGCAGCTAGATAATTACCACAATGGAGTTCCGCAGAGCATTTCTTCGATGGGTTTTTGAAGTTGTGGTATCAAATCCGATTTCTGTCCTTTTGGATGCCCTTTGTCTCTGTGAACGCCCACGTTTTCAAGCAGTGACACCTACACGGGCCTAAATATTTGGAGGGATGGGGGCGGGATCCAGGGGAGGAAATTGCCAAGCTGGTAAACTAGATAACTGTTCGTTTACTTTGTTGGGGCTGAGTTGTTAAACCGAGTGCCTAATTTGTTGTATTCTTTGCTTCGACCAATTGTTCACATAACGAGTTTTCCAGTTTCCCGCTCTTAAAGATTGATTTGGGAGAATTGCAGTATGGAGGAATACACCAGAGGAAACTTCCAGATTTTTGTCAGACAATTTTCTGGACGTGGAGGTTCTCTGCTGTGAATGCAATAATTTTCTATTTGCATTCTTAGAGGGTGGTCCTTCGGATTCATTAGCCAGCACCGATACATCGTGGACTGGCAGCCTGAATCTATATCTTTTTCATTCATTTTACTTCCACATCTTCAAATGGATCGGTGATTTATGTCTCAGTGACTGCTTTATCCCTTTCATGAACCTGCGCCCACTATCAGCATATCGCATTCATAATTTCTATGTGGGAACATTGTAATTCTTCCCAGTGTTTGCTGCCATCCCGCTAGCATCTTTTAACATTCAGCATATTTATTTACCCAACACTAGTACCCCGATCGAGTGCACTTCATCCTCCTCAAATTTCGCCGAAAGACCTATTGCTCGCTGGCTCTTTTTGCGGGCTCTTTTCATTCAGTGTTGCCTTTCCCTCACTGGAATTTACAGTTCATCTGAGTTGAAGTACACTCGAGCTTTCAAATTCAGTTCCATCAGCTGGTCAGTCAAATCTGGCAATCATTCTACAAAAAGCACTCTTCCCACTGGTCGTATCCTAGTTTCAGGTACATTCGGAAGGAAGTCTAGTTGAATGTAATTGTAATCGGTGCCGTCATTAACGTCCTTTTTAATCTTTTCTTTTCTATCTCCGCCCTCTGAACCTTCTTCTAAACTTGCCTCGACTTCAATAACTAATCAAATTTGCTCACAAGTCTCCCTCTTTTCACACTTTTTCCCTCCAGATTTACCAGCTCTTTTATTATGCATTTTTACCTTCTAAACTAATCATGGAATGAAGCCAATTCATTTTGAAGACTTGCCTAGCAAATGCTGACGCGAGCAAGCGAATGCACATAATTCCTGTTTTCTGTTCTCATACCTATTTACAACGAGATCTGGAAAGAAGTAAAATGGTTAAGAAAAAGCAATGGCGAAATGCGGTTTCTTGAAGCTCGTCCGAGTCTCGACCTAGGCGATCACCTTTCCACCTCCTTCCAATCAAAACTTCTCTATCCGGAAAAAACCATTCCGAGCTATGCCGAAAGCGCGTGAACGCCTCTGAACCATTCTCGTATTTTCACAGAACACCGAAAAGAATTGTTTACGAATTTGATTGCCGTTCGGACCAGCAATCTCACAACTATGTCGGCGAAATTTTTAGCCCTCATTCAGATTGCTCGAACTGTTGGACCAAGTCGGAAATGTTTTTGTTCTGTACCCTCATGGCGGATGATTCAAAGCTCCCTCCGTATCGAATTGAACGAGCCCACACTTTGCTCATTCTGTGCCCTTCAATCTACTTAAGCTTCGGTCGTACCACGTTCGATTTCTCTTGGTAGTCAATGCTTTTATGTCCCAAACCAGAAACCTCACTTCTTGGTCTCAATCCAGTCCAAATCGAATACTTTCGTTGTTGAAAAGATCTTTCGCATCATTTTCTCATACTTATTGTAGACCTCCTAGCGCGAGAAAACTACCTCAAAGTAGCCAACGCTACAAATGATAGATTCATAAGGGAATCAGATGAACGGATGTAGCTGAGGCTTTATACTCGCTTTGAAGCTGGACCTATGATTTTAAGCTCGCAATCCTGTTATGTATTTAGAGTCATTACTTCGTTCAGAATATCAAGTCGTCTCATTCGTAACAATTTGCAAGCTTTTTTCGGATTCAATCAGCAGTGAAGGATTTAAGAAGCTATTCTAGTGCGAAGTTAAGAAGACTCCACTGCTGCCAGTGACCCCATGCAGGCGTCCAGGCGCACCAAACAGCTTCACTTCATTAAGAGCGTATAAGATTCTATTAGACCTGCTTCGGGAATCGACCAGTTGTCAAAGCAGTGGCCACGTACACCTCCCTTTGATTGATCAGAACAGTTGAGGTCGGACGCTAGTTGTCCGGTGGTTGAATCAGATGTTTCACATTTTTTCATCATAAAACTACAGGCCAGTTTGAGTTGCGTGGGGCTTGGAATGCTCTTAAGCCTTATTGATCCTCATGTACTTGGTCGTTGCCCTCTATTTGTCGACATTATCGTGGAGGGTCTGGTGATACACCTCAGCAACAATGGTCTTTTTTAAAACTAAGTCTCCAAAACATCATGTCCGACAACTCCCTAGCCAGAATAGCAGCTCGGAGCCGTCCGATTCTGCATTAGTTACACGTGGCACCTCCTCGGCCGGGGAGCGTCGTGAATGACTTCACTGTCGAGGAATACTGTTACTGCAGGCATCATTTCGGTTTTGAACTTCTGGTTCTGTAAGAATTTGAGGAAGTGACATACATCTCCCCGGCCACCGTCTATTCTTCGAGCACGATTCGGTTTACGGTCTCAGCTGAGAAGTAGTTCTCGAGGAGGCGTTCAACAATGGTCAAGATTCTGTGTTCCAACATTCGACTTTTGATTTCGTCTACCCACTCTTTGTTGGCGGAGTGAATATTTCTAGCACCCCCCCCCCCAGCCTTATTTCGTATAAGTTCTTCCTTTTGAGCATTAGCACCAATTTTCTTTCATTAAAATATTGATCTAGTTCATCATGGGTTTGAGCAGCAGGTTTTCCTCTTGTGGAGCCCCATCTGGAAACTGCTCGTCGATTTAGGCTGCTCGTGTTTCTTTTCGTTTTTTGAGTACGTTCTTCTGCAGCTGGAATGGAAATTATGCGGTGATGTGAACAATGGTACTAGCTTCTGATAACAGCAGCTTCGGTGCAATCAGCAAACTTCCTTTTCCCACAACACCTTCAAATGTAGGTGCACTTTGAATGGGATGATCGACAGTATCTTTATCCTTGTTACCATAAACCAAGAAACAATTCTTCTCCAGTTCCCAAAATGGTGTGCAACGGGTGGTGTCTCCTCTTCTCGGTCAGTCCGATGACGTCGTCTTTGATATTCCTGCTTTGCATAACCAGAGCTTCGATATACGCTTCCGATGCAAGCGCTCCTGCGTGGGGGATGCGATCGCCTTTTTAGCCCTCCTTCTTTCTGGCCCTCCTTCATTTAGCCTTTTATGGACCTGAGATTCCAGCTGTCTTTTCCGAGCGCCCTTACGAAACACCGCAGTACTGGGGACTCGCTCAGGTTCGGGCCCATTTATATTCTGTTTTTAACACATGGATTCAACGATTAGCTCGCGAAGCTCTTACCCGGAGAGGGGACCCCCTTGTGGACGTGGACATGCAAAGTGCCGTGAAAATTTTAATTATATATATATATTGAATATTGATTAACAAGAGTAGTGAAGGCTCCAACGTAAAACCCGTCGAGCAGCAGAAACTATGGCAAGAGGATTCGGACAGTACAAGCCCACATCTGATGGTAGTGATGAAAGCATGTGGCAGGACGACAGGTGACCTCCGCTTCGGTAGACGGATATTTCCTCGAGCAAGACCTTGTCGTTAGTCCAGTCAACCGTAAACCACCAGGCCTGCTGTGCGCAACTGGGCGCAGATGAACGGACAAGGGGAACTCAAAAAGAGAGTCGCCATCCCTCCAGTTCCTCACACTACTGCCTAACCACAGTGAAGCGTTATGCCGGTCGAGATATGCTCCCGCACGACGAATTACCGGAGCTTTTGATAGGAGCACGTTATAAAATGCAAGAATTTGAAGAAAAGTAGGAATAATATCATTTTCACAGAAACAGAGATCAGCCCAAGCTAGGTACACTCACGCCACCCGTTTCACCCTCCCAGTCTGCCAGCTATATATTTTTATATTTGTCTTTGAAATTCTATCTTACACATTATATATGAGGTACACAACTACATGTTTCCCGTGAATGCACGATACTCAGCCAACCACTTGCAATGCACAACTTTAAAAAGAGATTTTAAAGTGACGCTTATAGTAGAGTGAATCACTGTAACAAATTGTATTACAGCGTAGTTCTCGCGTTGATTTCCGAAGTAAAAAATGGAAATGAGTGCACTGCAAAATGTGTCCGGCCGATTCGAGTAAAATGTGAGCGCCAGCTGGGAAACAAATCAGTCTGGCTCTGATTCACTGCCTCCAAAGAAATGAGTCCCAGAAAAAACAACATAAAAGGTGAAGCTGCTACCGCGTCAAGGATGCGGAGTACGAAGAAGAAGTATGGAAGGGAAAGACCTAGTCAGAGCAGCGAAAGTCGATACACTTTCTACCGTTCTTACATGCCCAAATCTTTGACGGGGAACTACGCATTTGAGGACTGGGTAGTCGTTTTGTGAGCTATTTCGATCTCCACTTCTATCAACTTCCACAACAAAAGGAATGTCTCCTTTGTTTTATTTTTCTTTTTATCACTTGTCCCCTTGACCCTTTTATGATGCTCTAGTACAGCAGTCATCGCCACAGCACGTCTTATTCCCTCTATCAAAATATGTGATCGCCATCATTTGAAAAAATATTGGCTCATAATACGGCTGCCCTGCAGGAAACCGCAAATAAAACCTCGAAATCGCGAATAACCGTGCTTATCCTGCTCCAACTAACTATGTAGTACAGGATTCTCTGTTGCATTTGGGATGCACGCAGGATGGCAAAACTTTAAGACGCACACTTAAGAATCCTTGTGGTCTGTCTGCAAGTTACAGACTTGCTGCACTACTCCGGGATGCCCTACAGTGATTTAGTCGCAGAAATTGAGATATGGGGTAACCCACTTTAAAATGAATGGGACGAGAAGAGGTGATGGGAGTTGTTCAAGAAGGGCGATTACTGAAATTAAGGTGATAGCAGAAGTTGCTGTAGATAGGAAGAAACCGCTACGACAGACAAGAACAGGTGCTTCTCCATCAGCTAGGAAAAGTGAGAATCAGAAGTAGAGGAACTCTGGATGCGAGGAGCTCATTTTTAGAGCCAGAAATGATTTGGAGAATCCTTTTTCCAAATCATGGAACAAAAGTGAAAGCTTAGAGAATTTCAGCATCGCAGACCCACACCTATGAAAGTCTAGATCAGGAATGCCTTCACTGGTCTGTTTTCTCTGACTTACAAGGATTGAGAGAACCTGCCATCACTTGAACAGTTTCATTTACTATGTCCTGTCCTCATATGTCCAATCGCCCTTCTTGAACAACTCCCATCACCTCTTCTCGGGGTCAGTTCCAGTTGCTTTATGCAATTTTGTGGTCTCCTCAGTACGTGCCCATACCATTGCCGCTTTTTCATTTTCAGCTGGACAGGGGCTTTTGCGTGACTGATATGACGTCTTCTTCGCATTCGCATAGTCGCGTAGAACAGCAGGCTCATCCTAATATCCTCACTTTTGCTGAGTGAAGTCGACTTCATAATATAGCTGCAGTGAAGTAATGTCGTACTATCATGGTACTGTAAGCAAGATGTTCCTCTCAACTTTTCAGGTACACCGTTCATTGCGGCATATTTCACTGAATTGCCTTCGTTTCACCCATTAAGCGTTCATTCGAGCCTCTACGGCATGGTCCACGCTATTGTGAGTCGATAGGTCCTTTCTCATGTATGTATTTACTCCATCAAATGTTTGTCTTCTTCACGTTTAGCCGGAACCCCTTCATCGCCTGTACTTTCTGACACTTCTGCAGCCTGTCCTGAAGTTCCTTTCTGCTCTCCGCTGTCAGACGATGTTATTAGCGTTTCTAGTTCTTCAGTTAGCAACAACAGCAACGGGCTTAGCTGACCCTTGAGATCCCAAGTGTGGCGTCACATGCTTTCGTTAAGCCGTTAAGGGTATGTACAACTGTCTTGAACCTGTCGGGCATTTCCTTGACCGAGAAGATCTTTTACAACTGTATGAATGCATGACACTGCCACTGGCTCGAACAGAGGTAGCTGGACCAGTCCTTAAGAATTCGAAATGATTTGCCTACAGTTTCCAGACACATTGCTTCTTTTTCCCGTACTCCAGGACTTCGTGGGACCGAGTTATAATATTCCGTGAATAACTCCGCCCTTATTAGTGCACGTCCGGCCCATCAATCGCTGGCTTCATTTCTTTTGCTAACCTCTATCTACTTTTTCCCGCGTTCTAGAACGTTTCTGAAGACAGTTATGAAACTCCGATACAAGCCCCGCCCATTTTGAGGATTTGACCACATTTGTTCCACTATCTCTAACCACTTTTTCCCGCATTCTAAAGCCTTTTCAAACGAAGTTACACTCATTTTTTAAAAGTAGCTTTCACCTCAACGCACACTCCACACATTGTGGGCGGGCCTCCGCTGATGTCATTTATGTTGGAGACGCTTCGACAATGCTTACCCTACATAAACTTTTTCCAGCTCTGTTGGCTTTCCCCGAACCGAATTATAAATGTTTTCACAAAGCATTGCATTTTTGGAGGGCCGTCGGGGCTGGGTCTCCCTAGTTCGATCTAACTTACCAATGCACACCTTTAGCCACCTTTGCACGTCAGTTTTGAAGCCTCTCGTGACTGAATTTGGAATCATGGTCCACAGTACAGCTCATTTCGATGCACGCCACGCCCACTGTGGGCGGGGTTCCGCCGAGCTGATGTGTGCTTTGAACTTTTCGGGACATGGCCCATCCAGTCCACGCTCGACCCGGTTTCTCCAGGCAGATCTGAAGGAGCTAAGGAATTTCGTGACAGTTATACATAACGACAGAACGACGGACGACAAACGACAGAGGAAGCGTTTTATAGTAAGTAGGATGATGTCCTTTGAATTGAGCGAATTGACTTGATGACGTCCTCGACACTTCGATAGGACTCCATCTTTTGTATTATGAGCAACCAGCTTGTACTGCGGACCGATATTGTTGTCCGCTACATTCTTTCTCCTTCACTGAGGTTTCTATATCAGTGAAGGATTCCAGCCGGTCAGCGACAAGGCTTTAAAAGGCGTTCCCATGTGGCGGATAGGGGAGTAAGTCGCTGCTCAAAAGTGCTTCCATGTTCATTTTCATTTTTATTTATTACGCTCAGAGAACTCACTGCCTATGAAATCAAGACACATTGAGAAATACCCTCGCCATAGGTACTTGCCCAGAAACGCAATATTCAGAATATAAACTCCCTGTTTCTGCTGTGCTCGTTAGTATACCTCCTGTATCTCGCAGATGTATCTAGTATACATGTGTGGAGAATGGGGGTGCAGTTGGTATCTGCTCATCGACTCAACCGAGAGCTTGCATTCGATTGACTGAGAACTATCTGGGAGGCGATTCGGGGCCGCTACCAGAACAGAGCCCCTTGTCCACTTTAGGATGGCTAGGCTGCCATTCGGAGTCAACCCAGACCAGACCCCACGTTAGGGCCTGGCAAGCTGCTCGTGGGTATCCATATTCTAAAAACAGTTATATAAATGAGTCTCCACGGCAGCGTTGGGTAATACAGCTCGAGAGAGGCTGCTCAATTCTCAAGGTCAAAATAGACTGCATAAAAGGAGAAGAACTAAGATGGCTTTCTGTACCGCACGGACGCTTGCATTTGAAGCGTGTATAGAAGAGTTAGCAAGCTATAAAGATCAAATATGACGGCATCTTCGTATCTAGGAGAACCGCTTGAAACACGCGACAGTACAGGTGTTGGCGGCGCATGTGTCCTCGTCAACTGCACTTGGTCATTAACATCAATTCTTAGCAAAGGTTGACAATCGGAATCGGATGTTGCGTTTGAGAAGATATGACTCAACCCCCAGCTCTAACAATCCTCGACGCCTACGCGTCGATAGCAAGCTACAAGAAAAGGAGTTGGAAGCGTCTTATGTAAATCAGGGGAGGCTCTACAAAGGAGACCATATTTTGTTCAAGGTTGCCGCCGGTGATTCCAATGCCAAGATTGGCCCCAGAAGAATGGCTGAAAAGCTCCACATCGGAAACCAGGAAATGGAGTGGAATGAGCAGGATGAAAGGCTGTCCGAGTTCATTATGTCGATCCGCATCATCCATGGTAACTCGCAGTTCCAAAAGCTCTCTCATTCTCGGACATGGAAGCCAACTGGCGAACAGATCTATAGTGAATAGATAAATCTTCTTCAATTGAAAAATTCGCCTGAGTGACGTCGCTGCTGCGCTGAAGTTCCGAACCATGGTCTCCTTCGTGCAAGATTGAGTTTCTCACTGCGTAGAGAGAGAGCTTGATGTTTAGGAGACGAAGCTCCAAAGCCTCCATCGACTGGGTCCACTTCCTTCCCTTACACATTCCGTTATCGACAATATTGATGAAGAATGCGTCCGGCGACCGGGTCTTCAAACATTTTTTCGACAGTGCTAGGAAAGCAGAAAGCCCACAAGTTACCGAAAGGCAACTCTCTTCGAAGACTTTCGGGCTGATACGCCAACATGGAAGCGAATTAAAAAAAAAACCAAGATGACTCCCCTCCGCCGCCTTGACGAAACAGTTACAGCATTTTTAAGTTCAATGTAGAAGGTAATCTATGACTTCTACACTGATCTCTTTGACAGCGACGTTTACCTGTCTACCTACCCACGAATATGTCGTCCCTTCAGTTCTCCCTTTAGAAATTCGATATGCCATCATGTCAGTGAAGGATGTACGGCACTCGTTCCCGATAGAATCAAGCCAGAGCATTTGAAGAGCCTACCGCCAGTCATTGTCAAAACCGTGGCTCGGCTTTACAGGCTATACCTGTCGGAATGCAAAGTGCTCACGTCGTGGGAAACTCTTCTGTTAAATGAAAGCGAAAATTCGGTTGAAAGGTTCTCGAGCGTTGTCTATTTGTAGCAGCGCCTCAGTCAAAATGTTGCACTCAAAATTTAATAGGATATGCAGCGGACAATTGGGTAAGTGTCAGAATCATGTTTCGGCTGCGTACGCGTGCCAATTACTCTGTTTTCGTTAGGAGCTCTCACTCTCCAGTGCAACCACCCATTGTTTCTTGAAACATTTATTGATCAGAGGTTCATATCAACTATTTGAGTTCTATATCCATTGAGACTCGGGTGAGGGAAATTTCGATTTACGATTCGGAAGCGATCTCTGCCATAGACGGTGCCCCTAGAACCGCTCTTTTTACTTTGTCGATGTGTTATTTTTATTGAAAAATTTACATATAACGCTAATGCATTTTTTATCCCGAGTGACTATTCTCGCTAAAGGCTTGATTGACAGTTCGAATGACCGTTCTTTCCGATACGACCCATTCCACGCCTAACCTAGCGAAAATGCGTCGTTTAACGGCTGCTAGGTGGGTGAGTTTTTTCCGCTCGCAGGGGACCAATTTTAGATGTATCCCTGATGAAGTTCCTTGTGAGAACGCCAGATAGAACATCATATATGGATGAGATCCTTGAGAAACTATCGGATGAAGACAATGAACTTCATCGAAAATGGGAAGATAGGAAAACCTGATAGAAGAAATCGAATGAAACGAATAAGCGTTTCTGTTGCTGTCTGAGTGTAACTTTCATGCATGTATTTCAGTTATATTTTAAGAGCAGTTTTAGAAGCGAAAAACGATGGGAACAGATGCAGTTGCCGAAAAACTTGTACTAAGGCTGTATATTTCCTAATTAGGCAATAGAATATGAAATTGAAGCTGAAATACGAGGTGCAGGAAAGGCTGCGGACATGCAAACGCGTTTATACTAGCGATCAAAGACGATGCAGCTTTGCAAAAATGGGTGGAACTCACTACTCTGCTTTTCAGGAAAATATACAGGCCTGTAAAAGGCAGGATAATTCCACTTAGAAAAGAAAATTTGCAATCGACCTGCTATCAGCGGCTGGTCCCTACGTTCAGCCGGAGCTCATTGTTCGTTAGTAGTTTCTGCCCTTTCTGTTGCTTTTCCTGCAGTTATTCTCTACTGTCCGCTATCACTGTGATGTCATTAGTGTAGAGGGTGGCCATCGGTGGCACACCCAAATTTGCTTTTGTGACAACATCTAGTGTAATAGAATAGGGAATGAACTCAAGGCTGAACCGTGGCGTACCCCAACCGTGGTGTTCGAAGCTTTTGTTTAGCAATGAGGAGTGCGTGTAAGTGTTTGGAACTAATCCTGCATGTCCATCAAGTAGATCAGATGCCTGAAACGTTTCGTTCATGATGCGCTCCTCTAAGGGCTGCTCGAGTAAGGCGGTCGAACGCTCTGTCCAGGTTGAGAACGACTAGGTAGCAGGGCCTACGCTCTTCACGATACTTCTCCGTCACCTCTCCAACTATGAAGGTGGCATACGGCTGGACCTTGTTGGCACCAAGCCGCTGCTGTGAGATCGCGACAAGACCCCTTAATTTTGAGTTGGCTAATCGCTCGCACAATATAACCACGTGGCACATTCAGCCTGATCCACCGGTAGCTCTCATGTGTACTTTCGCGATATTACCGAACGTTAGGAGGGACAGTTGATATATCAGGATGGGGAAACCGAGCTGGTCACAAATTCAATCTGTATCCAAAGAGGTACATCTCGTGTTTTGGTTGTTCAGGTTTGAGGTCAACTATTGAAAGCTCTTACGTCAGGGGCAAGTTAGCGAGGCTCAGGCCTGCTCTTACCAACTTCGCAGTTTCGAAGCTCATCGCCTGCAAGGAAGGAATGTTCAAAACAGATGGCGAGGTCGGGACACTCATCTTCCTCTTCAAAGCCCAGCAGCCATCATTTCATCACGAAGTCATCGAAAAGCTGCCTGAGCGTTGGATACCTCTAGGTCTATTTGTTTTTGAAATTTACTCTGAAGAGTTGCCGGAAATATAACAAAAGAGCCATGCGACGGCAGCTAGATATTCTGAGAGAACTTTCGAGAGGCATTTAGATGAGATTCGACGATTTTTTTTGTGTTTGGCAGTTTTGGAGGAAACTTCTACGTTCAACATATTAGGCATCCTGTAGCCCATTTCGGCAGTTTACGCTACCAAGCACTGTTGTTATGCGGAATGTTTACTGACTTGCCTTCATTTACTGAGGCCGTTCCCGTATTTTCCAGAGGTCTAGTAGGGACAGGCAATTTTCATAAAGTGCATTCACTGCAACTAATGATTATGTCACGGCAGCATCATAAATCCAACGAATTTAGCTTCCCTTCTAAAGTAGAAATGTTAAGTTTTGGTGGTGATTAGTGCACCAGCGGGCGAGGAAACAGAGTAACCCTCTGACTTTGCGAAAAAAGCTGCTAGAAGTAGTGAAAATAAAGGCTGTGTGAGATTACCATAATGGAAATGGCATGGAATGGGAATGCGGATGAGATTTTTGTCATTGCATTTGCGTAAAGAGCCAACTACATGAAGCCGAAATGTCCAAAACTGCTTTCCATTTTCACCATCGGTCAGGGCCAATTGTTTAAATTTCGAACATGTAGCCCTCATTAATCGTGTAGTCCTTACAAGCCGTAGAAACTCGTACATCTTTAGGTGTGGCTGACAGCCTATACGTATCTTTTAGCCCTTATGACGTCCTATCTAGGCCGTTTTCGATCTGACAGTGCTACGCATGATATACGGACGACTCACAGATCTGTCATATCTATTATCACAATTACCATTTCTATCGTGTATGAAATCTTCAGAATGGCGTTTGGTAGCTCTCTCCTCAGAGGGAGGAGCTTTTGTGGCTCTGATTGTTGCATAATTATGCTCGTGTTTCAGATGCTTACAGCCTCTTTAACATTACGATTAATCATGTACATGATAGGAAACGTATTAACTGTTGCATCGTTATATATCCTCTTCAATCAATCTGGTTTACATAGGAATTTCCGGTACGGTTTCAGGATTCTAGTTTTTTTATTGCTTTCCCCAAATATCAATAACCATCATAATTCATTCAGAATGGTGTTATTTATACTGATAATATTCGGATTTCTTCGATCTACATTCACATATTGTATTACTTTTGTGGGCTACATCGTTCCTCCTGCTCAAGAAGAGGTTCGTTTGGTTCGTTTCATAACCGTTCTACAATTGAAGTATCGCTAAACAGGATGGGCATGGGCACATTCACCCAATTTCGGGTAGACGCGCAGAAAATCGTAGTGACTTGAACGCGCAGGAAGAGTAGTAGGGCCCGTAATGGTGTTTAGGGACGTTTGATAGCTTTTTTATATTATAACTGTGTATTTTTACCTGATTTTAGGGAGGGGAGAGGCTCCGGGATGGGTGAGCCGATTTGGACGTTCAATTTTTATCTCATCTCAGCTTTTTGCACGAGATAACAATCTCAACCACCCCGCAGCCCCTTTCTTTCTAAGAAATAGGTAAAAACAATATTCTTTTGGCTAAGAAGCATCTCCATCAACAAGTGAAGTCGGTTACCGCTCCTTCTTTGCGCTCTAGCCGTCATTGTTTCGAAAATGCGCTGCCCCCTCCCCCAAATACATTTTCACCCTCTTTCAATTAATTAGGTAATCCAACTGATTTTTCAGATATTACGAACGTACTTTGTGGAAGCGTTTGTGTTCGTGATATGTGGGTTCGCCTTGGCAAGCCTCTCGCTGAGTGTCGAACGATGGGTTGCAATATATAAGCCAAAAATCTACGAAAGGTATTCGCACAAGACAGCGCTAGCAATGGGAACACTTGCTGCCGAGGTAAACTGGTGACACGAGACATTATAACAATCAGGGATGGAGTACTTGCCTGATCTAAGAAAGAAACAATTTGGAAAGATAAGAGCAAATGAGAGTGTTGAAAACGAAAAAGTGCTTAGAATAAAGGGGCGACTGAGAATCGTTTCTGATCCATAGCCCCAGAGCTACGCATGTAAATGTCCGACATGGATAGGAAGGACGGCAATCGCTAGAGATAACTGAAATGTCAAAAAGATATAAAGGCTTAGATAGGTTCTGGAGTACCTACTTTGCACAAGAGAGCGAGCTTGCTCAGTCTACTGTGAATACCTTACTGTTTGTTTGTAGTATAAAACAAAACTCAGAACGACTTTCCAGGTAATCATCACTGGCATAACAGGCCTTCTTGCAAACGTATACAATGCCACCCAGTGGCCACTAATTCTGGTGACGACCATTTTTGGACTCGTTAGCTTGATAGTGAGTTTTACGATCAAATATTCGAATAGAAAGTGATTACGGTGGCGAACGACGACCATGTCTGGCATCCATTAAACGAGGTTTAGAGTTCAAACGAGCTTGAATCTGCATAAGCGATTCCTCTCAACAGTGGGCTTTTTGGTAGTCGTGGAGTTTGAACTAGTAAAATCGGCACTATGCCTTAGGAACTTGCAATACTGTCCCTCAAAGGGATCTGCTACTTATGCACTCATTTCGTACCTATTCAGATAGCCATCATTGTCTGGAGTCGAGCAAAACATCTACTGAGAAACAGAAATTCTTCACTTGGACAGCGGTTAGTTTCTGTTTGGTTCAATCATTTTTTTTTTCAGTGATTGCTTATGGAGGGGGGAAGGTGATACAGAGGCAAGTAGCGCTCTAGCTCACACACGTGGTCACGGGCACGTATTCCATATCGATATCCGTCTAGGCCAAGCAAGCCTTCCATCCTTCGGGGCCGGCCAATTGGTATCAGACTCGTCTGGGAGGTTGAAAGCACTGGCTTGTGCATCGCAAATCATTATTTAGGCCACACCATACGCCACTACTATGTATTCTAAATGGAAGTCGAATGTGGGGCGCATCCCTCAGACGGGATTGATCAACACCCGAGGACTATCCCTTTTCGATTGCTCACGGATATATCCAATTTTAGGTTTCAAATAGCTGAGACTAATCGAACATCTCCAGTCTATCTATCCATATCGTTGAATGAATCGATAAGTATCACTGCGATGTCTATCGTAGGATTCCTGATGCTTCAAAGGGACAATACTGACGTCATTGCTTCGGATGACGTTCTCGTGGATCTCGTTGATGCCGTAAGTTGCAGACAAATTCAAAATACTACTCTGTTATCCAATACTTTAATATGTATCCCCTCTATACTTGGTTTCCATAGATACGATATTACCGCTAAATAATGTTTACGATGAAAAAATGCCACCTCTGCCTTTCCGAGCGTACATTAGAGTGAAGACCGATGGAGAGATGGAATGTGTTTCGCTACCAGTCTAGGGAAGGCCTTTCAACAAACGAATACTTAGCATCTTCAGTTTGTCGTCGGAATCCACTACTGGAGTAGTGTGGACGGCTGAAATCAGCAATTGCCTCCAATTTTTTGCCTATTCCCATAAGGAAGGATATAGCTGCAGGCGGTACGCTTTCCCGCCCAACAATCAGTTTAAGCCGCTAGGTCATTGAGCGAAAAATTCCTGGGAAAGCAGAGGTGAGTTTTTGAAGATTAAGTTACACCTTCGCAATGGAACGGTGAACAGCGGTTCCCATCCGAGCCCTGAACCTCCATATTTGCCGAAAATCGGCAAAAATGCCTTTTCGCATTCAATCGAAAAGACTGTGGGTGGTGGGGAAGTGGTGCACGAATGTCAAGTGGTGCACGCACGGTAAGCGGTTTGGATCCCGTATCGGTACAGGATGGCCAAGCCTTCCATCCCTTGGAGTCGGTTAACTGGTACCAGACTCGCCTGGGAGGACAAGAAGTCATTTCTGGAGTGGAGGGGAACGTCCATTCCGCGCGTCCGTCGAAACAATGTCACCCTGCTCATTTCGCGCGCCGCAGCCCGTTGCGATCTTGAGATAACATTACAGTACCACTAAGTGTCAGTGGAGCGAATGATTTGCACTAGTCTGTGTCGTCTTCACTTCAAGCAGACTGCCGCGGACCGAGCACAATTCGCCCTGACGACTGCGGCGTTTGTCAACGACCGCGGGCTGACACGCCGCGTGCCACGGCTGCGTCGTGACCTAATTTTGACGGACGCGCGGAACGAAGCGCACCCAGGCTAGGGGAGGGGGGAAACACCCTCCGCGTCTTAGGAGTTGATGTTTTACTTACTTCAGGTAAAAAAGCCGTGCACCAAGTATACGTGCATTGACCTGAGGCAAGGGGTCATTCATTATTTTCCTACACAAACTTAACGCCAATGCTTGAATTACTTTTTAATTGAATACGCGCGTGAGACTGATCGACTACTATCTCTTCAAGTTTTCACCTCAATAATCAAGTAGCCGGAGTTTATCGAAGTTGAAAGGGGAATTTTACGAATGGTTGGCGGATTGCGGGCTACGGTGACAAGATCCTGCCCAAACTGTAGTTCGTGGGGGACCGTAGGTCATCTGGGGAAGAGAAGAAGGATGAAGATGCGTGCGCAGGAAGTTTGACTGTTGCAGACGGTCATGTTGTCAATCAGGAATTCCTCACAAGGTCAGGTACTTGAGGGTACCTTCTTCGAAAGGCTGCATGGCGATCGCGAAATAAGCTTCCTGGCGAGTTATTTCTTCGTCTACGATCTTGGAGTTGTGAAGGAGATGACGCGAGCGTTGGAAACAAATGACAGAGCATCATCCAGTGGATGTAGTGGCTCTGTGATGTACTAAGAGAACAATGATAATAAGAGGATCCAATGCAGTGGTGTAAGTGGACGAGATATGTATCGTTCTAGGAAAGTGTAAAGTAGGTTGCACCGTCCGCAAAGATTGCACCGTCCGCAGACAGGCTTGTCGGAGGTATTCCGGATGGGACGAAATTAGCGTTTGTAGAGATTACGGACGATCGTAGCCTAGCTACAATCCAGAAGTACGTTTTATATAACAGTCAGTTGGGTGACCAGCACGAAATTGTCAACTACTGCGAAAAGTTTGCGGTCCCTATGACAGGAGTGCATACACAATGCATAAAAAACTTTTGGGATCATTCAAAATTCAAAAATTGAAAGTAGGTCGCGGAAATTCGTTCGCGCCATGGCCTAAAGGGGACTTGTGGGACAACCATTTTTCGAAGTCTTAGGAAAATGGCAGTTGAATAGCGAAGATCTCCCGTACAAACCTCAGTAGCTAATCCACGAAATATCCGGTTTCTTCGAACTTTCCATGTGAATTGAATTGCATTAAGGTTCATTCTTTTTTATTTACCTTTTAAAATTGAAATGTGAAATTTCCCCTATGCCTCGAGAGGGAGGAGCACCAGCGTGGATGAGACCTTGCTAACCTTGAAAAACAAGTGAAATAGAGAAAACAAAAATGAAATGTAATAGAGCAAATCTGGTTGGAGTTGACAGTGTTAGTATAACATAGAACAACACTTACAAGAATAGCGTGGACTTAGTGGTAAGAACTTCTGCATTGACCTCAAGCAACACGTCACCATTAAGACCCGGAGGGTTACATGCCAACTGCCTTCGCACCGATTTTCGTAGCGGCCGGCATTTGCAAGTCATTGTATAGGCCATATACGCATTCAATATGTGATGGGAATTGGCTGACGCTGAAGGCTTCATCTTTTATACTTGAACCCTAATGAGAATATTCTCATTCACCCCGCTCCAACTGAACGAAGTTAAGACTGTTCCCCAAAATTTCATTGGGATCAAATAAAACGAAGACGATTTCGAAACGAATTGTTAAACATGCAAAACATTATTCATCACTCCTTTATTCAACTTTAGCCCTTCTTTTATCGGAACATTAAAAGTCATGATGATTTCTTTAAAGGTCTTTTTTAGCTTGGAGCTTGGAGGATCATTTTCATCAACCTCGTTCTCATCTACTATTCTTTTATGACGAGAAGGAGTCGCAAATTGATCATAGCGCACATGGCAAGAGATTCGAACGTGTCGACAGCGGATTACTTCACTGGACTGAGAAAGATGTGGAACTGATGGTTCTCTAGCATTGAGGGTGCTACGGTTTTTCCGCTCACCTTCAGGAGCAATATCCTTGACACAAATGGGATTTTGAATGGAGCGGAGTTCCGAGAAGAGGGAAAACGTAATCTGGTCGTACGTGGAAGTCCAGTTCATCAACTTTCACAGTGTGCATAGACATGATCATGATAATTTCTTTCTTAAAAGTTTGATGGGGAGAGAACGGTGTACATATATGCATAAGTCCCCATAGGTTTTTTTGCATAGGTTTCGATTTGGTCTGATGGAAAAGTGTGCATGTGGGTAGAAATAACTTATCAATTTTACTTTGATCGCTATTAGTTAGCCTCGCAAGCAGGTTCCGTTGTAGTCAGCATGGTTACCGAGTTTAGAATCCTAATATCCTCGAAGTGGACAACGGAATTCAATGCCACTTGCAATCCGTTCATAGTTGATCGTGACCCTGGATGACATATCAAAAGAACGGCCACGGTCGAAGTTGTTGGCTAGGACTTTATTAGAGGAGGAAAACACGTCGAGTATGCTCTCCCAGCTTGCCACCCTTGGAAGCAAGACTCATACGGGGCCGGTTAGAGAGAGGGTGTAGGACTACTTGCGTCTAACGCCCAGGTGTTCGAAAAAGACATTGGACCTCTATTCGTGCTCATGTAGGATATTTTAAAACTTAATTGTAGCATGTATGTTGCACACAATGTAAGCAAACCTACATTTTCAAGATTCCGTTGTCATTCTCAGTTCAGATGCGTCGAATATATTGCATTGAGTAGGCGCCTATCAGCTCGGGACGCCCTGTACATAAGAGTTGTACATATGAACGAGGCTTGTTGCGCATTTTTTCACAATGCTGAGCTGATCTCTCATCTGTTGAGGAATCATATTTCACTCAGTCAGTTCGAAGGACCATTACCAGTTTTTTCTTGGGATGATTATACCTATGCCTATCCTTCTAGGTTTCCTTGAACCGTCACGCCATTTCGTGCTTCTGGGTTCTGTGCTGTCAATTCATTTTTCTTTCTGAGGAACATTTCTTCTATTCCATTATTTACAGCGTCTGCAGTACAACTGAAAAAGATATTTTATGCAAAGATTTATCATGCACTGCGTAGTGTATACTCCGAACATAAGTGATTGTGATTAGTCGTTCAGTCAGATAACGAAAGATATTCTTTTGAAATTCATTCGATTTCGGTTCAACAGCGATAGTGATAGCAATGTCATGATTATGTTGAAGTCGACTTGGATTACAAACTAGTGTTCTTTCCTACTTTTCCCGGCTGTATTGCTTACCCATTTCTTTTGTTTTTTGACAAGTCTGTGCTTTTACCCTCTAAACAGCACCACCTCGGAACGCTAGGGCTCGTACGCTTTTTTTTTCAATTTTGCTCACCACTAAGAAAGGGGAATTTTCAACAGAGGTGAACAATTTGCAAAATTTTCATTCTGGCATGTCGACAGCCTTTGAGCTGCCTTCCTCTTTTTTAAATACAGTAAGAAAGTGGCGTTTGTCATATCTTAATCGGCGTCACTATGAATTCCAACCCCACACCTTGATAAACGTTAAGCAGCTAGTTATTCAGCTAGATATCTGCTGTTCAGCTATATGAGCTTCAATCTACGATCCAGATTCTTTTCCAGTTATTTTTGCACGAAGGAGCGCCAATTACGAGACTATAGAGATTGGTTTTGTAAGAAGTTGACAAAAAATGAACACAGAAAAGGGACGAAACACAGCTCAGGAGGGATGTTGACTCAGAATGCTCGAAAGCTGGGCCGGGTAGGAACTGAATGCTTGAAGTGAACTTACTGAGAGCTAGACACTATTTAAGTTTCCACTTTCTACATGCATAAGTTACATAGTTCGACTCAGCTCGAGCTCTGAAGTGGCGGTATCAAAATTTAAAAAAAAACTTAATTTCCAAGTTCTCGGTCCAACAAAGTTCATGGGGCACGTCATTAGCAACGACGCTCGCTATAATTATGACTAACAGGCATTTTCCCTCATTAAAAGTGTCCAGTTAATGAGAGTATTCAGTTAGCTGTGCAGCAGTTATCGCATTCCAAAACCAAACAAAAAGAAGACCATGCGTGCTCCATGCTTTACTGATCAGTTTTACACCATTTTTCCAAAACGGACGAATTTATCCTTGCGCCAATATTTAACGTAAGCAATATCTTAAACTGAAAGGGAGTTAAAATGAGCTGATCCCTGGTTTCGGTAAATTATATGCCGATACTACAGAAATAGTATTTTCCTATGATTTGCAAATTGTATGCTTGAGTTCAAAAGTAAAAGCGATTCTGTCGTTCAAATCCCGGTTTGGAGTATATTTTCACGAAGAACATACGTTTTCTCGCTTTTCTAAGTGAGGTTTTCGATGTTCAAAAGGGAGCTATGCTTTTCATGGGAGGTATTTTTAATAACCCCTTTGTGAACAATCACGGACAGAGAAATAGTTACTTGTCTGGGTCCTCGGATTTCATGAGTGGCTCCCAATCTCGACCCAAATGACAGGAGACTGAATAATTTTTTCATTGGAAGTGAACATTTGAAAACTTACAACGTTCAGACCCACTTTCAAAAAGCTACTCAGTGAAAAATCACTTCGGATAAATACACTTAATATCAAATTTCTATCTTACACCGTCACTCGGATACCCAATAAGCCATGTGGCTCGAGTGGCCGAGGCAGCATATTTGTTGATTGCTAGTTTGCTTTGATGTGTGTCACCAATCGAACCTCCTCAGAAAATTGCACCTGTAATTGAATGTAAACACAATCCTTACATGCCACTGTTTCCAATGAATCTCACTTATAGAACAAGATTTTTGAGAAAAAGTGATCCATTCTCCTGTGTATTGAGCCGAGAGACATTCAGAGACATTCATGAAGTCCGAGGACCCAGACAAGTAATTATTTTTCATATTCGTGGTGGTGGTGGTTCACAAAAAGTTTATTGAGAATAGCTCGACGAAAGATGTAATATTCTTTTGAACATCGAAAACCTCACTCGAAAAAGCAAGAAAACGTACAGTACTCGCCTTAAGAACTCGGTATTTACGCGAATACCGCGCACTCCCCACTTTTTCGTCTTTTCTCCATAAGTCAGTTCAGTGAGGGGTATTGTAGAAGTCGTTTAACTCAGCTTGTCGAACTCTATAAGCTGATATCTTGAAGTATCAAAAAAGCATTTTGGATTGTGCCATGCACTTGAGTCCCACCCAAAAATTATAACTGTCTTTACTCACTAAATTGTGAAAATGATTGATCGGTTTTGTTCGGTCTCCATCGCTCATTTCTAATTTGGAGCTTGTAGATAACTGCATCCACGGCCTTTGCATTCAACACCCCTCCTTACAGGTTCCATTGAGAATATGGTATCAATTTACGGCAAAAAAAACTGAGTCAATTTTTTTGACAATTTCTAAATAATTTGTGGGGAAATTTTTCTAAGGAATCTGAGGAAGCGGCAATCTGCGAGACTGTTATGGTATATCTTATCGAAGGTCGCCATTTCTTCCTTGGTATGGTTCCAAACCTCGCTCTTTGACACGCCAAAATCACAAAATTATGTTTTTCCTTGTCCGTTGATCTTTTTGCAACGGAGTCGTATACCATTAGTTTCCGTGAAAAGTGCTGTCTACTGATATGTAGACGCACTTTCAAAACCAAAAAACACAACAAAACCTCCTTTCAAAAACATATTCTGCCATACGTTTCTCACGACAGCAAGCCGCTCCAAAAATAATGTTGCATTGGTAAGCAACGGCAGTGCAAGGCGGTTCAGAGTGGAGTATTCTAGGAACTAAAGATCCCGTCGAAGTTGGATTGTCAAACTCTATGAACAGATATCGTATCGAGAATGCTTCGTTCCACTCGGCGCACATCTGTAATTTGCGTGACGCGATAGGACCACTAGACCCCTGCGCTTTGCAAAGCTTCGTTCCAAAGCTCTGGTGTGAATGTAGCTTGAAGGACTAGTGTTCGCTGATCATAGTACTGGCCAAAGTGAGCCTCTTTTTCCATAGAGTAACCAGATCGGGCGGAGCACAACAACTCATCAACGACGAGTTTATCTCGCATTGACACAAAACTTCAAAATGCAAGTGGACAAAAATGGAACACAATCAAGCCTGAATAATGACTTTCTTAAAAAAAAAACCCGAAAGTCCGTAGTGAAAAGCACGAGATTTGAAATTAAAAAAAACATAGCGATATACAGCATAGTTGGCTAACTAAAACAGTTTCACAACTGGGAAAAATGATATTCAAAACAGTCTTCGAACGGTTCTTCATATGCTGCTGGATGTGCGGCACTGTGAAGAGCGCCGTGACCTAGCTCGATGCCGTTTTCTGCTGTTCAATGTGTTTCGACGATTGCCATACTTCTTAATGGAGTCAAGAGGTAACTTGAAGTATTTGGAGATGACCTAAGAAAAGTTTATCATGTGCATGGAACTTAAGTCTCTTATAATAGAAAGACAACAAGTACCTCTCCGATGAAGTGGACTCTCGGTGCCCTTAAATTGACTAGTTTTCTGTAATGATTGATTCTTTTCTTTTGGAAATTTTGAAACAAGATAAAAATAATATTAAGCAACTGCAAGCGAAGAAGGGATAAACCAAAAAACATGAGCAATGCACGACCACTCTATAAATGAAGCATAAACGCGGATCGCACAACGGCCCACAGGGTATAGCCAATCGATTCCTGTGTGCGCAAAATCGGACGTGTCCACAGGAATCGATTGACTCTGCTCTGTGAGCGTCACCTGCGATTGGGCAACTTGCCAAATATGCCATTCTGGTTAAACTCTGTATCGACCCATCGCCTTTTCACTCTATTGTGAAACGCTCGACGAGAATTCACAGCCTATCGTCGGTTCAAAGCTCATAATCGCATTCCTCTTCGGTGATAGAATGGTCTTGTCGGAATGGCCTAGATTTATAATTTATGCTAGCCGTCCAACGGGCGCTTCTTATGACCGTGCACGGAACGACTTGGGGAAACTTCTACATCGTAGACAATCAAAACAATAAAAACAAAATAAAAGTAACAAGAAAAACAGATCTGGAATGTTCGAACGATGAAAAAAATGCTGGAAAGCTGGCTATGGGGCGAGTCCGTCGTGGAGAGGGCTCATGTCGTTGGCGGCCGGGGGGCGTCTCCGGTGCTGCTCTGAGGGAAGGGATGGGCTCGAATATCTGCACACGATGACTCCTCTTTCCAAACCCTAAAAACCTGCCCAAACCAATTGTTTACTTCCCTCAGATCCTCTCTCTTGAGAAGATCGAGAGTGTTCTTCCCGCTCTCATGATCGTTCTTAACCTTATATAGCAAGCCTCCTGCGACCCCATAGGGTCCAGTCGACTACCCTACCTCTGGAAGACGTCGCCGTCGATGTCGGCTTTTCTATCTTTGGCAGCTTCGCTATTTCTACGCGATGTCTTGCTGCCTCGCACATCTGCTTCGGCTCCAACATAGTTGCTGTAGAATTTGGCACTTTCTTCTAGCGCGCCTGATTCTATGAACAGTTCCCCATCAAATATTTGGCTGTTTGCAATGATCACAATTCCGCCGCTCTCCATGAATTCTTTGTTCAGTCCGATTGTAACTGATCTACTACGCTATAACTGCTACCGGATTAGTACACCGCTCCGACAGCGACTCGGATGACGGAATTAAATCCCTACATCTTTTCCACTATTTTTTCTATTCTTCTTCAATCCTTTACCGATATAAACTTTTTGCTGCTTGTATGAAGTTCCTGTGTCGTATAGTATTCAAAAAACACTTTTATTAATGCAACAACTATCTGCCGTGGCCCTTTTTCTCTCATAAGTAAGTCACGGATGATCTTCCCGCCCTCATGATCGTTCTTGACCTTATATGGCACACCTCTTGCGACCCCATGTGGACCCATCCGACAGTTTCATATCAGACCAATCAACATGGTCATGTGGAAGGTATTGTTACAGCCATCTAGTCACTTATATTGTTTTGAGTTCAGTTTTTCACAGCTAAAACAATCATTTATGTGGATGTCCACGTGTCTCGTAAAATGTGTACATAGCTCGGAAAATCAAGTGATTGATAGAAGGCTTTGGATACTTTTCAGAATATTCTATCTAAACAGATTGGCCCCCATGTACACAATAATCAACAGTCGTGAAATGGGTAATGTTCGAGTGCACCACTGAATAGCACGTACAAGAATAATGAAGGCAAATTTATTACAAAAAAAGAATTAACAGAACAATAAACGCAGTGCAATGGCAAAAAAATTACAAACAAAGGTTACATGAAACCCTACAGATCACTTGGTTTTGCGGGGTAGTCGAAGAGAGAAAGTGCGTTCCGGCGTTCCCCTGAACGCACTCGTACTGGTTCTCGTGTTGTGTACTACCAAACCAACTTGCCCCCAAGGGATACCTAATGCCTACGCTGGTTTCGAGATCTCGGTCACTAAAGCCACTACACTATTCCTGCCACTTAGGCCAGATCGGGCCGCTGAGGCTCTCCGACTATCTAGCTCACCTATACCCCCCAGCTACGGCCACACAGGCCGTAAAGAATAAACCGGCCACAGAGGCCACGCAGAGTATATCAGAGATGCGGGAGACTCCACTTCAGACGAGTAAACGAGCCGAACACCTAACTTACTGAGCCACCCTACTTAATGGAAATGTTCAGGCCACTCTCTGAGGTTGTCTAACAAAATTTGCGCGTACTCCAACGAACGGTCTTCGATCGTGCCTTCCGGGTTGGCCTGTCTTCCTAGCTTCTCCAATACGGCGCAAAATTCGGCTACTTCCCGATGCGGTCACAACTTAGGATTCCGCAACTCCGTGAGCGCCCTCATCCGCCCCGCTGTTGTGTCATAGGAGAAAAGCCTGGCCACTCCTTTGTCACTGCATCAAGCCCCTGCTCCTTCGTTATATGTAGTTGGGAGAGCCGCGAGTATGCTTCTGCTGCTTCGAACCACTAACCTGCTTCTTCCAGCGTAGGTGTTGTCGAAGCCATCGATGTTGAATGTTGTCCCGAGCGATCTGCATATATTTGTCCAGTCGAAGGCACCTGCAACTGATTGATGTAAGCTTCTTCACCCACTCTACTTGCGTGAACTGTCCTACCTTGAACCTCCGTTGCTTCATCTTTGCGCCCGGTTTCACGCTTAGGACTCGCCACATTTCTTTTTACCTGCAATACATCTGTGTTGAGCATATCACAGATGCCTGCTAACGCTTCACCATCTCTTTCCATAGTATTTATGTACTCGTGCCACTCTTCACATGACTCAATACCTCTCAGTGTCAACATTTTACTCACCTCTCTCTCTATTTGTTCGTGGTCGACACCTCAATCTTGGGTAATTAAACTTCATGTTACAAACATTGACATTCAACAAATCAACATATAGCAACATAATAACAATACAATTTCAATAGGTAGAGATCAGTTGAAAAGAGAGAAATGATGAGGAGGAGAAACCATTCAAAAAGAAGAATGTAAGAATGGCGTCCTGCTTCAGGTAGCTTCTTTTATAGGCGATTTCCCGCGCAACAACTTTTGACCATCCCAATTCATGCGCTTTGACCAACCGAACCTCTACACTCCCGGCCTCGGCGTTGTTGGAGAGTAATCCCTAGTTTTGTCCTAGTGGTATGAACTCACAGAATCCCGCCCGCGACCCTCCCTTCGTCGTCGCCGCTCCTTTCTCGCTCCAATCGCGATTCCAAGTCTCTCATCTCTTATTCCAGCCTAGATTCTTTCGATTGGAGACGTCGTCGCTTAATTTTCAGGCGATCGATGGCTTCTGTGCTACGGTCCTTTTGCCATGTCTTCTCGATGAGAAGATTGATCTCAGTGGTTTCCTTTCGGACGGCATGGACTTCCTTTTCCGTTTCGTCCATTTGTCGGAGGATCCTCTCCAGCTCTGGACTGGGCTCCGCTGGCGTCGAGGTCCTTGGTGCGTTACTCCTATTTGTCCTCGAGTTCGTTCTGTCCGCGCTCTCGATGCACCATATATTTGTTCGGTGGTCGACACCTCAAACTTGGGTAATTAATCATCATGTAGCAAACATTAACACTCAACAAATCAACATATAACAACATTATAACAATACAATTTCAAGAGGCAGAAATCAGTTGAAAAGAGAGGAATGATGAGGAGGAGAAACTATTCAAATAGAAGAATGTAAGAATGGCGTCTTGCTTCAGATAGCTCCTTTTATAGGCGATTTCCCGCACAACAACTTTTGACCATCCCAATCCATGCACTTTGACAAACCGAACCTGTACACTCTCCAACTCATGGGGAATCCCTTTCTCACTACCGTTGTCCGTTGTCACCCTTTCCATCCCTTCCAGTGTCTTGAAGGTAGCCAAAAACTCTTTTCGGTTCTAGTTCCTTTCTCCTTTGATACACGAGACTCGCACGAATCTTGCCTACATTTTTTGTAACTGCCCTACCAGGGCCACACACCTGTCCCTCACGTCTGATTTCCGTTTAGGCGAAACTAACAGGCCCATTCTCACCTCGTAACAGGCTCCTTCTCACTTCCGGTGGACCCACATTTTCGGCCATTTTCGTGCTAACACGATCCTCAACGGGGAGCTTCTTGCTTTGCCACTTTGAACCCAAAAATCGGCGACCCTTGCTTCGCGGTAGTCTCGAGCGCTACACAAAAGGTCGATACGATCAATGAACACGAAATCGAAAAAATGGCGATTCACTCCGAAAAAGAAACAACTAGATACGGATATTTGATGTCTGGCACGCCACGCAATCAATAATCAATATTGGTTTTAATCGACACAGCGTCAAGATATCTACACTCGGGAGTCGGTATTTGTGTCCAATTGTAATTAGTTCGCACCTTCCTCGCCCATCCACCACTCGCCTGTGGGGTGATCTCCCTTAATTGGTTGGCTGGTGACCTTTCTGGCAGTCTCAGTGTACTGATATTGATTTTATGGATTGAACTCTTTATTATTGTGTTATTATTAATAATAGTATAATATTTATTGTTAATATTATTGCTATTACACATTTTGAAATAGTTTTTGCCCATGTACTTTCGGTAGAGAACGTGCTGTGCCTGGAATACAGTATATTGGTACGTCATGTTTCCCACTTTTGCTTACCTGCCCTTCCTGCCTTACCTGCCAACATGTGTTGGCACTTGGGTGTGCCCCGGATTTGTAGTAGCCGTAGCTGCCCCTAGGGTCTTGGAAAACGTAAGGTTTTGGTTCACAGAGCTCACAACGCTTACGGGTGCTGAATGTATTAGGTTGATGCATAATTATTGCGGAATTTTTCACGGCTTTTTTTCTCTCGATAGAATTCAAATATTGAGTTCGGGTTCTTTCTAGAAGTGATCTACTCGATTTCCTCTACAAGAATATACTCAAAACACCATCCGCATTTTCACAAAACTAGGCTTTACTACATTGAGAAAGATTGGAAGGTCGCCCAGTCATTCCGCGATCTCAGTAACTTCCCGGCGATCGTTCATTAGGTGATCTAGTGAAAGTACAAACGATTTCCTGGCGGTCAAGCACGATTATTTTGATATTTTCTATTTCCCCTGCATTTTACCTGCTTCTATATATTAGGTTTATGCATAATTATTGCAGATTTATTGCGGATTTTTTCCAGTAAATTTTACTCAAAGAAACTATAGAAATACTGATCAAAGACATATTCAAATAATTACTCCGGAACTTATTCACCATCAACGTCAAGCACTGCTTCCTATTGATCAGTCAGTCGGATCCCAGAAGCGAAGAAGTTTTGATCCTTACGGGCGATCCACGCCTTGACATCGGCCATCAAACCATCCAATCGACGTAACTTCTAGTCTCTAGACTTTTTTTCGATGAACGGATGACGAGATAATCCATAAAAGTTTCTGCTGGTGAATATGGCAGATTTAGGGGCAGATCTCATTTCTTGGTTGGCTCTGGCTGATTGTTCGATCGTCGAGAAGTTACTGAGATCACGGAATGACTGTGCCGCCTTCCAATCTTTCTTGAGGTAGTAAAGTCTAATTTTGCGAATATTCGGATGCTTTTTTGAGTATATTCTTGTAGAAGAAATCAAGTAGATCATTTCTAGAAAAACCCAAACTCAATATTCGAATTCTATCGAGAGAAAAAAAGCCGCGAAAAAATCCGCAATAATTATGCATCAACCTAATAAATAAAAGGAATTCGGAGCTACAGCACTGAGGAGGTGCAAAGGTTGGAAGGGATGCAGATACATGAAATAGAGGTGGTACAGTGTATTGTGGTGGGCTAGCTAAATATAGGGATTCGTAGAAATAAGAAGGAGCAACAGGAGCAGCTAGTCATGAGTTTAAGCCGGAGAAGACGATGCGGTCGAATTCGGAGTAGTACAAGTCAGACATCGTGCTCATGCGATGACAAACACAGTGCAGTGGTGATTTGTGATGCTTTCATCCACATGTTTAAATACCTCCGAGTGACCAAGAAAAGTGATACAAGGTGTTTAAAAAAAGTGAGAAAGGTCACTCTGTTAACTAGTTTGCCTTCAAGCGTCTTGTGAGAATGAATGCTGACTGCTTACACAATGCGATAATTTTTCCCCCTTACTTATGAGATTTCCAATGATTATATTAGCCTCCACACCTTCTTTTGTTTTATTATTTATGCGTTTCATATTTTTTGTTTTGTTTTAGTTTATTTCTCATGTTTTGAATGTAAAGAAGTTTCTCACTCACACAATCGATATTGTTAGACGTGAGGCTAGCTGACTGACAGAGAGGTCACCAGCCAACCAATTAAGGGAGGTCACCCCCCAGGCGAGTCAGTGGATGGGTGATGAAGGTGTGAAGTAATTGCAATTGGACACAAATTGGCTCACCCATCTACACTCCAATCAATACCTAATCACGACCGGTTTGGCCCCCCACCATTGACCTTTGACTGCTTTGGAACGGCGATTTTGATGAGTTGTACGTTGATTGTAATCTCTGTAAGAGGATATGCCTGGATTTAATCTGTTTCCATTGTTAGCATGCAACCTAGGAGAGGTGATGACAGATGTCCAGATTTATGCTTTTTACAGCTCATTCGAATTTCAACAGCAATTGTAGCTATGGGCTGATTGACAGTGAGCCGCCACCCTGAGTTTTTTTCTCACAAGACGCTTTTAACCATCTGAGCGGTCCCTTCGTGGACCAGCAGTGCTTTGTAGCGTCTCATTTCAATAGTTGCAGCAATCATATACCGAAAATCGAGGTGAACGGTATAGCGTAGCTGTTCAGTTACAGCATGCAGTGGTTGCGGGAACGTAGAGATCACAGCAGAGGCAATCTCTATATCGCGAGATATTCAACAAGAGAAAGGGTACATAAAACGGAGCTGCCTTATGGCGTCCACTTTGAGCTCTTTATAGCGCCCAATTATTTGCAAACATGCGCGAACTTTTGAAATCCCCAATTTTTACCGTAATATTGAACTGGGCGCCCTTTAATCTATTATGTCGCGTTTTTCCGCGACACTCGATTGGCAAAAAAGAATGTAAGTCTCGCTGTCCGCATTGTTTGGAGGGGACCCGGACGAAACGACAAACGTTGAGTCGCTCCAATCTTGATTTAGCCGTTGTGTGTCGTTGTTGGTGTAATTACAGACCATGTCTCCCACGTTCGAATTTGGCGACAGTTTTCCGCTTTTTCGCTTGAGAGAAGCTTTTTTTCTTTGTTTTTCTTTCCTTTCTCTTTTTGCTGGCATTGCAATGATGAAATGATGGGTAGAGGGAATATTTGACGATGCGATTTTGCTGGCTCGCTACTGCGGACGTCTGTTCAAGTAGTTACTTATGGCATTGAAGGTTTAAGACAATTTAACCGTGGGCTCGAATTATATAGGTGCCGTGCGTTCTCGCGTTTTCCTTCGCTTTCAGTGATTTTTTGTCCGTTATTATTTTCGCCAAAGATTTCCATTGGAATAATTGAGTTGATGAGCCTTTTAGTCCTTTTTTCGCTGGAATCAGTTCCACTTCTCTGATTGTTCCGTCCGTTGACAGTTTCAGGTCCGTGATGCGTGCTAATTTCCATTCATTCCGTTTCAGAATCGGATCGCTTACTAGGACGATGGCTCCTTCTCGGGGAATGGTGATCCGATTTTTGGATAATTATGTCTTGTGCTGTTCTCGCAGGGCGCTCAGGTATTGTTCTAGTCGCTTATCCCAGAACTGTTGGTGAACCTGATGCAAGATGGAAAGACTTCCAGCGCTTGTCTTCTTGTTTCTATTATAGGGACTTCTCCACTGGGATTATGGTCAAGATCGTCTGGATTCGTCGCGACGTTTTCGAAGGGAAACACGACATTCATCTTGTTTTGCAATTTCAGTTCCTCAGCCACCGCAGTTGTCATAGCGTAGCGATTGAGGGAAAGAAATATTTTGGTTAGTCTGTCCCAAGTCAGTCGTTTGCGCAATAGATTGGAATATCGCAAAGTCCCTACAAAGCATTGCCACATGATCCGCGATGCCAATGGAGAGAGAAGATTGGAGTTTTGTTCGACAATGTTCGGAAACCACGAGCATTTCAGCGAGTGCATACTTACAGACGAAAGAACAGTTAAGTTTGAGTATCTGCAGAAGTGTTTCCTTCCCTCAAATGTTCAAGTGTTCAGATGACGATTCTTAGTCGGCTGTGCTACCAAGCATTGCCTATGAAGGAAATGAATTCTTTCCGCTCAAGAGCTGAGCACCCGGCTAAGATACATCAATGGGGAGGAATATCAAAGAAGGGGCCTACAAAACTCGCGTGTTCGACGGAGATAACAAGATGGACAGTAAAAAGTGTTGCCAAATAATCGAGCGTTGTTATATGTTTTTCGCCACATATATTTACAACGATGAGTTGTAATGTGTGAGGGTCCAAAATGTATTCTGAGAAAATTGGAAGTTGGTAACGATACACTACCCTTCCCATTCCGACATTGCTTAGGATTTGGAATACTAGTACAGGACTGCGCACCACCACATAAAAGCGCTTATACAAGCGCTCGTATGAAGGCATTGAATATAAGGCTTTTGAATTGGCCTCCGGAGCCAACGGATTTGAACTCCATTGAATTGGTATGGGGAAGCATGAAAAGTCACGTGAGGTTAGCACGGCTTCATCTAGACCGAATTAAAAACAACTATTTTTTCTTTCAAGTACATGACAACCATTTTCGAGAAACCCTCGCAATGTGGAGGATTTGTGCAGAGCAGTGCCAGAGTTTTGAGAGCCTTCGACTACTGTGGTATGCTACAATTACATTCTAAGGATGCAAAAGAAGCTCTACCGCGTCATAGAGATCCAAGGAGTTCACATATATGAATGACAATGGATGTGCTTATGATTTTCTGATTTGATTGAATTCGGAATTATGAGCTAAAGTTTTTATAGAATTTTGAAGTTGTCAGAACACGTTGAACAGCAGAGAACGGCATCGAGCTAGAAGGTCACGACGCACATCCAGCAGCATATAAAGAACCGTTCGGAAACTCTTTTGAATATAACTTTTCTTAGTTGTGAAATTGTTTTAGATAGTTAACTATGCTGTATATCGCTGTGTTCTTTTTCATTTCAACTCTCATGCTTTTCAATTCGAACTTTCGGTTTTTTCGAGAAATGTCATTATTGTATTCCGATTTTGTCCACTTGCATTTTGAAGTTCTGTGTCAATGCGAGATAAACTCGTCGTTGATCAGCTGTTGTGCTCCCCCGATTTGGTTACTGTATGGAGAAAGAGGCTCGCTTTGGCCAGTACTATGATCAGCGAACACTAGTCCTTCGAGCTACATTCACACCAGAGCTCTGGAACGAAGCATTGCAAAGCGCTGTCGGCTAGCCCTCTGTTTCTCCGGCAGGGGTTCAGTGGTCCTATCGCGTCACGCAAATTACTGATGAGCTCCGACTGGAACGAAGCATTTTCGATACGGTATCTGTTCATAGAGTTTGACAATCTGACTTCGACGAGATCTTCAGTTCTTAGAATACTCCACTCTGAACCGCCTTGCATTGCGTTGTTGCCGTTGCTTACCAATGTAACACCCTATTTTCGGAGCGGCTGGCTGTCGTGAGAGACGTATGGCAGAATGTGGTTTTGAGAGGAGGTTTATCACCGCGTTCATATATCAATGGATAGCACTTTTCACGGAGAATCTAACGGTATACGACTCTGTTGCAAAAAGATCAACGGACAAGGAAAAACATAATTTGTTATTTTGTCGTGTCAAAGAGTTAAGTTTGGAGCCATATCATGGAAGAAAGGACGACTTCTGATAAGGTATACCATAACAGCCGCAGAATATGAAGGGCATTCTACGACACTAGGGGCATCACAAAAAGACATGTCGCCTTCAATTCACCAAAATTGAAGGCGACATGTCTTCTTGTGATGCCGCGTGGTCTCTGTCTTTCTGCAGAAGGAAAACCCGAATTCGAGCTCATCACGAGGTGGACTAAGCAAAGACGCATTGCCAGGCAATTCGGCAGGACTCATTGCTTTGTTTGCTTCTATCTCAGTGATCCTGAAGCCTGCGACAACGGAGGTGTCGGGGGACATCAACGCAAGTTGTCCAGCAGAGCTGAACGAGAAATTTGGAGGAGAGCTTCGAACAGCATCAGCAGTGTCAACTAGATCCGTGTAGACTTGAAACTCTCTGCATCGAAAACGACCGTCTGAAGATCTATAAAACGCAGAGGCATTAATGTGAGAGAAGTTATGAAAGGCGCCATGCCTAACCGACTCGCACAAGATCGCCTTGATTTTGTTCGAAAAAATTTGAGCACGGATTGGAAACAGGTGCAGTAGTGAAGCTAGGCGTAGCTCGTGCACTGAAAAGCAGTTTGGTCTTGGGGTACTTTCCTCCGACAAGAAGAAGTTCAACATTGACGGACCCGATGGAGCGGGATGGTATGATCTGAGGAAGGACTCGACTCAGCACAGTTCAGCAGGCGTAATTTCGGTGGTGGTTCGCTGATGGTGTGGGGAGCCTCCTGCTGGGATAGCAAGCTGAGGCTTGCATTTTTATCCTGTCGAGTGGACATACAAGAGTACCAGCAAGTTTTAGAATCCAAGTCATTGCCCTTTTCTGAGCCGCAGGCAACGACAAAGGCTGGTCTTTCAACTGAACAATACAAGTGTCCATGCTAGCAAGTCAACAACCGCATGGTTGCAGCAACAGAAAGTTGATGTTATGGAGTGGCCTGCGTGTAGTCCTAATCGGAATCCAGTGGAGAACCATTGGGAAATAATTGTGCGACCGGTGTACCAGAAGCTGGTAGTTGCCCACCATCGACGAACTACGAAGTGCGGTCATGGAGTCGTAAAGAAGTCGATCGACCCTTCAGTCCTCAGGAGCTTAACAATGAGTATGCCGCATAATCTCATGGAGCTCTCATTCAAGCACTATGCACCGATTGATTGTTGTTTTCATGAAGTACCTTGTTGAGTTTGTATAAATAAAGTGTTACTCAAAGTGGGCGTATTCTTTGAAACGGTCGAAATTCGAAAAAACATAAACATTTCTTTGTAAACTTGAAAGTCTGAAAATCTATTTCCCGTTGTATTCTAATGCAGCGAACTCTCTAATGCATGCTTCTAATTTGGATCACTCCTCTAAGAAAAGTTTTTGTTGAGATGAGGGGTAGACGTATACCACTGAAATGCACGTATCCAATCGATCCAGCCCGAATCTTATCACCAATGTCAAATTGGGATCCCCACTTTGTGTGAGGTTCGTTGAAAACTCGTCCGCTTTGAGGTGTGAACGTCGATTAATCCGGTCTTTGAGTCCACATTGCGTCCTATGAAGCCGATATTGATTCGATAACGCTGCATATGGCACACATGGAAACCACAGGTATGTCTTTGCTTAAAATCAAGAACAATCTTTTTTTCCGCTCGCTGAGCCTTTGAGAGTTGGTCTGCTTCAGACGTGTTAGGTAACACCCTGAAGTTCCGAAGCAAAATAATCAACATAACCTCTATTTTGTTCAATTACAAATTAGAAATTATTCAGTGTTTTCACTGTCTTCCTCGCGGGATGTAAATATATAAGTGCCCGTCCGCCAAAAGTCACGTGGGTGCGATAAGGAGTTTGAAATGTCAAGCGAGTGCGATGAGGAAGCAGTTACGACATAGGAAGTTTGCCGATACTGTTTATGTCGATCCCCTAACAAATACGGATCAGTGGACGTCAATGACTGGAGCATAGTTCCCCCTTTTTTGTCAAAGGATGAACCTTATTTAGTTTTTTTTCAATAATAATGTGATCAAACTCTGAGAATGGAGAAATAGGATAGGAAGGCTCCTGCACTGGCACCTACTGATCCGGCTTCACCAAGCACTGGCACCCACTGGTATCCGGCTTCACCAAACAATCGGCTGATTGTTTTCCATTACAAATTTCAATGCGCAATTTTTTACATTTAAATCCGGCAAATTTTGATCATAAATGTTCTTGATTGAAAATATTCTTGTGCCGTATGAGGTTGTTAGGTGGAACAATCTATTAATTCAAGGGCCTAACGTTTTGACGCTATCGCCTTCTTCAGGAGGCCTAAAGCAACCCGAGATTATTTGCACACTATCCAAAAAGCGCACCACCCCCTTTGGCGAATGTGACGACAAATTCGAACCAACAATTCGAATCTGAACTCACCAGGGTCCACCGCTCAAGCGGAAATGAAATCCACTGTCGCCACAGTTTGTTAATAAATGTTTTTGTTAGTAGCACATTTAGATGAACCCCTGACTCTTAAGTGCTTCACTCATAGTGCGTCCAGTAATGAAACCTAAACGGATTTTGGGTGAAGCAGTATCGTGCATACGGTACATGAGAACTGTTCTTAAATTTTTCTTAAGTAAGATCGCAGATAAGCGATTGTGGAGCTGTGACGCGAGCGTGAGCGTACGTAGCCCAAATGGTGCAAATAAAAAATAAAATGTCTTCCAAATGTCCAAAATGTTTCAAGCCGCCTTCTTTTTACCAAAGTCGCCAGACATTCGAAGTTCATTACTCGGTCTAACTACTAATAACCTATCCCACTTTTAAGATCACCACTGATAATATAAAGTAAGCCTGATTGAATTGATGAATGCAAACCTAACCAATAAGTTAATTCGTGCTCATACCACAGGTCTTGAAGAATAGGCCTTAACAAATCTTTATTAAGACATTATTTATCACAATCATACAGCTGTGTATCAATCAGAATGTTATGGAATAGAGATGTTGACGGATTCTACCAGTGCTGGAGTGTGCAGGAAAGAGATTTTCGTTTGATGACGTCATCTGCGACCAGGTCCCGCGAAACTCATGAATTTGCTAGCCTAAATCACGGAGAATTACCAATTATTCAAAGGAGAAGACATAAATTGCTTCGCAAGTTAATGCTGAATGAAAGCGGTTGTCAAGGTCTATTCCTAGTGCACACAATTCTCAAAACTACCCAGCGCATTATGTGGGTGGGATCTAATAACGGGGCTAAATCTGTGCAGCTACTGTCACCCTAGACAGGAAGGGATCTGTCGCCGCAGATTGCTGCAAGACCATTTTTCTTTTATAAAGCGACGAGTGCCATTGCTTCGAAGTCATAGCGATATTAGAGGCCCCTCTTGCACTTTTCAAAAATTAGGTGATTTTTTCTTCAAATGGTTTTCGAGGAGAAACTTCATTCACTTCACAAGTCCTTGGAAAAAGTCCTTGTCAGCACTACCATTGGTTATTGCACTGGGGAATGACCATCAAGAAACACTTCCTCCATCTTCCCCTTTACCCTGAAGGTGGGGCGTACCTGTTGCTTGGCCATAAGAATGTCGGACAGATCACATCCTTGCGAAAGTCCTGCGTTGATTAAACACATGCGGTTTCGCTTCGCCGGTCGTTCTAGAGCATACCTGAAAAATACGAAATCGGTCAATTGACTGAAGATGTTGGCAGCTGAGAGTCAGTCATGAACTCACTCCCAGTCGGCAATCCAGGTTGGGTCTCTGTCCTTGGATGGGTCGACGAGTACATCGCCCAATTGAAATAATCGCGCTTCTATGACTGCAGCAAAGCAAACCAACACAAAGCACAACGATACAGTAGAGTTCATCTGGGGTACCTGCAATTGCCGATCCTCTGACGGAAATTATTATAACAGTCGCGAACACCGGCAGTACGTCATCAAAGCATCATGCTAAGAGTGCAGTATAGGCTACTTTATGAACAAAGAACTTCCGTTCAGGAAAGGAATCATGAGGGTGAGAAAAGTACGGCATTTGAGAGGTAGTGCAAGACATGAGCTTAAAAATCGAATGGATCTGTCAAACGAGTCATTCTCAACGCGATCAGAGAACAAATACGTTGATACACAGCAACTCAAATATCATAACAGTTTGTGGGGTTTACGTTGAAAAGATTCGCTTCCTGTTGATCTTTCCACCGGTCACGCACAATTTAGACTGCGGATTTCAAAAATAGGTTGGAATGGATGCAAACGCTACTGTTACAATTTTCATGGAACTTACCCTCCCTCGCTTGAACGCCCCTCATCCCACTGAGACTCTACTTTGTAGTTGTGTTCATATTATACATAATTCATGTTGAATAATGTAAATATAAACATGGGTGAAGATGCAGTAGCGGCAAGAGGCGCGAACTGTCGGACACGCATGGTCACAGGTTCGAATCCCGGAACGATATCCGCCAAGGCCAACAAAGCCTTCGATCCCTGTGGGGTTTGAATCAGACTCGCTCGGGAGAATAAATGCACTGACATGAACATCGGCTGGCCTTCGCAGGTCAATGGGCACATTCAAAACTATACGATCCTGAATCGAAGTCGAATGCGGAGGTGCGTCTCAGAAACAGGCTCAAGGAGGACATCATACTTTCAGTCATATACTTACTTTTATGTTCATATTTATAGTCATGTTTATAATCACTCTCAATGAAAATCATGGTCCATTATAGAACGCAAGATGCTTCTGAGGAAGTTGAAAATGAATGAGTAAACACATTTGAAAAAGAGAGAAAATGGAGGAAACGGGAACTAAAGTGCTTGCAGTATGAGTCGGAGAAGCAAGAAAGGAAAAGCGGAAAGCTTTTCTTCTGCGTTTTCCCATAAACCTAGCTTTTTACACCTTCATGGGCCTGCTCATGAATATTTAAGTTCAATGGGGATCAAATAGGCCTTATAAAGATTCATATACGAAAAAATGGTTTGAGAATTTGAAGTCTTAATCAACGACTTCTTGAGAACTTTTTATAAAGTTGATTTCGGAAGGTGGCAGAAGCGATCTAGCCGATTTAGGCCTTTTTCATTAGTGTTCTTACGTCATTTCCGCTTTCAACCTATTTCCGTCTCACTTCCTACCTGTCCCTTCCAATTTTATCTGATGGCGTTAAACCAGGTGAAGAGAGAAAGGGTCTGATTCAGTGCACAGGATCCTTGACCGCTTGAATGATAACGTTTCCGTGCAAAGGCTGCCTAGATTGGAAATTCGACAGAAACAACCGTTTCAGGATTCCTAGACATACTGCTGTGCCTCAGAACGATTCTCACGGAATCGGCATGATCCAGGTAACCTGCCCACTATGCATGTCGCATATGAGCACAGAAGAGTTCATGCTGATGGCAATTAGTTTGCATGGGATTGAATGAGGATACAAAAAATCGTAAAGTAAAGAGCACTCAGTCATAGCACATCAGAAATGCGGTTACGATGGCCAAGAAACCGCGGGAGGTGAAGTACGTTACCCCGCATCCAATTTTTTACCACCAAGACTACTATGATCAGGCAAATTCGTTACACAAATAGAAAGGTCGAACAATGATCGTAGCATGCGCTGCGACCTACGGAATGCGAAGAAGCTTACTGCAAGTTCCTATCCCTCCTTAAAAAGGGCGACACCTAGCGTGATTCAAATATACCGGGTCCGGCTTAAAGTACAAAAGAAAAATTGGGAACACAAGCTTGAATACCGTAGTCTGTTTTATTCCTTACCCTGTCAAGCATGTTCGATTCCGTGGTAGTGTAGGGGAGTCAAACGGTATTCAGGTTTTCGAGAGGAGGACCTTTCGTTATCGAGGATTCAGGTGAAAATGCCTTGAATAGCATTCAGATTGAATATACTTTTATTTTATTACTAATCAGAATTCTTTCTATTTAATAATGTAATTATGAAAGGAATTATTACTTCCTCAATTATACTGGAAGGCTCATTGTTGCATATTCGAGGAAGCGTTATTCATCAAGCACATGACCGGACATCAATCTCACCACGACGTGACTAGAATTCGAAATGAAACTTTGCATGACATTTTCCTTCTGAGAAATAGTTCACAATGATTTTCAAATCCCTTTTTAATTAGAGAATGGAAGTGTTATCACAGAGTAGCACATCGGCGGCGAAGAGAACGAGAAAACTTGCAAAATTTTTGAAAAAAAAAATTACCACTCTCCCTCAAATCGGTTCGATTCGGGAATTTCTAGATCATGATGACGAATGGAGTATTTGCAGGAGATTTCGGTGTTGCAGTGGGGATTCTGTAACCTTCAAGGCTACAGTATTCCCACTGCCATAAATTGCCTTCGGTCAGGGTCTTATTGTTGAACGATCAGCCGTTAGAACGTTCAACACATGTGGTCTATGGTGAATGGTGCAACCCCTGCATGCACGATGTTACACGGCAGGTGTGGTCTCGCCCTGACCGTCTTCGATCCCTTACTGCAACCCTTCCATCCTTTTTTGTTCCGACCTTTGAACGCCACATGGGGCATCTTTGAGCATCAGGCATCCATAAGCCTCAACTTCGCCCTATCTCGAAAACCATTTCCTTGTCGTTAACAGAGTCTTGCTTTGAAGGCTTACCACATTTATATCCAATGCTGCATTTCCTCGTCCCCATTTTTTGAACAATAGATAGTGAATTACATGCAAAGCCGTCACGAAGACTGTAGGAAATTGGCTTAGCTTTGCAAAGCCGATTTATGAGGTGCTAGAAGCAGGAAAAGGAAAAATGGAGCAGAAATTAACAACAGCAGAATGAGGTTTCAAGAATAGTGCTGTCTGCGTAGAAATTATATGACTCGCTCCATTCCTCATTGTCAGATCGAGAAATGAACTCTCGGGAGATGCGAATTCTACCCTCTTGAGAAATTTGATTTTTGTCGGACTTTGCTTTCACATCGTCCAATGGGCAAGCTTGAGAAAGAGATGAAGAAGAGATGGACGGTAGAAATTTGTGCACTTTGAGTTTTGAATACTAGTGAATTGAAAATAAGTGGATGCCTCGACCATTCCCACACATTTTTGATAGCGAACCTTCCCCACTTCTTTGCAGGCTCACAGAAGGTCGGGATATTTGCTAACTTTCCCTGTTGTAGAGAGATTGGACGAGCTAGGGCTATGGTAGTGTAATGGCAAGTGATCTTACTCACACACTCATGGTCACGGTGTCGGATCCCGGATCGGTATCCACCTAGGCCAACAAAGCTTCCATTTTTCTGGACTCAGTGTCACTGCATAGTCCACATATGCATTCAATACGTCACTACGATTCTGGACGGAAATGTGGGGGCGAATTCCTCATACGCGATTGATCGACGCCTAATGAGTTCATCCTTTTATAGAAGAATCGGAGCATGGCCCTTTCAATCTCATCCGAAAGCTGGATGCCTGTCTGCGAAGATTTGCAGCCCATTCGTTCAGGTTTTCCACCAGAGGGTAAGTGCCTCTTCGGTCATCATTTCCTCGAATTTTCCTTCACCGATCCAGCCAGTTCCAGTCTCATCAGCTTCACCCGGAATCAATGAAAGAAAAAGGACGGTTCGAACTGTAGTATGTTAAAAGGTTGCTATTACGGCCTCCCCTTTGCCACGATGGCACTGGAATAAGCGACTTCATTCTCTGAAATTTCGAAGAATGATATTTATAGCACCTTCCCTTGAATGGATGGAACTTGTATAGTTTGCCTAGAGAAGTTTTTGAACTTCACATCCCGTCACATGTCACATGAAGGAAACCTAGCAATCAGTCAGAGGATATTGTTGTTTAGCTGCATCATAACAACATTTCACGATGAACTAAATCGTGTTAGAAAAGTGCGTGAATAAACAAGTAGGTAGTCTGGCCGTCATTCTTGTGAATTGGCCCTATTCCAAATCTGTACCACCATTTCTCCTGAAGATACCAAAGAAGGGGCTTTTAGTCCTTCTTTCTAATGCCCAAGGCACAGCCGCTGAGGGCGCTGAAAAACCATGACGAGAAAAAAAGCCGCTCCCCTGCAAGAATCCTGAAAGTTAAGCCTGTAAGGGCTCTGGCATAGAGGTCCGATCGAATGTCGTGGGGTTGGAGGGAACTTGGGTAGTTGCTAATAAGTGCTCGACAATAGAGCATAGGTTGCCATAGCCTAACGAGACTGGTGGTTTTTTTTGGTTAACATGGCATTGGAATCTAATTTTTAGTAATCTGGTGTTGTTTTCAGCTTGTCATATGATGTCTGCCCTCAAACAAGGACGAATGTTATTGTTTTTGTCATGCAGTCAATATCTATCTAATCGGGGCATTCGCTACATTCGCTAGGCATACCGCAGGGCCCTGCATCCAAGTTGAATAGTCTTGATAAGATTGGCTACTCGTGGACATTGCTACAATCCGGTTCAAGTAGGGTGATGAACGACGTCTCGTGGTGCACTATGCCCCCGAATAGAAGTGGTTCGATCCTGTGTCCTTTGTGAAAGGAGATTAAAGCTCGAGCTAGCTTAGCTATTATTGAGGAAAACAATACTAGGGTAGGGAACGTACCGGCTATGAACTCGTCCTTTTCATTCTGTTGCCGGATATTATCCTACTGCTGGCGAGGGCTTTCACGAAGAATTACTCATTCGAGTCACAATACCCTCACCGCAGTTTGTAGATCGAGGAAAGAGAAGATTTTGATTACTTCCGTTTATGCTTGCGCGTTCGCTGTCGCACACTCATGGTCACGGGTTCGGACCCGAAGTGGTAGCAGCATTTGAAGGCGTATTCTCTTAGGCAATGACTCTCAGAGGCAACTAAGTCACACCCCAGAACTTTCATTGTGTGGATTCGATCCCACAGAGATGGAAGACTTGGTCGAGCTGGGCAGGTGCCAACCCGTGATTTGATCCTGAAATCACGTATGTGGTAGCGACACCATCAGGCTCTACCCCGTCATCGCCCGATCCAGTTGCCAGAAATAAGCAGAGAATTTCAGGAACCTCCTTCGGAAGCTCGGTGATCGTTCTATTAGGAGTTTGCTTGAAGTGTGCTTCTTAAAAGGGAGGCTGTATTTGATTTCCGTTTCCTTACCAGTACAAGAAGAAAACAAATTGCGAAAGAGATGGAAATGAGGTTGTTTTGCCTCGACTGTTGGGCAATTCGCTTTCATATAGTACAGGAATGGTTACAGCAGGCTCTCAAGAATAGATTGAAAGAGGTGATTCAAAAGATCCGACCTTCCGTACAAGTACAGAAGCTCTGACATGAGAAGTGTAGGAAGCAATCGAGAAGCAATGCGTTCCCCATATGGGCGGAACTACAGCAAGTAACATTGTGAGATTCGAGTGTGATGGGTGCTTCCGGTGACGTTCGTGTTGAAAGACTGAGAGATTGGCAACAACTATAATAGTTGGCATTTAGGAAAAGTTCAAACCTACATCTATGGATTTATCCCTAGTAAGTAGAAGCACTAACGCTCAAATCCTATTAACTCAGCCGCTTCCATACCATTTCTCACCATGCAATCTCAGGGCTTGCGTTACCATATTATTCTTTTCTCTCAAAACTGGGTGCTTCGGCAGATTTGACGGAAACCATTGCTCCAGACAGTATCAAATGCTTTAAGAGCCAATCTACAGTGAGCTTCGAGTACCTCTTCATACTGTGGCTCAGCTCAAAAGACCTTAAAACGAGCAGAAAGCCTTCGATCTCGTTCTCGTTTAGGCTTTTCGGTTTAGCTATGGAGATGCTGCAACCTTTGGAGTGGGTATCGGGCGTACGTATCAGGATCGGATGCGCCACGCACTAGACTCTCGTTCAGAATCATAGCGAAATTTTTGATTGCGTATTTGTCTTGTACAGTGACATGTTCTGGTCAGCTGATATACAGGCCAGTATTTCATCCCCCATAGACGGACCCGGTACCAATTGACCGACCCCAGAGGAACGGAAGGCTTGGTTGACTTGGGCCGCTATCAAGCCGAAACGTAAAAAAATCATGGAAGGGGAATAACTTCAAGTAACCTCTACGGAAGTGTGTATTCAGTCCAAAAAGAGGTGAATAACCAATGCACCTCCGTAGCTAGTTCCCTCGGACAATCGTACAGATTCCCAATGCCATTCGTCACCGGTTTGACCACCACCATCTGAGGGGCAGTTCTCCCTCGAAATAAAGAAACCAGTGCTGTGACCACTGCATTATTCCTCTTATTGTTAGAAAGTTTTGTTGCTAAATGCTAACTCAAGAGAGTTTTTAAGATGTGAGGTCTGGTCAGTCTAGGGAAATTGGAACTGGGATTCCCAACACTACGTAGGCTAGCGATGCCATTTGGCACTACGTCGCTTGAGATTTCTGTTCCGACGATTCTGTTTACGCCCATACTTCGTCTGTTTGCTAATTTCATAGTTTACTACCCAAAATCTACCCCAGATGACGTCTACCTAATTTTTGCTGGCAAGACAGCATCAACACTTTGTCGCTGCTCATTAAGCTGAAAACATCCTACGCTATGAGTCCATTAGGTTTCGTGGACAAAGCCTTTTGTCAGCTTTTCTAAAAGTTCCGTTGTCTGGAAAACACGTATACCTCCTCTAGAAAAATGGCAACATTTCAATCACTCCAACTAGTTGAAGTATTGAGTAATGAGAAGTTTCAATAAGCAGAGCTGCTGCTCCTTTAGGAGGTGTACAGCCAAGGTCCGTTGATACGGGCAGAAATGTGGGCAGAGAGTCAAACCCGGGCCCAATACCCGGTGAGGTTAGGAAGATTCGATTGCGTTTTTGGTTCGGGCATCCTTCCCCTCTCCCTTGTTCCACCCTTCGCTCAACCATAACTTCTGATAGAATAATCCAACTGAGTCCAACTGAGTTGAAAAGGGGACCATTGACTAATCCTGTCCCTGGGTAATTTTAATAAATATATATGGACTCCTTAATTATATTTAATTATTTGGCTTCATTTCTGCTGTCATCGAAAATAGAGTTCCTATTTCTTAGATGCTCCATCCATTTTTTGAATGCCTCAATTAAGTTGGAAAGGAGACCAAAGGAATGTTCCACTTGTGAGATCTTCGAACCTATACGGCGACTCTCACTGTCTTTGACTATTTGGCAGCTCATAAAAATCGAAATCTATGTTTTCTGTTCTCAGGGCGTTACAGCACTGTAAACTAACCACTTCGAGACGAAATTTCGTATCAAATGCATTGTACACATGGGTGGAGGTCGAGTAGCGATGCGGTAAAAGGCGCCTGTCACACCCGCATGATCATAGGTTCGAACCCCGTATCGAAATAGCCAAAGCCAACCAAACCTTCCATCCCTCGGGGGTAGCTCAAATGTTACAAGACTCGTATGGGAGGGTAAAAGCTATGACTTGTACATCGGCTGGCCACCGCGAGTCGTTGTTCAGGCCACATACGCACTCACTACGCCACTACGATTCTGAATGGAAGTCGAGTGCGGGGGCGCATCCCACAGACGAGGTTGATCGACGTCCGAAGACTTTATCCTTTATCCTTTCACCTGTACATAGATTCCGTGGCGATCGATAGCCAGTTGGTGTTTAGCGAATTGGTAAGTATAGTGTTCACCAGCTGCCTCTATAAAACCCCCCAAACAATCAAGCTATGAGGACCTGTAAGGAGAGTAATTCTTAATGCTACTGTTGTGAACTTGCTGTGCTCACCGTCAGTGCTGATTTGAAAAAATCCTACAGAAGGGAGTCTACTGCCCTCTACGCAATATATGCTATCCTATATCAAGCTAAACTACATGTCCATAAATGTACCGACATAGATTGTCTGAATTTCCATTGCTTGTGATAACAAATGTGCACAAAGTGATGGCAGCACAGACGAGAAGAGCATAAATCGTGGTCAGTTTCATATGCTTGTTGAAGTATTTCAATGAATTGCAGCTTTGAATTTCATCTAAAGACAACGATTCAAATAATACTTTCTTGGAATTCGCTAGCTGTTTTCAGCTGTTTGTACTTCATGTGAATTGGATGGATAGTTTTGTACTCCTTCAAACTATAACTCTTTTGATGAAAATGAAGAAATGCAAATTTCTTTGCACGAAAGTGTCTGGAGGGTTTTCGTTTTATTTGGAACATTATAAAGTCTTAAAAGCCTTCCGGCCAACTTTGCTTCGGAATGCGCCCCAGCATTTTATTTCTATTCAGGAACGTTGTGGCGTTTGGATTGGAGCTATGCTGCCAAGGTGCGTTGCTGCAACAAGTGTGGGCTAAAAAGAAGAAGAACTAAACCCGGAACAGATACCGTTGAGGTTATAGGGGACAAAGTTTTTCGGGGATAATCAATTCCGTCTAAGTTATGCGCCCCCACATCCATCTTCCATTCAAGATCAGTGGCCAGACGATGTACAAGCCAGTGCCTTCTCTCAGACGAGTCTGGTGTCAATTAACCAATCCGAAGGAATGGGAGGCTTGATTTCCCTGAGCAGATGCTGATCCGGGACTCGAATCCATGACCATGCGTGTGTGATAGAGCGTAGCTCGCCCCTTCACTTCTTTCGCCTTACGGAGAACTATGGAGGTCTTATGAAGAATCTGAACTTCTCGTAATCAGGGCTATACACTGGAATACTTTCCAACTCAAATGAGGTCCTTCAGAAGGTGAGAAGAAATGGGAAGAAAGAAAACTCAATCCAATAGAATGGGACGAAGGGAACTCGATCCTTCTCTGAAGAAACCCAAAAGAGCAATGAAAGCAATTTGTTAGAGGCAAACTAAAGTGAATTAGAACTAGAGACTAAAGTGATCTTGGCCGAGCAAAGAGTTCTTCAGTTTCCGCTCGGGGAATGAGCAACTCAGTTTCTTTTGATTTCATTTAAGCACAGGCAAAAAGAACAGCTATAGCTAAACAAAGTACAAGGCTTAAGGCTTGTTTCTGAGGGAGACTAATCGTAGGAAACTGCCAGTAGCTATCTATGTATATGGTGATGGATTGGCTATTTTGGCTCGAAATAACGTGTAGTGCAACAAAAAGAAAATGGCAATCATCCCTCTCCCATTTTTTGCATGGAGAAATTGCCATTGCTGTCAAACACTTGAGATTGAATGGCGCAATGCAGCCTTCTCATTGTCCTAGAAGCTTGGTTTGCAGTGATTTTGAACAGCTGGGAAGGCAAAAGTGAACTACAGAGCTCTGTCCTAGGAATAGCTCTTGAAATAATCCGAAAAAAACTTGAATGCCTTCTATTTCCATCGATACACCCCCACACTTATGGTTAGTCGCAAGTGGGAGGAAGAAGTGCATGGGAACCTTGCACTGCGAACTTACATATATTCTAATCTTCGAAGGATCCTATGAGACATTGGATTTATTGAACCCGTTCTCAAGGTAAAAAGTTAAAGGGTAAGAAGTCGCGCATTCAAAGTGGCACTTACTTGACCCATAGTGCGACTCTGCGCTACATTAAAAGGGCATCAATCGAGACTCGATGACGCTGTTTTTGTTAGGAAGACCTTTCGAAGAGCATACGTATACGATAAAAGTTATAAGTTTCAATCAAAGGTTCATTGTCACAAGAATAATTGGAAATGCCTTATTTTTCCCGTAATTTTCTTGGACTGTGATACTTTCCTAACTTACAAGTTCTTTTAATTATTCTATTGGAAAAAGGTTCAAGGTTGCATATGTAGCAATGGTGGACGGCAACAATCACGTTGTTATCGTTTCCAAGTCCTCCTTCTGTAATTTTTGCTTCGATACTTCAAGTTACAAACATATGGCAGTCGCTGCTGACAGCCAGGTCTGTACGGTATCGTGGATGTTTCACAACGGTGTATCTTTTTCTGCCAAATGTAGCAGACTGTCGCAGTTTGTATCAAGCTTTATTTCCCAATCTAATGAAATCGAAAACCATTGAAGGAAAAGAGAAATGGGAAAGTGTATTAGAGCCTAAGGAGGTTAAATATCATTCACATAGTGCCGGGATCGGATCCCGAATTGACTCTATCAGCCAATGAGCCTTTTGTGTATCCAGGGTCGGGTAGTTGTTACCAGACTTGCCTGGGAGGATAAAAGCGCTGACTTGTATATCGGCTGGCCACCGCAAGTCATTGTAGAGGCCTTGCCTACGTAATTTAGCAAAAGACTAGGTGCCAGCTTGTTTTATGCTTTGCTATTTTGTGGTAGCCTTCGTTCCCTTCATGCTCTTTCAAGCTGTCTGTCCAGCGAGGTCATGAATTGCTTCAAAATATTCGTGGTGACCTTCATATCAGCTTTTCGTTCTGGCACAACATTATAAGTCATTTTCAAGAAATAAAGAGCTTCTCATTATTTTCACTTGTTAGAGAAGCTTGCATCGGTTCAAGATTATCGACGCACTGATTATGGAAGTTCCCAAAAAGATAGATACAATTTAGATCTCTAAATGACGTTTCGATCTTTCACTTCGACTTCTTTTTAAAGATGACTCTACGGCAACATAGCCTAATCGTTGTTCTGAATGCTTGTGATTTTTACACAGTCGGAGGCATAAGCGACCAACAACTCTCCAGTTTAGAAATACTCTAGACAAAGAAGTCAGTATGCCTACAGTTTAAGTTCAATATTCAAATCAGTGTAGTCAACTGAAAATTATCCTCACCCGACATCCTGACCGTGTTTTTAGCTGCTTGCAGCTGTAGTTTGTGAACTATGATGTTGCAATGTTTGTCGCAAAAACATTTGCAATATTTGAGAGAATGAGAATGCCCTTCAGCTTCCGAGGAGCCATAGACCCGAAAACCTCGACTAATACTCGCCTCTGCTTACATTTACAGTACCATCTGGGCAGTACCTGTCCTACCCCGCCCAATAAAAAGTAGCGGCAGGACTCGATACTATAAATGAAACTATGGTGGCAGCGATTCAGGAAGTTTAAACAAAGACAACTACAGTCTAGGAGACCGGACTAGTCAAACGTGTTTCAGTATTCTCGATGTAGACGTGAAGCGCTTGCTGCAAAGGCTTGCTAAGCAACCTTCGAGGTTGCAGCCTTTTTTGGATGACTTTTTTCTGATTTACGACGCTCATAGGTTGCCAGAAAACGTAATAGCTATAATAAATAGCCATTTGGCTTAGTGACTCTCTTACTCTTACTGTATCCTATTGCTACGGCGCCCTTCTTTCGTTCGTATGATCCCTTACTGAAAAGCAAAAGTTGCGACGATCGGGAAAAGGATACAATCTCAAACGAACTTTTAGCCATATGTAGCGTAAAAGCAGAATTATTCACCTGGTGAGGTATCCATTTATCAGTGAGGAGTGGGAGGACACTTATGGGCATTCATAGAAAATAGTGTACTCACTATACAATGTTGGGGTTCACGTAATTTCGAAGTTTTGAATACCGATGTTAGAACCGGACATTCATATGCATCAACCAATAGAAAACAACTTTTTTGGTAGTGGGATCAGAAAAACCGAAGTAAAAGCGCACAAGGATGGCAACTTGTGGGTAGAGAGTCTCAATTTCTGACAGGGTTCGATCCAGTACTGTCCTAACCAGAAGACGATCCTTTATCCCCTACACCACCCTGCTTGCCACCGTCCTTCTCAGTGACCTTTCGCCCACAGTTTATCAGCCTTTATTAGAACAAAAGCAGAAGGCAAACTAAAACAAAGTGTATACGAACGTGCATGCTGCCCTGAAGGTCTCTGAGTTCGAAATCCAAACGGCACGCACGTTCATATACCCTGTGTTTTGAGCTCGATCGGACTTCCGCGAATCGTTTTTGATTCTGTTCAGGCTCTGAAGAAGGAGTTAGGAAACGCCACCCAATGAAGTCTTCATGAAAAACCTCATGAGAGTTCAAGACATAATCCACATCAAGCTATAATCATGTCGAGTTTTATGGAAGTCCGTACGTGGAGGAAGGGTATAGTGAGTGGAGGGTTCTGGACGGTTGGAAAAAACGGTTCTTTTTCAAAGAATGTCAGGAACGAAAAGAAGCTACGGAATGTAATGCGAGTACCGGTCGGAGGAGTGACTGCACTGCCTTCTACGGCAGAAGGGCGCCGCCCACGCCATGCCAACAGCAATACTGCCATAGCCGTGGAGCGCACGGATTCATTTACGTAATGTACTGCAAGGTACAATGGCATGTTAGCTTATCGCGTATGTGCATAGCCGAGGTGATCACATCTTCAGATGAACCACTTCGGCTAAACATCACAACCATCTACTAGATTTTGCTCTTGCAAGATCATAGTGACGAGAAGGAGTTGAGAGCTCAGCGGTGTGGGTAAGTGGCTGCGAGAATGGCCTCGAAAGGTGAACTGGTCGTAACAAAATCTTCTTTAAAAAATTGCCAGGAAACGGAATTACATGGAAAAATCTAGAATATAGCTTTGACGAATGGCTTAAGATCTCACGAAGATTAATGACACCAATCATTCGGCTCACGTTCCGGTAAGGTGACTTTTTCAATGGCCCGTAGAGACCAGAAAGCTTCATCAACTACCAAAATATGGCATATTGCCAAGATGCAAAATCAAAATCAGATTGATGTAATCGAGCAGGATTTTACTACAAAAGGGCCGCTCTGGATAATCTCATAGTATAATGAAAGGTAACGACATCAACGAGTTAATTAATCCCAAATGGAAAACTTATGGCTAAGGATGCCTCCCTTGATATAAGGGCATTCGCCCTTCTTTTATCATCGTATTATCTTTTCAGAACTTGCCATTTAGCTTTTCAAATATTTCTGAGTGCATGTGGTAATGGGAATAAGGATCATACCCTTTAGGTTAGTGAAAGAAGTCGTTAATGACACCAGTTAATTAGACTTGTATTGCACTATAACTCTGAGTTCATGAGAGCAAGCGCACCGAGCGTGGCCCCAGGGACCAGTCTTACCCAATTTCGTTCCAGATATCCAACGTTCCCCAGGTAGCCCAGTACAATGCTGCTCTCATCCAGTTGCGAGGACCGTCGAAGCTTACCCTCCGTTGTACGAATTTGGATACTCTTTGACCGCTGTGCTGCCTCTACTACATATTGGTGAGATGAATTGTCTAGTCGCCGATAAGAAGCCCTAGCTTCCGAAAGGAAATCTGTCGCAATAGCTATTGCGGACAGTTTTTTTCTAGCACCCAAAATGTTGCTAAGTGGTATGATCTAGGGGGTGTAGTGAGTGCACCAGCTTCGCTAGCTGGTTCCTAAACTACGAAGAAAACGGGTACATATCTCTACATTACATTATCACATCGGGTTCCCCCAGAAGCCGGCTCCGTGGACGCTTCTTTATGCCGATGACCTGATGCCCGCCAGCGAAGACAAAAGGGAGCTCGAGTCACAGGTGCAGATCTGGTCCGACCGTCTGGCTATGTTCGGGCTCAGGTTAAACGTCAAAAAGACTGAGTACTTGACCACTGATTCGAGCGAGCCAGGCTCTATTAAGATCAATGGCACTGAGCTCATACGGACAACAACGTTCAAGTACCTGGGATCGGCAATTGCGTCTGACGGCAGCCTGGGTTTTAGAACGAATTCTCGCGTGAATGCAGCGTGGTTGAAGTGGCGCTCAATGACTGGCGTACTCTGCGATTAGAACATCTGTGAGCATCTCAAGTCTGAAATCTACAGAACCGTCAACCGGCCGGTCGCGATATACGGCGCTGAATGCTGGCCTGCAACCAAAGAGGTTGAAGCCCATCTCAGCGTGATGGAGAAAAACGCTGCGCTGGACAGCCGGAGTAACACGCTTAGACCGTATAAGTAATGACGCCATCAGGGAGCTATTCGGTGTTGCGCCCATTGTCGATAAAATGCGCGAAGCTCGTCTACGATGGTATGGTCATACTCTTCGCACAAAGAACGACAGTGCCCGTAAGATCTGTCTCAACCTTGGCATGTCCGGAAAGCGGCCTAGAGGACTTCCAAAGCAGCGGTGGCTCGATACGTTGCACGGAGATCTTGAAGCGGTTAACATCCACCCCGATCAAGCGTTCAATCGGGAGAAGTGGCGTCAACATATCAGAAAAGCGGACCCCGCTTACAAGCGGGACAAACGCTAAAGAATAAGAAGAAGAAGACATTATCACATCGGGTTGTACCACGTACATATGTGGGCTGCAATGAATCGGAGTAGTAGTGATTTAAACATTTACGTAATTCCTCATTCAGCATTAGCATAGAGGGGAGGGTATCCTCAAAACCACGAGGTTCGCCAAAGCTATGAGAGTGATAAGAATAACTAACAGCCGTTTACAATGCTTCGACTGTCATTGGAGATTCGGATCATCCAGATGGTTTTGGCGAGTTTCTATTGCTTCGGGGGTGCCCTCTCCTTAGAATAATTGGTGAAAGAAAGTTGGTAGTTGGCAGGATAAATGTCTACTGCTACCACTTTATAATATTTTTGCTTGTGTTTTTGTTTTTGCTTGTTCACATGTGTTTCCACATGCCCTTTGATAAAATGATTAACAAGCGGGAAAAGGAAAAAGACAATAATGACAGGAAAGGAGGACAGAAACATGCAAGGAATGGGTGGCTTCGGGCATTTGAGTGGCTCAGATGTTTCAAACAATGGACTTCTCGGAGAAAAGTTGAAACTCGGTGGTCTTGGAGTTAATTATTCCTTTCTGGTGTTGCCAAACTCTATTAGATTACTCCAAAACAATTGCTGTACCCGTACATTGTTTGCGTTTTTCTAGATGGTTCCTTCCCGAAACAATTTGTCTCCCTAATTCCCTATACTTTGAAGTCCTCAATTTGGAACCATGGATAACTACGATCGATTTCAAGTGAAAGCCGATTAGTACTTTTGTTTGTGATGAAAAGTGGAAAGCATAAGGTAGAGGGGTGAGATAGGCAGTGAAAAAAGAAGGAATTATCTGCAATTTCATAAATTAATTCCAGCTTCTCATATCCATTGGTCTAGACCATCCGAGTCTTCCATCCCTCCAAGTACCAAACTCGTCTGGAAGATAAAAGCTCTGAATGTGCATCGGCTGGCCACCGCAAACCACTGTAAAGGCTTATACGTATTCAATACGCCACTACGATTCTGAATGGAAGTCGAATGTGTAGGCACATCCCCAGACGTGATTGATTAACTCCCAAACACTTATCCTTCATCCTTTCTATTCCCATCAACTTTACGACTGTGTTAATCATAGTTGATATATCCTACCCAATGTACAGTATCTACCAATGACCACATGACGGTGAATGTTCCAGGTCGATGGTTCAGATTGAGCCTCGTATCGGTAATTATCACAGAGTATCATTACGATTTACAGAGAACTGTTACGAATGATAACAGGAAACATTTCATCCGCCTATAAGTAACGAATGAACAACTCAACAGATAATAAGTTAAAATTTAGAATTATCAGTAATCTGGTGGATTTGATTTCGAAGTAACTATTAGGTCATCTCATTCAAAAGTTCGCAAGCTTTTATTCGAATAAAACGAACAGCAAACAAGATAAAAAGCTAATATTCTAGTGTTCTGTCGGGTGGGCTCCATCATTGTTGACGACCCTCTCCCAGCGTCCAGATAGCACCTGGACACCAAGTAGCTTCTTTCCTTCAACATGTGCAGATAAAATGCTGTTGACGCCCATTTCGGCGATCGACCAGCTGTCAAGGCGTTTGCCACTGCGACGTACATTCATTTGACCAAACCGGTTAAAGTCGCACGGCTGGAGCTCGGGAGAATAGGGCGGTCGAATCTAGGTTTCAATACTCTTTTCTTCAAAAAACTGCTGCACAATTCGAGATGGGTGGGGCTTGGCATTGTCATGAGCGATAATTGCCCTCTTGAAGTTGTGTGCTGCCATCCAATTGTCGGTTTTATCGTCGAGAAACTGGCAATACACTTCAGAAGTGACGGTCATTTTTTCAGGACAAAGTCGCCAGAACGCCACGCCTCAGAAATCCATTGCCATGATGAGTATCCACTTGGAACCACGTGACTCTTTATGAACCAATTCGGGCGGTTCCTCATCGGCGTCCATCCAAACCCGACGCTTGTGACTTTCGGGCTCAGTGTAAAACCCACCTATGTTTCATCTATAGCCAACTTTCGTTTCGTGGGTCGTGGGTGACGTCGGTGGCGGAGAAGATTGTTTCTACAAGCATCAATTCGGTTTTGGACCTGTGCTTCTGTAAGTAAATGAGGTACCCATACACATATCTTCTTGACCATCTTCGAATCTTTGGACACAACTCGGCCAACGGAAGTAGCAGGGATGCCGGTCTCGCGGGCAAGTTCGGCATTGGTGCAGTCTCTGCGCTCAGCCATTCGACGCTTGATTTCAGCTACTCGTTCTTCGTGTGCGGAGTGAACATTGTGAGCACCACCTCGGCCTTCACTTGTCTCCGTTCTTCCTTCTTTGAACATTCTCACCCATTTCTGCACATTACGCTTGAAGAACTCCGTCCCGTCCATTTGTTGATTGTGCTCACAATGAATTTGAGCTTCGGATTCTCTTTGTATAGCGCCCCATTTGATAATTTCGCGTTGATCCTGTTCGGTAATACTTCTTTTCAAATTGTCAATATCTTCTGCTGCAGCCATGATGTCGAAATCGGGCAATGTCGTAGCTCACGGTCCGCGCTTCTGATCAAAACACTGTGGATGGTGACAGCCTCCTTCATAATCCCGTCATCCCTCTGGATGTCTGCGAACTTTTGAATGAGATGACCTAATAGTACAGTACAGCATACAAAACAGACAAATCTTGTATGATTAAGGTTATGGTATTATACACGAATATTATTAGCAAACACTTGTAGTAAGAATGAAATTTTTATCTATAAATTAATGGAAGTGGGAGGGTAATGATTTATGGATTAATGACGACAAGTACTTTTTTCATTGATGGGTATAATGGATTATAATGAAGAGTCCTTCATTAACAGTAATGAACAAAGTGCTACCATTATGAATCTATCTCCCCTCAATACGTTTTCGATGATGTCACTGAAAACCTATAAAACTAGCAGGAATCCTTAGACACCTTATCTCCTACCCCGTTCCCTCGTTAAAGCTTTTATTTGGCCTTTGTGAACACAACATCCTTGTTATCATAAAAGTATAGCTCATTAGATTTATGTATCACTACATACACACCATGAGTACCCCATGAGGGACTAGCGATGAGACAAAAGAGCATTTTACCCTTGCCCACCTATTCGACACTGCTGTCCTTCCTGCTTTGAGGTACGCCTCGGAGGCCTGGACTCTATGAAACAAGGTGAGCATGCACTCAGCGCCGCACGCGCTGTGGGAAAGGCGTACTCGGAACTTCCCTATACACGAAAGTGCAAAAGGGTAGCCGGAGTTCCGAGCTCCGTCGACAACGGAGATCAAGGATGTCTCTGATTACGCTAAGATATCAAAAACCAGGTGGACCGGACACGTCATGCAAATCTGTGATGAACGTTGGATCAGAAGGTTCCGGACTGATTTCTTGCGAACAAACGAACACGAGGACTGCCCCCAGGGCTATCTTCAAACTTTTTCACTGAAGCTCTGAACGAAAGGAACGCATTGCTCCGCGTTCCTCGAGCGAGGACAATCCACTTGATCACTCTGGCTCGCGAAGGAGACTAATGGAGACTTTACTGCTTTCAGTGATCAGGAAATCGATGATCAACGGTCGACAGGTGATACAGGGATACCACGGATATGTATCCCGTCTGCTTCTGTCTCTATCCTTCAGTGACTTTCATTGAAATTGACTCATTGCAGAGAGGTGAGTTGAGCGAAAACTGAGTCTGAGTAGAATCTGAACACACCACAATCATTTCTTTTGATTCCTTGTCCTTCCCCTCGTAACAGTAACGAATCTCTGGCTTCTTCAGTTAACGCCCTTGGGTAGTAAGGACCACCTACATACTGCAGCACTCCTAATACATGGAAAGAAAGAATGGTGGAGCTCAAAAGGAAATCAGCAAAAACATTTCATGTGGCTTTTAAAGTTATTATTTCCTGGCATGATTACCGAAAGAATGGCAGCATTGTTGGTAATTATTTCAATTAAGAGTGATGATGGAATGATAATAATAATCATAATAATGGTATTATTTACAAAATTTGATTAGTACTGTATTTGACTTCTTTCTATTCTGATTCTCATTTAGAACCTATTAGCGTTTGAATGCTTATATGCCCTACGTAATGAATTGCGTTGGTTAGCCGATGTACAAGACAGTGCTTCTTGAACTCTCGGACTGGTCTCTTACCAATTAACCGGCCCCGCAAGGGGGGTGAGGCCTGCTGATTGGCTTGGGCGAATATTGAGCCGTGGTGCTATATGTGTGACAGTCCTTCAATTGCCAACCCTCCACAGCTGCAATTATAATATGATAATATTAGTAACAATGATAATCCTATTTATATGATTTACTAACGGTGCCTGTGGGTGTGTTTGTGTGTGTACTCCTGTCCCACTTGACCTACAGCATTCAAATTGGATAGGAGTACAGCCGGCAGCCGACAGGATGGGAACACTTATGGCAGGTAGCAGATCCCGACTCCCCCACAAAGAGCGGGTGGAGGGGAATGAATGCTGTAGCAAAAATTTATAACTTTTGTTCCTGTGAACTTAGAACATTCAAACTTGCAGGAGTACAAGGGACATTGTAGAGGCACTGATGATAGGTTGTAGGACTGGGCGCCTCCCACAAGAGACGAGGCGGGAACGAAAACTGGCATCTCGGACGTTGGGCATTTGAATTTGCTAGGTGAACAGGCGGCAGAATGTGAATGCTGATGTGTGATAGCATGACCTGACTTCGCCCTTAAAGGGCGGGATGTGCAAGAAAATTAGTGATTCGGACATAGGGAGTTGGCACGGGTACATACGGCACGATGAAAGCCACAGTTCACGATAAGAACGGTTTCTGAGTTATCCCCCTAGAAATATCCAGTGCCTCCAAGGGTAACAGGAGGGGCGCCGTCGAGTCTCAAAACTCAATAGCTAGGGCAAAGTGGGAGCCCGGTACCGGATCGCCCGGACTTCCTGCCCCTCGATCGATGTCACATCAGACTAATGTCGAGACGACACAGATTGCAATGTTCGAGCCAGGACCCACACATTTAGCACGCAAACAACTGATCGTCTAGAGATGAGGAAATGCTTTTCACCTTTTCTATTGTTCTCTGTTACTCCTTTTGCTACTGCGATCACTTACGTCTTTTTCTACCCCAAGAAGCTGAAAAAGGCGGGCTATTTCTGTTGTTACTGGAGTTTTTTGTTACTCGAACATAACATAACTCGGACCCGCACTTATGGAAGCTCAGGTAGGTTCGAGTACCGTCGGTGCCCACAGATCGCCAACCATACGGCGATACAACAGCAGCTTATAAGAACATCAGTTTGAAGTTGGATGCTTGGATTTTGATGTTACTACTTCTACATTGTAGTACAATCCCACTGGACAGTACTAAACCCTCATTAATGGCACCACTTACTGGTCCAGCAGTTAGTTGTATTAGAGGGAAATCCTGAATAAATCATGAATAGGGAGGGAGGTCAACGTGAGATTGTGAAAGATAGTTAGAATATCCTATAAGATACCATATACAGTATATCTTGGCATTCACAAACACTGAGAGGGTAGCCGGAGTATTATGCATTCATTTAGTCAACACATTCCGTTTGACCCGAAGCCCTATGGAGCTTTATGGTTGGGGAATAAGTTCGTAGAGAGGTACTACGGATATGAATTATGTCACCCTCATAGTTATGATCTCGCACAACCTCGGAAGGAACCATTCCAAGCAAGACAATGTAAAGAGAGATAGCTGTGGAAATTGTAGATTTCATGGCGCTGCTCTGTCCTGCATCAAATGCCTTCGCCAGTTAAGCCATAACTGTGCGTAAAGCATATTAACAATTCTGTGGGTATATGTGTGTTGGGTAAGAAACTTACAAAGAAAGGTTCAGGGTACTGGCAGAACATTGCCGAAACTCTGTATGAAGTCGTAAGGGGTAGGCTCGGATAGGTCTCTAACGTTGACTGAAGTACGATAATCAGCACAGTCTACTGCAGCCTTCCCATATGTGCTTTGCTAGCTACAAAAACCTGAGGGCACTCAAATAATACTATATTTTTCTCGAGCTCGATAGAGTCCTAGGCTCCATAGTTGTGTTATCGATATCCCATGAATAGAAATCCGCCAGAATCCTTTGAGCGTCATTAATCGTTCCAGCGGTATTCGTCCTTACTTTCCAGATCCTTTGAATTACCTGCAAATGCTTACGCTACACTGGGTTGTTGGCGAAAAGCGATCTCTGCAGTTTGATTTCAATCACGAATTCTCAACGAAATGATAGAGCCTCAATGCCTTAATATTTAATCAATCCTAACTGATTTATGCGCCCACGCATTTGACTTCCAGTCAGCCTCGTAATGGCTTATTGAAGGCGTATGTATGTAGCCTACAAAATGACTTACGGTGGCCGGCCGAGTTGCAACTGAGTGCTTTTATCCTCCCAGACGAGACTGGTACCAAGAAACCCACCCAGAGGGATGGAAGGCTTCGTTGGCCTAGGCGAGTATCGAGCCGGGAATTGAACTCGCGACCGTGCGTGAGGGATAATGTGTCACGCGCCGCCGCACCACCTCCGCCTAGAGGTCCTGAAAAGTAATATTCATCCATTTTGTTTTGACCTTGTACTAAATAATCATGTGTTATATAAGCGTGGCCTCCTCCTCCACATTTCAACAGATCGGAAGAAAATTTGATGGGAGGTAAGTAAGTGAGTTGGAAGACACTGGATGGACCTGCTTCCGCTGCTCGCTTGACCACAACTTTATACTCCTGATGTATTGTTTGAGCTTGTACTTCGTGAAATCAACTGGCCAGGTAGCGATGATGAAAATAAAGGAACGACTTACGTCACCTATGTCATATTATTCTGTGACAAACCCGCTTTGCCTGCTCTGACAACAAATGAGCCTCAAGGGACTTTTCGTATAAAGTGCGTCTTCCTAGATGAAAGTGAACGAACCATTCAAAACAAGTTAGTAATTTAATCATGAACAATGTAATCGAACTCAATTTGACGAATTGAACATCAACAGAATCCGATGCACTTGATTAAATAAATCTCAAGGGACTGTTCGGGTTAAGTGCTTGGTCCGAGTGAAAGGGAACGAATCACTCGAAACTAACTAATAATTTAAGCATTAACATTATATCCGGATACGACTGGAGGGAGTGAACATCAACAGAATCTGATGCACTTTTCATCGATTTAATTCTGAACTTTTCTTGGCCTGAGATTAATGGCAGCCTACTTACCATTAGTCTGATGACTATCAAAGCATATGATGACCACAAAAAAAACACACAAAGCCTCGAATTCATCCATTTCTCGGGATGGATAAAAAATCGTTACTTATCGAACCCTTTCAGCTGCGCACTCTAATCTACCTTCGGAGCTTCCTCCGTCCAGAAAAAGGCGTACAAAATCTAGCAGTTGACTTCTTCTGAAAAGCGTTTCCCTGCTACTCTGCCTTTAAGTTTAAGAGCCGAATCATCATCTTCAGCCCCTCGCTGAACCAGATGGCAGGGCCATATTGTCAATTTCCTTGATTTTTCAAAACAAAAACTACTCAACCCTCGATGGAAACATCGCTTTGTTTCTAATTTTGTCCTGGCTTTCTTGACGGCCAGGAGAGCTTTCCTTTAATATGAAGACAGCAGGCTGAGGACTACGAGTCGTTCACATGTAGAAAATAGAATTTCAGGCAGGAATTTTTTTCTATCGAATCATGCTCTCATCTCCCAGACGAGGGTGATGGTATTTGACCAGCCTTGGATGGAAGGGTGGCTGGATTGGCCTGGACGGGAATCAAGACCTTATCCACGGATAATGTGTGTGTGAGATAGTGCGCTACTTGGGACTACACAAGGTTCGATCCTCCGACTATGCGGGTGTGACAGCGCATAAACTCCCACAACACCAAACCCGATACACTGCAAAATAAGCAAAATAGTTGGCTCTCTCTCAAACTGGTATGTTGTCCACATTCGTTAATCGATCTATCTATCTAGATTCGTTGGAGAGAAGTGAATGACTCGGATTCCTTTTACACTCAGACGGAACCAATAGCTTAACGAGATAAACTTTTTGCGATTGTCTTCATAGATAGGATTTTTTTGGGCTGTTTCATCTTTCTTATACTATGGGTATTGGTACTGTTGGTGCAATGGATAGATTATGACTTTTTTGTGCTGGAGTTCCCAGAATAAAGATTACGAGGTCCACCAGCATCTAATAAACCACTTTCATCGGTTCAGCTCTCTTTTCAAAAATTTAACTCCGATTTTTTTTCGAAAAACAATAGATGCCGATCAATCCTGTTCACTGTAAGTACAACTCATGACTGGAGAGAGTTTCGCGAAAAGCCCTGATAGCTTCCTCTACTCGACATTTGGCGCTACAACCTTCCTCTAGGGCTCGTGTAAAATCATCTAATCCGGTCAAATTCTCGATTTGGCTTTCCGGAATTAAATCTAAGATTCCGTGTCTCTTTCTGCTCTATTTGCTAGTCTTGCCCCGTCACACACAAATGTCCCTTCGGATTGACACTGTGCATTTTTACAGCAGTAAGTGTGACGCAAGCTGCGAGGAGTAAAATTTCAGAGAATTGTTCCGATGCGGCTCTAAGAGAAGGCCTTTACTATTTTTTTTACCAAAATCCATATACTCAAAACCAAACAGAGAAAGGGTGCTGTGGAAATCTAGAAGGTTTTATAATGACATGCAGCCAAATATTATATCATCAGTGGAAACATGGAAAACGGCATTCCTCATGTCGTATATTCTACCTCGATGACATGTTGCAATCGTCGCACCCAATCGGGCGTTTTGAATGGAAAAATCCAAAGCCACAGTGGAAAGATTCTTTAATGGCGGAAACTATGTACAGTAGCTTGCCGGGAGTTCGAGTAAAAATACCGTCTTCCCATTTCTTCCTACATATTTCCCATTTCAGATGACGAGGTTTTTGTGAGGGTGAAGCAGATTTGCCGTGCTCGAGACATATCAGCTTGTGCCCTCTTGCTTTCATCGTTGAAGAAGCTTATGCAACATGTTGGCGACTTTTACCCTACCAAGCAGGATCACTGACTAACGCTACCTGCCAGCATTTTCTTTTGTTGTCCCAGCAAACTGAAATCCTGGTAATTTCACTCTCTTCTTATCTCGCAGCGTGTTTACATTTATATAGTGGCTACTCCATCCTTATGTAATGTATTACCACCTCGGCACGGGCTGTGAGTCGACGGTGAAGTGCTGGCTAAGGTTCAATCCTTGCTGAAAAGCATCGCGGCAGAACGACGTGGGCATCGCAAATGTACCTGTGCAAACGATTAAATAAAGAAGAGGGTTAGCGTTGAGTTCAATGAAAACGCTGAAAATAGACTGTCGGTTGCGTCATCCACTGGGTAAAAATATAAAGGATAAAGGATAAAGTTTGGCGTTAATTAATCTCGTCCAAAGGATGCGCCCCCGCACTCGACTTCCATTCAGAATCGTAGTGGCGGGGTGTGGTGCGTTAGGAACGAAATGGTCGCGTCGCGGTGATAGGGGTGTCGCGCGAAGGAATGTAGCAGGATGCAGCAGTAGGTAAGAAATACCAGAACAAAAGCACTAATAATAGAATTATGCATGAAATAATGATCGCATATCGATTGAGCTGTATGAAGAACGCTAGAGCTGTAATAACGGCGAATGAGTGGTCCGCGACAGCCGAGTGCGGCGAATCGATTACCCAAAATCGTTCCTAACGCCCGTCTCCCGTAGTGGCGTAATGAGTGCGTATGTGGCCTATACAATGACTTGCGGTGGCAGCCGATGTACAAGTCAGTGCTTTTATCCTCCCAGATGAGTCTGGTACCAATTCACCGACCCCGGAGGGATGGAAGGCCTGGTTGGCCTAGGAGGGCATCGATCCGGGATTCGAACCCCTGATCGTGCCTGGATATAGTGCGCCACTTGCCACTACACCACCTCCGCCCTGGGTAAAAAAAAGATACATCAAAGAAATCCTCCACGCTGGCCTGCATTGAAACTAGAAAACTTCAAAGAAAAACATTCAGATGGCTTAGCTACTGCAAGCGAATGGTCCACATATTGTCACACCATATCATATCTCCCATGGAATCTTGTCATCAGGCTGAAAGTGGCCTTTCTTCGGTCTTGGACTTTGCTTTGTTTGAGACCTAGGTTTTGGATCGGTTAAAGACATTGAGCCTAAAGGTTCATCACCAAATTCAATTCCAAGAATGGAACAACAGTTTCGCGAAGAGAGAATAAGTCTAATGGTCGCTTGAGTTGTGAGGAGCCTGTTTCTCCCCTTTTATCATCATCAGTGCCCCACGAAATGGAATTATGTACCTGGGACTAAACTCGATATTGGGTACCTACGACCCTTCTCCTACTGGTTCCTGAGGAGTGATTCCGTAGGAAGAAAAGACATTTACCCAGAGATACCATCACTGATTTACAAATGGAGCACTACAACATGCACAGTCCGGGGACTGAATCGTGGATCGGTTCAGTTCAAGCCGACTATACCTTCCATCTCTCCAGAGCCACCAATGTTGCTAGATTCGTCCCAACTTGAACATTGGCGGATCCTACAGGCCATTATATGGGCATTCAACCTCGCCTACGGGGCTGAATAGAAGACGAATACGTAGACTCTTCCCAGAACAGGGTCGATCAACGCCGAAAACTTTATACCTGTAGTGCACAGTTATCACCCCGAATGGCTCTGGCTATATGAGCGCCGCTCCCTGCAATCCCTCTTTGTAGCAGGTTCAGCTCTTTCTCTCTATTCTCCTTCACTCTTTTCAAGCGTTTAAGGAGGATAATGCGGTAATTCAAGTTCTTTCTAGCCTTCATTTGGACAATGGGTAATGGACTTCCTTTCAGAAAACCGTCGGGATTTATTCTCTCATTCCTGGTGACAATCAGATGAACTCATGCGAAAACAACCGTAAAAGAACACAAGTTTTTTCGCATTTTTCATCTTCCTTCAACAGTTTTTCACCCCATCCATGAGAGCTCATGAAAAATGATGCCTGAGACTAATAACCCTTACTACCCTTTTCAGAGTTATCTTCATATTGCTCTACAAAAGCTCTATATTTGTAGACGTAAGACACATTCCTTCTTTTGAGCTAGCACTCATGACCTTGCAAAGCAGACTATCACGACGGAGTTCTCTTCAGTCTTCTTTCAGGTTGACGTTTTGTGGAAAACGAGGGCAAAATAGCTAAAGTCCCGTTTGCAGTCTAATTTGTTCGTGACTCTGAATATTTTAAGAGAGACGTGTTGAAGCCATTTTCTGAAACACTACACCTAGATGTATGCAACACGCTTCCTTCCTTCTTCAAAAGTGCACAGCGTCAATCTAGCAGGATGTTTTTGTGGGGGATAGGAAAAACGATTAAACGGAGAGCATTAGAAGAGACTCGATTTTATCGTCAGTACGGAAGAGATTAAAAAAATCAAAAGTTGGGCATGAGCATAAGTCGCTAGAGGAGAATTTCTGAAAGAGTCTATAATAGGTGAATATGAAATAAATGAACGGAAAGACCAGTCAATGCCGATGCTGAGAGAATTGCATTCATTAGAAGTTAATGGAAACAGTAGGTTTCCAATCTCCTTCGAGGACGAAACTTTTCCCTCCGAAACTCCTGGAAATGAGAACGGAAATAATCGAAAATGCTTCCACATGTTCCAGGTTTCTGTAAAAGCTCACTAAATATAACTATCAAGAAGGATCAATGGCTTCATTTACTGAGAATTCCTGGAAGAGACTGAAAGGCCCTCAACCTCTTCGCTAACTGAAGATTTTAGGGTAAGACCAACACAACTTATAAGATACAGACCCTTTCCAAAAGGAAGTATAGATAGTTATTGTAGGCTGATTCTTGCATGTCCGCCGTTGACACAAGTTTGAACAACCTCGACTATGAGGAATGCATGAGCCAACTTCATTCATTCCCAAATGAAGCCAACGACTCCAGGTTCGAGCCTTCTGGAAATCCATCCCTTTTTACGGCGTCTTGAGGCTCTTTCCATTACTTCTGCGGAGCATACATGGGCTCCTAAGCAGAGAATGGCAATTGAATCCCAACGATAATATCAAAACCTTACAAGAATGGACCTCACAACCCTCATGCAGCTCCCAGTACGGAATGGTTGGGAAAGATTGCGTCTGTCTGTCTGCCTGCCTGTGTCTGTCTGTCTGTCTGTCTGTCTGTCTGTCTGTCTGTCTGTCTGTCTGTCTGTCTGTCTGTCTGTCTGTCTGTCTGTCTGTCTGTCTGTCTGTCGGTCTGTCTGTCTGTCTGTCTGTCTGTCTGTCTGTCTGTCTGTCTGTCTGTCTGTCTGTCTGTCGGTCTGTCTGTCTGTCTGTCTGTCTATCTGTCTGTTGTCTGTCTGTCTGTACGTACGTATGTCTGTCTTTCTGTCTATCTGTACTCCCTGTATTTGTGTGTTTGTATTGACAATGAGCAATGAGGGAGCAGATGAAGTGGAGGAAAACCTGGTACATTCCCATGACTTTCAATACCATCCTTTCCTACCTTGCGCAGGACTCCAGCGCTTGCTACTCCTTGTGGGAGAGGGTGAAGTTCTGCAGAATGTGGGGGAAGATGATGCGAAGGTCCTGGAGATGTGGAAGAAGTGAGCAGAGGGAAAGGTGGTGGTGTATGCTGTTCGGTCTTGTCGGCTGTTCAATGAAGAAAATCGCCATGACAGATCACAGAAGACCTTATCTCGTGTTTTTTTTTTCATGCGATTTACTCTGATTGAGGCTAGCTGTTCGCAATTTGAATGGAAAAAACGTCAAACTACAGAAACTACGACCTCAAAAAAAGATGAAGCTAAAAATAGCAAAGGAAAACACAACGTTTAGCAGGCCATAAAGGGGTGTGATGGGAGAATACTTTTCTCAAAACAATGAACTTATAGGTTGATTGAAAATGGCTCAGCAAAACAACATGATTTAATTGCTGTAAAAATGATGTTTTGGCTTCCGCAGCTCGTTAACATCTAGCCGTTATGTGAGCATAATGATGAGACAAGTCTCCAATGGCCCCCAAAGTGTCTGACTATATATGAGAGCTTTTGAAAAACTTTCAAAAAACTCCGGATCCTGCTTTCTCCCACTCAGCGATTTCTCGAATTAGTACATGATTAATGAGTGCGGACCAAAGTAAGGCTCTCATTACAGATTCAGAATTTCAGTAAAATATGGCCGAGAAGCTATTGTGGCTTCCTCCGAAAAAAGTGCGAACTGACTCTTGGGGCCTTTGAAAATCGTTGAAAATATTCGTTCAAAACGGCACGGGGCTCTGTTGAATAGCTATGTATGTACATACGAGCATTTCCTTGAGAATTAAGAGAAATGATGAGAGATAACAGAGAATATGAACCTCATGACTGAATTCTTGACGACATAAAGCCAGCCGAAAATTTCACACATTCATCCCAAGGGCATAAAGAATTGTGAAAGCATCGACGTTATTCTAAGAAAAAGAAGGAAGTGAATTCATGGAGTTATTAAGTGCACTGTTGGGAGGTCATGAATATGGAGTAGAGCTCCTCAATTCACTTGGTATTTTCGAGAAACCTCATCTGGAACCCACCGGGGAAAGGAAACCATATATGGTTGGTAATGTGACAGACAAGGCTGGTCGATACTGAGGCATTGAACAAGGGGATGGTGGAAAATCGTTCCTCTAAGGAGGGTAGAGATCGCAAGGAGAGGAGAGACTTTGATATCAGTTCAGATACTGTTCCTCGAACAGATTTCTCAATCCCTTGCGAAGAATGGTTCACCATCAGGGAGCGAGATTAACCCCGTGAAGGAAAACAAGACTTGAAGGGAAGAACAAGCATGACTTCGATAGGTGGAGCATAGAATAGATAGCTTGAGTGTAATTCTCCAGTGACTCTAGAGGGAAGTGCTCTGCGTTGCTCTGAAGGACCTGCAGCGAATACACCTGAACCCGCCCACTGAAGCAGCTAGCTTGTCATGGTCCCTGAAAAACAAACTGCAGCGTCATTGTGAATCGGACTCGAAGTGTGACACAAATATTATTTTTCGATGTGGTCGAAATTCCGAATGGAGAAACGAAGAACATGACGTGTTGGTGAATTCGTAATTGAGATTGGAACATGAGATTTACCAGATGAATTCGAGACATGCAGGTGGACACCTTTTGATTCTATTCCTTTCCACTTCGAATTATCCGAATAGATTCTCATCCTGATCAACCTCACCATTTCCCCATGGTCCGTTAGCTAGCAAAGATTCGTGTGAGAGAATAAAAGCACTGGCTTATACAGCACTTGAAGACTGTCCATTTACTTCATTCAAAAGCTTAAGCATATGAAGGGAGCGACTTTTACCCAAAAATACTACCATCAAAAGGCATCCGGTACTCGTCGAAATTCTTACAAATGATGGCCATGGCCAAAGCTCACCTTGCGCTTTAGAGATAGCGTGACTATATGGGTGGTTCGAATACATTCTCTGTAAGGTGGTTTAATCTCTAATTTGGACAACTAATTTGTAATATTTCTCATATTGAGCCATAGACGATGTTATATGTTTCAGAATAAAGCACTAAATCATTTCAGAGCATTCGGAGACATCAATTTTGTCGAAGAAGGACCAAGAGTCCAGACCGGAAAAGCATTGGCTACTTAATTTTGCTATTCTACGTTTATCTTTTTGATACAATTGAGCCGAAGAGACGGGTAATAGAGAAGTTAATGGCGGCTAGAGTTACTATTCGCCTTTCGCCCGAAGTGATCGTTTTTGGATAGCTGTGATGTGGGAGCAATTTTCGTCCGATCTTCTTCCCAGATCACTGTACTGTGATCAAAACAAAATGGAACTGTTAGACTGGCTCACAGGCATGAGAGTTATCAACCCTGTGACGAATCCCTTTCGGCATACCACAGACAAATTGAGTCTTGTAGAAAGCGATAGATCGGAATCCTGTAAGATAAGTATTCACTAATTGTGGAGCGAATGTTGAACAATAGGAGAGGAAGTCGTAAGCCTGCATCATATCATGGGACGTAAGCCTGCATCATATCATGGGATGAAGTCTTTCGGCAGAATGTGCCTCGCTTTCGACCTTTATTCAAGTCGTAATGGCGTTTTGGATGCCTGTGAGGCCTGTACAATATAGTTTTCCATGCCGAGCCGATAGAGATTATTGACTGAGGGATGAAGGACTTGGTTGGCGTGGGTCACTACTATCCGGGATTCGATTTCTGGGCCATATGCGTGTTCCTCTAATAAATTCGCAACCCTTCCTCATCTCACTACAAACTCCGTTTCTCACAAGTCTACCTCACTTGTTAACTTTAATATGCTTTGAATTTTAAAATATTTTGGTACATCTGCCCTGCGACATTTCTTTGATTAAAGTGTTTCGAAATTTGTACATGCCAACCTACAAAATGAATGCGTGAAAAAGCCACCACCGAATGGATTCACCGCACTTAAGCCCCGATCTCAAGAACGCCCACGTTTACGTGGTCCGCTAAGCGTCAGAATCCCAGAGTGGAGAGCTAACAAGTCTCCATAGGACCGCTCAGGGTCGCATTCACATCAAAGAATAAATCTATGCTCGTTGAGAATCTTAAGTTAAAATTTTCGAGTTTCATCAATTCATAAAAAAATGACTTGCCAGAAATTCGAAAATCATTGTGGGGCTAAGCCCATTTTCTCAAAAATATGTCCCAAATACAGGGCGAAAGGGCTAAATGGGAAGCGCTAGCTCAAGAGTCTCATGGGTTTCCTCAGTAGACCTTTACTGAAAGAAGGAAATTAATCACTATAGATAATTGGAGGTGGTGTTGTGCGAAGTGGGGTACTACCGCACGCACGGTCCTGACATCGGGTTCCGTTTCGAAACGCAGCCAGAGCAACCACGCCTTCCATCCCAATCATTGCCGAATACGGCTGAATGGGTGCTCGTCCACCTGCAGACATCGCAAATATGGTAAACACCTTACTAAAAAAAGATGATCCTTTATAAATACTCTGCACTTTTTGAAGGTTACTGTAGGAAGAGGACTTAAGCTTTGGATAGTAAGCTGTGCACCGAGGGTTTTCAAAATAAACAATCTGACACAATACAAATAAACCCGTAAGCATTCTAGGTGCCTGCGTTTCTCTCCTGATGTTCAGTCCGTCCCTGTCACTGTTCCCGGAAGTGCCCTAGACTACGTATTTGATTAGAAGAGCAAATGGACTCGGAAAACCTGAGGATCCTGTGTTCCAGAGAAGGACAAATAGTCATTTTTAGGACAACGGAACATAGCCGGAAGGAAAACTAATAGAGTGGGCTGGCTTTACGATTCCGCGGTGAGTAAAATTATAGACCTTACTAGTAACGGAAGACTCGTGATGTAGCCTTCAAGAGTGAAAGAATAGTAGCTGGACGGTTCATCAGGGAACCAGGAGGAATAGTTAAAAGCTCAAGAACTGACATAAGTCGTTGTAGTTTATTCGGGAAGACACGACGGAATTAGTTTTTTGCTGTTTTTTTTTTTGAGTGTTCTTTTTTGTTCTCCTAAATATATCCAAAGACACCATTCATGAACACCTCAAAACAAGAACGTCGCCTGTGCAATTCAGAAGTTGAGGAAGGTTTTGACGCGGCCTATAAGGGAATGCTGTACCACGAGTTGTTCTAAGGCAAAACAGTTACGGCTACCAACCGTAGTAGTCAGCTCTGGAGACTTGCTCATGCAATTGGAAAAAAAGACAAAAGCGTTTCCTCCTATCTTTTGTATTATTATATTACACCCCAACTCCGTCGCAATAACATAGTCCGGATTACCGAAAGTTGACTGGAATAATGTTCCCTACCTTCCCTACTCCCTCGACTTCGCCTTTCTACACTCACCCTAGTAGGCACCTTCTGGCTATAAAGAACTTCGCCATTTCTGGTGTCCTAAAAATGCTGTCGCTGATCTTTCCGAATCACGACCTTTTCTGGTAGGAGAGAATAGCGAACCTTCCCTTTCGTTGTGTGATCAGATAACAGTGGCGACTATAAAGTCTAATGAAAGAGGAGTTTGAATGAAAGTGTGAAAAAATAGAGCTTGCATATGAGTGTTTCAAAACTTTCGCGTTAATCTAAGCTACAAATCTCTATAATGGTAGGTAAGTGACTGAGAGTTGATCTGTGCATCGCTAGATCTGACTTCGGAATGATCAGGAGCAAAAATTGTTCACATATATGTACATACAGTAGCGCTCAAAAGTCTTCGGTGAAATGCTTCTTCAGTCATACTTTTCAGTCGTAACTCCTTTCCTACTGGATCTAATCATGCGAAATTTCGATATGTGTAGTATGGGTGTATTGTGAATATTTACTACTATTGAGCGGCAATCTGGTCGTGTTCTAGATATTCCATATAGCATGAGCTCAAAATCGACTGAAAATACAGATGGTGGTCCTGCTTGAATCTCTTTCCTTTTTGCCATGTCTAAAGTGTACGAGCGGTAACGCCAATAACAATAGATGAGAAAAACGCTCATACCGTGCGAATAAGTGGAGACGCCAACAACTTCAGTTCTAGCAAAATGTGCCACCGCAACAAACACCTAGCTCTATCTGTGGATATTGCAGCTTTCTAGTCAAATAGTGTTATGTAGGGTGAAATATGCTCTAGTTAAACATATCCAAATTTCGCGCGATTCGGTCTACTAAGAAAAAAGTTATGAACGAAAAAGCGTCAAAGCATTTCACTGAAGACTTTTAGCGCTACTGTATATTTCAGCAAAGGTGCCGCACAAACTCAATGAGGGGAACCTAACGGCGGTGGGCGGAACGTCCTCACAGTGGGCGGTAATCCCTACACGAACACACAATACTTTTAAACGAAAACCTGTAGGCCAGAAAAAACGAAAGTAACGAGCAAAATTCAGCGTGTGCTGGGCATTCGTTAGCTCCGCACACGGTGGGCAGGGAGCGTATGCGTACGAAAGTTTTAAATATTTCATGATTTTTTTTGAAAACGTTCTAGAACGCTAGAAAAAATGGGTAAACGCCACGGATGTAATGTGGCCAAACCCAAAATAGGGTATATAGCACCGAAGTGAGCAGGGCTGAATTCGTAACTCTCTCTAAAACCGATAAAAAAAGTTTTGAGAAGCACCTAAGAAAAAAAAAGTGGTCAAAATTCAACATTTGAAGGGCGTGCTCCGAGGGAGGCGGGCTGAGTTGAAACACTCGTGGCTCTGCTCAACATCGTTCTAGAAGGTGGAAAAAGTGTATAAAGACTACTGAAGGAGAGTGGTCAAGCCTCCACGGTGGACGGAGCTCAGGTCAAAAGTTCCCAGCTTCGCAAAAAGCCTTCGTAACGTTCTGGAATCGTTCTACATATATATGGAGCCATCATAATGGCTTACTATCTGTGAAATCACTAGACTCTCTCCCTATGCATAAAAATCGCCTCCGTCAGTCCCTCTACAGGGTGCGGCAAAAGTTCTGGCAATGACCTGTTTCAGGTTCTCTATAAAAAATGAGGCCTTCAATCTCGACATGATCTGTGCCACTATTTACTGCAAGTCCTCTTCTGTACATTCCATAAACTGGCCGTTCTTGAATATGCCATTTTACAGTATAGTGACAAGCAAAGACCAACGATCCTCCATCCTGAACCTCCATCTGGCTGAATGCACGGCAAAGACCATGTTCAAACAGCTCCAGATTCCCTTAAGAACCGTGTCCAACGACGTTAACAGGTACAAGGCGACAGGAACTATGGAGGACAAGCCTAAAAATGGAAGACCGAAGAGTGCAACGGCAAAGGAGATAGCGAAAATCATTCGAGAAAAAATCCGCCGTCACCCTCTTAGGTCCAAGACATAAACGGCTCTCGAGGTCGGAATTTCTGCTCAATCTGTCGAAGGCTTTTACCAGCCACCTTTGACTTCGCTCTTATAAGATCAGAAAAGCTTACATGCTATCTAAGCGTATGAAGAAAACTAGGCTCAAAATATTTAGGGAGCGTTTAAAGCGATTTTCGCAGGCACGGCACAGCGACATCCTTTTCACTGACGAATGCCTGTTTTCAACAGATCAATTCCTGAACACCCAAAACGATAGGATGATAGCGGGAAGCCCTGCAGAAGCCAGCCAACATGGAGGGATTGCTCAGCGATGTGGACACCCCAGGCCGTTGATGGTTTTTGGGGCAAGCACATCGGATGGCAAGATGTCCCTGATTTTCTTGGAGAAAGAAGTCAAGGTGGATAGCAAGACCTACCTAAAAGGCATGTTGGAGAAGGAGGTACTCCCCTAAGCACAATCCCATTTCGACAACCGGTCGTGGACTCTTCAACAGGACTCAGCTCCAGCACACAGGTCCAAGGTGGTAAAGGACTGGTGCGCAACGCACTTCCCAGACTTCATAACGTCGAAGGATTGGCCTCCAAACAGTCCAGGCCTAAATCCATTGGACTATTCCGTGTGGTCAGTTCCTAAAACGAAAGCCTGCTCTACCCAGCATAGAAATTTGGAAGCTCTACGTGCGACCCTCGTTAAAGCTTGGGAGGATTTGGAAGAAGACTACCTCCGTGCCGCCGTCGACGCGTTTCCTAGAATTTCAGCCTGTATTCGCGCAAAAGGAGGTTAGTTCGAGCAAGTTTGTTTTCGTGATCTGTATAGCTGTTGATAAATGCTGTTGGAGTTGTATCATGAATCGATCGATTTGACCGCGTTTTTACGATCAAGTTTATCGTTGCCAGAACTTTTGCCGCACCCTGTATATGTCACGATTTCGGCATCATCTCAAAAAGCTGGCTCATGTTCGGAATGAGTCGGGTGAGCGCATACGCGCATAGGAGAACCTTGCTCACAGGGCGCGGATTATGCACCCGGAGAGAGATTCATAAAAGGAAAAGTTTATAATTTGGTTTCAGAAAAGCCCGGACACAGGAAAGAATGTTCACTTGTCAACAAATCAGACAAACTCATCTGCGGTGGGTGGAGCATCTCGAAGTAGGCGGCACTTCCAGATAAACTGGAGACTTATCGTAGCCTGTAACCAGGATCTTGAAGGTTAAAGCTCAGATGAGAAAGTTTGTAACTCTGTCTGATGTGTTCTTTGTTGTTGCGGAGTCCATTTAGAGACTCAATAGTAAAATGATGAAAACCATTCAAATGCAGTTGAATGCGTAAGCCCTTTTATACGTTTTTTCTGGAATAACTTGATGACGGTGGGAATACTTGATGAAGCAAAAAGTACATAATAAAAGTTGGCGCAGGTATGTACATATGTACCTTCAAACGGATTTGCCTTTGGCAACTGTGGGTTGAGGTGTTGTTAGATACTTCTGATGATCAACTTGTATGTCAATCGATACACCCGAGCAATATTGACCATAAAATTTTCACGCTCCCATGTGTGAATGAAGCGTGAAACTCCCGTTAACACTGTGTGGTAGAGTTATAATTCAAGATCATATTAGAGTATACTATGTGGCTCCAACTCTTCCCGATTTTTTGACCTTCCGGCTGGTTAGTCCATGTGGAAGTACCTCCTGTGCCCCAGCTTGATTTTGTCTACTTCATCTTCTTATGACATTTTATTCTAACTTTAAGTTGCAGGATCACATGTATCACCTCAATCACAATTATTATCGATTTGCTCAAGCGTGGGATAGTGCATCTGTTGCGAGCTACTGTAATACAGTAACTCTTCTTGCCCGTGGAACGTGGAGCACACCTTTCTTTCCGTTCAGAACTTTTGTGAGGAAATCTGACCACCGCGCTGGCGACAATCCTAGTGTTCCCGATGGGCATCCTGCCGGATCCAGTCAGTGACCGCTCGAGTATAAGCAAAATATAAAATCAGTGTTATCAAATAGATTATTCGTAAAAGGTAAAAGTGATTCGGTTCGCCTCTGCTCAGAAGGCCATCACAAAATCGCATAACTTGTCCGGCTCACCTACTTCTTCTTTGACGGAGCTTGGAACTCCGGATTCCGTATGCGCTTGCATGCATCCAGGAATCCTAAACATTGTCCTTCAGGCTGATAGTGCCCCACTTGCCACTACATATACAACCTTTACCCAACTTGAACCATGGGAGCAAAAGGGCCTCGCTAGCTTGCGCTGCTTTGGACGTCCCTTGAGCCGTTTTCCGGATACGTCGAAGCTGTGGACAATCTTACAACTACTGTTTAGTCCCGTGAGTAGAGCATTTTGCATCATCTGAGGCAAACTTCACGCACTTTACCAAGAGTAGGCTATTCCGAAATGCTCATTTATTGCATCGTTCGAAGATGGTCCAAGAGCGTGACCTCGGCCGTCCGGGGTATGGGTACATCGGTGCGTCTGGAGATGCACGCAGCAAACTGCTCGGCAAAATTCGTGGTGCTTTGGACGACTCTGGCTCTTATCACCAGAACGTAAAGCATGTGCACAAAACAACGGGACTCAAAGTTGAAATTGCTCTTGAGCAAGCCAAATGATTTGATCGATATAAGGAAGTCATGTATTATATTTATTCGCCGCGCCAATTGCCGCCTGCATCTCCAGACGCACCAATGTTCCGTCTCCCTAACATTCCAATGTAGCTTTTTCATTTCATTACTCATAGGCGCTTCAATTTCTTCTGCCACAGACCAGAATTCTTCAATAGAAGTTGCGACTGCACGTACTACGTTTTTGTAGATATATTTAAGGAGATCTGGTACCTCCTTGTCACAGGGAACGCCAGTCTCGAAGCACCATTTAGATTAAGCTGCTCTTCCACGGCAATCAAGTTCAGAGGCTAGATTCCCGTCAGACGCGATTTTTAATCCGAAGTATTAAAGTGCAACTGTTTGCGGAGCTCAGTGTTGTCAATCTTGAGTGCGCCTAGCTTGGCTCCGTGTTCATGTACTCGGTCTTTTTGACATTCAAGCCGAGTGCGAACATTGTCACACGACCAGACCAAGCTTGCATCTACTGCTCGAGTACATTTTTGTTTCCACATGCAAACATTAGCTTACCAGCATATAAAGTGCCCATGGCGCTAGCTTCTGGAAGTTTCGTGTAATGGCTTCCATGACGACAACGGAAAGTGGGAAAAGCGTAGATCCTTGATCTACCCAGACGGAGATGGGAACTTTCAAAGAGGTACCTGGAGCTTTTTGTACTCTAATCGTTAGGATGGGGTACGCGCACCCACCCAATACTTTCTCAGTGCTAGTCTCGTGCTGTCGCGAAAATTACCAGGTAACTTCAAGCCAAACGCGAACGGACGCCTTCACTAGGTCTAGTGAAGGGGGGTGGGGTGTGGTGCATTAGGGACGAAATGGTCGCGTCGCGGTGAGAGGGGCGTCGCGCGCGAAGGAATGTAGCAGGATGCAGCATTAGGTAAGAAGTACAAGAACAAAAGTACTAATAGTAGAACTATGCGTAAAATAATGATCGCATATCGACTGAGCTGTATGAAGAACGCTAGAGCTGTAATAACGGCGAATGAGTTTTCCGCGACAGCCGCGTGCGGCGGATCGATTACCCAAAATCGTTCCTAACGCCCGTCTCCCAGCGAGGTGCACTGCTTTCCGCTTCTTGCGAGTTTTTTTTAGCAGGAGACGGCATGTATTTATCAGTGGTACTGCCACCTCTAACAGAGCCACACTGATTGGTGGGAAACTGAACGAATTATCAAATACGGCCGTCTACCTTCGTTCATACAGTGCGATGAAAGGCGAATTGGGCGGTAGCTCGTGCAGTTTGCAAGGCTCCCTTTTTTCAGATGGGAATAACTTTTCGCCAACTCCAGGCACATTTTTCCAGCGACGACCTGTTTAAAGAGTCCCTTCAACCATGCTACAGCATTCTAGTCGGAAATTATATCCGACGAATAAAATTTTTTGATGGATACTTGCGGAAATTAGCAGCCTATTCATCTAAGCAATACCATGAAAACCTCTTGTAATTCAAAAAAGGAGACAAACTTTTATAAACTCTGACTCCGTCGCATACTTACCCCGATGACATTGTATATCAATGAGTCTTAAAACAGTATGCGGATCCCTGAGCGCCAAAGATCTCCGTCACAGCGTGCCTCCTTTGGTGCCGAATAATGGTAGATAGTTGAAACTTCTTAATTTAATCATTCAGGAGCCTCTTTTTAGTTTTTTCAACCGCATCCAGATGCATAAAATTTTGTGCGCCACATCGTATATAGAATGTTTTGATAGAAATATCGCGAACAACTGTAAAGTAATGTAAAGAAATAATCACATCACATACGGAAGGACAGAAGTGAATATTAATGGAAAACCATATGACAATACTATCAACTAAACTGCCTCCAAGATGCCAAGCCACTCTAAGTCAGTTACGATCTTCCTAGAATCCCTAACCAATTAGTGCAATAAGTTATGCGGTTCAACCCAAGCAGTCACCGGTGCGTTAGCTTCACAACTTGATCCAGTCTCGAATGGCTTCTAAACCAACAGTAGCACCATCAACGGCACAGCACTCCACGAATTCGACAGGTCTAAAAGGAAACATGATTCAAAATATGAAGTACAACTATAAAGCTAATCCCCAAATTGAAACTCTTCAAAAAGGTGAGGTTTCCTACAGATTCGAAACGAGTCCCCTCGAAAGTACTGTAGCCCACTAAAAACGAACGAAAACTGAGTAACGATGGTAGACTGTTGCATGAGAACTTCATACGCTCGATGAGGCTTGCACACTCCAATTTTCAACGTATCCGCAGGTTATTTTGTGCGACGGATGTGCTAATGCGCGAACTCGTGAGCATTCCAACGAGAAGATGATGGCAAAAAACAGGTCATAAATTCAACCACCCCCTCCCCCCTATGAATTCCGCCTCTTACCAAGATTTACATAACTCAGAAATAAAAAAATTTACTCACTTTGGTAAATCATCCCATGAAAAGTTGGCGCCAGTGTCCGTAAGCGTTCTATGCGATGATGATCCATCCGTGGACGTAAGAGCAGCAGCACGTGTCTTGTTTATTAATCCCATCTCTTTCTCCAGTGATAGACGAATCACCTGAACAATATTGATGAACTTTCCAACGAGTTTCATTCAAAGAAACTGTGGATAAAAACATTACTACCTGGCTGCTCTTCGCCAGACCGTGATCTTGCTTATTGCAGGCAACAAGAATTGGTATCTAAAATGACATGAAAGAATTGTCATTTCCACCGTATATACACAACTGTTTTCACAATCTTCTCGATTATGATGCGCCGTAATGTGAGGTTAATTGAGGCAAAATGTACAGATATATATGATCCTTCAACCTACGAAAATCATGATTTTTCGAACTGAGGAGCGAGATCGAACCTTTACCCTTGGACTTCCAAATGAAGGGTTAAATATATTGAGAAAAAGGACCCCCTTTACTTTGAAATGTTCCAGTTATAGCCTTACAGGAAAGAGTGTTGCGCAAAAATAGTAAGGCCACTACTATTTGTTATCACGTAAAAATGACAGGGCCGCTCATAAACAACCTAAATTCAGGGTGGAGTGATTTAATCAATTCCTCTCAGAACGTTTTTTTTTTTCAAAAGAACAAAAACAACAATCATTTACGAACAGCGCTGATGATGGTGCAAATGTTGCTGAGCAATTTACAAAAAATAATGCCTTCTTTCGAAACAACAAAGTTCGAAAACTTGGCAAAAATATGCTGCTGACCTTCTTCCCGCTTTCTAAGGCAACATCGTAAAGAAACTCTGCCACATCACGAGATCTCTTCGAGAAAGACGACGAATCTACTACGAATGTTATGCCTCTCAAAGACGAACGCTCCTATAATGCAGCACAGTTCTATAAATACTCACCATTTCTTAAAAATATAACAAAGACTGACCTTCTTCAGCCATTTTTCCACCAACTGCTTCCGCAACCGCTCCGCTCCAGGGAAGTCCACTACCTAGCAAACAGAAGCGTGAGTCGTAATAAGAAATTATGAAATGAGATTGATATTGATAAGTTCTTGAGCATTTGCCCCTCGTTGAAATCCTCCCTCGCTTCATTGCGACTAGCTCGAGCTAACTGTGCATTCCATTTTCCACTACTACTTTATGCCCAACCGGGAAGAATTCCCTTACTTTCTCATCTCCCTATGTCTTCACATTAGAATGCTTTTTTTCCTGTACAAGAGATAGCTGTTAATTCTTCAAAAGTATGGCCATTCATCAAAATTACCTTTAAGTGTTGTCCTCTGACGTCAATATCCAGAACATTTTCCTGGAATGACGTATAAGTCACAGGCTCATTATCTGTAATCATATTCTCACTATTGCCACGTCTAACATTATTTTCTAGATTCCAAATCTTCCAGTCGAAAGGTTATGTTGTCAGTTTTAAAAAAATATTCCACGAACGAAGATGAGCTACTGAAAAATGTTCTGAAGAACCCTCGAGAAGAAAAGAATGGCCTTGCAAATGATATATTGAGAGCAAGACCCGGCCGCCTCTAGGAGTTCTGTGGCGTGGTCACGGCGAAAATTAAGCCAACCAAGTGCTCAGTAAAGGTTTCGCGGTTTGAAAGTCACACTCGTTAGCGACAAAAGGGGCAGAAAAGGCAGTACTTATTTTTCTCTCTCTCCTCTTTTTGGCTCAGCGAATGTGGACATGTCACGGCAAAAACGTTCTAAAATTGGAACGGTAAACGACTGAGATTCAGGCCTGAAGTGAGCCAAAAAGGAGGGAGAGGAAAATAAGTACTGCCGTTTCTTCCCCTTTTGTCGCTAATAGTGTGACTTTCACCCGCGGAATCTTTATTGAGCAGTTGATAGGCTTAACTTTCGCCGTGACCACGCCACAGAACTCCTCGAGGCGGCCGGGTCTTGCTCTCAATATATCATTTGCAAGGCCGAACTTCAACTCCGCACTCTCTTCAAAGCTGTGCGATTATTCAAAAGAAGAAACTCTAGTAAACAATAGGCGCTTAGTCAGTTATTCAAGATAAAGCAAAATCGTACTACGTTCAAAAAACCGCCAAATCAAGATAAAGCTGCAAGCAGTTAATGAACGGCAAGAAAAGAAACAGAATATGCATGATAAAAGATCATAAAGACGCCAAACTCTGGCATTAGGCATTGATCTGCGACATATTGATCGAACACCTGCTGCTCTACGCGAAGTATGTACATGAGAGTATGCGGCCGTGTGAGCTGCCAATACCTGATTTCTGGTTGCAATGCTGCCTCAGACAAGAACTGCGTGGATGAATGTATCGCGACCAAACCTACTGTTAGACAGTAAAAACAACATAACCTTTCGTGACAGCTACTGTAGGGCTTGAACCTTCGGATATTTCAACTTGACACAGTCACAATACGTGGGAACAATTTTTAAAAAGCTTACTTTTGTTGGCGATTTTTCCGAAAATATGCGTTTTGCCCGAGTCGCTCAGACCAACTAACAAGAATGTGTCGGCTTTGCTTTTTAAAGACCTAAAACGGCGCTATATCATATCGCTACTATAAGAGAATGAGAAGTTTAACACCCCAACCTGTAAAAGAAGAAGGCGACGGTAATAAAAACTACAACGGCAGCCACAACGATCGCTAGAATATTAGGTTCCGCAAAAGCTGGCTTCACGAGAACCTCGGGCTCACCAGCCTCCATGTGTTCCATCTGATCAAAAACCGTCAGAACACAGAAAACACTAATCGAAAATGTGTGATCAAATATTCCACGAACATAATCTTATAGGCATATACTACAATAAGCGTCTGTAAACTTTTATTCACTTTTACTAGATAATGCGACACAAATTCGAAGCTTTGCTCAGTTTTCTATATTATACATCTGCTTGACCCGTTTAGGGAGGTCATTTTTGCCTTTAATCCGTCGCGATTCTTCGAACAAACAGCTTCTACCTACTGAAAAAGAGCTATATTTTGATCGTAGAACTGGGGTAATCGAAAAGGAACCTACGAGCTGGATCATGAAAAATCCCTGAGAACTTCTCTGCAGCTCTCTCCCGTACCCAGACTCTCGTAGAACCAGTTATCACGCTTGCTAGCTGAACAATGACGTACCTGAACGAGAAGTTTGCTCCAAATACTCATATTTCCTCACAGAAAAGCAACTCAAGTAACTCAAACTAAAAACATACTTAGACTTAGCTCCCATTGGTTGCTCCCACCAAGCACAGCACTACGTAGTCACCAAGTGTGAGCAGGAGCAGTCCTGTTGCCTACTCTAAATCAACGTTAGGCTTGATTATTAGGAAACAGCGGCGAATCCAAAGGTTTGCAGTTGTAGTAGTACTTTGACGTAAAACACGTGCAGCTCGTGCACTTGCGTGTTAGAAAGAATTACAGTAACAAATCACGCCTAAATTTATTCGGCACCTACACGCGCTTCGTGCTGGATCCCATCTTGTTATAACCCAGTGAAGACACCTCAACATCGGTTTCGTATTCATTTCTTTTAGTTTCAGGGGTAGTTGTGAGCCTGTCTAACAACTATATTCCCGAAAAAATCTAACTAATAACCCATTATACAGAGGATCCGTCGTCTATGCACCGGAGCCTCCTCTTTGTGTTTTATTAGTCCTAATAGCATGTAAATTACAACATTCTTGTGTATTTGAATCAGCTCTATAAAGCCTTCCTTCCATTTTGAGGATAATCACTTGAGGGAATAATTGGGGTGAATTCCTGGTTCTTCGATTTTTCTAACTGGATATTGCTCAAAAATGCAAAACAATGAATGTATAGCTAACCAGGAGAATCGTCCCGCTTATTGAAAAGGGATGAGGAGATGAGCCAAGATCTATGCTAATCTCCATATGGGATCCCGTTCACCGTCACTTTCCCAGCCCACGTAGCGCTTCAATGTGTGACCCATATTTATTCGTGAAGAGCTGCTTCTATTCCTTACGATATATGGAAGTTCTAAATTAGTCTTAAAGTGTTTTTGATATGCTGATTAGTCTTACTGAAAAGATAACACTATTATGTTATCAGTAGCTTATGCATATTAGCTTTACCTGCATATAACGGAAGTTTCGATTTTTTTCCCTTTATTCTTCTTTATCCCTTTTGATTTGTGATGTGATCAGGTAAGTGTCAACATATAATCTTAAATGCTAAATGTAAATCTGAAATGCATAGAGCCAGCCGATCGAGACCAGCTGAATAGTTTTTTATCAGTTCTTTTTTCTCAGTCAACCTACTCTTATTCGAGTAACTTAACGAGTACGTTGGTTTGACCTGAATACAGTGACTATCCATCAGTTTCCTTGTAATCCCTAATTGCACCCTGATTTCACTCCTATTGACCCGAAATAGGTCTTTGCTTTGGACGGCCCTTCAACGGGTTAATCTCGATCTGATGCTCATCGGAATCGAGTCTGAACTAGGAAGAACTAGGAATGTCCTCCATCTATGCGGGACTGGGAACTTGAAGGAATTAATGCTCAAAGGGATACTGACTGAAGCTGTCGCTGTCCCAAAAAGTCAATCACAGTCAGATGTCAAGGGCATTACATTGCTGGAAAGGAATCGAATGCATGGTGCATCCGAAAAATAGCTCTAACTTGCTGTTCTTCAAACTTTCGCGTCAGGCTTTTTCTTGTGGAATATTCGCTGCCAAATGAAGCGCTCAAGGTATCGCAACTGCTAAGTAAGGTATTCCTCGCGTGTGATATCCTATTGCTTCAAAGGAATTCGAAATGTTTCAGAGTTCGGGTCCTGATCAGCAATTCGTGTATGTTTTGAAAGTTCGCGTACGAGCAGTCGCGGTATTATGCTACTTCTTATCATCATTTTCCTGTCAAACTGGATTGCGCTACCGTACTGCTTGCAGCCCATTAATCCACAAAGAATCTCCCATTATTGTGGTCCTGTTCATGAGGTTGTATCGTAGCACTGTAAACCCTTTGTGACGATCATACTCGGCAGCAAACCTGCTACAGCATTATTATGCCCATATGTTGCTATGCGTGACCGCTTGAGTAGCTCATTTTACCATTTTTGTGAGATTCTCCTAGTGGTCAATATACGTACTATCTCCCCATTTCCCCGGAATGTTGCTGCAATTTTTTTGGATTGCTCCAGTAAATATTTACTTACTTTTACTTTGTCCCACTTTAAATCGTCCTCGTTTTACCCCGAGATCGTTTGATTTGAGCGTTGCGATCGCTGCCCAGCAAAAACGGGAAAGGTGTTTGTCAAAACTGTCCGGCACTCCGAAATTACACTATTTGAAACTTCTTGGAAGTATTTCTCCCCTAATGAATTCTTTCAGCAAAGTCAGCTTCCCGATAAATGAAGTCGCATCGAGTTTGAAGTTCTAGAAATGCAGTGAGGCTGAATCCATTTGTTTCATCGAATGCAAGTCGAAGAAATCGCTGCATAACTCCAACTGTAGACGATTCTAAATCTGAATGGATCAAGCTTGTTTTTGCCTGGTCTTAGTTCTTTAGCGTACCTTTTCTTTCCTTTATCTTCTATAGAGCATAAATATTACCGGTCCCCCGCAGGTGTTGCTTACATTACAAGGGAACTTTTTCGCTGAAACGCATACCCAGGCCTATATGCTTCACCCTATGGGACCATTCACTGCTTTGAGCACTAGTTTGGCATGGCATACATCGGAACCGCTGATAGCGTGGTATCCTAATGGACGTATTGATCCATTGGCTCCCTCATGGGCTACTATTCATAGCAGTTGGGTCAATATTCGGTATTGATAAGGGCCCACCTAGAACGAGTGATCGAAACCACTAAGTGCAGTTCTTTGGCGAACTTCGTGGGAACGTCGGGCCATCAAGTGGTGTCAAATGTTGCCGAACAGGTGGTGATTGCCTATTTGTGATTAAGATTCGAAACCCTTTCAGGTAATGTTCAACGTGAACAATACTCTCCGGAATTATGATAAATTTATATACAGGTATATATATTTATTTATTCCTTTATAGAGCCCCCTTTTTCTCGTTCGTTCAGTTTAAGCAAATAAAAAGACGCTGTTGACATAAACTCCAAAATGAAACCTCACATGAAATTTGGAATAATCGCCCTCATACTTCATCCGTTCACGTATCTGAGCAATTGGCCAGTGAGACGTTTACCGAAATGGATACCTACACCAAGCATCTTAGAAAGTAATTACTCTTCTTTTCCAAAAATTAGTTGGCGTTCTTACGTTGTGTAATGAACTTTAGAAAAATGAAATCTCGTCTGTAAAATATGACACACTCAGCCCGTACTTTTTATTCAATGGCAGGGTTCCTGTAACAAGTTCCTGTAATCCGACCTACTGCGTGCAAAAGCGTTCCTGTATCACAGCCATCCTTCCCATTGAAGTGGAGCCTTCAGTGGTGGATCATTAGCTCAGCTGTCAGAGAGTTTGTCTCTTACATTTCTCTCTCTTTCTCTGACTTTTTTCTTAACACAAGAAAAAGGGTGGCTATGGATTTTGCCGTAATCTTGCACGGTCCATAACTTTTGACTCTTTAACTCTTTATTCTCTTCCTGTGTTGCTGAATTTCTCAGTCTTTAGAGGTTGCATTTTGTCGACGAACATCTAGTTGTATGTGAATCATTCCCTTTCCCACCATATCCTTAAAACACTTCTACAATCAGAAGTGCCAGTTGAATGCACCTACACTTAGGGACGGAAAGTCACCTCTTGCCTATTTGTCCCTTCTTTGCTTTGCAGGCATACTGCTCCAAGACTATGTTTCCGTTTGGGTTAATTCTGAACCATCAGGATCTTACGAACAAGATGATAAGTGCTCGGAGTGCCTCGGCGCCCCGAGCTCCACAATTGATGAAAATAATGTCGAAAGCTTGCATTTGTTTGTTTGCATTTCACGCGTTGAAATATACAAATGTAACCATTTTACTTGCCATTCAAGTAAGAACGCTGCACGGAAAGTTATTTTCATGGGAAGGGCTGCAAAGGGTTTCATAATGGGCTTCATAATCGCTTGCTAGAAAGTTGAAAAGGTCATCTCTCAATCACAGGTATTACAACTTTTCGATCTTGAATAGGGTTCGAACGCTTACTGCGGCCAGTCATTTGGACAGCACTTCAAGAGCCAACCGTTGTGGAACATCTAATCTCCCATCAAGGGCATGTACGATGGGTCTAAGACAACTGTACACGCTCCTTACGCCCCAACTAGAGCAATAGACTTCACGTTTGGCGTAAGCAGAGAGTAGCTCTTAGCTGCCAGCTTCTTGGTAACATTGAACGTCATTACAAAGGATTCTTAGATGGTCCATTGAATACCATCCGCTGAGATGATGGCAGAGCTTTGATAGGGGAGAGAAAGAAGAACTTGAGGGCAAACTGCGGAAGTTATACAGGGTGTCCCGAAATTATTTGCGCCAAAGTTCAGTAATTTTTAAGGTAGAAATAATCTATCAAATTCACATTACCTGCTATTAATTAGCTGCATAAGAAGGTTTCCTTGCAATATGCATGGTTTCTGATGTGGAACTCCCAATATCTATCAGATGGAGGAGGCTCATTCAATGCCACTTGCAATCATTGACGCGCGAGAAGTGGAAGGGCGTTATGAAATTCTTTGGGATTTTTCTAATAACCGTATAGGAGGCTATTAAACGATATAGAAAAGAAGATTGAATCAGAGACAAACTAGGAAAGATAGAAAGGTACAATTTTTCTGAAGATAGGACTATTAAAATGGTCCGTATGCCAATCGGTCGGGATCCTGGGTGACCCATCAAAACGAAGTCAAGGGGCACGTCTTACACGAGTTGTCGCGATGGAAGAATGTCATGCAGAAGCCTCACTACCATTCCTATCGTATGCTCCAATCCCGATCTCAATAGATTCTGCAGGGTCAAAAAATGCAGAAAGTCGCAGACCCACTTGAGTGATGACACGCAACCCTTCGTCGTTTTCTCTGATCAAAAAATTTTTTACGATAAAACCATTCCTCAACAACCAAAACGTTCGATTTTCGAAAAGATACATCCAGCGTGTAATATCTCACAAAAAGGTTGTTATCAGAACAGTAAAATGATGTTTTTCGAGGAAATCACTGGCAAGGGTAAGCCGCTCATGGTTTCTTCGGTGCAGGCATAAAAATTGACCAAAACCAGTACTCAAACGGCGTACTGATGAAGTATATGAAACATTGATCCGACTACGTTTCCTGAAACATCTCATAGTCCTTCCAGCAGGACGCTACTCTAGCCCACAGAGCCAAGCTTGCCCGCGAGTGGTGCCGACGACAGCTGCCCAACTTCATTGGTGAAGAGGAATGGTTGTCTTATTTCCCAGAACTTGATTAACTTGAATCCCACGAATGGTCCCTGATTAGTCGAGTTTGCAGTCCCAGTTTGGAGTCCTAGAATGCAAAAGCTGGAGGACGGCTGGGAAGAAATGGAGAAGGATACCTGCGTGCCACATACGATCGAGTCGAAAGCAAACTTTGACTTCTATTCGCGCTCATGGGGGATATTTTTAAAGGCGACTGTAGCATGTTGTAGCACATAGTGTTAGCTAGCGTGCATAGGAGTTCCATCGTCTTTCGCAGTTGAGAAGTTTCAAATATATTGCTATAAATCGGCGCAAATAATTTTGGGACACCCTGTAGATCTTACTCTGATGGAGAACACGATCCGGCTTACTTTGAGAAAGACCATGTTCCTATGCCTCAAGGAGTAAGGAGCCAACGTAAACTGCCTTATAGAATAAATGGAATTGTCTAAGACTCCCCATGCTAGGCCAGTAATTAAGCTATTGACGGTAGCTGATTCATTCTTTGAAGGTTCGAATCAACGTAGAGTGGATGAGATGGAGAGAGATCGCTTGTATCCTTCTTGATGGACGGTCATTCAGAGCGCTCAAAAGCAAGGTGCACCGGACTGTGGTTAGTCCCTCAATGCTCTACGACAGCGACTGCTGGCACGTAGGCAAAGATTTTGTGAGGTGACACTCTCCGCAGAAATAGGGATACTTGTGTGGGCCTGCAGCTGAACGCGAGTGAATTTGCTAACAGCTCTACCCAACTGGAAGTGAAAGAACAGCGTTTATGGGAAAGGAAGGAAGGTATATAAGAATAGGATAGATAGTAGCAGTACTATCTTTGCGAGAGAGGCTTTCTTTTCATCGCTATTCATTTTCTGATTGTCGAAAGGTCATGTGTGAATGGCTCCCTCGACTGCCACCTCGAAGCAAGGTCGATAGTTCAGCTCGCGATCCCTCCCTAATCCCTAATAACAATCACAGAACAGCTATTGAAACGTTGTGCGCTGACACATCGTCGGCTCGCAGTGCCTTTGGATCACGCTTCCGCCTTCGCAGTCGAGGTATGGATGTCGATCTAACGATTCTGCCTAGACTGAGCGTGCCCAAGGTAGGTCAGAAGTCGGATATGCGCTATAACCTCTGTACGCTGCTGGTGATCGGAACAGTGATGTTCCACTAATTATTGTACGATCAGCATTACGGTAGGAAATTGGACTCAAACCGAATTTTTTCATGTGAGCACAATTATAACTTGTCATGTACACGAGATAACATGTCACTCGCAGTCGATACTTTTCGCTTGTCTCGAGTTCATTGTTCGGGTGCCTAGCACGATGTCCGTCGACCCTAAGACCTTTCAGGAGATCATGGAAGGCATAGGATTCCTGACAGTCCTTTCGGGTTCTATGTTCATTGGCAGCTATTTCGCCGGATCTGTGCCAATGATGTTCAGCATGTCCGAGGTTTGTTTTGGACCTTTTTCATTGGATATTTTTTCTTGTTAGACTCTGTAATTGGCTGTTGTGTACAGTCCATCCACTTGGAAACTGTTGTGCCACCAGAACGCGTACTGTAAAAATCTTTTTTCTTGTGCTGTACATGGATAGTGGCCAAGATAGAAGTCTCACGTTTCAAGTCTTTACTTCTTTTTCCCTTATGCGACTTCCTGTGGCTTCTTTGATCAGTAGGTGCCTTTCTCTAAATAAAGGAAAAACGCGGGGAATCATTTTTGAGTTTAAGACGATGTGCTCATTTGATAAAGAAGGATCTTTCTGTGGGAGAAATGCAAATGGACCGATAAACAGTGAATCTCACTGAGAGCCGAAAAAAAATATAAATCTAGCGAAAGCTCCGACGAAATGATCGCGGCGCCACCTGGCTTGCATATTTCAGCGGGTTTGATCGAAGACAAAGTTCATAAAGTACTAGGTGTATACTCAAACAATGCACTTGTTCGTCGTCTTTGTCTTACCAGTGCTACCATTTCAATGCCTCGTTCACTCCCTATATGAGGCCCGACATGCACTTATATGTATGTTGGTCCTTATCTGAGGAGTGAGAAGAGGCACCGAAGTAGTAGCCTTTGGTAGCCAACAATCTTACTTTGTACGCGTTTATTTTTGGGAGCATGAAATGCTATGAAAGAGTGGAAACTATAGAGTCTTCCTGTGTGTTTAAAGAAGCATGAGTTACGATGTATATTAGTAGAATTAAATCATGGAATGTCTGAGTATACATGGCTGATTCTTTCCAGCGAATAACTGGAGAACATGTCGTTTCGCATAGAAAGCGTATTAGGTACTGGTTCTATTTGCAATGAGGTTTGAAGAAAATTCCACGCGTATTTTCCTGGTCGCAGCGCTCGGATATTGAGGACTTGATAGCTATTATTCGACTTGCTATTATTTAGATTTATGCATGCTGTTTCTTTTTGGTTTTAATATTGTCGATGTGAGCCTCAAGTTATTTTGTCATTGCTTTAAACTTTAGTCAAGAATGCGTATGGTAAGCATATTCGGAGCTGGACTACTTCTAGGGACCGCCTTATCTGTGATCATCCCCGAAGGAGTAGAAGCACTCTATAATGCACAGTCAGGTAAAATACATTCTCCTAAATTTCAATTGCTAAGTTGCGAGAAGTTTAGGAAATTATCATTTTTTATTCAGAGTAAACTTTTTACAGAGAGAATACAGCCTGTTTTTGCTGGAGTGAACAACCATGCCAAGGCTAAAGCCATTCTCGAAGACACAAAGCCTGAGAAAGCTGAGCCACCGCGCATTATTCCCCAAGTTCTCAAGGATAAAATTGATGGAGATGATATGGGGTATAGCTCTAACTACCTCATTCATTCATGAAGCTGTCATCTACTTCACTTGAAGCTACCTTTTACATCATTTAGTAATCCTAGAACAAGAAGAAAACGGCAGGTCTCACCATCGGTGACTTCTCCATTCCCAATGACGGATATAACTGTGATAAGGCGGAAGCGAGATCAAGGTCAGTTCGTTTATTATCCTCATTTCAATATTCGCTCGGCTTTTTTTTTTGGAAATGTAAGTATACGTGGTATTTGCACCAACACTTCACTCCACAATTGACCGTGAACGAACACCTGATGCCACGGTGGCTTTGGAACTATTACTTTGTTACTTATATATGAACGTAGCTAAAACGGAGATCTCAAGGTCTTCATTACGGTTGTTCAATGAACCATCTTGTTGACGATATTTATGAGATGTCCGTGGGTTTGGAGGGAATATCCCGGTGAAATGCGGGATAAAAAAGATGGTGTCCTAGTCTAGTGTCCCATTTCAAGGTTCTAACGTTTACTAAACATGTTCTTGATATCCTTGTTTTCTTTCGGCTACTGTTATACAATTCGGAAAGGGGAGGGGGTCAAGAGGTCAGTTGGACGAACCTGTAATTTTTTTTTCGTAATTCTGAGCATCATTTCTGATCGCATAATGTCTCATTTATGATTTCTCGGTCGAATGAAATATCAAAGGTTCATATAATTCGCGGAGTTTTTTTCTTTAAAATAACCCGAGAAGTTGTTTTTTCTGGATAGCTTTTCGCATCATGTTGGAAGTTCCTTTCAGTGGTTGTCGGTCAAGAGGTGGGCTCGAGAGAAGCTCATTCGCTTACTAGTCATGACCATTATTTTGGACACAGCGCACATCAGCAAATCGGTTATCCTCTTGTTTTCGGATTTATTTTCATGCTACTTGTTGATCAGATTAGCAACGCAGCTTGGTCGAGGAGTGAGTATTTCTTTCTGTTTTCTATTGATTTTTTTGTTTGATTCGTAAATCACTCGCCGCCTTCATTATTTTTTGCGTATTACACAAATATTATGCTCTGAAACCAATCAAAAGGGCTTGGAGGTGGTAAATCATAGTATAAGCTGTCCAGTTGCGACGTAGTGGTCGACGAAGCTTTCTGTTTTCTGCTTTTCCCCTTCCTTTGAGTGCAAAGTATTAAGGTGGTTTAGATTGCCAGTATTCAAGTAGTTTGCTGAATCGCTCTCCCCAGAGCTATGCAAGGTTTCGTGCCCTTCCTAACACATCGTTGCGCCCGAGTGGTGGTCAAAAATCCAGAACCAAAATACAACCTGGTCATGGCTTGAGGGAAGGCCTTTGGTCTTACAATTAGCAGCAATTGGGAGGGCAGTTGTTCATAAGCGAGTACGAGGTAAAGGAAACCATTGGCTTCTTCAAGGCTTCCTTTTTTAAGGAGCAATCGGCAAGCTATTTGAACGAACTCTGATGGGCGCTGATAGTGCACTTGTTTATTCACCAATGGAACCAAAACTTTGCTAGCAATCTCATACATACTTGTTATGCTCCTTTTTTAGATGATCGTTCTGGACGCAATAGAATGGGAATTTCAGCTACTATAGGGCTCGTTGTGCATGCTGCGGGTAAGTGATTCCTATAATTTTTCTCGTTTTTTTCTCCCTACGAGGCGGAATGCCTACAAAACTGGCTTCTCCTTACGAACTTGTCACAATTAGCAAACACGCGCCCTCTCCGAAAACTTTTTCTCTCATTTCAAGAAATCACTGGAAATCGTACTTCAATCCATCGCTTTACGAGTTCATAGTTCGCTGCATCAGAGAAGTAACGGTTCTAAACATAACTGCCATAAGATGACACAGTTTTCATTTATTCTGCTTCACACTGACTAGTACACGAAAACTGTAGGAAAACTATAGGTTCCCCTTTCTGGGTGGTCGCAATGGAGTAGGTTACGGAGATATCGATACCTGCTTTGGTCGATAGTTTGGGATCTTTTACACTGTCTATAGGCTCATTCAGTATTCTGTGATGCAAAGCGACACAACCACTCGGGATTTGATTCATATCCTACTTTCAGCCGATGGTATCGCACTGGGTAGTGCTTCGACAATCAACAAATCAGATGTTCAACTCATAGTTTTTGTCGCTATCATGCTGCATAAGGTAATTTTGTTTGTTCTTCGTTTGACTCATAACTTTATTAATTGCAACTGGAGCAAAACGAATGAGTGGTTAGGTTCTGGTTCAAGTAGACGTCAGATGGTAGATCCACTGGAGGTCACCCCCTAAAACGGTTGTGTAAAGTGCCAGAGAAGGAAGCCAAGTCGGATTGGCCATTCGGAATGAGACTCTTACTGCTAGCTGTTTTTTTAGTTGCCGATCTCAAAGTGCTTCAGAATATGCTGAATGTTTCTCCGAACTTACAATTAGATATGGAAGTAAACCTAGGTGAACTATTGGATTTGCACTTTTTGTTATTACTGGTGGTCGACTCAGAGTAAAAAGCACTGTAAGTAATACCAGCACCAGTAACACCGGCAGTAATAATAAGAAGTGCAAATTCTCGGAGAAGGGCTGATTGGTTTTTTGTGCTTGAGAACCCAGCAGTTTTCGAATAGTTTTCACTTTTGACATTGTTCGCACGAATATTTTTCTGAACATTCGTATGGTGAAGATTTTACTCTAAAAAGTTGAAGGGACGCTAACCCTCTTGGTGTTTGCCTTTTTTCTCCCGAATTATTTTTTCTCTCAGATCTGTTGGGTACTTTGAACTATTTTACTTTCAATTCTTAATGTTTAATTATTATATAAACTCTTACTGTTGGTCGCGACAATTTGGGTAAGTCAAGCGGCGTGTGACGTTAAAGTTGTAATGAATCTCAGCTTGCTTATTTTCCTGCTCATGCAAAGAAGTATTTATTAATTGACTCTGTCTGATAACCTTAAACTTTGTTCATTTATAGGCTCCAGCTGCGTTCGGGCTAGTTTCTTTTCTGCTTATGGAAGGAATTGATGTACGAAGTGCCCGAAAGCATCTCCTCGTCTTCAGTTTTGCCGCTCCGTTCGCGGCCCTTGTAACGTTTGCAGTTGTTGAAAATGTACGTGGGAAGCAGTTTATTTTGTGCTTTTTATTCAGACTGTTGATGACCCCACATAAATTAGCCGTGTTCTCGATTTCCTATAAGGAAAGGGCTTTGTGGTTTAAGGATGAACCTAATCCTTCTTGTTATTGAGAACTTGTAAATAGATTATTGCTTTTGAAGATGAGCGAAAGTAGAGTACTTTGACTCGAGGTCAATGTTGTGGCTATAGTTTTTCTGGAGTATGCCCACTCTTTCCCTCAGGCCATGATCGCATTAAGTCTCGATGAATGTGGGGTGCATCAATACATTTGTCAAAGAAAATGTTCACCCGAAATACAACATTCAAGTTGTCTCCCTTCCTACTACTTTGATATCCCTCCTTTGAAAATTTATCGAATGCAATTTCTCCTAATGAGATATTATATGCGCCTACATCTACCAAAGTCTCAAGTCATCAAGGTGCTCATAGGATGTGGGTAGAGCGAAGCTGAAAGTGCTGCTCGAAGATGAGTAGATGGAAATTAGCTAGTTTTTTTTTCAAGAAAATATGGTGGTGTAGAAATAATTTGTTTGACGAGACTTTATGATTTTAAGCACCTTAAAGCTGTTTTAGCACTTGATTTTTGACCAGCTCTGCTCCAACGAATAGGCTGAAGCCTTTATTTGTAGACAGACCCACTCCGCTCGCAGAGTAACTTTGGCTTTATCTTAATCTTTATCTTCGTTCATAGCCAGTCGACAAATGAATTCAGGGGTGGAAAATTTAGGTAACGCTTAACTGACATAACAGCTTTTGTAATTTCCTTGTAATTTTTTTTTTGCTCATTTAAGCTATCCTCATGACTACGGCATGACATTTTTCACCCCATTGATCATTTCCTCGTAGGAGCAAGAACAATCTTTCTGTATTCAGCTAGGAAGGGATTCGCTATGGTCTTCCGAATCGTCGACTGGAGTTCTCATGCTCTTCTCGGCAGGAACATTTCTCTTTGTGGCAACCGTTCATGTCCTCCCAGAATTGGTAAGTATATGTGCACATGTACCTTCAAAAACCTTTTCTGCTTTTTGTTCGTTTCTGTTTGCAATTTTTCGCTAAGGCAAAATGTTGAGGAGTCACTACAGACGTTACGGGGTGCCACTTGGTTTGCATTCTTCCCTCATGAGTCTTTCTTTTTTTTTATTCAACAGCTTTCCTTTTTACCTGTTTTTGTAATGTAATTTTGTGAATGAGATGGTGAATTGGTTATAGATAATTCCCTCAATAGGATGAGGCCCCCACGAAATTTCCCTATTCTGTAGGAAATTTTAAGGCTAATCGTACGAAGTCCGTGAAGGATTACATGCTGGTGGTAGATGCACAATCTCCTGCGACCGCGGGTCACTCACATTCAGGTAAGTCTTGCTTTTTGGTTTTCCCTTATTCATTAGGATAACGAGGTGTTAGTATAGTGAACAGTGTTTTTTCGTCGTTATTACTGTTGAAGGAAGACTGATAAGAACTTAAGTTTGCGTCAGATAGCACCTAGATTTCAGATGATGCAATTTCGTAAATCATAATAGGTGCCCATTAACTCTGTCTGAATGGATGTGTGGTATCCATATTGTGAGAAATCATCCTTACTATATATAAAGCGCTCTGTCTGTCTGTCTGTCTGTTTGTCTGTTTGTTTGTTTGTACGGAAATTCGATATAACGTGAAGAAACACGTGGAGAAGTCGGGTCAAGTTTGGAATGAGTTGAGCATAGGGTAAGTGCAACAGAGCACACGTGAGCCTAGCGGAGCCCCGCCCCCAAGGGGCGGGGCATGCGCCGGAATTGGGCGGGGTCATGGGCGAATTCTTCTAATTCGGTCTCATAACATTCCGGACACCAGGAAAAAATGTGCAAAGGTGAGGGGTGGGTTAACAATCAAAATAAAGGAAACTTACCGGCGCTGGGCGGAGCGTTCTCGCAGTGGGCGGTACTTTCCACAGAGATTCATAACTCGATTTAACGAAGACGTCGAGGCCAGGAAAAAAAGCAAAAGGGGTGATCAAGGCCCTATGCGTGCTGAGCATGCCTAAGTATAGCGAAGCCCCGCCCACGAGGGGCGGGGCGTGCGTTGAGGTGAAAGCTACTTTTCAAAAATGAGTGTAACTTCGTTCGGAAAAGTTATAGAATGCGGAAAAAAAGTGGCTAGAGGTAATGGGACAAATGTGGTCAAATCCCGAAAGTGGGCGGGGCTGGCACCAAAGTGGGCGGGGCTTAGATCAAAAATTTATAACTCTATTCAGAAACGTTCTGGGATGCGGCAAAAAGGTACCAGGGTGTAAAAGAATAAATGTGGTCAAATCTCGAAAGTGGGCGGGGCTGGCAAAAGAGTGGGCGGGGCTTAGATCAAAAATTTATAACTCCATTCAGAAACGTTCTGGGATGCGGCAAAAAGGTACCAGGGTGTAAAAGAATAAATGTGGTCAAATCCCGAAAGTGGGCGGGGCTGGCACAAAAGTGGGCGGGGCTTAGATCAAAAATTTCTAACTCCATTCAGAAACGTTCTGGGATGCGGGAAAAAGGTGTCATGGTGTAAAAGAACAAATGTGGTCAAATCCCGAAAGTGGGCGGGGGCTGGCACCAAAGTGGGCGGGGCTTAGATCAAAAATTTATAACCCTATTCAGAAACGTTCTGGGATGCGGCAAAAAGGTACCAGGGTGTAAAAGAATAAATGTGGTCAAATCCCGAAAGTGGGCGGGGCTTAGATCAAAAATTTATAACTCCATTCAGAAACGTTCTGGGATGCGGGAAAAAGGTGTCATGGTGTAAAAGAACAAATGTGGTCAAATCCCGAAAGTGGGCGGGGCTGGCACAAAAGTGGGCGGGGCTTAGATCAAAAATTTATAACTCCATTCAGAAACGTTCTGGGATGCGGGAAAAAGGTGTCATGGTGTAAAAGAACAAATGTGGTCAAATCCCGAAAGTGGGCGGGGCTGGCACCATTGTGGGCGGGGCTTAGATCAAAAATTTATAACCCTATTCAGAAACATTCTGGGATGCGGGGAAATCGTCAAGGTGTAAAGAACGAAGTGGGTGGGGCTGGCACCAAAGTGGGCGGGGCTTAGATCCAAATTTCTAAGCTTTGTTCAGAAACGTTCAAGAACGCGGGAAAAAAGTGGTGAGAGGAATTGGAACAAATGTAGTCAAGTCCTCGAAGGGGGCGGAGCTGGCACATGGAAGCGGGGCTGGGACCACAAATTCATCTCTTCAAAAACTTTCTGGAATGCGGGAAAATGGTTTGGAGCAGTCAAAAGAAGGGTGGTCAAGTTTATTGTGGAAAGGGTTTGCACTAAGGTGAACGGAGCTATGATCAACCACTAATAACTGTGCTCAAATATATCGAGCGTGATGCTATCAGCAGTTCAGCGATCGAATCTAGAGAAAACTATCTTATTCTGATTGTCCAACATTCCGCTGAATGACTCCATCGTGGATAAGTGGCCGTCGACATATACTGCGCGCGTTAGCGTGCATAGCCAAACTGGTAATATATACCGTAACTATATTTTGTGTTACCATAAATGCTGCAAGTCTCTTGTCGTAGTGTCTGTGGAATCGCCTCACGATTGAGAGAGGTGGTACTGTAGCAGTAACTGGAGATACTCAGGTACCACTCAATACTGAACTCTAGTTGCGATGGCTAGCTCCCCCTCTTTCATGTTATTGCTTTCGTGAAGATTTCAGAGGTGGGTGCATGGATAAGTTTCTTGCAAATACTACTATCAAAATGAAGGGAGAATGTGATCTTAATCGACGCCTAGGATCTCCTGTGTCACCTGTCGTCCCGTTAATCATTGATTTCTTCGTTTGGGTGAAGCCTCCATTCGTCCCTGTCGGAGGCCAAAGTTGTCTGATGGATTGTCTTTGCTTGAGGGACATGATGTATAGCATTTCTTGGGAGACGGGCAGTAGGAACGGTTTTGTGGAATGGATCCGCCGCACGCGGCTGTCGCTGACCATTTGCATCGTTATTACAGTTCTTGCGTTCTTAATATAGCTCAGTCCCTATTAGATTATTACTTTCGGCATCATTCTAATGTTAGTTTTTTTGTTCCTGTATTTCTTACTCGCTGCTGCGTTCTGTGACATTCCTTCGCGCGCAGCGTCTCTCTCGCCGCGAGCGATGATTTCGATTCTACTGCACCACACCCGCATTTCTTCCGTTCAGAGCTTTTGTGAAGAACTCTTACCGTTGCGCTGGCGGACATCGTTTTACCTTCCGGGTGGTCCAGTCACCAACTATCCTGACCCATCGGTCTTCACGATATCGAATGACGTGTCCAGCCCTCCTGATTTTCGATTTCTTGGCGTAATCGACGACATCCCTGATCTTCGTTCGTTGACGGAGCTGAAAATGTTCTTTGCCTCTTTCACTTCTCCCTTGATGTTCCGAGATGCTCCCCACGCCGCTGGTTTCCTTTTGCTCAGATCCGGATTAGGTCTTCCATCACCTCTCGACTTCTCGACCTAGTTACAGTAACTGGAAGATTGAGAAATATTCGTTCCGTCTTGAAGAAGCATCACATACCGATCCGTTTTTCATGAACATCGTCTTCAACAGGTTCAGTCTTGAGCCGATCTTTCCACAAGCGTTGTCAAATACGGCCAGCATCGTTTCTCCTGCTTTCTCCTTTCCCCTGTTCCGTTTTATGTGCACGGTGTCGTCTGCAAAACGAAGGTGATGCAAGAAGCGGCCGTCGACGTAGACTGTCATGTCTTTCATTTCAAATGACACTGGATATTCTCGGGAGCGGCACTGAAAAGTCTGCTTAACAATAGTGATCGTAGAAGCCACAGAAAAACAAGAGATACAACAAAATTCGTTATCCTAAGTGAAATCGCTGCTTTTGTCACATTTTAGTGGCCTCAACTGATAAGTAGTGAAGGGAAGTGTGATACGTACATGTGCACATTAACTGCGTATAATGTACATTAGGATACAAGCATGTGTTTTTTGTCAGCCCTTTCCTTATATTTTTAACAAAACAGTGTCCCGCCCATTCATGTGTAGGTGCTCATCTTCGTTGTTTGCATAGTTCTGCCAAGCATGAGCCTCATTGCGACTGTCACAGGAGGCTCCTGGCCATCGCGCTCCCCAGAGCTTTGGTGGATCTTTGATTACTACTTAAGCTGTCATGGTGAAATAGAAACCTACGACGAAATATTTCCCTTTTTGTGCGGTAATTCTCACTCATGATGTTTAATTCTCACTCACATTAGCTTTCATTCGAAATCTGATGATCTCGTTGACTCATTGGGTCCTTCTCGGTAAACTCTCTGCACCCAACAATAGCATTGAGCTAGCAGATGGCTCATGTACTGTAGATGATGTGGTTTTCCATCGTCTCAGACCAGCGTAGTAGAAGTCGATCACCTCCAGAGAGATGGAAATTTTGATGAGGCTCGGACGAGTAATGAGTAAGTTCCTGAGGGCGTGTAAGTTTTAATGCGAACGCATCCAAGGCAAAAGAATGATTCGTCCCGATGGCGTTTATTTTCGATCTTCGCCATGAAGATGGATAGCATCAGCGAAATTGTGCAGAACGAAACTTTGCCATATATAAATAACAGCAAAACTCACACGAATTTCCCATCGAACTAAAATCTGGATGCGTACTTTTATTGCTTCGGAAAACTTGAGGGGGATTTTGGTTTTTCTGTGAAGGTTTCGGTTTGAAAACTGAGTGCGAACAAACGTTTTTCTCATATGATGAACTCATTTATGCCGGTATATATCTCGGGAAATTTTTTCACTCCTTCCTGCTTTTTTCTTGCCTCTCGTATGATTAGCTCATAGTGACATTAAAAGTGTGTCCCCGTGATCGAACGGTGTGAAGGTGGAGGTGGCGTACTACTAAATGAGCATTACTTCAAGCTTTGGTCGGGAGGATGAATCCCGATTCGATGCCCGTATTGCCAACTATACCTTCATCCCTTCCGGATCGTATATTCGGTGCCAGACCTTGTGGAAAAAATAAGGGAATCGAATTTCACCTCGGGTGGTTATCCCAAGTCATTGTTAACGCCACATACGTTCACAAACACTATTACTATTCTGACAGAGTCGGATTGAAGGTGAAGGAGGGGTTCGCCGCCGGAAGTTTTCATCATTTGACTTTAGACTTACTTTACTTAAGATAAGGGCGGAGGTGGTGTAGTGGCAAGTGGCGCACCATATCACACGCACGGTCAGGGGTTCGAATCCCGGATCGATGCCCGCCTAGGCCATCCAAGCCCTCCATCCCTCCGGGATCGGTGAATTGGTACCAGACTCGTCTGGGAGGATAAAAGCACTGACTTGTACATCGGCTGGCCACCGCAAGTCATTGTATAGGCCACATACGCACTCATTACGCCACTACGATTCTGAATGGAAGTCGAGTGCGGGGACGCATCCCTCAGACGGGATTGATTAACGCCAAAACCTTTATCCTTTATCCTTTTTACTTAAGATAAGCGCACCTAATAAGTCTTTTGTTTTGAGGAATACATTATTCCTCTATTACAGTTTATTACGATTTCTATTTATACTGAAAGTTGCATAGTTAATTCTCCCTTAAACCACTTGGCTGCATATTTCTACACAGATTACGCTCATTCCGCTCTTGCTCCGCCCTCCCACTGCGACCGCTCTCCTACAACCCTGAGGGCGGAATCCAGTCTCGCCACCTATCATCAGTGTTCCCATCCTGTCGTTTGTTCCTCTCCCGAATTTGAACGCTCTATGTCCACGGGGGCAAGAGTAAGAAATTTTCGGACAGACACACGCGCACGCATCTAGCGCGTTAAATATAGTAGGATGATGAGAAAAGAGATGACTAATGTAAGAGAGCTGACGGTCTCCAGCTTGGTCTTGAACTTGGCCTACCGGCTGGGTATAACAGAAGTTTTTGTTATCTTGTTTTTTTGGCAATCGAAGTACTGGTGTGATAATGATCTTTGGCAAATATCGGATTATGATGTAAACTGAGTGTTCCTCCAGCCGGCTCTCTTGCAATCCCGAGCGAATCTCATATTTGGGCCATGAATTGGAAGAAACGGTTGAAGTTGAAGTTGCCCGAGTGTACAGCTTCTGATGACTAGTAACTGATGCACGTGTCGGCGTCTTGCGAGGCGGGTGGGTCACGTCCAGAATAGTCTGGAATTGTGATCCTTCGAAGTCAACTGCTATAGGAATGAGGCGGTTAAGAGTTGAGCTGTTGGTGTTTACTTACGCGATATGCAGTATCATCGCGGTATCGGGTATCATGTGATTCGAGAACGTGCAGAGCAAACCACTTTACCCATTTGTTAAACCTATCACGTGCCGTATGTCCTCTCAAATTTGTGTTTATTCAGCAAATTGCTTGTTTGAGTAGAGGATTTTCACCAAACAAACCTAATCTTGAGTATGAACTTGAACTTTGCAGGCGGAACGAGCTTCACAATCAAGGAGCTAGTAGCGATCATAGGAGGAGCTGTGGTACCAGCGCTGTTATCATCAGGACATTCGCATTCCTCGTGAACGATACGTGATGTTGCTAGAAGAAGTATCCAGAAACCATTCGACATGGTCTCCTTCGGAATAGGAGAAGTTCATTCTCGAACGTCTTTATCGTCTCATCCCAGCCTTTCTGTGAGCATTGGATTTTCTCGAATTCCTCGTCTCGTGTGAACGTGCTACTGCAACGTTTCTTTCAGTCGGTTAGCCTTATTTCTGACACTACTTGTACAGTTTATTAATTGGTTATAAATCTTGTTTATAATGAATTTCTGTCAGCTATTTATTTCGATTGACTCGTTTTTGAGTGTTGCTGAGTATTGATTTCAACTGTGATTTGTGGGTATGGGTAGAAAGCATCGTCACGTATGCACGTAGCACTCTAAGATCGTTTCCTCATTGTCTTTTCGAAACCATAAATTACATGGAAAACTTACATAAACCATTTAAAATGATCATACTTCTTATGAAACGAACACACGGTCTAGCAGAAAAGAGTATAATCGGAGCACTTTAAGGTTACTGAGAATGAATGCTGGTGGTGCGAAACGGATAAAAAATTGATTATATACGCTCATGAAGCAAATTGATATCGAGTATATACAGTAGCGCTCGAAAGTCTTCGACCAAATACTTATTCAGTTGTACTTTTCAGTTGTAACTCCTTTCCTACTGGATCTAATCATGCGGAATTTCTATATTTGGAGCGTGGGTGTGTTGTGAATATTTACCACTATCAACCTGCAATCTGATCATGTCCCAGATGTCCCAAAGAGCTTGGACTCAAAATCAACTGGAAATCCGGATGATGGTTTTTTGGGATCTTTTTCATTTTCGCCAAGTCCAAAATGTAAAAGCGCTAATGCCGAACTCAGTAGAGGAGAAAAGCGGCCATAAGGTGCGAATAACTGCAGACATCACTAACTTTGCTTTTGGCGAAGTCTACTACCAACCAACCCTTGCTCTTAGTTATACGGATATTGCTGTTTGCAGTCAAATAGTGTTGGATAGTGTGAATTATGCTCTAGTTAAACATGTGCGAATTTCGCGCGATTTGGTTCGCTAAGAAAAAAGCTATGAGCGAAAAAGCGTCGCAGAACCCAAATAATAGAAGCTTCAGATTGAACTGCAGTACCTGATTGCCATCTTACATTTGTTTGAGAGCACTTAGTAACAGGGTGGGGTGGGCTGTCTGATTTCGGCTACACAAACTTTTTTGAACCTCATTTGTCTTGTGGTGGATCATAAGTCCAAATGGCTACTTGAAGCTTGAAAGTCACAGTTCTCTTTAAAATGGTTCCTGAATCTCTTCCCTTTTATGAATCTCTGACCCCCAAAGATAGGCTAAGGTTCGCAGTCGGGGCGGAAAAAGGCCAAGGTGCGGAGTAATAATGGCTCCTAACCGGCTAAGCCGACATGCACACCCAAAGTGGACGAGTTTTTGAGCTTTGTTAAAGCTGTTGAGGTTGCACCATTCGCACTAGGACCCAAACCTTGCACGCCGCCAGATTACGGCAGCCAGCTGTATGCAGTGGCGCACATTTGAACAGCTCGTCCAAATACACCTATCATGACACTTCCATCGTCAAGTTCTCGCCTAACCCCTAATTTTTCGTCTTTTTTTCTGGAGCCCACTAAAACCAGATACTCCAAAATTATCGTGAACTGTGCCTTTAGGCCGAGAGAATCTCAATCCGCCTTTAGCGATATCTTAGGTGTTCGTAGATGTCGCGCCTCACAGGCGTGAGGCAATGTTCAAGTCCTTGTAAAGTGGAGTTTTGGATTTTGTCAAGCCTTTTTCTTTTTTCTAAGAAACTATATATATTGTATTGATTATGTCTACACTGGAGTTTGGGATGTTAAGGTTTCTACCTGAACCGGTTATGCCATTTGTAGATAGAAGTATCGGGGAAAGAAGTGAACCTATACCTGTTTTTGGGCACCTTCACATTACTGCATGAAAACAACTTTCTAGAAGTGCTTGAATTTTCTTCTTCATTGTCAGCTGTCTACAGTTTGCCTTTGAACACGCTATCTTTTTCGCACTCCATATCAAGACTGTCACACATGGGAATTCTCAAGATAAACCAAAAACTAAGTCGCCATTTGGTGCTCTTTCCTGGATGGGGCGATTTGTGACTTTCTAGACCAGAATCCCAAATCTGCAAAATGTTTTACGTTGGTCCTACTTGAAGCGGGCTTCTGCTCGAGAATGACCAAATCTTTCGAGATGGACTCATCCGAAGATTTAAAATTTCTCTCTGGAAGATCATTTTGCGAATTCGGAGAGCAGATTTGAGTACAGCGTTCCAAAACAGGCCCGGTAATGCAGAAGACACTTTAAATGGTCACCTCGAGGGGTCCATCAACAGTGTGAGATGGATTCCTGAGATAGCTCCGAGCTTAGACAGTAGCCTGAATCCGCTTGAATAAGTCGCCAGCTTCGGAACATCTGAGCAGCCTCTCAACTAGGCCCTCATACTGTACACTACAGTTATCCTTGCTGTAGCTCTGCCTACTTGGTTACCCAGCATGGCGATGGAGGTTTGAACTTTGAACTCGATAAGACAACGATAAGGAGAAAACCGCTTGTAGTGTTAGTAGTATTGTCAGAGGAAAACTGATCAGGTGATCTCGTCCAATTCTTAGAGGCACAGTTCATGAAGAAAACGATTTCTAAGATAACCTTTTAAGATGAATCTGTAGCCTCCTCACACACCATATGTAGCGCTGTCAGATCGAAAAACGGTCAGACAGGGCGTTATAAAGGCTCAAAGATTGTACCGGCGGAATGCCACACCCAAAAGCGAACGATTTTTAGTACCTTCGTAGAGGCTACACGAGTGAGAAGAAGCACCCATGTTGGAAATTGAAGCAACTGGTCGTGACCCATGGGGACGGAAGGCAGTCTTGTATAGTTTTAGTTTCGTGTAATCAGCTCTTTGCGTAATTGCAACTATTGAAAACTCGTACGAATACCCCTCCCATGCCTTTTCCGATGGTAACCTCGTACAACCCCCCATTTTCACTAATCCTACCTTCATTACCCTAAGAAAGCCCTATTTTTCGCAAAGTCGGCATTTTTTTTTGCTTTTTTCGCCACCGAATCACTACTTCAGACCAACATTTCCGCTATTCATTTCAAAGAATCATCGTGAATCTCAAAAGGAATCTCAAAATCATGGTGGGCTGTGCGTCCGACTATGGGCTTATTCCCGTCTGCTCAAATCGAAACGCAATAGGGTTGGAGCCTTACACTGCATCTCACGGAATGTTTCTTCTACGTCTTCAACTGCAGTGGAATAAAGTAGTGTAGCTCCGTTTCAAATTTCGAATATCAAAAGGTTGACGGAGATGGTGCAATGGCAAGTGGCGTTCTTCACATGAGCATGATCACGGGAGCGAATCCTGGTTTGATATCCGCCTAGACCAATCAAGCCTTCCATCTCTCCGTTTAATTGGTACCGGACTCGTCCGGAAAGATAAATCTGCACTGACGTATACATCGGCTGGCTACTGTAAGTCATTGTATGGGCCACAAACGTATTCAATACGCCACTTCTATTCTGAAGTGAAGTCGAATACGTGGGCGCATCATCCCCGACAGAGGCAATAATTCCTGACTTTTGAATCCCTTGAGTTCTTTTCTCAAATGAACAACAAATACATTCACAAATCAACATTCACATATCTGCAGACGACAAAGTATTCGAAACGAGTTTATTGTAATAGTTGCGCAAAAAGAAAAAGAAACATCGCTGATAAGAATGAAAACCGTAATCCCATAGTTCGGTTTGGTATAGGAAACCGACACATATTCTCTTGTACGACACAATTACTCTACTGCCCCACTCGGCTGCTCCTCCCACGACTTTCTTGCTCACTATAAGCGAGGTTTTGGCGTGCTACACCTTTAATTGTACAATTTTTGAAGCAAAACTCTTCGGGGAGGAACGCCGAGCAGCTGCCTTTCTAGTTATTAACGACGGCTGAATCTTCAGCCTTACAGAAATCGGTTGCGAACACTACAATTATTTGATAATACACGATGAAAATGGAGGTCGCACACACACATACACACGGTAAACTATATATCACACTGTAAATAATCGGCATTAATAAATCGGAATAAACAAAACACACGCGAGAGAAAATAATAGAACCAAGAGTATGGTCCCACACATGCACTTGTTGTTGGGAGATCGAAAAGTAACAAGAAAAAAAAGGGTTCGCGGATAAAAAGGTATTCTGACCGCACGCTGATCATCGTAGAAATGTAAAAGCAATGGAAATGTCAGTGTGTCAGTGAACCAGAATACGCTATATACAAAGCTTGTAGGACATTTTTCAGATTTATTTATGAGCTAACCTCGAAAGGCTAGAAGAGGTGTAGCGGTGGGGTTAGTTGACCATCATATTCGGCGTGGTAGCGACGGAAGATGACGAGGCATTCGAGGTGGTGGTTGAAGCTGGTGACGATTGCTGAGCTGGTTGCTGAAAACGGGGAATCAGAACTTTGCCATTAGAGAAACTGGCTATCCAGTACTTTGGGACGAGGCCTACAAGTTTAGGGAAGTGACCCGGACCTTCTGTTGCTTAGCTACCGGATGACGGTGTTAATGCCTCGTTGAGGCGAATTGTACCGTCTGAAGCTCTGAAAGTTCGTGGCAGGATTTGGCATCTTGGGGCCAAGCTAGTTTAACATCAAAGCTACCCGATACATCCATCGTAAGAAGCGTCAACGGGCGCTTACGGTAGTATCTACTGTCTCCCATCTCAAATCAATTAATCATTACGAACCTGCGTATTCTGCTGTGCTTGCGAAGTTGTAACCCCGGGAGCACTGAGACCGGCAGCTTCTCTTTGACGCTTGAACTCTTCATACTCGTCTCCTAGTATAGTCGCGATTTCGCTTTGCATGAACGCCCATGGCATCACACTGCTGACCAATGGGCATTTCTCTCCAGACGGGCAGTATAGATCCTGAAATCCATGACAAATTGGATTTACAGTAGCATATATGAGGAACGCCTTTCTGGGCGATGACGCACCTGTCCGGTGCATTGCTTTTTGATGGAGTTACGCGAGCATGGGAAGCAGAACTTGTGAGCTGGAACGCTGGGGCACTGCACGAAATGGGTATCCTCAAGCCTCTGATTGCACAATGTGCAACGAAGAACGCGTTCTCTGAAAACAACGGCTTTTGCAGAAGAAAACTGTAATGATTTGTCCGAGTGGTTGTTGCAGCCATCGCTCGCAAGCCACATCACTTCGGCCTTATAGCTGTCACCAAACTGACCCGGTGGCGGTAAACCGTCGTCGTTCGGCGTTGATGTCAGGATGGTCAGGGCTGTGAGTGGACGTCGGCGAAACGGACGTTGTTTGTGCGTCACCTGAAAAGTCTGAGGTTTTGCGTTGTCTCACAAGATTACGGTATAGAACGTGTGCTGTGTGTGTGTGAGGTTAAGAGTCAAACGAAGAGGTTGTGCAAGCACTTTGACCGGTTCGCGATCGCCCGATTCGCGACGCCCGCATTCAACTCGCGGGATTTGAGCGGGACGTGTGTCAACATGCAGCGCACACGCGGAATTTCCGTAGCAGTGGTTGACCCGTGTGCGCCCCCGCCGTCGGGACGGGAAACCGGTTCGTGCCCAGGTAAACACCCGGCGACATCGCAACCTCGCCAGATATAACAACTAACAGTGAAATGGGCCCCATTCTGAAAGCAAATCAGCATTACCGGACCATTTAGGACGTGGACCCTCAAGTAGTGACCTTGGAGCATTTTGATTAGTAGCGAGGTCGGTGCAGTCAACGACCTTAACACGCGACTGGTACGATTCGCGACAAGATCTAGGGATGAGATAACCCCCACAACTCAGAACGCGATCTCTCTGCAGATAGTGCAGAGAAGAACTGCGGTCATGCACAGCCACAGCAGTGATTCAAGTGGTTGGCGGGTCTCGATACCCCCCGAACCTCGAGTGATTCAGAAGAAATTCACGAATGATGTCATTCCGTGCTAGACGGTCGTATTGTCCTCGAAACTAGGCATGTTTTTGAGCCGGTGACCTCGTCTGCTACGCAGGACTCCTTCGCGAATCTAGGGACTCGTTTTTTCGACGGGTACTTAGCCCCATTAGACGCGCTTTGTGGGGTCGACGGACGTGGGTCATCACCAGCGTCGTCGTCGTCGTCGACAACCAGTTGAATTGGATTGCGTAACCATTTCGCTGCGCCACTCGCACGTTTGGATAACTAGGCCGTCGGCCAAAAAGAAGATCGGTACCTGAAAACGACGACATTGTGCTATTAGAGACAATGAGGTCACGTGTGACCCCGACCATCCCTGATCGGGGGGCATAGCTCTCTGATAAACCGCTTCACTATCTCTCTCTTATCTCCGCTAAAGCCCTACGTCACACTGTGCCTATGTGGACCAGAATTCACTGCCATCGGCTGGTTGCAGTAGCAGGAGCTGTAAATGTTGTTGTGAATTCGCAGTCTCGCGATCGTCGTCCATGGGGATGAATACAAATCGGTCCCGGCTGGCCAATGGACAAAGCCAACCAGCCAGCTCTCCCACACATTGCCTTCTGTTCATTTACAATTCAGTTTTATGCTAATTAAAGCAGTGGATTAGCCAGCGTCAAAACGTTCAAGGGTCTGAGCATCCTTTGACGGAAAAAATCGACCCATCAGACATCAGTTCATCAACGACCAGTTGTCGTTCTAGTATTTGGCTGACCCTTCTTCTTTTGACAGTTCCCTCCGAGCCTCCTTTTCGAAGACTCTTGACAATCGCACAAGTTGGGCACCCATAGGGTCGCGGATATTCTCGGTGTCGGTACCCGTTGGCACGAGGAGAGGTCGTAGTAGAGGAAGTAGCACAAATAGCGAGACGCAGCCATGAAGGTGTATAGGGAGCAGGTGACATCGGGAGACGCAGCGAGTTCATCGAAACCGGTTCCCGGCCAGAAAACCCGGTTTCGCCAGCGGCTCTTGCGCAACACACACTCTAGCTGGGGCGAAAGTCATGCAAGACGACATACAAACAGAAAAAAACAGTAAGGAAACGTGAACATTTCTCAGAGTGGCATCCTGGGACGTTTGAAGATGTGAACGGAACTGACCCCTTTGAACTTTGCCAAACAGCTCGGGTTTCACGTCGTCGTCGTGTTCTCGCTTTCTGCCCATTGCTGCATTGAAACCTGCTGGTAGAAGTCCGTTCATCAGCTGTGACTGGAAGCCCATTTGAACAGCTGTAAGGAGACTATTTTCTGGTGCTTTTAGAAAAAGGTGTAATAAAAACCAAATACCAACCAGGATGCAACAATTGAGAGTTGATCGGATTCCGTAGTTGTTGAAGCATCGCGATATCCTCGACAGAGAGGCCAGTACCTTGGCCTCGGGCCAATGAGAAGAGTCTCTGTTGCTGAGCCAGTACCTGGAATAAGGTGTGCTCCATTAATTTGCATTAATTACCGATTCGACCGACTTACATCAGAGATTTGAGCGAGTTGATATGGTAGGCGACTTACGTCAGTTATCTGGGCTAACTGAGACGGAAGCTGAGGAACATGCGGTTGTGGTGGAACGGGAATCACACGCTGAGGACTCAACCGACCGGCTGTTGTCGTTGACGGTTGCGGAAGTTCCTTCTGGAAAGGCTATGTTTAGTTGGCAATGGTGTGACCATACCCTTGGGACTTACTTGTGGTTGTCGGGTGGATGAAACTTCACTGATCGGGAATCCATGAACCCTTTTCATGTTACGCGCGTGTTCGATCACATTCTCGATCCTGTAACAATCGATTTTCATCTTATCAACGAATCACTGATCTGTTCTTAAACAATGAAGCACGGGACGTTTTCGATCGAAAACACTCATGGTTCACCGTAGCCATGAATTTCACCGTATGACGGCCCATGACCACGAGAGCAAGGGTCGCTAAACAGAGGTAGCACTTTACCCTCTCACTGATGGCGGTGATAAGATAACGGGTGACGCGTTTCTGTACATCATATGTGAATATGAAAGGGAGACGTACCTGTCAGCTCCTTCATAGTTGACACAGCCACGACATACTGGCTCCACGTAGTCAGTGCACATAGCCCATGGCCATCTGGGTAAATCACAGAGGTAGCAATGTTGTCGTTGAGCGACTTTGGCGGCGGCATTCGGAAGCCCGGCTTGAGACTGCCCGTTCATCGTTGCGAGCATGCTGCAACAGACACCGTCCTTTTGGTTCTCAGGTCTTCTACGAACACAAATACACGATACTACCTTATACCTCAAAAGGAACGAAACGGGGCCGGTGAAATGAGAAATGCCAGCCGAAAATAAATCGTAAAATTTCAAATGAAAATAAGTAGTGACAGAGGGAAACAACTGCGGGTGCCCGTTGAGAGCCGATAAGATCGAAAGTTGAGGTTCATTTACAGAAGCGGTAAGCGAAAATGAAAAGGAACATGACAAGAAAGGAAAAAAGGAGGAAGAAGGGAACAGAAGAAATGATTGTGTGGACGAAAGGGGCGCAGTGACGATGACGCTGTGTCGCTTCGCGTCTGACTCAAACGCTGAATCTGACGATGAATAAGCGCCCAGAAATAACGCCCTAACGGCTTTGCGAGTAAAATGCTCGTCCCTACAGATGCCTCAGAACTCCCTTAATAGGTGTTACTTTCAAAAATGCAACCAGCCAAAAATTCAGCCCACAGGGTTCTAGAAAAAGGCAGACTCGAATCGAAACAGGCAAAACTGAGTGGTCCAAAACCATCCGTTCGAAGCAATTCAACTGCGATGAGGTAAATTCTCGAGAAGTGGGCATGCATCTCATTAGAATCTCATTTGGCCGTGCATATAATTTGGCCGTTAACATACGGAATGCGCGATGAGATCCCGTGGTGGCTCAATGAGAAAATGGCGGCCTCCATGAAAATGCAGTGGGTCCGTTCGTTTGAAAAAAAAATTTGAAACAAATGCAGCATAAATGAAGATGAGAGAACAGGTCGGGCCTCGAGGAAACTTCAAGGGAAATAGTAAAATCGGGTCGCGCGCATGAGCGATGAGTAACAGACGCGGCTGGGGGAGCGCACGGGGAGGGGGGGGGGGGGGGAGGTTGATTTGGGTCGCGATGGCCTGGCGATTAGCCCCGACGGGGTGACGCGACCGACGACCTCGGATCGCTCGGGCTGTGGTGGACGAGGACCAGAAGAATCTGTCGTCTGTTGCCGTCGTCGTCCGTTTCATATCCGGTGATGACGATAGCGAAGCTGATGGAAGAGAATTCACTACACTGATCGGCTAATAGTTTGTTGCGCTCTGCGTTCTTATCAGTAGGGGAATTCCACGCCTTCACGGGACGAGACGGAGCTGATAAAGCACACTTAGCAGCATTCCACGCCGTTGTGAGCGAAGAGGACGTGCTCTCTGTTATTGCAACAAATCGTTCGATTTCAGCTCGGTTCAAAGGGCAAACGATACCCAAACAGCTCCCTCCCCTGAGGGCACCGCTACCGGTACAATGGCAAGAAAAGAGGTTTGCGAATGCCGCAGACTGGCCACAAGCGTTCAATATGACATATAAATAGATATTGTATTTGATTTGGCCCCGCAGAAATTCCCGGGACCAAGTGACACATTGGCAACAAGGCAATAGAATGCTTGGGCTGACGAAGTGCTTAGTGGCGCTCAAGAAATTCAATCTATTCCACCACCGTTAGACCGTTAGTACGGTTGACCGCGCCGTTTGGTTAGAAGAGTTTTTGAAGTTTCAAGACTGAATGGCTAAAGAAACAAAAAAAAGGCCGGTCAAGGTCTTGAACTTGAGCGACCAGTGATTGCTGAACGAATGCAGAGAAGCGAGGGTAGTCCGACGAGAATCGCGTGACATCTGGAACACTGCTGCTGCTGCTGCTGCTAGACGGACAAGACGGTCTCGATTATCAGAAACGGGGAGAAATTTGCTGAATGACATTTTTGGAGATCTGATAATAGAAGATAAGGGAGCAAAGGGTGTCGAGAGAGAGCTGTTGAGGGGCTCTCGATTGGAGTGGGTATTGAAACTCGGGTGAATTCACGTAACGGACCGCTAAGGGCTGAGTTGTGCAGACTAAAGGGGGAGAAGGACGAAACGCCGACGTCCCACGAGTGAGTGACCAAACAAACGCCAACAAATACGGAAGTTCCGTCAATAGTTGTCATAAGCAAACATTAGAAGTTCATAGATACACGAAGAACTTTAGGCTACCGATCAGTTGGCTATGTGGCGATACTAAGCAGAGAAGGGACTTATTTAGCTGAGAATAGGCAAAATGTGAAAGGAACAAGTTGAAAAAGTTTGTCGGGAGAACTCCTTGGTTTGATAAATAGACGTCAAGAGAAACGGAGGGATGGCACGGAGCAACTCAGGGCGGCATCCGTCGCGATCTCGATCGAAGTTTGCAAACATGCGACAAGTTCAGGAGCTCGGCGCAAGGGGTTAATACGTCGAGCAGTTTTTTCCCTTCACAAATCAAGGAGAAGCTGCCGCAAATAGTACCGCTCAGAAGAAAAGTGACACGCCCTAGACCGGGTCAAAGATTGCTGATCTCCTGGGTCCTAGTTCCACCTGTTTGAGAGGGGTTGGGAGGCAGTTGAGCTCCAAAACCAGAAAACTACTGAACATCTGAAGTATTCAGGGAGAAGTGGAGCTGTGCAGCTCTAGCAAGCTGAGGGATGTACCATGCACATTGAAGTTTGGAGACAAAATCTCCGCTTCCAAAGGGCAAAGAACATCGAACAGTCAGACTTGTGTAATGCACCAAGCAATGGTCATCATCTGAAAGAAATACCAGTGGAGCTCCCTCCGCCGGGAAATCTGGCACAAGGAGTATCCAGAAGGTTGATTTTTGGATTCCTGAGGACGTAAGCACCTTACTGTTTCACAGCAGAAAATGACCTCCTTGGGGAACTCCTGAGTTAGATCCCTTCAAAAGAATATTCCACGCTGGCGCTTGCATGAGATGACAGGCGCACGGCGCATTCCGCAATGACGGTTGGAGATCGAACTGGTCCTCTTCCTGATTCCATTTTTATGGATTATTAAAAATGCAAAAAGTAGATGGATATTTATTCAATGAGTAGCTTTTCAAGCGGCCGATTGAGCTCCCATTGGGTTTTCGAGTTATCATTAGTCATCAAAAAGTCCACTGAACTTACTGATTGAAAAGTATAATACGGCCATTTTAACAACCCGTTGAAAACGATAGTAACCGGTTGAAAGAGGCAGTGCATGGAAAGAAAAGTTCAAATAAGACAGTAAATCGATCTTGATCATGTAACCTGAGTAACTCCCAACGGGTAAACCTGTAATATTCCAATTCCAACAAATCCCTTCGGTATGGGCTCCCAGTTGTGACGTCTTGAAACAGTCCAATCCATTCTATGACTCCGACTGGCATCAGTCAATCAACCAGCCAGTCCGTCAACACTATCGCCGCCTTGAGGTTATCGTTGTTGGGTGGAAACGTCGACGATAAGGTGGACAGGCAGAGAGAGCTACGGCTGTCACAAGCCTCTTGAAGCACTGGTGGGAATTCCTTTGCGGATAGCAGCTTACCAGAACGGATCGCTTTCTGTCCTTGATTTTTCGTCGCGTCGAATTGCGAATGAACGTCGAGAGTCGAAACAGGCACAGTTAGTATTGTACTTGAGGATTGTGTGTGTGGGGCAGAGATACTGGTTCCACTTCTCGCTTTCGCCTGCCTCTATTTTCTACACTACCAGTTTTGCCAGGAACGGGTTGTCAAATGGCCCGAGTCGCCCCCAATACAAAACGACGATGACGACGACAGTGGCGGAAGGAATGATGATGAAGGAGTGATGATGAAGATCGGGAAGGAACAGAACCCAAAACACCTCACGATTTCTCCCACCTGATCATTAGTGGGAGTGAGCGTACTTCCCCTCAAAGACGATATCGTTAGAAACGGCAGGAGGGGCTAGGGAACATTCAGCTTCACGTCCCTATGGAGGCCTTGAGTTGGTCTAGGAATCGAGCAATGTTTCAGTTGTTAAATGATGGATCCCTCAACCAGATTGATAAGGAAGGGTGGTCTAAGGGTGTGAGTAGGGCTAAGGCTTGGCAGTAGAGAAGGAACAAGCTTCAAGAGGTCATGATAGGGAAGGGGTTCAACAAAGGAGGCGTGGAGAGGTTAAGAAACTGAGAAGATGCAAATGAACGAGTGCTCGACACGGGATGCGGGCGGTGTTATGACAAAGGTCAAATGTAATAGGGGGAAGTGGCGACCTTGTAGAGACCGGATCCTGACTGGTGCGGACTGGCGCCAACGAGAGCGGCAGAATTAGAGATGCAGAGACAATAGATGCAGGTATCAGACGAGTACCAGCGATGCATGCAGAGAGGCCGGTAGCTGTGTGGTGATCGTCGAGAGAGGTCCTCCGACGGAGGTCGTCCCTGCCCAGATCCCAACTTCGTTGTCACTCGCTTAAACAGTAAACGAACTACTTCAATCCCAATGTCCTTTTCCATTCGCATCCCATATAGCCTTGCAGGAATCTCTGGTGGCTCTAAAATGGGACATGGACTTATCATTCTGTCAATTTGTTACCATCACCTACGGACGCACACCGGTTTTTCGAACGCTGCACAATGGTAGTTGATAGATTTGAGAACTACAGATGACGGGAAAAAGGGCAGCGTTTAATAGTCATTGCTGTGGAGCTCTATCCGGTTTTCTACAACCGATGAACTCTCAAGATCTGAAATCGATGAATATTGGCATTATGGTAAAGGGAGACATGGTATGGCCTTCAATATAAGCTATAAAGGTCGCAAATCGACAATTCAAACCGCTGCAAACTTCTCATTGACGATTAGCCTTCGGCCGGTGCACTCTGAGGAGAATGACCTCCTTCAAGGTGACTGCCGACTCGTTCCTGCTGACCCTCTCCGACACCTCTGTAGGCGGTCGTCCGCAATCGGTTGCATGTTCGAGTAAAGTACACGTCATTCCCGATCACTCCTCCTCGGTCACTTCCCTCATCCCTAACCACCCAATGCTTAAGGATCACACCTGCAGAGCTGGGGGACAAGATACTAACGTAGCATTCGTTTTTTGACAATGACTCCTTCAACACCTCGGCTAACCACGGCTGGAGCGTCCTCCGTAGGGTAGTTGATGGGGTCGTCGGGCGAGGCGACTCGCCACGACAAAAAGTGTCTCCTCGTCGCCGTCGTCGTGGAAAAATGCGCATTGGACGCAAAAATGCGTGTGGCGCGTATTCAGACGTGAGGTCAGACTCGGCCGGTGCCTGGTGCGATGTACGACAACCACCACCCGAAACCGGTTTGCGCGCAAGAGCAATCGAGTCACGCAACACACGCCTCGGTTGCACGTCTGGGGATGCACGAGCTGTTGTAGCTCACTGCTAGGGAGCAGGACTTATGGGAATCATACAGTTGCTTCCCATGAGTGCGATTCTCAGTGGGGATTCTGCAGGGATTCATCAGACCAAATTACATGATAGAGTGGGCCCTGCATTATGCCCAACGGTGGTGGATTGGCCAGCGGCTGCTGCGTGAGAGCGATCAACTAATATGACGAGAGTGAGCCAGTTCTTCCGTTATTCTGTTTGATAGACGTGTGGGTTCGTAACCGTCACTGGCAGCCGGCAGCAGCCTGTAACTGGTTCTCATTTTCTATCTCTCACTCGTGCGCGCTGCTAAAAGGTACACCATGTGAGATGTGAAAAGCAAAGACGAGTCAACTACTCTCTTAAGAAACGATTTCGGAGCTGGGTTCTTAGGTCGTTATTTTACCCGGGGAATGGCGTCATCAAAGAGGTAATGTAAGTCAAAACTAGTAAGTAGTGTGCTTTATAGCACTTATGAGGGTTGCCCTTCCACAAACATGATGAGGGGTATGATGGTTTTCTGAAGTAAACCGAAATAATAGCAAACAAAGTCGGTCGCCTTCTACCGACCCGAACAGCACCAAGTGACTGACTGCCGGGAGGAACCAGAGGAATGGAACTCCTGCTCATCCAGCTATCTTCAATTTTCCTGGATACTTCTAGAATTCATGTCCTCCACAAATTGGGTAGTACGGCTTCATTTTCAGAGTATGAACTGCTCTTTCCATACGGGGTGGCTTCATTCATTGACCAAGAAGCAGCTGCTCCCATATTACCGGAGGACGCCCCTAGAGGCAGAGCTCCATAAAGTGATATCGGAAAGAAATCACGCCAAGCGCCAGTGTCCATTCGATTTTATTGGTATCAAGATAATAAGGGATTTTGGAAAGGCAGTCCCTGATCCTCTTATTACAGTGGAGCCTTAAGTCTTGAAGCTATCTTTCCAGCTTCGAATCGCACTGCACAATGGCTTCTCCAGAAGCCGAACCCCAAAAGGGCGAGAACCATTCCTCTGAACATGATCTCAGTGAGGAGGGAATGCAACCTCATCGTCAGGACAGCGACTCACCAAACAAAGAGTTCGACGAAACATGTCCTTCATTTGAAACCTTTTCCCCTTTGTCCAGTTCAAATAGCCTGACCGCTATCGACAAAGTCTCTACGGTAATCGGTGAAGGCCAACTGTGTGCAAGGAATTGCAACGTCGTTTGACTATTGGTGATTTTGACGTTCGAAAAGCCCGAAAAAATCAGACAACATGCAAAAGACGATGGTAATTTGCATGGTAATAAAACAGCATTATGTGTTAGGCAACGACGACGAAATCATTCCCAAAATTGAATATTCAAGACCTCCCTCCTGAGGGCGGCTATAGCAAGCAGTATGTGTAGCTGTAGCTGCAGCAGGAATCGCCTACAAAGAATCGCCCTGAATAAAACGAAATAGCAAGGTGAAGTGTCGAAAGTCGCTAGGTTCTTTGTCAATGGCAATCGAAAAGCAAACATTAGAAGGAAACTATGAAGAGAGAATCGGTTAAAAATAGTCTTAACCTCTCTCTCTAGAACAGGTCCTGATTGGAACTGAGGGAAACCGGAACACGGTGTTTTATAGCATCAACGCTTCAGTGCTTTCTCGATATTTTACAAGAGCGATTAGCATTCAGAAGCTTATGGCCTAGGTATTTTAAGGGGCAGCGCCAATGGTGGCTTGATTCCTTTGGCCCAATCCGATCCTAAGAAGTGCGCTACCCTCCAACTGGGGAATAGGATTATTCCGTGAAAATTCATAATAAAGCCCCACGAAGTCGGCGTTTGTGGGCAAAATTTCAGCCTCGGTCGGGACTCGAACCCGTACTTGTGCTTTACGGGCACCGGGCTCTTTATTCCTTACATTACCGGCACTAAGCTTGCCCTCGCCTTCTTGATGGCTCTTATGTCACAGCACTCAAACGCACAACTTGGTGAGGAGGGTTCGAGTCTTGTCCGAGGCCGAAATTTTGCACCCAAATCGCCAACCTTGTGGGGCTTTCGTATAGCGTACTGCGGCGGTATAACAGCAGCTAACAAGAACATCAAGTCATGATAAAGGATCTTCCAAGAGTCTCAAAGCGTTCTCAGGGATCCTGAATCATGGGCTCGTGGTAGAAATAGGGCACAAACGATCGGGTACCCACTAAATTTGGCTTTTATCATGATAAGGTTTGTAAAATAATTCCTAAAGGTAAGGTAATCTGTAAAAGTTCATTATATCACGATATCATGGTTATTGAACGGTTTGGGAGTGCGCATGACTGGGCCGGTACCGTGAACCGATCACTAAGTTCTCTTGAATGATACTGTAAACTTGACCTTTTTTTCCTAAACTAGAATGGGGCATAGGAAGTAGGCAAACTTACTGACGGAACGTGTTATAACTGTGTTCTGATGAGTCATTGAGAAAACTCTTATGAATGAAGTTATTATATAGTGATAACAGACAGTAGTTAGTGATAATAGCTGGTCCGATAGTGAAACTAATTGAACAATGCTCACATTGCTCCATAAAAAAACGTAGTCTGATTAGAAAGAACTTTCAACCCTTTGCAGGACATTCGCTTCCAAACCACATGCCACAAAAAATTTTACAGCCCAGCTGATTGAAAGCGATATCAAATCAACAGAGGAAAAAAGGACCATGTGAAAGACGTTTTGGGGTTTTTACCCGTGGTCACCCTATTTGGGTACTTTGTAGTCAAGTTAGTGCTGCCCAAGTCTGGGAAGCTCCTGCAATCCAAGAATATTTATGATAAGGAATATATCAAGATATCTTGACAGTGGTAAGGAGCAGTCGACAGTTCCATAAAGTGCTCAGATGAAGAAAGGGGTCCAGGGATGAGAGACGAAGGGGATCGTTATCAGTGGGTATGGGAAGAAAACCAAACGAGCTCAGCCTGGAAGGTCCTGGGAGGCGACTAAACTTGGGTCTAACCTCTTAATGGGACAGTTTTGGCGTAGGCGTGGGCGGCTAGAATGGGATCGGGATTTGTAAGCAATTGTCAACCCTAAAAGGTCGATAGAACGATACAGAGCAGATTGAAGTAACCGTGGGTTAACAGCTTGAGCATACTGTAATTACTTTATTTACAAAATAACCCAAACCCCCAAGGATACCTTGTTCAATTTTTGTCCACCCACAAGTAATCCCCAAGGTAAATGGTTGAGGGCGGGCTGGATTCATGGGAAATGGGGTACCGAAAGGGATGAACTGAGCTCCAGTTCATCGGATGCCAAATAGCAGCGATAGTTGAAGTGGTGAGTGGTAGCGGCGTCGGGGTGATGATGGCGGGAGTGTTGCGTGAGCGTGCGATCCAGTTCTCGAGTCTGTTATGCAATCGCGTAGATAACTGGTTATCATTTACATAGTGGTAGGATTAACCCCTGCCCTCGATGTTTTGTTGGGGGAAACACTCCTTGCACCTCCCACCTCCTCCATCACCCACCACCACAATAACATCAGTTCACCAAGAAAAGGAGCAAGTTCACCCCTAGTCAGTCATGTGGTACGAGCGAGTAGTGCTTTTTAGTAGCCCCCATAGCCGTTGTGCTACTATGACTCACTGCACGTAATTACTAGTAACAGAGGCTGGTTCATGATAAAAGGGTAAGTAAACACAATTTTACGTCGTTGTTTACGCGGGAGTTAATATTTGGGGGATTTTATACGGTCTCCCAGGTTAGCCAAAGGCTTTGGTGTATCTCCTACAATCTAGGAACATAGAATCCTTAGATAGTAGGAGTACAGTAGCTATTATCAAAGTCAAATCAATCCATTCAGGCAGATGTTCTTTGGTTATTTGGCTTTCTTCTCAGTCGCTAGCACACCAGACCCGAGTTGATCAAAGAAAAACTCATTGAAAAGCCAAACGAATTCGCTGTACTGGACGTTTCGTTGTTGTTTACTTGTAAATGATCAAGAGTACCTTCACAATCATTGAAAAAGGATAAAATCTTCAGGCGTTCACAGATTCCGCCTGAGGGATGCGCTCACGCATCGACTCCCATTCAGAATCGCAATATCAAACTGAACGCGTACGTGGCCTGTACAATGACTTGCGGTGGCCAGCCGATGTACAAATCGGTGCTTTTGCCCTCCCAGACGATATGATACCAGTTAACCGACCCCTTAGGAATGGAAGGGGCCTAGGCGGATACCGATCCGGGATGACCGATAACATTGGGATACGGGGTTCACAACCATCAAAATTAAGAAGTTTCGAAAATTTCAATTCAGAAAGGTACAAAGTGGAGTGATATGGAGGCATACGGAATTTGGAAAAGTACTGACTACCTGAAGATAGGTAAGGTATTCCTAGGGACAGTGGGGAGGTGGGAAGGCTGCCATCGGATTGAGGATTAGCCTTACCCAATTCCTTTCAGTTCGAGTTGTACTGTCTCATTCAAAATTTTCAGCATATTTTCATGAATACCGAAGTTCAATAAAGACAACATAAGGGCAAATAATAGTACAGCTCAATCTGTTTTTCCGAATACTCAGTGAATTTGAATATTTTGCAGTCCACTATTTGAGTCTTTACACCCTAAAGCCCTTTGAAACGTAAATGACTATAGCGCTGGAGATGAAAAACGATATAAAAAGGTTGGTCTATTAAATTCGGGCTACAGGACGTATTCAAAGTGAAAAATGCTTTTCAACTGTTCATTTTTTCGGAATCGGAGATGACTTGATAAGCCGTACTGATAAGGTTCCCAGACATCGATCGCGGAACATCAGTGTAGCACAGGTTTCCATTTCCACCCAATTGAAGACATTTTTGAGGAAGTGGTTACTCGGGTAGAGTTGGCCAGATGAACCTTTCAGGGCACTTGAATATGTCTGCTTCCCTTGTCCACTATGCACTTTACCAGAAGCGGCGCTACGATTATTTCAATGGGGTGGAATCGAACTGAGATCGACTCTCACCCAGAGAAATGAGCATCTCCCCATAGAGGCCTGCGAACTGTTGCAGACCCTCCAGAGCAAGACCAGGCTGAGCTGGCTGGGAATTCAGATAGCCCTTCTAATAAAAAGGCTATTGGATTGGCACATCCCAAGGGGGTAAGCAGGAGTTTCTCAGATTTCCCTCCAATCTGCTTGTATTACATTCGCCAATGAGAAGCAGGGCAAACATGTTGGGCGCTTCCCTCATTGCCTATTCAACCCAACCAGGTAACTGCTGTGTGAAGATGTAGAGCGTGAATGAGAGATGCCTTGTGCGGGTGTGTGTTGTCTTTCTTTGTTCAAACAACAAGAATGGTTTTACTGTTGGATCGAACAGTTTCTTTCGAAGGTTTGCGAGTTTTTTTTTCATCAACGACCGCCCCCCAGTGTCTAGGCGACCTCGAAATACGTGTTCTTCGAATGCCACCGTCTCTCAAGCATCGCGCCCTCACCGCCACCCCTGCTGGTTTCCACTGTTGAACGCGTTGAACTTTCGAAAGAAAGAGCGCAGGCACGGTTCGATGGCATATTTGAAGGCTGAATGGGAAACCCGCTACGAATTGTTTCCGAATTTGAGCATCGGGTAAAGATCATCGGGAGAGTTGCATAGAGCGGACCGGATCCCGAGCCTTCCCGTACGGATCACCCGTTCGCGGCAAAATTTCAACTGATAATGATCGGCATAATTTACGCTGATCTGCTCGTGCACACAGCTCAACAGCGTTCCGTTTGCCGCCGGAAGTTCTATAACCCAGGGGCGCAGAACTATAGAAAAATTCTTAGGGAAAAGATTGACAATATTCTATGGGGGACCTCTATCATCAACCTTTCTAGAACTAAGTTTTAAGTATTTGCCATTTTGACATACTTCAGTTACTACTAACAAGGTCAAATGCCTCATGGGGAGTTTACCCACAGGGTAAGTGAGTGGCTACCGAAACTCCCAACACAGTAACCTGTCAATACATCACGTTGTGACAGTTATAAGTTCCTTATGGATACGTTTTCCGGAACACTCCACGCGATAGGTTTCAAATCCTTTACGAAGGAGTAGCTGACCGTGAGGAGCTACATGAGCTAAAGCCTTCGGGGAGAAAATCTTCTCTTTCGAGCTCTTCAAAAATGGCCTTCAGACATCCTGGGGAGGAGTTTCCAGCAGCGGATCCAATGGGTCCGGAAGCTTTTTTTGTACCCATTTGGCCTAGAGCTCTGTTCACGGCACTCGATGTGTACGGTAGATGGAATACATAGCTACCATATTTCATGAAGAACCCCCCCCCCCCTCCTCTAGCTCGAAGAGCCTCGAGTTGAACTATTCCATCTTGTTCTGAGTCATCGAATCGCTGGATACCCTAGATGTCAGGTGCTGGTTTGACCGAAACTTCTTTTGGAAGCGTTTCTTTTGCTTAGGTTCCTCTAGCCCCAGTGTTTTGCCCTTTCAATCTCCAGTAGAATGGCACTGATTAAATAATCGAGTGTGACTTCTCGCAGTATTTTCTTTTCTAACCAGAACTACCAAAGGGGAATACGACCAGCGCATGTGATCTGCTTGGTAGCGCAACATTCTCGATTGGCACAATGAAAACGCGAAAAAAGCGTATAATACGCGCCGAAAACCTGTTTTGTGTAACAGAATTTATGTAAGGTCAGCGACGGCAATGGCGCGGTGAGCGGCAGGTAAACTGGATTCGTCGTCGAGACCTCGAGCGCCCAAGCGACGTCAAAGAGCGAGAAGCGAGCACCAAACCACAGTGCGTCGAGATTTTCGATGGAAACCATCCTATCAACACCCGGGAGAAACACACAAGAAGACAATCGCCTGCGCCACGAGAAACTGCCGAAGATTACACACCTGTCTTCCTAAACAGGAAGCTATCAAGGACTAATCGGATGATGTGGGACAAGCACGAAAAACGTCCACGGACAATGGAAAAATAAATAAAAACCACGGACAATAAATGATGGAGAATAGATGTAGCGTCAAGCCGTCCTTCTGGGATACGCCGAGCTTGCTTTGAAGCTGTGAACGTGGCCGGTATACCTGACTTCCTCAACGGCTTCCGAAAGGCCTACAACATTGCCTCCTACAAGACTTGGCAGCCATTAGCAACCGTGGAGGAACGATAGTCCTTTTTCGTTCAGGGCGGGAATCGATCTCGAGTCCCACACAACTCCCCCTCATTGCCATAGAGGAAAAAGAGGTAAAGAAGACGGTCAGGTGCCGGTGCTGAGCGATGGTTACGTGAACATGTACCTATATCATTGAATGCATATTTATGTATCGTATTATTTATCATGTTGTTATAGGAGCACCTACGATTGCATAAATAAATAAACAAATAAACAAATAATGAATCACAGATTTAAATTCGTTATCAAATAAATTATGACTAATCATAAGTCATAAGCAAAGTGGTGTAGTGGCAAGTAGCGCACTCACCAAGCATGGTCCCTTGCTAGAAACCCGGTTTGGTATTGGCTTAGTCCAATAAAGCCTTCCAGCCCTCCTGAGTCGATTAATTGATAACAGACTCGTCTGGGAGGATAAATGCGTTGACTTGCTCATGGGTTGACCACCGAAGTCATTGTATAGGCCGCATACGCACTCAATACGCCACTACAATTCTGAATGGAAGTCGAGTGCGAGGGCATATACCAATATGGGGTCGACCAACACCAAGGAACCATCCATTATCCATAAGGTAAACGGTCAATACTCGAAATACAAATTTTTTTATACTTTTTATATTGCGTACTGTTCCGTGAAAATAGCAGTAACAGGAGCAACAAGTCGAAACAATATGTTTCACACTTAATAATTGATTTTTGTATTACTTTATTATGTTTATTATTATCGAAAGGGCAGCGGAGGGGTCGTCCTTCGTCGTGGATGCGAGCCGGCCCGGGCTCACATAATGTGTTATAGTATAACTCAGATATGTTTCGAGTATCTGAGCCATAAGATAGGAGGTAAGGTAGCGACCAGAGGTACCCAACCCATGCTACCACACGCATAGCTTGCTTCCAGATCTGGGATCGGCACCCTCCTGATCCGACTATGCCTTCACTCTCTCAGAGGGTGGAAACCTGTGTGAGTTTTACCCATGAGGATAGAACCCAGGCCCGTCTGCTCCATACTCCTGCACCGTGGTAGTCTAATGCGTAGGCACATCCCAATAGGCACATCCCAAAGGGGTATTGATGAACTCCCCAGAAACTTCCCGTTTACCTTTCACCTCCACGATTTCTTGGAAGTGTGAACGAACACGTGGTGAATTGAATATGAGTTTATTCGGTCGATCTTGTCCCACCCCTCTTTACCTTTTCACTCATTTTCAGACTGAAAGCTTGAACAAGCTGTTCACAGTTTTTCAAGTCCAAGAACGAGTAAGGGTTAGTCGTTCCTCAAAGTGAGAACCATTTTTTCATTCCCGACGCATATCATTTCGAGAGTGTTCTGGAACAAGTTCTTCAGTGCTTTAGCAAAGCAAATACTTTCCTGTTTGGAGAACCACAGATGAGTCCAGAGTTATAAGCCTAATGACCTATCTCATGGCTACACGCCTTGGCATTGAAGTGAATGAACTACCAGTTACTTGTATTCTGCTATAAAATCTGTAAAAAATGAAAGCGAATATTTTGAAAAGAACAGAGAAATGCAATATAGTGAAGAAAATCGACTTCCACTCAAAATCGTAAAGGCGTATTGGATGCGCATGCGACCTAGACAACGACTTTCGGTGGCCAGCTGATGTATGTACAGTGCTTTTATCCTCGCAGATGAATCTGGTACCAATTAGCCGACTTCGGAGGGATGGAAGTCCTTGTTGGCCTAGCCGGATATCGGATGCGATAAGGGATTCAAACTCGTGAGCATGTGTGTGTTAGTGCGCCACATCTTGCCCCAAAGGGAGGGTCCTGGGGGGGGGGGGGGGGGGGGCATCTCGCCATAGATTCGAGACACCCTTCTCACGGTGAAAAGCGGAAGTGTTGGTAGAGAACAGTGCAACGGTGTCAGAGAAAGAAAGAAAAGCTCATACTTCCCGGGAAGAACAGCTTCTCAAAGGTAGTGAAAATAGAGGCTGTAGGCTCAAAGTTTATTATGACGGAAATGGCATGGGATGGGTATTTGAACGAAAGTTTGGTTGTTTCAGTTTCGTAAAGAGCTGACTATATTGAGCCAAAATTGTCCAAATCTGCCTTCCACTCTCGCTATGGGCCACCACTAGTTGTTTGAATTGCCAACTTAGATGCCCCATGTGAATGATGCAGCATCTACAACCTCTTTAAAACTCGCCCGCATCTGGGTGCGGCATACAGCCTATACAATATTTGAGTTCTTATAACTGTCTACCTAGGCCATTTCTGATCTGGCAGTGCCACGTATGTTATAGGGGTCCACCAAAAATTCATTCAATGGAGATATCTCAGCTACCACTCCTACCGTGAATTGTAATCTGGAAGAGGAGCAGTTTGCACAAAATATAATCAGAAAAATAATTTAGCTGTAAAAACTTTTTATGGAAAACTGATTTCAAAAAAGTAAAAGTGAAAACCCGTCTTTTTGAAGTCCAAGCGGAACATACCTCACAAAAGTTCAACCAAAATTTACTGAACAGTCCATCCTGCACTTTCAGGACGGAAAAGGTATTTGCGATAGACAAAAATGGATCCAAAAAACTAACTTCGGGCTTTAGCGCCCTAGGGGTCCTAATCGTTACTGCCCTTACCTTTGTTCATTGGATGGAAGAATCCAAATACAGGAGAATCACCTTTTCGGAAACCTGAGTTTGTAGAGGACGAGAAACACCTGGCTACTTAGAACAGTGTACCACACTGCTTGGTAAAGCTCCCATTACCCTGTTTCTCTGAGAAAATGAACGAAATAAGCGAAGTGGAGAAGTTGGGGTGAGTGCAGATTGAAGATGAAAGTGAATAGAAGGTGGAAGCTAGAACGAGAGCACGAGAAAGGATGTTTGTGATGATGGTGGGGGAAAATGAATGCGAGTGAAAGCGCCACATTGGAACCTGAACCCCGTTGTCCAACGCCCGATCCGATAACCGATCCCGACTTGATAGCCAAAAAACGCTACAACAAGCTTCGCTCGACCACTAGAACGAGCTGCATTCGCAACGCCAGTCCACAACCAAAAACGTCATTGCCATCCGCTTTCAGCTGGCTGTGACGAGATCCAAAAAAAACCGAGTGACGACTGTGAGTTAGCCTACAGTAAGTTTTTTTCAGGGAGAAAAAGGAAAACCTGTATCCAGAAAGTACGCTTATGTAAGGGACCATCAGAGATAAACAGTAGGCGGGACTGAACCAGTGCTCCCTGGATGGCTCCCCTTTGTGACCCAAGAAAAGCCTGATCAGGATGTAGGAGCCATTGTAGGAGCCACTGGGAAACATCAAACTTCATTGATCTTGTTATTAGTTACTATTTATCTTACTGTTGTTCTTGTTGTTATGATTCTCGTTGAGTGAACTTCTAAGGTTACCTATATGGACCTTACAAGTTCGAATGTGGATGTACGGGTGATAGTTGAGCATGGCGCATCTTTGGCTTATTAAACAGCGCTCTGTTTTCTACAGATCTGTTGGTGCGGTTGCTACTACACCGCCTTATTGCAGTAAGCGATGACTGAACGGTTATTTGATGGTTTCATGGCTAAAGCGCCAGTTTTCCGGAAAATTGTCTAAGTTCATCTCACCCACAGACAATACCCTGAAGTTCTGAATAAGAAAGGTGTGACGAAAGGTTCGAAAAATTGGGATACTCCATAGAATAGCCGATCTTGTGCGTCCCATTTCCATTCTCAACACTTTTAGAATCTTCTAATCAGCCAAAGCACAAGACAGTGATTTCCAGCCCCCCTCCCCACTTCATTTTTCTCTAGGAAGGCACCAAGTGCCAAGGAATGATTCTTGAGAGGCGGCACCGGCCATCCGTATCACTGCACTAGCTAACATAGAGTGCTGTTTGTTGTTTACCAAGAGAGCAGGATTCAGTAGTAGGACAAAATATAGGTAATTTGGGTAAATAGAATGAACCGGTCGTGAAAAAAAAGCCGGATTGCCATCACACTTCAAATGAAAAAATGTTGATGATGTGGGTGCAATATGGCGTGAAATGTTACCTATTTAATCAAAGAAATCCTAAAGTGTAGCATATAAAGTGGAGATAGCGTATAGAGCGTTGATATGTAAAACACTAATTCTTTCTGCCCACCACCATCATACGATCTGTTTGCCAAATCCGGTTTGGATCTGGTCCATGCCCGGTTATAGGCTGTTAACCGGACCTGAACAGGATCTAAACCTGATGGAATAGAACTGGATCTTCGTAGAAGAGCGATAGTTTTTAATGCTTAATAAAACCTTCAAATCAACTTCTAAGATCCCTAAATCTACACCCATTCCTTAAGCCTGTTCCTAATCACACTGATTGACAGTGAATTATGAAAGTGATTTTACGAAATGACATCTGACGTCAAAACTTTCGTGACTTTTGGTGCCTCAATCGAGTCACTTCAGAAAATCACTTCCTGGGTGCTGTTTTGCCCATATTTGCCCGTATCCCCATATGCCCATAGTTGGAGAACAGGAGACTTATCGTCAGGGGTTGCCACCACTGATTACTCGCCCTGGAGTCGAATCGGAGCCGGGCTGCCCAAGCCCACAGCTTCCAAGACCTGACTCAGCAACTCATCTGCCCAAAAATTGGTTGGGCGCGACCCCTGTGGCCTTTCAACTTGCAAGACGCGTGGATGTCCAAGAACTAGTTCGCCCGAAAAAGTTCATCAGCGCTAATTACACTGCCACCCTCCTTAGGTTCGAAGTTTCCTTAAGTTCAAAGTTTTTCAACCTTGATCAGTTCAATTTTTCAGTGCGATGACGAATTCGGGTCTCACTCGGTACCAAAGTAGCGAACGGATTCACACAAGGGGCACAGAAAAACCCGGTTAGGTAAAAGTTGATATTTTACTCCCTCGGGCATGCCTGGTATCAAATTGCAGAGACCATGGTGCTGGACGGCTTGCTCGACCTGGGTGAGCATCGATCCGGGGATTCACCACCGGATCATGCGGAGCCTGGGCTGTTTGGCAGGATTCTATCTCGACCCAGAATTGATCCGGGATTTCTCAACAGTGTTCTTTAGGTTTCTTCTCTTAAAAGTCCTCATATAGTTTAAATTATAAGAATGAGTAGATATATAAGAATTTTGCAATGTACACACCATGCCGACTGGAAATCTGGTGTAGCGAAGGATGGCGGTGGTTGGGAGCTAGCCAGATGCGAGCGAATGAGCGTGATCAGAAGTGGAATGGTCGACTAGAAGTCGCTAGAAGAACCAGCTCCGATACGTGTAGTGAGAAGAATTAGAGGAAAATGAGTAGTTACCAGAGAGGAACTGTCAATAGTCGAAAGAAACCTCGACCTATGGACAAGTTCGAAAGAAGTACAAGTTCGATGAAGACGGATAGGTCATGAAGCATGTTCACAGGGCGTAACAGCAGTATTAGAAGCAATCGAAGGGTACAGTTGGGCAATTAGGGTGTTTTTGGCTTCCTTTCAGAGTAGTATGACCAAAATAGGTTTTTGCCAAACTCTTACTTTCCAACTAGCAACTAGATACCCTAAAAATGGAGCCAACAAGAGAAATTAGGGTCAATAGTCTACCATAATCCGTAAACCAAAGCCAAAAATGCGATCAGAAGAAGAACTAAGTACTCAACCGGGAGGCTACAATTCCTTCTCCTCCTCCTCCTCCTCAGGTGGGTTCAATCGGTTCCTGTCTGTTTAGTCTAAGAGTTCGAATTCACTAGAAGCCTCAAGCTCTTCGGCGTCAACTTGTTCCCATCAAAGGATGCGCCACCGCTAAGACTTCCATTCAAAACCGTGGTATCGTTTCTAATGCTTATGCGGCCCATACAATGACTTGGGTAGACAGCCGATGTACAAGTCAGTACGTTTATCCTCCCAGACAAGTCTGGTACCAGTTGAGTGACTCCAGAGAGACGAAAGCCTGGGTGGTCTAGGCGAACATCGGATCCGATATCGTGACCGTGCGTATGCGATAGTCCGCCAGATATGCAAAACCACCTTTGCCCTGATCAGTCTATAGAATTATGTAAATGCTGACGAGTTGACATTGACAGCTGGAGCCGTGCATCCAGCTCTCATCCAAATCTTTAAAGACCATGACTAGAACTTCGCAAATTCTCAACACTTCACTCGACAATTAAGGTGTAATGAAATTCATCCAAAGGCAACTATTATTCTGACAAAAGGACTGAGGGTGCCCCACCCACACCACGTGGAAAACGATAATTAGGGAAGTAAAAACTGGAGACTTTTTTTGTTCATTAACTGCCACACCTTAAACAAAGCACATGATCAACATCCTGTTCTACAAGATCCAATCTGGCATTTTTCTAAAGATTTGAATTCCGGGAGATAGGGAGAAATTGTCCATACCAGCAGAGTCCCCACACAGAGACTTAGCCGAGTATCATAAGTGAAATAATATTTATGAAAGTCATTGAAGCATTCGCCACTCGAATTCGAAATCACCTCTCTGAACTCGCTTAGACACCGGTCTTCCATCTCCGTTCTCGAGTTTTTTTTTCAAGCTCGTTTAACGACTGGCTCCTAACGTGTGTTCGATAAAGAACAACTTTCATTTCAGATCCTTTTGTTCAGCGAATGCAGCTGGCTTTTTAGAGAACAAAGCAATGAGTTCTTGATAATGAAACGGAACTGGGAGGGGCAAAAAATCGCAAAATTTTTTTAAAAGTCAAAAATCGACACTTTAATGGAAATGGCTTCATGAGATGACGTCATGTGTTACTGTTTCTGTCAGTATACTCAAATCATTATTTGGCAGTGGAACAATTGAAGTTTATGCATGAGTTTTAACCATTTTTCGTTATTTCCACCAACATGGGTTACCCTTGCCTCATGGGCCATGAGCCCAAATTAGCCTGACGTTACATCGTCTTGGCAGGTTCAGTTACTAGTGCAGTGTTTAAAGCTTATCAAGCTTAGCGAATATCCTCGCTGTCAATGAAACGTTCTGTTCATCCTCATGAGTGAAGATGGTGTGGTGCAAAGCAAGTGCTAACATAAATGGGCCAGGGATAAAGGGTTGACGACCCACTAGGTCACCAAGGCCTCCTATCTTTTCAGGGTTGATTAATTAGTGAGAAAATCGCTCCAGAAAATAAAACATTGAGTTGTACATCGGCTGGTCACCCCAGGTCAATGTATAGGCCACTACCTATTCGAACGCAACTACGTCGAATATGGGTTGGTATCTCAAGCACAGAGATGGCTTTGAATGAAAAGAGCATAGCCACGAGCGTCATCTCCAGTGGAGCAATTTAGGAGCTCGATAAGAGATGTTGAAAATCGTAACCGGTGCGATTCCCTCTGTTTCATCACATCGTTCGTCTGACGCCTTCTTTTGAATTCTAAACTTCAAAAGGCCTCAGCTCAAGCTGCGCAGTTGCCTAGGATTCATAGGATGGTCAATATGGTTAAGATATCGTAGTATTCGGAGTATTAAAGTATTTTGGAGACCCTTCGACACGGTTAAAGCAAGAGTGTGGGAAGCTGGGTTTCTTACACGACTGGCTGCTCCAACTTTCCCTACAGAGAACATCCTATAGTACTACAACAAAGTTGGGTTCTTTAGCCTTTTTCAGATAGATGGTGAGACTATGATGGGTCAACTGCAATCCGCCTTCGTTAGGGTTTGCCTTCGCTGCTTTCTCTGCAATTGTAATGTTGGTTGGCTAATCAGCTGTAGAACTGCATGAGATGAAGTCTCGGGAATCGCATATCTGAAGCATCATTCAGGACCGTAGGAGATGAGATGGCGGTATTTGTAGCGCCAAACTCCACTTGGGCAGTGAAAGTGCTGTTATGTAGGTGGAAGTTCTACTCCATTGTGTTACAGACCTTCCTCCCTCCTCCCCTACCCATTCCGATTCAGCAATTAAATTCATCTCTAGTTCTCAGGTGTCTCCCAATGGTGGATTCAAAGCAGGAGCTAGAATGCCGGCATTGTTGTCGGCAGGTTTTTGCAGGTTTCTCTAATACGCGATGTCATTGTTGGGAGATTTTCTAATCCAAAAACATCCCTATGTCATTTTAGGGAACACCGCTTAGGAAAATAATAAATGGACTGTTACGTCTTCCTGGGAATTCGGGCTGCCAGAAGAAGAGTTTGGCGCTCCACTAGGGAAACTAGTCGCTCTCCCGAATCCAACTGCCCCTGATGGGAAGATATTTCACCCTTCACATTGAGAAAGGCGAAGCTAATTCTTGTGCATAAGACTCCCGACTTGTTAGGGATACAGTTGCTGTGAGCCATAGATACAGACTACTCAATCTGCTGCGAATGACGATACAGTTCCTACTGGGGAAACCTGCCCAAACCCCAGCTTACAATAAGGCAAATACGAGTTTCTCTCGAACTATCCCATAAGCATCAAATTGTCAGTCATGTAGGGATGGAAAACCGCTGGAACTCATGTCTTCTGGTTTCAGTCCGAAAAAAAGACAATGGTGTTCCGTGCATAAAGTAAGTTCGTGAACAACTACACCAACGCGCTTTACATTTCAGGAATGTCGCTGTGGAGTGAAACCGGTCGCCAAGGCGGTTTCACTGCAGACGCCGCGATCTGGCTTCTCCCCCTGTCCAGCATGAAACAAGCCGACCAGATGACGGTGATTACGACCTGTTCGGGAATACAACGGAAAAAAAGGAACGACAACGGACAGACGACGACCGTCGTCGTTCCACTGTCGTCCAGTTCACTCTCCTTATGAATGGTCAACGGCGTCTCTCGGATCTACGACGAGATGAGAAGAGGGTGAAAAATATTCTCCGAAGAAATTAATTCACTTCTCAGTCCCGAGAAGTCCATCAACTAACTTTTTTTCACTAGTTGCACTATCTAGGAAGTATAAACTGGTTTCGCCATTCGTCTCAGTCAAGCTAAATGAACCCTTAAGGATCCACCATATAGGGACGAGACATCGGCGTTTGGGGAGCGTTCAAGCTTTACCGCATTTGCAAAAAGATCATGGATAGCTTAAACAAGTCGTTCTGAACCACCTCCATCGTCTTCGCCATGGAGCGGATCTAGCTAGCTGGAGGACTTATGCGTGAAGCAGTCAGACAGGTTGCCCAGACTATCGTGCCCACCGCCGCCCAGAACATCGTCAGCATTTTTCTAATGCCGGCCGTCATTAAAGGAACTGACCAACATGGGCTTAGCAGCACCGGCTGTGGGTTATGGAAAAAGCTGTAAGCCAGAACTGGATTGGTAGAACTAAGGATATTGAGAAGGATATGGAAATTTGGGAAGCTCGGCGGGCTGGAATTGGGGGCGGTGATGAGAACTTAGAGTAGACAATGGGTAACAGTTGTTCTCTTCATTTATACGATTGAAGTTCATATTACCACTACCTAGAGAAACAGCCTTCCGAGGCGACTGAGCAGAATGCGATTCTTTCGAATAAACATTTCTGAACCTGGAGAGCTGATTACTCTTCATGCTTTAAGAAGTCAAATAGCGATTGTGAGAAAATAAGAAGAAATTGAACGAACGCCGTAATTGCAAGACGCCAGTTAAACACACAAGAATGCACAGAGATCGCAGCATTTCAAGAAAGTTCAGTTAGGGGTCGACCATTTCAGGCCGGGCCTTCTGTCACCCTAGCAGGTTACAGTGCATAGGTTAGATTTGTTTGGAATTCTCGAAGGAGAACAGAAAACAAACGATATCTTGGAGTTGGTTAATCTTTGCTCTCCATAATTCAATGATCTTCAATGACAGTCTAATCCGGGGTATCACATGGGAGAAGAGAAGGACACCTTTTTGTTGCTGCCGATACACTCTCGATATACTCTCTCAGAATTTTAGAGAAGAGGTTACCTAATTATCATTGCTTATCATGCATTATGATCATATAAGGAAATACGTGCAATCAATGAATAAGTTGAATAAAATGGATAGTGTTCAATTGAAAGCACAGATACAGGAAGTTCGGATGTGAGTTCCGGTCTTCAGGGGATAAATACAAGGACTATCAAGTTACTTGAGGAGGCACACCAGTCATGCGTTATTATGGAAGTCTCTTTAGGAGCGATTTAGGAACGAAAACGCAAATTAATCAGGAAATGAAAATGTAAACAAAAATAGTTTGTTGAGACTAGACAACTAGATATAAGAAAGAATGAAGCCCACGAGTTTTGTTAAAATTTCACAGCCATCGGATATCCATGGGAATCATGAATAAGTAGCTATGGGAGATGCTGTAAAAGCTCAATTTGCAGCTCTTCTTATACGGATAGTTGCTCCTAAGAAAGCAGAAAAAACCCTGATGAACAATTCTATCAGAAAAGGTGAGGAAAGTAAAAGATGAATGAATAAAGGTCACAAGCATCGCTGCACGAATGGCATTGAGTTCTTACAGTAACCTCACTGTCAAATGAAATGCAACAGATGCAGAATTGCTGCGGACAACATGTTTCATTTTACGGGATAATCCTATTTCGGATACATCCTAATCCCGGCACTCTTATTTGGGTTGCGTCATAACCGGACACTGAGGCTAACTCTCAGGGGTATGTCTGTGTTACTGTAAGAAATGGGTGCCCATTCCAAAAGTTCGTATTTGTCCTAGGATTCCCTAGTGTTGGACAGTCGTCTGCGTGATTCCTCCTCAGTGAACTGGGTTCTATAGATGTGGGTAAGCGAAAGTTGGGAGGGTTCTCGAAATTCCCATCAGAATTGCATTCGAATTAGGTTAATCGATTTAATCCACTTCAACTTTTTAACATAATTTATGCTGTAGGGGAATTATGGTAACGAGCGATGGTGTTTCGTGATTCATAACAAGTTTTCTAGTGGACGAGGAATCTATGCAACCCTGAATTTCACTTTTTTTTTCTGTACAAAATCACTTTCTGATGTCGGAATCGGGGCTTTTCATCGATTGGGAGACTAGAGTTGTGGCGGGGAACTGTTCTTTGTTACCCAGGGATGGTTTTTTTTCAAGCCATTTTAGGAAGAAACTTCTAGAAGGCGAATAAATCACAAATTTCACGAAAAGCGCTAAAATCAAAAGAACCTTTTTAAATGGCTCAAGCTTCGATCCACTGATGGATAGCGTAGATGTCATTAGAGATGTGAAGGACTGGAAAGTCCCTCGAAGAGAGCTGGTACCCCTGATTGAGGATCCAGGAGGCAGGAGTGAAAGGAATGACTCACAAAGATTCAACTGGTATGCCAGGCAATGCAACTGTACTTTGAATATAATTAATTCTAGAAATTTTGAGCGAACTGAAGGAATAATCAGTCACTCGGAATACGCCATGCAACCGAAATAGTGGTTGTAAAACGAGTTCAGTCTAAGCCGACGCCTATTATCCCCAGCGAATGCATTATGCGAGGTACTCAGTATACAACTGAGTGAGTGTATCCTATTGGCATAGTCTGGTACCAAGTGATCGAGGAAAACAAAAGTTTCAGTGGGTAAGAGCAGAGCTCGATCCGGAGCTTGATTCCTATCAGAGCCCCTTGTAACGGCACTGATTACTTCTTCGTAGGTTAAAGGCACAGTTTGAGGTACCCGTTTTTGTTCAAAAAGCGGAAGTATAGATTGGGAACAGTTCATCGGTAGTGAAGACAGTGAGAGAATCCGCCGATTTCGAGAAAAATATAATAGAAGAGAATAGGGAAGAGATATTCGGATGAGATTTTAGTTATTGCAATTACGCAAAGATCTGACTACATCAAACCAGACCAGTAGAGAACTGCCTGCTAATGACTGTCACTAAGGGTCATAACAAATTGTTTGAACTCCCTACATGAGTTCCCTTCTGATCGGTGCAGCCTCCACAATGTCAGTGAAACTCGTCCGAGGATACACACCGGCCAATCTTTGAGCTTTTATAACTCCCTAAGTGGGCCGCTTTCCGAACTAATAGTGCCTGATATGGTATACGCGGGAACCTCAAATTCATCCTACGGGGATATCATTCGACGGGAAGCCTCGATTCAAAAAAAAATGAGGAGCAGCAACGAAGGCCAGGCTTCGAGTATAGCTGAGTTGATGCTTTGAAATCCGATGACTTGAATTATTCGGTGCTAAATTTTTTACAAGCCAAAAACATAGATAGACTTTAATGTTGCCTGCTTGGTGGGACCCTTCGAAGCAGATGAAGTTATAAGTGTGGATGAATAGATGATGCTCCAAGGCGGAGTGCTTCCAAACTGAATACATTACCCAGCCCCCCCCCCCCCTCCCCGCCCTCTCCAATTCCCCCTTCCCCCTCAGAATACCTAATTTCAACTTTGCGCCCAACATTTTGAGTTGTTTTGAGTTGATGAAAAAACAAATAACAACTTGACCGAGAAGAAACAACGAGAATTGAATCCGGAGGAAATCGAGATTCCGATCTGAATCGGGTCGATTCTTACCTGCTTCTCGTGGATTTTCCTTTGACGAGAAGGTTTCTCGAACTTGAACGGAACCCGCTCTATTCGAAACCGAAATTCTCAGCGCAGCAGAAATTTCTGTCCCGATTTATGCCTATGGAATATTCATCAACTCAATTTTCCCACACTTCCACATTCGTGTGGGGCTGCCCGTCATGGAAATGCGACGACGCATTTAATCAGAATACGTCCATATTCATTCAAAAACGTATTTTCCTTATTCCTGTGCTTGAATTCAAAACACCTTATTTAGTATGGGAGGATAGGCATGATATTTGAAAGTACAGGCAAAATTCGCTTCAGAATAGAGACAGAAAATACAACAATTACAAAAATGTGGTGTCAAACGTTACAAACCCGTTCGGGGTTAAAAATATACGGTATTCAGGGTTAGAGTACATCGGATCGGTTTCAGAACATGTAAAGCTATGGACGCGCGTGGGCGAGCAGACGTTGTCGGGCCCGGCCCACTAGCATGCGGGGAACTCGTTACGGGGACGAGCGTGCACCCCCCCCCCCTCTTCCACGTCCGTTGAACTGGTAGTGTGGTGGCCAGCGTGCAGCGGGTATGCAAATGTGTCCCTAGAGTGAAACTAGCTGTACAACCGGCTTCGTCTGCTACTGGCTCGTAGACATCCTGGACGGGCCGCTAGAACGAGTCCAACGATGCTGCTGCTGCTGCTGCTGGTTGGGTTGGCTGATGATGATGATGATCTACGTGAATCCAGTCTGAACGGGACCCATCCATAGTTGCTGATGATTACCAGTTTGCTTGTCACCGCGACAGGTTGAAGCGGCTTCACAGGCGACTACCATGACGACGACACCGTCGCTCGTCCACCCGCTTCAATGTCCATAAGTGGGCTCGTTATTTCTATATAGGTGTTGAGTCATATTCATAGTGTTCAACTTCGAGTAGAACTCGAACTCTTGGCCGTGCTAGCAGTGCACCGTGCTTATCCACTGCGCTACTGATCCGACAAATACCTACATCAGAAACCTCCAGCAAAAGTAGTAGGGGAAAACTGCCTGTGAAAAAATGTCTGCTGGCAAGCCCAGTAGTGGAATGGATAAAGTCAGGCCTGTAAACAAGAAATGCTGATTAGAGTTGACTTCAGTCGTTACCGAATTAATCTGGCATCAGGAATAGTCCCGAGAGATGGTTGATTCCATTTCAGTTGGGAAGACCATGCTTACAACCGGTAGAAAAAAGAAACTTCGAGGGAACGAAGGCAGGGAAGCTCTCTCAGACAGAGCTTAAGAGAGAAAGCCCAATTGGACTGAGCGAAAAAGGTTCATCGAGCTAGTTGATCCTAGAGAGACCAGATTTCCGAAGTAGGCATAGTGTCTCCCATCCACTGGATTACTTTTGCATCCAAACGAGTAGCGCTTGGGATCTCAGCAGCAAACTGGAGAAAAATCCTGTGATGCCGAGCCAACGATCACTGATTTGCCGTCAAGTCAGCATCAATTTGAAAATGATGTCAGGACAGTTTTAAAATGTCGAACGCAGATGGGAATGTGTCTTCGAATAGGAGAGCATCTGCCACTGACCAACCCACAGCTGGCCAACAGCTATTTTTGAATTCCAACGGGATGTAGCCTCTGCGAGGCAATACCGATGGACTACTAAATCCTGAGGGGACAAAAGCTCGGCTAAAAGGTTATAGCCCCTCTATTCATGTTAAAGGCACAGTTCACGATAATTTTGGGTAATCCAGATTATGATGAAAAATGGAAGACAAGATCGAAACTAGTGCGACTGAGGTGAAGAAACTGCGTGCATCGGTGTTTCCAAAGTGAAAAAGGCTCCGAAAAACGGTTAAAAAGGGAGCTGGACGAGAATGAAACCAGAAAAATGAAGAAGGGTGGGGCGTCCGGACGAGCTAAATAGTGTGTTTCGCTGCGCGCGTGTGGGTCCCGGTGCGAAGAACAGAAAATGGTAGGCAAAAATTCCTTCACTTATGGGCATAGATAAACAACAAAACCCTAGTAACAGCAAAAGTAGCTCACCTTTTTCAGCCTCTAGGAGTAGGAAATTTGAATAAGGAATCGCGGCAGCAGAAAGAAAAACAGAGGAAAAAAGAATGGTGGAAAAACATCGCCTCATCACTCGGCGATTAGCTGATTGTGCGTGGGTCCTAGAACGAATAATGGCTATCTGTATTGTATCGACCTCGTGACACTCGTCTAACGTGACACCGATCGAGGGGCGGGAAAGCGAACTACGACAGCAACGGGGCTTCCACTATGCCCTAAGCGCCGAGATTGTGGGAACGAGAGGGTCCCACATACCACCTATGGGGGACGCTGAGTATTCCTAAAGGAATAACTCAGTAACCCTTTTTATCGTAAACCGTGCCTCTCAGCACCTATACGAAATCGTGAGGCAGTTCGATGGGGTCATTGTTCGAGTGCAATGTTCAAATGGTTGAATGGGGTTCATCCTGCTTGTGTTGGTGACTTATTAAGCAGGATTTTGATTCTAATGCTTGATGAGTTGAATGTAGAACAGGCAGATTAAACATTCCACCCACTGCAGCTCGATGAACTGGTTCGGAACTTGCTCGAGAGAAAAACACTCTGACATGGGCACTCTATTCCTCTCTGTAGACTATTACCACAAATATATTTGGACTTGATGTTTCTGGAGGCTGCGTTGGCCAAGGCGGGTATCGATCTGGGATTTGAACCTGTAATCATGCGTGCAATACTGCTCCTCTTGCCACTATACCACTTCTGCCCTTTTCCTATTGTTACAGTTAGAGCAAAGAAGAGCTTCACCTAATGTGGTCCTCGGACTCTACCCATGGCTAATATAGTATCACGATTTTTCGCTTGTTGTTGAGTCGTAATCGGAGTCCCAATTGAGAGGCTAACCTTGAGTGGAAGAACAGGTCCGCGGCATTTACAGTTACTCCTTACTCTCTCCTCTTTCCCACCCCCTAGCCCTCCTCCTTACTCTCTTCATCACACCTATCCCCTATTCATTTCTGGAAGAATGCATTCAAATCCAAACATCTCCAAGATGGGTGTAGAGTTCTGCCGCCACGTCCAGAAATGTCCCCTATCACAATACGAGAAGGTCTATCAAGACCATACCATGTCCATGTAGTATGAATGCTCTGAGAGTGGTTCCACTGTTCCAGAGAGTGTTCACCTTGCATATTCACTATGAAATTCTGTGGACGCCCGATTGTGTCCAGAACTGGGTCGCCTCAAGGTCAGGCCTACACCACTACTTACACAATATTTAAACAGCTTATGTTCTTGCTTGATGAGTCGACCGCACAGCCGGAGGTGGATTGAGTTGCTTATGCTGTGGTTCAAATTGTTAACTAAAGCTTAAGCAAAGTAACCAGTCTCCCTATGACCGTTTCGACTTGTGAGATAGAATCTGATGAGAGAAAAGGAGAGAAAGAGAAAGAGAAAGAGAAAAAGAAAGCGAAAGAGAAAAAAGAAGAGAAAGAGAAGGAGCGAAGGCATTCTGTCTACAATATGCGAAAATCTTTTACAAGCAGGCAAAAAGCCTTTTTTTAAAGATAAATTCTTTTCGGACTCATTGGCATCCTCTTGAAGCTTCAATCAGATGTCAAGGGTGAAGTCAGGTATGGTGCCGAAATCAATCAGGTTTTACTACTGGAGTGTTTCTTATGGTGAAAAGTGAACTAGTGTCCCGAAAACTGTGGCCACCCTTGCAGGTGACCTAGCTCAACAGCTTATTTACCTCACACTCATAAAGGGATTTCTATCGAGTACAAAGTATGAAGTTTCTGACGTTAGTCAATCCCGTCCAAAGGATGCGCCACTGCATTCGACTCGCATTCAGAATCGCAGTGGCGTTTTGAGTGCGTATGTGGCCCATGGAATACCTTGCAGTGATCGACCGATGTTCAAGCCAGTACTTTGATCCTACCAGATGGGTTTCTTATAAATCGGTCGCCCACGCAGGGAGGAGAGGCTTGACTGGTCTGTGAAAGTGAGTAACAAACTAACGATATACAAGGTGTCCCAAAATTATTGGCGCCAAAATTCAGAAGTTTTTAAGGTATATCTGATCAAAAATCAAAATATATCAAATCCACATTACCTGTTATTAATTAGTTGCATAAAAAGGTTTCCTCGCAATATGCATGGTTACTGATGTGGGACTCCCAATATCTTTCAGATGGAGGAGGCTCATTCAATGCCACTTGCAATCACTGACACGCGAGAAGTGGAAGGGCATTATGAAACTCTTTGGAATTTTTGTAATAACTGTATAGGAGGCTATTAAACGAGATAGAAAAGAAGATCGAATCAGAAACAAACCAGGAAAGATAGAAAGGTATAATAGAATGTTTTTGAAGATAGGACTATTAAAATGGTCCGTATGCCAATCGGTCGGGATCCTGGGTGACCCATCAAAAGAAAGTCAACGGACACGGCTTACAGGAGTTATCGCGATGGAAGAATGTCATGCAGAAACCTCACTACCATTCCTATCGTTTGCTCCAATCCCGATCTCAACAGACACTGCAGGGCCAAAAAATGCAGAAAGTCGCAGACCCACTTGAGTGATGACACGCAACCCTTCGTCGTTTTCTCTGACCAAAAAAATTTTTACGATAAAACCATCCCACAACAACCAAAACGTTTGCGTTCCGGAAAGAAACATCTAGCGTGTAATATCTCACAAAAAGGTTGCTATCGGAATAGTAAAATCATGTTTTTTGAGGAAATCACTGGTAAGGGTAAGCCGCTCATGGTTTCTCCGGTGCAGGCGTGAAGATTGATCAAGACCAGTACTCAAACAGCGTACTGATAGAAGTAATGAAGCACTGACCCGACTACGTATTCTGAAACATTTCGTAGTCCTTCCAGCAGGACGCTACTCCAGTCCACAGAGCCAAGCTTGCCCGCCAGTGGTGCCGACGACAGCTGCCCGACTTCATTGGTGAAGAGGAATGGTCATCTTATTTTCCAGAACTTGACTCACTTGACTCCCACGAATGGTCCCTAATTAGAATAGGGCCTGTCGAGTTTGCAGTTCCAGTGTGGAATCCTAGAATGCAAAGGCTGAAGAACGGCTGGGAAGAATGTAGTAGACGGATACCTGCGTGCCACATGCGATCAAGTCGAGAGCAAACTTTGACTTCCATCCGCGCTCACGGGAAATATTTTGAAATGCGACTGCAGCATGTTGTAGCACATAGTGTTAGCCAGTGTACAAAGAGATTCCATCGTCTTTCGCAGCTGAGAAGTTTCAAATATATTGCTATAAATCGGTGCCAATAATTTTGGGACACCCTATATATGGCTGAGCTGCTATGCCACATGTGACTGTAAGCAACCTGCCATACTTTGCCCAAAGTGCTCCAATTGAGTTAAAGATATGATTATCGGAAATATGTGCTTATGATTATCCCAGATACATAACAAGCTGCCAGTTTCTTTTGATTTTTCATCATCATTTTTGAGAAAGTTGAAGATCGAGTTTCTAGGAGAACGATTATTTACGACGAGTTAATCCTTCGCGAATCTCTCGCATCGGCTTTCAATTTCTGCGAAAATGAAAGCGAAACTTTGAAGGAAATCAAAATTTCATTATCGATCTGGAATCTTCATGAGTGGAAGTTTTCGATGACCTTATACTCAACTTGATTGAAGTACTTCAGCAATAGTTCCGGTGATGTGACGGTTTGGAAGGGATTTACCCGTCGCAAACTGTCGTTGACCACGAACTAGTAGCAGTACTGTATTATCCTCGTCCATCATGATATGCTCTGAAAGGTGGACAGTAGCCTCTGAATTTCAAGCATCTAGAACTCTTCACTAATCAATTTTTTGTCAGCGGCCAGATAGCAGCGCTATCACCCGTGCTATTGGACCACTATCAGTATTCAGCCAAGATGCTTCGCGTTGGATTGACTCTTTGCTGTTTGGTCTTTGCTACTCAGGTTTGACTATATAGTAAATATTGCCTCTGTAGGGCTACCAGTAAACGCAATGTATCAAAATGTTGAGTGAAATTTCCTCACACAAACTCTGCCCAACTTAATCCTGACAAGGGCACGTGTCTTTATGTTCTCAGTTAAATTTTTTGCCATTTTTCTTCTTCTGAGGAAGTACTCAGTATCTTATGATTGTTTTGGCCTTCCCTCAGCCTATTTGGTTGGAACCAGTGTTTAAAAAACATAGGGCAGAAAAAAAGCAGGGACTAGATTAGTTATCTCATGCCCTACCTTTTTTCGAACTTGGTTCTGATTAACAGATCAATCCCCTGTCATCGAAGCAATTGAAGGAGATCCTGGGTGACCTATGAGGCCCTGGATGACCTGCTCGTTTAGCGCCAAGGATCCAGAAATGGGGTCATCGACCTGAAAGCAAGATGAACAGGGCGGAGTTCCCCTGAATATCTGAGTTTGGCATAGCCGACAGATTCTCCAGATTCCACTTTTAATACTTCCCTCATAATTAGCACATTTATTCAGCTCTCAACGGCTACACCCCAAAATGTATCCATTTCGTTTCAATATGAAGTGTGCCCATCAAAAAGCAATGATAATCAGGGTTTCTTTTTGAAAAATCTTTTTCTCGATGCGCTCCTCTCTTCTGTCAGAAGTGAAAACCGTGTTGTCGGGTTGCTGGGTTGTTTTCTGAACATGATTCTATTATCATCAAGGCTCTTCCCTCTCCTTACCAATTGCATGGGTATCCAGGTTGGATGATCTGGCTAGATGCGGATACGGAATCATTCTTTCTTTTCAAAAAGTGCCTTTCTCATTCGCCCAGATGTTGGCTTGTTGTTTAAGGAGTCCAACCTTTATCTTATCACATAGCCCACTTAACCCTCGGAAATAAAACTCTTGATAACATTTTCACCCAAACAAACCAGACTCAATAACGTGAAACAAAGGAAACACAACGTGATCTTAACTTCCATTCGTTTTTCTTGAGATTCTCCAAACGTTTTTGATTCAATTATTATTCTACTTCATGAGCTGAGCAATCTGAAGGAGCACTCCAGAGCTGTAAAATGCTTAGCGAGCAATATAAAAAAGCTTTTGCTGTGCAGGTGCGCTTCGGTAAAGAGGAGCGTGAAGAGACGAGAAGATTAGAACATCGAACAGCTCTTTGATAGAGCTAAAGATAGAAGTGTTTCTCGATATTCACCCCTAGGATGAACCTTTGACCCACAAGGATAGCACGTGGAACATTGTCGATTGGAAAAACGACATAGACGTGGCATTATAAGGACACAAAAACCGGCCCGGCTATTGTAAACTTTCAATAAAGGCCCTGTTTTTAGGCCTTTTCAAAGATACATACACCATTCACGAAGAAGCGTTAGAACGCGGACGAACAGTACGATTATCTAGGATGCATTCAGACGATCGCAGACACATAATCTCGTTCAATCCCTTTCTTACTACTTTGAGGAGTCCCTATAGTCCTCTTTTAGTCCCTTAAATTCGTCAATTTTCACGCTTTCGATTTTACACTGTTCCGCCCTATGACATCCTTATCTTACCTTAGCTATATGTATATTTCAAGATTATGATTTGATTGCATAATGAATCCTGGTGTAAATAGCGCAACCTGTATCGCCTCGACGCTTGTCTGAGACATTATCGGTCGATGGGCGTGGGCATGGACGCATCCGGTAATGGGGCTCATATTATGCTCTTCTGGGTGTGCGAATATATTTTCGATCACACCTAATCAAGCTCGCCTCGCACCTAGGCGCGAAGTGACCTTAATTAGGTGAGAAGACAACGCTATAATTATACTGCCCACACTCGCTCCTAATCGAGTTAAAACTTGTCAACTAAAGAGGATAATAATAGTTCAAAAAAGTGGAGTTTCTACCGAAAAAAATGTTTTTTTTTTTGAAAGAAAAGTTTCACTATCAGTTCCAACGGTTTTGAGAGTTTTATTCCCATGCGTAATAAATCAGTTCAATATTTTTTGTGATTAAAGTTTCTGTGATATGGAAGAGAACGGTTCAATTTCTCAGTAATAAGAATACCTAAAAGAAAACCTAAATTTATAAGTAAAAACGATGACAGTTTTGTCTGTTAAGAATCTGGACATCTTCCCAAGTAGTGAAGAAACTCCAGGCATTCACCGCACGCGACATGGCCCGGGAGGTACAGAATGCCTCTGAAGTGCTTGAACATCAGATGGACTTTCGGAGCAAAGTGAAAGGCTCGGGCAGTGGAGGAAATGGGCCACTTGGACCGTTCACTCCTAAAGGTTTGGTGCGGGAGGACACACCGTAAGTTCATCGAAACAGTACAGTGCATCTCTAGAATACATGGAACTATCTTATAAAGTAAGCAGCGGTAGTTAAAGCACTCACCCACCTGGATAAATAGTTCTCGATGACCTCTCTTCAATGAATGAGTTGGAGAGAGGAGTTGAAATAAGCATGAAGACTAGCTATATGACGTAAAAACTGTGAAATGGCCTGAATGGTGAGCCGTAGGGCGTTCAATGACCTATGAATGAAGAGTAGTCCAATAGTAAACAACTCTATAGAACTGATCGCTTCTGTAAAGGTTGTTTGATATCGCAAACGAGCGAAAATACCGAAAAAAAAGCGAACCGAACTGTTTCACCCATTTTCCAGCAACTTGGAATAAAATATATTGAACTTATTTATTATACATGGAAATACTCTTGAAATCGTTGGAATTGATATTGGAGTTTTTCCTTTCAAAAAAAGTCATTTTTTGAAGAGAAACCCTTCTTCTTCAAACTGTCATTCTCCTCTTTGGCTGACAAGTTTTAACTCGATTAGTAGCGAGTGCGGGCAGCATAATTACCGCGAAGTCTTCTCACCTAGTTAAGGTCACTTCGCGCGTGCGATCGAAAATATATTCCCGTACCCTGCTCTTCTTTATGCCGTGAACTGTGAGACCCTGAAATCTCTCCGTTGTGATGCTCAGAGCTTGGGAACCACCTGAAAATAGCTTTGTACTTCTGTACATGACCACAATTTATCTTTGAATACGATAAGAGATTGGACGTATAGCTATAGTAAGAAGTGTGATGTCCACGCTGTAAACAACCCAACCCTTTTACCAGGAGCCACAGTTTACAGTTGGTAAAAAAAAATTCAGTTACTTTAGTACATAGAGCTTGCGACCTTACATACATAGATTTCACTCATTAGCGACTTTTTGCGTGTTTGGGACAGGAGCGAGTCTAAAAAAATCGAAAAACATTTTGAAAGCTCCAAAGAACATACAGAATCCCTGCTAACGGAAGGGTGACCCGTTTTTCCCCGCCGACGAAAGCTTTTTAATGTTTTTATCGGGTGTTTTTCATTGTTCTTCGGTGGAGGCGAAGAACAGGAAGACACGATACACCTTTTTTCGATGTTCCAAAGAACATCCCCCATCGGAGTTCGTTGCCCTTATATTGGCCGAGTACTAAAGTAAGTAACAAACTAAGCGGGGTGATAAGGGAGTAAAAGGAAGTATAAGCACGCACTAAAAATATTATAGTCTAACGGCACAGTTCACGAAAATGGCCTACGAGGTATCGCTGAACCTAAATCTGTGGCCCCTTTTTATACCATCTCCTAAACGGCTTAGATAGGGCGTTAGGGGCTTAAATGAATCCAATACTTTGCGTAGGGCTTTCAAGATTCACATTCGCCCCATTCTGGAATGTGAATCTACTGTTTTCGCACCCTTTAAAAATATTTATACATTGGAAGGAGCACGAAATAGTTTCACTCTAAACTCATGATTCAAGGTTACCGTTTAATTTATAATGAAATACCCAGTGTAACTAATCGCAATAGATATTTGGTCCAAAGTCTCTCGAATGGAAAAAAATTGTTACTTATGACGTACAAAATTTTGAATGGCATAATTATGTAGATGTTCTAAGTTTTTCACAATTGTGTACTCTATAATGATAGGAGGTGGTGTAGTGGCAAGTGGCGCACTATATCACACGCACGGTCAGGGGTTCGAATCTCGGATCGATGCCCGCCTAGGCCAACCAAGCCTTCCATCCCTCTGGGGTCGGTGAATTGGTACCAGACTCGTCTGGGAGGATAAAAGCACTGACTTGTACATCGGCTGGCCACCACAAGTCATTGTATAGGCCACATACGCACTCATTACGCCACTACGATTCTGAATGGAAGTCGAGTGCTTGGGCGCATCCCTCAGCAGGGGTCGATTATCCTTTATCCTTTATAATGATACGCGAGGCTCCTCATCTAAAATTCAAACTATGCCAGCAAGATTTTTGAGTAACAGAGTTAGGTCTAGCTTCAATTCTTTTTACGTCGTAACTTAATCCCCCCCCCCCCCACCCCCACTTCCAAATTATGGTACATTCAAAAAATTTACTGGCAAGTTGATATGACTGGCTCAGTTTATTGTAGAATCTTGTTGTTTGTTCTCAAGTCTTTCTTCAATGGCCATGTTATTACCCTTCATTTCATATGCGTACAGCATGTCCTTCAATAAATAAATAAATAAATAAATAAATAAGTGAATAAAGGCTTAAGGATTGTCCCGTGCGTACGAGCGGACGAGTTTCAGCGGCACTGTAGCGTTTACACCACTCCCGAGGGAACCCATGCAGGGAGTTCCAACAACTTGTCATGACCCATAGCGACAATGGGAGGCAATTCTGGACAGTCTTGACTTGATCTAGTCAGCTCTTTGCGCAGTTTCAACAACTGAAATCTTGTCCGAATAGCCCTTCTATGTCATTCCATGGTGATGTTGCACAACCTCAATTTCCCTACTTTTAGAGAGCCTTAACTTTCACAAAATCGACGAACTTTCTTGTTTCTTTCACCACCGATGCACAATTCCCGACCAATACTTCCTGTTTCGATTTTGAAGGGTATCTTGGAATTATCGTGAACTGCGCGTTTGAATCCTTCTCGATTCAAATTTTCTAGATCACGCGAAGCTTTGGAAACCATGGCAGACAAAAATATTGGGCAAAACATTTTGGAGTTAAAACTTAAACGCAGTTTCCAAATCTTGTGAACATATGATAAACTCACCATGTTTCAAAGGAGAAAGGAAAATATTTGTCCAATACCTACAGGTCAAATCTTAATATCTGCAACTCAGAGTACCGAAACTCAGTGTCTCAGGCATCATGGCTGAAGTTTCCTTCACTTGCTCTGCGGGCGACAAACCACATGTTTTCTTTCGACAAGCTTCCGGAACCTGTCGCCTCCGAAGCGAAAGAGAAAGCGGAGAACGATGACTACGAATTGTTGGATGAGGTCAGTGAGCGCCTTTTTATGAAGATCTCAGGATAAGCTAGCAGGAGATGTCTTCAAATAGTCTTTCGTATTGCAGATCACCAAGAAAGAAAGCGACAGGGAGATTCTCGACGACAAAGTAAACTGGTCTTCGGCAGCTGAAGAGGACGAAGACGTAAGTTTGTTCCGTCCACCATGTTTGAAGGAAAGCTTCGTTCCCAGGAACATTTTGAGGACATTCGCTTTTTACAGTTGTACTGAGTAAGATGCATGCATAAATGTGGTGTCATTTTGAGTTGGTAACCTCCTAGGACCCTCTAAACACTTTGGTAGTTAGAGAAACACCATCGGCTTTGGATTACTAGAGTATGGCTCATCAAACCATGAAATAAATGAGAAGGTGGAGCCTACAGTTTCTATGAACGTATTCCCCCCCCCCCCCCCCCTCTCCGCCCATCCGGGAAGCGAACGATTATCAATACCAACGATCTGGGACCTTTGTCGATAATCGATTTCTCATAGCAGACAACTTGCACATGATTGCTGTTGCAACAAACTGGTGCTCACTTGAGACCTCCTTCGTATGTAGGTTACATCTTTAAATTGATTGATGTAGTCTAAGGGCTAGGGTGGAGTTTCAATACATTCGGACCGAGACTGTCCCAGTTTCGGTGTGGTGCAGTAGGATCAAAATTGTCGCGTCGCAGCGAGAGAGACGCCGCGCGCGAAGGAATGTAGAGAATGCAGCAGCAAATAAGAAATTATAAGAATAAGAATATTACGAAACGAGTGGTCCGCGACTGCCGCGCGCGGCGAATCGATTACACAAACCGATACTACTGCCCGTCTCCCTCTCACTTTCACTAGGTTGAAGGGTCATGGCACTTATAATCTTCAAAAAAGAGCCTTTATGGTTGCAGGCATTGGGTAACTTTCAATGGCGTGAGTCACATCTGTACATCTCCCAGATTAGGTGTGTATTCAGAAATTAATTTTAGCTATTGCAGATGTCGGAGGAGGATGAATCTGAGCCACTGATTGACCAAGTAAGTTGACTTTGCCTTTGTTGGGAACTTTCCATTCTGACAGATTTCCCTTTTTTTAGAAACTAAATATGCTGGACGAGCCTCGTGAATCTGAAAATGAAGTCGTTGTCACCAGTGAGGAAGAGGAAGACTTGGAAGTGAAGAGTTTTTTAGATTTAGTTTAAAAATTTCCCCAACCAAGAAAGAAATGAATAAATGGTTGTCATGTTCGAGATGCATTTTAATTTGCATGAACACCAATCATCATTCAATTCAATTTCCTTCACTTTTCCAATATTACAAAAGACAGAAGTTGTTAAATTCGGCGGAGACAGTCAGCGAGAGGATAGATTCCTGAATTGATAGGCTCAATTCGGGTAGTTATCCTGTCGTAAATTTGTTAGTCGGTAAATAATCAGTTCAGTATGGTCAAGTGATTGTTGTCTTTTCCAGTTGTTGGTTCCTAGTTAGCATAAGTAAGAGTAAGTGACCTGTGGAAAGGAATGATTGCACAGCTATTGAAAAAGTTCCCTGTGCTGTTTTACTTGAATTCTGCAACTAATGCCTCACAATCCTGAGTCGCTTTTGAACGGAGCCTGGGCTACCTTGAGGTGATCATATTCAACGAGATTGAGAAACAAGAGGGCACGAGTCTTTCTGATTCCCTACCTCTGCGGAATTCATCGGGATGAGGAAACCCGCAAACTTCGACTTCGAGGGATTTGTATATTGTTGTTAAGACCGAGACGAGCCTGAGCAATTCAGGGAGACACAGCTCCAGCAAGCGAATTGAATAGAAAAAAAGGAGAGAACTCGAAAAAAGCTTAGCCTCAACCATGCAGAAGGTAATAATCTCATCGTCTGTAAAAAAATGACTCAGGAAAGAAACACTGAAGATTTCATCGTCGTAGTCGGTACCTGTCAGCGTACGGTTCATATCGGATTATGGGCACTGTTATCATACTATAGCTACCCGCAACTGCTTCACCTGCTTGTAGCATTACTCAGAAAACCCAAACAAAGATGCTGAATTGTTCAGGTCCCAAGGAAATTCTACATTCACGTTTAGGGCGTCTGATCGCCATATTTGATGGTTTGATAGAGAGAAAAGGAAGCTCATTTCAGGAGATCACTTCACCTCGTGCCAACCTACCCATAGCTCCAGTTCGACGTGGCCTTCCTCTGAAAAACCAACCGGTAAGGTGAAAATGAAACCAATTCGTTTCACATACCGTTATTTATCCGGCCATTCTCGATGTTTGACGTTTTCTTTTTCTTGCCGCATCCCTATCAGCTGACTGATCATAGGAGACTGTCAACAACAATGAGGTGCAGGAGCAGAATGATAATCATCACCGCTATGGAGGCCTTAAGAGGAGCGGAAAAGTTTATGAGTTCAAGTGAGGATCATTTCTTACTATTATATTTATTTCCTATCATTTAACATTGTAAACAATACCTTAAGAGTATTTCGATGCCCTTCCAAGATGTCCTAAAAAGAGCTGCAAAAATGGACATAACAAGCTCTAAGAATGCTCTCTATACATATTCATATAAATAATATTGGTGACTACTGGTGAATGGTGCGATACATCCGAAGCTCTAACCTAAGCTAAATGCTTCAGTCGACACCCTAAGTGTATAATGCGGGAAACCATTATAGCAACCCAACCCCATCTTGGGTTAATTCCTAGAGAGCGTAGCAGTCATCTCATCGGTCCAAAGTAGGACGACAGGCGAGGAAAGGGAACATGAGGAAATTGCGACTGTATTAGATGGTCTGAAGAGGAACCGAGTCAATTCAATCACCAAAAGGTTGCTGAAGATGGTGAAAAACAAACTGCAAAAGGTTTCTCTTCCCCGAGAAAAAAGCCATCGAGATACAGAAATCGCTCTCTAATAGAATCTGATTTATAGTCTTACTATGATGAAGCGTCACGCCCACCACTGCTCCAGGCGATGCCTCTGAATATAATCACGTTCATGTCATTTGTGTTAGTTTACAAGTAGAGGCACTCACCTAAATTCACCTTCTAACTCCATACGAGGAATGTTTGGCAAATTTAGAAGGCAGATTCTGAATCAGCATTCAGAATAGATGTGTCTAGCTATATCTGACATTGAACACCCTTCTCAGTTTGGGCTTCTTCCCTTTCTAATGTAGAAAACACCTCCTGAAAGCAGCTTATATTTCCAACTGCTCCTCCCTCACATTACTTTTCCTCAGAGTAGGAATGAATGAGAATATGAGCCCTTTTGGTGATTCACTGTACCTCACAGTGATAGATTATCGATGAGGAGTGGGTACAAGAACATAATCTAGAACTATTCTACTACTACTATCTACTATTAGAACAGTAGCCTTTTCCTACCTCCTCCTTTTCCTTCTACTTTGCTTGAGCTGTTCACTTTATTGTTAAAGTGAAGTTTGCAACGAATTCTTTCAAAGAAAGTCAGAAAAAACACTGATGTCATCGTTGTAGAGTGATTTTATCTACTTTTTATTTTATTTTATTTTCTATTCTTCAGAACGAAGCCTCGAGTATGGGAAGGAAACTCTGGGTTCAAGGACGATCTGCCGAAACAGTGGGATTGGAGGAATGTCAGCGGTGTCAACTACTGCAGTCCTACGAGAAATCAACACATTCCAGTTTACTGTGGATCATGCTGGGTGTTTGGAACAACTGGTTATTTTCACAGGTTTTAAGAGACTTGTTCAAGGTCGTACAATATTACGTTCGTTTCAGGAGCTCTAAACGATCGATTCAACATCGCCCGTAAGAATAGGTGGCCGATGACTATGGTGTCTCCCCAGGTGAATGATGTGTTTGCTCACGAGGGTATACTACTGCTCACAGATTCAAAGGCAGAAATCGCGATAAAAATGGTTTCCGAGATTTCCTCGTAGGACGAATCCGTGTACGTTGGACGTTGTCGGGTCGAAAAATGAACTCTGCAGGGCTGAGAGCTCCAAAACCGGCTGTGCCGATGTTCAACCCCAAAATTGACCGTGTTATGACGGTCTCGTTAGGGATGCCTCTTCAGCAATTCAGCGTTAAGGCACTGAGGAGTAGAACGTAAGACACAGAGACGGTTACAGACGCACAATTTCGTACAACCGCGTTTCTTACTACTTTTCTGAAGCCGGATACCATAGATTTAAGTGAACGGGCCTCGAAGCACAATCTAGCTGAAGAATCTCCCAACGGAAGCAAAATTCAAACAACGGAAACAAAAAGAAATCAACGTAAACTATGGTTAGGATGCGTCGTGGTCTGATGAGCTCGAAGATGTGGTAGCTTCCCCCCAAAATTGCGTCGCCCTCCCAATCGAGCGCAGTCGCGCGCTTCGAAGCGACAGGTTGGAATTTTCGGTAGGACGATGTGACCCACGACCCAAACTCCTACATAGCCGCAGCGGAATCACTGCGGCTACGTAGGAGTTTGGGTAGAAGTACCGCCTTGCCAAGAGATTTATTTCGAGTAGGAGGGGTGATTGGATTGAGCTACGTGTTGATAAATTTGAAAATAGCTCTCTAACGACTAGTAAGGAGACGTACGACAGAGCTAGTGGTGCGGTCATGGCAGTTCTGTGACGCGAAATTACGATCAAAGAACTGTGGTTAGTTAGTACGCGCTCGTGGGGAAACAGTTCAAAAGCAACCCCTGGCGATGTCATGATCGCTCATTTTAACTTATCGATTTCATCAGCACTTATGCTACCGATTCAAAAAGGTTTGGAGAATTGGTTTCAGGAAATCATCGATTGCAACGGCAAAGGAAACTGTCAAGGTGGTGAAGTAGGCAATGTGTTGGAATACGCAAAGACCCATGGTCTCGTCGAAGAAGGCTGCAATGTCTACCGAGCCGTCAACGGACGTGAGTTGTTCTCCTGACTATTGTGAAAATCACAGATGTAACCTCAGTCGAGTAAATACCGTCCTCATGGGAAAACGAGTCAATTATGTGTGAGCTTCTGCGATTCTTGCGCAACAACAGTGATGGGCTTGTAAAAGTTCAAGTATAAAAGGTCCCAATTCTCGTTATTCTCCGAAAGCCTTCACCATGTTGAAGGTTTACCCGCTAAGTGATTTGCGATACAGTAATATAGGAAGCGACAAGGAATCTTATAATTTAAGCAATTAAGAAACGTTAAACAGGTGATGAGGCTAAATTTGTCTTGATATCGGCGACAGAGAACTTATTGGGTTGGAAGGAAAGTCCTGCAACAAAAAATTTGAAGCGTCAGCAATTTGTATGAACAGTGTGAACACGGTAGCAAGAGTGATAAACTTGTAGGACATTCCTCAGGTAATCAACACATGAGTGAATAAGGGCACGCGTGTGGGCTTTAGCAGCATTACGGTCAATGAATGGACAACACCCGATTCGTACCATCACCTTCTACTAAGCACGCCAAGGGAAGGACGCGGATGTAGCGGTTCCAATTATCAGCAACTTATTCAATGCTGGCACTGCTCACCGATCAACGGTCAACAATCGGTTGGATCCCTTCACTGGAGGAGATACTAGCTTTTGAAGTAACGAAAGCTCCGTCCCTTAGTTTGATGGAGGTTGAAGGGATCCATCCACTATGAGTTGCTAAACGCAGACTAGATGGACACAGCTATCGGTTACCCTTATGAACCCCGAAATTTGGCCAACGGGGTTAGAGAAGGACGAACAAAACGGTAAATCAGGTCCCTACAGAGGGTCAACGCACGTCGCAATTTCGCTTTAAACACGCGTCAAAAGTTCTACGATTCCAAATGGTTCCAGGTTGTTCATCAGTCGTACTTCCCGAGTGTTGCCCCTTTTACCTACCATGCGCTCCACCTTCTTGAGCATCCCGTTGTTGAAAAAAAAATCGTAACTTAATGTGATCTGAAAACAGCAGTCAATTATTAGGTTGGCAAATAAGTCCTTTGACAAAAAATTTGAAGTGTTGAAAATTTGTATCAACAGTGTGAACACGGTAGCAAGGGTGATAGACTTGTAGGAAATTCCTCAGGCAATTGATACATAAGTAAATAAGGGCACGCGTGTGGGCTTTCAGAGCATTACGGTCAATGAATTGACAACACCCGATCGTATAATACCATCACCTTCTACCAAGCACGCCAAGGAAAAAACGCGGGTGTAGTGGCTCGTAATATTAGCAATCTATTCGATGCTAGCACTGCTCACCGATCGACGGTCAACAATCGGCTGGATCGCTTCACTGCAGGAGATATACCCTTCGGAGTAACGCAAGCATCGTCCTTTAATTTAATGGAAGTTGAAGGAATCCATCCATCCGCTATGAGTTGCTAAACGCAGACTAGATGGACACAGCTATCGCTTGCCCCCATGATCCCCTTTATTTGACCAACGGGGTTAGAGAAGGAAGATCAAACCGTGAATCAAGTCCCTACAGAAGGGCAACGCACGTCGAAAATTCGCTTTGGACCCACGTCAAAAGTTCACCGATCCCGCTTGGTTCCAGATTACTCATCAGTCCTACTCCCGGAGTGTTATCCCTTTTACCTACCATGTGCTCTCCCTTTTTGAGCATCCCGTTGTGGAAAAGAAATTCGTAACTTAATGTGATCCAGAAACGGTAGTCAATTAATTCCTTGAGTCACAGCTCCCTCACTCCTGAAGAGATGGCATCAGTGATTGGCTCAAATGATAAAAGAAGGTTGTTGACTTCTTTAGTAAATATTTTCCCGAAAATTGATTGACATGAAAAAATTTAGAAATGATTTAAAAAAGGTCTCCATTTTGTCGCAGGACTTATTTGCCAACCTAATACATCTTTGAGTCACAGCTTCCTCACTCCTGGATAAAAGGCATCAGTGATTAACTCATAGGATAGTAGAAGGCTGTTGACCTCTTTGGTAAATATATTTCCGAAAATTGATTGGCCTGGAAAATTTCAGAAATGATTTGAAGAAGACCTTCATTGTGTCGCAGGACTTTCCTTCCAACCTAATACTTTTCCAGATCTCACAGACGTCATGGCAGCCTTGCCACAAAAAGACCTGTGAAGATATTTCATGTCCCTATCTCTCAGCTTCCGATCATGACATGACCAAAATTCATCAACATTTTTATCTCACATATTTTTCATCCATACAACAATAATTACTCCTGAGCACACTTCACTATGTACGCGCTCACAACAGTGTCAGAACTGAGATAAGGTATCAAGGATGGCACATCATTGAACTTTTCCGTAGGTCGGTAGAGGATACGTATAGCCCAGTCTGAGATCTAAGGTGGAGAGCCGTGTAAAGTCCGCACCGTTCGAGTCGCTACGTCGTACAAAGTTGAAAGCGTGTTGAATCATTTAGGCCTCTTCTTTTGTTACACGTTGGTCCGAATGCTATCCTCGTTTCATCGTCTGAAATAAGAGGTAGAGGTGGAAGCTAATAAGAGCAGCAACTGTACGGCTTACAATTAGTAATTCTGAAGCCTTGAACTCATCTTCTGCGCGCTCTACCATTGAGTTTCTTTCCTTCCCTTGCAGTAGGATCCCCATAGGCTTGCTCTCTTTGTGGCCATAGTATTCTTTCTGGCTGACACTCACTTCTAACTACATTTTCCTACATTTTAAAGGCACAGTTCACGATGATTTTGAGGTACCCGTTTTTAGTCGAAAAGCGGAAGTATATATTGGGAATATTTCATCGGTAAAGAAGAAAGCGGGAGAATTCGCCAATTTCGGGAAAAATATGGCTTCTCAAAAGTAAGAAAAATAGAGGTTGGACGAGATTGCCATAACAGAAATAACATGGAAGTGGTGTTCGGACGAGATTTCAATTATTGCAGTTGCACAAAGAGCTGACTACATCAAGCCAGAACTGTACAGAACTGGCTTTCACTGTGGGTCATGACAGGTTGTTTGAACCTCCTACATGGGTTGCCTCATGATCGGTGCAGCCTCTACAGTGCCTATGAAACTCGTCCGAGGACACACGGGCCAATCTTTGAGCCTTTGTAACTCCCCAAATAGGTCGTTATCGACCCCATAGTGCCAGATATGGTGTACACGGAGGCCTCAAATTCATCCTGTGGTCTCACGGAACATTTTTATCGTGAACTATGCCTTTAATGGTAGTTTTTGACATGATAAAAATGTATATAGGCGGACAATTACTACTCGGCACCATTTGCAGAATGCGATCCGTTCCACAGATGCGGCACATGTTGGCCTGGCAGCTGCACTGCTGTCAAGAACTACACCAGGTACTATGTGACAGAGTACGGAAAGGTGATTGTGATGAGCTTTTACCTTATTGATAATCTCATACATTCTTATGCAATCTTCCTAATCATTTTTGTAGTTGAATAATCGTAAAATTCGCTACCACTGTTGGGTACACATTTGCTCCATGTATTCGCTATTCCCTGAATCCAAGATTTTCTAGCTAGATGATTTTCTGGTGATGGCAGCGGTTTTCAGAGTCCATTTCCATATTTCCTGTTCTTCGACTGGAAGAACTGGAAATATGGAAATGTAAAATTCTGAAAATCGCTGCTAGCACTAGACACTTATCTGCCTCTGCAATCTTTGTTGGGTAACAAACCAATGATGTGTAAGAGTCTGTTGAAGGTGCTGTACAGGTCAAGTTAACTATTCCCTCATAAAGTGGCCCCTCAAATCAAGGTCGCATCGTTAGGTCAGGAATGAAAGATTGAGAAGAAGTGGATGTCCCGATTTGCAACGATGTGAAGTCAACTTCCAGGTGTCCGGTCGTGAAAATATGATGGCCGAAATCAAGAAAGGCGGTCCGATTGCTTGCTCAATCACCTGTACTCCCGAATTTGATTTCCACTACAATGGAGGCGTCTATGCACAGAGGACGGAAAAGGAAATAGAGGTAAAAGGTCTCATGTGATTGAATCCACTGTGGGAACTTGATAAACACGAGCCTGACCTTAGGAGGGATTCTCATACTCCTTTTTTGAGGGCAGGCATAGTTTGGAAGCTTTGATTAGACCACTTTTCGGACTTGCGCTCAACATTGCTGGAATAGAAATCCATTTAGCCAAACCACATCGTCTCGGTCACCGGTTGGGGCGTGGACGACAACGGCGTTGAGCATTGGATCGTGCGGAACAGTTGGGGAGAGGAATGGGTTAGTGTGTCTTTTCATTCTATCTGGTTTTCCAGGTATAGAAGCTAATGTCAAAAGCGAATTTTCGTTCAAACTTCGTGTGCTATAAGCAGAACATGTACTGGTGTACTCTCAGTTTGAATTTCTATTTTGGGACATGAATTTAGGGCGAGAAAGGATGGTACCGTGTTGTGACGTCTACGTACAAAAACGGAACAGGAAACGATTACAATATGGGCATAGAGAAGGAATGTTACTATGCCGACGTCGACATCAGTAATCTTGATTGAGCACTTCCCGGATCCCCGTTCTAAAGTTTCCATTCCTTAAAATTTCGATGTTGGAATTCCATCGATAAGTGGTGCATAAGTCGTTCTATTGAGTTCTGATGCTGATCTTGTTTTTGATTATGTTGTTAATGAAGATGATTGAAATTCGAAGTAAAATCCAGAATCTGCTACTATACGTAGAAGTTCACAACAATGTAGCCTCAATGAATTTTCACAAGGTAATCGGAATAACTCCCAGTTTTGTGCACACCGAAGTCACATGGGTAGGCGCAACCTAAAAGAGGAATGATCAACGCATCACCAACGAAACAGGCAGCTGAAACGGTACAACAATGAGGTGATAACATCACTGGAAGGACAGCTGTCGTTTGCAACCGAACACCGAAATGTCGAGCAGGATCTGACCGTGAAATAGAATGCAACAGACGTAGATTTCTTACACACGAACTAATTCGTTTTACGTCAGTCCGCCAGCTCGCCGGCACGCCGGCGGACTATGAAAGCAGTCATATCCCTACAATACCTCTGCCCTTTGGCTCAACGAGCGTGTTTACGAAATCTAACTGGAAACTGTGAAACAGGAAGAGGTAAATACAGCTTTGCGAATAAAATGAAGCCTCGATCTATTCGAGTGGTCTGCTGGAGCTGGTTAATCAAAGTGGAAGTAAGGTAGACCACGAAATTTTCTATGATGTCGACCTGTAAAGCCTATTCCGCAATGTGTCAGCAGCAATGAAGTAAATCAAGAAGAAGAGGCCTTTGACGCTAAAGAGAAAGTGTTTTCGTCTCAAGGAGCAGGTAATATTTTTTTGGTGAGTTATGGCTCAGGCCAGAAAGATTAAATGTTCCTTCATCGTACTCGCAACAGCCTGCCTGTGGTACGGGTTTTATCGCTGAGAACCCCTCTCTCAAGTCTATCCTCACGGTCAGATTTCGATCGCTGGTTCTATTGGAGCAGAAACAGAGTCCTTGAGGAGCTCCGCTACTGGCCACATCATTTCGTTCCATTGCAGAAGAGTTTAACACCCTCTCCAAATTCTCTGGCTTTTCTCCCTTCCAGCATGTCTCTTGAAGGTATAAATTTTAATGTTTCTGCGCTTCATCAGATCAGCAACCTTGGGGCATGCTTGTTGCCGTGGCAGGGATCGAACTCGTGATTCAACCAATGAACAAGTACTAGATATTATGTCTTTTATTACCATTGCAACAAGTAATCGTTACTATCAAAGAAGTGATATGAATAGGAATTGGCAAAAGCTGCAAGAAAGTGGCCACAAAAATAGATCTCTGCAGCTTGGAAGATCCGAGCACATATTACTTCAAAAGCCTACCAATCTCTGTACATACAATGAAAACATATAAAAACAGAATATGCTCATTTCATTAATCATAGGAAACGATAAAATAAGAACGATAAGATGGCAGTGGTCCAGGCAGTGTAAGAGTACGCTGAATTGTATTGTGCCATACAAGCATCATAACGAGGATAGTCGGCGAATTCGATGGAACACAACTGAGCGCCTCTGAAAAGCCGAGTCGCATTTACCATACGCATACTAGAGTCGAACAAATTCAAGCGAACGTTCCCTGCCGAATCTTCCCTCTCCAGGTGCGTTTTGCCCGGATACGCATTGTCCCTATATACGTTTAACAGACTGGTCGTCCGGTTAACGCCGAGCCTTATTCACAACTCTTACAAAATAGTCAAAAAATGTATTTAGGGGGTGGGAGGAGGTACCGCTTTTGTCCAACACTCAGGGGTGCCAGAACTTCTCCCCGAGTTCCCACGGCAAGCGGCAAAGGTCACGCGGCGGCTACCCTGTCCTTGCACTGGGAATTCACACGTTCCTCTTCAAAGCGTGCGATCAGGTGCGGCAACCGCGACGCCGTTTGCGGGGAGAAGATATCGGACCCAACACTAAGGGCTGGATTGCAAAAAAGGAGTAGTAGTCACCTGTACCTAGAGACGGTTCTAGACGGAAGAATATAGTTTTTACTCAAGCCATAGGAGGAGAGAGCGCGAGATTGGGGTAGATGACTACCTCGTGCAAGAAGCTAGGATGGAGTATGTGGAGTATGTGGTGAATATTCGATTGACTCACACATCCCAGTGCTCCTTCCCTCCTGGAACTTAGGTCAAAAAATTGCATCTTTTCGGCTAAGAAACCTTAAAGTTTAGAGGATAAAGTTTTTGGCGTTAATCAATCCCGTCTGAGGGATGCGCCCCCGCACTCGACTTCCATTCAGAATCGTAGTATCGTAATGAGTGCGTACATATGTGGCCTATACAATGACTTGCGGTGGGCAGCCGATGTACAAGTCAGTGCTTTTATCCTCCCAGACGAGCATGATAGGTACCACTGAGCCGACCACGGAGGGATGGAAGGCTTGGTTGGCCTAGGCGGGCATCGATCCTGAATTCGAACCCCTGACCGTGCGTGTGATATGGTGTGCCACCTGTCACTACACCACCTCCGCCCAAGAAACGTTACTGAGCACAATTATGGGATAATCTCCTCATATGCGCTCTAGCGCTCAATGTTGGAAGAAAGCGGATGTCTCTCAACTACATTATCATTTCCGATTTTTGTATAGACACATGTACATAGCACGATGCCAGTGCAGATCGAAATTACAGTTTTGATGTACCCACTTCATTCCACATTACTCACTTCACTACGCAGTACTCACTCTACTCCATTAAACTAGCCAGCAAGTTAGTGCATTATATTCAAGTAGGAAATATACAATTGGGTTTTTTACATGGTACCCTTTAAAAATAAATCACCTCGAGCCTTTTCTGCTATAACTCATCTCAAACTCAACGTTTTTGACTGATTTTTTGACAACACACTTTTCAACCATTTTCGACTCTCCTGCGATGCAGAATCGGCGATCGCTCAATTCCGGCTGAGTGAGTAAATTTTTTCAAAAAACTTGCAAAAGGGGCATGTTTTTTGAGTAAGTTTTATTGTGTTTTTAGATCTAGAAATGTCGTTGATTGATCTGTACGACGAAACTCTGGCTCTCGCTATCTGACCGTAGAGCAGCTCTCCGCCACTGCCACTGACAGTAAGCAGGAATTAACCCATGCTGAACATTCAAGGCTGTTTGTTGTGCCAATGTCTACGACTACGAAGGCTATCGGAAGTACTGAGTCTTCCGATAGCCTTCGTAGTCGTAGAGTACTGAGTAGGCCCAATCAAACAAGCCAGCTCGGGAAGGCCACGGATTGCCGCTCCTGAGGACGATAGGAAGATTATTTGTGGGTCGACCTCAGATTTCAGACGAGCATCTTCTTATACAATGGCCGGAATATCGACGACGGCGACTACCATCAAGAGCTAACATCAAAAGACGCCTGTGGGATGTTGGATTATATGGAAGAAGACTCGTGAAAAAAAATCCGCATCTCAGAAAAACAGACAAGCTCGACTTCAATGGGTGCGCGAACACCTGCACTGAACCTTCGACCAGTAACGCGAAGTCATCTAGAGCGACTAGGAAAAGATTGTCTTGCTTGGTACACTCGGGTTTGTTCGTCGACGACCTTTTAAAACACAAGTTTCGACCCTAAGTATTACTTGACAACCCTCAGGCATGGTGTCGGCTAAGTGCTGGTTTGTAGATGGTCTCCAAGTCTGGGCATGGGGTCCATGCACCACAGTCCCACCACTACGGACCAGCAGATGTACTTAGACTTTTCACAGCAATGCATGCTACCTTTTCTCCCGTCCTGTGCAAGGAAGAAAATTTACTTCCCAGCGAGATAACGACCCCGAACACTGATTTCGATATTACGAACCGCGTCACGAGCAGCAGTTTTATTGAGATGAACACCTTCTAACAGTTTTGGACCAATATATACACGGCGCTGTAGGAAGCAATTTCACTGAGATTGGTGACTAAGGCTCATAAACAACAAAATACGGCCCTATTTTTGAATTGTTGGCTCATTCCTTAAAATATGGTTCGTAGCTTAACATTTGGGAAAGCAAAATGTTTAAGTTTCATGTCCTTTCAATACACTCGCGCCGCAAAAAAAAGGATAGAAGCGAAATAAACAGATGTACATATAATCACTTAGTTTTTGATGAGGAAGATGTTTTTTGATTAAAAGGGTTTCAAACCTATGTTCCAAATACAACCTATAAAATTGATCAGTATACTGAATATGCATACCAATGCAATTATTATCTTGATGTTGGTGAAAAAACCGGAGATATTGGTGATAGCATTGAAAATATTGTAGAAGAAAGTCACTATTATGAGTGGTCGAATCAGATAGCGAAATAATTTCTGAAAAGAATACGCCATCGTTGGTGAATTCCGAATTTCCTTGAAGTGATGCTGTCGAAGTTCCTCCAGGGTATTGGATCGTACAGTTGATATTGATGCTTAATGTGCTGAAGTGGGAAGTGACGGTGGATTTGTGTCCATCTGGAGCGCATATCACCAATTGAATAGGATTTTCACACTGAATTTGTGCAGTTTCTCGGATGGCTGAGGACTTGCAGGAAACTTTCGTTGTCGCTCCTTGTGTGCATGAGTAACATCCAAATAGTTCTTCCATTTATAATAGATGGGAGTTGTTAATTCTATTCGCAGCCATTACGAGTCCATGCGCTGATATTTGCATGGTGAGTGCGAAGCCAATGGTGGTTTTTGCTTTGATAACTGATCCTTCTTCGTTTATTATAACAAATTGGCTTGTCGTAACAGGAAGTCATCTGGATACATTCTGTAGAAAGTGCGAAATTGTTCCGTTTGAGCACGTGCATTTCACTGTTAGGCTCTTGGTGTGCAGCTGCATGCGCGTTTGGCGAATGAGCAGTTGGAGAACAAATTGGCTTCATCCCTGCTCTTGCATTGAACTTGCCCCGGTGAATGTACATTGAGTTGGCTTGTGGTGACGGCTCGATTGCTGCTTCAGTATTGTCGTCTGTGATAAGGTAGTTTGAAAGTATCGGTAGGACTGGAGTGCTTGTGCTCATCGAGTGATTTGAGTGTTGTTCCATCGTGAAGGGAGTCCTGGTTGGAGTGTGAATGGAAGTGTTGACGAAGATTCATTACTCGTTATAGTGATCGATCCTTCAACCTGCAGTGTCCATGTTGGGCATGTGAAGATTTTGTAGAGGTGGAAGATGCTAGGTACGCGTAATATCTGTAAAAGAGGCATGTGTCTTCGCAGTAGAAGCAGAAGTTACACCAAAAACACTTAACACTCGGTACACAGAATGTGTACACTGGATTTGCGTTTGAAACGATACTGAAGTCGTTTAGCTTCGTGTTTGGTGTATATTTCGGCAAATGTTTCCTTGGCAGCTTTCGGTTTTCCAACATGACGTGATTCCGAATAAAATTTGTGGTCCCTTGTGAAGTTCTCCGTTTTTTTGTTGGCAAATATGGGCAATGTTTTCGAGTCGTGTTGCAATAGTTCCTCCTGGTTCTCTGTCTCTGTTTTTGTGTAGGAAACAAGCTTCTTGACCGATAGGTTGGAGTGAGAGAAGCGTAGTTTCGTCGTATGAACAGAACTTGATGAGTTGATTGCTACAGTGCAGTAAACGGTGACGCTTCTCATAGAAACAATGACGGAGCAGCAGTGGGAAGCCGGTATTAACATCATTACGGTTGCTATTATTCCATGGAGTATTTTTCTTCTTCTTATGAAGCTGTTGGAACATTGTATGTTTGCTTCCTTTTCGTAAGAGTTTCAAACGTCAACGGCATGGATTTTAAAATGTAGATGAAGAAGCATGTATCCTTCTTAAATGTCCATCGGATGATCTTGAAGATGGGAGTAGAGAGATGGAGCATGACCATGATTGCCATTGCGAATATGAGGGACTGGTGATTGACTTTGGTGATTGACCAATATTGGACGTTGTAAAGTTTTTGCCAGCAGATTCGACAATGGATCGTTTCTCGTATTGGTCGTTCGGAAGAGAAGAGTGTTTTCGCGTTTAAGCTGTGTTTGCCTTCAACCCATCCGTTGAGTTGAATTTCGTGCCGAAAATAACGAAAGAGGACGGGAAAAATGCTGCTGTATTGGCTTCATATTTTCTAGCGTAGATGCAGATTGACGCTATGCAAACTTCCAATAGTTCATATCTTTCGGTACGGTAGTTTCCATTCAGACCCCTCCTAGGACGCATTTTAACATTGAAAAGACATTGAGGGATATATCCTTATCTTGTCTGTAAGGATATTAGTCCTTTGTTGTTGTGCCCCATGCTTTTATGATGTATGAGTTGTTTCGGAGTCAAATGTTGTTACTGGTGAAGATTTAAGCCGAATACTGATGGCAGGTTAGGTTCCAAACATGTGTGTTGTCGAAAGACTGCTGATGAGCCGTATCTTGACGTTGGAGATGGTAGTGGTAGTGGAACAGGTTTTCCGTCAGCGTCGAAGCAATAGAAGTCGTATTCACCCAGAAATTCTCTTGCTGTAGCATGGAGCTCCCGTACAACTATTCTTGTGCAATCGTAGAGTGCGATTTGATGAAAAATTCCGAGTTTGCGGTCTCCAGCGCAATTTAGAGATTCCGAATGAGCATATTTGAGTGGGCTAGTAGCATAAACTTTCCAGTGGTACGTTGTTGATTTTTGACATATACTTATGGCGTCCGTTGTAGAGTGAACAATTCTCTGTCCAGTTGGAGCAGGAGCACTTTTTCCGTGGATTCCGTGTTTGGAATTATTGGTATCGGAATGTTGATATGAATGGTTGGATAGGATATCGGAAACAGCATGGTCTTCTATTGCTATCATTCGACTGAAAAGTTGCTGCTGTGATTCCCTTTGATATGCACTGCTCTGCGTAGATTATCCTTTCCGCTATAGTGATGGTGGTTGGGCACATGATTTGGTTAGCCAGCGCAGTTGAACCTTTCGCTGGAACTGATTTGACAAGCCAATTATTTGTCCAAGTTTCCATTGTCCACGTTGGAGCGAGTTATCGTATATGAGAACATATTCGGAAGTCTTGGTTGTAAATTTTCCTCTAGACCAGGATGTTTGTGAGTACGATATTGTTCTCGCATGCTTGTCGAGTATTCCAAACTCCATCTGTTCCAAAAAGAGGTGAGTACATCGTTCGTCGTTTTCCGAAATTTCCTTCGATTTTTGTGGATGCTGGTACGTGGCGTATAGTCTTCAATATCATCGAATCGAGGCGTCGCAAAAATCGCAAAAAATTGGCGTTACGCGCTGTATGGGATGAGTGGGAAATCTGGGTAAGGCGAACAGTTTCGCATTATACATATCTTCTGCTATGGAAGCAGTGATTTTTCATAACTTTTTTCACTGCAGATCTTCCTTTAGGAATCCAAAACTTCTTAAGTAGCTCAGCTAAGGTGTGGCTGACACCACGGTGGTTATTCTCGCCATGAGTGTGCAAGATGAGAAGTTTAGTGATGTGATGTCTATTGGGAAGAAATGTAGAAGCAACTGCGGCTTGTGGTAGATTGGCGTTGTTGATCCGTCCTTCTGACTTCCATAATAAGGTGTGCTCGCATTTGAATAGGTGAAGTTGTACCATTTGGTCTTCAGTTGATGGCATTTCCTGCTGTACGATACGTAGTAGAACGACTTTGGCCTTTCGGATCAGTTGTATATAATTCGTCCCGAAAATGGATGCAGCCCGTTTGAATTGTGCTACAAGAAAATGTAGAGCCTTTGTCATGGTGTTGAAAAGAATCTTTCATTTGCTGAACCTTGTGCAGTCGGTAACTTGACGAAATACAAGATTATCACGTTGGGTGCTGCTTCTAGTGATCGTCATGAGAACGCCTTCACTGACATCGTGATCCTTGGTATAATGTTCAGAGCTCGGTGTAGCTCCGCTAGTACCAATATCTGCTGGGTTGCTATTCGTGGGGACTTAGTTTATGGTTACGTCTGAAGTGCGGTCCTGAATTGTTTTGACGTGATACGGGAGTTTGCCCATCACTCTTAGACCAAGTTAAGGCCACCGTGCTATCAGTCCACAGAGAATTATGTTTGTCCACTTGTTGTGAGACATAGGTGATGAGCTCCGCTCCAACTGCTCAAGCAGACAGTTCAAGGTGAGGAATGATAGTGGTCTGACGGAGGGAGGCTAGTCTAGACATTGCCATTATGAGGGAGGCTTCTCCTTCACTATGTTGTAGATGTCGAACCGTGTAGGCAACTGCGCAGTAAAAGAACCGGTTCAAAAGACTTGCATTTCTTTTCGATTCTGAGGAAAAGTTGCCAGACGACATCAGCCAATATCCAACCAACAATGAAGAAGCAGGAAATGCCTTCTTCCTCTAGAGGCAATAACAAAAAGAGAACCACTATCTCAAGAAACTCGATTCAGTTCGTGGACAGCAAGACTTCCAAACACTATAGTGATGGTTCTACTCTTCATATGACGTCAAGAAATCATCAAGAGCGGAAAATCACTTCTCAGCGAAGAAGGAAAAATTGATTGCAAACGCCGAACGTATCATCTGCCAGCAAGCACAAATGAGTCACTCCCGAGTAACGCCGTCAAAAAAACAGTTGAACCTATATCAATGTGATCGTACATTTTTATGGGAGTAGAGGAAGGATCGACAATGCAAATCTATCACCAGTCACGATTGTACCGATCCAAGAGTAAGTTATATCGCTACACTCTACATCCTCCATATTCACTGCATGAGTCACCATTGCGGAGTCGAGCAAACCTGACCGAAACACGCGCCAGAGTATGGATACCAAAAGGCCGCTCATTGAAGAAGAACTCATAAAACGTCAAATGGAGTTCGAACTATACGAGGAATCTGATACCGATTCTCAACGCTCCACAGACGGTACTACAACTCAACAACCTCAACTATAGTCGACAAACGCCTACTTCTCAAGTACTGTGCCTCACGACCTCTTCTGCGTACGCCACCAAATATCTCTACAACCTCACTGCCAACTCTATCCTTCGTTGATGTTTCCATCTTGAGCGAGCTCGACCTCCCAATGTTCGATGGCAGCCTACTCGAATTTCCAAAATAGTGGGCCAGATTCTCTTCTCTCGTTGGAGAAAACCACAACTTCACGGAGCCACGAAACTGTCTCTTCTCAAGCAACACTACGAGGACGAGCTCTGTAGGGACTAGCCATTACCGCCGCAAATTACCCAGCTGCAGTCGAAATACTGAAAAATCACTTGACCACGTTACGAAAACACATTCTCTACGCGCGACTCGCTCCATTTCCATCGTGTGACGAAGATGGTCGAAACCTCTTCGCACTCTACTCACAAATGTTCGCGCTGGTACGTCAATTCACAACATACGGCCCTATGATTGGATTGCTGGCTCATTCATTAAAATATGATTCGTAGCTTCAACATTTAAGGAGGCAAAATATCCAAGTTTCATGTCCTTCCAATACCAACGGAAGGTGGGCGCGAGTGGCTGACTCATCGTGAATTTCGATGCCTCGACTGACCCAGCCAGTCCCTGACCTAAACATCATTGAACAACCTCGTGGCAAGAACTCAAGAGAAGGATAGCCGGTAAAACAATCCCAAGTGCTGCGTAGAAGTTTGGCCTGTTTGAAGAAGAAAGGAAGGAAATTGATGAGTGCCTGATCGACAAGTTGGTCGAATTAATGCCCTGCAAATGTCAAGCCGTTATCGATACCAACGACGTCACAACGAAGTATTAGACTGGCAGTTGATTAGGTTTTAATATTATGATGATAGCGTTCAACTCAAGTGATTTATTCAAATTATTGGAATTGTTTGTTTTTCCTAATCAGAAAAAATGTGAAAAATGGCCCTTCAAATGAAATATAAAGGAGCTTCTTGAGTTTCGTGATGGACAAATTAAACGTCATTACTGTTGACAGCATATCAAAAAATCAGTCAAAAATATTGAGCTCGAGATGAGTTATGACAAAAAAGGTTTGAGGTGATTTCTTTTTGAACGGTACTGTATCACTACCTTTTCGTAATTATGAAGTTCCACGGAGAGACAGACCGACGAACCGACACATCAAATTGAGAGAGCTTTATAGAGAGGGAAATTTTGTAGCCAACTAAGAGAAATGTTTGTAGCCAACTTCTACGATTGGTAGATAATTGTCATTGTTTTCATTTGACACACTAGTCATCTCATTTAATACTGAACATGAGAAGATAAGCTTTTCATGGTGGATCGATCTCGTTTTGGAATGTGCCCAAAAGTTCGACTCCCATTCAGATTCGTAGAGGCGTTTGGATGACCTGTACATCGAGGAGGCCAACCTATGTAGTATTTACTGTTTTGCATTCCTATATTGGACTGCTCCCCAGGAACCCTCCTCAAAAACGTTGGCTCTAGCGGCTACTGTTTGGGATCAGAACATATGCCTGATAGTGCTTCATTTCTCACTGTACTAGTTCCGTCCTATCAATCCAGGGGGTGGCTCTCGTAAAGAGAAACGATCGCAACGATGGACGGAACAAATTTTCCAAAATCGCTTTTCAGTGATCTAGCGCCATCAGACCATGTGCCTGAAATTTCTGAAAGCTGATGACACGAACTCTACCTCCCTTAATATTAAAGGGGGTATTGAAGGCACTATCGCAGGAAACAGGTGGCTTGAAAGCATACGGTTTCAACCTAATCCCACACGATGCGCCGTGACTTCATTTTGAGTAAAACTTTCGCAGCCGCTGCCGGCCTTCACAATAGGCCTTTTCTTTTAGAGCACTTTTTTGAGTTACCTTTGTGTATGAACTTACGATACTACTCTATAAAATATGGAAACTTGACCGAGATGAAGCAAAGCATACCTGAATCGGCCCTGGGGCATATCTGGTTTCCATAACACCGAGTTGTAATTGATATAGGTTCGAAAAACTTCGTCGTTGGTTTTCAACTGTTGAACTAGATCATTCATAGCCTTCACATTGATACTTCCACTTATATTATAGGCCTTTTTGAAGGAATACTCCTCGACGAACGGGGACTGACTTCCTTCAGCGTTCAATGTATCCAAGTTTATGTAGTACGTCCTGAACAAGTAGAATGAGTGGAAAACATCATCGTTTGAAGACTTCAACTCACACAATATCATTTATGATACCATTTTCGTCAGTATCGTACACTCTGAACGCAGGGTTATTGGCTCCTGCACCTTCCAGAGTGGAAAACCACGGGGTCACTGCTGGTGACATGAGTGCGAATTGCACAGTGAGTCCAGATGGGTCCTTGAAATAAGGGCTATAAGTTGTTCTAGGGGTTTCATGCTTCGAAATGTAAGGATAAGGATAGGATAAAGTTTTTGGCGTTAATCAATCCCGTCTGAGGGATGCGCCCCCGCACTCGACTTCCATTCAGAATCGTAGTGGCGTAATGAGTGCGTATGTGGCCTATACAATGACTTGCGGTGGCCAGCCGATGTACAAGTCAGTGCTTTTATCCTCCCAGACGAGTCTGGTACCAATTCACCGACCCCGGAGGGATGGAAGGCTTGGTTGGCCTAGGCGGGCATCGATCCGGGATTCGAACCCCTGACCGTGCGTGTGATGCAGTGCGCCACTTGCCACTACACCACCTCCGCTTCGAAATGTACAATCGAAAAATATGACTGGACAATTTCTACAGAAATCAAGCAGTGCTGGTAAATTCCAATTACGATTCCCGTGGCTGACTGATTGCACCTAAGGGCCTTTGTAAGTGTTACACCCACTACGCCCGTACCTATGATGGGAAGCCGAAAGGTCAAGAAACATTCGAGAGCCTTGTGTATCCATCTCAGTGGAAGAGAGCTGAAAGCTTATTCGGCACCTGGATAATGCTATTTGACGGCTCTTTGAGGTACGGTGAGTATACGGTAAGTATCTGAACGCAACCGATAGCTGAACGCGAGCTGACGGAAGAATTCCTTGATGGACAGTTCGATTACAGGCCGCTCGAGCGGCGACTTCTGAGTCGAGCAGTGCGAACGATGGCAAGACCATGGACGACAGTGCTCTGGCTCGGTGCGACTTTCACCTACTCTTGTTGCATGATACACATGCGACCCTCTCGAGTGCCGAATTTCACATTAATCTCCGTTTACTCGCGAAAAATCTGTATACCATGAGTCAAGGGTTCACCCGTTACTTCAATATAAGGGGATGGCAAAAGGTCAAAGGACATTCGAGAGCCTGTGCATTCGTTCTAATGGAAGAGAGCTGAACGTTCATCTGGAACTTAGACAATGCTGTATAAGGGTCTCGTAGGTGTAAGGTAAGTATGACACTGCTGTTTACAGCTACTTCTTTCGCCTCCACGCTGTCAACTTCCAAGATTTTTCTTGTGGACCTATCTCCACCTAACTCTGGTGATGGGAAATTTAGGCCTAACCATAATATATTGGGAGTAAAACGCGATTGATCAAATGAAAGTGCTACCTTGATCAGGTGAAACGTATCTGTGTGATGGTGTCCAAAGAGCATGTATCCTATAACTCCTGCATAATCGACGGTTAACTTCAAGAACTTCTCGTTGTATGGATTACGGAACCAAGTGAAGTTTGGAGTTCGCTCAAATACTGAAAAATTGACGTGGAGGTCAGACGACCTCAAAATTTCACACTTCTGAACTCAGGAATTTTACACATGTAATCAGAAATCAAAGTCATTATGTTGATACGTAAGTCTCAACATACGACTTTGCATGAATTATTTTCTCTATTGAAAAATCTTCACCATCCATAAAAGACCAAAACGCCATTCTAAAATAGTCTCAGAGTTACCACCAGTAATACACAAGTAGGTACCAGTGTGCTTTTACTGTAAACTACGCGGCAACTATCGAGGGTCAACTTCTAGCGATCATTTCAACAAAAGGTGAAGGGGATAGAACTTCTCATAATGAGGGTAATGAGCATTGAAAACAAGCAAGACTGCTTACCTCCTGGAGCTATATGAGCCACTATGTGCACCGTCGGTTTACATCCAGCTGAACCTTGCTTTCGACACCCTTGAGCAGCTTTAAGTTCGCTTTCCATGAAGGCGAACTGATTTGCCGGATCGTCCTTGTTTGTGAAGTTAACGTACGCTTTATTTGCGCTAGAAAATTCAGGAACAGTTCACTGAGCTTCCACGGCAAGGATAAGGCTCAGGAGGCCATCGAGTCAAATGTGCGCAGCTATACGCACGAGGTGGAAGATGATAGGTTTACAGATAGGTTTACATTTACAGATAGACAGAAGAAGAAGATAGGTTTACAAAGTTGCCAGTACAAAAGTCAACACATACTACTATGAAGTTAGTCAGTTTTTGAACCAGATCTGATGCAAGGTGTTGAGAACCCACACTATGGGCCGCTTTGTGTTCTCATCGGAAATCCCTAACTACTGTTTCCCTTTGCCAAAAGCGCTGAAGTATGAAGGTACAGGAGACGGGATGGGAACACAATGAATAGGAACTATGAATTAAAGTCAGTTGATTAGTTAAGTAATGAGTGAGTAATGAGTGGTAATGAGTTAGAATGCAAGAGGCCCAGGATCCTTCACGCCCTTCGTGTGAACTGTAGATTTTTGGCATTTTTATAGGGATGTGGGGTGTGATGAAGTGGGATCGTATATATTTGATGACAGGGTATAGGAATTGACACTTTGAAGACTTATGTTTTGACTTGATGAAAAGAATAAAAGCTTAAGTGCAGTTCCGAGTCCCAACCGAACCATGTTAGTCTTTTGGCGGCATCTATTCGGGGGAAATATCATTGAGAAGTTGATCATCAATCAAGGGATCGTGGATAGTTGATGACAAGGGCTAATAACAACAAGACCTAAGAACTGCCTCCTAATCACTCCTCCTTTTCGTATCCCAGCGTTGCTACGTCAGTGTGTGATGTAAGGTGTGACTGGGCTACAAAAAATGATAACAGTGATAAAGGCTGGTAAAAGATTCCAGGTCTTAGTTCCAGAAGGAAAGACTCTTGAGCCATACTCTCCAGGAGGTTTCGAGATCTCGGAGCTGCGGGCGTGCCGAGCTCAACACGTCTATCATTATATGGTCGCATGAATGAAAACCACGTACCTTGGACTGCTGACCAACATTCATCAAAATTCCCTTGAAACATGACGGAAAAAACCCACTTGTAATATAAGTTTGTGTTGAGTACCAAAATCGTGGCGTTCCTGAGCTCGTGCTTGTAATAGCCACCCAACAGAAATCTTTCCTGAAAGTCGGGATAACAGTTTTCCTGAAGAAATAATAAATTCAAAAACTTCAAAACATTACATCAACTAGCAAGAATCTATAGGTGAAGAGTCTTGTTGTTAAACCAGTCGATCAATCTGCTTACGCAGGACTTCTTTTCCTCCTTGAAATGCGGGCCTGATTTTCCGTTTCTTTTTCCGGAACAAGTAATCCACTTCTGACCACAGTTTTTCAAAGGGGGGGGGGGGGGTCTTCTAATCACGCAGTTAGTAAAAATTCCACATGGGACGCCTACGCTTATCGCCTATGCTCAGAAGATCTCCAGTTGTCGTCTTCAACCTAACAATTACCATCCATCAGGAATACGATCCTTCCATTTATTGCATCTACTGGCGCCTGTAGTAGACGTAACGGAGGAGTCAGCGTGGTCCTTATCGAATCGCAAAGCTTGAGTCGTACTCGTACTCGTCATAAACTGCCAGCAGAGAATGAACTCAAACTTGTTCTCACCATATGGTGACTTATCCTTACCACTTCCCTTATCTTTCACTTTTCTCAACCTTCTCTATCCTCCCGTCCTATCCTATGAAACATCCAAAACTTTTAGGTCACATCGTATATATCAAAAGGGATGAAGCCAAAAATTTAACATTGCTTATCACCTTTATCAGCTCCTAACCATTCTGTATAGTTATATGCGATCCAGTCGCACCCTATAATACACACTGAAGCAGCAATACTCCGTCGCCATACGAAATGAAAAGGTGATTTAGCGGCATTTATTAGGGTTTATCAGTTGTTACTAGTCCTTATTGCTTTCTATAGCTACTTATCAGCCTCTATCCGTTGTTATCTGCAGTTCTCAGGAACCATCATCGGTCCCTTTACACACCTCATCACCTACGAAGGTGCCAGGGTTCTACTGTCAACACGTAGGCATAACGGATTCAGTGGATCTTCCCTTCTACGGCTCCTCCTATCAATTGTAACCATTTTCCCATCATCTACCATCAGTATTCCCATCCTACTGCACGTATCCCCTCCACATGTCGAGAGGGACAAAAGTTATGAATTTCCAGTCAAGCAACCGAGTCATAGTCGATGTACAGGTCGGCTCATTAACCAACCTTAGAGGGATGGAAGGCATGGTTGACCTGAGCGAATATCAATCCGGGATTTGAACTCTGTGACAATGCGCGTGTGATGTGCGCCTTTGTACTATGGCCCGTATGATAACTAAGCGATTTCTCAGTCAATTTACTGACTTTTAGGTGGGTTAAGATCCTATTAAGTTCTATCTTTCAACTGACTGCAGTGTCAGTAGGCGACCAGAATGGGTGGTACAGTTGTTATCGAATTTATCATATTATATGGATCAATCGTTGGAAGTGTGGAAAAATCAGAAGATGAAGGTCTCGTTGAAATTCCAATTCTTTCCAAATATATAAATATAAAATAATATAATATAAATATAAAAATAATCCAAATATCCTACTTATATAATCGGCTAAGTGTGTCTGTTGGTGTGTTTGTGTGCTTGTGTGTGTTTGTGTGTGTGTGTGTGTGTGTGTGTGTGTGTGTGTGTGTGTTTGTGTGTGTGTGTGTGTGTGTGTGTGTGTGTGTGTGTGTGTGTGTGTGTGTGTGTGTGTGTGTGTGTGTGTGTGTGTGTGTGTGTGTGTGTGTGTGTGTATGTGTGTGTGTCTGACCGGAAATTCATAACTCCTTTCCCCGTGGATCGAAAGCGTTCAAACTTGGTAGGAGTACAGGCGGCAGGATGGGAACACTTTTAGTGGGTGGCAGGACCGGACTCCCCCCAAAGGGGCGGGGTTTGTGAGAAATAAATGTTCGAGCAAAAATTCATAACTCATGTCCCCGTGATCCTAGAGCACTCAAACTCGGTAGGAATACGGGCGGCAGAATAGGAACACAAATAGTGGATGGCAGGACCAGACTCCGCCCACAATGGGCGGGGTTTGTGCAAAAATTCACAACTCCTGTCCCCGTGATCCTAGAGCGTTCAAATTTGGTAGGAGATGTGGGAACAGGAGAAGAACACTCACTATTGATGCAAGAACAGACTCCTCCCACAATGAGCGGGGTTTGTGCAAAAATTCACAACTCCTGTCCCCGTGATCCTAGAGCACTCAAACTCGGTAGGAGTACGGGCGGCAGGGTAGGAACACTAATAGTGGATGGCAGGACCAGAGTCCGCTCACAATGGGCGCAATAAAGGATAGAGGATAGGCGTTGATCAATCCCGTCTGAGGGATGCGCCCCCCCACTCGACTTCTTTTTCAGAATCGTAGTGGCGTAATGAGTGCGTGTGTGGCCTATACAATGACTTGCGGTGGCCAGCCGATGTACAAGTCAGCGCTTTTATCCTCCCAGACGAGTCTGGTAGCAATTCACCGACCCCGGAGGGATGGAAGGCTTGGTTGGCCTAGGCGGGCATCGATCCGGGATTTGAACCCCCGACCGTGCGTGTGATATAGTGCGCCACTTCCCCTACACCACCTCCGCCCAATGGGCGCAATACCCGATAAAATTGTCAATTTGGCCCCAGAGCGTTCAAAGTATTCCAATTGCACGAAAATTTCACGGAGGTATGTTTCCTTAGCCGAGCTGTCCCCTTTTTTTCTCCTTCGTGATATTATACGCCGATTTAATAATCGCTTTTGTGGTATTATGCGATGTTCTTACCGGACACAGCGAAGATGGCATACAGAAAAAATCGCTCCCAATTCGGAGCTGATGCCGAGTGCGTAGAGTTTTCAAGGAAAATGAGAATCCGAAGAGTTATTTATGCATAGCAAACTTCTAACAGGAAGGAGGATTTTCAAAATGAAGAGCAATCGATTGACACTTTTAATCGTAGGCGCTAGCGTGGGCATATGTTGCACGCATTGGCGTGCGTAGCCCAACTGGTACTATATATAAAGCGCTCGCGTCTGCCTGTCTGTCTGTTTGTTTGTTTGCACGGAAATTCATAACTTCTGTCCCCGTGGACTTAGAACGTTCAAATTTGGTAGAAGCACAAATGGCAGGATGGTAACACTCATGGTGGGCGACCAGACCGGATTCCCTCCACAGGGAGCAGGGTTTGCGCGAATTAAATGTTGGAGCGGGAAAATCATAACTCCTATCCCCGCGGACCAAGAGCGTTAAAATTTGATAAGAGTACAGGAGGTAGGATGGGAACACTTATGGCGGGTGGCAGGAGCAGACCGCGTCCACAGGAGGCGGGGTGCACGCGAATATTTTCAATTTGGCTTTAGGGCGTTAAAACTCGGTAGGATAAGAGGCGGCAGTACGCGCACACTTATGTTGGGCGGTAGGGCCGGACTGCGCCCACAGGGGACGGGGTTTCCGCGAGTAAATGTCTGAGCGAGGAACACTGACGATAGTAAAGGCCTTATAGAACAAGATCCGAACACAAATTACATCCAAGCGCCTCGGACAATGTCAAAAAGATGAATTCTAGAGATCGTAACTCGAGAAGGAGGTGACGAAAATGGACGCGCGAGGCATGCTAGATAGAGTATGAAAAGCTCTTCCAACTACATACTAATGAGTACACCTGACCATCTCCTGCGCTCGAGCGTGAGTAGAGAAAGTGTCATGTCGGCGCGAAAATTCATGTCATATTGCTTCAAAGCATGAGGCACCCATCGACCGAGTTTTCGCACCTTGCCGATTGACTTCAATCCACGAGTAACTGTGGTCTGACTCCCCAAGGATGACTGCCAGTTCACGAGTAATTTGATACGGATCGGCTTCCACCTGGCTCCGCAGCACCTCCAAATCCTGAACTTCGTGTGCCACTTCTGAATTGTGCATCTAGCAGGAGCACTCTCCTTGTAAACTTCCTTAATACGTCTATCGATCTCCGCGGCTTCCTGGCAAGATAGAAAAAGAAATAGTGCTCTGGCGTTACGGAGGTGGAGTTGTGACGGCTTGAAATTATGGGGCACGCTTGCAGGAAAAGAAACAGTTAGGTGTGTTCTTTAGTGTGTATTTTGAAGAGCTTTTCATACTCTATCTAATAATGCACGTGCGTCCATTTTCGTCTCCTCTTTGCCGAGTTATGATCTCTAGAAGTCATCGCTATCATTTTGTCCGAGGACTTATGACTCAACCTATTATTTCCGATCTAGCTTTAATTCTTTGATATGTTTCATTCGACAAGAAGGGTGAGTGCTTTGATAGGAACCGATTATAAATTTTGGTTCACTTCTTGCTTACGACCGCTACCCAGCGAAGGTTGCGTTTCAAAGGTCACGAATCCTCTCTGCTCTGATATCATTCATGGCAGAACAGAACAGAACCGACCGCTGATAATCTGGGAGCCTCTGTTAATGAAATATCGTTAGAGAAAAAGTTTCATTGATACAGTCACCTATTTTGGCACTTCTCCTTGAGGAATAAAGAGTCACTAGGCCTTTTTCAAGAGACTTTGCTAATAAAGATGGTGGGCACATCCAACTGTTAGCAACGATGGGATGAGCTCCTTTTACTTTCTGCGTATCCAGATGAGTTGATTGGTTAATTAATGTGACGCGCGCGTTAGCGTGCATAGCCAAACTGGTGTGTTGATAAGCATCAAAGTAAGCCATACTGGTAGCACAAGTTTTTCTGGCAGTTCTTGACTACATTAAATGATTATGGCAAAAAAACTAGGGAAAAGACGTTTGTCTTGTTTTTTTACTTTGGCGCTATTTGTCGCATGATCAACTATGAGCCGTATGGATGCGATCCCATCGGCCGACCCTTTCGGCTCAGGTATCCCCACAAGCTAAATCCATTCATCAGTATAACGGACTTAATGCCATCTATTATCCTCTTGTGCCAGACGACACATTAGAATATACGTTTCACTTGATCCAAGGTAACCTTCGGTACTTTCGTGAATCTCCAGCGAAAAGAGGACTGACCTGATGAGCAGCTGCGTATGCTTACTTCCGCACTACGCTACATACACTCCTTTCCACAGGTAGAAGCACCCTACAGTGCGAGATTAGGTAATCAATGACTGAAGCTTTGTTAATTCGATGATACAGGTAATAGGTTCAGTTGTCATTGTTCAAAGTGTTCGAATGGTACTGCTTCTACAGTTGCTGTTCATCTTCGGAAGCTTACATCTACACAGTTATAGCCAAAATGTGAGCAAAATGAGTTCTGAAATACTGTTTAAGATTACAAAAGATCTACAGAGGGATCAAGTGAACTATCCACGGAAAGTTCTGCTCATGATCGACGAAGATTTTAGAAAGCACAGGGTTCGCTTTTAACATTTAGGACGAGAAGTGTTGGTCGGCATGGTCTCCCTGTACGGTGACTTGCATTTCTCAGTCGCGCGAGGCTCAAGAGGCAAATTTTGCTAGACGATGGCGAGTATGGTTACCATTGCGATGTCCCCACACCTTTCCTCCGGATCAACTCACTCAATTCATGGCATGCGGTGACAGGGTTAGCGCCCCAACTATCTCTAAGAATGTTGTATTGCCAACTTCAGAACTTCATTCAGATCCCGCAATGTCTTGAACTAGAGGATATATTCAATCCTTCACCTCGTACCATCTATCGACTCATGGCGCTGGTTCTCCTTATGCTTCTAGCCGTTGTGCCGTCTGTCTTGATTTGTTGCAAGTTCGTCAATGCTTATCAACACATCATTTTACACAAAATTTGCTCATTGTGCCTGTTGACGTGACGGCGGATGGTGGTGGTGCGTTGGTGGGTGTGGGTGGGAAAGGGAAGGCGAGGAAGGTGAGTCTGTGTGTCTAAGGGAATGACAGAACGTTCAAACCTGGAAGGAGTACAAGCGGCAGGATGGAAGGAAGAGGAAGAGGCATCAGCTGAGAGGAACTAATAGGGAGCTGTAGAAGGGCCACTAGGTCCGTCACGTTCAGTGATGACCGCTCGAGCGACGCTTTGGTAGCTGTTGCTATCAAAGCGCTGCTCGAGTGGTTGAATTGCTTGGACGAGTTACTCGACGTAGAGACCACGCTGGACAGGAATCTAGGCGGCGAGTGAATAATGTACTTCTCAATGGAGATGTGGGTGCGAAGGAGCGCCATCGAACGGCCGTTTCCTTCATGTTACGATGAAGTGACATTGAACATCGTACTACCAATTTCCGTACAGATAGATATCCAGGTTCGCCTGTTTCCTATATTGATGTCTTTTCCTTGTTTAGGTACTCATCTGGTATTCCAGTGATTCGGTGGAAACGAAGTATTGAAACGTCACCACGCTCTAACATGATGGATGCTGTGGTTATGACTGATCAGTTGGAAAGCATAAGAAGCCAATATGCCCGACAAATAGACCTTCAATCTTCTCAGTACAAAACAGCGCTGTGACAAGAACAGCTCTTGAAAAATGCCTCCTTAGATTATCATTTACTTTTCAATGCGTACATAGTCGACCATCTTAATAGTAGCTATTTTGAAAATCTCTTTTCCGTTATTTGTTCGCTTTTTCTTCATATGCTGCTCCGTGAATTTGAATATGGCACCAAGTATAAAAAAGCTTGAATACTGTATTTGTTAGACCATTTACCCGAAAATTTGCGACAAATTCAAATAGACTTCTTCTGGGTCTTGGTACCAAAGGGAGTTTAATGCTAAGGAAAGTCCACGTTGGATAATGATTCGTAATTGAAGGTACCCTGAATCCACTGCCACGGGGTCCTCAATGTACGGGTATGATTGCGCAGATGAATGATAACTTACAGAATCAAGAGCATTATGAACGATTCTGCTCCCAGCTCTTGATACAGCACGTTGTAAACTTCATACTTATCTGTTTCCTTCCAAGAACGGTGACTAGATTAACCTAATGGGAAGGGTTAAAGATAGGGCTGAGTGGTTGATCACTGCAGGGTATCTTCCCGGTGCACAGTATGTACAGTAGCGCTCAAAAGTCTTCGGTGAAATGGTTCATCAGCCGTACTTTTCAGTCGTAACTCCTTTCCTACTGGATCTAATAGTGCGAAATTTCTATATTTGGAGCGTGGGTGTATTGTGAATATTTACCACTATTAACCTGCAATCTGACCATTTTCCAGATATTCCAAAGGGCATGAACTCAGAATAGACTGAAAATACAGATGATGGTCCTTTTAGAACCTCTTTCCTTTTCGTCACGTCTAAAGTGTACGAGCGGTAATGCCGAACGCAATAGACTAGAAAAACGCACATAAGGTGGGAATAAGTGCAGACGTCAACAACTTTACTTTTAGCAAAATCTGCTACTCCAACAAACACCTTGCTCTATCTGTGGATGTTGCAGCTTTGCAGTCAGATGGTGTTGGGCAGGGTGAAATATGCTCTAGTTAAACATATCCAAATTTTGCGCGGTTTGGTCTACTAACAAAAAAGTTATGAACGAAAAAGCGTGAAAGCATTTTACTGAACACTTTTGAGCGCTACTGTATGATCGCGTGAGCAGTCAACTGGTGCTAAGTGGGTTGGGGGGGACCACGCGGCGCGGTTGCGGCGCGGCACCCTGCGCTCTCCAGCGATGTGGTAGTGGGCCTGAGTCTGAGAAGGAATGGTAAGGTTGTTCTGATGTGTTTCGTGATTCGGAACAAACAATATGCTTGCATATGATGGATACACTTCTTCTGAGCCGATAAAACCTATTTTTTAATAAGGGAAGGGGCTCCGGGGGTGAGTGAGGTGGTTGTCTCGTGTAAAAAGCTGAGATGAGATAAAAGTTGGACGTCCAATTGGCTCACCCACCCCGGAGCCCCCCCCCCCCCCCCCTTCCTAAAATTAGGTGAAAATACACAGTTACAACATAAAAAAACTATGAAACGTCCCTAAACACCGTTTTGGCAGGGTGCCGCGCCGCCTGCCGCGACGCGTGGTCCCCCCAACCCACTTAGCACCGTCAACTTGACCTTGCGGTGGTTAAATTATTGGACTACACCGGGTGTCCGTTCCGGTTAATATGGGAACGACAGTTCTCCTTTTCCATGCATCTGGAACAACTCTTTTAAAAATCCTGGTGCTTAAGAATCAGGTGAACCTTTCGATCCCGTGCTCCCCGAAAGCCTTCCATGACTCGATTGGTACCCCATCCTGACAATTTAACTTCGCAACCTTCCTCTTCCACCAAATCTCGTGCTCTCGGAGTGCCTTATATTGAGAGCAATCTCATTTGTGGTGAGCATGGAATCAGGAGTTCATAATTGATTCGGCGCCACCTTTCATCACCCAATTCCACTTATGAGAGGCAAAAGAGTGTATATTTCAATATTACAGACTTACCCGTTGAGGCTCAGCTGTCACTACTTAGTTTCGTCGAATATTTGACATTGAAATGTCACCTCCAAGCAACTTAACATAGCCACAAGATTTTTGTTTTCTCCTATAAACCGCTCCTTCTCGGAGTGATAATTACCAACCGCTTCCATATCTCACTTCTACGTTGTTCTGTCGTAGTACGTATGGCTTACCTTCTCGCTTTCGCCTAGCATTTCTTTCCATAACTCCCACATTTTTGAGTACAATATGCTGTTGTTTTCGAAGGCATTCGCAGGTGCATAGTCATGGTTTCCAAATGTAGGAAGAATCAGTCGATTTGGGAAACGAGAAAACAGAAGAGATGTAGTGAGATTCATCACATTCATAACATCTGAAAAGAATGATTCGAAGTTAGCCAACACCCTTACGCAATAAAATAGTAGAATAGATTAAAATGCTTAAAAGCATTTGAAGCAATGTGGAATAGGGTCAAGGGGAACGTTTACCTAACCCATAGTTAAAAATATGGGGACAGATTCCATACCCCGGAAAGCACCTAATCCATTTCAATTTCAGTAGAGGTGGAGCCATGCTAATAGCCGTTCGGAGATAATCTGCCGAAAATTCCGCAAGAATCCATATCCGGCTTTTTTCTCGCCTACTCAACCGCAAAGTGGTCGACTCGCCTATCCCTACTCGAGACGTACTTCTTTACGGCCACTACGCTGCATCATTGGGATTCAGGTCAAAATTTGGTCTAGAGGCTGCTTCGAAACAGTTGTGGGCACGTCTGCTTCGAAGCTCCGAAGCTGAACACAAGAAGGTCAAGGATGAGAAACATTCTGGTCAATCGACTGCAATATCATGAGATCTCAAGAAATTTTATGAGCATAAGGGCAGTTACGGTGGATGAGAAATTCCGGAGTATTCCATAGTTTCCAGAAGTATGGATTTTCAATAAATTTCGGGCAGATACTTCACGAACAAACTGGCCATAGCCACAGTCAGGTGGTGAGGGTTGGCAATCAACAGTTTTTGCACCACCTTTGTAAGCTGTAAGCTCGAGGTATTCCCCGCCGTATGCAGTAAGGAGGAAGGGTAGTCAAATGCTTTTAAAATGCTTACGCTATTCATTGACAAAGTCACTCACAGTTCCAGTCGTAGCCATCCACGTGTGGGACGTTGTCTCCAGTCCAAATTATGAGATCAGGATCGGTAACAATCCGTTTTGCCTCATCTATGGCATGTATGACAAGAGGCTGAAATGTAGCACATCTCCTTCGTTCAAACACTATGCTGATGTAGTTCTCATCTGGTAACGATCAAAATGACGATAAAAGAACCTGTAAAAAGCTGAGAAACTGAGCTACCCCATTTGAGTTGCTACAAAACAACTGCGGCGATAGTCTTACCTTGGGTGCATCGCACATATAGTCTCCAAAAGGTCCTAAACGGCTCTTTGTGATGTTGGTAGTGTTATGACACATATGCTGATTGTCTCCAGTTACAGAGTAGTCGACGTCCAGATGAAAATCGGCTAGGTGAAGAATTTTCAGTGCAGTGGCACCAGCTAGCAGGGCAAACATGAGCAGTACGAGCTCGTACTTCATATCCATCCACTGGAAAGCCATAAATAGAGGTGTCAGAAGTATGGGATTGTTTGAAGAGCTTATGCGTTCCTCTCCAGGAAGATATTATTTCACGATTCGCTCTGTAAGTTTCATTGCCGTAACCGATATTTGGAAAAGACCTGTACGACAAAAATGCTGTCTAGTTTTTGTCACCATATGAGCACTAAGAGTTGATCCGATCAGTGGGAACGAAATTGCTGCGTTTATATTAACGAGAAAATGATTTTTGGGTTATCCTCCCATAAAAAAGACATTCCCTTATCCACTGATATATTTTTTGAAGTTAGATCTCCAACAACTATTTGCAAAACACAAAATATTAAGATTCACACTCGAAAAGCAAGTGCCGAAGATTTTCTACAATCGGATGAAACTATGTGAGGGATTAAGAGAGAAGAGAGGTGAGAGAAGACAAAGAATTACAGCGCCAGAAACGAACAGTTTAGTCAGCAGAGATTGCTTCAGAATATCCAAAGAGAGAACATGTAGAACCGATTTTGTCATTGAAAATGTGCTCATAGCAAAAAGATGGAAACCTCAGACGATCTACCAATACTACGGGAAGAACATGGTGCTCTTCCGAGACTTAGCGACTCCTGTTAGTGAAGCCCTAAGCCTATTCTGCTATGGTGTTGTATAGAATTGAACAGCTCCCGACTTGCTAGTCTAATGCCATTTCTTTATGAGTATCACTTCTCATCTCCGGTTACCACTCTGTCTTGACGACGAAAAATTATTAGGCCAGGTGAGCAAAAAAAGCAAGGTTTCACATTGCTCAGCTCAATCGTTTACTGAATTCAGACTTTTCAACGACTTTTGAGAGTTTCGATTATGAAATCCGAGTTGTCGGCAGACAAGTGCTATTGCTTGCCAACCAAAGAGCAAGGCTGATCGCAAGAAACCAATGAGTAGTACAGAAATGATTGCTTTGAAAACACAGTAAAAGGGCTCCAATAAAACAAAAAAGCAGTACTCTTAGCACTGAATATCTGTGTAAATGGTTTTGGGTAAGAAATGACAGCTATCTACACACCACAAAGCTACTTAATGACCATAAAATGTCCTTCTGACACATTTACATAGATAAGGAGGCCATAGTAAGTATCCGACTTTTTACTTTCCTTTTTTCTTTTCCTCTGCAGTCTCATTTGTACTGCGGAGGGAGAGAAAAAGAAACCCTGGAAAAAAAGTCGGATACTGAAAAAAAACACCGCTCAACCCTTGTAGGTTTGCCGCGGAATTTCGACATCTCTCCTGGCTCGTGGCCACAGGCAAGCTTTTGAGCGAGCGAGCGTTGTGTTTTATTTCAACAAGGGTTTAACCGTAGCTTTATCTGAAAGGCTCCATTTGGTCCGCGTCTTTTCACACCCAATCACTCGGTCACTCTGGTATACCTGTGTTTCACTTTCGTCTGACAATGTAAACTCGGTGCAAGTCAACAAGTACTCTCTTGGGCCTAGGGACCGAAACACTGGCCCTACAAAGTTTGAAATCTTGGAAAGGCTGAAGCAAGCATACATACTAGTTAAAAATCTCGTAATGTTTTCGAGCGAAAGGTCTCGCTCTAGCTCGAATCATAAGTCGTGCCAAAAGTTTTGAATCTCAGCCAGCCATACACTTTTTTTTCGGCAAGAGGTTTTCTAGATTACCTTGGAATAATTCTGCCCATATTTCAGCTTCGCCAGACATTAACATATGAAAATTATTCGTGTACCAAGAAGCGCTCTGTCCCACCTGTACCTATTTTCAACATCGCACATGTCCCATGGAATTCGGAAGATGATCTCTGCTCTTATGCAGAAGGGAAGTATGACACAATATGGTATACGGCATAGAATGGCGTAAAAGCAATTGCGGATCTGTTGCCGGCTATAATAGTAACTCTACCTTTTTAGCGTTCTTTCCCCTCGATCCTTGGTGAATGGACTGGGATTATCTTTGTCGTCTTCACTACCCCCCCCCCCCCAGATATTTCTGACTGTTGTCCACATCGCGCGTTTCCTTCTATTTAGCTCCCGAACTAGGTCGTTAACCATGTTACTTCTTGACCAAGACACACGCAGCTACATACATAGAGCTGAAGGTATTCGTTCCCTTGAGCGTAAAGGGAGCACCGGTACGAATCCGTTCCGCATGAACATCGTTTTCGTTAGGTTCAGTCGTAATCCGATCTTTCCACAAGCGCTGTCGAATTGGGCGAGCACCCATTCCGCCGTTATAAGCCTGACATCGTCTGGAAAGAGGAGATGATGGTCGCGAGGTCGACCTTTACTCCCATTTTTTCGTATTCCAAATGGCACATGATGATCTCGGGAACGTCATTGAAGAATCATTGTTAACATTGAATCCTTCTTCACCTCGTACCCCTTTTGCATCATTACAGGTAACGCGTTAAGAGCCTAGCCAGAACTCTGACGATAACTGGTGGGAGACTCTTCGGATGTTCTGTTTTGATCCTGTTGGTACCAGGCGCCGTACGATTCTTCATCGACGTGATGATACGTCGAATTTCGGAAGGGAGAACTGAAGGGACTATATATCCATCTTGCCTACGATGATAGGTATGCAGGTAAGCGAGGCTCTCGACCAGATCTGAAAAGGAGGTCGTATATGACCTACACCACTGCCCTTCAAAATACAGTAACTGTTCCATCAGAATGAAGGAGGGAAATCATCTCGGTCTTGCAATTGGCGGAACTCCGGCGGGTTTTGCGATTACAAGCTAAGATGACTCATAAACTCTCATTAAAAATCCTAATTACTTTAAAACAGTGAAAGGATCGGTGAATGTGCATGTCTGTAATTGTTGGTCCACAACTTACGACCTCCATTATTTTGACTATGAGGTGTTCCAGTTTCCAAAGCGTGAAATTAGTTCGATGGGACACAAACGGTAAGCGGCAAAAGGTTGTAGCCTGATAAAGGCTGATAAGAAGCGGCAAAAAGCAGTTGTAAATTGTCGCGCGATTAATGTTCACCGTTGAACCTAGATGTCCATAGGTATTACATGGATTGATGGGTCATAGTCGGTAAAGATTGGTAAGAAGTGTACGGAAAAAGGTCATTAAATCGATTGTATCTTCGCACTGATTAACGGTACCTGTCAGTCTGGCAAGTGGTCGACAGTCTTTTTGATTCTGATTGACTGACTGATTCTAGGGAAGGTCCTGGTAGCAAAAAGCTTCTTCAATCCAGAAAGATTCAATTTACTTTGGAGCGAGGAAGAAAAAGGAACAGTTGTTATGCTCAGTAAAAATGGCAACAGCTCTCGCTAAGAAAGAAAATAAAAAAAAGAAAAGAAAATTGCTAAGAAAGAATAACTAAGGCTCTAGAAACAAGACGAAAATTCACTTCCGCCAATGACTACCCCACTTTGTCTCACAATCAGAAACGTCCCGTTGGGGTACATTAGGGCGCCCACTGATGCTATTTATTTATTTATTTATTTATCAACGAACATGCCAGTAGGCATGTGGAACAATTAAGTTAGTAATAATACATTGCAAAACTATTCAACATCAACACATTGCATAGAACAAAATAAAAAAGGACAGATCAAATGCACTAGTCCAGTGCTCTTTTAAGGGCACAGTTCACGATAATTTTGGGTAGTCCAAATTATGATGAAAAATGGAAGACAAGATCGAAAATAGTGTCGAAAAACCGTTAAACTAGGGGCTGAACGAGAGTGAGTTAAGAAAAATGAAGAAGAGTGGGGCGTTCGGACGAGCTATACTATGTGTCTCACTGCGTGCGTGTGGGTTCTGGTGCGAATAAAAGACAATGGTAAGCGAAAATTTATTCACTTATAAGCATAAGTAAACAAAAAACCCTAGTAACAGCAGAAGTAGATCAGCTTTTTCCGCCTCTAGGAGTAGGAAATTAAATAAGGGATCGCGGCAGCAAGAAGAATAGCAGAGGAAAAAAGAATGGGAGAAAAACATCGCCTCATCACTCGGCGACAGCTGATTGTGTGTGGGTCCTAGAACGAAAGTTTGCAATCTGTATTGTCTCGACACTCGTCTCTGACGTCTGACGTGACATCGATGGAGAGGCGGGAAGGCCATTGACGTCCCCGCCCATTGAATTATCGTGAACTGTGCCTTTAAAGCATTATAGTTTGACGGAAGATTGCGACGTAAAAGAGTATTTAAAGGCGTGCAAATTCTACTACTGAAAAACTGTGACTTAACCTGGGATCGAGCTGAAGCAGTTGAAATTTCAGCGGAAGTACCTCTCGTATTAGAATGAACAATCACGAAAATTTTGGAGGCATCCCTTTTAGTCAGACCATTAAGAATTTTAGACGCCATAAGGAGATCAAGTTTATTTCGGCTCCACTCAAGCGATTTCAAACGGAAAAGTTTCTTTCGTTCAGAACCATCGGAATATCGGGATATTTTGCACGCAAGCAGCGGAGCATTAATTTGCGAGTGTAGTCGTTTTGAAATCCTTCAAAAGAATAAATATCCTTCTTTCTATAGGTGCAGAGAGAGTAGCCTCACATTCAAGAATTGGACGAACATAAACCTTAAAGCCCTCAACAAAGTAGATCGGTCAGTTGTACGGAGTACTCTGGAAACACTGAATATTCTGCGGAGGGCTTTAACCACTAGCGATTTGTAATGATTGGAAAAACAAAGAGTTATTTGACCCATGGATTTCATTATACGCTTCACAAGCAGGAAGCCATTTCATAATTAAGGTTACTTCATTTTTACCGTATAAGTTATATTCAAGCACACCGTATAATTCTAACAAAAGAATCGCCCAGTTGCAAAAGTAATTTTGAGGTCCCTCAGAAATGTTCTGCTTCCCAATAAAAACCGTTTAAGAGGGGAATGCAGTTGTGAAAGACACTACGTAACCATCGAGAAAACCGATTCCTACGGTAGTCATCACTTTTCGTAACTTTATGTAATGTATTACCTTGGCACTGGAGACACCAGCACTGGCAGACAGCTGTATCATAAAAATTGGGTTAAAAGATATGAAAAATGCATGAAGTAAAAGCAATCAAACATTGTTCTAAAGAACGTGCCTATTTGATTGACAGCTAATACGCACTTATTAAAAGGGCTTTGATAAGAAGTATAGGAAGCTGAGCAACGGGATGATAACGACACCTTGTAGTGTGCTTATCGGATTACTCCTCCGAACGAAAACATTGCTGGAGGGGACCGATAAGGAGTGAATCAACACTTCGGTGACAACGCAAATTCTCAAAAACTTTCCTGAAGGAAACTTTAAGATGAAAACTTATTGGACCAGTACAATAAGACCTATTAATCTTGGAAGTATTTGATAACGATCTCACTATGATAGCAGTTCTAATCTCCTTATAAAGAATATTCTTTCATCAAAAATTAATCTCAATAATGGTCATCATACATCTCAGATGGGCATGAATACAAAAAAAAACACCTTCCACCAACTCCTTGTCCTTTCCTCAGTGCATGAGAAAGCTCTTTGCGGGTCCGGAAGTGACCATCAGTCTGAGACATTGACTTACTTTTAATAAACTTAATCACGAATTTTACAGAGCTTCATGACCCTGATTAGCCTTGGGCTACCCAATATAGTAGACGAGGAAAAAAGCACAACAAACTAATGGCCACGAAAATTCAATTAGAATGCTTTGATGATTTGGGAGGTGTAAACTCTCGTATTCCCGTTTTGATTTCCTCTTGCTTCCGCACCTATATAGTGTTGGCGCTCTTGGTTACTCTACTTTTCGGCCGAAAATCACAAAAAAAACTGAGGCCTCAGATCGTGTAGGGAAAAAAGGAAAACGAGAAGGATACCAAACGCTAACGATGTTTAATCGAATATGGATGTTGGAGACGACATCCAGGTGCAGATCTCAACAAACGCTCAATAACAAACTTTGTTTACGTTTAATGGCTTTAGATTCACTGGGTAATAGAGTGCAGATCCATAAAAACGTATTTCCACCTGATACAAGACCAAGATAGCAATCACTGTTATGTGTAAGCGTAGAAAAAATAACATACAAATGAAATTTCAGAAAAAAATCATGTGGAAAAGATGTTATTATGCAAGAGTTTGACTCGACCACATATTATACATTGTGAAGTACAATGACGGGGAAACCGATAATGTTAAAGCTGAACGTAACCGTATGACGAATGCTGGGAAAACTACACGTGATAACAATGCAGAGGAGAACAGGAGTATTCATACGATAGAACATATATACGCATATGACAGCAGAAGTACCTAACCTGAGGAAACTACTAGCATGCAAAAGGATTAGAATATACATTATGAAGAATCTGAGGGTCTTAGGCACAGGGGCATTTATAGGTTTTGACTACTCAGAACTATTTCATTTGATTTTTCAAATACTGCAGTAACTGATATAAACCTGGTTTATAACCGTCAATATATTCAAATGAGACTCCATCATTTTCACGAGATTGAATGACACGAAAACGCAACATCGACGGTGGTAAAGAACACGGAAAGTACGCCTGAAAAAATGGGAACTCTCTTTATGTTTTGGGAAATCCTACACGGAAAAGATTTGTCACACCTGAATACTGGCATCGGCCTGCGTACTTGACAAGGGTATGTTTAGGCAAGAATCGAAGTTGCCCGCGTTCGACAATGAATCTCTCCCGTCACCAACTCCCAATGAAGCTTGAGCATCAACGTCTACATTGGACAACCTAAAAGTACACATTCTTCTTCTACCATCAGATAAGTCATAGGTAAGCAGTAGTGATAAGTAGATACTACTTCATCACGCTGGTCTTGTTGTGCCTTGCACATTTCAAGGTAGACAATTCATTATTATAGAGGTGTTACGGCTTGCTCCTATTCTTCAGAGGCACTAATTTAATTCAACCTTATGACGGGACTCTACCCCATCACGCAGACACTCCACTCTAGCCAAATGATCATCGAGTAAAGCCGTTCTGACCGCCGTTCTAATCCAGGACATTATCCGATGAAACTTTGCATATGACATACGAGTTGTACTCAAGTCTGAACGCACATCTATCCAGGAAGGAACTCAAAAGTGAGATTTCGAGCGAGCCTATTCCTTCGATTTCTCTGAAGAAAATTAGCGTGCATTTGGCCGTCACGTAGTTCCGTTTTTTCGTCAAAGCAAACATGAACAATTACAAAGCTCGGGAGAGACAGGGTTTTTTTTCATGATCAACAACCTCTTCATACAATATCTTTAAATTGGGCAGGATCTGTTCACGAAACATATAGGTGCACACTTGAAACAATATTCACCGAACTGTTCGGTTTGTGTGCTTTATTCAGAACGTCACTAGTTATCCTCTTCCTCTTGATCGTAATAAACTCTTAATTCACCTTGCTGCTCTATTGAGTAATGCAGTAATATGACTCTTGGCAAGAAGCTTCTCCCCTTTCAGGTAGTTATACAGTGACAATATTGCATTCCTTTGATAATATTTGCTACTCATGCAAATTCAAAGGACGGTCGACTTACTTACAGCCGAAGAGAGTGTAAAAAGAAAATGTAAAAGTGTCTACCTGCTCCTCTTTGCTTCGGGAGGTTTCAATTTAGCTTCTGCTCTCCTTTTTGAACGTTGATTTGTCCAAGTAACCCTACGAGCAGAGCAAGTAAGCTGAAATGAACAGTTTCGCAGTTATACTCCAACAAATACTTTGATTTACACTTAGGCTCGCAGCAAACAATACCATGTCTACACTTTCTCGTTCCGTTTCCACTTCAAGGCGTTCTAGGTGCGAGCGAACCCAAAGAAGAGGAGATGTTTTGAAATCAGTCGGGCAAATGAGGTAAAGGGATGCACAACTCTTCTGTAAAGCTCGTGAAGTAGAAAGAAAAATGAGGAAAAGAAACAATCGACCTACGTTCTCCAGCTGAATTTTAGCCAAAAATGTCCACGCTAAGACCCATCGTTGTGTTCTGCCTTGAGACAATGTTGACACTGTATACCGCACACCATCTATTCTAGACAGCCGACGGCATAGAGCATTGACACTACTCTTTTTACCGAGCATAGTTGTATAAATGCTGAAAGCAAGCCACTTGAAACTTCAATGCTCAGATGAAAATACGTAAGAAAGGTAGAAAAGCGCTCGGTGTTAGATGAGAACATTTAAAATGAAACAATTTATATATCCTTTGACTGAGATCAAATAGCGCTCCCAAAACATCTACGTTGAGCAAAGCCGTCAGTCGCAATCTCGAAGATGATCATTGCAACCGAACGCTCTGCATCTTCATTTTTCCAGCATGATCAGATGTCACGAAGAGATTTCAAATGTAAAATATGTGATTCTTCACAAATATTTGATCCGACAGTTTCAAAAGAAGCCAAATGAGGAGCAGTCCAATGAAAACTAACGTTTAAGTATGATCACCTGACTTGAGTTTGAAGAAGGACACTGTCATCTATAAGGCGTCCAACAAAAGCCACTTCACCACCCTGAAAGCAACGATGACTATAATTGAAACAGGAAACATGGAACCTATCTCAAGTCTCCATTTTAACTGGTAACAATGCAACCATTTTGGAAATGTGACGATTTTTATTCTTAGTGTGACTTTACTATCTTCACTGTACCTTACCTCTATGGAAGAAAATAGTCAGGTCGGACCATGACAAAAGACATGCAAAAACATATGGGAATTTCTGCAGAAACGATTTAGGGAGTGTTAGCAAGGTGTTCGACTTATTTTTCAAGAAAAATTCAAATAAAGTATTTTTCCCAACCTTGCCCATTATCACTGAGACAACCCCTCAACTGACCTCGACTTCAAGTTCTCCTCGGCGTGCTACTGTCGCAGATCGGGGAGGAGCTCGTTCCGCTTCAGAAGAATCAACTGCGCATTCATTCAACATGGCTCCGGAAGCTGTATCGACAGAGAACCTCTAAGACGAGTTAGCAGAACACGACAGCATACATATGCAAAATAAGGATCAATAAAAATAAAAACCTTATCAGTTTCGCACGATTCAAAAAAAGGAGGATTACACATACAGAACGAGAATTGCAAATCGCTGAACTGTCGAGTCAAATCCTGGAATAGATTACAATAAACGGAAAAAAGTTACTAGTTTCTGATAATCTCTACTTAATTTCTATCTCTACATATACGAAAACTTAATTCTAGGCACATGACTGCAAAAAATGAAGCAACAGCAGAACACCGGTTGAAATCAGCCAGAAATGGAAAGAAATATCTTACGATAAGATCACCCACCTTGATTAGTGTTTGAGAGTGTTCATTGACATGTACAACCCGAACGAGATGACTGAGCTGATTACGAACAACATTGCCGTTGGCTGTATTAGCGGCTTCATCATTCGCTTCAGTTGCTATGAATTTCCATCCAGCCCAACGTGCACCCAACAATGCATAAACACAAGACGCACCAGTACCTAAAGCCATCATCTGGTTAAAATTATTGGCACACCTGGAAGCTACAAAAAACGGATCGGCAGACTTTGAAATGATCCGGAAGCTACACTACACTCCTTCACTTCAGAAAAGAAAAATACCATAAAAACCAAAGCATGTACTCTAAAAAGTCTAAGAATGTATTAGAAACAATAGCGAAAGTACACTGACCAATGTCAATACCAACAATATCGTCTTCAATATGGTTGAGTTTTAATAAATCTTCAATAAAAAGTATATAATTTAAGCGTTGAGGAACACGAGGCACTAAACAGCCATGTGGAAGCTCAATCTAAAAGAAAATTATGGTGAGGAACATTAATGATTGGAAGTGAACATGGGGCTCACCTCGAGATCAAAATCCTTTTTGAGTAAAGCTTTTGCGAGCGAACGAACAGCTCCGTCTTCTTGAAAATTAACAAATACCTGAAGACAAGGCAGAATGGCACGATATGGCAAAACAGCAAACAGATTAGATTTTGAGGCTTCCTGAAAACTCACCCTGCCATTACTTCCTAACGTACAATGTGCACGGAAATCGGCAAACCGAGTGGCCAGATCATTGAAATCTGGAGGCTTGTCCTTGTACGGGTTACGAGGATGCATATAACGATTTAAAGACATTTTACGTTGCAGATCGGCCTTTTTCCATCCTAAAACTCCACTGGTTTGACAATCAAAAGTGATAAAAGCCAAATTGTGCAAACAAACCAGAAATACGAGACGAGAAATTAATTCGCTTCAAAAAATGATATTAGGTTGGCAAATAAGTCCTGCGACAAAAAATTTGAAGCGTTGAAAATTTGTATCAACAGTGTGAACACGGTAGCAAAGGTGATAAACTTGTAGGACGTTCCCCGGGTAATCAACACATGAGTAAATAAGGGCATGCGTGTGGGCTTTTGCAGCATTACGGTCAATGAATGGACAACACCCCATTCGTACCATCACCTTCTACTAAGCACGCCAAGGGAAAAACGCGGGTGTAGCGGCTCGAAATATTAGCAATCTATTCAATGCTAGCACTGCTCACCGATCGACGTTCAATAATCGGTTGGATCGCTTCACTGCAGGAGATACCAGCCTTCGGGGTAACGCAAGCATCGTCCCCTAATTCAATGGATGTTGAAGGAATCCATCCATTATGAGTTGCTAAACGCAGACAAGATGGACACAGCTATCGTTTGCCCTTATGATCCCCTTCACTTGGTCAACAGGGTTAAAGAAGGACGATTAAAGCCGTAAATCAGGTCCCTACACAGGGACAACGCCGGTCAAAAATTCGCTTTAGACCCACGTCAAAAGTTCACCGATCCCGCTCGGTTCCAGGTTATTCATCAGTCGTACTCGCGGAGTGTTCCCCCTTTTAACTACCAGGTGCTCCGCCTTTTTGAGCATCCCGTTGTGGAAAAGAAATTTGTAACTTAATGTGATCCAAAAACGGCAGCCAATTTTTTCTCTGAGTCACAGCTCCCTCACTCCTGAAGGGATGGCATCAGTGATTGGCTCAAAGGATAAGAGAAGGTTGTCGACTTCTTCGGTAAATATTTTTCCGAAAATTGATTGACATGAAAAAATTTAGAAATGATTTAAGAAAGGTCTCAATTTTGTCGCAGGACTTATTTGCCAACCTAATATCTCTCGATTCATAATGTTAGATTATCTAAAATACAAGTTTTCAAAGCAATGAAGCAGCACAGCAGCAAGCGGGAGTAGCAAAGTAAGAAACGTTCGCTATCAAGTGTCAAGGCCACCCACTGTTTCAAGAGAAAAAAAAAACAAAAAAAAAACAGCAAACTGACAAATCAAAGCAGACATTCCGTTTCACTTGAAAAAAAGTGAAGCAACCACTCCGTTCTAACGTCTGCCGCTAAAGGATGCCACCGAAGATGGAGGGAAAACGTGTTGCCCACCTTTTTATGTATTTCACCCACTCCCCCCCCCCCCCCCTTCATGAGAAACTGGTTGATACCTGATGCTCCCTTTATGCTAAGCGGAACGAATATCTCTGAATGCTCTGGCTTTGTGAATCTGGGTCGGAAAGATAACATGATGAACTACCTAGCTACGGAGCTGAGCAGAAGGAAACGCGCCGCGTGGGGAGCATTTAAGAATATCGAGGGAGTAGTGAAGAAGACAAAGAACATCCGGCTCCGCGCTCACCTTTTCGACACTGCTGTCCTTCCTGCTTTGACGTACGCCTCGGAGACTTGGACTCTACGAAATTAGGACGAGCGTGCTGTCAGCGTTACTCAACGAGCTTTGGAAAGGACGATGCTCGGAATTTTCCTATACACTCAAGTGCAGAGGGGAATCCGCAATTCCGAGCTCCGTCAACGAGCGGAGATCAGGGATGCCGTTGATTACGCAAAGAAATCGAAGCACAGGTGGGACGGCCACGTTTTGCCATATAGTGGTGGTCGTTGGACCAGGGTGGTTACTCACTGGAGTCCTCGGGACATCAAACGAACGCCAGGACGGCCGCCAACGAGATGGTCAGACTGCTTCACAAAAGCTCTAAACGAAAGGAATGGTGAGCCTCGTGTCCCTGAAGCGAGGACGACTCAATGAACATCTCTGACTCGCGAGAGGGACGATGTTAGGTGATACACCCACTCCTCAACTATGCGGTGCTCCTTGATAGCACCATTGATCATTACTAATGAACCAAGCGTACCAATCAATGATACTACCAATGGCTCAAATACTTCTACCACTGACCAATAATCAGTAATACCAAAGATAATCATTGAACCGAAACTAACTGTCGAGAACACGAATCTAAATTAATGGCACATGTACAAGGGGCACAGTAATTGGAAAATAAGCTCGGCCCAGGTGTTCCGTCCCCAAGCATGGCTGTATCCTTCTTAAGTTACTTCAGTCACAAACAAAAGGCACTACAAAAACACGTAGACGGGATATCTCATGGAATCCACGCGGAGATGTAACGAAAACGACCAGGAAACGACCAGCTAGTTGTGTCTTGTGTGATTGCAGTTAATGTAATCTACTTTACGTAGTAGCTGTTTATTTTACCGGCTTTTTCTTTAAAATCTGAAGAGAGACTTCTGGCACAAAGTGAAATATTTCCAAGTTGCATCGGGTTTGCTGCTCTGATTGGGATCTCAGGAAGGGTCCAGATTTCTTCAACAGTCCAGTGGCAAATATAAGCTATTTCTTTATGTTCTTATTAAATTACCATTGAAATTTCTTGGTTTTCTCTGTATTTACGCTGTTTACATGGAATCACAGTTCATAGGAACCTCTGGGACCAAGCACTAATTCGCACAGGCTGTCTGCGTTTATAAGACGACACTCAGGATGGGGGCTCGTTCATGGACGGTTTGAAGAATTGTGCATTAAAATAGAGTTACGTCGTGAAAGGAAATGTTTTGTCCGTGAAGCTTTACGCTCACTGCATTTTAGTTTACCGTAAAGTCACTGTAGGATTCGTGTTCTCGTACTGAATTTTCGTTTCTCCGTGACGTCTGGTTGTGATGTTACACAGTTACTCATGAAGTCCTGCGTCTATTACATTTTATGCCATATAAGCTCAGTGTGGGAACCAGGTTCCCATACTGGATTTTCGTTTCTGTGTACGAGTTGGAACTGTTTCGTATTTTTGGAAAATATTTGTTTTTCAGCATGTATGGCGTTCTTGTAATTGGAGCTCCGGGTGCTGGAAAATCCACATTTTGTGCAGGGCTAGTGGATGTTTTCGAGCAGATCAATCGTCCACACATCACCATTAACTTGGATCCAGCCAACGATTTTGTGCAATATAGTGCTACATATGATATCAAGGAACTCATAACTGTGGAAGACGTCATGGAAAGGCTTAGTGCGTTTCATTCGTTTCGTTTGAGTAAATGAGACTGCTAATTTGTGAGACATATTAATACTGATACGTGAATCAACTGTTTCACTTGCCGTCCCGTGAATCATTGGTTTCTTCGGGCGGGCTGCAAAGCGTCTCGACTGTCGCTATCGCTAGCTAATGTAGTCCAGTGGCAATCGTGAAGAAGTCTTGCCATCGCGTTGGCGGCCGTACTGGTGTTCGTAGACTTCCCGAAGGCAGTAGCCGGCCTGGTCCAGCAGTCGTCACGAAATGGCAAGTCCTGTCCGGCCCACCTGATCTTGAATTCCTTGGCATAAGCAACGGAATACCTGATTTTCGTTCGTTGACGCTGCTCGAAACTGCAGATTCCCTTCTGCACTTGGGAGATCCGTTCAGTCTTTTCCACAGCGCGTTGAATGGAAATGACTGAATGCTCTCCTTGCGTAGATTTAAAGTTTCTGAGATGTATGTTAAAGCAGAAAGGACCGCAGTGGGTGCTTTCAGAGTTTAACAAAATGCACTGTTTCAACTGACCGACCGACGGCGTCATTGACCATGTGTTGACAACGCTGGACCATCGATACCGTACACGCGGCCCAGAATTTTTCCTCTGTTATCAACATGTGGCCAACAACACGTGGTCAGCCAGTCGGTTGGTTGGTTGAAATAATGCACGTCGTTTGACTTCGAAAGCAACCAAATCCCGTCTGAATCTCCCTGCTCATGTGGCGAGAGTTCTGGTTCCTTTAACGTGGGTGCATTGCATTCCAACAGGTGTCCCTTGAAAGGGGCTTTGACGATAAATAGTGGAAGGCTATAGGACTATGGTGTAATGGAGGTTTGGTGGTGGTGACTACCTGAGCCATGATTTGCGAGTAGCTCACAAGGAAAATACTGCTTCATTCGCTGATACATGGGACGATATCGATCCTAACTGGCTCAGAGCAAGCACTGAAGCAACTCTGCTCAAAACAAGTAACATTCCACATCGCTTTTGGATACTTGAAGGAGGAAATCAATCCCGCCACTTGTTCTTCCGTTGAGCCCAATCTGCACCGCGACTAATTAAATTCACTTCTTTCAGATTTGGGCCCAAATGGAGCGCTGAAATACTGCATGAGCACCCTGTGCAGAAATCGGCAATGGTTATTGCAGAAGATTCTCGAGAATAAGGACAAATACATCATCATCGACTGCCCCGGCCAACTTGAATTATACAAAAGCGAAGGAGAACTATGGGGTGTGAGTTTCCTTAATTTATTTTCTTGTTTATTCCTATTAGATCCGTACCTCATGACTTGCTATTTAGCTGATTCGTGAACTTGAAAAGACGGGAGTTCGACTCTGTGCCCTTCACCTGGTTGACTCTCTATATTGTTCTGATCCTGCAAAATTCATTTCAGTCGTGATGTCAACGCTAGGTATGCTTCCAAAGTCATGATCCATTCAGCATCGGTTTTGCTCTACATGCTTCATTTCTGACAATTTAATTTTTCTACTTTTCTTCTTTACCCGATCCTTTACATCTAAACTTGTTGTCTGTCTCAGAGGTTAAGTTCTATGAGAAAGAAAGGATGGGTAACCCAAGTTTCTCAAATGTCAGTATTCTAGTCGCTCTTAGTAGTCTGTACAGAGAATAGATCAAAAATTATTCAGTAGAGGCGAATCGTAATGTAATCGCATCAATCATTGAGATTCGAATGGGTTCCAGCGCGAGCTACTTACCCGTTTGGGTTATCGTACACGTCTTTGTTGAGTAATTGATGATTCTGATTGATATCCGATGAGAACAAGATCATAGCATATTCATCGATTTAAGGTTCACCCAGCTTGGTACACCCATCAGTTAACACGGCGTCTGTGACTTTCTCTCCGTACACCTTTTGGCCACTTGTTTATGGGTTTTCGAAATTCGTTTCATAACCAGATCATCCTCAGAATCGTCGCTTTTCGTAAACAAATTCTCGAAAAGTGGCAATTTTTTCGGTCTTATGTTAGTTACGCCTGTCCCTGTACACGCTCGGGCAGCAATGAAAACAGGCCTCTATCTCTTTTGCGGCCTCACAATCAGACATCTGAATTCTTGCATATTTTTTTTGGCCAGTATGCAAAATAATCGAGGAATGCAGTCCCATTATTACACATGTTGTTCGGTTGATCAGATTGCTTTTTTCCAAACAGAACCATTTATTGATGCGGGGTAAACCCTTGCTCTTTACTCACCTAACAACCGATAAAAAAATCTGGTTGCGTTACTGTTCGATACATAAGCAGTACTCTTGTTTCGGATCAAATATTCATCATATTCAGCAACAATGGTGACAATGGAAATGCCGCAAGTAAACATACTTTCTAAAATCGATCTTTTTGACGATGACGCCCCATATAGTCTCGACTACTTCACTCACTTACCGGATGTCAATCGCCTTCTAGAACTGTTGAACGTCAGTTATTTGCATTAGAAAAAGTAATTTCGATCAACAGATCGACAAATTTTTCTTATTACAGGAAGTTCCCGGCTTGGAGCGTTATCATGGCCTCAATGCCGCCATTTGTGACGTCATCACAAGCTTTGACTTAGTCAGTTTTGTACCATTGAACGTTCAAAAGAAAGAAGATATGGCTAAGGTATTACGGTTGGCCGATTCAGCTAATGGATGGGCTTTTTATGAACAAGGTGATATAAGGGAAATGGTGACGAAAGAGTAAAATATAACATCACGTTCGCATTTTGCTACAGATCTCTTGGAAATCCGGTCTCTGATGTTGTTATGACATTGAACTTGTTACTGTTACTGTTACTGTACCTATGAAAATAGGATGAATACAGTTTGTATATAAACATGCTTTATTATGTGATAAATTACGGAATTACAATGCAACACAGAACGAATACTTAGTAACAGTGAAAACATTCACTCAATCAGTGCTGAACGATAAAACTTTGAATTGATGATTCTCAACGAGAGCAAAACACGGTGAAACATAAAAGTATAACTGTAAATGTACACAAAACACAAGGTCAAATTAGTGAACACGCAATCAAATGCCTACTTTTGAGATGCCTGACTCTTACTTGATCGCCCTCGGCGGCTAGGTGAATTCGAAGCTGCTTGGGTTTGAGGATCTGAAAAATCAAACTGAGGGTTAACTGAATAGTTATTTTGGCGTTGCTAAATCTTACAAAATCTTCTGAACTCTTTATACGCTAATCACTTATATGTTAAATGGATATTTACCGCTACCTTTTTGTGCCCTCGTCTTCAAAGGAGTTGCACTTGCCGCGCGTCGCTGGCGACTGGGCGACTGCATTACCACAGTAGTAGAGGACTAGAAGAAGATGCGATGAAAGTAAATTAGAATAAATCCAATCATACTTCTTATGACGCATTTGAGTCTCGAATTTAATCAAAATTGGATAGAAAACGTATGCAGACTGAACCACACTTATTTAAAAGACCGTACAATCATTGAAATTCTCACAGTAACAAAAACGCTAACCAAGTACTCCAAAAACCATATGAAAAAAGAATCAGTAAGGAAAGGATACCATACCTCCTCACTTCTGCCACCATCCTTGCCCTCGCTACTTCGAGAAGTGACCGACTCTTCAAAAATCATTTCACTACAGTGAAAATAGGGAAATTGCGCGAACCTTCCATCATATCACTAACCCAATTCATCTCCAGCTTCCACAGTGGCGCCTACCTCTCTTGATTGCTGTTCATCCAGTTCAGGTACTTCAGATTCTAAAAAAGTGCTAGAATTGCAAAACCTGGGAGCGGATGCAAGCAGAATGTTACATTTTTCGAACAAATCGTATTCATTCACCCCTACCGCTGGCATACGTACCTGATAAGGTTCTATGACGAGTGCTTGTCTCTGCCATTGTCATCTAAACAAATGGAATAATCACTAAATTAGAGAAAGTGAAGAAAGTACTCATGAAAGCCTCACATCAAACAAGGTGCGAGCATCTAGTTCTCCCAGTGGCTTTGGTACTGTGAATTTCTCTAGAACCAACATATGAGCACATACAGAAATACGTGTTTGAGGGTTTGGTGCTTACCGCTCAGCTTTTTTACAGCTTTAGAACGGGTGCCTTTACGATCTGTGCTATCCTGCTCTACCTCCATGAACTTCGATTTGGACACAGAGCGAGTAGGAGTACGTCTAGAAAGATCGCAGTTTGATAAGAACATCTACTGCATCAATGATTTAGAATACTAACCTAGCAGGGGATTTAGCCTTACTCGATGATGGCTGGTCCATACTGGTCGTAGAAAGTTTCCTGGATGGGGATCTCGGTTCTAAAAAGCAGTCAGTATGCAAACTCTGCTCCACACTAGAGATGATTTAATGATCCTCTTCATAACCTTTCGGCCTAGTCCTTGAAGGAGATGGTGTAACACTGGCTGCCCGTCTTCGGTGACTAGACGTGGGCACGCTCTCTGAGGATGGACCCTAGAACGATCCAGTTGGTCACATTAACAGTTCATTCTATTCAGGAAGTATCAATTTAAAGTGCACGTGAAAGATGTCGGAAAGGGAAGAGCCGAAAAACGAAAACTTCACTTGACACACCTTTGGAACATCAACTACACTTTTCGGTTTAGTTTGCTTCCTATCATCTTCCACTGATCCTGGAAGATATAATACTGACAATGAGAAATTTGGTGCGCATTCTTCTCTATAACCAAATCTATTACCTGAGTCATCTCCCGCTTCCACAATAGCATCCAAAACCCTGTGCGTCCTAGATCGTTTCGCCTTTACCTCAGGTATCTCAGAATCTAGAAATCCGATTAAGTTCTAGTGGTCAAAAAGGAAAGGCTAACAGCAAGATCAATTCCAGAAATTATAAAATAATTTTTTACATCCATCCAATTCGTATATCTATTTACCGTACCTGACAAAGTCCTACGTCGGCGGCTCGTACCCTCCATGCACATCTGAATAACAATAAACTAATAGAGCTTACATAATTGAGGAACGAAGAATTAATCTCACATCAAACAGAGCGCCTGCGTCGATGCCTCCTAGCGGCTTAGCGACAGTGAACTTTTCTAAAAAATAAGATTTGCTAGACATCCGAAAGTAATATGTGCGCTCCTCACCATTTAGTGCTCTCGAAGCTCTGGTAGGAGTTTTTCGACCCTTCGAACCCTCCGATTCCGCATCCACTTGCTTCGCCTTTGCCGCGGATCGAGTCGGTGTACGCCTAGCAAGATAAGCATGATCTTAGAATCAAGAAAACGATCAAATGCAAGCAAACCGTGTAGGGGTCCTTGATATATTTGATGATGCTTCAGAACTGCTCGTGGATACTTTGCGGCTTCGAACTGCGCGGCTGGAAGAATTCCACATTAAAAAATTTAGCAGTAAAATAAAGTACATGTGAGCGTTTGAACCTGGGACTTTTCCGCAGTTCCGTTGACTCAGTTTCTTCCACCAAATCACTCAATTTCCCAGAGCGCCTAAAAAATTTAAAATAAGTTTAAGTGGGCATCCATGTTTTACAAGAGTTTCTAGTACATACCCTGAGGTTAGACTGGTAATGTCGCTTTCTTGATCAACCCCTATTTCCGAGCCTTCGCCTTCAACACTAAGCGATCTGCGACGAAGTCGTTGTGAACGCCTCGTTGGTGTAGCTGGAGCTGCCTGAAATTCGCCGTTCATAAAAACACAGAACAGAAATGTATAAATAAAAAGATGAGACCTTTTTGGCTGAACCGCGAATTCTTTTGCGGGTCGAAGTGGGAAGTTCAGACTGTGACTGTTGAGGAGACATCGGAGGTGTTGTGGCAGCCACTTCTGAATGGTGCTCGCCATATAAATGTAACATTTTTGATAGGTTAACTCATATTGGGCGTAGACCACAGGTAAATCGATTTCGTTCATTTTGCTCAACAGGTCAAGATTTCGTTGAAACTCACCAGTTTCCTCAGGTATGACTTCCAATGCTGTGGGTTCAGACGTTTCCTCAGGTATGACACCTAAGGCTGTAGGTTCAGATGTTTCCTCAGGTATAACACCCAGTGCAGTAGGTTCAGAAGTTTCCTCGGGTATGACACTTAGCGCTGTAGGTTCAGATGGGAGTGGCACTTCTTGTAAATCGTCTCTGTCTGCGGATTCGGTAGGACTGCAAAAATCAAAACCATCATAGCACATCTCGCAATATTAGGAGACCCAGAAAAAGAACCTGGGCAATCGCGGACTGCTTTGAGTTTCTGAAGAACTTTCTTCAACAGAAGAAGGTTGCCGCAATTGATCAGCATTGAGCATTGGAACCAGTTCCTGAATAAGCAAACATTATGTAGAGGTTGAGGTGCACTGTTTAGATGTAGGCAAGAAAAGCAAGTAAAAAACTTACACCATCAAATTCAAGAACTTCACGAATAAGGCTGACATGAGTGGAAGAATCGGCGACCTAAAATGGATGGTCAGTGGAGGAGCACTGAGATAATAACCGTAATCACTCAGACAACAAGCCTTTTGATGTTTCCCGGGAGTGCGAGGAGTGTGAGAAAGGTCGAAAGTGGAATCACTAGTAAAAGAGTAGTCCACAAGTTTCACATTGGATACTTCGTCGGTGGAATTCTCGCGCACGGTTGTGACACTGGAACATAACAGCCGTCTAAAAATAACTGTAATACGGCAAAAAGCAAAGTTAAGCCTTTATCAAAATTATTACATTCACATGTGACGCATGACACAGGATTGAGTTTCAAAATGATGGTCCTTACGACAAAACTTTTTCATTTTAGCTCGCAACGCAACATTTTACGATTGTGCGCCAAAGAATTGGAAATAGGCCAGCCCTACCAACCCATAGAAGCAACCCCGTATGAAATGCGGCCTCCTCTTGGCAGGAGCGTGTAGTGTAATCAGGTAAGGGAATTATTGATGTGAGACGGATAGTTTTTTCAAAGTTCAGTCTGTGAAATGGAATGAGCATATCCGAAAATCTATCGAAGTTTAACTCACTCATGAGCGAAAATCAAAAGAATAATGAAGATTCTGGCTTGACCTGACTTTTTTTGAGAACCTCTGATGGTTTCCAGAAGCTAGATGACAATGGGCGACAGCATTGTTTGGAAATGAATCAGAGATCAGAGTCTGCTGAGTGGAAGGAGTTTTTAAGTAAACACAGCCGCGGTCCTGGACCTATTCTACATAATTTTGAAGAAATAATAAAGGGGCCATTCCAAAGTGACCGCATGACAACCCGGAGATCAGATTCCCAATCAATATCGCTCAAACAACTGAAAGTTTCATGCTTCATTTCCCGATAAAGTGATACCAGTCTCGTTTGGATGACAGAAGACAAAGTGAAAGCAGTGACTTTAACATAAGCTAGTCCCTCAGAGTATTGAACAAAAAGTGCATTCGAATGGTAACAGACAGGAAGAAAAAAATCGAAATACCTTTCCGAACACAGAGAAACAAAATCGCCGGTTGCAATTCCAATATCAGCAGGAATTGTGAATGTGGCATTATTGCCGTCCTCTTTGTCCTCTTGCACTTCATGAGCTATCTAAATTCTCTTTTGAACTCGAGCTTCTTCTTAGAAGACTTCTTAGAATGACAAACCTCATACACGTTTGAAAGCGTCTCAATTACGGTTTGCTTTATGCGCGATCTTCCAATGTCATCGGAATCTGAGTCATCGGACTGTGTCTCAATTGAACATTGCTCGGCACATGCTATGGCATCATGATTAGGTTCATCAACGTCCAACTGTCTTTCAACTGCAGTTTCTAGCACACCCTTCTCCGAATACGTCTTGACCGTGACGCGCTCGCCATCTGCATTTCCACCACCGGATTCAGAACGCGGAACAGGAGGAGACGGCGACATGGAAGGAGGGCTGACCGTTGTGTTCACGACAGTTTTCGACCTGATTTGGAAAGCTTATTGAATTCGTTTTTAATTGTTTCAAACAACGCTTTTTTCAAAATATGTGTATCAAGGGAACAAATGAATCAGGCAGAAAACATACACAGAACTATTGAAGTCATTGCTGCCTCTCTCACTCCTGGATGTACCCCCATTCCTCTCTTTCTCTCCACCCGAAGTCAGAAATCAAATAGTCAACTTACGTTATTTACGTGATTTGGATATTAATTTCTAGGATAACATTGACAAATGGAGGAAGGAAAATGCTCACCGCGTGACACGGACGACATTAACCACTTCCTGGCATTCCTCTTGAAGCTCCACACTATTCTCAAGTTCTAGATCTTCAGTTTCCATAGCATCTTCATCTTCCAAATTCCCGCTGCTTTTAAGGTTGATTGTCGCCTTGACTCCACTTGTTCCGGCTTCTTCTTGTTCAAGATATTCAGCCGAACGAACGCCTCCTTTGTGTGCAAGTTTCTCGATGTCGGGTCGCTCTACAACCCCAAGTTCGTATTCGTCTTCATCCTGTTCTTCTTCAACCAAAGGCGGAGGTACAGCTGCATTTGCATTCGATTCCCAGTCGTCCTCTTCATCTTGCACTTCCATAGAACGTTCTAGTACAACATCATCTTGGGATACAGGGCTGCTGTACAGAGGCCCTTCCTTTGGCAGCAAATCTTGTTCAAGATCGGGACTGATCAAAGGTTCAAACGGCTCGTCTTGTACTTCAACCGAATCATCTCCCTCTGTGTTAGTGGTATCCTCCCCGTACTCGAAAGATTCGTCGAAATTTGGCTAAAAAAGTTGAACTAATTCCACACAAAGGAGATGAAAACCACCCATGCTTGGGAAAATTCATGGCGTACCTGAGTCATTTTTTCTATATGCTCGGGACTGGAAGCTTCGGAAATTGTGTGTTGTCCAGAAGATGATGAAAGAGAAGAAGGAAGATTAAACTGTAGCCGATTGCGAGGCTGAGTATTACGATCTGAAATAGTACAATCAGCTGGCAGATGTTTACGCATGGGATAGGCGATCTCGTAGCATGGCACATCATATTAAGGAAAATTATTATCCAATGAGTATCTTACCAGTTCTCCCAGATTTCAGAATGCTTCTGGGAGCAGGACGTTCAATTTCACCTTCTGGTGTCTTGTCTGCCCATTTTCGTTGAGATTCTGCATGTGCCGCTGCACAAGCGCGCGCTTTCGGTGTCCGTAAAATGTCCGCTATGTTGTTTAAAGTATTGATCGGTACGTCCCTAAAAAACCCCACTCTTCGCAGGCATGGAAAATGTCATTTCGAGTGAGGAAAACGCACTCAGGCATATTAACATCTTCTTCACTGAGTTCCATGTTTGCACGTTTGGCACTAAGCGGCGATCTGTCCGACTGAAATGCTTTTATTGTGAAACATGATTTCCTTTTGTTCAACAGCTCTTAAAGCTTTGTAGCGAAACACTAGCACAATATCCCACAAAAATTAATTCTCTATAGAATAAAACAATTATAATCAAACATGTATGAAGTCGATTCGAAATTGAGAATGTAAAAAAGGAATGGAAAATGTCAGGTTATGTACTGTAAAAGGCACAAACCAAAGTTGAAAGCTGAGAAAGATTTGTATCCAACTGCTGAAGAACAGGGACTGCTGGCCGCTTCCGAGATATCAGAGCATCGGCATTTGACTGCCTAGAAGAACATTGTCCAAAGGGACGGAAACATAACGATCGATCGTGATAGAAATCGGACCTTCTCAACAATCGAACTGGAGTTTTTCCTCGATTGAAAATTGTTGCGCTTTCACATGATGGTGGTGAAGAGGTCTTTTCTTTCTCTGCAATGATTGGATCGTCATTTTGAGGTAGGAAGTACCGATTCGAGTGCTACGTTTACTCCCCAGAGATCAAATACAGGAACGATTGCAGTCAGCCCCAACCAAGCCGTCTACCTCTGAGGGTTCGACCCAACGGTACATTGGCAAACCACAGCAGGACATAAAAAAATTAGTGCGTAGACAATTAGGTATTCAGAGCAACTACGGTTCTGATAGAAATCAAATGGGTGGGCGCAGCCATATATGAATGAATGATCAATGCCATTACAACGTACCAAACTTCTCTATGGCCTCCTTAATATCGCTTGGCCAAGACGGTCGTTTCGCTGAATATGCTATGCTCTGACGGAGGGTTCTCACTAAAGGCAACAATTGCAGATATTCCAAAACAGCATCGTTGCGAGCAGCATCCGAGGGGATAGGCAGCTGAAACGACACAACAATGAGGTGATTACATGATAACGTGTATGCTCACCTCTTTCACTTCATCGAATCGACGATGTTTAGCGAGATAGCAATTCCAAATGAATTCTCCGAATGGCACCGACTTTAGTAGCGCTGAATGTGAACATAGAGCTAATGAGTGAACAGGATAGCAAACAAAGGATACCTTTAAGTGAATTCTCTTCGGTGCTACTTAGTGAACGAGGAATGTCCAACAGCCTCCGAATTTCAGCATCGAGAGATACCTGCTGATCGGATGAGGGGTTCTCGAGAGACTCTTCTTGCTTTATCCCCTAAATAGCCGACAATGTCATACACGCTAAGTTGGAATCCCTGAGGGAAGACTAGCCAAGGTGCTCAAGACATGCCATACTAAATGAAGCAATCTTGCTGCTATTTACAAAGAATGGAGCAATCAATGTTCTCATCAATATAATTCAACTTAATATCGAAAAAAAGACCTGTCCTCCATCAGCACACCACAGGTCGTAAACGTTCTGAATTTCAGACTTCGTCATACCTAAGATACCATGCATTTGTTTCTTGACTGTTTCGACAACAGAACCACTCTGAAACATTTCAACAATTTGTCTAATACCCACAATGAGGTTGAACAAATGTTTACCGTTTCAGAACAGCCATTGCGTGGCGCTTTACAACTAGCATAATCCAATAAGTAAAAAGTAAGAAGCTGTCCTTTCCACTTGGTAGGGATATTCAAAACAAGAACGAGAGAGAGTAGATTCTAAAACAACGAGGCCAATTGAAATCATAGAATTCGAGATTCCATAGAAATCGTTGTGTCAGAAGAGCGAACCAGTAATGCTGGTGGATACCACTGAGGACCTTCAGCGTGCCAAAAGGGCTCAGCAGGGCACTTCCGTCGCATACGGGAAACGAGTTTATCAATATTGAGCTGACTGCAAAAAAAGCATTACAAACCATAACATAAGCTATCACCTAGAAGCCAATTCTCACCCCGAGGATTTTGCTCTGCGATCACTTAGCAAAGTGCCCATAGCAAGTCGGACCTCCCTATCCTCCGAAACAGGAAGAATACGGCATGATATAAGTCGATGAATGACTGCTGTGTACGAGCGAAGGCTCTCAGTTGCGAAACGGCGAGCCTCCAGAGTTGTCACATATTCTTCTGAAACCACCACATTTACCACCACGTGGAGTGTTGAAGCAACTTTTTGAAACCCACTTGTTTCGTCCTCCTCTCGCTGTACAGAAGACACCAACTCGCGTAAAATTCGTACGCCACCAACGAAAACGTCATAGACATGAGCCAAAGCTTTTTGACCAGTAGGATTCAAAGGACCAGAAAATCTTGCAAACAAAGGGTCGGCTGAATGGAACCAACTCATCATGGGACCTATAACAATTAAAGAGATGTTAGGCACTGACTTGTTTCGTGCAGCTTCTTGCTGGCTTTGTCAATCTCCTCCCAAATCCAAGCAGCAATCAGATGCCGTGACTGAGCGGAGTCAGTATGTCTGATATAGTGTACAATTGCTCCGGCTCGCTCATGACTTAGGAGCGTACTTAATACCGAATACAAAACAGCACGCTGAAGAAATAATGTGTGCACCACTTGAAAATCAAGGAAGAAAAAATAGGAAAAATTGTCGCTGACATCATCACTCTTATCGGATAGTCTCGAAATGGGGTCATTTTTGAAGAAACCGAGGGCGGATAGCCACGCTGACGCAGAAGAAGGATCAGCCATGTGCATTTCAAGATCAGCACAAATCGTCGATAGCAACTGAAATGAATTTCCACTAAAAAACAAACGAAATAGCCCGAAAAACTCATAATACCTGGTCAGGAAGGCTAGGGAGTGACAGTTGAAAGCACTTCTTTGAACCAGCAACGTGAACAACGGCAATCTTAAGGATCAAAGTTAATTAAGGGTCAGGGTTATGCCCCAAATATCTGTACATCGAGTTAGAGTGTGACAGAGAGCAAGCACGGGGTTTCCAAGCAAATTACCTCGAGTGCCGATGGGTAAAACATTTGCTCAGCATCGCTCACATTGGAGATAAAACGTGTAATCAATGCGGTATCGACAACAACATCCTAGAATTGCTCATAAAAAAATATCAGAAATAATCAAAATGAAGCGGAGTACCTTCAGTAAAGAGAAGTTCTCTTCTTTATAGTGCATAGGAATGGGTTGAACCGTAGACATGAACGCACACTGCTGGGCAATGGTTCCATCATGTGTTATAGCACCGATCAAACGTTTGTAGAAGTATGCATTGAGGTCAAAAAGACCACCCTGAATTGTGGGTTGGATAGTTTCAAGAAAGCCAGAAATTATGACGCAGTTGGGAAGAACAATGAAGTACCTTCAGACTGCCTCCACTTCGATCATTAGCTATGTAAGAAAAGAAGACCACAGATCGATCCTTATCGGAACCTAGAGTTAAGTCCAATTAGAAAGTAGCCCGCTTGAGAGATCACTCGAAGAAATTTACCAAATCTGGAGCTGTCTCGGGAGGAGTCTTCGAGACCGCGAAGTTCACCACGTTCACGTACCAGAGTTTGTAGGGAAATCCAGCGAGTAGTGTTATGGAAGGGAATCTTAAAAAGCAATAAATTTTTTTCATGTCACGATTGCCGTAAAGGTATTTAAAAGGACTGCGGTTCGAAAAATCTTGAGATCGAATAAAATCAGAGAAAGCTGTGCTAATTTTAGAGCCACACAGCCATAGTCTCCTATATCTTTCGAATGCGCCGCAAAAGCTTCCTCATAACAACCTGCAAGTCAAAGCGATGGATGTGCGAAAAACTGAATAGAAAGTTCTTCTTCACTTCTTTTCAGGACATTATTTTATTTTTTGTCAACTATAAGAATCGTCAGAAGAACTTATATCAAAATTTTCACTTTTTCAAACATTAATGACTAATTATGCTTTCTAATCCTGTCTGATCACCGGATTTCTTGTCGTGAAGGTGCTACATCAAGGTTGGAACGAGTTATATCAGGTGAAGTCGGCTGGTGCTAATTCCGGAAAATAAGGATGGGGATTACGCAGCATACCATTCTCCAAGATTGTCATAGCAGTCATAATTTACGTGATGATGATGCTTTCACTGCTTCGAGCAGTTTTCTTTTGGTCATATTTTGCGATAGTGAACGTAATCTATTAGTATTCGACATGAATGGAATGTTCCTTCATCAACTGGGATAAAAATGCACTGTCTTCCATAAAAAATAAGAACCAAAGAGCAAAAAATAAAAGAATTGTGACAAACCACTAGCTTGATTCCGATCCTAGGCTTCAACCAAGTACGCTCAGACAATGGTAAGCACTCATCTTCACCGAACATTACTTCATACAAGCAGAGTTGCAAAGGTTTAGCTTTTGTTGAGCTGAATTGCAAGTGGATCGGAAAGATGAATTAAATCATAATTCATAGTAATGACACATAAGCGGCTGAAACTACCTATACGCTACGAAGAACCACAAGTGCATGCGTGGATCGTCGTCGGGCTCCAACGGAGCAATGAACTGTACAGGTGCGCTACACGGATACATCAAAGGATCTCTGAACCAGATAAATCCAATGATATCACATCAACACGAATTAAATTTGTTTACTTTAATAGACGGAGTTTGAAACCATAGGAATACAAAAATAAACTCTCCGCTTGAACCGAATTGCAATTAGTAGAGACTCACATGATAGGACTCTCCGTCAAAGATATGGACATGATCCCACCAAAAGAGAAACCAACCAATACAACACGGCACTTTTCGAGGAAGCCGACGCACGTCACAGAAACTGACTCTTAAACACGTGAATTGACAGCAGGTAAATACGGTATTTGGATTAAAACCAAGAAAATGCTTCTTCACCCTAGAACTTACCTATCTTCAACTTTTTCGACTCGGTGTATCCTGAATCTGGGTTCGCGGAGCTATAAACGAACTCGTCACCATATCGAAAGGGCTCTGAAATGGCAATGTAAAAGGATTAGCAGGACACTATTGAAAGCAATAGCTATGTTCAAGATTTGCGACGTAATATGCATACAACTAAAACAATAGCAGCACCGTTCAAGAATTCGTTACTGTTCAAGCGACATGCAATATACCATGAGCTATACTAAAAGTCTGCAGTGATTCAGTGCCTCTTGGGAAATGATGGTCACAAAACGTGATCGATTTATATTCAAGCGATTATGAAAGCATAACTACTAAAATACAGTTATATGAGCCTAGTGATCCTAACCAGCAGCAAGAGTGCTGGATAAAATGAGCCAGAAGTTGACATCAATTAGGTATGGAATTTTTTCGAAATCTCTTATTGAAAAGGTTCGCTGGAGATTGCTAATTGATGCCAATTCGCCTTTCGAACTTAAAAGTGCTGTTCAAGTAGGATAAGGCCTTATATGCGTTCATCCACTACATGGATACTACGCCTCTTCATCATCTTGAAGAGTTTTTACTATTTTCAAGATGATGAAGTGACGGCCTCGAAAAGGTCCACGAGCAATTAATTTGCTCGCCTAACTGCTAAAAAAACTATGTCAATCTGAATTATATATCAATACGACCCACATTCACAAGTAACAATATGAGTAATAATAAATAAATACGAAGAATACGCCGTAAAAAAGAATCCAACTAACTCAGCCCATCGGTCAGTTTTATTTTGAGCGGTACCCGTGGATCGTGTCCCTTATATTGTTCGGGAGAAGGGAAGTGAAATAGATAACATCGAGCAAAATGAGTACCTGCAATTCAAGACTTCAGAACGTTCATTTGAGTTCAAGACGACCGGTGAAATGACTAAGGTCCTACCAACAGATATAATGTGAGGCCAGATGGACATTTTGTGATGAAGCGTAGGCGCAAGTTGGTCGATATTTTGCTCATCAGCGATGATTTTAAGGCAACAAATCTGAATTCGGTAATAATACTCCAAAGAAGTGATGGAGGTGAAAAAGTTGGGCAAGAAGTAGAGGGCCAACGTCCAAAATTCGTATAAGAGAAGTGGGAGAATAATTAAGATATCTGTGGGAAGACTGGCGATTATAAGTATTTTGCTCTACCTCTTGTTCGAACGCAACTTTCTGAATAAGCTGGAACCGTGCTCCACCCCAGCGAAGGAAAGCGGCACAATGAGGATGAATACTGATGTTCGAGCTGTTTAAGGCAACAACAAGGCAGAGCTCATCGTCTGCAAATGACTGATAGGATTCTGATTACGGATAAAAAATGCAACCAACTTACCAGCATTCCGAAAATAACCAATATCCTTGATACTCAATTCTTCACTGAAGAGATAGTGCGACTCCAAACCGGTTTCAGAGATATACCGTAGTGTAAGTGAATTTGCATAAAAGAGTGCAACATAATAGGTGAATTCGCCTGAAAAAAGCAACTTTTCGGTGAATTCAAAGAGACTTGAAGCTGAAACAATAAGTAATAAACAGAAATAAGTAAAATAATAGGAAAATATTAAAAAATGAAAAACATGAAGAGTAATACTCGTAGCCCTCACCAGAGCAATTCATCAAGTATTTGACTTCACAATCGTAATCATCTGGGTAATTGATATGCTTCGAGTAATCGATTTCATATCCTCCATGATGTGGAAGGAACTTTTGCCGCAAGGGGACCGGAACTCTATTTAGTGGCATTCCTAATCTAAACAGTGCATTAATATAGCAACAAATTCTGGGGTTCGTGTGGAAAAGGAAACTTTTTCAACAAACAAAATAAAAATGACGTTTTTTTTTCGTGAGCTGCGTTAAGCGATGGTAATTCAGAGTGAGTTTTCGAAAAATCGCTCTAACAAAACAGCGTCATGACAAAAGAGGAGTCTAAATTGAACATAGTGCTATGGTGTAGTCCCCTCAACCCGACAATTTTCTAAAGTATTAAATTCGGGCGAAAAAAGGCTTATTCAACATTGAGCGCAGCGCTAGAGCGCAGAGAAGGAGGGGTAGGAGGGTCTTCGGTACCCCACAATGGTGCTTAGGAACGTTTCTTAGCCAACAAGGGAACCTTTTTTTTCAAACTATGCCTTAAGAGGCAAAAAGCACCGGGTGGGTGAGTAAATTGAATATCCAGTTCTTACACCATACCACCTTTTTGTACGAAGTTAAACCGCCACACCCACCCTAGGATCGTTTTCCCTCTTAAGGCTTTGAGAAAAAAACTACAATGCAGGACAAGAGCGAAGCCCCTTCCACCAAGTACGTGTTCACCCACGAAGAAGTAATAACTAAGTGAATGTTCATAAGAACCAGTGAAAGAAATAAGTAAAAAAAATGACGAAAGAAAATTAAGAAAACTGTGATTTCCGAATAATTTTTAAAACTTTTTAGACTCGGACAATATTTGTCACTACACTACTGCCTTTCTTGAAGCTGTTCATACCCGTGAGTTTGTTGGCAGTAATCGCAACAAGAATTTTAAGAAATATAGAAGAACGTAGAAAGAGAAGGAAAAATGATATGCGATAAACGAAAATCATGAATCATGAGTAACATCTTCAGAATCAGTCATAACTTGTCTTTCCGCTACTGTCTTACACAAGGCTATTCATACTCGAGAATTTAATGGCACAAATCACAACAAGAGTAAAAAAAAATGGAACGAGCAGAGCAGACAAGTCTCCACTTTACAATCACCGCTTTGAAAAATCAAAAATTGTATAAATCGCGGCCTACGTCCCGTTGCGTGAAACGTCGTCGCACGAAAAAAATGTGTTTGTATTGGAGCGCCATATCTACACGACTGCTTTAGACAGAATGCGCATTCCCAGAAAACTGGAGATTCCATAAAGAGGAATGGGAGTATATTGATCTTTCTACCAGCACATAGCAATTCGGTTGAATCCGTCTTTTTAGCGTTCTCATCAAGAAGTCGTTCGAGTGAAGACTTGGAGAAGCACCGAAAAGGTTTGGTTAGTTGTGGGTATCGCTTAATTTATTGTTCCATTAATTATGAAATCCTCGTTTCCCAAATTCTCCTGTTTAGGACGTACACCATCACTTTTGCAATTCTACGTATCTGAGCTTTTTTCGCTCGAATGTCTGAATAAGTAAGAAAAATTTTTAAAAAAATCAATTAAAATTGAACTCACTTCCTATATAGAGAGTATAGTCAAGCAGCGTCTGCAGCAGATTTGCGTTCCTAGGATTAAACCCAGTTAAGTATAGAGACGGCTAATCGGTATCCAGCTCGCCTAGGAGCGACGTAAACAAGGATTTGTCAGACTTCTGGAAGTTCTTGGGTGAAATACATATCCTAATGATGTGCGCATGCTCCTTTTCACGGATTCTCTGACTCTTTTTTCGGTTCGGGTTTTGCCTGTAGATATAGATGTTTATAAAGTTATATATTTTGCATTATACATACGTATGTATACCACGTTGACGAACGCGGCGGTAGCTCAATTCACAGAAACGCTTCTATCGTTAGGCGATTTTCCCGAAATGAAAGTGGTTCGTCACATCTCGGGCACGGCTACAGCGGATAATCTCACGCCCACACCGGTGGATCTCAGCAAGGTGCTCCTTACTCTGGCGGACACATTTAGGTACCAGTTTCCGGAGAAGCATGCAGACGCTTCAAACGATATCGCACTATGATCGAAAATTACATCGGCAACCTCGAAGCGATCACGGACATGACGGATGACGAGAAGGAGGAATATGAGGTGGCGGAACCGCTCAAGCGCATTGTTAAAGCCGACCCTCGGTATTATGTATGACTACTTCCTCCCTCGTCAATAACGGCGCGCTCCGGAATCTTTGAGTCCTTCATTCTCTCCTTTACTGCCGTAATAGGTGATGAGTCCTCGCGGATACCGGAGCCGGCCCCCTTGACTATCGCAGAGCGTTTGTCTCACGCTCGCCACGTTTATATTGGCGACATCCATCAGTTGGCCCGCACCTTAAATGTCTGCCAAACTCCAATCCAGCCCTTCATGACGCACGCAGCGTCATGAGCCTTCACCTAAACTTCCTGGTAGTCCCAGTAGCTCCACTAGCTACCACTTTCAGGCCTCACTCCGCACTGATAGCCCTCTCCAATGTTATCGCCTACGGTGGAGCTCTCGCAAGCGGGATCGCGAAGGCACGTCGTCTCCTTCTCTCAAGGATGCGCTTTCCCTCCCCGACATCCGCTTTATGTTCATAGATGCGAGAGGTACAACCATCCGAACCCCAGTAAATCCTTGTACAACGAGGATGAGGCCATCGTTTGCCGCCACCTCCTACAACGGCTGATTGAGGCAGGAATTACCCCGCAAAGCATATACGTAATAACTTTTTAAGGGAACAGAATCGCCACGTGAAAGAAGAAATGGGCGATCTCGGCTTTGAACTCTCCACGGTCGACTCAGTCCAAGGACGCGAAAAGAAAGTGGTAACCCCATCAACTACGAAAACAAAGTTTTCTCAGGATCCAGATGCCGAATTCACCAAGGGCTATTGACGCCTAAACGTCGCCGTAACTCGGTGTCGACATGGTCAATTCATCTTGGACCAAGCTGCCTCCTTCGCGAAGTACCGATATGGAATACCCTGTTGCATTGGGCCGACCCCATCAACGCCGTCGTTACACCGGCCCAAATCCCCCGATACTTCCAACACTATTAATGCCAATTTTTGGAGAGGCAGACGCTTCCTCTTCTTCCTTATGTATTAGTGCCCCTGCTTAAGTACGGGTCGGACTACGATGGTGATGATGGCTCACCAGTTTTCTTTGTTCCCTCAATAAACATCATTTTGCTGTTCTTATACCAACTTTTGCGTGAGAAATCGCACTTTCGATATTTCTAACCAGAATGCGATCATATTCTTGGTTAACGATTGCCTTTCCCGTAGAAATTTCCACGTCAGAAGAAGCGATAAAGGTATGCGTGTTTCCCCTCATCCGAGTAGGCAATCAACTGCAATTTTAGTTCTGCATGTTTCTAAATTCCGGCGCTCATAATCTTGGGACAATCTGTAAATACATACACTTTGTGTCCCAACAAAAATACACGAATCAAACACTGATAGAGGGGAGTGACACAAAGGTTATGACTCATTGAGCCTTAGAAGGTAGGACATACTTAATGTACGCGCCAGCCGCATTAACACTGAAGTCGTGACAGTTATTTGTGTTAAGTTAGTGTGTTGATAGCGAATATGTGTAGCGCTCCTAGGGTAATTTGCTCTACTAAGGCTGGCACTTAGTAGTGAGCGATCTAATGTTAAATTTGTCAGAGGGCAATATGTAAGTTGTAAATGGAGTGACAGATTTGGAGGTCATCCTACTTACTATAAAGCGCTTAGTCTGTCGTCTGTCTGTCTGTCTGTCTGTCTGTCTGTCTGTCTGTCTGTCTGTCTGTCTGTCTGTCTGTCTGTCTGTCTGTCTGTCTGTCTGTCTGTCTGTCTGTCTGTCTGTCTGTCTGTCTGTCTGTCTGTCTGTCTGTCTGTCTGTCTGTCTGTCTGTCTGTCTGTCTGTCTGTCTGTCTGTCTGTCTGTCTGTCTGTCTGTCTGTCTGTCTGTCTGTCTGTCTGTCTGTCTGTCTGTCTGTCTGTCTGTCTGTCTGTCTGTCTGTCTGTCTGTCTGTCTGTCTGTCTGTCTGTCTGTCTGTCTGTCTGTCTGTCTGTCTGTCTGTCTGTCTGTCTGTCTGTCTGTCTGTCTGTCTGTCTGTCTGTCTGTCTGTCTGTCTGTCTGTCTGTCTGTCTGTCTGTCTGTCTGTCTGTCTGTCTGTCTGTCTGTCTGTCTGTCTGTCTGTCTGTCTGTCTGTCTGTCTGTCTGTCTGTCTGTCTGTCTGTCTGTCTGTCTGTCTGTCTGTCTGCCTGTCTGTCTGTCTGTCTGTCTGTCTGTCTGTCTGTCTGTATGTCTGTCACGAAATTCCTTAGCTCCTTTAGATCTGCCTGGAGAGACCGGGTCAAGTGTGGGATGGGTGGGCCAGGTCTCGAGAAGTATAAATCACACATCAGCTTGGCGGAGCCCCGCCCACAGTGGGCGTGGCGTGCATCGAAATGAGCCCTACCGAGGACCATGATTTCAAATTCAGTAACAAGACGGCTTCAAAACTGGAGTCTAAAGGTGGCTAGGGGTGTGCATTGGTAAGTTAGATCGAACTGGGGAGACCCACCCCCGATGGGCGGGGCGTTCTCCAGAAATGCAATGCTTTATGAAAACATTTATAACTCGGTTCGGAGAAAGCCAACAAAGCAGGGAAAAGTTGATATAGGAGAGGTACTGTCGAAGGTATCTCCAGCATAAATGACGTCAGCGGAGGCCCGCGGAGCGTGCCTCTAAGCTCACATCCCTTCTTACATTTATATACGAAAATCCATAACTCCAGTTCCCATGGACCTAGAAAGTTCAATCTTGGTAGGAGTACAGGCGCCATGTAAGCAAAACTTATAGTGTGTGGCAGAACCAGACTCCGCCCACAAGGGGCGGGGTTTGGGCGGAAATTCATAACTCATGTCTCCATGGACCTAGAAAGTTCAAACTTGGTATGAATACAGGCGCCATGGTGGCAGAACTTAGAGTGTGTGGCAAAACCAGACTCCGTCCACAAGGGGCGGGGTTCGGGCGAAAATTCATAACTCGTGTCTCCATGGACCTAGGAAGTTCAAACTTGGTATGAATACAGGCGCCATGGTGACAGAACTTAGAGTGTGTGGCAGAACCAGACTCCGCCCCCAAGGGGCGGGGCTTGGGCGGAAATTCATAAATCATGTCTCCATGGACCTAGAAAGTTCAAATTTGGTATGAAAACAGGCGCCATGGTGGCAGAACTTATAGTATGTCGCAGAACAAGACTCCGCCCACAAGGGGGGGTTTGGGCGAAAATTCATAACTCATGTCCCCATGGACCTAAAAAGTTCAAACTTGGTAGGAGTACAGATATCGTGATGGGGAAACTTATGGTGGGTAGTAAAACCAGACTACGCCCACAAGGGGCGGGGTCTTGGTGGCAATTTCTAATTCTGTCTCAGTGGACCTAGAAAGTTCAAACTCGGTAGGAGTGCAGACACCGCGACGGGAAACTTATGGTGGTGGCAGGACCAGACTCCGCCCGCAGGAGGCGGGGTTTGAGCGGAAACTTATAAATCCGATAAAGGTATATAATGAAAATCAGGTCATGCGGCTCCGTCTCTCATGGCTAGAGCCCCTAGCGCGCGAGAGCGTGCGTAGCCGCCTGGTTGATTACAGAAGTTGCTTACAGTTACTGGGCAGTGACAAGGAAACGGAGAAGATGAGAACTACCGATTAGTTGTGTGCTTCTTCTTTTTTCCACGAAATTCTGATGTATTTAAAAGAGAATAGTAGATGGTCGGTCACAGAAACGGGAATAATGATAGGCGAGTGCTGATAAGAGATCTGTAAAAGGGAGAGTCACTCCATCCTTCACATTTCATATTCAGGGTGCTGCCTTGTCATTTTTTTGAGTGATGTAGATTACGGAGGGATAGGTAGAAAAAGTAACCAGGTGACAATACTATGATGTCTCATGATAGTTCTGGCACCATATGGCACCATTTATTTATTTTTTGCATGACTTTTGGTCCTGGACTTCTCGACTACACTTGCTCACTGCCCTGGAGCGATAGAAGGAATCTGTTGCCTCACTTGAAGTCTTACGGTTTTTGGGTAGGTGAAATGTGCTACAAATGCTCTGAAATTTCTCAGAAGGTTTGCATATTCGCAATGACAGGTATAACCAAAGTAGAGTGCAGCATTCCCCATGACCGACTTTCAATTAATCTCGGCATAATCCAAACAAATTTGTCGTGAGTTGGCGAAGCCTCCGAGATTATTAAGAGCAATTTATTTACAGTTCATGTTTCGGCGTAATCGCCTTTTCGAAGCCTGTAAGAGAATATATTCAGGGTGAGCCATAAATTTCGTAACAACTTTTCGGACACCCGTAATTTCCTTTCTTGTTTGGGGGGTTTCTCCAAATCTGCACCTTCCCTTATGTTTACGATATACCTTAGGCTACATATCTACTTTGGTGCTCTCAAGTCGGTATATCTCGATAAACGGTGGAGCCGGACATGCACCAGCCGTTACGTCTTTGATCGAGTCTTTGATCCGGGATCGCTCCTTGTTTCAACATTTCCCACATGGCAGTCTCTTGAATCGCGATGCGTAGACGGATCAACGACATATCCAAAACGGTCGGCTTATCTCACATACTACCCCTTTTGCTAATCAATTGCTTGCTAAGGAGTGCGCTGCGGAACATTCAAAAACACGAGAAAATGACTGCTGATTTGTTTGTATGTTCTAATCCAATGAGAAGAGTCTAGCACGAGTAGAAACATATTGTACCCAGACAGGATTCGGAAGCTTTATAAGCTTATCGACGTGAATAAGTTGGAGAGGAAAAACAGATGCTGCGCGTTACTTGGGCGCGGCACACGCTTCGCCACACTTGTTCCTGACTAAAGGGTGTTCAGCGTAGAAGAAATGTTGAGATTTCAGAGTATACGCATATTTCATACTACGGGTGCTGAAGCCGCTGAAAAGAGTCAGATCGCCCCTCGTAGCCGTTCTCCCTCTTTCATGATGGTTTGAGCTAGAATATCTACCACCAGAGCGATATCGCAAACTTTAGACAAGAAAAGCACGAAAAGTAATCCGAACCACTCTTTCTGAAAGGATGCAGCTGAAGGTCAAAGATTTTTCCAGGGGGACGTTCTGAAAACTACGCACTTGCTCACGATTGGGAAAAGATCAAGACTGGTGCTGAGGAAATGTTTGCGATTTTTTCCCAGCTTCCAGTCTTCCTATGAATTTTTCGGACCACAATGTTATGGGTCGGTAGGTATAGTCCATACTGGATAGGAAAGCCTGAATTTCCAAACGCGTACTGTTGCTGCTCCTAAAAAATCATTAAAAAAGCCCGGGCTGAAATTTCTCAAGAAACTCTGCGTGTCACCGTCGATGAGTAGCTAAAGGGTCTTTGAGCCACAATTACTACAGGAGACGGTTACAAAAGATCACCGTGAGCTTGTTCTGTAGATGCGATGTGTAGTAAATAACTCACATGAATTCACATGTATCAATATAAGCTGCGGTTCCTGTGGTCTAATTTTTTTGCTACCATATTTATCGCACCCTGTATATATGTCACCCCTTCATGTCACCCCAGCGCACCCTGTATTCCTTCATTTACCCTTTCAACTTATAAGAAGAACATTTTCAAGAAAGCATAGGAGCAGCGTTGAAGTTGACGTGTGTTCGAGGAACTATTTGTTGGCACCCTGAGCTCAAAATTCCTCATGGTCATCTTATATATATATATATATATATATATATATATATATGCGTTGACAAGTGGCAGACTTCACTCTCGCACGGTCACGAACTCGGTTCTCGGATCGATAAGCGCCTAAGCCAACCAAGCCTTCCATCCCTTCGAGGTCGGTCAATTGGTAATAGACTCGCCTGGGAGGATAAAAGTTCTGACTTGTACATCGGCTGACCATCGCCAGTCATTGTATAGGCTACCTACGCACTCATTACGCTACTACTGTTCTGAATGGAAGTTAAATGCGTATACGCATTCCTCAGACGGAATCGATTAAGCATCCAGACTTCATCTTTTTTTATTATGTATGCGTTGTGACCTACCTAGGTCGGGCCAGAAATTGCTTCAGGGGACCCCTCCTCCAGGATGGAAACTATTAACTGAGGTCGTCCGAAAGTCTGGTCCCTGGCTCCGGTTCCGCATCGCCCGTAATATCGGTTTTTGATGGGTTCAGGTATTCTTACAAATCAGCCCCTGCCCCGCGTATCTCGTAATTTGGAGCATTTTGTCTTCGATCTGTAGCAAAGATTTCTTGACATCCACTGTGTTATTGCATGAGTGCAGATTCATATTTGAGTACGCTTCTAACGTGAGACTGCTCAACTCATACCAACGCTGACATATGTGTAACTATAGATAATTGAAGGAAAGCCAAACATGCTCGAAACGCCATTGAAAAATCATCTCTCAATAGTTTAAACGAAGGAAACTTGCGCAAATTGAAGTTGGGAGCAAGTTAATGGAGAAAAAGGGCCTAATGCATCCCACTGAGAGCTCATTCATATTCCATGTTTGACGGAAGAGTAGCAAAAGAATTATAACTAGAGTTGAATGCATGGAACCACTTTTCCACCATTAATCGCTTGTTCAAGTTGGTGGCAGACGTATGAAATAGTGCTGTGTTTTAGAGAACATGATTCTCAGAGGCGTATATAAGTTGAACTGTTACTATTACAGCGTGTCAAAGTCTACACTTCCATTGGTACAACGAATGCATGGCTCTTTTTCCTCATGCTTTCTTAATTTCATGGCTTGCAAACTACAACCTCGAGGTCTAGTTTGAGCGCTTTGAAGTTCTTTTGAGGTTTCTGGTCTATAGTAGAGAAGCACCGAGCGGATTGGATCCGGCTGTAACAATATTTCCCACTGTACTCGAATCAGATCAATACAATAATTAATGAAGCTACGCAGCAAAATTGTCTCAAAACTGTGAAAATTCATTTTTCCATTATCCAGTAGGCACATCAATGCGAAACTGCCGCTGCTGGTTGCTAGTAAAGGAAGGGAGCGTCCAGCAGCGGCTTTGAGGGAACTGCAGGTGGTGTATCATTTGATGCGTAAAGATGCTACTATGTTTGATCTCGTGCTAGTTCCAGCAAGGGCCCGGATGCGATAATCAGCAGCTAGAGAACAGTTGTAGACAGGTAAAAGAAATCAACTCCGGAATTTAGAAGTAACTCAGTTGGTTTAACTTTACGTAGAGGCTTTTTATTTGAGACGTCATCATTTTCAATTTCTATCACCCTCATTGATACAATCCTGCTGTATTTGTTGCCGTATTCCAGTGACATTGATTCGTTGCAGGTAGTAAGGGCAACAATGGCGCATTATTTCTCGCTTCCTTTACTGCTGGTTGGTGGCTCTCTTAAGTTCCTGCAGGGAAATCTGTGAAGGCGATGCCATAAAGTAAAATTTGCTTCATTCAGCTCGCTTTATTGATGGTGTGCTCGGTGATTCCAAGCGTTTTTAGCGCTGCTGCCGAGAAAAAGGCTGATGAAAAGAAAAGGTTGGTTTTTTGACAATTAATGATGTATTGCTAAAGAATATCAATCAGAAAAACTTAAAGTAGCTAATGAGGGCGTGATTTTACAGCAATAAGAAGGGCAAAGTTTCTTCCAGACCCAAAAGAATGGTGTTCCGTGGGTGATGAGTTGAGTTCTGCTTGCACTTTACCTCTTTCTTTACCATTAATTTTCATAATAGAGTATGCTTTCAGCCGACTTTTTTAACGTGGTCAGTGGAGTGAGGATGGTTTGTGGACTTAAGTGTTACGATACTAGACCAAAATTTGTTGCACCGTTTTTTTGGAATCAGATGCTTTGACGGCCACGCTTTTTCCACTCTTCAATTCAATAATAAACCTATCGAATAACTTCTTGTGTGAAATGTTGGCAACTTTCTCACAAAATTTGTTCTTGCATTTTGCAAATTTTTTCATTTGTTTGATGGCTCGCTGCGGATTTGTGACGAAGTGACTGACATACTACTGAAGGTTGGTAGATCATGAAGAAAGGATGGTGCCTGAAAATTGCACCAAGCAGAAGGATTCTTTCTCAGTCGTCAGGGCAGGAAAGCGTTATGGTCTGCAATGCTCCTTCGTTCATTGTTCTGTGACGGGATGTCTAAGGCATTCTTCAAAGCGGGCAACACCGAGAAGAGGAACTGATGCCTAGATATTGCTCCATGAACTCGAAGATTCTCTTTTATTATACCAAGAGCAGGAAAAATCGCGAGGAGTGAGTAGTTGCACATTTCTCAAGATTTCCTGCAAGCTGCAATACACCCGAAAATTGTACGTTGGATTGAGTCTTCTGTTTGCGAGCACATTTCAAGTGAGGGTCAACAGCTGTTCTCATCCGTCAGGCCCTTCCCTAGTGGAGTGCTTCAAGGAGGAGACTTGTCCCGGTCCTGTTTAACTTATACTTTCGATCTTACTGCTTCGGTTGAGAGCAACGAAGTATGCTGCAGAAGATATGAAGATTTACAAACTAATAAGTTCTTCTGATGGCTTTCTTCGCATTCAGAGAGCAGTGTCCTTGACTGGTCTGAGGCTTGGTGTTTACCCATTCCCATTGAAAAAACCAAAGCTCTACATTTGAGTAAAATAATTTCCGTACACCTACTCTAATTTGAACTCACTCATTGTGGAAGCCTCCGTAAGTAGAGATCTTGGTTTTATAGTCATCCGCGAGTAGTATCTTTCGATACTCACTGCCTTAGCATTGTTGCCAGAGCTAAATCTAGGCTTTTCTTCTGCTTCGTGCACCTTTTGGTAGAATCCAAAAGTCCTTCTCAAGCTTTCACAATATATGCGTTTTTCGTAATCAAAAAATGCGACCTATAGTGAATACGGGACTGTTATTTTTTTATCCTTACAAGAAAGAAATCATTCAAGCCATCAAAGAGTTTCAAATAGTTTCACTAGGAAAGTTTTTATAAGAGCACTTGGCCACACTTGCAATAGCATTCCTCTTGCTATTGTTGAAACAAAATGCTGAATCGAGACTCACTTAGTAAAAGGAGAGCGGTAGATGATTCAGTGTGCAAATGACGGTGCATACGATTATTGAGGGGCACAATCTCATTCGGTGCCACCGAGTTGTTTTTTTCTAACCTTCAGAAACTAGAGGTAACTCGAGCCAATTATGCTTTGTCTCGGTCAAACATCACTAAGCAGCAGTTCCTTATGCACAGAGCTGGCTCAGAGGGCATAAAGTTTAGCAAAAAGGCTAGTTGCTCACTCAATCTATCCAAAGTGAGGAGAGAAATTCTCAGTTCCTCAAGAGACACAGCTAGTTGTCACCTTAGATCTCATTGTTCTTTTTATCTCTAACATCTGTGTTACTGTTATATGTATATATACATATATGTATATGTTCCCTTATATGTAAATATAGGTAGCTATGGGAGTTCCATTAGATGTTCATTAATGGTGTTTTAGTTTATACATTTGGATGCGTTGGTTTGTTTTTGTTGTTCGTTCACATTTTCCGTAAGGGTATGTAACAAACTTCAAATTTCAAGTGAGGTGCTGTCGTCAGCAGAATCTTGTGACCAGCTTTACCGCGACACCTAAGAATTCAAGTAAAAAGAGAAACAGAAGCTTCTCATGGTCATCGGAAGTAGTTGTCACTTTGGTCAATCGATCGAAACACTTTTCCAAATTAACTCGATAATGGGGATCAGTGACGAAGACTAGCTATATTGATAGCCTTGCATTTTTTCATTGGTCGCTGTTCTCCTACTCACTGCTGCAATGGAAACGACTACGAGTGCATGTTTCGTGCTCCATTTTGAAACATATCCGAACATGCCAAAGACAGGTCGTCTGCTTCATTTATAATCTGTTATGTAGACGCTTATTTTCAGAACGAGAGAAGCTGAGCAGGTGGGAATTTGTACTAGTCGGCATTCCTAGCTATGACCTATTAAAAATCCTTTTCATTTATTCAGATTTCACTTTATGACCAGTTTCTTTTGTATATCTTAGAGTTTTTGCCACAATGGTACGAAACTGTTCTTGTTGCACTTATCGATTTACTGGCGGTTATTTAACTGGCGTACATTGTCCTTTCAACTTGTGCAATAGGATCCTCCTCTGATTATGTCTTCAATTCCCAAACGTATCGTTTATTAAGTCGGCGGACCACTTGGTCCTGCTCCCTTTATCAGGAAAAAAGTGTGACCTTAAAACAATACTCACTCAATAAAGTTACTATGTGTAACATAGAAGTAATAGGATTTTACATTAGTTATAGCGATTTCTTCCCTTCTCCAGCACCACTAGCACACCATGTCAACGAACTACTTGTCTGCGACGCTGTTCCTGCCCAACTTACATCTGGCCAGAACATCAGCAGAACCTCTGGGAAAAGATTTTTTTTAAGGAAACCCACGACCGAATTAGGGAAACCAAAACACTTGGACTGGCATTTTAACGAGAAGCTCATCAACGAAGTCCGAGATTTCTGCTTATGGTTTCAGTTGCTAGAGGAGCGGGTTGGGATGAACACAATGATTTCTGACAATCAATTCATCACATCAAGGAGTGACCGACTCGGAAGACTTGCCCGCTCAGAAGCGAGAGGTATATATCTGGTGAAATGGAACTGACTCAAGTACGCAGAAGACCTGATTCCAATAGCCCACGACAGTATGAGCAAGTAGGGTCAATACGTAGAGGTTTTTGGCAGGCAATTAAGTTCCTAGTGGTTAAGGAGACTGTATGTGGAAAGAAAGGTGAAAGAAGCTTCCACGGATGACTAGTACCGCAATCCAGAAATTCAAAAAGGAATCATGCTGTCAAAGCCAGAATCGAAAGTAGATCCTCTATAGAGAGAACTCGAGTATGCCCTTTGACAGAGGAAAATGTTAGATCTTGCTTAATGCGACATGCGCTGACAGGTGCACGGAATCTCATCTGTGGAGCGTTTTTCGAATTCCTTCATAGCAATGATGGAAGAAGATGGGTGTATTGTTTTGTCGGGAGGTACTGTCAGTATTGAAAAGCAGTGACCTGAACAGAATACAACTTTAATTGTCCGGTAATTTTTCTGCGGAGTGGCCATCACCGCGCTTTTGCAATATCCAGAACTAGCAGAATTCCATCGTTGAAACCAAGAGTTGAAAAGCGAAATGGAGAGAACGAAGAGGCTTCTTCGTTGCTGCTGACTTGATGAAATACAACTTTTCTCCTAATTTCAAGCGATTCCCTGGTATTTTCACATTTTTTGGTGGTTCTCTTGTTCTCACGAGCATGAGAGAGCTTCGTCCCTAAAAGCCATTTCATGAAGAAATTTGTGTCTACAGAGAAAGATTTTAGAACTCAACATACCACACTCAGGGAAGATTTCCTGCGGAATATCTAGTGTTAATTCGATCACCCTTCTTGCTTCCAATTCATTTCAAAAGTCGCTCGGACCGCGCCGGTTGGCCTGCACTATGGCATCCTCGGCAAGCCATGCATGTTCTGAAGGCAGCCAGATCTTGACAAGCTTGAGCCTTTTTCCAATGCTTGTGAGCTTAATTCCTAGCGCTTCCCTTGCGCAGCGTAAACGACTTTCGCAATCGGTCTCTTGACGTCGAAGATGATTTTTTAGTTTGCGCCTGAGGTCACCCTATCAGGCTTGGTGCGGCTTACACTACTGGACTGCTCTTATCCCAGTTTCCTCGAAAAACACGATGCCTATGTTTGCTAGGACAGGTCTGTGCTGCGAACTCTGGTCCTTTTCAAGCGGGAACCCAGATGCCTTTTGCAGTTTCGAGGGATGACTCTCGCGAGCAAATGGTCCTTTCCGGCTTGGACTCCGATTTTCCTTCCATACTTCAGCTTTTTCTGAAACTCCCATTTTTGAAGGTGCTGAAAACTGTTAGGTCCTGGGTTACTGCCAGGTGGAAGACTCTTTTCTGTTCCTTATTCTTTTCCTAATTCTAAACAGCTGTGAACCCTTTTAAACGCTCCTTTCACTGGCAGCCATGCATATCGCCCACATTAGTTACGCATCTATCGAGAATTGTCTTCATGCTGAAAGCAGTACCATACTCGCCGCGCTTACATGAATATAATTGTGCTGTGCCCTCTTTTGTGTGTACCCATACGGTAATGATTTGACCTCTGCCCCTGTCCTTGGCGGAGACAGATCTTTAGAGGAATTCCGTTCTCTACACAGCTAACATGGAAAAGCAATCTTTTTTCAAATATAATATTTCAGTTCAGACAATACCGCATAGATGACGACCTATTGTTTGAAAAGTCTGAGGAGGCTAAATAAATACATCTGTCTGAGTTGTTGTCTTCTATTACCAGTCTAAAAACCGTGCATACTGTAAAGAAGTTTTCACGTCTTCTATAAAATTTATTTGAGGAAGAACTTACCCTTTGGTCGAAAAAGAATTGTCACTTGAACGTAAGATGATACCATTCTCCATTTCATCACTAAAACCACCCAAAGTATTTTCATCTGCAAGAAGGGGTTTTACCTTAAGGGCTTATCTTCATTATGGATACTGAGAAAGTTTTTGCGCTATTTGAAGGCACGGATCAGGTTTGAAGGATAAAAATGACTTATGAGATGTTCTGCCAAATCCATGGGTCCCTTATATGCCATATGTGTCGGAAAAGGGCCCAGATAGGGAGATATAAAAGCCCAACATTGCCCCTGCGTATGCGCAGACGAGTTCTAATGGGAGATCAAACAACTTCACATGACCGATAGCGACAGTGAAGGCCAATTCGGGACAGTTTTAGTTTGATGTAGACAGCATTTTTGCTCAATTGTAACAACTGAAATCTAGTTCAAATACCCAATCCATGTCATTTCCATCACCATAATCCCGTACAACTTCGAGTTTCACTACTTTTGAGAAGCCTTGCTTTTCACAAAATCGGTGAATTTTCTCCCTTCCATCATGGCGCACCTAATTATCACACGAGGTTATCGATGAGCAAACTTGTAGCAGCAGCCTATAAGCACTTTCTTACGTCGAATTGATCGCGAGAGGTTCTGATAAAGGCTACGAAGAGTTCGTTTTGCAAGAATAAAACAGCTGCCCGAGTTTCGAGGTCAGTGAAAAAGGATAACTTCCCTGGCAATACTCGAGAAAAGTAGTAGCATGCCAGTCTTGTGACCGAAGAAACTCGATCTATTTCCTGCCCTTTCCTATGCAATAATCTTTTTGGACCTCCGCAAAATGTTGCAGGACTGGAGAAATATTAGCGAGATGATAGAATGCTCTATTATCATTCCCATGCGGAAAGTAGTAGTTATAGTACACCGGTGCCGTGATCGCGACTGGCTGCTTGTTGAGGCCTTCTATTTTGTATTTTTTTGTTTATGCCAATTTTATGGAATCTACTTTACCTCAGCAGTTATTCAACTGTATTTAATCTGAAGGGTTCGAATTTGCGAATAGTTTGCTGTCTTGTGAGTTGCTCTCTTGAGTTGGTAATCTGGACTTCGTCTGTTTTGGTTCAATTATCGCGTTGCGCTTATTGATTTTTGGCCATACAGTGCGATTATGCTCAATGGACAGAGGTTAAAGAAAGGCAGAGAATCTCAGGGTGCAGCAAATGTTTGTCAAAGTCTGGTTCATGATATTAGTGCGAACAACACGGTTCAGGTCGGTTACTATAAACTTTTGGTTTCTGAAAATTTGAATGCTCTCCTCGAGCGCAGTAAATATTCCGTGTTAAAAAACATGATATTGGCTCCCATTGTTAAGATACCAGATGAGATAACTGAAGGTATACAGTCGGATAAAAGGCCTAGGAATAAATAGTACTATCAGGGGTGAAGAAGGCTCCGTCTAATTCACTCTATATGCAAGGCGAAACGATACAAAAACAAAGTAAGTGCTATATTTGATGTTTTCGACTAGAGTGCCGGACAGTTGGGATATATCGATCAGTAAAGGAGAGTGAAGACAATCACTTGTCTGGTAAAGGTTGTGCTATCTTCTAATCGAATCAGTATTCCGCTCTAGCTAACTAGCGTGAGCAGTGCTCTTCTCCATTTCAGACTGTACAAGTGCGTTAAAGCATGACTTATGCTGAACGAAAATGGAAGTGAATTGAGGCAAGAATGCCGCGACCGTACTCGAAACCTCGAGAGTCGCTCTTTGGTGGTCTGCCGCAGCGAGATGAAGCGGACTGAGGATCCTAAGGGTAATGTTAACTTCATTCTTGTCACTCATTCACCTCCGAACGCTGGTCGGAACCGTTCGCTCCATGCAACCCCCCCCCCCTCATGCCGAGGAAGGACTCGGGGACGACCAGTGGATGCGATGTGTTATCAAAAGTGAAGTCCCTTGATCTGGTATCTTCCTAGAGGATAAGGGTGGGCTCGGAGCAGGCCTTTTCATCAATTCGAGATAGATTGTTCCTCACCAATTCATCAAGTAGCAAGTTTCTTCCAGTCAACGCTCAATCTCTAGTCACAAAACTTTTTGAATTTGACCTACTCTAGTGCAAATAGTCCATGCGTGGTCCTCATAACGGAAATGTGGTGCTAACCACACTGAATCAATGACGCTACTCTAAGTTACCAAGGAAGGTAAAAGCCTGGATGCGGTGTCCTAGTTACAGTTCGCGTGGGTACACCGCACACGTGCATAGCAACTTCTAATCAGGCAATGATCGTGGAACCTCAACTTCCCTGTGCTTGATTGGTCATCACACAGCCATTGTAGGGACCTCAACACTGTCTCTTCATCTGATTTGGTTAATTTTTTTTGCATAGTTTGACCTCAGTCAGTTAGTAACGGAGCCCACGCTTGACCTTAACATACTTGACATTCTTCTTACATTCGGTCCCAGATGGTTCAAAAGTTTCTCACCTTCTTCCAGCACCTCTGTCCAGCGCTGCGTGGGCATTTTATTGTCTAGTCCTATCCTCTACCGGTGAATGTCGAACACTCCTCTTCCAGAACTTGCTAAGGACGATTTCGTAAGCATCTGCAGGGAACTTGCTGAAATTGAATGAGGGGCTCTTATAGGTCTAGGTACTGAATGAGTCTTACTCAAAATTTGTTGCCGTCTGCCATTCCCTTATACATCGATATTTCCGTTCTTAAGCACTAAATCTCAAATTGAAGCAAAATCCATGCCGAAAAATATTCTACGGCTCCCGGCTAGAGGGCTTATGCAGTCTAGAGGCTAGTGCATGCTGATTTAAGCACTTATGGTCGAACTAGAAGTGGGTTCCAAAGCTCCAACGTGCAGTGGCTCGTTTCATTGCGGCCGAAGGAGAAAACTTGTCAAGGAGAAAAACTTAGGACTCTTCTTCAATTATTGCAATAATCAAATGTGGCGCACGGAATCGCAGACCTCTACATCAGTAGTGATATTGTAAGAGAGGATTGGGACAAGAAGGAATTGTTTGGTGTGTTTTTCCATGCGAATTATAAAAAACACATGATCCTCCTAGCCCTGCTACCTCTACCACTCACACTCTACGGTGGGGAGAGATTTCAAAGCCACCCAACAGCTGCTCAACCTCACCCAATGGAAGTCCTTACATATTTATCGAAAATGCTGCCCTCAACAGTTGCCTTTCTACAGTTCCTTTGGTAGGGCGAGTGCCCTGATATTTGGATAGTTAGACTAGATAAACCTGTTCACAAAAAAGACAATCGTAAATTGCCTGAAAACTATCAACCCATTTGTCTGACTTATTGCACTAGCGGAGTCATGGAAAACTTACTTGTTCTCACAACATCAGTCACCTAGATGAATATAACCGGCTGCATCCTGCAAAGCACTTATTCCTCAGTAAACGCTCTTCTGCTACTGCCATGCTTTCAACTTTACCGCGCTGACATAGAGAGCTGGATAAAGCTAGCTACGTGTCGGTATGTGTTATCGACTCAAAGCGTTCGATTCGATCCCGATCTCACTGTTGCCAACAAGTCTGATAGGTTAAAATAACTGGCTACCTTTCGCGTAGTTGTTCCTTGTAGTCCAACAGGTGTCAGTCGGTTGTCATCGATGATGCTAGGTCTCACGTGTACCCTACTATCAGCATAGTTCCTCAGGCACCTCATAAATCGGCCCCTGTTCTTTTTCCTATACGTTTACGTTTGCCTACAGTCCTCCCACCCTGTGTCTTTGTTTCTATGTACGATTCTGTTGGACATTCTATTGCCTTGATTTTTTTACTTAGTTACTGCATGTTGCTAGCCGCCGTAGTTATGTGTGGGGCACTGTATCATTCTATAGGATTGTACTGATTCTAATCTGCCCGGACGATTCATCCGGACGAATTCTCATGAGTGTGATGAATAATAATTATATTATTATCATTGTTATTAAACAAAGATAAACCGGTCTTTTCCGTCAACCGCCTTTTCCAATTAATGATTCTACCAGTTTATTTGAATTACAGCTTTACGTATGTGCCTACATATGTACACTACAATCCTGTAGTTTTTTTTTGAGAATACTTGAATGAGTTTTTTCCTGTCTTATGGTTGTTGTTTGTTGTTGAATGTTGAAAATGTTTTGCAAATAAATTGTTTAAAAATGAAATTCTCTGGATATCTATGCCTTTCACATATATGCGCATCTGTTTTGTACACATTATTTGTTGTTCATGCCACTCAAGCGATTAGTTCATTTGCTTCATTTGGTCTCAGTAAAGCAGAAATCGTTGTATTCCCTGGATGCCTTGTGTTGCTCTGGTGTACAAGAAAGTGCATCATAGCTCAGCCTAAATCATTGGCAATTAGCCTTCATTTTGAGTTGCTATCGAGTCTTGAACCTAAGCTCGTTGCTTTTACTCACCTTTATTTTTGCTTCCATCCTCGTTTCAGCGCCGTTACTTACGTTTTCCTGCTTTTTTTGAAATCCCGTATTGTTCGAACGTTCTGCAGGAATTCGTACTTGGAGCAATGAGTGTGTATATGGTCCTGAGGTGTTGCTGCCTCTGTAGCAGCAACTATCATTATTAACAACCATATAAGAAGGTCTATTTATACAGTATTCATATTTGTCTAAAACAGTTTTAGAATGTTTGTTAACCTTCGATGTATTCTGCCAACTCTAAGCAGTTTATTAGATTATCTTCTACTTTGAATTTCGCAAGAGACCTAGGGAGTGTGACTTGCACAGTCCCGAGCTTGGGCTCCAGAGGTGTGGCAAGAGCTGAAGGAGTTTTCTACGCTGCTTGCGAAAAGCGATGTGTACAGTGGACCTGAGATAAGTATTGTTCACTTGTTTTTGCTGTTTATTTGAATGAACATTCCTCACTTGACCAATGTTTCTGGCTCCACAATGTTACGTCCAAGCGAACTCGTAATACTTCCTTATCAGTCACCATACAATGAACAACAGTATTCAGAAGTCAAACCATAAGCAGTAGTTAACTGTCGAAGTAAATAAAAGTGACACACCCTCTCCATAGACACAAACTCGTACAGCTTACAAGTAGGTCCACATCATGAAGACCATAAGCCTTCACAGTCATGCTACTAATGCAAAGAACTATTCATTTAACATTGTTACAAATTAACCACATTTTTTTCTCTGATCACGAAATTCGTGGCGATTCAAACACTCTGACGCCTATTATTAGGAGACCAACTTGAAGTAGAGTAGATGAGTATGGCCAGCTGATCCTACTAACCTGCTCTACTTCAAATTTGGGCCCCAATAATAGGCGCTAAATTCGTCAGAATCGCTATGAGTTTCGCGCACGATTAGCCGCGCAAGGCTCAAATCTTACGAATGTACACACACCCCTATGTTATGTTGGGCTGTCCAGAATTCCCGCCGCTTTTGAACGCTGTTGGTCAATCAAATGTTTTGCAAAAGTTCGACGGCGTAACCTTAAAGAGTTATATATAGAAGCGCAAGTTTTCTCCTATATATATATGTAACCTTTTTTAGAGTATGCTAACATTCTTTGATGTTTCTTTGTATAGGACTCGTGTGAAAATAAAACACCATTGCGGGCATCTTCGGCGCCTGATGCCTCTACCGCAAAGGAAAGAACGCATCTCAAACTTTAAGAAGACTTGTGGCGTTCACAAAGAGAATGCTGTACGTAAAAATACATCGCGCGAGTGGTCCGCGAAATTCAAACACGTGAACTCACTCTCGAAGATAGGCAAGCCCAGAGGACATCGTCACTTAGAAAGGAGAAAATGAAGTTGTTAATCGAAACAGACGGCACGTCATCATTCGTAAAAAAGGAGGGGGAATCTGTGTTTTGAAATCACCAATTTCCATGACCATTAACCGGAACACGGTTTTTTTTGTTTTGCCTACGATCTCACAGAGTGAGCGAGCGCAATCTGATAAACTGCTTCTTCGTGTGCTACTCGTTGCTCGAAGAGATCAAAATCGAGCCGCTTTGAACAAGCATGGTAAATAGGGACGAGGATTGGATCGTGTACAACAACTTGAAGCGGAAACGATTGTGGAACCTTCTCGGTGAGCCGCTCCAAAAGCCAAAACCCATGAGCGGAAAATTATGCAGTGCTGTTGGTGAGACTGGAAGGGGAATCATCCATTATGAGCAGTTGATAGTTGATACTCAGTTGCAGTTGATACTCAAACGATAACTTGGGAAAGGTACTGTACTCATCTAAACAATTTGAAGGCAGTAGTAGACCAGAAGCCCAGAACTGGCCAATGCCAGGGACGTTGTCTTCCATGCCAACGCCAAACCACACGTACTTCGACCACTCCTCAAAAATTACTGGAGCTTGGGTTGCCTTACTACATCCTCTACATAGTCCGGACATAGCACCATCAGACTACCACTTGTTTAGTTCTCTGCAGATTTCCTTGGATGAAAACTCGTTTGGTTCGTTGAGGCTGCAAAACAGCCCAAAAGGGTTGTCACAAATCCATCTCTGAAACCTTCTATGGAGTGGGAACTACCAAGAAAATGGTGGACCATCATAGAACAGAATGGAGAAAATGTTGTTTAATAAATCAATTTGTCTTCCAGAAACTTTCACTCAAAGTCGACATAGGAATCGGCTGATACTTTTCGAGCAACCCAATATATGATGAATTTTGTTAACAGCATTATGATAGCAATAGTAGAAGTGCTTTCTAGGAATGTATCTAATGATTGTTCATTTCAAAGTTATTTTTGAAAGAAGAAATGATCTTCAACACATAAATGAACGGTGTCGGTAAGGTAATAATCATAAAGGATAAAGTTTGTGGCGTTTATCAATCCCGTCTGAGGGATGCGCCCCCTCACTCGACTTCCATTCAGAATCGGAGTGGCGTAATGTGTGCGTATGTGGCCTACCCAATGACTTGCGGTCGCCAGCCGATGTACAAGTCAGGGCTTTTATCCTCCCAGACGCGTCTGGTACTAATTTACCGACCCCGGAGGGATTGAAGGCTTGGTTGGTCTAGGCGGGCATCGATACGGGATTCGAACCTCTGACCACTTGCTACCACACCATTTCCGCCCAATGTAATAATCATACAAGTACTTCTTACTTCTCGTCTTGTGATCCCTTGTCTCTGCTTTGACCGTTTTTCAACTTGGGTCTGAGTTCGAATTCTTTTATGAAAATCAACCAATTCTCCATCTAAAAACTTTCTATTGTAAATGAATCAATATTACAATAACAATTGTATTCTAATCATTTTCAAGTCTTCTATTGTCAAACTTCTAATACTTCCTGCAGTTGCATAATCCAGCCGATAAAATATTATTACATCTGCATAAATTCATAATCTTCTAGGATTTCTATTAGTATAAATGTCTATTATCTGCTAATCATTATTAAGTAAATGTCTTAAACAGATCGTGGACTGAGGAATTTATCAAAAAGAATTCCGTAGAAGATTCATCTGTTGGGACTGATTACTGCGTCTTATGGACTCTTATACACTCTTTTTTTGAATTGTTGATGTTTAATTGAAAATATACTGTAAAAAAATATTGAAAACCTGGTTTATTCTCATTAACTCCAAGAAGGTTGAGATAGAAAGTTTGAGAATCTTGCCACTCATAAAATGCCTAAGCTGTCGAAATGATTATGTGCAGTCAAGCTTACATCCTGCTTTTTACGAATTAATCATATCACGCTCTGGATACCCTTACTGTACAAGAGGAACTTTATTTCAAAGTGTTTCGTTAGTGTAGCGATAAGAACATCGTACAAATGACGCATCTTTGCAAAACAACATTCGACTGACGTTGTTGTAGAAAACCTCCTCTTCCTGAAAGAAAGATCGAATTATCTAATTAATTAAGTCAATATTGTCAAGCATTCAGAGGTGATTTGAGGTTGAAAGCAATTCACAGTATCTCTGCGAATAAAAGCTAGCCATGTGTCATGTTTGACGGCTTCCTGTTCTTCAGTTCAATGCATATCATCAGCAAACACATAGTTTAAGGTGTATTTTATCATGATCAACCCTATGAGAACAGTTGCGCTGCTTTGTGCAGTTGCTTCGCAAAGCAAACCGCAAGATAGAATATGAGTCGGGATACGCCACATCGGTCGAACTCGTCGAAGCGCAGACGGTAAGCGCACGATGATCTTGGCTAGTTGAGTCAGGAATTTTCTATCCGAGGCAGATTAAGATGGATCCTGACGTGATCGGTCAGTCATGACGTTTTTTTTTTGGGAACGACTGCAGTGGCAGAGCATTGTAAGATATGATGGCGGAGATGGTTCACATCCAAGCACAGAATTCTGAAAGGGTGCTATGCAGGATTAACGGTCGAAGTGACTTCCACAGAGGAGACAATGATTAAATATGCATTGAAGAAAATTGAGAAGGACTTCTCTAATGATTCAGAATAGTTTTCGTTGAGAGTTACGTTCTGTTTTTTGTAGCCAACCCCTTTTTTGCAAATATCTTCTTTTCTTTATTAGGTTACAGGTACAGTTAGAATTACAAGCTACAAAAAAGTGAGAAAAACTTTCTCTTTTCTGTAACTTGTATACTTAATCACGCATTTTTTCCTTGTAGGCACAGTTCACGATAATTTTGAGGTACCCGTTTTTATGGTACCCGTTTTTATTGAACAGCGGAAGTATAGATTGGGAATAGTTCATCGGCAGTGAAGAAAGCGAGAGAATACGCCGATTACGAAAAAAATATGGCTCCTCGAAAGGAGGGAAAATAGAGGTTGGACAAGGTTGCCATGACGAAAATAACATGGAAGGGGTATTCGAACGAGATTTCAGTTATTGCAATTGCACGAAGAGTTGACTACACCAAGCTAGAACTGTACAGAACTGCCTTTCACTGTCGCTATGGGTCATGGCAAGTCGTTTGAACTTCCTCCATGGGTTCCCTTGTGATCGGTGCAGCCGCTACACTGCCAGTGAAACTCGTCCGAGGACACATACAAGCCAATGTTCGCAGGTCTATAACTCCCTAACTAGGCCGTTTTCCAACCTAATATGGCCAGATATGGTATACGCGGATGCATCAAATTTATCCTATGCGAAATCTCAGAAACCATTTTTATCGTGAACTGTGCCTTTCAACAACAAACAAACAATATACGGATTCCTAATATTCAGCCTAGTCATTAATATTATACCGTAAGGGATGCTCTTCTCCGATATCACCACAAATAGCTATATGTAGTATGCCAGTGAGACCTGAATTGCATTAAGGGCAGTCCCCTAGCCGACCTACTGCCCCCTTCCCGTCTAAAGTCTGTATCTTGTTGTCCCAAGACGCATATACAGTAGCGCTCGAAAGTCTTCGGTCAAATGGTTTTTCAGCCGTACTTTTCAGACGTAACTCCTTTCCTACTGGATCTAATCATGCGAAATTTCTATATTTGGAGCGTGGATGTATTGTGAACATTTACCACTATTAACCTGCAATCTGATCATGTTCCAGATATCCCAAAGGGCTTGAACTCCAAATCAGTTCAAAAACAGACATTATTCCTTCTTGGAATTCTTCCCTTTGGCCATGTCTAAAGTGTACGAGCGGTAATGCCGAACACAATAGATGAGAAAAACGCACATAAGGTGCGAATAGGTGCAGATGTCAACAACTGTACTTTCAGCTAAATCTGCTACCGCAACAAACACCTTGCTATAACTGTGGATGTTGCAGCTTTGCGGTCAAATTGTGTTGGGTAGAGTGAAATATGCTCTAGTTGAACATATCCAAACTTTGCACTATTTGGTCTACTACGAAAAAGGTTATGAACCAAAAAGTGTCAAAGCAATTCACCGAAGACTATTGAGCGCTACTGTATATGTAACACCTTATTGAGATATTCCGACTAAAGTTTTTCAACATAAAGTACGTTCTCAGTAAGGATTCATAATGAGTGAATGTTTCCCTATCGAGTTACTTTCAACGGACAAACGTGACCTTAGTCGAAAGATCCGAGGGCAGAAGACTTCAAAAGGAATCCTATTTGGAACGTCGTTGTCGGCCATGCACTTGACATCTATCAGAACGTGTGCGAAGGCCTGAAGATCGGGTAAGCGGCCCGAACCTACGGCCTGGAGCACGGTTCGAGATTTCATATGGTGGATGGAATTTCGTACCTAATATGGAAGTGATGAGAAAGCAGTGAGACACTTCAGCCCCTCTTAATATGAAAATGTCAATATCAATAAATATTTTGTTACGGTAGCAATATTCCCGGAAATCAACCGTTACCGTCCGTATCTCGCTCAATAGAGAAAGGAAGGAGTACCACAGAATTTCATATCCGATAATGTAAGTGAATAGAGTGACAGACAAGTTTATTACCTGAGCCTAGACAGCACGTGAAACGGGCAGTGACATTATGTTAAACTACCACACTGAAAAATGATGTCGAGTTGGGTGTTGGTGGCTACTGCTGCTACATTGGGATTCAGAACATCGAAGAATCGAACCTGTGCGTATTATATGCACAATCCCAAAAAATCAGCAAAAATTTAAACCTGCAGTTTTCGTTTACTCTCAAGTAACTCGGGTGGGGGACGAGTAGTGTCGTTCATGCACAGAAAAAAAAACCGAAACCATATGATAGATGCACAAATGTCAAAGGATACAGCAAAAAAAAAAATCTGCAAAATGAACCAAACTTGAATCATTCCACTCTAAACCCTCATTACCTTCTCTGGTCCTGTGAGCGTTACTTTTGCTGGTTGTAGATCCTTACTGCCTTATGTTATTGTGTCACGAGCTGAAGGGTAGGGGGATCGCGAGAGAGTATGGTGTAGGAAGGAAGTGACTATCTGTTGAGATTCTCACAGGCTTCTCTGTTCACAATCATCACAGGGAAGTGTCGGGACAGCGTTTTCAGCGTTGTCGATGGCTTTTGTCATGACAAACTCTCCAAATGAGACCGCGAGGTTGTTGAAATTCGAGAAAGAAACATGAGTGTTGTAAGCTCACAACGATGGATGGTGAGTATAAGGATGAGGATGCCGAAAGTTTTTTGTCTTTTGCCTTTTTCGCTACTATTTGTACTGGATCAAACTAGTATTAACCCATTGGCGATCGCGCCTTTTACACTGTCCTTACATTGACTTCTAATTTCTCTTATAAGTGTAGTTGAAAATGAATGATTCTTCGATCACAATGCCTCAAGATTTTGTAGAAGGCCGTGAGCTCAGCTGATACTTGAAACCAATGGAAAAAATAATAAGAACACTTGATAAATAATATAAATACTACAGGAACACGGTATGGTGTGGCCCACCGGCGGGCCATGCAGTCGGGCAATGAGTTAAGGAAAGGAAGGAAGCGGGAACGAGCAAACATGTGAAGAAAATGGAACAGAGGAATGGTCTGGAGCTCTCATGGCCGTTAATTGCCTGTAATCGTCAAAATCTATCCAATAATAAATTGAAATAATTATATCATGCTAATGAAAGAACCGCCCTTTTCGAGAAACAATTAGCATTTACTGCTCTCCTGTGCTCATCTGCGTTATGCTTATGCCCAGAATTAATCACTCCTTTACTGTTAAAAACGTTATTCATTCGGCGAATTGAAATTCCACGAGGCATCACTTATTAATTTCTGTGATGGTACATGTGATTCTCAGAATAACACAAACCGCCAATTGTTTCAATGTTGTCATCGTGTTGATAAAAGCCAGGATCCGGTACAAGTAATCAATTATGCTACTACCTGCAAATCAATTAGATGAAAGATCTATCGAAACTTAACACTTGCTTACTGACACTCCGTTGTGTCACCTTTCTTAGGGGTTAAGACTTGAGAAGCTCACTAAACAAGCATGCGCTGGTCTTGTAATACTTTTCCGAGTTGTAGGCATGTAGATGGGTTGGTGATAGAGGCAAACGGGCCGAAAATGGCGCACAGGCACAGTACTTGGATCGGAATCAATACTTAGCCAGGCCAACCAAACCTTTTATCCCACCGGGGTCGATTAATTAGACTTGTTTGGGAGGATAAAAGCACCGACATATGCATGGGAGGGCTGCCACAATCCATTGTGCACAGGTTACACACGCATTCAAACTGTCACTACGAATCTGAATGGAAATAGATTGTAAAAAAGGATTGATTAACAATGAAGACCTTACCCCTATCCGTGATAGAATGAATGAGAAGGAGCCCTCTCTATGCTTTTGTTTGGCAATCGTAAGTAGTAGTTAACGCCTGTCTTCTATAGTTCAGACTTTCACCTTTCACCAATTCCTACTTGATTTTCTTTTATATTCGAAGATAGTTACTCAGACTATATTCTATGAAATGCTCCTGTTCCTGAATCATAGTCTGTTAAAGATAATACCAGGGATCGCCCATCGACCGCCACCCTATCACCTACATTTTTCATAATTTTAAACAGAAGTAGCTATAGTGACTTAGTGAAGAAAACTGAGGTGCAATGAGGTCGTCAACCCTGACCAACTGCCCGTCTCCCGCATCCCCTCGATCGAGTGGAATGTTTTTATTCTCAAGAAATACCTACAAGTAATTCTGAAGTGAGCATTATGACGTGATGCTAAAAATATTTAATTACCTCAATCTCTGTTTTGTATCTTTGTTGTTTGTAGCTGTTCCTACTTATGTGGTGACCAAATATAGTTGGTTCTTGTCATCTGTACAACGTCGGCCGCCACAGTAGTGATTTTTCCGATGCAAAACGTTTGCAAATTGTCTTCAATTGCCGGGAGCCCACTATCACTCATGCATGGCCCGAAAATCAAAGCGTGTATAGGTAATCATTCATACTAAGCAAGCCTCCTATGCCTCCGGAGTCACTTAATTTGCACCAGCCTCCTCTGGAAGTATAAACGCTTTCACATGAAGTTCGGTTGACTACCGCAATACATTAGATAAGCTGAATACCCATTCGAACTGTCGATAAGTTTCGAATGAAGTCGAAGGCGAAGACGCAACCCAAAAATGTATTAGTTGCCACTAACAGACTTCACCTTTGTTCCTCTATCGGACGCTGATTCAAGCTGTTCATGCCCGAGGGTTTATAGCGATTCCTATTTTTTCGGTGAATTTTGGAGGCAACGAAAAGCTCGCAGTTAATAAGAGTTCGTCCGTCACGACTTTCATATCTTTCCCAACATTTTTGCTAAATTAAATCTGGCATCAAGTACCGACGCAAACGATCCCCACCTATAATCTTGTTTGTTGCTGAATTAACCTCATTTTCAGCAGATTTCGTACACAAAATTCCTCTTGTGAAATATTCTATCGAGATCACTACAGGAGTTTACAACTCGGTACAGCTGGCGTCCCTGCGGGAACACGACTTTGCCGGTCTCTCCTTCTGACAATGAGTCACACCCTGATTACGGTGTTCTTTCAAGTATATGAGTATCAGTCTGAATGAAAAAGCAACCTTTTCACGTACGAAGAGCACGTTGTACTCTGCGATTGGATCCCAATGGTGCAGTTTTGAGAGGCTGACTGAATCTGACCTGTACCGGGAGAATAATGATGGCATATGTGGGCACGTCGCTTTTCGAGTAATTCTCCAGCGCAAATCCTCTACCGCTTGGTCAGGACCTCCAGACGGATCCGTATTGCAGTAGAACTTGGTTAGTGATGCCCGACGTCGTCTGCTTGTGTTGAATTGTTATTCACGTTTTCAAGCATAATCAAGGAAAACCCTAGTGCTACGAGAACGATTCAAAGGCAGAAGTGTCTATCATAATTGAGAATGAGCAGTGCGATGCAGTTGACTGTGAAGAACCTCCAAAAACTCGTTCGGGTAAAGCCAAACCAACTCGTGAAGACCTTACATTTGAGTCAATCGAAGCATAAAACAATATATTTGTTCACTGCTCCTTCATTTGGGTCAATGATCCTGAGCCTTTTTTAATTTCATCCTTCTCACTCTTTTTTTTCATTTTATCCATAATTTTTCGTAATCACACTCCAGTTCTTTCTACGTGTGATTTAAATAACCGCTATCGATACTATCTATTCGTATGTAATTATTCCTATGTACCCTCAGCTTCCATTGCATACATCTGATGTTATGTCTGTGTTATGATAGTCAAATGCTGCTGAGCTCATGACGACGACCCACGGACGGTTCTCTGAGTGCAACTGGAACGTCTAAAGTGGAAGCGTTATTAGGGTGTCCACAAAGTTCGTTGGCTTACTGGTCCATGATACGATCTCCATGCATACCCACCACCTTTATTCAACGATCGGGTAGAGAGGCAACTCCATTCTCCCAAAAGCCGGCCAGCAGCGACTCGGCCCAGTCCTCGATCACGTCCCCGAGGTCGCGCTCGTTCTTTAGCTGTTTTCCGTCCACGAAATCTCGCATGGATCGGAAGATGTGGTAATCGCATGAACTGATGTTCGGACTATACGGTGGATGCGTGACCGTCTTGATGCCCAGCCTGTCCACGACGGCCTGAGTATCTCTCGCTTTGTGAGGGCGCGTTCGAGGGCTCAGAGCAACCACGGATTTGCAAGTTTCTGGGACAAGGCGGCAGCTTTCACCTTGAATTCCTGCAACTCTTTAGAGAGGGTCTCTGCCGTCACTCTGGCATTGTTGGGTAAGATGCTGTTGTGGTCGATCGACGATGGCTGAACCTCGGCATATCTTCGATGCCATAGTTTCCATTGGTGAAGCGAGTCCACTATTCCGACATCCAGTTCTTAGAAAGGATGTTTTTACCAAACTGCTGACGCATCCTGGTCGTGGCCTGACGTCTGAAGATGCCCAGAGTGTAGTAGTCCACCAAACATCGGCGATGGTGGTAACTATCACTCGTCTTCACTGCTTCATTGTGAGAAGAGCAGGAAAGGAACTTTAGAGCTAGTTAGCTCAGAAGATAGCCCGTCACGAGTACTTTCAGTATTGCGAAATCATTATGCAAAATCACATCGCGTTGCGTAACGCGACGCTGATTACAAATGGCCAACGAACTTTATGGACACCCTAGTATGTATCCATGAGCTGTAAGGAACCACAAGGTTTGACAATGCTTGAAGCTTGTTTGACGAGGATGGTCGCCAAAGATGGCGTCACCGTCATTGTCTCGACATTTCCTTACCCAATCGGCATTTACACATTTGTTACAAATTTTTGTTTCTAATCCATGTATCAAATGTAGAGTTTTTGATGGTCCATTGACGGCGCTAACTTCATTGTCGCAATAGTTCACTTGAAAAAAACGCTGACGGAATTAACTCGAAACGGTTGTCTATTGTCAGTGTTGTCGAGATAGCATCAGAATGGTATTTGTTCGTTTCATGGAATAGGTGAAACCTATGTAGGTGTGATTTAGACATAGAGCAAGCCCTTTATTTATCCGATAGAAAAAACCAATAAAAATAGAACTATAAAAGTTATACTGTATCCCATCGGATACTGTAGCATTTATAGTGGAGCATTTTCAGAAATAAGGTGTTCTTTCGTCGAGAAGCCCTGTCTGACCATTTAGCTTGAAAATAGCATTTTCGATAGCATATTCCAGGAACCGTTGAAAATCAAGAGATTAAGTCATGAAATGGCGATTCTAACGTAATTTGTAAGCACTCTGATCTGTTGATGAGCCTTTGACACAGCAAATATGGTGTCTCCCGGAAGTATGTTCACAAATTTAGAGAAAAAGAACAAATTTAGGCATGAATATTCCAATGCGACCGTTCTTTCAGCGAAATTTTGCTCGATGACACACCGGTCACTTTTCGCGACGATAAAACCCGTTTAGAAAAGTTAGATAAGGTATTAAGAAGGCTCAAGGAGGCTGGGTTCTGGCTGAAGAGGCAGAAGTGCGAATTTTTCAAGAATGAAATAGTATTCTTGGGACATGTGGTAGACGCAAATGGCACGAGGCCGTCGCCGAATTAGTTAAGGGCTATTTTGAATATGCCAGAGCCGAAAAATTGGAAGGAATTAGAGTCCTATTTAGGTATGGTACAGTACTATGGTAAGTGTGTACCAAGGTTGGCGACATTGGTCGCCCCACTGAATGAATCACGTAAAAAATTGGGATCCGATTTGAAGAGTGGCAATGGAAGAAAACAAATGTAGGTCTTTCAGGCTATTAAGTAGAAGCTGACAAGTGTGGAAACAGTGGCTCACTATCACCCAGAGGTGCCAGTGGTTCTAGTAAGTGATGCGTCGGAATATGTGAAGAAATGAACGACTACGGTAGAGTAGGCGATGCCGAACTTCCCATCGGTTGAGTGACCCATCGGTCACTACGTGGGGTTGTGAGGAGGGATCACCGGTTTCAGGGTATTACCGATTGGCACAAAGATTTACGACGAAGTAAGATATCAGTAAAAGGATAAGAAGAATCAGAAGGATAAGAAGAATAAGAAGGATCAGAAATCCTTCCCCTATATAAGCAGCCCAGTGTGGTAGTAAACATTCTCTCGACTCTGCAGGGTCCTGCATCGTAACTGTGGCCAGCAGAGCTGGTCTACAAATAGCAACTTTCCTTTCCTTCCCTCTCATGTTCTTGTTAGAATGCTCATTTTCTTCTGGAGAGTTATAGGGTGGGCAGCCGAAAAGTCCACCAGGGGACACCCATCAGTCGGAATCTATCGTTCGATGTAAAATTTTTTTGAAATATGCTAACGTTTCTTGAGTCTTGCAGAAAAATTTAGCGAAGTTCTGGAAATAGCGAACTATTTCTTGCGAATTGCAAGTGTCCCAACAATGTTTCAGGCTCTTCCCAGATTTAGCAGTTATGTTGCCCACGAAATTCTTCAATACCACATTTTTAGGGAGGTGTTGTGGTAATTGACGCTCTATCATACGCATGGCCCAGTTCCCTGCTCGATACTTGGTTGGGCCATACAGAGCTTCCGCTCTCCGGGGTCAATCAATTGGTACCAGACCCGTCTGGGAGAATAAAATTACTGACCTGTACGTTGGCTTGCCACCACAATTCGCTGTATAGGCAGACTGCGACTATGATTCTGAATGGAAGACGAATGCGGAGGCGTTTCCCACACAGACGAGATTCAGCGATGCCAAAGACACGGTTCTTTCTCCTTTTAGCACAATTTTCATAAGGCGAGAACATGATTAATGGCTATATTCCATCCCCCCATGCAGAAATAATCTGACTCGTTTTATACTCCAATCGGAAAGAGAAGTATAAAGCGAGCAAAGTTATTCTTGTGCCGGAAAGCAAGTGATATCCTTTCACCTTTACAGATAGTAGTAGTTGTTGTCAGTTACTCGGTTGACTGATTTTAGAGATTGTATTTCTAGAGAGCAGGAAACTCGTCCAAAACCAGCAATGATTCGAACAAATATGGCTACAAAAGGGGACGAGTAGGGCTTGTAGCATGCCAGAACGCTGATGTTTTTCTGGCAGACCTCACTAAGGTGTAGGACCAGTAGCACTACACTTCCTATAAAGTTGCCCCAGTAAGGGACACATACCAGTAAATTCAGCTAGGCTGGCACTCACTTGAAAGAATGACCTCGCTTCAAAGACACGATCGACCAACGGCTACCACCGACCTATTCAAAATCAGTATGAACACGAGCTAAGTAAAGAGAGCCTATTCCGATGCCTATTCAGGGTAAGCACATTAAGCAGTCAGACATGGTTTGGTTTTAGCCCTAAATATCCAAGATCAAACACCCTACGATGATTTCGGCCTTTAAGCGACTTCGAAGACAAGCCCAGTGACTTGGTCGATGTTTTAGACATTCTCTGAAAGTCGGGTGTCAATTGCCTCCCCTTGGAAGGTCGATCACGGAATCTACCGGAAGATTGTTGTCAGACGTGTTACCTCTCTGTGTTAGAAATAATAATCACTAATTCATTTTTTTGGGAAGTCCGTCATAGTAGTACAGGAGCGGGAAAACAATTAATCTTCTTAATTTTGATCTTTTCGAGCTTTATCTACGATCTCAAACTTAATTTTCCCTTTCTTCGCTGGCGATTATAGAGTGTAATTGAGCTATCAGTTTTGTTTCCGATTAAGAGCACGACAAAACGGAAAAAGTAAGTTGTAGGTGTACCTCCTCTAATTGTATAATTATTTCCTTCTCTATACATCTAGCTTGAGCATGATTCTCTCAAAACTATGGCGCCAGGGGTAATGTCATCGGTCGAGACTCGACCGCAACCTTTTCGAAGGCCAATGTAAGTCTGGCATACCAATGAGGACTTCGCCATCATTCACTTACTAATCCACCCACTGAAATCGCTTCCACCCACTCAGACCCACCAACTATTTCTTGACTACTCTTTTCAACAGATGCTTTTCCTTGGTTTCCCCGACAAGCAGCTCCTTCTTTCTTTCCCAAAGAGCAAAAAAATTTCTCTTCGTTGATCAGTCCTTGTGGGTAGAGCTAGGCACTCTACCTTCTCCGAATAGATGCAACTAACAAAGCACATTCTTCTCACTTTGAACGAGTACACAAAAGGTTCTATCAAATTTTGTACCGGTTCTCCTTGTAATAGAGTCTGTTGGCCTGATCACACGTGATCGCTGAGGTGAATATGGCATGCAACGTTGAACCTCTGCGTAACCACTCAGAACGAGTTCCAACTACAGCTCATTTTATGTTTATCCAAAGGAAATACATCTTGAATAGCCGTTCCTTTATTTGATTGCATGAAAGGCTCCCAGATGCCCATCATTATCTTCTTTCATTGAAGAGCAAAGTAAAGTACACTGCGCCTGAAGGCCTTCGAGAATTAGAGGAAGGTAAAAGCCTTTGGGACACTCAATCCCGTTTTTGGACACGACTTCCATTCAGAATGGTGGTGGTTTCAGCGAGTATGTAGCATACACAATGACTTACACAGTGGCTAGCTGATGTACAAGCCAGTGCTTTGATCCTCCGAAACGAGTCTGATACCAATTACTCTTCCTAAAGGGGTGAGAGTCTTGGTTGGTCTGGGTGAATGGGTCCCAGATTCGAACCTTAGTGACAGTGCATCACATGCCAATACATCGCATCGCCCTCCCTCCAAGACCTACGAGTGAAACATCTATGACACATACTTTAGAAACTGCCTTCCTAACTCTCAAACGACTTGTTGTTCCTCGCTTCTCTGCTACAAATCCAGCGCAAAATGGATATTTGTTTGTTACTCTTCGCGTTCATTTACTTGTGGTCACTAGGGTATTCCTACGTTGGCTAATAGCGATTTCAAAATGGTATGATTTTACTGTTCGGCACGTTAATCCTAGAGGATTGGGGATGGAAGATGAAACCTTCGACGTCTACCATTTCCGTTTCGGATTGTAATGAATTGCGATGGTCAGTAGATGTGCAAGCCAGCCGTTTCATCCTATCAAATGAGTCTGGTACCGATTAACCAAGTGCGAAGAGATGGAAGGTTTGGTGGCCCCAAGCGGGTGCCAATCCGAGATTCAATCTCCCTATCATGCGTTTGTGGCACTGTTCCCTTGTCACTACCACACCTACGCCATTGAATGTACATATATGCTATGTTTGGTTCATATATTCCTATGACTGATCCAGCAACTGACAATCCCTCGACTTGGATGAAGCACACGACGGAAAATCGCCCCTTGGCGAAAAGTACAGAATGAATTTGCCATCTGAGAACGACTTTTTCAATGACACTATTTCTACGAGACTACCTGTACTCCTATAACTTGCTTTGGGACTCTCCTCACAGAGCTCCAGTATGTTCAATGGCGTTAGGAAAGGTCATAGTCGAAACAGTCGCGGCCTGAATATAGAAATCAAAAGAGGTGTTATTTTCACTAGAAAATCGGAGACAACGGAATACGGTACTAAACGCCCTTGTATACAATGAAGATGACGTCAAAGAGTCCCATCGTGTCCTCTTTCTCTCAGGCTGACTTTCAAAGAAAATTAACTTATCAAGATGTTTTTTAGAAAGGTTAGAAAATAGCTGTGAAGGTATTTAAGTTCTTCTATAGGTTCAAAAACTGCAAGATTTTATTCTTGGAACCAGCATTTATATAGAAATGGCATAGCTTCGAGGCAGGATTAGCCATTTTTCAGACTTCATATGTTTCAATGGGTAATTTCGAGGTCAAGTTCAATTGTGGTTTGAGACCGGCTCGTGTAATATTGGGTTGTAACATAAGTTCGTAGAGTTTTGCGTTAGAGTTATTTTGCAACGACTTGTTTTGTTTTTTTGCAAAGTGTATACGTTCATTCGAAAGAGCTTTTTCTCCTCTACAAAACTGTTCTATCTGTTTTTTTGGGAAGTTTAATTGCTCGTCTTTTTTCTGGCTCAGAAATGGAATATCTAGGAGGAAAAAAATCAGCTTTTTCGACATTTGCTTTTCTTGCCGAAAAAATCGGGAGATATGCAGTGTGTACAGGGAAGGTGTCTTACATACAGTAGCGCTCAAAAGTCTTCGGTGAAATAGTTCGTCAGCCGTACTTTTCAGTCGTAACCCCTTCCCTACTGGATCTATTCATGCGAAATTTCTATATTTGGAGCGTGGGTGTATTGTGCATATTTACCACCATTAGCGTGCAATCTGATCGTGTTCCAGATTTTCCAAAGGGCATGAAAATAAAATCGACTGAAAATACAGATGATGGTCCTTCTAAAACCTCCTTCGTTTTTGTCATGTCTCAGGTGTACGAGCGGTAATGCCGAACACAATAGTCGAGAAAAACGCATATGGGGTGCGAATAAGTGCAGACATCAACAACTTTAGTTTTAGCAAAATCTGCTACCGCAACAAACACATTGCTCGATCTGTAGATATTGCAGCTTCGCTGTCAAATAATGTTGGGTAGGGTGAAATAGGCTCTAGTTAAACATATCCAAATTTTGCACGTTTTGGTCTACAAACAAAAAAGTTATGAACGAGAAAGTGTCTAAGCGTTTCACCGAAGACTTTTGAGCGCTACTGTAGGTGTGTCTACTGCACAAAAATGGTTCGCAAAGCTTGAAATAGGCGACTTTGAACTTGAAGACACGCCTCGAAGCGGACTACCTACAGAATTCGACCAAGAGCGTCTGGAGGTACTATTGAAGGAAGATGGTCGCCAAACAATTCGTGTATTGGCTGATTATTATAATAACTTATTTAATAATTTATTATTGCAACTATTGCTTTTTGTTCAGAGAAATCTTTGTGAAAAACTCTACGAACTTATGTTACAACCTAATATTTCTGGATACCTGTAGACCTGACTGATGAACAAAAAAGAAAAACCCAGAGGACGAGGCTGACGACAGTATCCAGAACTGGTGGCTGCATGTGATATGAGAATCTCTCAAGCGGTCACCCTCATCAGGATGAGCAGAATTTGGGATGAATCAAAGCCTGGATCGCTAACAGACTCTCATTGCTTAGCTCATACGAGACTCGGCGAAATCCCATGAGGCGGTAGACATCATTAAACTGAAGAGCGAGGTCTAACCGACGAGGCAGTATCATCTTGCTCGGTTACTTCAGTGCCTTCGAATGGAATGGAGAGCTACAGAAACAAAGGACTTCGAAAGCATTCACCATATCCATTTCGACTCCCGCCCGATTCTGAAGCCTGACTGTCGAACTAGTTATCTTGACAGCATTGCGTAGACCTGCTTCTGATACTTTTTTCATACTCTCCAAAACGAACTTACTTACTTTCCCAGCGACGGGTTACTGAAAACCGAAATGATGGTCCACTCAGCTCCGCATGTGAGAGGAAGGAGCTAACAGAAAAGGTGCTCAAGAGTATCGACGAAGTAGTGAAAAAAGATGGAGGACATACTCCTCCGCTTCTTTGTTTCTCGATTTTGTTGTCCTTCCTCTCCTAATCTACGCGTCAGAGAATAGGAATCTGCGTCAGGCTTAATGGACGTCACTCATCTCACTCTACAAAGGTTAATGCTTGTTACACTTTTTTCTGCACATAAAAACTAGACAGAATACGAAGTTCCGACCTATGCCAATGGATGGTACTCAGAAACTGCGCCCACCTCTTCTCCTACCTACGCCAATGGCTGATACTCAGAAACTGCGCCCACTTCTTCAGAAATCGTAAATCATGTGACCCATTCACGATGCGTGACTGTTGGATCAGGACCAAAAAGATCCCCGTAACACAATTAAGAAGACAGGAACATCCCATAATGAGATCTGTTGATATCACGGATTTTTAAAACTTTTATTTCCTAGAAAGGAGAATGAACATGCAGAGGGCTACTTCAGACTTCGGCACAACACGAAAAACTCTATACCCTTGTCGCTTCAAACCCTTCATCGTTTGTCCCTCATTTCAGATCCGAGAACAGATTTATAGTCATTAATCTTATCTTGTGCGAAGTTATGGGAACAGACAGAGTTCAGGAAAATGCAAAGATGTTCGATGGCCTGAATTTTTATTTTTGATTTCATAACTAGTCTAAGGGGCAGAGGTGGTGTAGTGGCAAGTGCGCACTGTCACACACGCATGGTCGCGGGTTGGAATATCGCATCGATGTTTGCCTTGACCAACCACGCCTTATATTCGTCTGGGGTCGCTTAATTGGTACCAGACTCGTCTAGGAGTAAAAAGTACTGACGTGTTCATGGGCTGGCCACCGCAATTCATTGTACAGGCCACATATTCATTACGCCCCTGCGATTCTGAACGGAAGTCGAATGCCGGGGCGCATTCCAGAAACGGAATCGGTTAACGTTAAAAGACTACCCCTTAGACGTCATCAGAAGGCAACATTGTCTTTCAGTTGAAATCGTGCCGAAATCCTGGGAGGAGGGGAGCTCAGGCCAAGGAATGTAGAGGAAGAAATTCAGTATACATACACTCATGCCCAAACTCTGTTTTAACACCGCGTAGAGTAGATATCGTTTGCTATTCTTGTTGAAAGACCAGTGTTCATGAAAGACCAGTGTTCACGTTTACAGCATTTGTATAACTAGATATTGGAGTAGCACACATACGTCAACCATCGGATTTATTTTTGGAGTACAGAAGCCTTTCACTACAAGTTTGCCTACTTATAGTTTTGGGCTTTCACTTTTTTCATTTTCCTTTCGCATCTCATTCAAACTGAGAGGGGGAGTGTGTTGATCCCAGACAGATAGTGTCTTTCATTCATTATAATCAGCTACCAATCCTCGGTTTCAATGGGTCGAAGGGCTGCCAGCCTGCTCCCCTAAAACAGACTTTTCCATCCAGATAAGCAGAATCTCAGAAGTTCAATCTCGAGACCGACCACTTCGAAAAATGCTCCTCGCCTCGGAATTTTCACCGACCTTGATTTACCGTTTTGTTCGCCACCGCCAAAGCCTCGCCCAATCAACGCTTTCCTATGGCCCGCTAAGGATGCATGAAGTTTTCGCAGTCTGAGCATTCGAGATATGAAGCAGCAGAATGGTTCGAAGAAAATAGGTCTCTGGTTGTGTTCTCGGCTTGTTAAAATTTTTCGGTCCCAAATGAAGTACCTATACACCGTGAAGACGTTCGATTTAGTACGAACTTCTTATTTATTTCCAGCCTTGTCATTATTGACCAACAACCTTCCTGATGATGAACTGTCGATCGAGTGAAGCGTGAAGCACTCAGTTTAAGCAGATTCTTTTGAACGATCAAACCATATTGCCCATAAACTCTTGTGTGGATAAGGGAAGGTGTAAGCTCAGTGGCTGTGAAACAACCGAGTATGAATGAAGCTTTTCTGTCACAGCCGAATCAACCTATGAATCCCTCGCCCCAACTCTGCCTATTTCTACAAGCCCCCATGATGGGAGAACTGATCTTCCTACCAACCCTCGGTATACAAGCTGTCTTCGAACTTTCTTATTTTATCGAGGTCTAACTCCTAGAGCCTTCTTAGATCCGACTTCTGAATTTTCGGACATGACAGCGTCTATTTCGGCACATCTGGCCGATGGCCACTAATCATCATAATCTCGTTTCTCGATCAGGTTGAACTGGGAAACAGATTTTTACAATAACTTTTACAACGCCCTGCACAGTGGGAGTTAAATGTGTAGTTGACGAGTTTTAAAGTACTCCTTAAAGTCTGAAATTGGACATGTGTGTGAAGAACAGTTGCGGTGGCGAAGTAGACGAGAAATTCCTCTGGGCTGGCAAAACGAGGGCTTCTTGGATAGGAAAGATAGAGTGTTTTACGAGACTACCACATCTGATCGTACGAAAAACCTTCAATTTAAGCATCCAAGTAAAAAAAATGGCTACAGTAAGCCAAAAAGCCAGAAATTGCCATTTTTGTCATCATAGGTTACGAATAGGTCGAATTCTCAACATGTGTGCTCCATTGTGAATGTTGCAACATCTAAACCGTCTCTGAAATACGTCCGTTTAAGTTTGAACTACTTTTTACGGTATGACGTCCGTATAGCAGAAAGCTCTTTGCTTGTTTTCCGTTCACTGTTTACCTCTTCCAAATTGTCTTTGCTAAATCGTAGTATTCGTAGTTACCGAAATCGCCATTACCTACAAATCAAGATTTTTATTTCTGTAGCCTATTTCTGTACGTTATTTATCCTTACCTACTTTTATCCTTCTTTATTTAAAGTTTCTAGGACAGCTATTGTACACGGAAAGAAATATCAGCATGGATAATGTATTTTAGAGTGACATTATCGGTTCCAGGAATAGCCCGGAGCTGACACCTGAGCAAAAAACGTGAGATATCGTATCGTATACGGAGATGACGGCCATCCTTCGCCAGTCTTCTTTTTTCTCCTTTTCATCCGTCATCGTGTAGCAAATATACAGGGTGCGCCATAAATATGGTAACAAAAGAATTGGGCTACAAAAAGCGCAGCTCATCTTGATACATGGCGAATTCATGTGGGTTATTTACTATGCATCACATCTACAAAACCAACACACGGTCATCTTATATGGCCGCCTCCTGTACTAATTATAGCTCGAAGACGCTTCGGCTACTCATCGACGGTGGCACGCAGAGTTTCTTGAGAAACACTAGCCCGGACTTTTTCATTGATTCAGCAGGAGCAGCATCAGTGGTGCGTTTTGAAGCGCAGGCTTTCCCCTACAGTATGGACTATATCCAGCTACCCATCACGCTGTGGTCCGGAAAATTCGTAGGAGAATTGGAAGCAGAGACAAAGTCGCGAACATTTCCTCACCACCCATCTTCCCATTTTCCCATTCGTGAGGAAGTGCGTCGTAGCTTTCAATTGTATCCCTAAAAACACTTTTGATCCTCAGCTGCAACCTTTCAAGAAGACCCTTCTTGGAGAGTTTTGGATTAAGTTTTGTACTTTTTTCGACCAAAATTTGAGATATCGCTATGTTGCTAGAGATTTCAGCAAAGACTATCATCAAGGAGGGAAAATGGCGATGAGAAGCGATCTAACTCATCTTAGTGGCTAAAACACTCGAATTGTGAAATATATGTATATTATGGGTACTCAGCATTTCTTTCATGCTGCCCACACTTTAATCAAAAAAAGGCTTGTCGAAGCGCGTGCCGCGCGCAAGTAGCGTACGGCATTTGCTTTTTCTCTCTGAATTCTTCTCGTCAAAAAGCTAATAGGGCTTTCAAATCTTACCTGGATACAATTGTATTCACTCGCGGTAGACTGTTCTCATCGGAGTAGAACATACAAACAAATTAGCATTCATATTTCTCGCATTTCTGCAGGTTTTGCGGCGTACTCCTTCCCGAGCAATTCTATTCGGAAAAAGGGTTGTTGTGAGGCAGGACGACCATCTTGAGGTTTGCCGCTGAGCTGTCTACGCATCGCAATTCGAAGGACTGTCAGTGTGGGAAATATTGAAACGAGGAGCGATTTCGGAAAGGGACTCACCAAATGCGCGCAAAGACGGAACGGCTGGTGGATGTCTACGAAGCTCCACCGTTTTTCAAAATCTAACGAATTGAGAGCACCAAAGTAAATATATAGTCTGAGATATATCATAAATATAAGTGGAGGTGCAGATTTGGAGAAACCCTCCAAACAAGAAAAATACGAACGTTCGAAAAGTTGTTACCATATTTATGGCGCACCCTGTAGAATCACTATGGGCTTGAGCATTCCTTTTATAGGAATCCCAATTCATTCATTATACCGGCTATGTAGTAGAGAGGCGCAGTACCTTCACTGAACTGGACACCGGAGGTACCAAGTCGTTGATTTGGTATCTATCGACATTCATTTTCACAAAAGTGCTGTGCCTTACTATAAGGTACCGCGGAAAGTGATTGTCAAACAAATGCAGGGATCACTTGAGTGCTGCCAACTTCAAAAACCTTTATTTGCCCCTCTAACTATTAATTCATCCATCTACCCTGCTCAGCAATAGGATCGGCTGTAAAGTTAAAAATCGGGCAACAAGCAAACAGGTTCAAGTGCAGTTTCACTGTCTGTTGGGGAGTAGTTGAGAGTGAATCACTGCTCAGAACAAGAGGCAGTTGCTGACCAATTTCAGGAAATAAACCTTCCATGTGCTCTGGCCCGTATTCATGCTTTGTGGATATGGGTTCTGGAATTGGATGAATTGTACATCTACACTTAGTTGAACCTACTCTGACATTAGAAGCGGTGTCTGGAGGCTTTTTTAAAGTGAATTCTATATGGTATTCTTCTAATACATGGGTGCCAACTAACAATTCCTGAAAGAAAGATTGACCACGGAAGTCGTGAGAATATAGCCCACGGAGCCGGCAAACAAAATCCATGGTTCGTGTCCCCTTCTGATGAAGTTTCAGAATTTTCAGCATCCAAATTCTATGACGTCAAGAGCTGTCACCATTGCCGGCCTGCTCGACGGGCCACGAGTCAGCCCATTGAAAATCGTACAGGAGAAGGAAATACACGATGTCTTCCACCTGAGTATGTAATCCTTGTACCATTACACCCTGAAGAGGTGATGGTAAGGCGCACGGTGAAGAGTGGCTCTTTTTAGCATGAGGTCTTCTTCAGAGTGATGTTAACCAGCGACTTTCTACTCCTGGCATGTGCGTCTTCAAACTTGATAGAGTTTGGTCAAGATGAATGTAGAGAGGTGCTGTTTTCTTCCGAATGTGTTTCTCTCGGTCAGAGAGTTTTACCCAGAAAGTAGCCGCTTCTCAGAAATGTTGTTAGTCCTTACTGAGCACTCGTCTACAGGTTCAGGAAGAGGGTTCGAAGAGCAAGAGGAGCAGAGGGAACCGGGATGGGTCATCTCCATGATTTGGGAAAAGATAAAGCTTGGTCGGTAGGCCCAAAGGAGCTAAGACTTCAGTCCAAGACAGTTCTCATGAAAGTGTGCTTTAAATTGCAAGTGCTGAGACGCAATTTTCACAACCATTCCTTACTTAGAACGATTACTTCCCCGACAAAAGCCTTAAGTTAGCTGTGTATTCCGTTAGAAACATCTTTGGAGAATGGTAAAGTGTGGAAGTACTCTAGCACCAAATTTTTAACAGTGTTGTGAAATCTGGGAAATCACTCGATGATTTCGGGTATGTCGTAGAGAGTACAGACGAAAACAAGGCCTAAAAGGCCATGAAACATAGGCATCATCTCAAAAAGCCCGGCTACTGTTTGGTTGCCTGTCGCAGACGTCACACACACACTACCTAACCTATGACGCAGGTTGGACGACAATATCGGAACACTGTTGTGAAAAATTGACTTCATATGGAACAACGGGAGGGATGAACCTCTAGAGCCAACTAAACAGGTCCGATCTTCTCGCCCTAAAACGCCACTGAACACGTACCAATAACCATTTGAATTGGGAGTTCAAATTCATCCCCCTCTCTTGTTCTTCAGATATATCTCCTATAGACTTTCCCCTGAGTGGAGCTTTTTATGAAGGAAGTACCGTTTCTAGAAGGAAAGACGTCAGAAATAACTTTCGACAGTTCTTGAATTCCAAGGCTCCAAATATAAGGATTCTAAGAATCCTCTCGCGATGGGAATTTGTCCGCACATAAAGTGAAACCAAAGAAGTTCTGAACTCAGTGGTGCTTACTTTGGTTGAAACCCGTGCGGCTAAAAAGACCTATGACGTTTACAAGTCCCTGCTCCCCGACGTCTCGTGCTACTTCATAGCCTCCTGTTACTTCCAGTTTTCAAACATTTCCTGTAGAACCCTTACAAGTGCATCTTCATAACTTCGGCTTCTTCTTCTTCCTCTTCTCCCTAGGGGTAACCCGCACTGTAGCAGGGGTCCACTGATGGAAGCCTGCGGACCTTCCAGTGGAGAAGTTTCTGATGAGATCTGGACCCGTTGAATGTTTTGCTGGAGTGAACGAATGCATGGTGGGGCAGTATTCCTGCAATGAACTTAAATACACTGGGGACCCTAAAAAGGCCATGATCGTAAGCATTCCCACTCTGATTTCTTGAATAGGGCAACATCACTGGCAGGATAAACATCAAGGAGGCTCATTCTGTACAATTCTACCCCAGTTAAAAATCATTCACAAAGTCATTAGGGTGAAGGCTACAGAAACAGAACGAAGAGCGGTCGAAGAATGAAAAGTTGCCTTGAATTATGTACATTTTGAAAACCTGATTTTAGGATTCCTTTGCCTGAGATGGGATAGGGCTGCCCTTGACACCTCTATTAGACTCGACTGCCCAGGGATACTATTTTTAGGAACAACCTTCCGACAATACTTCTTACAGTGGCGATAGGACTTCACAACTTTTTCCACGTCATTTAATGTCATGATGTTACTGAGTCCGCCCTCTTTGTCAGATTTCACTTCATTCTTCAGAATAGAGCATCCCTTCGCCTGTCATCGTTCCTGTCAAGCTCTCGGTTCATGAGGTCGCTCGACCCCTAACTACAGAGTTGCTGAGAACTGTTGGCGTGCCGAGTGAGGCCCCTCCCTTCAGGTATCTACGCTGACTCATAGAATTCTTCATTATATGCGGAAGGTAAGAAATAGCCTGTCTTAGTTTGATTCATACCCTCTATACTATCACGTGCGCATCAAACTTCGGATCGGTACTTCGCTAGGCCAACCAAGCCTCCCATCCCGTCAGAGTCGGTTAATTTTTACCAAGCTCGTCTGGAAGTATAAATGCGCTGGCTCGTTATCGGCTGGCCACGGCAAATCGTGGAATGGGCCACTCGCGTATTCATACCTCCCCAACATCCGAATAGAAGTCGAATGCGGGGGTGCATCCCAAAAACCGAAATGATGGTCGACGTCAACCACTTTATCCTTGGCCTTTCCCCTAACATCAAAAAGAAATTATTAAGGAAGCCCTACAGACCTTGGGAGTAATCAGTGTCGAGAAAACGCGAGCACTTTTCAGTCACCCGGTTAGGTGGGTAGTGGGACTTTTCAATAGCGATGATACCGAATTGCGAACTCGCGCACTATCACACGAATATGGGATCCCTATCCTGGATTCTAATCGGACAATTTTTGCGGCGCAACCCAAAAGGGATAAATCAGCAATGGCTGCCCTACAAAACAAAGAACACTGTTGGCTGTAAGACTGTCGAAATTTGCTGAATCTACACTTGTACTTCTAGCAGTACCACAGGCTGTGGCTTGGTTCCTGGAAGTTCCGCAAAAGTAAAGTATGCGGCAGTTATAGTGAACAGCCTTTTTCTGACCTTTTCTGCCCGAAATTTCCTGACCTCTTCTAACCTTTTCTGTCTTGAGAAACGGAATGAACACCTGTATTGACCTTTGATCATCTTCTTTACCAAAGCTGTAATTAGAGTTCCTCTCTTGTTGTTAGAAACCTTTTTCAGCCGACAATGATTGGAAATAAAGAGAGTGCTATGGTACCAAATGGCTACCAAACGCATGACCCGAAGATCGAATCCTTAATTGGAACGCGCCTCGGCCAAGCAAGATTTCCATTCCCCAAAGATTATTAATTACTATCAAAGTCGTCTGTGGGATAAAAGCACTGCCATCAGCTGGCCATAGTTAGTTCAATGTATAGGTCGCATACATACACATACATACATACATCCAATTGTCACTACGATTCTCAGTGGAAGTGGAATACACTGGCGCAACTCAAGGCATATGAACAGAGTCAAGAGAATTACTCTTTTTTTATACTTCTCGTTTTTATACTTCTAATTTGTGGCGATCTAGATACTGTAGCTGTCTTTGAAATTATTACAGCTTCTAATAAGTGGCGATCTAGATACTGTAGCTGTCTTTGAAATTATTACAGTTTTCTATTACCTGTATCACCTGTCGTACCGTTGATCATCGATTTTCCTCGAGCGGGCGCCAGTAATGTCTCCATTCGTCCCTGTCACGAGCCAGAGTGGTCCAGTAACTCGTCGTCGCTTTAGAGACACGAATCCAGCATTCCTTTCGTTCAGAGCTTCCGTGGAGAATTAGACCCGAGGGATCCAGTCAGTAACCGTCCTGGTCCAACGGTCGTCACTATATCGCATACCGTGTCCGGCCCATCTGGTCTTCGATTTCTTTTCGTAATCGACGGTATCCTTGGTCTTCATCTTATGACGGAGATCGGAACTCCTGGAACTTCCCTTCTGCGCTTGCATCAGTTTATAGTTTTCTATAGTCCTTATAAAAATAGTTTCGGTAAATGTTCCCAACAAACTTGGACATTCGTTTTTGCACGTAGTACATTCTGTTTGGGTAAAATAAAGAAATAAAAGTAATGACGTGCAAGGCTTTAAGGAATGCCACTGATGACCTAGTCACTTTTCTTTTCCCATAAATAGACTGCTGTTCCTGTCTCGTACTTGTACCTCTTCTGTAGTCTATATGTGGTTCATTAGAGCTAATATTAGAAGATCAGCCGACGAAGTTGAGTCCAAGACAAAGGAGGTACTATTTGCTTGGGATGTCGTACTTGCTGGAGGACGACCGCAAAGGGCAAACTACGCTTACGCATTTGTGGAAGGATTAAGGAGATTGTGCTGAATAGTCTCAAGGATGGCATGTCTTTTGAGCTTTTTCATCCTGTTCTCATCCTCTCCTTCCTAAATCAGTCTCCGTCCCGACAAACTTCCTCTAATGAGCGAGAAAAATCGTACGTGCTCAGAATACTGTAGGTGACTTTACGACCATTCGCCGGAATCAAATCGCCAGAATAAAATATATGTAAGGGTAATTTGAAAATTTTCTACCTTAGACCAATCCCTTTTCTACTAGCTCCCCGTTTTCAACATCTATCCGTAAGCAAGGGACGATTTGAACGCGTATGTATGTAGCCTATACAGTGATTTGCGGTGTCCAGCCGATGCCCAGGTCAGTGCTTTTGTCCTCCCAGACAAGTCTTGTACTAATTACCGGGATCCAGTTCCCACAGGAATGGAAGGGTTGGTTGCCTCGAACAAGTAAAAATCCAGGGTTCAATCTCTGAACCATGTAAGCGACAGTGCGTCATTTGGTAGTACACCACCTCAGTAATGTTATCATATCGCGAAAGCAATGTGAGGCCTACTTTGCTTAAGAACGACTTTCATAGTCTTGCTCGTTATCATAGAATTTGCTGAGGTTATGCCACTTCACCAATTTGTCACAAATATTCGCCAGTGTTTGATTTAATATGTCAGCTTTTATGTTCTCTCTCTCGCACTCTCTCTCTAGATGTTAACGTTTAGGTAAAATTACCTAATTTTGTGGGTGTTTTCAATTAGTTTAAAACGGAAATGACGAGTACGAACCCAGGAGTCATTATTTCAGAGGCGACAGGAAAAAAACCTGCAAAATGAAGAAATGAGCCATTTCAAAGTATGATGATACGAATTTCCGACCCTGTGGTGATCTGTTATAGCAGTTCTTGACGCAATGAGTTCTCCGTATGACAACTCTATTTATTAGACGCGAGAGCAACAGAATTGCCAGTAAGCGTGTAGGTGAAAAAGGGATGTTCGTGTAAGCTTCAAACAGCATGCCGATTCAGTTCAACGACACGGGTGTAATACTAGAGTCGAAAAGCTTGCCCAGTATGGCTGCTTTCATAGTCTACGACCAGTAGCGCGACTGGTCGTGGACCCATCTCGCGAGCGACTGGTTGCTCGACTGATCGCGCGTTCTGCTCGGGACCGTCTACAGAGGCACTCATAACTAGCGCGGCCTCCTCGACGATCGAGCGACCGGTGGCGCGATCAGTCGAGCGACCAGTCGCTCGCGAAAAGGGTCCGCGACGCGACTGCTCGCTCGCAAAATCGTGGACTATGAAAGATGCCTATTTCTTCAATATCGCGATGACGAATGCGACCAATAGATGAAAGTTGCTCCAAAAACTACTCCGTGAAATTCGTAAGAACATTTATAGAAGGTGGAAGTTTCATTGAGGGCAACATCGTTTCAGGGTACACTGCAAAGGAGCAAGTAAAACTTTTTATCCCAATATGTTTTAGAGAAGATTAACGATGCGAGCCATTTCAGTGCACTCTCGATCGATTACTTGAGAAAACAATAGGGACTGTGAAACCCAGGACTATCAGCTTTATTTTTTCGAGTGAAAACCCTTGAACCCTGCCCATATTGGATGCCTCACAGCCCACTTCTTCAAAAGCAGAAGCTTAGACATGCAGACTGCCCTCATAATAGAGAAATCTTCATAGCACCAATGGGACCGAACTGCTATTCAGCATCGACTTGGAATGACCCTACCACAAATCCTTTTTCATTGAAAGATTCGTATCGGCAGACCCTTGCATGGAAGTTCGGTAATCCTTGTCATCAGAACTGTAACTGGCGCGAGCTCTAGAATAAGCTGTTTTTAGTAGGGGAACTTAAGATGCTCTTCTTTGACACCTCGTCTCCGCCCGTTCCTTTGGCAGTAACAGTGGGCCATCGTAATCGTGCCAGGACTCTTTGTCCTTGGGCCTTAGAGCTTGCCAAGTTTCTAACCGTTGATCGCTTACATCTATCGATGGCATCTGGCCCACAACATGCAAGTTTTGCAAGTTATCTCCGTTAGGTACGGGAAATCTCTCTGTCGGAACAGGCCCTAAAAGACGTAGGAAACTCATAGTGGTCAGCATTGCACGAGGTTGAATGAAAATTGATAAAACACTAATACATCAAGTATGAGCTGCGTGGGCTCCTAGACAACCACCAAAACATTAATGGCACACTGAAAAAATACCATGGCCCTCCACTCAGTTTAAAGCGGACTTGATTGTCCACATCCTGCTTTTTACCAGTTAGGGATTCTCCCTGACCATACATTCTTCTTATTCAACCCACAGTAAGTCACCTCTCCGTTTTTTACCTTTTGTCGACCTTCCTATGATATCTGTTCAAAACTCTTTCCATATTTAGGCTGATGTTTGAGTAGATTATTACTGGAAATCGTTGTACGTTACTGTCATTTCCCTTTTTCTTTACCTCGCACGTATGATATTAAGCAGTTTGTGATTTGAAGAGAGCTATACCTCCATCACGCCTTTCCATCCCCTCACTCCTCAGGGCCATCGGGCTGAGGTAAAAGTCCCGTCAACTGGCTCACTGATCTATGCTTCAAAAGTGGAACATTATAGGCACAGTTCATGATAAAAATGGCTCATGAGATATCCCGCCAGGACAATTCTGTGGTCCCTTCTTATACTGTATGTAGCGCTGTCAGGTCGGAAAACGGCTTAGTTATGAAGGCTCAAAGATTATTCGAGTGTATTCTTGGACGATTTTCACTGGCAATGTAGAGGCTGCACCGTTCACAAGGGAACCCCAGTAGGGAGTTTAAACAACTCGTCATAACCCATAGTGATAGTGAAAGGCAGTTCTGTACAGCTCTGGCTTGATGTAGTCAGCTCTTTGTGCAATTGCAATAACTGAAGTCTCGTCCGAATACCCGTTCCATGTCATTTCTGTCATGCTAATCTCGTGCAACCTCCATTTTCCCTTTTTTTCGGGAGCCATATTTTTTCTCAGATTTGGCGAGTTCTCTCACTTTCATCATTACCGATGAACTATTCCCAACTGATAGTAACACTTTTCAAGAGGGTACCTCAAAATAATCGTCAACTTACATGTAACACTAGTCGTAAGAATCGAGACAGCCTGATAGTCCATCTTGAAGGTCACATGCCGTTGTCATACTTTCACAATTCACAGAGGTATTCACAACTTACATTCTGTTTACTAGTAAATCATCTTCGTCTTCGTCTTCCGTCATTCGTCCACGATACGCTTCGTTTTACAGTATTTCCGTCACTTGGTGAATTTCGTACTTACTGCGCTTTAGCCACAATCAACAAGTATAAAATGATCTTCATTACAGATGTACCCACGTGAATTATTGGGGATTTTCATCGTCATTTCCATAAAGCGTTTCTTCTTACTGTCAATGGCTTACCGTAAGTTAATCATATCTTTTTATGTATTTGCTAAAAAGGGCGTTGTCATATCAACATGTGTAATCCACGTGAACGTAGACAGTAACCTAGACAGCGGAGGTGACATCTAGAAGGACACGAGAATGTCGGAAAGCCATTATCTTCAGTAGTGGGATGCCCTCTTCCTGAGAAAAAGACATTTGAAGCGTCGTTACCTTTCCGAATAGCACGGAAGAGGAGATTGAATTATACGTCAGTCGACTAAAATGACAACCTGAAAATTTCCTGAACTAAAATAGGGAGTAAAACGTCATTTTGAAGTTTTACTCTCTGTTTTGATAACAGACGCAGACATCGAATATCGAATAGAGGGCTGTCGCCTGGATGTCGATGAAACTGTGGGCGACAGCACTGTTAGCCCTCATGCCTTCAACTACCAATACACCCCCAAACCTGAACTACTGCCACTAACTGGAGCCATGGTGACAGGATGCCGAGTTTCCTGCACTCACGCCCCACATTTGACATCCATTTGAAATCGCAGTGGCGTTCCAATGCGTACGTGGCTCAGAGAATGAGTAACGGTGGCCATCAAGAAGGTGCTTTTTCTGGTACCAATTGACGACCCAGGGGTGGAGTGGAAGGCTCAGTTGGTCTGGTATCGTAACAATTAGGGATTTGGTCCCTGAACCATGTGTGGAATTGTGAGCGTCATGAGCCTCCACATCACCCCTTATTACATATGGCGAAATGGCTACGTTTACTAATTGTAAGACGGAAATTTCTAGTCATTCCAACGCTCCCCCAATAAGTGCAATCTAGCGACGCATACTGTTTCCCAAACTGTAGGGAGAAATGAGCTTAGTTCAGGTTCTCTAAGGTCTACTGTGACTTCGTCTGACTTTCAGTCAAACAGAGCAATACCCTAAGCAAGAAAAAACTGAGCCAAGTAAAACGCTCATTGAAAAAGGCAACCGATCCGTACTAGTTTCACTCCAATTTTGATTTTCAAAGAGATTAGAACTCGGGTCAATATCACTGGAATTTCTTTCATTAAAGGATTGCCCATGGAGCCTGAGTACGATATTCAAGACGACGATGAATTCCGCCCAATTATGCAGGTTTGTAGAAAAATCCTGGTCAACGTTTATTCTGTCATCAAAGTGATCCCTGAGTAGTTTTGCAAGTATAGACATAAAGATATATTATTCATTATAATATCCTGAAAAGACTCTCTGATTTACGAAGATGTAGTAATGTTCCGAGGAACAAGGCTGGCGTTTCAGAAAAAATCGTTAGATCTCCCAGTTCCGGAAGCAGAGCACGTCTGTCCAGTGACCATTATGAAACGACATCGACCAGATTTCGGCCACAGTAAGTGCTTTTTCAATTCTAAAGATAGAGGTTTTTCCTGAATACTCGGAAAAGCCCATTCCCCATAAATTCGTTTGAATTGAGTTGGCCCCTTATACTGCTGCTGGCTACTTTGAAGGTCTGCCTCAAAGCTTTTCAGAAGGGTGCTTAGGGGAAGTCTGACGGTTGATTGTTGTCAAACTGAGGTAAATAAAATAAAACAACGGTAAAGCCAACTGTTGATTAAAAGATTTCATTCACTTACTCCTTCAGCTAGGGTAAGCTGATGAATTGTCAATAGGTGCACGCCATCCAACTGCCCACCCGCATTGTCCTTAGATCAAACCTTGAATCGAGGCAGCTCCGCCAATCAGACCGTCTATCCCCATGTACTCAATTAACTGGGAGCTATTATATATGTTTCTAGGAAGATAGAAGAGGCCACCGAAAGTCGTCGCCGCATCCCCGATCAAAATATTATTATATAATAGGATTGCACAATGCCACTTTTTTCACATATTTCGAATTTTACAGTGGGCAATGGAAGTTACGTTGAAGTTCAACAGGACTCAGAACACAATTTTGAGGCGACATTCGTTGAGTGCACTAACGGCCATCACAGACCCTCATGTCATGGGATTGATACCTTCACGTACGTTGATTCGATACTCTTCAAGAAAGCGTCATGCCTTTAGCTTCACAGGTTTCCTTTAGCTTCTTTGATAATTCCTCATACATGGAACTGCCTTTTGATTATAATCATATGAAGTATGCATGGCGCAAACTCGGGGAATTCATCAGCGCTGGGCACTTCCCATCTGCTTCTGCAACAACTTATTTTAGGTATTCTTCTGAATGTGTTACGATGTACGAGTGGCGATCAGCCCATGTACGGCTACCAGGCTCAAATGTCGACTTTGTTCCTGCTTTTATCAAGGTGATTACTCAATCTCTTACTCAACTCTTACGAACTTACCGATTCCCGTATCAGTAAAAGTCTTCACTGGGGGTAAAAGTGCTTATTTTCACTAAATACATCTGTTCTTCAGCACCATTCAAATCTAAGCTGGTCATTGTGTTTCACCTATCTCCCTTATTTCAAAGCCATCCATATGGCGGATTAAGCTTATGTTGCCATAAAAATGGCATTTATGGGATAAACTAATACAAAAGGAAGTCAGATGATTCCCATTTTTTCGGGTTCAGTTTAAGAGTGTGTAAAATGTCCTGAACTGAGAACATTCTTTCACAACAATAGTACTAATGTATCTCGATTCAAAATATGGAAATGCGAGCGGACCCAAGAAAGAACATTATCGGGATACCTTAATCTTCGATAATAAAACGAAGACATTCAATAGCTATTAAAGTAAAACAAAGCAGTAGAGCTAAAAAAGCAAGGTGACCAGCGAGGTGTATTCTAGCGCGTCCTTTGGTGGTGAATGTGGCTCAAACTCGAATTGATTCCAACTCCTAGTAGGCCGATACCGCACTTTCCGGAATTGTCACATGCAAAGCCGAAACCACGTTAGCCGTGACCGTCCCACCACATGCCAGAATAACTTCCCTGTATCAACATCGTCCCGTTGACCATCGACTGCTTGAACGGGCTCGAGTGACGTCTCCGTTCGACGGGAGACGAGACGGGCGTTAGGAACGATTTTGGGTAATCTATTCGCCGCACGCGGCTGTCGCGGACCACTCATCTGCCGTTATTATCGCTCTAGCGTTCTTAGTACAGCTCAATCGATATGCGATCATTATTTTATGCATAATTCTACTTCTAGTACTTTTGTTCTTGTATTTCTTACCTTCTGCTGCATCCTGTTACATTCTTTCGCGCGCGACGCCCCTCTCACCGCGACGCGACCATTTCGTTCCTAACGCACCACACCCCGTTCGACCCTAACGCGATCCAGACCAGTCTAGTGGATCGTCCTCGCTCAAGGGACACGACGTATAGCATTCCTTCCATTGAAAACTCTCGTGAAGAAGTCTGACCACCGCGACGGCGGCCGTCCTGGTGTTCGTTTGACGTCCTCCGGGCTCCGTTCAGTAACGGCCTCGGTCCAACGGTCATTACGAAATTGTATGCCATGTCCGATTCACCTGTTCTTTTGACATGAGTAACGGCATCCCTAATTCGTTCGTTGACGGAGCTCAAGCTCTGGATTGATACCCTGTAGACCAGCTGCAAAATCAAACTTAATGCCAACTATGCCACTAAGGAACATTGCAATGTACATGACGCTCTTTGGTCACATACGTACTACTCTCTACTCGTTTCAGATTCCAATCGCTTGCCAGTGTCGGTTGATCAGAAAACTACAACCGTTCGCCAGAAGACTGTTCACTCTGATCACGTCGTGAGATCGGGATTCTATCTCAGCATGCAGACCGTTGAACTGCAGCTAGGTGCTTAGATTATGGCCAGCCATTGAAATGAGATGATCTTCTACGTTGCTCTGTAAGTACCAGTGATTTTTCCGAAAATGATCTCATTCTTAATATCCCAGACTTTACATATCAGTGTTGTCCCCACCCCTTTCATTTTCTAACAAGTCTTAGGGACATATTCATATTGCGGGGCGCCCAGGTTTTTCTTGTCATTTTTGTTGTATTATGTGTTGAATGAAGATAGGGCTAGGCTTGATTTATCTAATCTCTCTAATTACAATATCAAGCTCAAGTTCACAGAACAAGTTAACGAATTGTCCAGGAACAACTCACAGACCATATGGTGAAAGGGCAGCTTGATACTTACACACATGAAGGATACAGAGGATACTTAGGTGCTTTGAGATGCGCCCTGCATTCGACTTTCATTCAATGACATATGTGGTCTATACAATTCGCAGTGACCTGCCTGCCCTTTCATTCCCTTAGACAAGTCTGGTACCACTTAACCGACCTCAGGGATATGAAAGGCTTGGCTGATTAGTGTAATAATGCGTCACCTGATTCTTCATCTCCTCTACCCAACAAATATTACATATGCTGTTTGAAATGGGCTGAAGGGAAGCAATGATAAGTGGTGTCACCATTGGAATTGGTGGAAGAAATACCATGTGGGATTGGTACCAAAAAAGTGACGCGTGCTGGTGTCATAAGGGTCACTTTCCTAGCACCAATTCTCAAGATAATATGTGCTCAAGCTCTCTACGCTTCCTATTCCATAAAGTCATTCTGTCGGGCAGAGTGGGTTTGAATCAAAACAGTTATAAAGGGTAAAGGATGAAGTTTTGGCGTTGATCAATCCCGTCTGAGGGATGCGCCCCCGACCCCCCTCGACCTCCATTCCAACTCGCAATGGCGTAATGAGTTCGTACGTGTACTAAACATGACTATACAATGACTTGCGGTGGCCAGCCGATGCACAAGTCAGTGCTTTTATTCTCCCAGACGAGTTGGAACCAATTACCGACCCTGGAGGGATGGAAGGCCTGGTTGGCCTAGGCGGATATCGAACCGGGATTCGAACCCATGATCATGCGTGTGAGGTATTGCGTCACTTGCCACTGCACACCTCCACCCATTAAAACAGTTATACACTACACGCAATTAATGAAACGAATAACCTAAAATCGAATGAAAGGCATGATGGTTGGAATTATAAGGTTCATTGGAATAACGCACGAATTACTACCAGTAGCAAAACCATGTATATCAAACAAAAAAGCTACAAGCCAATAATTTGACACCGATTCATAACAGTATAATGTAACTTCGGAAAATCACGAAATATCACATAATTGATTGCAAGCATATATTCTCTGTAAATTACACCTCAACTCAAATAGATGGAGAATTGATGGAATTTCAGGAGAGGAACTCGTTTCACTCGGATATTATCACAAAGTTGTAAGCGAACTCAAAACAACAATAGCAACCATCTGGTGGATAAACAGAAAACCTCAAAAGAAAACTTGTTTGCGAAGCATAAAAAACAGAGGAACACCGTAAAGAGATACACAAGAGAGCGATCAAGTAGGAAAACTACTGGTGAAGGAGCATCTTCTGACCAACACCCTATTTTTCACACAATCAGAATAAGACTTCACAAGAAACATCTTTAGAGCTTTGTAATGCAAAATAGTTCGCTCACAACTCCATCGACTGTTGTCACCGTAACACCATTTCGGAAAAATATTAGAGCATCTCATTCAAAAGTTCGCAAGCTTTTATTCGAATAAAATGAACAGCAAACAAGATAAAAAGCTAATATTCTAGTGTTCCGTCGGGTAGGCTCCATCATTGTTGACGACCCTCTCCCAGCGTTCAGGTAGCATCTGGACACCAAGTAGCTTCTTTCCTTCAACGTGTGCAGATAAAATGCTGTTAATGTCCATTTCGGCGATCGACCAGTTGTCAAAGCGTTCGCCACTTCGACGTATCTTCATTTGACCGAACCAGTTGAAGTCGCACGGCTGGAGCTCGGGAAATACGGCGGTTGAATCTAGGTTCCAATACTCTTTTCTTCAAAAAACTGCTGCGCAATTCGAGATGGCTGGGGCTTGGCATTGTCATGAGCGATAATTGCCCTCTTGGAGTTGTGTGCTGCCATCGAGTTGTCGGTATTGTCGTCGAGAAACTGGCAATACACTTCAGAAGTGACGGTCATTTTTTCAGGACAGAGTCGCCAGACCGCCACGCCCCAGAAATCCATTGCCATGATGGGCATCCACTTAGAACCACGTCACTCTTTATGAATTCAATTCGGGCGGTGGCGTCCATCCAAACCCGACGCTTGTGACTTTCGGGCTCAGTGTACAAACCACCCATGTTTCATCTATAGCCAACATTCGTTTCAAGAGTCGTGGGTGACGTCTGTCGCGGAGAAGATTGTTTCTACAGGCATCAATTCAGTTTCGGACCTGTGCTTCTGTAAGTAAATGAGGTTACCATACACACATCTCCTTTACCGTCTTCAATTCTTTGGACACAACTCGGCCAACGGTAGTAGCAGGAATGCCGGTCTCGCGGGCAAGTTCGGCAATGGTGCATTCTCTGCGCTCAGCCATTCGACGCTTGATTTCAGCCACTCGTTCTTCGTGTGCGGAGTGGACAATGTGAGCACCACCCGGCCTTCACTTGTCTCCGTTCTTCCTTCTTTGAACATTCGCACCAATTTCTGCACATTACGCTTGAAGAACTTCGTCCCGTCCATCTGTTGATTGAGCTCACGATGAATTTGAGCGGCGGATTCTCCTTGTGTAGCGCCCCATTTGTTAATTTCGCGTTGATCCTGTTCAGTACTACTTCTTTTCAAATTGTCAATATTTTCTGCTGCAGCCATGATGTCGAAATCGGGCAGTGTCGTAGCTGACGGTACTCGCTTCTGATCAAAACACTGTCGATGGTGACAGCCTCTTTCCTAATCCCGCCATTCCTCTGGATGTCTGCGAACTTTTGAATGAGATGACCTAATAAATACGATTTCTCAGCATATTCCTGGGGACCGATACAGATAAAATGGGCGAAAATCGTGCTCAAAGATTGAAGAGTGACAGTGCCTAATAATGTCTGAAGGAAACCCAAAGTACTGCTGATTCAGTACTTTGCATTCGAATTTGTCGAGTTTGAGGTTGACCATGCGAAGCAGCACTGACGTACCGGAAGGGGGGACCGTATTATAGGGGAAAACGCAGAAGAGCAATAGGAAGTCACAAGGTAGGCCAGTTGTGAGTGAAACGCCAAGTTTCGGACGAGACTAAAACCCTACTAGTGCTTTCACCACCTAGTATTCTTTATCCCCTACACCTTCGAGACAGTTACTTTGAGCCCAACATTGAAAGTTTCCAACGTTTCAAGGTTGTGCCGATTTAATGGGTGATTGGCGGAGCACTGCACGATTTTTCTTATTCAAAAAAAGGAAAATATGAAGAAAAAAGTTCAGCAATGTCCTCAAAACGCTTGAGGAGGGGTACGAAAACACCAAGGTTGTGACGAAGCCCTATCTTCACAATGTAACGACCGAATTAAGAACCACTGTTCCTTCATTATTCTCGAAGGAAACGTATAAAATTATTAGTTGATAGCATATGTTTCAGCACTACTTACTAGTTCATTTTGAAAGGCAAGTTGACTGTATTCCCAGTCACTAGTTGTAATATGAAACTCATTTGAACTGCATGGCCCAACCATAGCAAGATGCTATCTTATACCATAAGCAGCTGCGTCACAGCCCTAAGCCAAGCTGGAGGGTGGGAAATCTTAAATGAAAGTAGCTCATAATTTCGGGAAATAGTAGAGAATACTGTTAGTTGGGTACCACCGGAGGGAGCGCTCTACAAAGAAATGAACGCTATGAATAAAGGATGACATATACTGAAGCAGAAGACTAGGGAATAAGTTGGAATGGCCACGAATCATTTCCCACCCAAATTTGGTCTTTTGAAAAAATAATAGACGAAAATACGGGGTACAAAGCAGTAGATAAATAAATCACGTAAGTCCATCTTAATTTTTGTGAACAAATCGCTGTAGAACACAATCACCCTCTACAGAAATCGTGTCAATAAGCGCAGGGTTATCTCCAGAGCGATATGCGAACTTGATGAATGGTGAACCATCAACATCAACCTGGAAAAGCAGAACTTCGTACATTTTCTGAAAGTTTGACGCACTGACATTACGAGTTACTCACAGCTACTGTGGATCCATACGCAACGAAAAGAATATCAGAAGTGATGCCTTTCGAGAAAGGGAAGGTCGTGATTTGTCGTTCCTCTGTTTGCCAATTGTAGTTCCGAGTGCTATTGCGTATAACTGCTTCCTAGAGTTATTCTTACTTCAGATTTTAAATTCCGTGTGATAAAACGTACTATCACATTTGAAAAAAAAATATGAACGTAGACGGAGGTGGGAAGTGACGAGGCGCAGAAGCAGAAAAGGTCCTCTGCAGAAAAATCCGCTCACCTTAGCCCATTTCTCGGCAGAATTAGGAAAATCGACTCGGAAATGGAAGAAATGTTCTCCTCCAGCCAACAGGTTGCACGTGAAGCGTTTGGCACTCACAAACGGAGTGATTGTGAAGCGTACTGTTTGGGGGCTGACAAAACCACCGACATCCGCCGGCAATGTCCATTTGAACGGCATCAACTAATCAACTATGCTTTGGCTGAACAACCGCAGAAAGAAAACAGAGTAGTAAAAACTGAGAACTGACCGGTCTCTCTACAGTCGTAACTTTTTCCTCTCGCTTTTTCTGCTCGACCAGAATCGGCTCACCATTCTCGTTCAATCGTACCTTAACAAAAAAACGTTTTGCTTACATTTTGTTGTAGATAACCTTTATTTGTACCAAACCTTCTCGAAAATGTAGTAATCACTCTCGAAAATGTAGTAATCACTAGGAGAAAAGTTTCAGAAGGTTCCCATCCATTTACTTTTGCGCACAATGCGCGCCTACAACCTAGCAGGGAAGTAAGTTGACAGCTGCTCCTTCGCTGGATGCTAGAGCTATGAAAGAAACAGCAGAAAGCAAGAAAGGGTAAGGGCCGGTGGAAGGGAAGCAGGCGCTAACTAGCAATCCGTGTGACATAAGGAGACCCATCCCCACACATAAATGAGGATATACACACTCCAAGTTTAGATATGTGATGAACACAGTGATCACTTTTCCCGGTAACTCGTCCAAAGAAGAGTAACTTTTCCCGGTAACTCGAGGAACGCAAATCGCTTCGTGCAATGAGACTATCCGAGGGTATTTTACATTGGATTGATGCAGGTACGCCTTTAGCGTGAATCCAAATCCGGATCAAAAGTGGTTGTTGGAAACAACAACCCTTCGTTGATCCCATCATACTTCGAAACAGAAGTTTAGCAGAGTCTGGCTTCCCAGGGCAGGCCCCACTTTCTCGGATATCATCTCAGTTTCACTTTCCATTCGATAGCACAATTCAGTATGTGATGTTCAAGTATGAATTTGCATCGCATTGTTCACCAAACTCAATTACTTGGAGAGAAATAGAACCAGAGTTAGCGCGGTTACCCTTGTCTTCCTATACATGGAGGACAAGGGTATCCGTGGTGATTCTAGTTCTATTCCTGGTCAGACTTCTTCACGCAAGCTCTGAATGAAAGGAATGTTGGACCACGTGTCTCTGAAGCGAGGACGATTGAGTGGAACACTCTGGCTCGTGACAGGGACGAATGGAAACGTTACTGGTGCCCGCTCGAGAAGTCGATGATCAGCGGGACGACAGGTGACACAGTTGATACCCTTGTCCTCCAAAAAACCCTAAGTTCTTGGATGCAGTTACGGTAATGACAAATGAGTGAGGGAAGCTACCGTAACGAACATACATAGGTTACAAAAACCTCTTCTTCCCCTCTCTATAAGTTGATAGTTAAAGAGTATTTTCTTAAAAGTCAAAATCTGTCAGCAGCCCGTAAAGAAAAAGCTATTTAGATCCTGTCGTTTTTATAACCTAGCGAAGTAACCCGTAAACACCCGGTGTTAGAAACATTAATATGGACTCAGAATTTTCTCCTTGACTTATTCTGTATTCAATCTTGCTCCCAGCCTATAAAAGCCAAAAATTCTCTGCATAAGGCCTATCAATTTGAGTGAAATGTGTTAGTGAAACCTTTCTGTGAAATTTCTTCCAGAACACAGCCAATGCACCTAGCTCGAGACTATTGCTTCCAAATAATAAATAGCTTGCCCTACAATCAAAACTCCTTATTCTTTTCCCCATAGACTCAAGTTAGTTTGACAAAGCAGTTGCTCTCATCCAGAAAGTCCATAACAAGGTAGGAATAAACGAAATGAAAAGCAGGATATATGTGGTAAAGTCTTCTAGCAACCCTAATTGCAAATAGCAACTGACGCACCCGACATACTCCACAGATATTTTGCAACCACGAATATAAAACTGAACGGCCTGATGTAAAAATGGACCTTCAGAACTTTTGGAACAATCTATACCCGAAAACTAAAAGACCCCTAGAAAAGCTGCAGCATACTATGTAGATCAGTTCCGATTTCTATGGTGGCTAGACCTGAAAAGGTCAAATCTAACCTCACAGAAAAACCAGAAAAACGAAAAGAAGTGCAACCATTTTGTGCGGGTCAATCATCCTGCCGTTCTCTTTACGACTCAGAGTCACTGTGACAACACAGAGAGACGTTGTTTGCAACTTGGTGATTTCCTAAGGTTTTGTAGCACCCTGATGACTACGTAGACGACGATGTGGCCACGTAATCAAAGCTAAAACTAACGCACTCTCTAGTAAACCTAAGTGAAATGTTTTTCCGAAGAGTTGTTTTCAAACGAGCTCTCCCTCCTGTCAGCAATATAAAACCAGGTGAAGAAATTCGCACTTTCACTACAGTCAAGCCGAGAGAGTGTGAGTACAGGTATCCCAAAAAACTTAAACATCCTTACTCAGGCATAAATTTTGCAGTTTTCCTACTCGTTAGGCCTCTTTTTCTCTACTGAAGGTAATGCATTCACATCTCTTCTGAAGCTTTGGGTGAGTCATTTGGTATTGATCGATTCCATTATGGAATGCGTCGATGCATCTACTCCCACTCAAAACGTAGAGGCGACTGAATGCGTAAGCGCGCCTGGGCGAATACAATTAATTGTGAGGGCTAGTTGACATTCAAGTCAATGCTCTTGCCCTCTTGGCCGACCCAGAAGGAACAGAAAGCAGGGTTGCTGTTTCTGGGCACCTGGGCATGTCTCGATTCGAGATTTGATCCCAGTAAAATGCGTGTGATAATGCACTACATATCTCTGACCACGAAGAAATCTCATACCCATGCGATTATAACGTACTGCGATTGCCCCATGTTCCTAATTCCATGAAGGGGGCAACCCATTCTGCCCACCCCGAGCGCTACCATTCAAGTGAATACTTCCACCATGCGCAGAAAACAACAGAAGCTCATAAAAATGTTTTTATTCTAGGGAATTTCCACAAGCACAATTTTGGAATGGAATGTGCGTGTGTTAATGGGAATAAAGCGTGTTAGATGCCGAAATGCAACAAAGCGAAGCTCCAGGCTACAAATAGCCAAGACCAGAATCCAGCCGCAAGGCAGAAAGCCATACAACAATTCCACACTCAGCAGCGCTACATCCATCGAATGGCAACTATTGTCTATGTACATGAGCTGTTGAGTTTGAGACGAAAATCAGAGATAACAACTCAAAACATCAAGAAAGTCGAGTATGAAACGCGGATGGAGGAAACCATTGCTATCCATTGTTGCCCTAAAGAATAAAAATTGGCTCAACAACGGAATGCTATGCCAACTGAAAATCTCCGCTGATGATGTTGCTCTCATCAATGCTAAAAACTAAACGAGGTGCTTGAAGAACTAAAACAAAATCTCCGATGAGTCATAATATGCGCAGTACCAGAAAGCTATGGACCAAAAGGTGCCAGAGCAGTTGCTGCGCTGAAATTAAACTTAGCGCGAGCCATAGCTGGGCAACGTCTAAACACCCTAAGTGCATAGAACTGGCGCAACCACCAGTTAAAAAGACGTCACATTTCCTTGAATAGAATTTTTTCGTGTTTCCTTCCCCACCTACTGCTTTTCGTAGTCGTATCTACGAAGGGATAACAACTACGAACAAGAAAACTGAGAATGCTATGAGAAGGCACATATGTCAAAACTGTGGGGTGGATGTGTTGATTTCGCCGTTTCTTGTCTTTTATTATGGAAAATATTGCAGATCCAAAACTAACATAAACTTATTCAGATATTTATTCTGGAGGTGAATCACTAGTCCACAGGACTGTCTTAGGTTTGCCTTGCCTTATAAGAGAATCTTTCTCAAATGAATCTTCACAATGCTTTGCCCTACAGGTATGTTATGATGGAACCGTATATTTCACAGACGTTTCAAACAAATAGTCGTCTTCAAGTTGGCTTACCCGACCAAGCGCCCAAACGCGTTAGCCCAGTTGCAACAGCTAGCAGAAACTTGGACACCAAAGAACTCCAACCAAAAATTCAACCTACTGCGGTTCCACCAACGTTGCCGTCCCACTCAATTATGTGAACAACAAGGGACCGATAAGACACCATTGACCGTCTTGGATAAGAGTTACGCGGTGTTCTCAAAGCCCACATAAAGGAATGGATGGCAGAAATTGGCCTATTATGGCAATGCACTTATTTCAGTTGTTCAGCTCGAGATTTCTCGCGCGGATGTAGATCCAAGTTCTTTCTAGTACCGATCTCATTCTCGTAGGCGTGGATTTTGCATTTGTTATGAAAATTATTGCCGTGATGTACTTCTAGTCGATGCTTCCCAAGTGGTATGAAGAGGTTTGCACGCCTTTTACCTGCTAGGTGTTCTGTGCACACCTATGCCTAACATTTTCCCGTCTCACCAATATATATTTCGTCACAGGCTGAACACTGAAGTTGGTCAACTGTTCCTCGCGGTATGCAATCCCCGTCTTTTCCAAATGGACAAAACAACGCGGTCATTCGTACAACATGCCCGATCATAAAGTCTATTGCGGATAAAATGACGCTTGACGTCAAAAAATGTTAAGCATAGGTGTCAAAGAACATCTAGCAGGTGAAAGGCGTGGAAGCCTTTTCACATCACTTGGGAAGCATCGACTAAAAATAATTCAAGGCAAAGATTTTGATTATAAACGCCGAATCCTCGCCTACGAGAATGAGATCGGTGCTAGAAAGAACTTGGAAGCGTTGTACATCCGCACGAGAAATCTCGAGCTGAACAACCAAAATGAGTGCATTGCCATAATAGGCCAATTTCTGCCATTTATTCCTTAATGATGGCTTCGAGAACACCGCGTAGCCCTTATCCAAAACGGTCAATGGTGTCTCATTGGTCCCTTGTTGTTCACGAAGTTGAGTGGGACGGCAGCGTTGGTGGAACCTCAGAAGGTTGATTTCTCGGTTGAGATCTTTTGGTGTTCAAGTTCTGGAAGCTGTTGCACCTGAGATAGCACGTTTAAAGGCACTGTTCACGAATAAATGGTTTCGGAGATTTGCACATGGTTTGAATTCGAAGCCCCCTCTGATAACATTTGTGCAGGAATTAGGTCGGAAAACGGCTGGATAGGGCACGATAAGGGCAGGAACAGTGGGGGACGGGAGGCCTCCGCCCCTCGCTAGGCTGACTACGAGTTCAAGTTGTCCTTCACCACATTCGCACTGGAGCGAAGTTGGTGAAAAATCGATACGCAGATTGGCAAATTGCCAGGAATGATCAGCTGGTCGACCGCCTCGTACAGGAGCTAGTATTCGGCTGTTATTTCTATTATTCGCGTATCGTTTGTTTTTTTTTGTTATTAATTTTTTACGGTAGCATTCTTTAACTATTCTCGTAAGTTTGTTGAAGATTTTAACATATTTTGTGTAGATTATTGCATGCAAATGTTTTTTTATTTCAGAAACTCCGTTAATTTCGATGTGTTGTCTGTATTGCAGACATTGCGTCGCCTTCATGCATTCTCGCTCGAACACTCCCTAACCGCAGTTTTTTCAATGTGAAATTCGTCCAACCCCCCTTTCCAGCTCTTTTTTTGACCCTTTGTAATTCTTTTTGTTCATCGTTTTTTGCGCTTTTTTCGTTGTTATCGCTTTATTCTAGAGTAGTTCTATCAATTCCCGTCAAAAAAGGGTACCCTAACTTTTTTGTGAATAGTGCCTTTTAAGCGCTTGGGTAAGCCACAGATAAGGAGCTCCGAACTGCTTTCAGGTATTGAAGACGACTATTTGTTTAAAACGTTGAACAAATAAATGGTTCCATCATAACAAACTTGTACGGCAAAGCATTCTGGAGTCATATTAGAAAACAAATGTTCGATAAGCCTTATTAGGTGAATATTAATGCTTAATGCTCGGATTGAAATCTCAACTGATGTTTCTAAAACTTGGCAGTATGTGACTAAAAAACTGTTTCTGTTTTTTTAATACTAAGAATAAAGCTGTTTGACTGCCCCTCTGCACCACTGTGTTGGACATATAAACGATCCGCGCAGCCCGATGATTTGTGCAAAGATGGCGCAGTTGGTATGGGGGTGGACAAGTAGCCGTGAAATAAAAGTTTAGGTCTTTGATGCATGTGCTTATTTTGACTTTCCATAAAACGTGTCCTGAACGCTTGCAATCGTTTCTGCGTTTCATTTTCCCTCCGTTACTTCTAGACCTTCCCTAGCATTTGGGGAACCCAGAAAATGATGACACAAGGTGTAGGTGTTGTTGAGTGATGTTTCTCTTACTACCACTGACCGCGCAGAGGTGCCCCGACCACTCAGGATGGTTTTACGAAATTTTAGGCAGCTCTATCTACCTTTGACAAAAATTTGGGTACCCATATGATAATCGATTATTTCACGACAAGCTTTCACCAAGGTAAACGTAATGGGACACGATACCACCACGGGTCGAGACTCTGTCCACCGAAAGCTTGCTTGCTCTTTTTGCACTTATTAGTCATAATCACGTAAGACAGCATTATCTGTTGAAAATAGTCTTATTTGAAGGCTCATGTTCACTTCCACTCCCCCCTAACTCCCGTAGTAGAAATTCGGTCGTGATGGATCAGAACTTGTTTCTCATGCACAAGGGAGTGTGGTTTTTTAGCTGTCGACCGCGGGGAAGCTATGGACTCCTACGGCTGCACCATAAAAACTGCGGCTCGTGGGCAAAAACACAAAGTTGGAGGCAGCTTCATACCTCGAGGCTTATGTAGTTGTTATATCGCAAATCCGAGTTCCTCTAACAATACGATAACAACACCTTCAGGCAGAACATTTTGCTGGTAATATGCTGAAGACCGTTTTGATCCGATGAGTCATGTAACACTTCCCTCCCAGACGTCGTGGAGCCCATTCAGGCGATTGTTTGCAACTCCTATTTGCTGAGCCGCAACACAGTAGAACAACCCAGTGGGTACGCGACTCTGCAATTTTGTTCCCAAATTCGTTTTGCAGATTTGTAACGCTGATCTCACATCATTCGAGAACTCCTACAGCGATATGTATCCTATCTTGATTGGCCACTGCGACCAAGTATCCTTTTCTTGTAAGAAGGAGGATGAAAGCAGCTCTTGTCCCTTATCATAAACGAATTCGACGACTCAACCATAGTATGAGGGTTCCGCAAAAGTTCGTTGAGCTGTCAGACGACACTCGCAAATCTCGCTTATTTCAAGATTGCTATAAGTTCCGAGTATCGAAAGATGATTATCGCACCGAATGAAACGGGAGTAGACTTTCGTGCACAACAGCGAAAGACGTCCTTTTGCGCCCGACCCGTTGTGCGTTGTGGCTTTACCGTTGGTTTATGGTTATGCCGTTTTAGGGATGAGCTCTCCAAAGCCTGTACCTGCTAATATTAGGTCGTGAAGAAAGTTGTTGCGTTTTTTGACGCCCAATTTTCAAATGCTCGCCGCGGTGCTATTTGCTATTAAATTTTTTGCAAGTTTTATACCATTCTGATTTCTTGCTCTATCCAAATATCCAACCGGTTTTGCCCTGAAGTGATTCCTGGGTTTTTTAGAGGGTCGAAATCAGCATGGACAAACGACAGATCCGCACGATTTTTCTTTCAAAATTCAAATTGGGCAGGAGAGCGACGGAAACGGCCCGGGATATCAACGATGCCCTTAGTCTAGGTACGACGAAAAAACATACAGCACAGTGGTGGTTTGAAAAATTCCGTACCGGCGATGAGAGCTTGGGAGATGATGAGCGTAGTGGGCGGCCATCGGCCGTTAACAACGAACAATTGAGGGCGTTAGTGGAAGAGAATCCACGTACAATGCTGAGGGATATCGGCTCGAGATTGAATGTTTCTAGCAGGTCGGTTGGCACCCACATTCAGGGATCCGGAAGTCGAAGAAGCTTGATATGTGGGTGCCGCATGAGTTGACCCAGCACCAGAGGGACCTTCGCTTCGAGCTCGCCTCCGCCTTGCTTCTGCGCAACAGGAACGATCCATTTTTAGACCGTATTGTGACGTGTGATGAGAAGTGGATTCTGTGCAACAACTGTGACGAACAGGCCAGTGGCTGGACGAGGATCAAGCCCCACAACATTTTCCCAAGCCGAAGCAGCATGGAAAGAAGGTCATGGTGCTGGTTTGGTGGTCTGCAGCCGAGCTGATCCACCACAACTCCACGGATCCGGATCAGCCGAGAAGTATTGTCAAGAAATTGACGAAAGGCATCGAAAACTCAAGCTCATGAGCCCGGCACCGGTGAATATTAAGGGGCCAATTCTACTCTACGACAACGCTCAGCCCCACGTCGCACAACTTAACCTGAAAAAATTGATGGAGCTAAGCTATGAAACTCTCCCGCATCCACCATATTCCCCAGACCTTGCCCTCACAGAACACCATTTCCTTAAACATCTCGATGGCTTTCTCAAGGAGAAATGCTTCAAAACCCAATATGATGCTGCCGCGGCATTCGACGATTTCATCGCCTCTAGATCTCCGGACTTTTATGCGAATGGGATAAGCTAATTTATTCCTCGTTAGCAAAAGTGTGTCGATAGTAATGGTTGTTATTTCGATTGATGAACTTTTGTTTAAGCCGAGATATGTACATTTAAATTTTGAGGCGCAAAAACGCAAGAACTTTCTTCACGACCTAATACATTACTGCCAATTTCCTAAAGCATGAGCGATCCTCTAGATGTGCTTGATGCTTCTTCTTCACCGTCAAATTCCCACAGTGGATCGCTTCTTCTTTACCGTCGGTCTCCCACAGTGGATTGCCCTCTTCGCCTTCACTTACGCTACTAATATCGCGATGGTCACAAACAGCATCTCGTATAGCAGAGCGAAAACTACCAACCGACTTCTGCTCTCACATGGTTGAAGGGCGTTCAATGTTAGAAGACCCGATGTTTCTCAACAACTGCGGCTTCGACTCTAACCAGGACAGACTCTTTGAATGATGTTATTTCATCATTCCACACATTTTGCTTCGTTGGTTGATCTTGACCACCATAAAAATGGTTGTGTAATGCTTTTGAATCAACATAAAAAGTTTTTCCAGCCCTTAACATCGCCGCCCATTTTCGACTTGGAATAACTTCTTTAGCTGGCCAGAGCTGTTCGTTCGGCTACAGCTTATTCTAATACTCACCGGAGGTTGGAATTCGATAAAGTCCACACGAATATTTCCGCCCACATATATCGTCTTCACCTCACTAACAGGAACTCGATGAGGAAAATCACAAATATGTTTTCCATTGACGGCGATCTAAAATTTTTCTGTTTTGATGTCCTGAAGACTTTCCATCCTCAGTAAAACTTGCCTTAAAATAGTTTTCTAGTACAAGTATCCGTATTTGAAATGGCTTTCCTGGCTCAAAAGGGTTTGTGAATCGTTCTTCTGGTCCCCATTGATTATTTATATATGTGTTGATAACCAGTTGGCGATCCGGCTGACCAGAAAACCTGAAGCGGATGCGTTAAGCGGCAGCATCTCCAACACCTTGCCATTAGCCACACTCGACAAATAAGTAATGTGATTTATTGGTTATTCTACACTCACCAACCGCCACCTGCATCGAAACGGGGATTGAAGTGGAGCGCCTTGTTGTCCATATGATCTCCTTGTATAAGCAAACCGCAACATAAATCAATGTAGAATCTTAAACATTTATACTTAGAAAACCATGTCGTAATAACACAGCACCCTTGTTGTTGTTAAATTGAAGGAAATAGTAACCAAGTACAAAAATGCAGTCGGGACCAACCTCGGGGCGGTTCACAGCCCATAAATTCACGCGAAGGGGGAAATTGGCCTATCTTATAACATAATTCACAGTATATAGGGTGGGCCAAAATTATGACTACATAGACATCACATGCCCGAAAACTAATAGTAAGCTATTGAAGCAAACCAATTTCAGAAAAGTGTTTATCACTGATTTTTTATTAAAACAGTACAATGAAACCGAGATTTGTTACTTTCTGTTTTCACCTAACTACAGAGACGACGATGGACGGCGGCGACGGTGGCCCGCGGCTATGGTCATCGAGTTGATCCCGGCTTTTTGCAAGGCATTTTGATCCCGGCATTTTCGAGATTATTTCAGTTCTTGTGTGAGCTAACGCATGCTTTTGTGACCACACTGAGACATCCATGAGATTTTGGTCAGGGCTCCTAAGTGGTCACTTATCGAAGGTTATGGAGTCAGGAAACTCATTTCACGAAATTTCTAGACAATTTCTGGTCCGCGGTCAGGAGCTTTATCTTGACAATATGTCCAGTTTGAATCGCGCGTGTCCTGTTGCGCTTGACGAAATCGAACAGGCCTCCAAACTTTCACTCCTTAAATTACAAAAATGTTCGGGTATTTGGCCTTGGCGGTGATGCTCGCAAAGGCCATCGCAGAAAGTCAGTGAGCTTCGCGCTATATCACTTCCATTTCTTTCAGCTTCTTATATAAGGTTGAGTAAAAAGTTTTGATCGGCTTTTCTATTTTCACTTTAAAAAGTCTTATTCCCATTGAAAGAGGATCTCAATTAGTAATATAGTCTCCATCGTTGTCCTGAACATACGTCTAACGAACCGGCAGTTTCTTGACTCCTGAAGCCTAGAAGGGTGGCGGCCGCGGTTCGAAAAAGCTGGAGATCTCATCTTTGAGCTCCGGGCAGTCATCAAAATTTCTATCGCGGAGGTGATGTTTCAGAGCAAGAAACAAATGGTAATCAGACGGAGCGAGACCTCGCGAATAAGTAGAATGGGTTAGCTCTGCCCATCCAAGTTGGGCAATTTACTGACAAAATAATTTCGCAACACGCGGTTGTGCGCTGTCGTGAAAAAGACAAACATTTTCACGCTGCGGACGCTTCCTTCGAACAACGTCGGCCAAACGCTGTAGCTGAGAAGCGCAAATCCCGGCGGTCACGGTGGAGCCCTCTGTGAGTTATCCAATGTAGAGCATTCCCTGAGAATGTCCACCGACGACACAGTAAGACCTTCCTCGGACATAGTCCACTTCTGTGCTAGTCTTGGAGGTGTTTCGTCATGAGGCACCCGTGGACTGAAATACGATGATCCTTCTGGATGCACCACAGATATTTGCGACAGCCGTCGGTGGATTATGCCCTTACAGTAATTCGTGATAGACGGTAGCTATCAGACAGCTCAGGACGGCAGTTGAAGGTTGAAGTCATTTTTGAGAAGCACTTACAAGGGGATGCTTATATATCCCCCCTAAAAATACAGGTTAGGAATCAGTCTACAATAACCTATTACGAAGTCCTTCCGAGCGGTCCTACGAAAAAATCTAGAAGAGTCGATCAAAACTTTTTACTCAACCTAATAGATCTTGTCGCCCTATTTATTGAGCACTTTTTCATCCGTGAATACCTTACTGTCGGTTAACAGGAATTCCGTTCGACGATTTTTTCGAATATGGCAGGGCAGCTTTTGTGAGCCAACCTTTCTCTTCTCTTCAACCTGCTCAATGGGGAAATCGCTGTCTGATCGTATAAGGGCCTTGTTATGCAGATGAGGCTTTACGATTTTGCCCAGAAAACTTCATGAGGTATACTTTCATTCAGCCATTTTGGGTTCAGAGTGAACTTCGCTGCTACGCACACCTTCGCCCTGCTTCTTCACACTCCCCCTAAATATAACCGCAGGCCTCTTAGTTTACCCCTCCTGTCTACAATTGTTTTCAACTTACGGAAGTGCCTTATTGTTGAATGTACCATCTGTTTTGTTACATCTAGTCTGTAGATGTACCGTGCCAAAAGCGCTTATAAGCGCAAAGCAATGATTGACTCACGGGATTGTGGCCGTTGCATTACTTTTAAAATCTACCAAAAGTTTAGTATCACTTAGAAGGGAATAGTGTCATCTACCTTGTGAAAAGAAAGAAATCGAATGAAATGTTGTAAGCTCAGAAAAAATTAGGTATGAGCGTCAGCGTGCACTGTCATCATAATTTTGGCCTACCCTGTAGAGTACAACCTTAAGGAAGAAAATTGGTTCGAGTTTGTTTTTGTGGGTTAGACAGGTTTCCAGATATCTACTTGAAACTTATTCTAAGCGCGACCTACTCCAAGTAATCGCTTCTTCAAATCCGCTGTCATTTAAGTAAAATATATTTGAGGAGTTAATTGAGAAATTATGCCTCTTAGACTTCCTTTGAACACTTCAGGTCCATTGTAACAGGAGTAATGAACCTAAGGTCAAACAGCTATTTCGCGCAAGCCCTGCCCCTTGTGGGCGGAGTCCAGTAATGTCACGTACCATTAGTGTTTCCATCCTGCCGTCTGTACTCCTACCAAATTTGAACGTTCTAAACCCACGGAAACGTGAATCATGAATTTCCGGTCAATCACACACACATCACATATATACATACATACACAACACACACAAATACACCCATCGACAAACCAACACACACACTTTGCGCGTCATACGCGGTGGAATCCGCCTAAATGATCTGTTCTAGATAAGTTGGGCCCCTTTGAAATCAGGACCCAGTTCTCATCTATCTATAGATTTATCATACTTTTCTGATGATTCCATGTAATATTCGAAAAAAGAAAATAAAAAAAGTAAGCGAAGCTGAAGCAGTAGAACGGATGATAGAACGTAAAATAAAGAAATGTTCTGCAAAAAGAGCTATCACTCACCTTCGTGCATCACTTGCAAATGGTTGTAATACTAACCCACTGACCACAATTGCTCGACCAGGGAAAAGACCTCCAACAATCGCCGACACAAATGGTAAATCCTGAAATGGGCAATGGTTAAGAAGAAATGGACATCCTGAAATGAAGGAAAATATGGAATATAATAAGGAATATAATAAAATTTATAGCTATACCATCAACTATTCATTGACTTCATTCTCAGGAATTTTACATATGTGCGACAGCGTACCCATCTACGCTTATCACTCTGAACTAACTCAATAATCTATTCACAAGAGCAAAAAAAAAAAAACAACCGCAGATTTTTTGTCGGTACAATAGCACTTGTTGATACCGTGAATCGTTATTGAACTTACATATAATAACAGAACTTTCTCAAAAGGTTAAAAATGGATTGTGCATTATTCCATCTGAGCGTCAAAAAACAGACATTTATCCTCCATATTTCCCCTTCAGATATTTTTGACGATGTCATAACGTTCATGAAAGAAATATTCCATGTCAATATGGTTTTTTCAATAAGCAAATGAGGCGGCCTCAGGCGGCCAAGATGGGATAGCCGGCATCATTGCAAAAAGTAATCGGGGGTATCAAACCCAATAAATCAGGAAATGACATCTGGACAGGATCGAGTGAATACGTCATCATTGCAAGAGAGGTATTCATCCATTTATGCGTGAAAAAATCTGCTAGGATCAGAACAGCAATATTTGTTTAGAAACGAAGGCCAACTTCCGAAGTAATAGAGGTAGCGTTTGCATGTACAATTAAACCTTTATTTGGAACTTAATTAAAAAAAGCACACATCTATTTTTTAAAACTGTGGCTAACAAAGCAAGAGAAACAAGAACTAAGGCGTGCAATCTGAAACCTAGACCACAGCTCTTTCCATAGTTCGCTGATAGCCGCAGCTATGTACGTAAATGGCATTTGTTCGATTTTCGATTCCTTAGAAGAGTCATTGTGAAATTCTCTGTACCAATAGGCAAACATCTAGTTGACAGACAACTGAGCAATCAAAAACTGAAGATTTTATAATAAAAAGAAGGAAGGAAGTAGGGTCACTCTGGTCAGAAACCAACAGTTTCGCGCAGATGAGCCTATAGTAAATCCGAGACCTTTATTATTCATGAAAAAGCTATTAGGTTGTTCGGAAAGGAATGCGCGCTAACTTTGTCCATTCATTTCTCCCCTACTATGAAGGATTTTGTAAAACGGTTTCGTCTGTTAGAAGAGATTTTCATTGCACATCTTTTGATATATTTTTGGCTATGTCTACTTTGTTTTTTTCTAGGAAAAAAGTTTGGAAGGCTTGACCAAAAACTTCTTTTGCGGGCTTGCATGTGGTACAAGTTAAAGCAAGAAAAAGCGGCTGCTGAATCTCATCGTGCCACATCTGAAGTATAAGGCGAAGAAGCCCTGTTAGAAAGCCAGTGTCGACGATGGTGCCAGCGTTTCCAAAACGGTAATGAAAGCTTGGAGGATGAAGAACATGGAAGTCGGCCTCAAGTCGTCGATAACCAAGTGTTGAAGACCGTCGTTAAATTGGATCCACACCGAACCACCCGAGAACTGGCAACACATGTTGGCTGCTCAAACTCTATCATCCATGAGCATTTGCTGGCAATCGGCAAGAAGAACAGGTGCGGAAAATGGGTACCGCACCAGCTGGGCGACCCAAACCAGGCAACACAAGTGGCGATGGCCGAAATTCTTCTCCATCGCTCCAAGAACAGCGATTTTTTCAACTTTATTATTACATCAGACGGGAAGTGGATTTGCTTCGACAACACAACACGAAAAGGACAGTGGTTAGACGCCGATGACACTCCAAAACCCACTACTAAACCGGATACACACGGCAGAAAGGTGATGCCCTGTGTTTGGAGGAACAGCAAAGATTGAGTGTAGTTTGAAGTCCTGAATTCGGGTCGAACGGTTACGTCGGACATTTACGAAGATCAGTTGAACCGCGTGGATCAAGCCCTGCGTCGTTGAGGTGTCGAAACGACGTCGACAAAATTCCCCCTCGACAACGCTCGTCAACATGTTGCGAAAACCACCTTGGAAAAAAATTGAGAAATAGGGGTAGAGAGTTCCTGCCTCATCCGCCTTACAGCCCAGATCTGACTCCATCCGATGACCATCTGTTCCGGCCAATGCAGCACTCCTTGGCCGGGTGAAAATTCAAAAACCGCGAAAAAGTCCAACTCAGGGTGTCCAACTACTTTGAGTTGCAGCCGGCCGAGTTCTTCTGAAGAAGAATCCATTCTTTGTGTAAACGTAGACAACAAGTCATCAATAGTGAAGGAAAATATCTTTTGAATTGATCTTGTTTAGTTTTGCTTTTATAATAAAAAATTTTTTAAACTCAAACGCGCATTCCTTTCCGAACAACCTAATAATAATCTTGAACAATCTACCCCATAAAAATACAGGCACTGTAACCTGCAACCTAGATGGGGAAGAGGTATTATTTATAGATCAACTGCCACCTTGAACGAGCATATTAGTCTTCACACTGAAGTCACTCAAACAACGATTTCAGACTCTTCAAAAGGTCAAACCCTTTCCGACAGCGCATGACACATTTTCTTGCAGTTAATATTTTCCAGAGATAAATATTTTGCTTCCTTTTCCCCCTACCTTCAAAAGAAATGCAGAGTCCCAGAAAAGATGGCAGCCTAAAGAAATTGTGTATCGTGACTAGTGTAATTGAATTACTGGGGAAGTAAACCAATTACACTAGTTGCAGGATAGAAAAACGAGTGCTTTTTCGTGGGGCAAAAACATTGTTAGGAATGTTTTCATCAAACAGAGTACTCCGGGCCATATATGGATGTGCAATAGAAGAATGGAGAGGGAGTGGGTACAATGGCTGCATCACTCAGTTTTGTTGAAATGGGTTTTCTCAAAACTTCAACTCCTCTACGTTCGAGTCAGAATATTTGGAAGTACAGGAAATACAAAAAATTGAAGCAAACTATGGAAATCATGGCAACACTAATGAAGGATATAATCAGCTGCTCACAGCAAAAAAATGTTATCCTTGCCCAATCTTAGTTGATCCATTGATCCTGAAAGTGCACATCTACCCAAACTCCATTAGTACACGCGAGTGCGAACCAAAATCGCAATCGCGAGTTCCAAAGAAGTTCTGCCCATCACTTAGACCTTTCGTTGTATTTAAAACGTTTTCGCTGTATTATAATTAAAGGTTTAAAGTTACAACTACATAGTGAACAATACCACATCAACGAAAGCTAAAAGTTAGCCAGCAAAAACTAGGAATGAAGAAAGAAATATCTCCTTTTCAAACTTCGAAAATCATCACCGCTCCAAATCATTGGAGAAAGCATGTCTTGATGGCTGACCAATTCACCCACTCTTCTGACATAACTGTGTTCAGTGATAGGAGGATCCTTTCTTGAGTGGAACCATGGGCAATACAATTTCCTACTTCATGAAAGTTAATGAAGCATGCAAATTGAAGAGTTCCGACTATTGATTGCAGTAAGTTTGAATATATGGCTCAAACTTGATCTTGCTCCACAAAGGCCAGAGAGTAGGCCTTCTAAGCTAATGAGCATAGGCCTTTCCCCTCTTAGTAGCTTTATTGTCAGAATAACTGAAACCAATAACTGGGCACTGTTTTCGTTGAAGAGGACCCGCTATAAACTCGAATAGAGACTAATGTAGATTCGTGAAACCTTTAACATCCTCCTATTCCAAATCAATCACCAAACTTGATCAATCGATATCTCCAGTCCACATCTTTCATGATTCACAGTGTACATGTGTACATATCTACATAAAAGCTCTTACAGCAACTGCTTACTCTCCTTTTCTCACGACCCTTGTCAAGGCGATTGCTTGGAGCTTTTCACAAACAAACCTCAAATGTTGTACTCTTTGAAGAGGACGATTTTTCAAGAAGAGCGCTGAATTCGAGTCAGCCTTTGCTCAGCGGAAGCAACGGGAAATCCTTTCGAATTTGAAAAAAATCTCGACCCAAGGTGGGATACGTTGAACTTTTCCTACCAATCACCATAATATCAAATAGGTTCTTGAACTGACAAGCTGCAAGCTTTTAGTCACAGTAATTACAGCCACTTACCGGATTCCTGCGTATCCAGTGTTTTGGTGCATCCCAATTATTCAACATTAAACTTAGTGAAAGTCACTAATACTGCAGTTGTAGCTTTTTAAAATATGTTCAGAGTTAAATACGTGTCCCCGAATAAACGGACACAGAAATAGTCATGGGACGCTTGATGTCTGCAATGAACGGTTTAGAAAATGAAAACGATCAATGGGGAACTACACAGAAATAACTTGATAACAAGAGTGATGATCTGAGACTAAAGAACTATCGCTGTTTTCAGGCATCAGAGTAAATTGGATGACTGAAACCGCAGTGATGCGGTTTACAAAAAAGCGAATTGTGACGACAATATGACGGTTGTGCTTGGTAAGTTGAAGATTATTACACTGAAAGCTCGAACATAGAGATTTGTAGACCAATATGAGCTCTGCCATTTACAAACTACACGGGTGGCATGGGGATATGAAAAAAAAAACTACAAAAATATTAATTTGTGGTACACGATGATCCATTACCTTCTTCAGCAGAGTGAAAAACGTTCAGATACGTCAGTAATGGTAAGATGGCCCCACGACTCACAAGGACAGGTATGGCCCAACCTAGCCACTAATTAGGACTTGAATCAAGGTTGAAGACGTCTACATTCTAAGGGCACAATTCACGAAAAAAAATGGTTTCAGAGATATCCCCAGATGAATCGTGGTTCCACCTGATACAATATTTAGTGATGTCAGATTGAGAAACATCCTGAAGAGGGCACAGGCACAATAAGGGGCCAGACATTGTATCATGTGAACGCCACACCCACAGCGGACAAGTCTCAACCGTGTTGTAAAGGCAGCACTACCTCAAGGGACTCCTATGTTGGAAGCCCAAACAACTTGTCATGACCCATGGCGACAGCGGAAGGCACTTTTGGACAATTCGTCCTGATGCAGTCAGCACTTTGCGCAATTGTAACAACTGAAATTTCGTCCGAATATCCCCTCATACCATTTCCGTCATGGTAATCTCGTACAATCGCTATTCCTACTACTTTTAAAAGCCTAATTTTTCGTGAAGCATGCGGATTTTCTCGCTTTCTTTGCCACCGATGCACTAATCTGCTCAACAATTCCTCTTTTCAATCTGAGAAATTATTGTAAACTGTGCCTTCGAAGTGGTCAGCTCAGAAATGCTATAGGAATCTGCTTCACGAATCCTCGAAAGAAGTTACAAATATGTTTACTCGAAGATGACAGCTCCACTTCTTCTTTTCTTCCTTGGAAAGAGGATCGGAAAGAATGGTAGATAGGATGAGTGCTAATAAACTGGTCAGCTTCCTTCTTAAAATCATGTTTTTACAAGCCTGAATACTCGCCACGCTCCCTCATATAACCAATTTGAACCTTCTTATACAAAACTGTAGGACCTCTTCAAAAATTCTCTTGTCAGCTGGTCACTCTCTTTGATGCCGTGAAGTGCCCTTTTATTCAGAATCCTTCTTCAAAGATACCCTTACAACGGTATCTGACTGAACATATGACACGTACACAATCGGATTCCTATCCGACATAATGATGTGCGACCATCCTCTGACATGATTGGGAATGCGATTCACCGGGAACACAGAGAGGAAGGCCTTGCATGCGATGAAGTCATAGCCCTACTCGAACAAGGAATTTCGGCTTTGAAAGACATGCAACGAAAAACCCGAAGCGTAGCAAATTTAGCATAAACAATGTGATTATGATTGCAAAGGTGACAAACTTATGAGTAAACATGGGCATGCACAAGTGCTTGGGCGACTTTACCATCAATGACTGGACAGAATCAGATTCTTACCATTATCTTTTACTAGGAATGTTAAGGGAAAATGGCAAATGTAGACCTGTTCACTGAAAGCACCATTCACCGATCAACGGTCAACAATTGGTTGAACCGCTTCACTGCAGGAGATACCGGCCCTCGAAGGAACGCGAGCATTGCCTCATAATTTTGTGGGGCGTGAAGGGACCCATCCACTTCACATTGCTAGACGTGGACTAGATAGTCACAGCTGTCGCCTATCTCTATGGAACCAGCGTATGGAACCGTTTGCCCGCAGAGAAAGACTTCCAAAACCATAAATCAAGCAAATACATAACATAACGCCCATAGAAGTTTCGCTTCAGTCAAAAATTCACCACCCTCGCTTAATTCCAGGCTATTCATCAGTCGTACGACAGGGACGTTGCCGTTTTTTGTTTAGCAAGTGCGCCGCCTTCTCAAAAAATAGTTCAATGGAAAAGAGTTCGCAACTCAATATGATCCCAAAACTACACTCAATGATTTCTTTGAGCCCGGGTTTCCCGAAGTCTGAATAAAAGGAATCGGTGATAAACTCAAAAAAATAAGAGGAAGCTGTATTTCAGATATTTAATCAACTTGGACAGTTTTAGAAATCAACTAAAGTGACTTTATTATGTCGAAGTTCTTTCTTGCCAACCTATTATAAATTAGACTTGCGCAAATCCTAATATATGCCCGATAGCTGTTCTTCCTTTTTCCCTCATGGGAATTGGTGCCATGGTTGCATCGGGAAATGCTGTTTGTTATTTCATGGTGACACAGCACAACGAACTTGTAAGAGCGTCAAACACGGGTTCGCTATGCTTACCTACTTCTTTTTCCGCATTTATTAATGTAAGCGCAGCGAGAACCTGATAGCTGTCGCTACGAAATAACCTTTCTGGGACCTATTTTCAATCACCAGATTTCGGAAGAGACCTCATCAATCACGTGGTTGAAAATGACCTTAGTGACCAGTTAACATTGCCAGTAAAGGACAGGAGGTTAGCTACGTTCCTGCCTTACTTTTCGCACCATTCTTCTCCAGAATGACGCCGCATGCGTTCTGAAGGGAACATCCGCTTGCGTGCTAGCCAAAGTATGCTCACCATCCCACCCGAATGGGAGCATTCATGATGGAAAACCAAGAAGCCTCTCTCAGAATGAAGCGTATGTGGTAAAAAAAGAAATCGACATTAGTGTGGATGTGACGAACCAAACTATACTGTATTTACACAATATTACCTTATCCTGAAAATCTGAATCACACCAGAGAACGAAGAAAAATTTTTCATACCCTTAAACTGTGGGTAATTCAATCACGCCTAACTATTCCTTAGCAAAGGGAATGAAGATTCAAAACAAAACAACCATGGGGGCATTGAGAATATACCACACCCACAGGAGTACATGCTTATCACTGTCAACCATTCTACAATGGCATGAATCACTGCATGCAAACAAAACGAACATCAAACATCGTCTTGCACTGTTAGAAATTGAATGTTCCGAATGCTGAATTTGAGGAGTTGAAAACAAGTTCCTCGTTTTGTTTGCCGATATGGGAACATCCATAGAACAGATGACCCAAAAGAAAGCCAAAACCACTCTGCATTTATTTGGAACTCACAAAATGCTTCTGGTTACGCTCAGCACCCGAAAACGGCTCAAAGTGTCGTTCAAGATCGCTTCAATGGGGTTCAGGAATGCCTCGTTACATCTTATACTTTCTGAAGTGTGAAATAGGCATATTGCCAAATAGAGTTTTCATAGCTTTGGAAACTTGTGGGTATCTATCATTTCTCCCAGGTTTTTTTCTCTTTTTCTCTTTTTTCAGTGCTGGCCGCCAGCTTTCATTGCCGTCACCCTCACATCCGGCGACAACTCTTTTTTCTCCTAATAATCTATTACTCACCCCCCCCCCCCTCATCCCAACCCCTCTTCAGGCTGTTTCCTAGGTCACAATGAATATCAAGAACGACAAAACTAGTACGCTTTGACCTAGGCTTCACATCTAAGCTAAGAAAAATCTCAACACTAATTAACCAGAATCAACCTCGGATATGAGACTTGTATAGAGGGTACGCTCGCAACTCACTACCTTTTGAAAACAATCAAGAGGGCGAGGTGGGTGAAAATTGCAGTTTACAAAATAGAAAGTGAAGAAGATGCTCAAGAATTTTGCGAAGAAGAGTTGCATGGTAATTGCTTTCACAGTATTAGAACGACAAACGGAACGAAAAGGAAAAGTGAGAGTAAAAAGTTAACAGAGCCTTCTGCATTCCCATCCATATATCACGAGCGAATGCAATGCACTCGGTGAATGTCATGAGTGGATGAAACTGGTGATGGAAGTACACGTCTAAATTGTGAGGTTAGCGAGTCGCACCAACTAGTTTCAACTGCCAAAACGATACGGATTACGGGTCGTCATAGCGCTCAACTTTCAAAGACAAACCCACGCAATTGAAGTCTTTCACTCGTTTTTGGAACACTGCTGACTGTTACAAAGCATAGCGTTCCATAGAAGTCCAGTAAACAACGCAAATTGTGCGAGGAAAACGATGGGGCCAAAGAAATGATCGAGAGAGCTTTTTCTAAGCAACCAGTAACGTTCGAAAACTAGATTCTACCCATAAACTCTGCAGACTGAACGAATTTCCAGAAAACGGCTGAGTCATATGGCTGAAGAGAATTGAAGCGGTCAATTCCAACTGCAGAGGTAATTATAATGCCGGTGGCCGGGCGAGGTACAGTTGTGGATAAACGCAAGTGCAGCACATTACAATATAGGTTGCATGAGGGCTTGGGAGAGAAATAGAGAGGTATGGCACTCCAGTTCACCAACGCATGGTGATGGGCATCACAGAGCACTCCCTATAATGGCTCCAATATGGGAGTTAAGCAGAGGGAATCGAAACCAAAGAAGAAGATGGTAGAATGGGCCCTTCCTTTCTTAGGCCTTTGCATACGGCCTGAAGTACTTCGACAGGCCCAGAGCGCAATGGTACACGACTAATTATCCCACTGGTAGTGGCCTGAGGAAACACCAAGCCATGGGACTGGAGGTGGGCTTCAGAACAGAGATGACCGTTACTGGGAGGTGCAGAATAACCTGTAACACTTAGTAGAAAGAAGTAACGATCTTACATAACTGCAAGTGGATGGAAAATATTGCACATTCATCACGCGAACAATGCCGGGCAGTGCAAAAGTAATCGGGAAAAAGAAAGGGAACGATGACAGGATCCGGAGTTCTCCAGTGTTCAGCAGGTTCCGTCAAAAGAGGTCACCAGGCCGCAGCTAAATCCGGCACAATGAGTAAGACCTTACGACGATCAGGTTCAACTAGAAAAAATCTTTTTCATTGACAAAAAAGTTCAACAAAAAGGGCGATAGTACTTGCACACTGGGATGAAAAATTGGTTGTCTGGCCAATTACGAATGCAATCTGTTAACGTCAGGGCCGGCTCACAGTACTATATGTGGCGAATGGGTTGTTAGTTTTTTTTCTTCTCGAAAGAAGAAAAAATGACCAGCAACAATTATGTATAATGAATCATAAGCCACGAGCAGAGACTCGTTAGAATCCATCTTCTAGAAACTCGGCCACAAACGCGTTCATAGTTCACTGGGCATAAACATGAAGTAATGTTTGGCTGACTGTACCATCGAAAAAACTTTACTTTCAGGAGAAACAATACGGAAGCACACAGGGTCATGTCGCTGGGTCGACAGTCTCCCGCTAACACATTCAAATAGACGCTTATCGAACAACCTTCGAGACCTGAAATAGTTCGTGATTCATCCAATGGTTCCTTCCACTGGTATTGATTTGATAGCAGTGAAACTTTCAAAGAGCTTCATTCGAACTGTTCCACTCTTCACAAAAATAGATGGCTCAGTATTATAAAAAAAACAAAGGTTCTACGGCCTTCCACGACAGTAATCTCCTCTCAAATTCACAGTTCAGAGCTAAATAGTTCCTGAGATTCAGGGCCTATGGCCTTCAAGGATAGCATGTGGATATAGTCGACTCGAAAACGACCTCGACAGGGCGTTACAGGGGCTCCAAACACGTCCAAAAATGACCGTGTTGTGACGACCTTGTTAAGCCTTTACCAATCAGTACGATCAATGGTAGCTCATGTTGGAGACAACCGCACAATTACGATCCATTATCTCGTCCAATCCCCCTTCTTTCTACTTCTCAAAGCCCTATATTTCATGAAATTTGCCGATTTTCACGATTCACTCTCAGAATTTTTTGCTATTTTTTTATTATTCTGCACCACCAGCTCCATTATTTCACAAATGCCAGACACTTCAAAATTATCGTGAATTGCGTCTTTGATCTCTCTCTGCCTCACCTTCTGGAACGACTTTCTAGCTTGACCCACGCCCCCAATTGGCCCGGGATTAGCGTTTTACCTCTAACAACGGCGAAGGCGAGATGTTGGCTTACCGATTCAGTTATATGACTTTTTCTATTGTTGTTATTATTAAATCGACAGAATTTCCACCACAGGTTTTTTTCTGAGGATAATGCAGAACAGCTGATGCACAAAATATTCCCATATCGGAGGTTTTAGCACCAGCGATAGCCTCGCAAAGCAAACAAGCCTTGAAACGACTTCCTCTGCCAATGAGAAAACCATCAAACCTTCTATAACAGCATCACTCAACAAATATCAGCAAGAAGAAGTAACACTATGGTCCTTTCATCTGTTCCTGCTTGTTCATCACCACAGAATGGGAAAGGGCATACAATGGACGGAGTTACGAAATTGACGATGTCATATGAATAGCTATTCTCCAACACCGTATCTCACTCATTTCCTTCGCCTTTGAAGTTGCTATTATTATTGAGACGACACTGTGATCAATGGACTCCAACTAAAACTGGTTCTAATTAAGTAGAAATAGCGTTTCAGAGATTCGAGAGGAAAAATTGGAGCTAGAAAATTTAACGGAAACCGAAGTCAATCGGTTGGAGAATCTCGTTTACTGAAATGGATTATCCGGAATTCCAAGCTCACTTAGCGAATCCATTTCGCTCCAGTTTTCCATTATTATAAACTTCTCAAAAAAAGAGATTGCAAGAGAACCAGAATCACGAAATACCAGCTGTGATCTTCTAATTCTCTCGTCCCAGAGTTTATGGTCATGATTCAAGCTGCGAGGCACCTTTTTACTGGAAGGAAAAAGTTGAGAAACGAGTTTCAAATTACCGCCTAGAAGACTCTGGTCAACGAAGCACTGAAGAGCGGCTTCTCAGGGTTTACTTGAATCCCCAATATGACCACTTCTCCCTAACTGACAAACCACACGTACACCATCACTTTAAGGGTGGGTCACCCTCATAATGTGACGCAACGCATTTCATCGAGGATCGATCAGAAAAGTTCCAAGAACCGGTGGCAGGAAGTAATGAGCTCTTATTTAATGGGGTTATTCACTCGAATGGCTGTCACACACTGAACCAGGGAAGGCAACATGAAAAAGTAGTGGGTACAATTGGATGCAGGAACACAGTAAGGTCAAGGTCTTTTTGATGCATTTGATGCTGGATTTTTTGTGACAGCTCGCTCTCTTCTACCACTTTCTTTACCAAAAAAAGGTTAAGCGTTTAGTGCTCTACAGATCTGAATCCACATCAAATTTAACACTTCTCACAGGGTTTGAAATCGTTTACCAATTTGCGGAGAAATAAAGTGAAAGCAATACTTTAACCACTACGGATCTGAACTGTGCCACCCTATCCCCTCTCGGCTCAGCCAATGAGCAATTCAAGCCGTATACTACCAATCTCATCCAACTGAAGATATTCTTCGAATCACACACCTATCATTTGAATGCCCCTTCCTCAACACACTTATCCCATGGGCATTGTATTAGGTTGATGCATAATTATTCCGGATATTTTTGAGCAAATTCACTAAAAGAAACGATAGGATCATACAGAAAAGACATGTTTAAATAATTACTCCGGAACATATCCACCATATACGTCAAGCACTGCTTCCCATTTGCTAGGCAGCCGGATTCCACAGGCGAAGAAGTTTCGATTCTTGGATGCGACCCACGCCTTGACGTCGGCCATCAAGCCGTCCATTTCAGCGAAAGTTCTGGTCTCCAGCCAATTTTTCAACGTTCGATTGTCGTGTTAGCCATAGGAGTTTATGTTGGTGAATAGGGTGGATGTAGGAGCAGACCCCATTTTCTAAACAGCTTTGGCTGACTTTTCCATCGCCGAGAAGTTCGATGAGATCACCTTATGAGTGTGCCACCTTCCAATCTTTCTCGAAGCAATAGGGCATAATACGGCATATATGAAGATGACTTTCTTGCCATCTTTCTGTTAAGGGAGGCAAGAAGATTTCTCTACTAAATCCCGAATTCAATATTCAAATTGGATCAAGAGAACGCGAAAGAAGCCGCGAAACAAATCCGCAATAATTATGAATCAACTTATTACTTTTGGGGTCTACTGGTATCAGTTGCCAAAGAATTCGAGGTCTCAGTACACTTAATCTCCACAGACACTATGCATTCAGCCGCAAAGAATGGGGCAGTACACAAGGAAATACAGAATCCAATAAATCTTTCTTGAGTCTGAGAAAAACAAAGCATAAATACAAGCCAATGGTAGAGAAGTGGAAGAAATCGAATGGCAACCAGATGGTGTTATGTTGACCACGAAATAATCTGAATCACAAGGCACTCATTCATGACTCGCATTTGGACACAGCTGTTCACACCGATAGGAAGAGAACAACAGTTTCTGTCCAAGGTCGAAAACAGTGTCAAAGGGAAGAGTGTGACAAATTGTTAGTGTCAGCATGAGATTTCTTATTATATATCTGGAAAATTGTACTTTCACGTTTGGTTTAAAACCGGTTTTCTTTCAACAAACTGTGAGGGCCAAATATTTCGCGGCTTTCGAGTCTGAATATATTTACGAAATATTCAGCTCTACTCGTTTCTTCCTTACGCTGCAACATCAGCTTCTGCCGATAAGAGTAGTCGGCGCTGCACAAAATCACGCGCAAGTTTCTGAGCGCAGGGAGGCTTCACAGCCAGTGGGGATGGAGACACTTGGAGACCCTTATAGGACTCAGCAAAAAACATTTCCGTTCTCACCAATGCCTCGTTGACTTGCAGATTTTGAGACGAAGCATAAAGCAGAAGCATCACCGGTCGCTCAACTGTCTTTCTTTGGTTATTATAAATCTGAAAAAAATGATAACGCACTCCTTTATGTTGATGCAACCAGTGGAGCCTCTGTTTTACGCTTATTGAAAATCGGACTCTGTTAAGAATCCAATTGTCCTGCGAATCCCTGAGAGACGGTTTTCTCATATCACATCGATAAGAGGTGGAAGAAACACTGGCTGGCCCTTGTGAACCCTTTTATTGGTGCAGTATGCATACATTCAGAAGCCATTAGCATCCAAAATGGAGGCTGGGTGAGCGTCGAGCCACGATCAGTCACCCACAACCGAAGGGATATTCATTCCCATAGAAACCATTTTTACAGCTGATGCTCTACAAGAAGGCTAGTATAGCCAAACGAGCACAGTTTTGCCAGATACCCACGTACACTTCGAATACTGAGTAGAGGAGATATAAAAGTAGGAGAGGCGAGCTCCACTACTGCGATTAAACTGATCTCAGGCTTTCAGAGGTCACAATCTTTACAGTCTTAACCTTAACTGGAACTGAAATTGTCCAGAAAGTCAGAAGCCCTTATAAAAAAGGAATACTGGTAGCTGTTGAACTTCAAAAGTGTGCGTCAACGACGTGAACGGTTTATAGGCTGACCAGATGGGCTATGCACACTAACGCGTGCACCATGCCATGCCCACTACCGCTTACCTATGATTTGTTAGAGGACTATAAACAGTGTCGGTTGTTTCCTTTTTCCAATTGGGGAGTATCACTTAATGGGGAAACGGTAATGAATTTCCCCATTAAGTGATACTTTCTAATTGGAACGATCCGCTTTGAGGGTATTGATCTATTGACACTAATACGTGATCGTGTACGGACACACAAAGTTAGCGTTTTATATATATATAGAGGATATTCCTATTACCATGGAAAAACCATGGAAAAAATGAATAAAAATACATTATCACCAAGTCAACAAGCTATATGGCATTCGGTCCAACAGGGTAGCGTATGTAGGTAAGGAGAATGGATGGCAACGTCAAAGAATCAAATACAAAGCTACTGAGACGACTCCTCGCTCTCTATCTTAGTACTCAATCCGCCTGGAACAGAAAGAGCAAGGGGCATGTCCGGCTGAAGTGCCGGCATACTGCTTTTATATTATTGACGTGTTTATTTTCCGATCATTGATTCGACGCATGCACAGCGCCTTTCACATTAACCTACCTATAATTGCAGTTCTACGACTCCTCTTCACATTCACCGATTTTTAGGTCCCTCCTACAGAATTTTTAGACATCAAGGTTATGAGTGCTTTTGCTGTTGACCCTTCTCTCTCATCACTCAAGATTAAACCCATTTTACCCAATTCATTCGTTATTCTATAAAGTTGGTATTATACTATTAAACCTAACTATGTTGTAGGATCTGAGTTGTTTATTTTCTAGAATGAATTCAAAATATCTAATATATCTACTCCTGCTAGTAAAAGGACAAGCGGAAGAGCAACGTGTTCTACCTAACTCTCAAAACTTTTTTCCGGAAACTTATTTTTAAATGAGAGGTGTAGGTGTGGGTTGTAAAGTCATGATTAGATTATTCAATGCGGAATTCAAAAAGTGTATGAAACTAACACTACAAAGTGGAACAAATTGAAGAGAGCAGAAGACCTAGATTTCATAAACCAAATGACCACAAAATACGTGGCAAATTACCAAAATGACGGGCTCTTATAAACCTCCCACACTCCTACTGAAATTGCGGAAATCGCACTCGACATAACAGAGATACCATCTTGCTTGAAACGATTTAAAATTTTTCTGGTTCCACTTTTCGCGAACTATATCATTCAATTTTTGTTCAGCGAAAAGAGACCGAAGAATTCGAGACAATATTTCGTTCCATCAACTTTTTCCGCTGCAATTCCCAGCACGCTGGAGGAAATCGAGACCGATGTAGGATTTCTACAAAGAACATGGAAAGAAAGTTCTGAAGAACTCACCAACAGGACCTCATATTTGCAATCAGAAAGACAAGGCTGTCCAGTGTCAGTAATGAAATAAATGAGTCCAGTGGAAACAGAAAACCTATTCGTGAAGCGGAGGGCTTGAAATGCAAGAGCAAAACAGAAACGGAGTAAGACTGTGAAAAAAAAAAATTCAGTACAGCAAAGTGATTACGTGTATTTGGGAAAGGAAAAGCACAACCAGCAAATGATATTTTTTTGAGCAACTGCCGAAATAGAGCCTCTGAAGCATTGGCCAGGAGGAGGTTAAAAGATATAATGCCAGAGGCGCAGCAGAGGGCAAAGATCTGTCACGAGGGCTCTTGAGAATGCTTCTCCTTGCCAACCACTTACTGTCGATTCGATCGCGTTTTTTTACACTCGCTGCGTCTGGCGCAAAATTCGACAAATAATGGCCGTCAGACTCAGACTTCATTGTCATCGGAACTATTCGAATTCAATAAATCAGTATTGATGATCAATCATTTATAATTAAATTATAGCAGTAAATGAAAACAGGGACGAGTTGAAGATGCTATTGACACCCGATTACAGTCAGCTCCGACTAATAATGTAGGAGCAAGGTCATCATGAACGTATCGCTTACACAGACAGTGGATAAGAAACAGAACTTCATTATAGCAACCGAAGTTTTTCCACCAAGTGGAGAGATCGAAATCAAACGACGGATATACGGAAAGATTTCAAGATAACAAAACCCAGTTTTGACGTGAAAACATAAAACTAAAGAAAAAACTAAAGTCGTAATGACAATATCGTTGAATACTTACCGGATTTCGCACCATATTGCTTTCTTCTTCTTCGAGCGGGGGAGCAGATGCCATTGTTAACTGAAAACCACATGAGTCACATGAAAGGAAATTATCAATATCTTCAAAATTTAAAGTCAAACGAGGAACGCTTCGAAGTAATAAAACGGAAATTCGAAAGCGATATATTCAGGCAAGAACGAAAAGCATTGATTCAGCAAGCTTTGGAATCGATATTGTTGACCGAAATTCGTCAGCACCGAGCCGAACAATCCGAAAAAAGCGCGTGATCTTCGACTTCAGCACCCGGTGTCGCATGGTTAGGCAAATGTTTGCATAATTTCTCTGTATTTACTATTCTTTCTAATCGATATATTCAATGGAAAGAATCTAGACTAAAGAGCAAACTTGTAAACAGTTCGCAGAAAAAGAGAGAAATGAATGTTTCTAGATTCGATGAGTAGTTGGTCTGGTATATTGAAAGTTTGACAAACAATAAACAAGTTGTTGATCATCAACTTTTGACATTCAAAGACGACAACGAATAATATGAAATGTTTACATAAGATTTTGTTCAACGATTCGCAAATCGAGCGATAATGCTATCTGACAGCAAATAACAAGAGGAATTTTGAATGCGAAATATAGTGTCAACCAAAATGACTTGAAATGAGGGCAAGACGAAACAAAGCTGTGATGTGGGTCTATCCTGTTTCCGTCCTTCGATCTCATCTTTTCGAGGGCAACTTATGAGAAGATTCGAGTGGGGGGAAGTCATAAAGACGGCTGTGAAGTTCCATCAATGCTCGATAAAGTAGAGGAGAGACCAGGAAAGATAGAATCCAAGAAGTCCCAATCGTTTCTTTCAGCAGTTTCTCCTACCTGTTGAAGTAAAAGCGTCGAAAACGATTCACGACATTCTTCTGAAGAAATTCTGCTTTCAAAGGAATGCAGATAAAGTATTATGGCATTATTGCCAACCGCTCCACGGCTACCAAAAGCGGCAGGGACAGCACACTTATCATTCTCACCCTCTTTGACGAGGCCTCTCGTTATCAGAACATGTAGAAAAAAATTCCGGTAAACAGCGACTATACAGAAATCGTTACAGGATTCAATTTCATGCCGCACCTCTTCATTTGGATTTGCTTGAGTAACCGCTCTTTCACAAGCAAAAACATATCCACGCGATCCATAAGATCAGAACACAGAGGGAGAAGCTTCTTGTCCCACCTATGGGTATTACATGAAAACGGGTCGGGTCACCCTTGCAAATGCGGCTACTAAACGCGAAAAGCTACCGTGACCTCTTACTCTAGTTTATATCACCGACAGAACGCAATCTGCCGTACAAAATGATCTCCATTATAATAGCCACTGAATTGTGTGGCCAACCTAGCTTTAAAATTGGAAAACGCTTGAAAATTTTATTGTTCTGCCTGAAGTAGGCTTTCCGGAGAGGAAAGCGTAGAAACAAGTGAGGGAAGAATTCCTCGATCCCCCTGAGGATGTGAAACTCTGCACTATTTCCATTGAGTGCTCGTTGATGTAACTCAGCGTGTTGTTTGTACGCGATGTCATAACAAAATGCCAGCATACACAAAAATTCTACTTGCTTTTCCTTTTCTACGATAAGGTAACATGGATAAGTCAAAACTCTCTAGGACTGTGGTTAAGCAGGAGGTAGGGGTTTATTAGCTACAGTGGTGAGAGAGTGAATATTTGACAAAAAATGTAGAAATTGGAGACTTCCTCTTTAACAACACAGAAGAATGATAAATAAGTCTGTATGGAACGGATCAACTTACGCCTCGCCCTTGACCCTGCACCATTTAAAGGCGTGGATTAACTCACTAGGTGAGAAGACGATATATCAAAAGGGGATCGTCGCCATAAACGACGACAACGATTCCTTTGGTAATTTGAGCAAAAATGCTCGCTTTCTGTGTCTGTGATGCTAGCAAATATCAGCCTATTCTTATTGCACATGGCAAAGAATGTGAATTTAAAGCCCGTCTAGTCTTCGGAGTTCTGACTGAACAATAAAGTAAGCACTATTCAAAACAAATAAACACTTGTGGCGGCACATACGACAGTATTCTCTAATTGTTCAATGATTTGTGTACTTTGTTGCTTTACAGGTGGTCGGCAAACCGGATTTTGCGGGACCCAGTTGTTGACCCTTAAATTGCGGCTTTATAAATATTTTCAATGCAGAGCTGAGATAGCGAAGCTGCTACTTTTTATTTTCGACCTCGGGCTAGGCCATTTTATATCTATATCTAGAATTAAACGAACAAATCCACTATACCTGGCCCGAACTAGTTCTCCGCTAGCTGAAAGGGTTCTTTAAGAAGCAGGGGAGGGAGGTCTAGATTTGTATTATCCGGTCTGCTATTCCAACTGCCGCCTATAGCCGTAAAATAGGAATGAAAGCCTATCCTATTGTGGCTTCTGGTAGCAACAAATTTTCGACTGCTGTATCCATGAGCAGTGTTTTGAAGAAGAAAGAGATAAGAAAGCGTGACCACGGAAGAGATTGAAACTTCTCTAAAGGTCAAGTTAATGCAAAATAGATTATGGTGAACGCGATCATAAATGATAGCCACAACAGAAAATGCTTGCTGGGACGCTTGCGCACGCTTGCTTGACTCTCCCTTCAACGTGACGCATAACAGTCTCGCGCGCGGTAATCGATATCGGGACTACGCTACATTACCTCACAATTTTTGAATTATTAAACTTTTACAATTCATCCTATTTCTTCTGTCTTTCGTTCATTAGCTCAATTATGCCGCCACACAACATTGATCGAATACTGTGTGATCAACCACCACCTAATTGAATTCTTTCAGTATATGGTGTGCGATTAGAAGGACAGTTGGGGGAGGGGCGGGAACCAGGAGCCCTCTCTAGATGGCTCCATCGACTGGTTCAACGTGCGCGACGACCAAGCCCAAGTATAACGACCCTGAGTCCGGCAGAACCTTCAGTAATACGGTTCATCGAAAAATGGAAACAAAACGAAAAAGTGCTGCAACACCTTTGATACATATTGATCCGGCAAGGAAAGGATGGTCAAAAGGCGGAATGACTGCTTTCGCTTACCCCTTTCACCGAAACATAGTTGGAATCTGCCTGAGAACCGTTCCAATGAAAAACCGCTGAAGAAAGTGGAGAATTCACCGGCAGCATTTTATTGGAACGACTAGTTTCGTAATCCACATTGGCGGAATCAATGTGGTAGCGATGAACAGGTAAAAAAAGAAAGAGCGAAGACTGGCATACGTGCTGGGGGTACTTGCACAATTCAAAAAGAAAAGTGCGACCCACACAATCCCACGCACACACACCACACACACATACAAACATCCACACATGCACGCATATACTTAAAAACCAAAAGTAATGGAATTCATTCGCAACTTTCATATGCCAAAAACGACTTCAACCGATTGTATAGCCTCTATTATTCCAATTAAGACTAGTTCCTTGTTAGTTGGTAGAATTGATAGTTGTTGTGAAAGATACCAGAGCGAAGTTGGTATAGTGGCAAGTGACGCACTACGACATACACATCGACCGAGGATCGACTCTCGGGTCGATATTGGGGATAGGCCAACCAAGTTCGCTTGATAGGTACCCACACTCGTCTGCGAAAATGAAAAAAAACTGACTTTTAATCTCTGTCTTGACTTCGACTGGTCACTACAAGTCATTGCATAGGCCACATTCATTCAAAACACCATACAATTGTAGATGAAGACCGAACTAGAGGCGGATCATACAGGAAGGATTACTTAAAGCCAATTATATCGGAAAAAATTACTGTCGCTCATTTCATAACAGTTCTACAAGCAGTATAGATAAGCCTCCCTCTTCTGTGAGTCAGCTTACACTTGATTTTGAAGTGGTTCGCCTTTTGACAACCATTGTCACATGTTTATATAGTTTGAATACAAGACCCATTCTCGTTCTCTGTTATCAGCTCATTTGTCATGCTTTTTTAATGCTGATCTGAAGGCAGTAGTGATCAATCAAAACTGACACGAGAAGCTTCGCTGAGTTCCTACAAAACCTGTGTGAAAGAACATAATCGAAAGCGGGAGCTTCGAAATGATTGATGACCGTCTTATGCTGGAGAGTAGTGATTTTTGGCATCGAAAACGATGCATTACGAACTTAGCCATCTTGGAGTACTGAAAAGCATTCAGAACATTCCATAAAAGGTAGGCTACACTCGAATCGACGATATCAACGGCTAAGGCCAGAATTATGCACAGCACCTTCCCTTAACCCAGTGAACACAGTTTTCTGAATAACCACGCAGTTATCATCCGTTTTCATTTCACAATTTCTTGAGTGAGTTCACAGTAAAGGGCGAGTTCACAGTACCCAAACACCGAATACAAGTGTAACTTTCAAATTATTCGTGAGGTAGCCTAAGGAAGGAACGTAATGAAAAGGGAATATGAGCAAGGTGCAACCGATCACCAAAACTTGGGTGCTAGTGGCAAGGTATTCTCACGAAGAGCTTATCGACTATCGCTGTTTCATAACTACCTGTAGCACCCGAAAATAAGCCTTTTTTTCTATAGTTCGCCATACTGGTGAGAATTAGGTAGTTAGAAGGTCATTTCAACCTTCGGATCAAAGAAATCGGACAGTAACAACCACATCAGCAAGTACACTAGCTTGTTTTCGCAAAACATTGTTAAGACAATAATTCACCTGCCTCTCGTTTTCAACTAATCGATAATGGCAATGAAGATTAGAAACTTCCCACTGAGATTTTCCTTTCCTCTTGAACTTTCCATTCACGAGTAAAGTTAACTTTGAAAAAGAAGTAATGAGATTATTTCCAATACAAGAGCAAAAAACCCACTGCGATACAAGCATAAACAAAAATCTTAACCTTTATCTTTGAACACGTAAAAAGGAATAATGAGAATGAAGTAAACACCGAGATGAATTCCACATACAAAGATCGTAGTCACGAAATCGAAGTTGGGAAGGTGAGTACATAGAATGCCTCGAAAACGCAACAGCACATAAGTGATGTGGATATATCATGTCTAATTTCGGAAACACTAAAGAGACATCAAAAACGAGAAACCTCAAAAACAAGTATTAATGAGGTCATACCAGCATTCGACTATGCCTGACCCCATTACCTCATTTGAATAATACCAGCTTCACGGAGCTTCATAAGTTTCGCCGCTATGTCAGGGTTTTGAAGATGCTCCCTAACAGCTCCAGGGTCCTATAAAGGATGGTATCACCACAGTTTCAAAAAGCTAGGATTTCGTCTTACCTGGCTCATCTGCTCGAGCAACAATCGCATTCCCGGATCACGAAGAATGGCTTGAACCTCAGGATCTTCAAGTGCACGTTCTCTGGCCTATATGTCGCAAAGGTCAAAAATACATCCCATCGTATTGTTCTAACAGAAGATAAAGTTCCTACTTTTTCTGGATCTTCGTCGTTACTACGGAAGCAGTTGCGCAGTCCTTCAAGGGCTTCAGCATTCGAAGGATCCACACCAAGAGCATCCTCATAGGCTCGCTTTGCCTTAGTCCACTCACGCATTGCAGTCAATACAGCACCTTTTCGAATGTAGCCCTTTACTGAAATTGAGACATTAAGAATTGATCACTATGCGGTGAAGTTGATTCACAGCCACACCAACTATTGCGAACAAGAGCGCCTTCAGAGCAGTCATAGTTGGTATGCCTGAGTACCGAGAAAACAAGCACAACACACGCAGTGTGTTAAAGCATTGTGTACAGTAACGAGATCACCAACCTCTATAACATGAATGATGATGAAACCCACTGAATTTCGGATCCCGTTTGATACATTGCTCACAGTCGTCGAGCGCTCGTTGAAACTCCATCAGCTTCGTGTAGCACGCTGCACGGTTAGAGTACAGAATGGCGTTATCAGGATCTCGTTTCACAGCTTCATTATAATGTTTCATGGCACCAGGGTAATCTCCTTTCTGATCAAAATATATGAATAAGAGTAAGTATAAGCAGTAACGTTTTGTAAGTACCTTGAACAGCTCATTTCCTAAGTTCTTTTCTTCCTGGGCCAACTCGGGATTGATATAAGCCAGTCGTTCACTTTCTTTGATTTGTTTCTCTAATTCTTTGGCTTTTTTAACGACTTCCTGGAAAAATATTCAGTAATAATAAGCCTTTCAAATTGGCTCAAAAAAAGGAACGAAATCTAATCACTCACAGGATCCCTGAACTCGGACACAGACCTCTCATACCAATTGAGGGCTTCCTTTAAATCCTCCTTTTTAGAGCATGCATTTCCAGCTCGAGCCATAGCTCTATAAAAATGTGCTGAAGCACATACAAACGTAAATTGAATATGAAAATCATTCTGGAAAAGAAGGTGGAACGTATAGGATAACAATGGAACACACTTTGACGACAAAGATTGAAATTATTAATTCTACGAGCAAAAACGACCAAGTCTTCAGGACAAAATAACCGAATCCGTGGTGCAGCGGGAACTTCATTAAAATCGTAACGGTGAAAAATTTGCTCTACTGAAATGTAGAGCGAAACTCAAGTGGGTGTAGCTGACGGGGGAACACAATATCCAAAACAAGGGGAGGGGCAGATACTAGTAAGCTTGCAATTTAGGCCACTCATTATCATTATACTCGACAAACAGGGTCTTCCCATGAACAATCACTCTTGCATAAAGCATAAATTAATGGTGGTTACTATGGGTCCAGCTGCTATGGATAACGCAAAAGCTGAGAAATCTCAATGGACTCTCACAAGAGAAAGCTCAGCACATTGAAAATAGATGTTTCAAAGTAATATGTTGCCGAAAGGTAAGGAAAGTGGGACAGAGAATAGAGCAATGTCGGTTATTCCCTGATGAGGGTGCTGGTGCGGCATAAGTTACTCACACTTGATGCAAGCCCGTCTGGCCAAGTAGAACTGATCAGGGCATAAAACATGGCTATTGAAACAACGATTTTATGCCGACATCTACGCTTGAGCTCTCCACAACAAAGAGAAGCAGATGCTGCTCACTGCTGTTATAGAGAATTGAAAACCGCAAGGAAAATGCCGATTCACAACAGTAATCGAAACAAGGAGACAACGTGGAACCCTGTGTATAATATCTTCCCACTTTCTTGCTCTAGCGAGCAACTGCATGCCTTCTACAACTGCATCTATTGACAAAACCACTCTCAAGGAATGGTTTCCGAAGAGAATGCAGTAGTATGACGAACTAACAAAAGATTGATCTGGAATGGAAAAAGACCTACTTTGCAATCAACTTGAAATCAGCCCTTTGCTCACGTCCAATTTCAACAGCTTTCTTACAAACTTCAATGCAGTCGTCATATTTATGTTCTTCGAAGTAGGCGGCTGAACAGTATTCAATTTCAAGTTGTTATAGTTCAGGCAAGATAAAAACAATAGAGCAGGCATGTTCACTACTGCAATGCTCGCCGAGTTGTTCTTACCTGCTTTATTAGTATAGAACGTAATGTTAGAAGGATCGAGTTCAATGGCTTTATCATAATGTTTGTGAGCTTCCTCGAAATTTTTCACCTTATATGCCGCATTTCCTAGATCCTTCTCAGCGATAGCTTGCTGAAACCAAATAATATGTCGAGTCCATTTAACAGAAACACAAAAGTTAAGAACCACAAAAATGACATTGAAAAATCCTACCTTCGCTTGAGGGTTCGCCATTTTTTCAGTGGTGGGTCCTCACTGAGAAATACCTGAAAGTCATCACAACTACCTATAGCCAGGTTAAGAACCTTTCAATGTAGTTAAAAAACATGAATCACGAAACGTTGAGAAACGTTTAAGAGAAACAGCGACATAGCACTTGGTAGTTTAAAAACAAACCTTTCAAATTTGCTAGGAATGCTCTCAAAAACAAAGAAGCTTTCAAGGAAAATTTGGCTTTAGCGTCAAAATTGACAAAATGAAAGGTTTGACCCGCTTAAAAACGGGGTCTGTTTTCCGGTGGACTAACTTCCACTTCCAAATGAATGCCTGGTCGGGATGAAGGCCAACTAATACCGAGTCCTCATGCACGGTATCAAGTAAGCGCTGCTCGGGCGCGTTATTGCGTAAATAAGTTCCTTATACCGTTATACTGACACTGGAAAACCTCTTGCAAAAGCAACTTCGGCAAAAAACGTTGGACTTGTTTTCAGGCGAAGGTTCACGACGAATAGCACCTTAGCTACTCGGCAGCTAGAAATTCCTTTCGTAAACTTTCGAGAAAATTTAGAAGCAAAGTAACCTGTACTGAAATCCATGCACCACAGGAGTCCACTATGTCAATGCCATTTTTCGGTAGTACCAGGGCCAGGGCAGCCCCGGTGTCCAGCCAGGGCTCAAAGAAGTTGTCGACCGCATCCTTGATTCTCTCCCTCAACTTTTTACACCAGAATGAAGGATGTCCCACTCATTCCCCAAACCCGATACTACTCGAAGAATGCTCCATTCGACTAAAAACCGTTGACTCACCAACAGGGCATCATGGATGAAGCCAACAAAACCTGGGGAAAAGCTGAAATTCTAACCAAACGGGAAGGTGATAAGAGGGGGGAACTAGTAAGAACTCTGGTATGAAGAGCGGTACGTTATGAACTTTAAAACCAATGCGATGAATTCAAGTTTGCAACCATTAAATCGCTTTTTCAAACAGCGCAAACGAGCTACTAGCACCTTGCAAATGATCTTTCGAAGTGTGAAGACAATGAGATGGCTGAGGGCTTCAATTGGTGGCTTGACCGCTCAGAAATCACCTAATAAGAACGGTAAAAGTGATTGTTCTAGAAACTTAACCAACTCCTTAAAAAGGCTCCAAAATTCCAACAAATAAAAACAGTTTCAGGTCGATTCCAAACAACTTTTGACTGCAGAAGGGCTGTGAATTCGGCAAAGTTCGCGGAAACTAAACTTCATCCTAAACAATCAAAACTACATATGGGCGACAAGAAACTGGATCCGGACCATAGTTATACAAAAGTTCTGATAGAAAGTGCTTTACTGCTCAAAGATAATGTAGATTAAAAGGTTTCTTCTTCAAATTTCTGATCTAACGACAAATACAGCAGCGCGGATGGTGTTTTTTTATAGAAAATAGATTGGAATCGGACAAATGTTCAAACAAATGCTTGACAAACTACAAACGTGAAATCGAGCCTTCTACGTGACAGCAACGAGGGAAAGAATGAGAAGAGCTGACCAGCTCCCGAATGTTCCACTGCCAGTGTGCTCTAGTGGGCAAACGCGCGCCATGGAGAATATTCTAGAACGATTCGCCGAGTAACGAAACCCGCGTTCGACATTGCACTTCTGGGCTGTCCCCATCGATGCCGAAAAACATCATTTGCATTATATTTCAACTACAAAAACACCTGCGTCGTACGGGAGGCTGGTTGATTCCACGAACATGTTGCTTATGGTTAAAACGCCGCGTTCACAGCGCGACTATTTCGGTACGATGAACGGAGTCATCAAGTGGGGGCGACTCGCCGTGAACTTCATGATCTCACACGAAATGCGTGGCCTAGGGCATGGTATCATCTCCAGGAACGGCGCGTCGCACTCGCCGCACTCGATCGCTATGATGAAAAAGATCCGAATTCCCAGTGGGAGGATACGGCCGTCGCCCCGGGACGGATTCGGGAGGATTCCCACGTCATAAACATAACCGGGCCAGCGCGGGTACTCGCCTCCCACAGTAACCCTTTCATGGGTACTGGCTCGAATGAGTCCCCGTGGTTTTCATGCTAGGCCCTCGCCCCTTCACCTCCTTACCACCTTTCTTTCCATGTTCCCTTTTTGACGCGTCGTATATGTGGCGGGTGAGAATTTGCGTATTCAAATAGGGTTATGCCAGGAAAGGGAATGTGCTGCGTGTAAAATTCTGCGTCCATGGGATTCTGCATTTTATTTCATCGTAAAGTCACATAAGAGCTAATATTCATTCTTAATTTCCTTTCCTGTATAAGTGGTTGCCCGAAGATGCATCACTCTATAAATTTGCTGATTATAAAAACCCAAACAACAAGGTGGGAAGTTGCTCAGGTAGGCCCTATGGTCCGTACCTTGCAACCTTCCACTGTATCGTAGAACGCCTTACTTTGAATTGTCGGAGAGCAACTTTACTTTTAGTCAGAAATGCAATTAGCCAGTGTCGCCTCATCTCCACTGAGTGAGCGCGTTCATGGTGCAACGCCAACGCTGACGCAAGCGCCGCGAGTTATTCGATAAGTCGGAACATGGTACTCTCATGTGAGTTACACGCTGGTGGTGATAGGGACCGACGAGTTCTTACGGAACTTGCAATGGGTATGTGTACGAACGTGCGTCCGAGGATGCGCGCGGCGAAGTTCGTAACGATTTGAACGACTTTGGCGCCTATCATTGGGGCCCAGATATGAAGTAGGGTAGATTCGAAGGTTCATCTGACTCTACTAAACTACTCTACTTTAAGTTTGTGTTCCGACCCGAAAATTGGCGTCAGAGTCGTACAAAATCATCACGAACTTCGCCGCGCAAGTTGCCGCGCGCATCCTCGGACGCACGTTTGTACCGTCCCCCACTTGCAATCATTTCTTTTCTCTTTTCCAGGTACGAAATTCCCCTTTTTTGATAAGATACTTTGTTTGTGAAAGCGAACATTACCAGCTCTCTTGCAATCGCGAAACAAAATTTCCACGCAAACTCTTACTTTCGTTCCTTCGCTAAATACTCGCAGCCTGCACCATGAGCCATCGACTCGCGAAGGGCTGTTCATACTTCGACATGCGTGCCGGCACACACGTCGAAGTATGAAGCAGCCAAGTATGGATCGGCAAGCGACGCCGACGTTGGCGTCAGGACGCCAGTAGTACGCGTGCGTGTGCCAGTCACCTCTTGGATGTACATGTTCGATGGTATTAGAATAACTACAAGTTTATAAGCAAATAGAATAAGATCGACAATATAAGTAGATCTCTGCAGTGAACAAGTTGAAGAACAACTGCTATCCTACTTTATATAATTCGCTAAGTGTGTCTGTTGGTGTGTCGGTGTGTGTGTTTGAAATTCATAACTCCTGTTCCCGTGGACCTGGAAAGCTCAAATTTGGGAGGAGTAAGGGAGGCACGATGGGAACACCTATGGCAGGTGGCAGAACCGGACTCCGCCCACAGGGGGCGGGGCGTGCGCGATAGAAATTTTGGGCCGCAAACTCATAACTCCTGTCCCACTGAACCCAGAGCGATGAAAATTGGTGGGAGTACAGGAGGCATGATGGGAACACTTATGGTAGGTGGCAGGACTGGACTCCGCCTACAGGGGGCGGAGCGTGCGTGATAGAAATTTTAGGTCGCTAATTAGTTAAACTAATTGAAAAATGTTCTATTGATAACGACATCTGTGATAGGCGTTACTATCCATTTCTGAGTACCATTCAAGACATTAGCTTTCAATCAGTTAAGCCATCAATGCGACACAATTTCGAGATGAAGAGCAATGAATCGAGACTTCTAATTAGTATACGATCAATTATAATACAGAAAAAATCGCCCCCAATTCGGAGCTAATGCTGGGAGTGTAGAGCTTTCGAGGAAAAACAATTTTTTTTACAAGGAGGAGCGCCCGGCGAAGTCGGGCGACACCATAAGAAGGAGGGAAGCCTGGCGTCAGCCGGGCGGCCCGACTGGTGATTCAAATGATTAGGTTAACAATGCCCGCATTTTATCACATGGTCTCTGAGCAGAAATCGTCGCAATCATGAAATATTGGATTCATATTCTTCACTGAAATTCTTCATTGAAATCCCCATCTTCCACAATGATTTCCTCTTCGTGAGCAATGCTGCCATCATCATGAGCTGCTCCTCCTCCCCATACCTGGAAAGAAGAACTCGTTCGATTCCTTACAAATTGTGTTTTCAATGGAGAGTCAAACTGATGCAAGAGAAAACCTGTTGGAGGGGTTCTTGAACCTGAGGTAGGCACATGCTTATTCGTTCAAGCCTATCCATGAAGGCCTCAAACCGATCTAGTAGGTTCGCTTGGCGTTCCTGTAAGAAAGTAAACAGTGAAGCACGAAATTCTAAGTATTGCGCTCATTCTGAATTCTACACCTTTTGAATTAGGCAAAGAATCTGACCACAGTAAACCTCTTCCGGTGATATTTTTTCTGTTAGGTTGTTTGGAAAGAAATGCGCGTCGAATTTGTCCATTTATTTCTCTCCTACTATGGAAGATTTTCTAAACAGTTGTGCTTATTGGAAAGAGATTTTTATTGTGCATCTTTTGACATATTTTTTTAATGTCTACTCTGTTTTTTAGAAAAAAAATGGGGAAAATGGGGAATGCATCAGCTGAGCGACGCAACAGGGCAACACGAGTGACAATGGCTGCCAGCCTTCTTCTTCGCTCCAAGAACAGCAGTTTGTTCGAGTCTATCGTTACATCAGATACATCATCAGAGAAATGGACATCTGCTTCGACAACAACGCGAAAAAGATAGTGAATCGGATATATACGGTAAAAAGGTGAAGCTCTATGTCTGGTGAAACAGCAAGGGTTTGGTGTACTTTGAAGTTTTAGATTCGGGTCAAACAGTTACGGCGAACATCTACAAAGATCAATTGAACCTCGCGGATCAAGCACTGCGTCGCCAAGTATCGAAACGACGTCCACCGCTCGTCCATATGTCGCGAAAATCACTTTGGAAAAAATTGAGGAATCGGGCTGCGAGGTCCCTGCCCCATCCGCCATTCAGCCCAGACCTGGCACCATCCGATTACAATCTGTTCCGATCGATGATCACTCCCTGGCCGAGAGAAAGTTCACAAACCGCGGGTGAGTCCAACTCTGGGTGTCCAACTACTTTGAGTCGCAGCCGGTCGAGTTCTTCGGAAGAGGGATTAATTTTTGCATATACATACGTAGACAAAAAGTCATTGAAGTAATGAAGGTTATTTTTTGAATCAATCCTGTTCAACTTCGTTTTTGTAATGAAAGATTTTTTGAACTCAAACGCGCATTTCTTTCCGAATAACCTAATAGCCTGACGGAGTTATGATGGATGAGGCCAAATAGGGAAAATTGGCATATGTGCGAGTAAAAAGATTGGGTTCCAAAGTCGCAGGGCGATTTTCGTTGATAGTGGCTAACGCCAGCAATATCTTTGTATGCGTTATGCGCCTTTGGCTAAGGATATTATCAACGTACTAAATTATCATATTTTTATGAGTTTCGATGCTGTAGGAGTAGCTTATTCTGAATCAGTGGTCTTTTTCACGAATTTTTACCTGTAATTCGTATTCGGTTCTATACATAATTGATTGAATGCTGCTACCCATTCCTTCTTCGTCGACTCTAAACCGCGACCGTTTCGGTGGAGGGGATGGTGCTCTGGTACGATCTAAAATGTTGTCGACGTGGGCAACAACCTCAATAGATAGTACTTTTTTGATACCTGTGAAGCATGCTTGGTTCGACTGTGCTGCGTACTGCATATCCAAACGTGATCTTTCAGCATCAGCCATCCTTACCTCAAATCCATCATAAAAGTTGTGGCCAAATTGAGTGAATCAATCAATGCTTACCCTTCTCTGCGGACCAGCCTCGAAATACTCCGGTTCCCCTTTCCAGTAATAAGTGAGAACAGCTAGAGACATGCAAGGTTCATAAACCCTGTAAACAATTACCAGTGTAACTGTATTTATCATGGCCCTACAGAAATCATCGAAAGTACAAGATTTTTAAATTAAACTTTACCTAGAGTTGGATGGAGTTCTAGCGGTGTAAATTTTACGCACAAATCTTCCATTGACTAGCGGATGCTCGTATCTTTTAGACAGAATCTGCAAAATGTAATCCACGGTTCCCAGCAGTTAAACGTCAGATTTCTAACAATCGGGGTTGAACTAAACTACCCCACCAATTTTCTTCATTATAGTTAATTTTGGACAAGAAACAAGAAGCAATCCTTGACAACAGTGATAAGGTATGCTCGGATTTGGAGAGAAATGGAAAACGCCTAATCGCGAACCACTGAACCAGATCAACAGTTATATGCCTGGAAGTAAGCTTCATGCTATATACAACTTTTCACTTAATTACCTATGTTTGTGGGCACATCTTGAAGAAGAAATAATCACAACACTGGCCAGGAAACGCTGTTTCACGTGTTCTAGAAACGGGAATCCCCGACTTTATCCAGTACGCCGACATTGTACAAGCAAGGTGAGATCGATATATTTATTACATGAGGCACCTCATGTGATAGAAAAAAACAAAAAAGGTAATAACCTATCGATGTAGCGTAATGTGTAGTTTTTTTATTAAATATAGAAAAAGTGGGAAAATTAGACCACTAGAAGGGAGGCGATAAATCTGAAGTGGGTCACTGCTTACTCTTGTAGTGAAATGGTTTTGATAAAATCACTGAGACAGTCGTGCATTTCAGAAGTATAGCGCTCAATACGCCAGAATACCAACAAACTTCGGAATCATTCATCGCAGCCGTGAAAAAAAAACCTAACTTAATAATGAATATGAGTTTAATACAATATGCCGAGACATTCTTCTATGATTGATCATTCATTTCCTCATCCCAATTATGACATCGCCCACTGCCCTCTTGGGCATGTAAACGGCTCAAAATGTGATTCCCCATCAACTGAAGTGCTCTGCGTGAGATGAAGATCAAGTGATAAAGATATAAGAGTGACACAAACTGCCTCTAGCCCAAACGTCTTTTCCAAAGGAAGAGTATGAGCCTTCGAAGTGCTTCAAAAAAGAATTTATTAGCAATGAATATGAACCAACCTGTACATCGTATTCAGCACCCTCAATCAGCTTGCAGCAACGGTCAACCCTCACAGCATCACCCGTACTCGAATCAATTTTGTAGTACCTAAATATGGGAAATAATACTGGCTGCCTGTAATATTAATGAATAAGAAAATCAAATCTAATTGAGTAACCTCGAATTTCCAGCCGGCTTTCCCCAACATCCATTGTCATCTCTTCTTAATTCGGCGTCGGAAACGAAATTGCATAAATCAATTATAAACGTACCACACTCTCGATATCCTTGAGGAACTTTATTACATATCCTTAAAACAGTATAATTAGAACTATTGTGCAGGCATATGCAGAAACTCTCAGTTCGTAACAAATAAAATTCGAAATCAGAGAAAACATGATCTGCAGTTTTACTACAAAAGGATATCATAAAGACGTCTTAGCATGTAATAATATCGTCGAAGCCACCATCAAGAAGCTGTCAAATGGCCTTGTTTGAACCTAATTAGAACAATAACAATACAAAGAGTCTTCGCTCTCCTAATAGTTATCCCCCCCCCCCCCCCCCACTTCTCTGTCTAGTACAGGGGTTTAATTGAACCACCGTAATCCTGACAAAAATGAATAGTTCTCCTCAGCCCGTACTACCGTCATAGGCAAGAGCATGGTCCCCATAACTTGGTGACGATTGCTAGGACTCACTAAAGGGAGCCTCTCTACTATCCCTCCAAAGTAAATGAAAAAATCAATAAATGCAAGGTTCAAGTAAAAGGGAAGTAATGAACAGCACATACTTCGAAGGTTCGACTATAGTTCCACCTAGAATAATAGAGGCTACAGCATTAAAATCAATTGCTCCCACAGCATATAATGGGCAGTCACCAAAATACGCGGAACAAGTAGCAGGTAGAGCGGCCATGACACCGTTTTGCTGAAAGGGGAACTGGTTATTTAACCCGAGACGATACTAACAAGCAATCAACATACAAAGGAGGCGGCTTGCCAATCTTTTGAACCAGGAGGCAGAATCGGTGCAGCTAACACATCACGCCGCTTTCTTGTCGGTAAAGCTAAAAACAAAGAGGAGATCGAGTAGCAATTTAATTGAAGAAAGCCTCATAGTTTCTATGTAAGAAAGAAAAAAAGTACGGCTTCTCCACAACATAAAACAAGCCGACTCACGGAGGGTACGGAAATGGAAAGGCTTTCCAATCCATTCATATGTTATCACAATTAATGATACGACTTCCTTTCGATCAGGTGGATGGAGTGCTGTGTAGACCTGAAAAATAGAACCGAAATGCATGCGTTGAGTTGTGACGCTGTGAATGTGACAACAAATCGGGCGACTACAAGAAATATAAAATAGCTCACCTTCTTGATAAAACGATTTTGACCTCTATTTACACTCGTTGTCATAGGATGCTCATATCGTCGCATCATACATTTCCATATGTACTTCGCGTCAGGGAGAAGATTACCCCTGCCATCGTCCATTCTTGCAAAGAGGCCACATGAAGAATGACCGTAATAACGATTTCGTCCGTTAGGTCGACCTAAACGGCAATCACAGACCGGGTACACAACAGCATACCTGGTCTTCACTCACCCCACATTCCTAAGCCGTCGTTGTTGGAGTCAGAGCGATCGAGATTTTCGCAATTTATAACAAAGGTACCTTCTCCGCGGAATTCTTGCGGTATCGTGGTGCATACCTTACTTTCATGCACAGCTATGGCACCCATCAAAATATGGGATGCTTCCTGCAGGAATGAACATAAATGGCCGACGTCGAAACCTTCATAGATTGACAGAAGCTGTTGCTATATACTCTTCTCAATACCTGATCTGCTTTGACTAGGACAGCATCCACTAAAGGTAAGGTTTTGCACACTTTCATTGAGATAGTGCGATTGTTTGAAAAGCACTTCTTTCTTCTTCTTCAAGCCGTTTCTCTATGCTATTAATTGAAGAGGAAGTGTGCATCAAACAATCGCGTTATCTTAATGAAAGTGTGCAAAACCTTACCTTTAGTGGTTGTTGTTCTGTAATAGTCAAAGCAGATCAGGTGTCGAACAAGTTTATAGCAACAGCTTGGTAAAGCAACAAGTTAAGCAAACACCATACATTTTTCTGTGCACATTGTAATTATTGTGAAGGGCAAGGGATAAGGTCTTTGGCGTTGATCACCCCCCGACTTTGAGATATGCCCCAGCAATCGACTTCTTGTAAGAATCATTGTGGTGCTTTGAATGCGTATTTGTCCTATACAATGACGTATGGTATACATATACATAATGTACACCTCAATGTTTGTGTCAGTGTCAGTACTCTTCCAGGCCAGCCTGGTGCTATTTGACCGACTCCGGCGAGATAAAAGGCGCGATTGACTCAGGCGGCTACCGATCCCTGAACCGCGCGCCTCAGGCCACTACATCCTAACGCCCTTTAATTATTTTATCAGTATGTGACGAATTTACCAAATTAAGACAACATAATTACCAAGTGAGCTACCGTTAAAAGCCTACTTCTAATCGTGAGCAAATTCCTAACAAGAAGTCGTTCACCTAAACATAATTTTTAAATAACTTGCCCAGAAATGTAGAGAGACTACCGAGATGAGAAGAATGAAATTCACTGAGAAGAAAAAACATGAAAGTAAAAAAGAAAAGCCGAAAATCACGATACCTCTGTTTACGCTCATATACCCCCTCATAACTTATTGGGAAGCTCCCATGAGCAGTGCCGTTGCAAGCACTCAAAGCTTCCTATGTAGCATCCCACAACCACTTCAATACTCACGTGGAAATCGACAGGTCGGTCCCAATACAACGGCCACGACTTATATTTATGAAGAGTCTGCTTCCTTTTGCTGTAGATTTGGTCAGGATCCAAAGCCACGAATTCCTCATCAGGAGCATTGTTCTCCAATATTTCCTCATAGTTCTAAATCATTCTTTTTACATGAGACAGGTAGAAACTTATGAAAAAAATTTGATTCTGCCCCTTCGCCTTCTCCGAAGACTAATAATAGAAGGCCGGTACATATGCCCTAAAGTGCTGCATGAGAATGGCTTGGTTAGTATAAACACAAGTCACAATTCATGCTTTGGTGGATTACCAATGGGAAGTTGTAGTAAGGACGTGTAACAAAAGTTTATTAACACGCCTAGTACAAAGATCGACCATAATAATACATTCACGGGGTTTATATACAAAATATGTGGGCGGTCCTCAGATACCGTATCGCCACTGGACCTTAGGGGGCCCGTGGCGGTACTCAAGCTCGGGGGATGAAAGAGCGGACCGCGCCAACGGCAGAACTTAAGCTACCTACTTGATTGCACACTTATGATACCGCCAGGTCATGCCTGTGGTCTCAACTCAAGAGATACTTACGTTAAGTTATGCCTATGGTTAATATGTTGAACTAGCATGTTATCACTCATTCTTGTAAAGGCTAGTTCTATTATGAACATAGATATGGTTGTGAATCCACAACACTGGGGCGGGGCGAAAAGTAGCGGTAGCTACATAGATGTGCATAATAACAGTATTGCATACGTAAAACCTATTGTGAAATACAATTACAATATCAGACAATCAAGTACCAAATTAACGATGTGACAACAACATTATAACAATACAAATTTCATTATTCACGAATGCCTGTCGTTTGCGGACTAGTCGTTAGCTTTAGACGCTGGTTTTGAGAGGAACTCTTGGTGTCTGACGTCTCATGGGAGCGTCAGCTTTCTTCCTCGATGATGAAGACAGTTTTCTCGAAGTAGTGGCTCTTGCTTTATATGTTGGAGATTCGTCATTTTGGTAGTGTGATTAAGAGTGTATTTCCGGAAGAATAAGTCGATTGGTTGGTCTCTGGGCTATCCTCCCTGTTGATGCCTGAAGAATGGCGCTCCGAAATTGGCAGTTCGTTGTTTGGCGTCCAGTCATATAGCAGAACTTGCAACATCGTGTCGTTATGATGGTATTACACTGATGTGTGCCTTTTTGAAGCACTTCCGTTTGAGTTACTTGCTGCGTCCTTAGGTCTAGTATATGCACCCTTTCATCGAGTCGACGCAAGCAGTCCTCCATCCGATTTAGCTTCTCGTTCACGCTATTCAGTAAAGCATAGAACGTGTCGAGAGCGTTCTTGTTCGAGAAGACGTCTTTGCCATTTTGCGATACTGAAGGTGTTCGCAAGGTAGTTTTAGGTTTACCTATAAGCCCTTTCTTCTTCCGTGATGTACCTTCTGGATGGATTTTACTGACCCGCTTCAGACGTACTTTTGCAGAGGAGCGACGGATAGGAGTAGGATCTCGGATGTTGGCAAGAGGTGCTTCCGCTCCAGAGATATTTTTGTCCGTTCTGGAGTAGTTTTTTGATGACATAAAAGGAGTAGCCACAATGAGCGACCCACATTGTACATCTCTAACTTGCTTCATTGAATTGGGTATGCTGCCAGTTCCTGAGATTGTGTACCCGAAGACTGTGGGTGTGAGGACTAATCTAGATGGTAGCTTTATGACTGGCTTGTGGTGTTCGATCACTTGATTTAAGAGGTCCTGTCCAATGAGTAAATCAGGTGAAACTTCTGACGGGCGTAAGCTTTGCTGAGCGACCATGATTTTCTCCCCTTTAATGAAGCTTTTGTCAGCTCCCGATAGTAGAGCGGTTTTGGTAGATGTCGTCAGTTTCTCCTTAGTGAAAACCGACAGACGTTGCAGTTTCCTCGAGCTGCGTAAGCCCTTCAAGGTAACTTTCACTTCATTCGAATTGAAGGTTTCTTGAAGCCCTCCCATTCCTGTTGTGGTAAATGTTGTGGAGCTTATTGTTGGCAGCCTCAATCTGTTTCTCATCTCTGCCTTTATGAAGCTTTTCTGAGCTCCTGAATCAAGAAGAATAGTGATTGGTCGATAATCCCCTCTGGCTTCATTGAAGATCAATGCAGAGGCCATTTGCAGTACGCATTGTCCTGATACCGCTCGTTCCGAATCTATGCTGAAGTTCCGAAGAGGAGCAGCATGCAGGGTTTGCACTCTGTTTGTTTCTGTCAAGTTATTATTATTTCTTGGTGTTGGTTGTCTGAAGCGGTTGATTTGCGATGGAAGCGGCATCCTTGCAGCTCCATGCTGAGGGGAGTTCGGCGGTGGGTTTTGCCTACGATTAGACAGGTTCATAGATTCCAGAACACTGCTCGATCTTATGCAGAGTGAGGCATGGTGATCCTCCTGACATTTCGGACAAGATCCCATTGCTGTGCAGAATCTCGATCCGTGTGTCTTATCGAAGCATTTCCGGCACACTCTCTGGCGCTTCGCTTCCATTCGTCGAGTCTCAGGTGTGGGGAACCTGGCGCATTGTCGTGGTGAGTGCGACTCTCCACACAGACATGTGTGTCTCAGTCGATGACTGGGGAACTGCTTCATTTGGTTGCGTCCCCCGTTATGTCCTCTGGCGTTGTTCTGCATGGCTTGGGCGGTTTGAGTACCGAAGAGCATCTTTGTCGTTAGTTCGGTGGTTTCTTGAAGCGTAATGATTTCATCAACGGCATCAAGAATATCCTTCACTTCGAATCCTGCGCCACTTTGATTTTCTTTCTGAATTACTTGGCTACAGATATTTTCTGTGAATTTGGAAAGGATAAGACGTCGCCATACTCTGTCCGCGTTCATTGGCACTCCAGTTTGTTCTAGGTGCACGATGCGAGAAGAAATAGAATTGAATGTATTTCGACAGCTCGTCGAGTTTTCTTGAGCCCTAGGCAGATGCTCGATCTCGTTTATTAAGATATCGGCTATGCCTGATGATCTGTCGTACTGTTTCTTGAGTATGTTCAGGGCGACATTATATTTGTCGCCAATGACTGGAATGCTGCTAATTGAAGCAGCTGCTTTTCCCTTCAATCCTTGTTTCAGGAAAAGAGATTTTTCTTAGTCACTCAAGTCCGTCTCGTTGTGTATGAGGGATTCAAAGACTGACCAGAAGGTGTTGAACTCTCTGTAGTCTCCAGAGAATGTTGGAACTTCAAGCAGAGGGCGTCGAACTCGTATGTTGCGTTCATACAACGTATTGATAGTATCCCCTCCGCTGTGAGAATTGTGTTGGCTGCTACCAGCCTGGTTTGCAATGCTGGTGGCTTCTGCTATGAACGAGGCTTGCTGCGCCAATTCTTCCTTTCTGAACTCGATTTTGCTCAGCCATTGTATTATTGCGATTTCAAGGCCATTTGACTCGAGCTCCATGTGGTTGTTCAGCTCGAGCATCAGCCTTTCACGATCCTTCAACTCCGATCGCGAACTGATGGTTTCGATAGCTTTATCAACATAGGTATCGTGAAGCTGTTTTGCCTTTGTGATTGTTGTTGTCAAGTGGTTCAGCTGTGCAGTTTTTTCTCTTATGTACACCTCACATTCCTCCTTTCCAGTCGGAAATGTGAATGGGTTGTCCAAAAGTTTGAGATCTGACTCGCTTGAACGGATCAGCTTGCATGCATGCGTGATTCTGGTCTTGAACAGTTGAATCTCTGCCATTTCGATGCTGGAGCTGTTTAAGAGCAGTTTTTGCTTTTTTGTGCTTTGTTGGATTTGAGCACAAGCTGTTCGAAACCAATGAGCGTCTAAACTGTGTGAAGTTTTTAGCTCAGTTCGATGTCTCTTTTGAAACACCTTGGCTTCGTGTAGAATGTGTTTCCTGCCACGCGGGTCTTTGAGTTCCTCAGGGAGGAATTGATGTTAAGATTTGACTCTTTGGGTAGTGATCTAGGCAAAATTTGGCCAAATTTCCTAGGCCTCAGGGAGGCTTGTTTGGTAGCTAGCTATCTTCTGTTCTCTCACTGTGGAGAGATTGTGCAGAAGATTTTTGCTTGTTTCCCGGTTCTTTTTGAAGAACTCGCAGGAAAATTTCCCGATTTCTGGGAAAGAATAGAAATGTCCTTCTGTCTCTCACTGGGAGAGCTAGCGCAGAAGGATATGTCTAGTTTCTGTATTCCTCAGGGAGGAATGAGAATAGATGTTTGAGCTTTGACCAGTGATATGGTCAAAGGCTTGAGATTTTGCTTTCCTCAGGGAGGAATGTGGAGCAAATTGGCTTATTGATAAACCTTCTGTCTTTCACTGGGGAAAGCTAGCGCAGAAGGATGTCTGATTTCTGTGTTCCTCAGGGAGGAATCAGATCAGAAAGTCAAGTTTGACCAGTGATGTGGTCAAGGATTGGCCAGATTTGCTTTCCTCAGGGAGGAATTTGGAACAAATTGGCTATTTGTTGAACCTTCTGCCTTTCACTGAGGAAAGCTAGCTCAGAAGGGATCGCTTCCAACGGTCGATGCACCAATTTGGTGGATTACCAAGGGAAGATTGTAATAAGGACGTGTAACAAAGGTTTATTAACACGCCTAGTACAAAGGTCGACCATAATAGAACATTCACAGGGTTTATATACACAATATGTGGGCGGTCCTCAGATACTGTATCGCCACTGGACCTTAGGGGTCCGTGGCGGTACTCAAGCTTGGGGGATGAAAGAGCGGACCGCGCCAACGGAGAACTTAAGCTACCTACTTGATTGCACACTTATGATACCGCCAGGTCATGCCTGTGGTCTCAACTCAAGAGATACTTACGTTAAGTTATGCCTATGGTTAATATGTTGAACTAGCATGTTATCACTCATTCTTGTAAAGGCTAGTTCTATTATGAACATAGATATGGTTGTGAATCCACAACACATGCCAAGATAAAGAGAAAGTCGATTATGCTCTGTGGAAAAAACACCTACATTATCTCTATTCAAATATTGACCAGATTTATCTGCTTCGGTTTCCTCTGCAACAGCTCCATCTATCAAGGGCGTTTGCGCAGCCTAATTGGACAATGAAGAAGTGATTCTCTTAAACAGGCAATTTAAGAAGCGAAATTTTAACAACTAACCTTCCGCACGGCCACTTCTCCATACATTTTGAAAAGAGATTTCATTCCAGGTATAGGTTGAGAATCGGATGACGAGCTCGGGATGTCACCGGGATCTGAACATTTGCCTCATAAGGCTATGGATAAACAGGATATACGGTTTTGCTCCACAATGAAACAAGCGGATTGGATAAGGCAAGAGTTAGTTAAACATCAACGTGTATGGTAGGCTTATAATCTGAAGTGAGAATAACTCTGCTGTTCACTAAAGTGATCCTGATTCCTGATATCACTAGTAAATAAAAAAGCTTGAAAGCAGCACACTCCAACACTCTTAAGCCTTTTGACCCGATCTTGACGATTTTCGAACGAATATTGAAAAAAAAGCGTTTTTCCTAAGCGGGTATATAAATTGCTGTGCCCCTAGAGGATCACACCACCGGTCGACTTCGTTGAAAACTGTTGATGGTTGCAAATGGTAGGATATTTTGAAGCTTTCACACCTCCCCATTGCATTGACGTGCTGCCACGATCTTGCGTAGAAGGTCCAGCCCCAACAAACAATTGAGGACGGCTTTTGAGAGAGTCATTAGTCATGAGCACCTAGAAAGTAAGAATTTTAATTATAAAAACCCAAAAGAAACTTGGATGAACTAACAATGGCTGGTGCAAACGACTTCAGTGTATGTGGTTTTTCATGAACCCATTCGGCTACGTCGCTATGCTCAACCTGAAAACAAAAACATTCGCCTCGGACACAAATCGCTTATGGACAAATTCTCAACGAAGCCGTTTGCTAAAGGTTTTTGTCAGATCTAAACAAGCCAGTAAGAAATACGAATGCAGCAGACTACGACCATCCTCTCGAAATTCATCTGTCCCAAATATGAATGGAGGTGGAAATATTAAGTTGCTACTACAAAAGCTTCGGCATTACAAGAATATTCATCCCTTTTTTTCCAAGACTCATAATCATATGGGATCATCACCTCCTTAGTTATAGTTTCCTCACTTATGTAATACTGCATTGGGAATCAATGTTACCATACTTTTTAATACGAATGAATTAGCTAGTTGAAGGCACTGAAATATGGCTGACAAAATTGGGAAAACTGACACGCAAACTGACATGCTGTATAGCTACAATGTAAAATAGTTTAATACGAATTCATCCGCATTTTTTCAGATTAGCTGAAAAACATACTGGCCGATAGCCAACATGGAAAGCACCTCCAATACAATCCGATCGTGGAACTAAGAACTAATTAAGATTAAGAAAAGAGCGTACCTCTACTTCATCAGCAACATCATCTATGTCTGCCAAAGACTCTCCCACAGAATAGCCAAGCTCAGAGTCGCATTGACCATTTATATGGACGGAGTTCCCTTAATAATAACTCTCTTAATTGAAATCTAGGAAGGACTCATCAAAAAGGAAAATCACGGATGACAAAGGATGAAGGGTACAGTAAACACTAGAAAATGTCCCAGAAATCCAGTACTCTGGAAAAGGGAACCTCACCAGGCTCTAAACCATAATGGTCCAGTTGAGTCTGCTGCCTCCCTTGAAGTTCATCAGCTGATCGAATCATCAAACTTGGCGCCGACGCAATACGGATGATGCGCTTTCAGAAGTCTACGCCACGATTTTGCCTCGCAGTTTTATTGCGGCTGTTGCGCTGCGTTTGTCAACGGAGCGTGTCAACCGGTGGTAGACGGACTGGTGAGCACTCCATTTTCTCTACATGATCTTATGAAAGTAGATTGAACTGGTTTGAATTGAAGCGTTCTTATCAAATAGCTCAAGTGTAGTGGTGAAAATTGAGTTGTGGTGGGCAACAGCACTGTGCTATTTGTTCCTAACGCTAGTTGCTGGAGCCAGGGAAGGAAAAGGGAGCCTGCCTTGCTGCCCTATAGTGGTGTTTAGACGCAGTTCTGAGCAAATACTTAAGCCGAGTAAGAAGGAGTACTAAGGTAGTGTTCCCTGGTTTAATGCGAAAAGTTGGAATGGAAAAGGAATTACTCAGTACGATACTTTCTCAATGAGGAAACACAGACAAAGGTACAGAAACGGATGTTTCCCCCAACTGGATCAACAACCTGATGGCTCTTCAAGCGACATATCTCGGTGATTCACTCAAAACGGTGGAGAATTCTTTGTGAGAGCGAGGTCCATACACCCGTTCCATCTTTCTGCTTCATGGCAACAGTTGCGCCCCAAAGCGAAGGAGCGACGCGAATCGTCGCGACCGCGTGAGTAAAGAGGAATCGAATGAGGCTGCGACTTGTCCTTTGTTTTCCTTGCTTTGAATTTCTTTCATTTTCATGATTAATAGTATTTAGATCTTCGATCCAGTTTTCTCGTTTATTTTACATGACTCAGACTTTGGATTTATCAACAGAACTGATATGTACGATTCTTGAAAATGTTAGGCAATTGTTGCTCACGGTTGGATTTGTCGGCTGACGCCGGCTTTTCTCCCTGATGAACTACTGAGGGATTTCAAATCTTGTTTGAGTCTACTTGCCTTGAGACCCCCCTTTTACATGAGCAACCTGAGTGCGGCATTGTAATGTTTCTTCCCATCAGTGATCAGCTACAATCCTTTTACGACCCATGTCACCTACCAATATGCTGAAAACCCACATTCAACACGAAGGGGGTAACTGGGATCGAACGGGAACGGTTCTTCATTGGTTGTTGCCCTTTTGTTCTTCGTCATCTCTTATACGTTGTTATCACGGCTTTTGCCATCTGAATCTTTATCGGCCCTTATTAGGGTGAGGCCACTTTGTCTGTCGTTGTCAAGTGCGATCCCTCTCTTCCTCTCTCCCTTCCCTCACATCACTGGCCAAGGTGCGAAAGTCACTGTTTTTGTAGAACTGTTGGCGGTTAGCCGATCGAACTCCTCCAGATCGAGGAAAGCTAGGTAGTAGGGAATACGTTTTACTCTTTAGTTCATCATCACCTGTTCATTTATGAAAATGGCATCCGCTATAGACCTTCCCAGTTGTGCCTTGTGAAGTTTTAAGCAGAACTACTTAATGATTCCAACGGGTTACGTTTCGCCCTGGTTGTTCTTTTCGGAGGCCTGAACGCCATCTGAGATGATCTGCTTGTCATCTTCCCGCGAATCCGACAATGCTTTCAATCTCATAGATTGAAAAGTAATTCACCGAATTTTTACGTTCAAATGGACGGGATCCACGGTCGCCACTTATGACGGTCAGTTGCGAGTGAGACTTTTTGCTGTCTTTCTAGTTTTGATGGGGAAGGTTGTGCTTTGGTGGTACTGAGTCACAGCTCGCGTTGCGATGAAATGGGCAGCTGATCATCAGTTTTGTACGTGCATTCATTTTGACTGCTCACTGGAGGATTTCTGGGAAGATTCCTGATTTCCTCTACTGCATTTATCGCTGAAATCTCCGTCTTCTGCATAAATACTTTGTTCTAAAATTTTCGCCTATTGCTCGTCGATCTGATTCGACCGAGGGTCCTCGGGAGGTTGGCATACCTCACACTCACTATATCACTTGTCGTCTTGTTGATCATCAACTTCCTCGAACGGGCTTCAGTAACGTCTCCATTCGCACCTGTCGCGAGCCAGAGTGGTCCAGTGGATCGTCCTCGCTCCAGAACACGAGGTCCAACATTTCTTTCGATCAGAGCTTTCGTGAAAAACTCTGACCTCGCTGGTGGCCGTCCTGGAGTTCGTTTGATGTCCCGAGCGATCCAGTCAATAACCGCCCTGGTCGATCCAGTCAATAACCGCCCTGGTCCAACGGTCATCACTATATCGCATAGCGTGTCCGGCCCACCTGATCTTCGATTTCTCGGCGTAATCACTCACGTTTTGCTTAATTCGCGTAACTGATTCTCCTCCTTTTTGTCCAATGTCTGTTGATGCGCGTGTTCGGTATTCTATGTGGTAGGTCATGTTTTTATGCGTTGCTTATCCGATTTCGAGCGTTTGGACGGTAGTAATGTTTACTAATTTGACAAGGATCTATGAAGAGTGGTGTAGTAATATGTAGACTAATATTCTCTATTCTTGAACGATTCTTTTGGATTTAATCTAGGATTTATATCATACAACGCTCTTTCTTCGTTTTAGAAATGGAAACGGAAGAGCAAGATTCCAGAGTAACAGCTCTGAATGGCTATGACTGGCCGGTAGCTCTCCCGAAAAACATCAATGAAGCGGACCTTCCCATGAGAGATATATCTTTCCAGGCTGTTTGGACAGTATCGAGTTGCAAATCCGGTAAGTAATTCCAATAGTTGAATCAGGTGGGTGGAAGTGGGCGAGAGGGAGTCGAAGCAAGAGCGAGGTCTTACATTAGTTCCAATGCCTTGAGCATTAGATTGCAGGGGAGGCTTTAATATAGGAATCCGCGTTTATTAAATTTTGCATTATTGCCTGTCATTTTTTTCTCTTTTGAGTAATTGGATGTTATTCGCTTTCATAGGCGAAGGTGGTGTGGGCTAAGAAGCGCACCATCAGATTATTGAACCCAATATCTATTTGAGCCATCCTAGACTTACTTATTCCTGAGATCGTTTATTGTTATCAAACTTGTCTGGGCAAGAAGGTATTGAATTGTACCTTGCACCTTGCCTTTCACTGTGTGGGCCTTTTGCGCATTCCCACGCCACTTCGATTTAGTTTTTTCATCAAGACTGTCGCTACGCCGCTTAACTTAAATTAAGTTATTCAGTCATGAATTCGTAGTGGCAGTAACATGTCTTTTTGTTGAGAATTGTTAGCTGTCTGTGACAAGAGAGGCAAAATAGATTCCAGTTGAGGTTACATTGTCCTGATATTTACCCTGCTGTGAAGATTTATTTATTTATTTATTTATTAGAACATGCACCTTACGTACATGAATTTAAAAAATATAAAATGAAATGAACCTGATAAAAAAAGCATGAAACCGGTCTGATAAAAAACCATGAGGTATGGTAGAGATCTAATAACGAACATAACAAACAACCAACAAAAAGGACAAACAAAGGTAAGTAGTAATTGTAAAGAGGAAATGAGAGAACTAAAAGAACTAAGTGGCTAAGATGTGACCAACCTCCAAAACGAAGTAGAACATGCTGTCTAAGAACAACCCGCTAACCATAGAACTTATTGATGTTATTTTTCAATTCTACGATGCTTCTAGGCATGGCAAACTTTTTAATTAATTTATTGTATTCCAAAGAAGCCCTTGCCGAGAAAAATTTTCTCCGAACTGCAGTATTATTTTTAGAAAGGAAAAGTTTAAACCCTCCTCCTCTGGTGTTGGACGGAAGAGGAATGAACGAGCTCTTACTACTCAAGCACAACTTGCCTGTGATGATTTTGTGAACTGTCACCAAATCAGACTTCTTCCTTCTACATAGGAGGGACTCAAGCCCTAACATCTGATTTCTAACAGCCCCCTTAGGTATGCTGTTGTAGTTATACCCTAAAGCACGAGTTAGAACTTTCCTGGTGAAACTGTTTTGAACCGCCTCAAGAACTAAAGCCAACTTTTTAGAATGGGGGAAGAAGATGACTGAACCATACTCCAAGATAGGACGGATATATGTCTTGAAGGCCCTAATGAGGATTCCAGGATCTTTAGTATACAAACATCTAAGAAGCTGAAACAGTCTAGATTGGGCTTTATTAGCTATAATCCTACAATGCGATTCGAAAGATAGATTTCTATCAATGATGAAACCTAAGTCTCTAACCTCATCAACTTTTCTGAGTTGACACTCGCCTACGTAGTAGGTTCCACTGTCTTTCAAGTTACCGAAATGAATTACCGATGTTTTTTCAGGGACTAAAGGTAGTGACCACATTTTAGACCATTTGACCACTGCTTCGATGGCCCCTTGTAGTTTAACAGTATCCTCCTCATCTGTTACAGCCTTATAAATCTTAACATCATCCGCAAAAAGCTTACAACTGACTCCTTTCTCTTGAACAACATAGGGAAGGTCATAGGTATATAAGATAAAAAGCACAGGTGACAGAACCCCTCCCTGCGGAACACCGCTGGGAACTGCTCTGGGATCAGAGAAAGTACCGCTGATACGTACTCGGAATGAACGGTTGAGCAAAAAAGCTTGAATCCATGAAATTATTCTGGAGTGAATACCGACATGCTTTAGTTTAAGTAGGAGCTTGGAGTGGTTTACTCTGTCGAATGCCTTTGAAAAATCGAAATAAACGACCTCGACGTCTTTTTTAACGTCCAGAGCAGCAGTCCAATCATTCATGGATTCTATAAGCTGTGTTACGGTTGACTTCCCTTTCTGAACCCGTGTTGACTATCAGGTAAAATGCCATGCCTTTCCAAATGGTCTACGATCACACGCTTGACTATTTTCTCGAAGACCCGGCAAAATACCGACGTGATAGAAACCGGCCTGTAATTGTTTGGATCGCTAAACGGGGGCTTTTTGGGGATAGGGGTAACGAACGACCTCTTCCAGCGCTCAGGTACTTCTGCTCGGAATAGGCTCAAATTGAATATAAACTTCAGAGGTCCCACAATAGATGCCAGAACTCCCTTGACAAATCTAAAAGAAACGCCATCCGGAGTGATCGATGAACGAGGCTTGCATTTCCGAAGTGCTGCGAAAATCTCTTCCTCACTAAACCAAAGAGAGTCCTGCATTGTTGGGAAAGATCCTATTAGTTTCAAGTTTTCCTCTGAGATTCCAAAGTTAGCATTGAATACCTTTTCGAAGGCTTCAGAAAAACATTCTGCTCTTTCATAATCAGAAACCACTGGGAACCCGTTTGGCCTAAGCAAGACCGGTAGCCTCTCACTATGTTTGAATCTAGATGAGATATATTTGAATAAAGCGAATTTGTTACTGCTATCAATAATGCCTTTTTCAACCAAACAGCTATACTTGTACATTTTACTCTCAAATTTTTTTGCGATGATTTTATAGTGATCCCAATCTGTGGAACAACCAGATAAAACAGCTGCTTTATATAACTTGGCCTTTTCCTCGTAAAGTGAGTTAAGAAAGGTGGGGACACGAGCCTTCCGCAATCTGACCTTCCGTAGGGGAACGAATAAGGCTATGGCCTGCTGCAGAACGAAAAGGAACATTTCATACATGTCGTTAACGCTAAGTCCAGAAAAGGACCCGTACCAATCTACAGAATCTAGAAAACTTGAAATTTTCTTATAATCAGCTACATCGAAATCGCGTTTAACCACATACTTCCTCTTTTCAGCACTGATTTTTAGTCCAAAATGAATGGTGGCGTGATCACTAGAACCTAGTGGAGGCTCCACCCCTATTCCGATAACAAGTGACTTCTGATTACAAAAGAGAAGATCGAGAATATTGGTACATCTAGTGCTCTTTTTACGTATTGATGGAACCCATGAGTTCTGACCATATCCAAAAATCTCTGACTCACACCTGACAATTGGCGACTGCTATCCAACCAATCAATTTCCGGCATATTAAAGTCTCCCATAAGGAGAGAGACCATGTTACCTACTGAGATGTCACTTATACATTTGGTTAACTTATCAGTTATTTCAACAGCACAACCAGGGGTTCTGTAACAAAGAATAATTCTTATCTTGCTATCCTTTACATGTGAATCCACTACGATTACCTCATACCCACTCGGAACTGACTCACTAAAAACAAACGCTGGGCAGAAGGCGTGATTGATTAGTAAGGCGACACCACCACCCCTCTTCCGCTGACGGTCACACCTAAAAACCTCATAATTAAGGGCTAGATCACCGACTAGGCACCGAAGATCGGTTCCGCTTTTTAACCATGTTTCAGACAAAGCAATTATGCCATAATCATCTTTAGATAGGACGTATTGGAAAGATTGGACATTTTTTATCAGCGAACGCACATTGGTTAGAAAACATTTTGTGACCCCCGGATGATCAAGTACCGCGGATGGAAATGAATTTTGGATGGCTGGTCACTCAACCGCGGAACATCCCCTAGTTTCCCTTATTTCCATTGACATCATGAGAGAGAACCTTGTCAATAAGATCCTCAACACAAAGAGGTGAAGTAATAGTAACATTTTCAGAATTAGAATGCTGAACCGTCTTAGGCGAATTATCAACTGACATAGGAAGAGCACCTAAGCGGCCCTCCCGTCTCCGCATCCTCTCCTCCATTGAAAGAGATTCCCTGAGGAAAACCCCCTTCCCAGGAAAGCTGCGGAGACGGGGAGCTCGCTTCACAGCTAACTTCTGAAATTTAGAGCACGGCAGTACTACTTTGATCAATCTATTTTTGCCAGGTATCACCTTACCCAGCCTGTAAACAGTAACAGGAAGACAAGTGACATCGAGATGAACTAATATATTAACAACACTTTTAAAATCATACTGAATTCTATGAAGTGAGCTAGGCGATTGAAGCTCAGGCACACCACTAATTATAATAGATCTTTTTCTTTCAATATCTTCATACGACACCGATTTCATCAAGGAAGAATCAATGTTAGGAGATCTTACACTAGACTCAATCTTATCTTTTTGCTCATAAAAACGCAACCTTTCTTTGAGTTCCTTGTTCTCCCTATCCAAATCCTTATAGGCCTCAAGACTTTGGCGAAGAAAAGCATTCTCATGAATCACTGCACTTAGCTGACTTGATATTGACAACAACAGCTTCTTGACACAGTCAGGAATAGTCCTCGTTTCGTTGACTTGTTTGGTTATGTCCACAAGTTCCGGCGATGCGATCTGCCCATCAGGAGTCACAATTCTCGGTCGTTTCACGCTCTTAAGAACACTAGACACCGGCGTATCCATGACTGACACGATCAATGGTGACCATCAACCAATAGCCACACGATCGATCGCCTCAATAAAACAAAACGGAACCGATTTAACAACTCACCTGATTAGGTCGCAAATTACACCAGTATCTTACACTCCCTTGCGACTAGGAGCGATGCCGAATTCAGCAGTCGACTTAGAATGGGTAATAACAGTGTTAGACGATAGCAAGTATAAAGAAGAAATACAGTGGACGACCGGGTCACCGAACGCCGCCGCTCGCGGGCAAGACACAAGGCAGAATACCTCCATTTACGGCTTACTGAAATGAAATTGTACAAAGAGTCTGTGCCGCTCGGGATTACGTTGGGAAGTGCGATGCTCCCTTTGTTCTCACGGAATATTCTATTTCGACCATTATGACTGTGATTGTTGAGAATGCCATTAGTAGTGTTGTGCCAAAATACTGTTATAAATGCCAATGTTGTTTCAGAAGGAAACGGTATTCACGAGCTACTTCATGACAGTGTTGAGAAATACTGGCAAAGTGATGGTCCCCAACCTCACACTGTTACAATCGAGTTTCCACGAAAAACGGATATCTGCTTTGTTATGATGTATCTCGACTTCAAAAACGACGAGTCCTACACACCAAGCAAGTGAGTGTGTATGGAATTCAAACAATTTATATCACCACTTTCACACTTTAAATGTTTTTACTGGTGTACTTACAGGATAATCGTGCATCTGGGATCATCCTTAGTGCACCTTGATGACGGTTTGCCTGTGGAATTCAATGAACCAACTGGTTGGCAAGTTCGTGATCATTGTTCTTTGGACTTTCGAGTGCTTTGATCCAAGATTCCGTCCTATCCGTCAGAATTTTTCTTCATTCTAGCTGATTGATCTGCGGTCTCGGCGAACGAATAGACCGTCACGGGCCATGGTGGTACAGATACAAGTAGTTCATAATCATCAGAATGGGCGCGACACTCATATAAGGTAATTTCCGCTTGGCCTAAAATCCACAAAACTTTGTTGGCATGGTGTAGAAAGGGAACACGGGCAGCGGAGCTAATGCGAAAGAATTGGCATGGCGCATCTCAAATGGGGCAGAAGTAGTCATAGGTCTGTGCTGCGTGTACAAGTGTAGTTTTCTGCGCATTCGTGATTAGTTTTATGCCCTTTTATGGAAATGCGTGAAGGTTTCTTTTATGTTCGTTTGCAAAGCTTTCTTTGCTAGTTGAGTGTGCTAGTGACCAAATACTGGTATTTTCATCTATCCAGTCCATAGCCCAAGCTAGGTGTATCCTGTAAATGCGCCTGTAAATGGCACGGGGAATTTGTCTGTCTGCACAGAATTGTATTGTAGAAAAGCAGTCAACGTCATCATGTATAAAAACCTTTCCACGATATCAATCTTCTCAAGAGGGCTCCTTTAAATATCATGCTCGGAGGGTGGAGTACAATCATTTTATTGAACACCAACATTACAACTCTACTTTCACGATATTGCACCTCCACTGTGTGCACAAACGCGTCGTTAAGTGCGCTGAACATCCGTATCTGATTGTCCTCGCTTAAGATGGCGTTTATCTTATGATTCACGATATTGGTTGTGGCCAAAATGCCCCTCATCGTTTTCCCTTGAACCGACATTTTTCCTTTCACAACTGAACAAATGCCAAATGGTCTGTGCAAAAAATAGAAAATAGCTGTTCGGAATTGATAGGCTATATTTCAGGCACATTCGCGTCCTTGGGCCCAGCCGATCACGATTTGTTTCGCACTCTCGTCTACACGCTGGTCGACCTGGCAGTGTAGATGATTTTGTGTTACCCCCAGTTTCCGACCTGAACAAACTAATAAACAGCTGCATGGCCATCCGGTAATAGCAATTTTGAGCTCTTGTGGATTAAGAGTTCGTAACCAAATGAATAGTAAAGAATATCTTCTCACGTTTTTTTGAAATTCACAATTCCGATTGTGTTTGTTTGTTTCTTTTTTTTTCTCTCGTGCTTTCTGTCGGGTATTTTTTAAACTTTGATTACTATGTTTATTTATGTACTCTGTAAACGGTTTCCGCGTCTCGATCACATTTCCACTCATATTAAGCTGTGTCATGCTTGGTAGAAGCCTGCTAAATCACTCTTAATAGAGAAGAAGCGAAATCTACAGAATGTTTGAGAATGAACAAAGATTTGTGTTTGGAGGGTAAATTGTACTTGGAGTAATGATGTTTTCTGATTAACATACGTCTAGAAGTTTTTTTTTTCTATCAATCACAACTAGATTGGTTGATGAGTGCTTTGAAGCCACAGTCAGTATAGTTCTATTAGATGACCACTTGGAATCAAATAGGGAAAGCTATCTAACAGAACTGTGCATCAAAGCAAGACCGACAGAGCACATTTTAGCTCAGCGGTGCTGCGCCACAGGGGCGGGACATGCTTAAGAGTGGGCGGTGTCTTAGGCAAACGTCCGAATTAACTTTCATAACAGCCGAGACGTCTGGAAAAAATTGGCACAGGTAGCGGATGGGTCAACAAGTGAACTAAAGGGGCTCACCCAGGGTGGGCGAAGCGTTTCCGCAGTGGGCGATACTTTCCACAAAGTTCGTAACAGGATTCAGTGAAGGCGTGGAGGCCAGAAAAAGGAGTGAGAAGGGCCATATGAGTGCTAAGCATGCGTAATTTAGGGGAAGACCCGCCCACAAAGGGCGGGGCTGTTTTTAGAAAAAGCTTTTCGAAAACATGTATATTCTGTTCAAATATTCAAAAACATTCCGGAAAGCGGAGAAAAAATGGTCAAAGGTAACAGAAAAAAAGGTGGTGAAATCTCCGCAGTGGGCGGAGTTTGCGCGTAGATGTGCGAGACTAAGATCAAAATTCATAACTTCGATGAAAATGATTCAGAGAGCAAAAAAATGATTAGAGGTTATAGAGTGGTCAAATCCCTCAACAAGGAAGAATCATTAACAATTCTGCCCGAACGAAATATATTGAGCGGGTTGCCCTCAAAGCGATTCAAATCTAGAAGGAACTATCTTATTCTGATAATCCAACATTCCGCTGAATGAATCCATCGTAGATGAGCATTCGTGGTCATTCATATAATGCGCGCATAAGCGTGCATGGCTCATACTCGGGTTCCAAAGAAGGCGACAAGCAAAAGCGCTCTCCCTGCACGATTTTGCCATCAAGTCCGACCATCGACCATCATCAATTGTAGCGTATATAATGCAGCCAATACAATAAAACAATCATATCTATCAGTGTTCATCGAGCAATCTTAATATGCGTACATAATTGGATCATTCAGAGATGGTGTTTCCCTTGCTGAACTTTCACCAATGCCGGGTCCTTCTCTAAGAAAAACTTTCCTTTTTCTTCCACGAAAAACATTGACTTCATCAGGCAATCACTCCGTTTATTCGGCAGAGCTGTAGACGTGATTTAGTGCCAAAGATGCAGCGACAATTTTCTTTGCTGGCCATCGCTGGAGGTTTTGTGGAAGTTCCAGAAAGGTAAAGAGGAGCTCCGCCTCGCAGAAGCCTCACAGTATACAAATGAGTTTTGAAATTGCCCAAATTCGAAGAATGTGCTGAATTATGTACAGAGCACTTTCTCGAGCTGCCCATCATATACTGTTCTGCCCCAGATTTGCTTGAGTATTGTTTGTTTCTCAGACGAAGCTGTTGGTAAAATGAACTAACGGTCAATCGCAAGTAAGCGTGAAACTGGCATTAGAACATTTGAACCCCTATGACCATTTTCATTCCGTCATAGGTGGTTGTCAATCGTAATCAAAGAGCCACCGTTCCATTCACCTAACCGCTTTTGACCAATCTCTGAATCTTGACTGTATCACCTATTTCTCGCAGAAAGCCCACCTTGCCGAAGTCTTCCTACTCCTTGATGAAGTTTCTGCAAACGTCTTGCATCTTGCATTGCCATAGCGCTATCCTCTAGTTTCTCTGCGGCTGGGCAGTCTTGTGATCCTACGACAATAGTTGATCATAGCTCTGAACAACAGCCAAGCTGCTTCGATATCAACTTCCTTTTTCGATGGAAGTCCCGTGAGAGTTTGATCTGTCCTCTTTTGTTACTTTCTGTAAACCTTCCATACCTCCGGGGTCGGTGAATTGGTACCAGACTCGTCTGGGAGGATAAAAGCACTGACTTGTACATCGGTTGGCCACCGCAAGTCATTGTATTGGCCACATACGCTCTCATTACGCCATTACGATTCTGAATCGAAGTCAAGTGTGGGGGCGCATCCCTAGACGGAATTGATTGACGCCAAAAACTTTAACTATATATAAAAGCAATTAAAACTTTCATTGATTCTCTTATTTCGTTTTGTTTTAGTAGCAGCTGTTTCATTTGCAGGGTTTTTGAAGCACAAATGCTCATTAAGTTATATCTCGCTTGGGGATTTCTTCGACTTGAGTGAAAGAAAGAGATAAGTTGTTCCACAAGTATCCCGTCAAGTGTTCAGATGTCAAAAAAATGAATAATTCAAACTGACAATGCAAGTGCAATGATTTTGTTTCATTACAAAAACGCATGGTTCCGGACCATAAAACTGGTGTCCTGTCTCGTATATGTTTTATGAGATTATTCAAAGATTCCAAAAAAAGGGGTGAGGGGGGGGGGGGATACACAGTACAATATATGGTATTAGCTTACCAATGGTTAACTCATGCAAAGTTTGAGCTTCAATTATTCTAAGCTTACTTCCATCCAACATACACCTTTTTTGTGATGTTTTATGCCATGAAGAATTGAAGTAGTATTGTCTTGAATTGAATTCGTTATTATACTAGTTGGACCAAGCCTTATCTATGACTGCAGTATGACGATCTGGCACTATAGCCCCATATCGCTCGACTATTACCGCCATATGTATCAGAGGGCAAGGGATAATAGCTTGGTGCCCGGATAGCAACAATGCGGGTTCAGTCCCTTTCGAAGCCGAAGTTTTATCCTTAACTCGCCAACCTTATGAGATTAAGGGCATAGCTTCCGTAAAAGAAATATGGGGAGTTCAAGTAATCTGAAACTTTGAGCCTTAGAAATCATTTCTAATCGTCAAGAACAGACCCAATGACTACCTTGAATGGAAAAAAAGACGTAGAGTTCTGGTACCCTTCACTTTTGTGGAAGTACACTTGTCGAATGGTGCAGCAGCCATTAGACATCCGTACCATTCGTTGCTGGAGGCCAATAAACAATCAAAAAAATCCGAAAATCCTGATTTCTTTAGCGACCCTATCACCGGAACTTACGATTTTTGGCCTTTTCTGACTGAATCCTTGATGATGGCTGTTCAATGTAAACCACTGGAGACACTGGATTAGTTCAGATGATGGACCATCCCCGGGGATTGGTTGTGTTTTCGACGAGCTTGCCCGGCCATATCGCTCTCGCTCATCAACGCTTGTTTACAAAATTCAATTAATGCGTCAGTTATTCGTTGTGACTAATTCGCCAGCCGGTCTCTTTGTCGCGTCTACAGCCATTCTATTACTATCGAGTAAATTGTGCTTGCGTTGAATCGTTGTCCATCTATTCGTTGGAAGAATTACTGATTAGTCGAAGTTACAATTGCAGCCCCTAGGCCTGGGCTCCTTTTTAAGAATCCTTCTATAATCCTGTGGCTGAACGAGTTTGGGGGCTGTGAAATGGTGGTGAAAACCGAAGTTTCAGGTATGAGTTTCTTCCAAAGATTTATTCATCAGTAATAAGTAATCACGAGTCAGTCGAAATAAAAGGCGTGGCCAAAATCCATCCGGCAGTAACGGGTTGTAACATTTTTTGGCAGTGTGGCAACGCAAGCCAAAAGAATTCCTCGTTCTGTGCTTTTCCTACCGAATAGCAAATAGCTTTCCGAACATTTTTCTAATCCGTACTTGTTTTAGAACCTTACACCAAAATGTAAAAATCTTTTGACGCTTATCAGTCTCGGTTCTGGATAGGTCCCGCACACAACTTGAATACAAAATCGAGGTGGCGTTTTGAATGCTTGTGGCCCATACAATAACTTTCGGCGGTCAGTCGATGTACAAGTCAGCGCTTTTATCCATCCTTGCAAGTCTGATACCAATTAAGCGACTCGGGAGGGATGGAAGGCTCGGACGTGGGCGATTATCAATCAGGATAGATCCTCGGATCCTGTGTATGGTAGGCGCAACTTGTCGCTATACCGCCTCCGACCTAATCTTGAGATATGAATCCTGAATCCTAAGCCTCCCGTCGTTCTCGTGGATGGAATCGCCTTGGATGGACATCGTTGCGGGATCAGATACTCGGACCATGCATTTAAAGGCACTGTTCACAAGTAGAGGTTTCGGAGATTTGCGCATGGTTTGAATTCGAAGCCCCCTCTGGTACCATTCGTACAGGAATGAGGTCGGAAAACGGCTGGATAGGGCATAATATGGGGCCGGAGAGGTATCCACGGTCGCCCTCCGCCCCTTCATCAGTGTCACGTTAGACGAGTGTCGAGACAAAACAGATTGCTATTATTCGCTCTAGGACCCACGCACAAAAAGCTAACCGCCGACTGATGAGGCGATGTTTTTCTCCCATTCTTCTTTCCTCTGTTTTTCTTTTTGCTGCCGCGAACCCTTGTTTGATTTCCTACTCCTACAGGCTGGAAAAGGTGAGCTACTTTTGCTGTTACTAAGGTTTTTTTGTTTATTTATGCTTATAAGTGAATGAATTGTGGATTACCATTGTCTGTTCTTCGCACCAGGACCCATACGCGCGCAGTGAAACGCACTCTTGAGCTCGTCCGGGCGCCCCACCTCCTTCATTTTTCTGGTTTCATTCACGTCCAGCCCCCTTTTTAACGTTTTTTCGAGGCCTTTTTTCACTATGAAAACACCGATGCAAGCAGTTTCTTCACCTCAGTCGCACTAGTTTCGATCTTGTCTTTCGTTTTTCATCATAATCTGGATTACCCAAAATCATGTTAACGGTGCCTTTAAGGATGCGCTACTCGGCACCAGGGAAGAGGGAAAAAAGAGTGAACATTCCAGTGAGCCTTACTGATGTAGCAGTGATACTTTCGTGCTGGAGGGGTAATTAAAATATAAATATAATGAAATGTAAACAAAAAAATAAAAAGATAAATATACTGCTCGGCACCCTGAAATCTACAGTTTCCTCACTCTCCCACTTCTCATATTCTTTAATAGCACAGCGGATTGAAAGTTTTGAACTTGAGCCTTCAATTTCTCACTTTCCCTTTTTTTCTCATAATTTCCGCGATTTGTTGTTAAGACTTATTTGTTTTGACTGGGTGCCGTAATGGTGATAGCGCTCACTACCTCACACGCATAGTATGGGATCGATACCCGCACAGGCCAACGTAACCATTCATCGCTTTGAGGCCGGTTAATTGGCAATAGATCTGGGAGGATAAAAACACTCGCTTGTACATTGGCTAGCCCGCGATTAGGTGAGAAAAACCAGTTCCAGAAGCGGGACCGATTAATGCCGAGGCACTTTAATCTCAAGACTTTGCTCAAGCGAATAGCAGCCTCTTTCAAAGTCCCACTCATCAAATCCACCTATCTGTGGCAGTCGAATCCCTCTCAAATTCTCAGACGTGCTGTGAGACGTCCTGCTCCGAATTCCCATTCTCACAATATTAAAACCCATTTCTCCTCCTGACAAGTAGGCCCTTCCATTAATTTTTTCGCCCTCCCTTCAACATTCCATCTAATTTGCTGCTGAACACATCAGACCGCTGCTCATTTCTTGTCTTCTCGAAGCATGGTTTATTTGCTTGCTGGCTCGGGGCGTGAAGAAAGGACAGCCGAAAAAATCAACGGAAGCAGAGTATTCGATTTCCTTGAAGCATTATAATTGATTACACAAATTACATTGCCTACGTAATTCGAAAAAAGGGGCCAGAAACGGGCCCGCCTGGAATGAACTTTATGCTGGCTTTTTTAGTTCGTCCTATAATTTGCTTGCTTACTTCCTCTCTTTTTCCAATCGTCTCAGGACGAAATGTTCATATCCCTCCAAACGCACTAGGGATCTTTCAGACTTTGGGATAAAATCGTCTTCGTGGATCAACCCGTTTTTGGGTTGCGCCCTAGCATTCGACTTTCATTCATAATCATGGTGGCGTGTTGTTGAGGGGTATATGGTCTGTACAACAACTTGCAGTGGCCAGCCGTTGTACAAGTTAATGTTTTATCGCCTCCGATGAGTCTGGTACTATACAACCGACCCCGAGGGGAGGAAGGCTTCATCGGCCTGGGTAGGTATCGATCGGGGATTTGACCTTCGGACCACACGTGTGATAGTGCGCTGCTTGCCTCTCCGCTGCCCTCCACCTACATTATATGCAAACTAAGTAATCTATTCAACCGACAACTTGATAAGACTATGCTATCTGGGTGAGTGAATGGTTGCTTCTAGAATGACTATCTCTATTGAGCAGTGGAGAAGCCGGCCGTGCCAATATGAAGGTAACTCCCATCCTTCAGAGTTTAAGAACAACCAATCTGGACAGTGGTGGGTGGATCAAGTAGTCGAATCGAAGAAATCGTGATCACTGTTAGTTTCTTCAAGGGACAATGTGTGTATAAGTAACGCACCTACACATTGAGAAGAGGTTTTCCATAGCATTTCCTCCTTCCGTGGGCTTCTCTTTTGATCAATTCAAAAAAAAAACACAAAGCTGGAAGCTTTGACGCCCTCGTAACTCTCTCGAGTTTCCACTTTATAACGAACCTAATTTCCTGAGGGCTTTCGTTGTCTTTGTAAATTTACGGTAGCCAAGATGCCACCGAAGAAGACCGCATAGATTCTCTTGATAATGGGCTCAAGGGAACCACGAACAGGAACCAGTGAAAAGGAAGGCCTAGATGGACTTAACGGCTATAGACCTGGCCTTTGATCTCCAGCCTGTGCAAATGTGTGTCAGCTGCGTCACTTTCACCACCCCACCCACCTCCATCCAACCTGATTTCCTTGTGTAATTGCTATACTTTCTTTTATGGCATCGTGCTTTTTCAAGCTCTTTTTTTGTATATGTAATTCTGTGATTGTCTTGAGTCAATCTAGCTCTAGTAGAACTCATTATTTTTGTACTTCGAAGCAAATGGTGTATCTCCTTTCCACTAGTGTTTTTCACTCCTAGCTCCTTCAGACCGCCAGTGTAGCGAACTGAGTTAGCGAAATAGCGAAGAGGCTCAGAGGCGCATCCTATCGAACCTTGAATTATTTAGATTTCCTAAGGTTCCAGTCTCCTTCCCTGTGCATGAGCAGAAATATTCACCCGAAAACATTACCTTTCCCAATATCAGTAATCGGTCAGATACAGAGCCATGATCTTCCACAGAATCTGAGAAATGTTTGGTGCACCCTTGAAGGACGAGTCAGCGGGAACATCCGTATATAATTTTTGATGAACATGCTTTATCCATACATGATCTGTAAGGGTGTCATCCCCCTTCCCAACCTGGCACGTTCATGTGCATCTGGTGATCTGTGGCAGAATGGTAGCATGTCTGCTGTGCATCCACTGGTTCCTCAGGGTTCATTAATGGTCAAGAGCCGTGCAAGGAAACACCATCCATTCGGGCAATATCTATTAAATTCCATGCCTTCATCGGTATTCCATCTGGCTTAGCCGTCATCCCAATGCCTCATTCCCTCTTCAGCATGTCAAATCCCATTAACTTTCCTAAAATAATGGTGTAAAATTCACGTAGTTGTCCAGACCGTTTATCTGAGGCGCCTCAAAAAATGTGCTAACGATTGGAGCGAATATGGAACCGCTAATTATGATTATAGAGATGTATTTTACGGCTTGACTTGCAGAAAACGAATTTAAAGTCAAATTGGTGATCGCCGCTGTCCCAACGAAGCTGACAACTCTCATCAATGGAATCGCAAAAATATCGTAAAAACTCAAGCGAAACTTGGTAACGCATTCGGCTGGATGATAGGAAATCAAGTGAGCTCGGAGAGAGAAGGTCTGTCCGGTCATGCTATTGGATGATGTCAAGAAACTGCTATAGAAAAGCAAAAGGTCCAGATGGGTGTCCAATAGACTTCCACTTGATACAGTTCATCCAAACAAACGGACTGAACGAACGGGTGAGATTGAATACCCGGCGGGTTCCGCACGCGTCATGCCCATGCACTTTTTTATGAGGTTGGAATTGGAACAGAGTTTATCGCCCATTAACAATGACAACTGGCCCATAGCGATCATCCATCTGAACATGCGTACCGTACGATTTGTCGTTCCCCACATTTGAGTTCAGTAATTCGAACCTTGGAGCTGCCTTGCATACAATTGGAAGTAGATTTTCCGAAAACCCTCAATTACACAACATTCCTCAAAGAAAGCAAGTGTATCTTAGCAGCAAGTGGAGCACTATCAGGCGCACAATCCAGGGAGAGGATGTCGAGCCCTCCTGGGCCAATGAAATGAAGCCCTCCTGGGCCACTGAAGTCGCCCGTTTCTTTGAGGCCTTCAAGGACCTTTTGCTATCAGGCTCGTCTGATTGGAGAGGACGGTAGCAAATTGTATATCAACTGGTCAGCAGAAATTTTTGCAGAAGTCAAACACTTTTTGAAAATACTACCACGATTTCGAATCGAAGTAGGAATTTTTTCGCACATTGACGAGGTCTCCCTTCGGGAGACAGCGGTCTCAAAAATGGTGATGCACCTGAAAAATTCTTGAATATGTTATCAATATCCTTTTGGCATGAGTTTTCAATCGCTTAGCAGATAGTAGTTCTATTCTGAGATCCTCGTTATGAGAGGCTCTGACAATTCTCCTACTTGAATTTCATAGTTCAAGACCACTCCTAGAAATCGCTCTATTCTCTAAAATTATTGCAAGAAACGGGCACATTGTCGCTCCCTTATATTGGCGATATGGACTGAGTTTTCTCTTTCCGTCACGACCAGTTGCTCTAATAGGAAGCAACTGGCTCAGGTGAATTCACTCTTACAATTAGAGCCAGTAGGAGTTTCAGTTCGTTGAGTTGCGAGTTTCTATACTCCTTCCGTGTGATGCTCTGATGTGATGGCCTTCAGCTGACCTTCACCCTCCTCCCTTTTATTCCCTTCTTCATACAACTCCTCATTAAGGATCTGGATCTGCCCATCATCTTAGTGCACTGTCTATAAACCTCCACTCCCGAAACAGGTGAATTCTTCACTCCTCGATGTGTTGCGCTTGAAATCTCTTCCGATTTCTGCCTCGAGGGTGATGTAGCTGACATGAGGAGTAGTCCTTAGTTTAGAGTCTATCTCTTTTTCTATTTGGGGTAGCCATCATAGTCTGTAAATGATCAAGCAGCAACAATTAGATGGAAGTACATTCCCGCTATCAAATACGTCAAGGAAGGTAATGATGCGTATGAAAACACCACTGAAAGAAGAACCCGAAGCGAGCCCCTATAAGCTTTGTGTACTTCTGCGAAAGAATGGCTGCTGGGATGAAGACGATTCGAGATTGTTGGTGCCCAATTGTTTTTGTGAAATTCGATGCCCATCTACTCTTGGGGATTTTTTCAGGAGAACTTCTTAGTAAAAAATCCAAAGTCTTGGAAATACGAGACAAGTAAAAGTAAACACTTCTGAAGCTATTTGTGGCTGTAGTGGGGTTTCTTATTTGACCTTTAGCATTGGAGTTCACTAACAAGAACTAAGGGAAAGTGCGTTAATTCTTGCGCGAATGACCATACCGTCTTTTAGAGCATATTGACGGTACGCCATATCCGCCATGGGAAGGGGTCAGGAGAGAGGCGGAGGGGAGAGGCGGAGGGGATCCACCTTGTGTTTGGAATTGAACTTCTTACAGGGAAACTCTATAAACCATTCTTGATTTTCAAGATTTTTAAAAATTCACATTTTTCTAAAAGTCAGACTCTACCATCACCCAACATTTACGTATAAAGCAAACAAAGACCCAAAATTCACATGTGCGGAAGGAACGGGAGAAGAGCGGAGTCCCATATTTCTTTTTACTTGAAGGTGCTCATCTCCTAACGCAGCATGAAATGGTTATTTTACGAATTCTTCCAGATCCGCTTATGTGTCTTCGAGGGATAGTACCCACAAAGTCACTGGGTTCTCTATCAGTAGTCCAACACAACACATCCAGGAGTATATGTTCGTCTTCTTCGGGCTACCTCTTCGAAACTTGATAGTACGAATCATTATACATAGCTCACGTTAGAATGTGCCTGGAGAAAAGCTACTGTAATAATTACCATAGTGAAACTGAGGCCCCTTGTAGACTTCACACGGATAGTGGGTATCGTTCAACAGTGCAACATAATAGAGAGCCGAACATCGGTTACGTAAACATCGTTTTATGAGCAAGCAGTTGTCACTGGCTTGTTTAGTTTATCGTAAGGTCGATTACGTCCTGCAGTTTATGAGAGCTCGCTGAATCAGAGAATTTGGATTATAGACTTCCGTGCCATCTACGTAAGCCTCCGTCATAGCGCCTGGTTCCTGGAACAACAGAGCTCAGCAAGAATGATCAAAAATCACTGGTGCTAATACATCTTTGATGCAAAAACTTCAGCAGAAGATTCAAATTTTTGGAGTTGATTAGTCGTCAATTGGGGCCTTCCAAATCGTCGTCGTTGGGTGATCCCAGGCATTCCACTTCCATTCGGAATCGTGGTCGCGTTTGATTGAGTATGTGGTCTGAGCGACCTGGAGAGAGAGGAAGAGGACGGGAAAGGGAAGAAGATGAGATTAGAGGGGTGGGATGGCCTTAGGTAAGCAGAAAATCTCTCAGAGCTGAATCGACACGAGCATGTCGTTTAACCCTCGATGAGAATTGAAACCACATTGCCATGTTTTTAATTTGTCTCGTTTCTGCGGTTGTGACGATCAGATTAGCATAGTCTTGTAAATCGGGTATTTCATCGTGGTGGGGGTGGAGCGGCAATGAACGCACTTTTTCATCTGCCCTTCTCAAAGCTTGATCCTCCCTGAGCTTTCAGTTTATCTATCATTGATCCAGTGCTTTTCCTAGAGCATAAGCTTCTTATAAAAGTTGGAAGCTCACAACAAAGTTCAAAGCAGAAAAGTTTTTGGTGTCGATTCATTCTGATTTGTCCCAGGCAATCATTGCTATTTATAGAGGCGTTTTCATGAATATATGGTCTACACATAGGACACCTCTTGATTTTGTGTGTATTTCAAATTAAAGGCACAGTTCACGATAATTCAATGGGCGGGAACGTCAATGGCTTTTCCGCCTCTCGATCGATGTCACGTCATCACGTCAGGCAAGTGTCGAAACAATACAGATTGCTTTTATTCGTTCTAGTACCAACGCACAACAAGCTAATCGTCGAGTGATGAGGCGATGTTTTTCTCCCATCCTTTTTTCCTCTGCTATTCTTTTTGCTGCCGCGATCCCTTATTTAATTTGCTACTCCTAGAGGCTGAAAAAGGTGAGCTATTTTTCCTTTACTAGGGTATTTTTGTTAATTCATTTTGCTTACCATAGTCTGTTAATCGCACCAGGATCCACACGCATGCAGTGAGACACATTGTATAGCTCGTCCAAATGCCCCATTCTTCTTCATTTCTCTAGTCTCATTCTTGTCCAACCCCCTTTTCAACGGTTTTTCGAAGCCTTTTTCACTTCACATTCATCGCACTATTTCCAAACTTGTTTCCATTTTTCATCAAAATCTGAATGATCAAAATTATCGTGAACTGTGCATTTAAAATAAGGACACCCTTCACCTCCACCTGTACCGTTGAAGCCATTTCTTCGAGAATCTTAGAACGAAAATTGCCGGATCATCGTATTCATTTCCAATAACTTCCCATGAACTAGTTGAGCACAACGTTACAATTACTCGAGCAACCTTTTTTTCGCTTACGATTCAAAATCTGACTTACATCTTGACGGTTAAGGGTGAAAAGGGTTCTAAGAATTCTTTCCAGGCTGAACCTGTGACTCCAAAGGACTACACAAAAGACGCTAGGTCTGCTGCTAGGTCGAAAAACTACCTAGATAGTATATAATAAGGGGGCCAAAATTACTTCAACCGTCAGACACACCCAAAAACGGACAAGTTCCACGGTGTTATGTAGGCTGTAGTAAATGCACCATTCCTACCGGGACGCCCACGTTGCACACAGGAAGCTTTCTGTAGCCCACTGTAAGCAATGGCCACATTTGGAGACCCTTCCATGCAACTTTTGCTGTCATATTCTCGTCCGACCCCTAATTTTACGACTTTTTTCAAAGCCTGATATACCTCTGAGTATGCCGATTTTCAAGTTTCCTTTGCCACACCTAAACCTTTTAGGACTATTACTTCCCTAAATTCGCCTAAAACCAGACACTCTAAAACCATCGTGAACTGTACCTTCAAGTCAACTAATAGTAGATCTGGTATTGTGACTGGAGGATCGACTAGTACTACGGCTCAAGTCATTTCATTTGTACTTCAAAAAAAGGCTTGGTTTCGCATGCTTCTGGTTGCTCCATCGAGAGATTGCCCCTGTTTTGGTGAGAAAGCCTTCGTGAGGAATGAGTTGCTGGTCGAGATCGGATCCTTTGGGGTTGCAAGATATGGGGGAACAAATCGGAGACAAGCAGGCTCGATCTCATGCTGCCAGAATACGAGCTGATTTCGGCCTATATAAAGCAGTTCTTCCCCTTTTCAGAATTGTCGAAGGTCTCCCGTAGTAATATTGCAGAGGAACACGCTATTCCCACTACCGTAGTACGACATGACATTAGGTTTGAAGTGTTTCCTGTCACGAATGCACGCACTTCACAGCTGCTATGGAAAAGGTGAGCTGGGTTGTAGGACGGTGTTTTTGTGAGCGCCAACGGGTTGAGTACGGGGAACTCGTCATAATCGAGCTTCAAAAGGGGTGTTTTGTTCTTGCGGCGAGAGCCTCGTACGCCCTTCACCCCTCATTCAACTGGGTGTTTTCGTTCTTGTGGACCTTCTTCCCAAGAAAAACACACGTAATCCTATTCTACAATAGAATTTTTCAGAGATCGCTGCAAATTCCCTTCAGTGGTCATCATTGGTCATCTATACCTTCTTTTGTTTTTATTTTCACCTGAAATGTTCAAATCTTTTCGACTTTTTGAAGAAAATAGGAAACTCCATTGTGAGCTTTCTCACGTTCTTCACTATTAATCCAATGTTCTGGTTCCTCTTTTCCGCCTATGCCAGTTTTCAGTTTTCTGTCAATTTAACATACTGCCAAAGAAATGCGGTTTTGTTAATACAGCCTACCTTGAAGCCGGAAAACCAGAGAAAAATGGGTTTGTGTTGATCCTCGAGATGTGCCTCGCATTTGTATTCCGCTTAAATTCACCGAATTGTTTGGATCAACTCCGACACTTGTCCTTTGGCTTTTGGCTTTTACTCACAAAGGTCTCAGTCTCAGTGTCAGACTGTGCTTAATCAATCTTCATTTTCCTCTTTGAGAGCTTGTGAGAGCATACAAAAGATGAGAAGCTAACTCCGCGCAGATGAGAAACCAGCAAAAGGGCTTTATGAGATCACACTGCTTGGATTAGCTGTATTGGAGAGGTTGGCTTACAACTGGGCCCAACGAGGACGTTGTTCTTGGGAATAGGACTTAACCTGATGCATTTTTATGCTTAGCAGAACCGGACCCTTTGGAAGATAACGTCTATTTGAGTTCTAAAACCAACATGATGATTACCGAGCTTCGAACAGCACGGAGAGCATCCGAGAACATCGGATTCTCTTCCTTCTGATCTTCTTTCCACCTCAGAGACTTGAAAAGCTTTATGAGCACGCAGTTGACGTCATCGAACATGTTGTAGAAAGTACGATGTTTGGGACTTCCTGGAGACACGGAAGTGCAAAGAGAGAGAGATTCGGAATTCCGAGCTTCGCCAACGAATTAAGATCAGGGACGCCATTGCTCACTCTAAGAAATCAAAAGCAGATGGGCCGAGGAGGTAAGATGATCTCGTGATTACCGTTGTACCAGGGCGGTAACAGACTGGATCCCTCGGGCGTTAAAGGCTGGCCGTAGTTGTATAGGGACGCTATTGATATCCGATCGAGCACATCGATGGTTAGAGGGTGACAGATGGTCCTAATTGTAAACTCAAATCCCAGATCTGTGTCCGCTTTGGTGAAGTGAGCCTTCCATCCCTCCAGGCTCGTTCGGGAAGATGAAAGTACATGAGTGTCTGCCCCAGGCAGGTCACATTCAAACGTCTCTGCACCCTGAATGAAAGTCGAATGCTTGGGCGCAACACACAAACCGGGTTGGTCAGTATCGAAAGACTTTATCCTCTGTCATATGACTGATTTCTGCCATGTCGAATTTTCCGCAAGCTGAGATCCGAATGAAGAAAAAACCCTTGCCCATCATGGAACCCTTCAAGCTTCTAAAATGGGATTCTGTGCTTTTATTGCCCTATTGGGTGCTATGCAATATGCGATTATTCGTCACATGCTCAGGCTCACGTTTCGCTATCTTCCCATTTTGCTTGGCATTCATGATGCCCTTTAACGGTCGAATTCCTCGAAATGACTTTTTCCCCTCCTCACAGGCGGATCTCATCAAAATGGCTTTCGGTTCCTTGAGCTGCTTGCGAAGCGGCATTTCCTTCAAGCTCTTGTTCTGTTTTGAGCCTTTTGTGGCCTTCAGCGTCCATTACAGTAGTTCATTAGGTTCTACACGGGACAATATGCTACAGTACGGCACGAGTCAGTGGATGTACAAGTCAATTTCGATTTACACTCTGATAATGATACTTTACACCTTTACAGTAGAAGGCTCTTGGATTTTTGCCAAGATCCCTTTTTTGAATAGGTGGACTAGTGGCCTGCTGAATATTCTAGTAGGCAGGATTCTACATAAACCCTCACAGCTTCGTTTCCGAGCCATGAATGTGCGATAAACATAAACATGAATTCTAACACCGGAATACCACTTATATTTTAAAACTAACTTCGAATGCATAGACCATTATTGATTATTGATTTGGGTCTACCTGATTTCACAAGGATTTCTCCGCTGATTTCAAGTAGCTTGATCGCACTGCACACGTTGAGAGGCCTATCAGGCCCAAATAAGCACACCTTAAGAGGCCTATCAGTACCAATCAATGAGGGGAATCAATAGTATTGAATCCAGTCTGTTGGGCTCATATAAGGTTAGACAGTGCTCAAGGCAATGTAGAGGGCTCTGGTCCTATATGAGGATCCGTATGGGCTGGTTTTCTCAACTTTTAGGTTCTGAAGAAAGCGAAGAGGGCGAAGCTACCTCTTCGACTCATTTACCCTAAAATTCCATAGATAAGAGCGGTTGAAACTACCGGTGAAAAATGAATTGGAATGACATTTAAATTGAATGCAGTCACCCTCTAACTTGATGGATGGATAAATTAAACTTCGAATAAGAAGTTAAGGAGAAACTCCGCCCCTTATCTCTAAACCCCGCCCACTTAACAAACAATTCATATAGAAAAATAGCGATTTTAATGGATATTAAATATTAATAATAATAATATTAGTAATTTAATATTTATTATTTATTCCTCATGAAGTGATTATCAAGGAATGAGCCCTCAAGCAAATTACTCGTTGCCGAAACCTTCAATCACATTCCTAACAATCGCAACGCAACTACCTATTCCTGTAGTTGATGTGGAAGTCTTTACTCCTAAGTAACTTGCATCTACATATTAGGTCTATCCGATGGTATCCAGAAAATCCGGGAACTCCACAATAGTCGCGTTTTTTCTAGGATGTTCCTGTGGTTTCCATGAATTCTTGCGAGGCAGCCTTCTGATTCGCTTTCAGAACTTCGGGAAATCTTTCGCCGGCAAGAGATCCATGTAAACTAAGATATCGGTCAGCGTCCTCCTAGCGTAAATCCTAGTACCGCTCAATGTATGAAATTAACAAAGTTGTCAATAACTCCCACGTGATCTGGAACCCGTATAAACGTCAATAACTTCCTGCTCTCAATTTTCCTATACTGGCGTCTGTACACTTAACAAGTTTGAAGGCTTGGCTAGGAGGGGTATGTACGTTCGAGTATCGGAAAATTGAAGATAGAAAGCGTCCCAGATTATACACCATTCTGCAGAGACTACACCAAGATGTTGTGGCAAAGATGCCATGCTGGAAGTTCGAAAGAACTAGCGACTTGGGAGATGACGTGCACAAGCATAGTTGGGGATCGAATCTGGTGTCGATACCGTAAGGTCAGGGGCCCCAGTCTCGGATCGGTACCTGTCCAGGCGGATCAAACCTTCCATCCCCCTCCTTGTCCACCTTGTAAGTCCCAGAACCGGAAGATAGAAAAAATAAAAACAAATAATAACAAAAAATAACAAATATTATTAACAAATGATAATAATAAAATAAAGACTTCCACAATATGGTCGATCCCTATTTGAGCTTATCAACTTCGACAGAGTAACCACAAAAAATTAATGTAGGAGAAAAACTTACGATTTTGCTCAACGTACTCAGGAACGGGGTCATGATGACCCAAATTCACTACGACTTCCAACTCAAACTCACTTCAACTTCTCTTTTTCATTGGAATTCATTCATTCATCCACCTGAATAACTACGTGACCTAATTTCAAGACAAATTTTTTTATTCAGAAACGAGAACAGTTTGAAGAGTGCGAAATTTCAATCAAAGTGGTAATCAAGCTCTTCTACACCTTAAAAGGCTCACAACTTCTTACGATAGCTTCCATTCTATCTTGGAGGTTACTCAACAGTGAATCCAAACAGCATTCGACTCACTCAATATTTTGCACGCTAAAGACTTTGAGAATTTGCTTGACTCAGAACTGATCCATCCCCCCCCCCCCCTTTCCCCATCCCCTTCCTTTTTTTTTCTTTTCATGTTTATGTCACGGTTTAGCGGAGGTGGTGCAGTGTAAGTTGTGTACTACCATGCCATCACTCATACCGTTTAGAGAATGATACCCGAAATGGTTCCCCAACTGAGCTAATCAAGCCTTTTGTCTCTTAGGAATCAGTCACTTGGAACACCGCAGTTATTGTGCAGGCCACATGGCATTTGAAAGTGACTGAGTGATTCCGAATCTCAAAATAAGATAGATAAACGCCAAAAAGACCTCTTACAAACGATTCTGGTCATAGAAAAAATGTGATCGTTTATCCTTTCAAACAGGCTTGCTATCCTACAAAAAGTATTACCAAAAGGAGTGCACTCCCTTTAGGTGCCTAATCGAATTCTCTAGCATGGGAGGAAAACTTTTTGATCATGCCCCTTATTGGTACGAAGGTTTGCGGTTCATAATACGTAGCTGAATTCTAATGGTTCGGAATGGACGAGATTAGCTTCAGCATTACCCTTGATCGCGAAACTCATTCATCTCTGGTTGAAGATCTCCCCTTAAGAAGGCTCTGCTGCGAAAGTCTGAGCCACCTCCGTCTGCTCGAGTATGCTCTGCACATTACGATGATTTGATTCTTTTCCGGAACTACTACTCGTCCCTGATTTTTTTATTTTCAGTCAGCCTTGGAGCCGTCGCTCAACCATCCGTGGATGAGTTGCGACTTTTTGTCCCATGTACTGCATGCTCGAGTACATTCACTGATTTGCAAGCGTAGTCTGATGGGTGTTGAGAAGTTCTTCAGCTCACCAGGGTGTACCGTCCACTCAATCATTCAAAGACAGTCATAGAAAGAGGAAGTGTGGTCTGCTCACCAGGAGCCTTTGCCTAACTTACAATTTCGATGATCATTTTTATGTATTTCCTCAACTTCACATCTGTGATGGAATCAAGTCACGAATTTTTATCTTATGGCCAAGTCTAGTCCGAGCGCAGTTATCGTAAACCGTGGTCCACTCGTCCTGCACATACCAAACTTCTTCAGATGCTTCCTCTTCTAGCAATTTCTTAAATTGGACCCACCCAACTGGACGACATGTAGGCTTATGGCTGAAGGCCAAATTTTTGAAACTTCGCTCTCGAAGTCTTGCAGTGCATGATGGCACTTGAAAATAACCGGGGATGAAGGAATGTACTAGCCATGAGCACGTATTCAGCACAAACTTCTCGTAAGTTGAACAAGCCTGAGCCCTTACTAATCACAGTCTTTTAAGCGTTTGACTATCACAAAGCAATCTTTGCTGCAGAATTGGTCTTTATCCGTGTTAGCGCAATGTAGTGTAGCACTTTGCCATGGCTGATTACCCTTCAATACTTGCCACATTTGTTGAAGCGCTCATGAGAGCTTCACATAGCCTGCTGGAAGTTTTGACATTCCGTCAGTTTTGCTCTGTCGTCTTTGCTTGAATACCCTTTCAAGGGACCGTATCAATGAGAACGTAAACTCGGTACCCGGTCTTGAAGGCACAGTTCACGATAATTTTGAGGTACCCGTTTTTATTCGAAAAACGGAAGTATGGGTTGGGAATAGTTCACCGATAGTTAAGGAAGCTAGAAAATCCGCCAATTTCGAGAAAAATAAGGCTCCACAAAAGTAGAGGAATTAGAATTTGGTCAAGATTACCACGACGGAAATAACACGGAAGAGGTATTCGGACGAGATTTCATCCGTCGCGACTGCACAAAGAGCTGACTACATTAAGCAAGAACTGTACAGAACTGCTGTCAGTTCACGATGCTTATCGCTATTGGTTAATGATGATGAGCTTGGGCCTCTTTCATGGGCTCTCGTCGATCGGTGCAGCCTTACAGTGCCGGTGAAACTCGTCCGAGGATACACACGGTACAATATTTGAGCCTTTATAACGCCCTGACTAGGACGTTTTCCGACCGAGTAGCGCTAGATATGGTATACGAGGGAGGATCCAACTCATCCTATGGGGAATCTCAGAAACCATTGTTATCATGAGCTGTGCTTTTACCAGGTGGTTGAACCGCATCACTGCAGGAGAGACTAGCATCCAAGGTGACGCAAGCATCTTCGAATAGTTCAGTGTGCGTGAAGGGACCCGTCCAAAATGTGTTCCTGAACACAGAGTAGATAGTCGCAGCTGTTGCTTACCCCTATTAACTCCGGCATTTAGCCAGCACGGTTAGAAAAGGATATCCATAACTCAGGAGGAAAGGGGAGGGGGAAAGATTACGCACTTCGAAATTTCGCTTTGAATACCGTCAAGAATTCACCAACTTTGCTTGATCCCATGTTGTTCATCATCGGAGCAATCGCCTCTTTTGATTACCATGTGCTCCGCATTTCCAAGCTCACCTTTGTAGGAAGAAAGTCCGTGACTAAAAATGATCCGAAAACAGCAGGCACTGATTTTTTTAGAGTCACAACTTCCTGATTTATAGACAGTAATTTATAGGCAGTAAGGAGGCATCAGTAATTTGCTTAAAAGATAAGGGGGGATTATTTATCTCTCCGATGAATATATTTGAAATATTTGATTAATTGAGGAATTCTGAAAAATGAGCACACATTGGCTTTTTTTCTGTCTTTTACCACCTATTGACTCAGCCTGAGTGTTTTCGTAGACTAGCTTCTCTCAGCTTTCATTTATATGGTACTTCGAAACATCAGCTGAAGGAGAAGAGCTTTAATTTCTTTGCTACCTCGAGTCCCTGCATTCGGGAGTTTCTGGAATCGCAATCCACGAATTCTTCGAGAAAGGCATCGAGCAACTGCCGAAACAGCGGGCACAAATGATAGAAAACAGCGAAGTTGTCCTGTTAGTGGAGTAGAGTTATCCTGTTAATATTTTTGGGTTGCCGGTTTTGAGCCGGGAAGATGTAGGGTTTTTGCAAACTGACTGAAGTGGAAAATGTGCCGTGTGAGGTGTTCTTGAGTCTGTACGGTGATCTTAATGTTGGATAGGCTCAGGATGAATAGTAGTAGGCCTATTTATAATACATTTTCCTGTCAAATGTGGAGTCCATTAATGTCTGTTCAATACCAAAAGTGTTTCATTGAAAGTGATTAATGTAATTTAATGTAATTGTAATTAAATGCAACCGTTCCATTTTTGGCGGACATGGTGTATTGGCAAGTGGTGCAGCATCACACGCGTGTGGTAATGGTAGGGTTCGAATCCGAGACCGATATCCGCTTTGGCCAACCAAGCCTTCATCTCTCCGGGGTCGGTAATTTGGTACCAGACTCGTCTGGAAGGATAAAAGCAGTGACTTGTACATCGTTCATTACAAGGGTCACATATGTACGCATTCATTACTTCACTACGATGATGAGATCTACTACAGAAAACTCTCTCAGTCTGATGAATCCCCATTCCCGGAATGACTACGTTTAATTAATGTTGGCTGATTTTTGCGAAAACCGAATAAGTTCCTGTCGCGATTTTCAGGAGACACCGCTTAACTTTCCATACCTTCTCCTATTACTCAACTAATACTACAATTAGAAGCTTAACCAAGCAGTTTGCCGCACATACGTGTGAACATCACTGCGATTTATGTGTTGAGCAGTCGACTCTGAGTAGGCGATAAGCTCAATCAAATTTACTTGGAAAGCTGCAATGCTGATTTCGTCAACTTCTTTGTCTTCCTCTTCGAGGCCACAGAAATCCAAAAGTTTGAAAGTTCCAAGTCAAAGTCCACAAATTCACCTCAGCCGATTTCTTCCGCAACTGAAATGACGATCTTATTTTCTCTTTTTTTCCGGTGATCAGACCACTCCTTCTCTACTTGAGTTGCCTTTGATCATGTTGTTACTGAGTAGCTATGGGTAGTGGTAACACGAGATGAAGTAACTGATCTATTTCGTGCTTGGCAAATACTTCCTGTGGCTCTTCAGGGATTGACGGTAGCTCTTTATGAATCAGAGCAGGACTACAGTACACCCTTCAGAAACAGTGGCACGCTTTGGCACATCGCTAACTAGCTTTCCAGCTCAAAATCGATCCGCATACTTGATCATTTACGGGAGCGAAACTACCACTAGTCCCTTTTACATGGTCCATAGAATGTTTTTGGTCCAGAGCAGTCTAGCTAACTTTCGCCACTTAATTTGCGTGCTTTTTCGCACATAGTGGAGAAAGGTTGGTTGCCCGTTCCATTGCGGACACAGCAAGCTTTTTGAGAGTCTCACAAGGATGGTGATCTTTAGGCAAAATCCCGGCTTCGAGTGGAATTCGAGCACTTGTGCTTTCCAGGCAATGTGCTCTACCTGACCTACCTTATCTGTTTATCGAACTTTAAATCTTTTGAGGTTGGCCAAACCTACTTGTAGGCTTTGCGTCTGCACTCAGTTTTATTCAGAATCGTAGTGGCGTTGGGATGTGTATGTGGCCCAATCAAGTACTTATGTAGGCCAGAGGCCATATGATATAGAAACTAGCGTTTACTTCTTTCGAACGAGTCCCGTTGAAAGTCAGAGTCTCAACTGAGTGGAAAGTTAGACCCCAAATCTGACCTTAAAGGGTTTGATTTGGAAGGTTGCGAAACGAATGACCCCCAAGCCCATGCATGTGCAGTTTAAATATCTAGACAAAGCGCCTGATCTAATGCCAGAGCATCGTTTGAAACTCGACGTTTACGATTGTATGTGGGTATAACTTAAATCAAAGATCGTAAGAATGCATCCGTATTATTGAATACCGATTTATGCCACCAATATTTCGCCGCGGTGCGCGAGGCCAAGGACACAGGAGGTTATCGAGCTATATGTGTAACTTTGCACTCGGACTGAACCCAATCCTGCACGTGCTACTTATCATTTACGTTAACGAGACCTCGCCTGCCCTCGTCTTCTTCATCCCATTGAAAAGACGAGGAAAAGCGCAGCTTCGATAACGTAAGGGATGATGAGGGCGGAATCGATGCCCGCCTAGGCCAACCAAGCCTTTTACCCTCCAGGGTCGATTAATTGGTACCAGACTCGTCTGGGAGGATAAAAGCACTGACTTGTACACCGGGTGGCCACCGCAATTCATTGTATAGGCCACATACGCACTCATTACGCCACTATGATTCTGAATGGATGTCGAGTGCGGGGGCGCATCCCTCAGACGGGATTGATTAACGCCAAAAGCTTTATCCTTTATTATTATTACTATTAATATTTATGGGGGACAATATTTATGTTTATGTAGAGGAGGTCCTCGAGAACCAACCATCTTTAGAGACTCTCCAAAACATCTTCAAGTAACCAAAAACACATCATTCATGCAAAGGCACGCAAACGTTTGCTGAGCTGAAGCTTTCTGGTACTGTTGTCATTGGCTGTCTGAGAATGATCGAGCCTTACATTACTTATTTTTATAGATGATAGATAGAAGTTGAAATGGGAAGGGGTAATCCTTGTTGTGGTTCATGGAATTTCGGTTCACTGTGAACATGATCGAGTGACACCGTCAATTTCGCTTGGTGGCTTCTGAAGAGCTCGTTATTTTTTCGAGTCTCGAAAAAGTTCACCAAAATGAACACGATGGAAACCAACTCGTGGGAGTACTCACCGCAGATAAAGAACGATCTGTTACATTTGCCAGAGCGGCCGACTCATTTCACTACTTGGTCTTTGGAGCGCTTCAACTTTTAAAATGAATAGGTAGTGGTGGTATTCTGTCCTTGTAGCACAGTCAAAAGCTGGAAGAAACTTAGTTGAAGAGAAGTAAGCGAACCCATGAATTGTTCTTCTCCTCAACAGCCACACACGTCATTGGAGTGTGGTGCATTACTCCATTTCGGGTCACAGTAGTAAGATGTATATCATTACCGATTACCAGGAATCCGATCTTACTGATAAAGTTCAGGAATATGCTTCTGCTCAAGAAGATGATTCCCCTTCAATAAAACGAACTCGTGAGAGTGCTTACTGCAAAGAAAGAACGATCTGTTACATTTGGACCATCTTCAGAGACTCTCCAAAACATCTTCAAGTAACCGGTCGCACACGCATGCCACTCGACTCTCCTAGGCTATGCTCTGATTCCATGAAACTTCTCGAACTTTAAAGGACTCTTTTGTTTGCTTGTTTGTTTGTGTGTCTCCAGGCTCGGCTTTTGAAACCTCATCATGTTCATTGTTTTTTCGAGTAAATTTAGTTGTGGCTTTCAGGTTCAGCATTTCGACCGTCGAAGAACCTTCCAAACATAATTTTTCTTTATCCAAGTGCAAGACACGTTATCCGCGTTCATGGTGTAATCCTGGTGAGCGAGTTTTTTTAATCTGCTGATAGACTTACTGCTGAGGTCCGGGAAATGTTAACTTCATCACTGCAGTGTTCGTGCTTTTGAGGGGCTAATATTAGCATCCTTATCTAAAACCTCTCATGATCCGGGAAAGACTGTTATCAAAAAAAAAAACAATGGCGTTGAGCATACTGGAATCCACCCAGAGGTACGAAAGACTCAATAGTTCTGGTAGAGAGAACTACTATGTGATTTCACCTAGCTTCTGTAAGATCCCCACTTGAAGCCCCTAACATGTCTGAAATAGCTGCAGACTTTTCAGGTTAAATGCAAAGTTGTTTTGCTATGACGCCGAGTAATTTCGGATCTGTCTATCGTCGTCGTCTGACGTTTAAAATTGACTTTCTGCATGTCATTCCAAATAGGATGTGCCCATGTCGCAATATTGCACACAAAATGCCGATGACAAGGTCGAATGATTCACAGTGAACGGCTGTTGAGAGAAGATGGAGAAATTGAGCGTCGAACCGAGAAATACCAAAGCGTCCTAATATGAAAGGCATGTTTAGCGAGTAGACCTCTTATCCTTTATCTTCCTGGAAGGATGGGTCTGCAACGGATCACCAGGATGCTTTCCTGGACAAAAAATTACCATCCTTCCTAGGTTCTTTGCCACTAGAGGGATTTTAACGTCCAGTAAGCGCGTGGTACAGTAACCTTCTAGTGTCCCAGGAAAAAGTGTCCCACGAAGAAAAAATAAAGAGAAAGCGCTCTTCTTGAGATGCTCCCTACCTGTTACCTCCCCATGTATTATGCAACGCTTGGAAGCGTAAGTGGTACAATGACTTATAGTGGCCAGGCGATATACAAATCGGTAGTTTTTTCCTCCCAGTTGAGGCTGGAAGAAGCAACCCGTTCTTGAGGATGGAGATCTAGGCGGTACCATTTTCGATCTTTGAACCATGCATGTGATAGTGCGCCACTCGCCACTGCACCACGTAAATACGCCCTAGTCATAATATAAAGGATGAAGGTTGGAGTTTTTTGACGCCTTTCAATCCCGTCTGAGAGATGCGCCCCGCACTCGACTTATATTCAGAATCACAGAGGAGATTTAAATGTGTGCATGACCTTTATAGTGATTTGCGGTGTCCAACCAATGTACAAGTCAGTGCTTTCATCCTCCCATACGCTGGTATCAATTAACCATCCCTGGAGGTGTGGAAGGTTTGTCTGGCCTAGGCGGATGTCTGTCCGGGATTCAAACTCGTGACCATGCGTGTGTGAAGGGCGCCCCTTGCCACCACCTCCGCCCCGTTACCAAACAGGCATTAAAAAACATTTTAGAACGAAAGCGCTGTGAAGGCGGGTTCACTCGTGCTCCGGAATGATGCAGAAAATTGCAGTAGAGAATTCATCACCGACAGGTGTTTTTGTCGGATTTTTTTTTGATAGAAACAAATGAGATCTCTCCAAACACGCATTTTTCTGTGGCTTTTCTCGCAAGCCCTCATCATCACAACACAACAGTCATGTTTTCCGAGCATGTTGTTTTATTGAATTATTTCTAGACTGATTAATTGTTTTTTAATTCACACGACATTGTGATCCCATTATCACCATATTATGATGTTTATTGCCATTGGGCACGAAAACATGAAGAATACCTAGGGTTTACGCACAAATAAATTGCATACTGTTATGTGGGAATTCTTGGGAGAATTATTTTTGGGTAGTATTTACAGCATAGAAGTTCTGAAAACTGATCAAGAATCGCTTTTTATAAAAATGTGCAGGCTTGAGGTGGTGTAGCGGCAAGTTACAATTAGATGGATTTCGTCCAAACCAAAGAGGCTCTTCATCCCTTCGAGATCGATTTGTTGGTATCAGACGCGTTTTGTAGAACGAAATCCCTGACTTGTACATCGACTGGCCACCGTGGTCTATTGTATAAGCACCATAAAGTCTTGGGCGTTAATCAATCCTGTCTGGGGGATGCGCCCACATATTTGACTTGATCGTTGTGACGCATTGAAAGATGTATGACCGAATGAATTGCGGTGGCCAGCCGATGTACAACTCAAAAACTTTTACCTTCCCGGACGAGTCTAGTACCAATTAATGGTCCCGGAGGGGTGGAACGCCTGGTTGACCTAGACGGATGCCGATTCGAGATTTGACCCCGTGACCTTGCATGTGAGTTAGCGCGCCATTTGCCACCATACTACACCATCCACCATAGGCTGCATTCATAATCCATGATTCGGCCCACGAGGGAGCGAGTGAGCGAGCGACCGATCGAGTGAGCGAGCGACCGAGAAAACAGGACGGCGCTTGCCCCTTTTTTTACAACTGAACCTTGTTCGATACCGCCAGGCGAGCAGCCCCCGGTCGCTCGCTCGCTCGTTCGATCGGTCGCTCGATCGCGGGCCGAATCGTGGACTATGAAAGCAGCCCTACACATTCAAAGCAACAACGGCTCTGAGTCTGAGTCAAATGCAGTAGCGCTTTTCAAAAATAGGATTCACCAACGTCATGAAACTTCCAGACTTTTGTGCAAACCTGTCAGTTATGTGTGTAAGCCTGTCTGTGAAGAAGTTCCTTCTGGAATCATCTTCTGAAATCTTCTGAACCTTCTGTCTTCGGTGTTTTCGTTCAAGCAACAATACAGATTCCATCACTTTCACAAATTTCCTAGTAGCTACCTTATAAAAATCACTGATAGGATTCAGCATATGGAAGATCCCGCTATTGGAGAGTGAGCTCAAGCCCCTCTAGTAATGCTGATGATTCTAGGGTTTCCATGAAGTCCCATACGTACAAGGTGTATATACCCTGCTCGATCTCAAGAACTCTGTTTGCCAACATCCTCTGGAGCTCTTGCCTGTTTGTGGAGGAATTATTGAATCCTATTCGAATAGGTATAAACCCAGTGGAAGGAATTTGGTTCAAGGGCCAGTTTGCTGTAAATTCACACGGCTCGGAAACCCTACAACAATGATCCCTCGTGAGGTTGTGAGCAGAAAATTGGAATAGTATTGAAATCCGGTACTTTTTTCTCTTATATCTGAATATTATTGCATTCTGCACAGACTGAAGCATAGACGCTTCCTTTCTTTTTTCAATTTTTCAATTCAATTTCCCCCATACAATCCAAATCACGCTCAATTGAGTAAGCGGCTTTCACCTTGCACTCCGCGCACTTCATCTTTCTCTTAGTTGGAAAAAACCGGTGTTTTCCATGGTCCATTTTCTAAGTTCTTTCTGTTTTTTGGATAAATAAGGCTCCACGTCTGGAGGGGTCGGGTTGGACCTGCTTGGTGGTGGGTCGATGCCAATCGACCCACCATTCAGCCATTTCGGTATGGAACAAAGACGAACGTGAACATCAGCCACTGCACTGACCAAGTGCCACTTCGGATTGCTCGACCTTTTCGAACTGAATTTGACAATTTCAAAGAAATTAGCTGATACTAAACACTTTTTTTCAGTTGTTCCAGTATATCAAATCGAGTTGGTACCCGAGAATTATTGAGGAGCTCTGATTAAAGGCACAGTTTACGGCGATTCTGAGGTATCAGCTCAGTGTGCAGAACAGTGTAAAAATGGCGAAGAAATCGCGAAAATTGGCGGATTTCGAAAATTTTGAAGCCTCCAAAAACGTAGTGAGGAAGGGGTTTGTACGAGACTACGTATCTGTAATCGTTTGGGTGTCTCCCGCAGAGACGTACTATTCCTCGGCCTCCTTACGCTTCATTGTAAACTGTGCAGCCTTAACGAGGCCGTAATAACACGGCCATTTTCGGGGTGTGTCGGCCAAGCCGTTTTTGGAGCCTTAGTGATGCTCTGTTGAAGTCGTTTCTCAACCGGACGATGCCTTATTCTTGGGGTACACAGGCTCATCGCAGTGGGAATCTCACGAACCTTTTTCAATCATGAATTGTGTCTTCAAGAGACTTAAAAGAGCCCAGTAGTGAAATGCAGTGACTTCCGTGATCGCAGATTTTTCGGAGATTTTTTGAAACTTCTTATGAGTTATTTCTTGATTTCTTAAATTTTCCCGAGTGTTTTCCGATCTATCGATGTCATTTCCGCGAGAACCGAAGGTTGGCAGTACCAATGGCAACTAGAGTTTTGAGCGGTGAACACTTTCTGAAATCACTGTTATTGAGGAAATCGAATCTTTGCCCGAATTAGCAAATCGAAGAGGGCCTGGGCCCAAAATTCCTTCTGTTCCTCTCACTTTAATTACCCTTGAAAGATTTTTGCGTGTGTGAGATGTACATGTCCGAAATAACATTGCCGACATTACTTCAGCTTTATTATTGCCAGGATTAATAACAGACTTTAAGGATGTAATTATTTACTGATACAAATCATCACTTCGGTCTTCTAATTAATGTATGCTTGGGCAACGGGCGTTCATGTTTCCTGAAATGAGGCAAAGGGCAAAAGTACTTGAGTAAGCTCTTGGATTGTTATTTCGTATAAATTACTTCGGGATGTGATCGAGAACTTCAAAACTCGTTCACCTCTCATTAGAACAATCTCCCACAGTTTCTGAAGTGCAAGGGCGGAGGTATAAAATCGGGTGGGGCCGATACAAAGCCATGAATCAACGCCTGAACAGTGCTTCTCCTTTTTCAAAGGTTCATCTGAGATGGGTGAAGAGACTGGCTTGTACATCGGCTTGTCCCACAAATCACTCTATAGACTAATTCGTATTCAAACACCATTATGGCTTCAGGTATAAGCTAAATGCTTGGGCGTTTTATTAAACGGCATTGAGCATCAATGTTTTGGACCTTTTATATTTCTCCTTTTCTTTTTCTTTTTAATTCCCACCATGTTTGATTTTTCCAGGACTCAAAGGCGCGTTCCGTGTTCTGAAGACACCCTCTAAAATCTTCCGGCGTTAATCACTACCGTCCAAGGGATGAGCCCTCTCATTCGGCTCCAACCCAGACCGTTGTGGTTGGTTGAATGCGTGTTCGGCCTATCCAGTGACAGTCGTCAACCAATGTGCAAGTCAGTGCTTCCATCCTCCCAGACGACTCTGGTCCCAACTAACTGATCCCGGAAGGATGGATATACTGGTTGCCATAGGCAGATATCCGGGATTCGAACTCTTAATCATGCATGCATGTGTGATAGTGCACCACTTGTCACTGCACCACACCCGTCTTTTTGATAGCCTATCTAAAATGCCAAAATTTAAAGGACCGTCGAGAACTTGAGAAGTGGATTTTTGTCCAAATATTATTCTCGGATACTCATTTGAATCTATCATCTGTTCTTCTTATCGGCATCACCTCTACTGCTTCAATTTTGAGGGGTGGAGCTACCTGCTCAGGCTTTTCTCTCGAGCGGTTTATTCTAATTAGTCTCTTCCGAGCCATTTTCCTTCGCTAAGGCGCCTTCTGTCGTCTCTGCAGTTGCCCTTCCTTCATAACCCTCATCGTGGCCCTTTCTGGTTGGGCTTCAGGGACGAGCTCAGCCGTTCATCACCATTTTATAACAACACTTATAAATAAAATTATAATATTTATTCCATCGAGCACTACAAGTCAAAAACTTACAAACTGCTAATGTTTCGTTGGAACCAAATCGTAGGAAAAGGCAATCCGAAATAGTTTTTGGATGCCAGCTTCTTGGGTACCTGATTGCTCTGCCGAACTTAGTGGCACATCTGCTGAAGTTTCCCTTATTACCTATATAACGATTTTTCCAGAATTTCCTCAGAAAACAGTCTTTCTAATTCTGATAGTGTACCTTTATTCTTTCCGGGTACAGGTTTACCGAAATTAACCAGAGTATCGTTGGTAGGGGCGGAGGTGGTGTATGCAAGTGGCGCACTTCACATACGCACGGTCACGGGCTCGAAACCCGGATATCTGCGTAGGCCTATCAAGCCTTCCATCCGTCCGGGGTCGGTTAATTGATACCGGCCTCGTCTGGGAGGATAAAAGCACTGACTTGTACATTGGCTGGTCACTCCAAGTGATTGTATGGGCCATATACGCACTCATTACGCCACTACGATTCTGAATGGAAGTCGAGTGAGTGGCGCAACCCTCAGATATGATTGACTGACGCTAAAAACTTTATCCTTTATCCTTTTATTGTGGGTTGGGTACGAGGGCGGACGTGGTGTGGATTGTTCACGCTCTATTCATTTCTTATTCGTCTTCCTTTTTTGTTTTATTCATTTTCTTTCCCTCGACATGCCTCATAGGATTACAACAAGCTCCCCCTCTAGACGGAAGTCTATGTCAAATCAACTAAATTGAGCGTATTCCTTGGACATTACTTGATTTCCGAGCCATTTCAGTTCGATGCTGCTGTTTTCTTGGGATAATTTGCGGTTTGAATGTTATCGTAAGAATGGGAAATTCTCTAGAGAATAAGATTTGCGTGCATCGTTAGGAAAATAGACAGCGTAATCAGACAGTAGCCATTAATGAACCACGAGCCATACATTCGCATTAACCAAGGACAGACCTCCCTCGATACATCTAAGGGCGATAACAGGAAACGTGTGGAGTTTGCACTTTTCATTGACCTATAACATGGAAATGCTGGAAGCAATAAAAAAGGGCAAAGCTCCCGTGTACGATGTACAGAACCCACTGGAGGATCTGTTCGCTATAGGACCGCTTCACTTTAGGGATCAGGAACTTTGTAAATACGGCCTTGGTGGTCCCACAGTGCTTATGAGTCTCGCAACTAATTTTAGCTCGTCTTTTTCATCTGAGAATTTTTGTATTCTGTGGCAGTTGATTTGTAACACCTCCCCTGCCTTTTCAGAGTTAAATCTTCACCTACAGTCATAACTCATCATCAGCTCAGCAGTTGGGTGCCGTCCCAACCCTGATTTCTAGGTAGTACCAAGTGAGTAGTCGCACATGATATCATGCAGACCAGTTTTTTCTTGAATTCTTGCCCACGTAATTCACTTTGGTTCGCCGGGATACCTCACCTTCCTTTTGTTAATCCTGAATACACTGAATTGTAAAACGTAATGAGAAGTTTTTTCTTCTTTTCTTGCAGAATTAGAATTGATCTCGAGCGATTTTTCAAAGAAAAGTTGCCTTACAGGCTTTTGATGGACAACCGGTCTATGTTACTGTCAGAATCTGTACCCCCTACTCCGGCGCCCCACTCGTATATGTAGGTATTGTAAAATGCAATTCACTTCTGATGGATGGTAGGGTCCGGCTCAAGAGCTTCCAGTTAAGGATTCCCTTCCTGCCACTGTTCCTTTCTTTCACTTTATGAGTATTTCCCAATTAGCCTACATTCGATTGAGAATACATAGATTGGTTGATAGAACTTTGCTCTCGAAGCAGCGGCGATTGAACAGAATTCGATCTCAGTGGGTTTCCTGTTGGATTTTCCTGCAACGCATGGTAAGCAGACTTCATTTTCTCGCACCTCTGCTTCCATCTTTCTATTTGCAAGCGCTAAAGACTATAGTAACAGGGTAAGGGAATACTTTTTTCTAGAAACGTATACAGCCATGATAGAACGAAAACCGTTGTAAGTATTGCCCTGAGGTCATGGGGTTAAGTATTTGGAAAATGGAAACTTCATCTTATCGGAGTTCTGCAGAGCCCGCACTGACTTAGGATTGAAGGCATTGTCGTGGTCAACCACGACTTCTCCGTCCCCCCTGTCTTATCATCCGATTATTGTATCATCACACCCTCACTCGTTGACATTCCTATAGTTCTTATCTTGCTTCATGTGCCTTCTTAGTTAACCACCTGTGTGCACAGCTGTAACATCTGCAATGTCTATGTACGTATATAAGTGCTCGGAGGTGTTGTAGAACATGCTTCGCTCAATAAACGGCTACCACTGAACTATCGACACAATTTTGGTGCATCGGCCAAAACAAGGTACGTTTGGAATCAAGGTACGTTTGGAATCAAGAACGGACAAGATCGGATCGTCACCCGCAGAGGTGAAGACAAGCAACCCGCAGAGGTTCACTACCCGCAGAGGTAAAGACAAGGAACCCACAGAGGTTCAGCACCCTTAGAGGTGAACATAACCTACTCGCAGTGGTAGGATACAGCAGAGACTCGGCACTAACAGTGGTGCACAGTCTACGTCCATAAAAGTACAGGCGTAAGGCACTAGTACAATGCAGTCCATCATCTACGGTAAACCGATACTGCACAACGTTCTGACGCTGAAGTCGCTCATTGCGAACTTCCAGATATACACAGCTGCGCAGACTTACTCAGGTAACTCGGACGAGACACGGTATGAGGAAACATTGCAAGCAATAGACTTGATAAAAGGAAGTATGTCACAGATTGACGCTGCAAAAACGAGCTTGCAAACGCTAATCGAGCAAATGAAAGAAAGCTACGACAGCACCAAGAGCAAGGAAGAAAAAAAGATCCTTCTTCAAGACATAGAGAAGATCGAGGAAGAGTCTCACTTCAATGACGTGATTAAAGAGGCTACCGATCTTCACTTCATGTTGGGAACACGCCTAACTGAGGCCATCAGCAACGGAAAGATGCTAGAGCGTAAACTAGGCATCTATGGCAAAACAGGACCACATACGGCGCGGTCCACGAATGACATCCACGAAGGGCCTCCAGGTTGGGATACTGAGAACGAAGCATCCAGACAGCCTTCTTTCACTGCTCCCGCAATCGCACCACCTAGAGTAAGTGTGCCAGTCTTCACTGGGAAGGAAGAAGAGTTCCCAGAGTTCTGGGCTGTCTATGAACACCTCGTACACAACAACCCGACACTCAGTACTACCGAAAAAATGCTCTTGCTCAAGGAAAGCCTTCATGGCAAATCGGACAAGTCAATTCGCGGTATACAATTGATCCCTCAGAACTACGAGTGGATGATCAAAACCCTACACAAGAAATATGGCAATAAGCCTGCCAACAGGGCCCGTATAGTACAACAACTGAATGAGTTACCACGAGCCTCCCGAACAGCGGAAAGCTGTGAGAAGGTGTTTGACGACATATGCATGCTTCTAAATCAAATGTCCTCTACAGGACAGAATATACGAGTTTGTAAAGACGCCTTATGGACAGAGGCGAAACTAAGCAAGTTCCCTAAAGACATTGTAGAGCCGGTACTACTTAAAATGCGAGAACACGACGATCTGACAGTGGATTCCATTCTAGACTTCATCAGCGGCGAGATATCCGCCAAGGCGTACGTGCAGTCAAGACTCCGACCCTATGATCCAGCAAACCGAGAGAGTGCGTATCGCGCAACACAACTCTGCGTAATTTGCGAAACTAGTAGCCATTCCACATGGCAATGCCAATCCAAGCTGCCCGTAAGCAAGAAACGAGACATCGTAGCTCAAAAGCGCCTCTGCTGGAAATGCCACCCACCACACTCGCCCGTCGTCATCTCTTCTCCCGGCTAATATTCTCCTGCTGACACTCGACCTTCTCGCCTAGATCGACATATTCATTCCTGCCGCAGTGCCGCTCTCGTCGACCTTTATTCTGAGCGGCACCAATTCCTACTGCTCGTCATCCTACTCACTTCCCCTACGCAATGGTATGACTAGCAGTGTTGGTGGAGTCGCGGTTACTGATGGTTCCTATGTCGTCTTCGAGCGAGCAGTATGCAGTGCGCCGACGCCGGCTGGAAGATATGACTGATATTTTATGCCTTTCTTGTTTGGTTATATGTTTAATTCTGTAATGGTTAGTTCTTACCTTTCCCGCGGGCGGAGTGTCGTGGTCAACCACGACTTCTCCGTCCCCCCTGTCTTATCATCCGATTATTGTATCATCACACCCTCACTCGTTGACATTCCTATAGTTCTTATCTTGCTTCATGTGCCTTCTTAGTTAACCACCTGTGTGCACAGCTGTAACATCTGCAATGTCTATGTACGTATATAAGTGCTCGGAGGTGTTGTAGAACATGCTTCGCTCAATAAACGGCTACCACTGAACTATCGACACAGGCATGCCGAAAATAGGGAAGCTCCAGATTACTTTTCTTGGCCTGTACCATTCAAATCTATTCATGAGTCACTAAATGAATCAATCTTGTTGATGAATCAGTCCATTACTCACCCAGTCGAACTAACCTTACCAAAATCCCCGGCTATGATAGCTCCCCATGTTTCAGTTCTATGAAGCCCTTTTTCGATAGTTTTTGCGTCAAAATTATTTCCTGTCTTCAAATTACAACTGTAAGAATAGTTTGTTCGTGGTGAAGCCACTTGTTTGGTTAGTTTTTGGTGCAGATAATCGTCCCCACTCCAAAAACACGAGACTTTGTTTATCAGTTGCCGTGTACTTATCGATAGGCTTGCTATGTTCGACGCCGAAGTTGGGCAGATTCGCCGCTGGGTTGATGATCGTGGAAGCGCGACAGAAAACTCTTTGCTAACCTGTATGATGAGGATGGATTTTGTTCAGGGACAGCGTAGCAGTTTACTGAAAGTACTGGTTAGACCGCTGAGATGTTGGGCAGAGCGTAGTACTGCTAACGAATACAAAACACCAGAAAATCGTCGAAACCCACTTACTTTATTGGAAAACCAAACCGGAAAACTGTGAAGACAACAGTTTTGATTTTGACGATGACAACATCAATGCAAATCTTGAAGGTCTTAGAAGCATAAGAGCAAATTTTAAAGTCAAACAGCTGCAGTGATTGCATAGAGTTTTTCTAGTTCCGCACAGATGTTGTCCACTTTCCTCGCGCCTTCTTCCAGCCTGGAGTTAGAATTGGTTCTTGAATCGTTGCCCACGTATCTTCTAGCCCAGTTTTTTGATCGGGTTTCTGTGTCCCTGATGTGCTGGTTTCGTGGCGTCCTACCCTTTTTTACAAGGGTGACCCACATGAAGTGTGACGCAGAAAACTAGCACCAAAATTATACAGATCAAACCAAATAGGAAACTATCACTCCTACACAATCATCACAGAATTGTAAACAACATATCACTTCTTGCATGCAGAATGACCATCTTTCGCTTTAATGCAAACATCCAACCTCATTCGGACGTTTTCAAGAATGCGCGCAATCACTTTCACCCCAGGCTTCTACAAGAGCACTTTCTTTCAGAGGATCCTAAGACCTGTGTTTGAAAGCGCAGGCTTTTTGCTCCAGAATCGACTACACACCAAAATCCAAAGGGTTGAGATCGGGGAATTCGAAGGTCAAAACTGCTTCGCCCCAAAAACCAGGAAGCGTGGTTTCACAACATTGCAGCATCTTCTTTGCGCTGTAGGCTGGTGCCCAGTCCTGTGGAAGGTTTAGCTGACGTTCATCGCGTTCCTTTACACCCAAGCGATTCCCGCTTCCTGCAGCCCAGAAGCCCATTGGTTGATTTTTTTATTGCCCGTCACACTTCATGTGGGTCACCCTGTACCTTCTATGGCCGTCTTGTTCTGATATAAAGGTCCTCCTGTTCACTTCTGTTCATAGATCTTGCAGCAGTTCGGCACTCTAGTTACGGACTGATCCTACCTTTCACTCCTTGAGAAATGTGCGACCTATTCGTGTTGCTCAAATTATTATTGTGTCTAAGCAGTTAGGAAAGGCCAACTCTCTTGTGCTCGTCTAAGAAATGCTGCTTTTGCACTGAGGGGTTCGACTAGGTAATTTTTTTAATCAGATGCTACGTACCACTTTCAGACCCCTCATTAACACGATTTGTTTGAATAGCTTTATTGCATGGTAAAGCTGCTGAAGCCTGTCACTGCTATCATTGTGGTTGGAGAAGGTCTGCCAAGCATCAAAGATTGCCTTTTCTAGCAGAGTTGCCCTTCTCTTTCTTAGGGTTTCTTCTATCACATTTTTGCAAAGGTCTGCTTAGCATAGGCAACGGTAGTGCCGGAGAAAGCAGAGCTACATCTATTCAATCGCAAACGTCCATCACTCAAGCTGTCATATCGTCATAACAGTCGCCTTTGAACCGGGTGCGTGTTGGCAAGGAACCCTTTACTGAAAATGTCCTTTTCCTTAGGACTCGAAACCGCTCTGATAAACCAGGAGGATCGAACTCGATATCGTCGGGGTGACCCAGTCACCCCGACGATATCGAGTTCGATCCTCCTGGTTTATCAGACCTCCAATATACAATTACAAGCTGCTGAGAGTATAGAAAGTCGCCGTCTTGGTAGGCCATGAAGCGGAGTGAGGTTTTGGTGGGATCTACAGTATAATCGCCTCTCTCTCCTCATTTCGAGATTGTTGTACTGAAACTCAACCAGGTTCAAATTACTGTCCTGGACATAGGGTGTCATGAATAGCTTGTCACGCTCCTACTCGAAAGCAGGGTAGAATCTGGGTGTTTTAACTGACTCACATACAGTGTTCAACTTCGAAGTAAACCCTGCGACTCTGTCTACAGAGGACATCTCGAAATACCTCTTATTTACCGTAGTTCTCAGTTTCTCGGAAGGAAGTGTTTGGTTGAACCGCCATACTGGATATTAGCCGGACTTACTCAAGCATGCATGCATATACTTGATAAATAAACATAAATAAGTTCATGTAGATAAATATGTACATATGTGTGAATGAGCCTACCTGGGATTTCCAGCCGCTAATAATAATAGAGCTACATACAGTCACATCAACCGGCTGGGACAGGGTCTTTAGTGAACAAATACGTAGAGCAGCACAAGAACGGAAAAGCTTGCCGTGGGTCGTCTTCAGCTCAGAGTACTCAACTTTATGAACACATGTTGGTAGTAAACCCAAATCTTACATCCTCACCATTGATGTACACATTCACCAGCTTCAAATCCACCTAGAAGGATTATAAATTGAGCAGATAGGTAATCGCGCTCCATTGTATTCACCAAATCAAATTCGAGTGCATTTACCTAGTATTTAATTCGCGTTTTGGTTTGACCTGGCGTTCGAGTCTTCTTTCTCTAATTTTTTCCAGTCTCGAAAATTTCATTTCTTCTTCTGTTTTCTCCCGCAAAATCCGATTTTCCATGATGAAAAGAATGAGGTCTGAAGACAGGTCTTGCCGTTCTGATCGTGAAGCTCGTAGCTGCTCCTCAAATCCGACTTTTAGAAATAGTTCCGAGGCTTTCAGAGGTGCAACCAGTTGTGTCAAGGCCTTTGAGAGAAACCCAGACAAACGAAAATTAAACTGGTAAAGGATTTGAAGGTTTTCGTGGAGGAATCTGTCACCACTGAGGACTAAAGCGTACTCTGCGGTCCTCTGTCCCTCCATAATTACGAGATGCATTGGACACTCCACGATATTCTACAGTTCACAGCATGCTATAGAAATGAAATAGACACTTGTTATCGATGGGCGCTTGTCCCTCCTACTTACTGCTGATTTTCCACCTGATCCAGAACGCTGCCGACGCTTTTATGGTTAAAATCTCTGTCCCGTACGTCAGGCCGTGCACTTTACCTCTCGCAGGTTCTAGGAGCGTTTCTTGGATTTGGCAAGATTCGAAACGGGGAAAGCGGCTTCAACTAGATGGAAGGCGAGGTAAAATGGGATCTTGAAAAAGTCCTTCTATTTTTAGAGGCTTATAAACGTCGAATAAAGTGGGTAGAAGGCTTCCCACCGGGATATTCCACTCACTACATGAAAAAGTCAGACGCACGGCATAAACGATTTTTTCTACCCATTTACCCCCCTCACCGTAACCACTACCTTCGTGTTCTTTATATTCTTTCGTGATTCAAAGACAGAATCCACTGTAAAGGCATTTCACACACGTGTTATAAACTTATCTATTTATATAATCCATAGCGCACGGTGAAAATCACCGCCTTTGAAGCCTTTAAGAAGACGAGAGCAAACGGGTCTCTACAGTGAGCACGGTGCCCGGCTAACACAAGTGCGGGTTCGAGCCCCGTTCGGGGCCCACCAACCTTGCCAGACTACCTTCAGAGTTACGCCTGTTTGGCTTTTCTAGCAAAAACGAAGGAATGAAGATTGTACAACCCTTTGCCCGACTCTCAAGAAGCACTGCTGGCAGATGGGATGCACCTGCGTATTCGTCATCTATCCAGAAACGCGTGTTCGAATGCTTATACAGGGTGCGCCATAAATATGGTAACAAAAATGTTGGCCTCCAGAAACCGTAGTTCATATCGATGCATGACCAATTTTTGTGAATTATTTACTGTGTATCATATCTACAAAACGAACACACCTTCATCTTATATAACCATTTCCTGTACTAATTATAGCTCGAAGACGCTCCGGCCACTCATCGACAGTGGCACGCTGAGTTTCTTGGAAAATTCCAGCCCGAGCTTTTTTCATTGATTTCTTAGGAGCAGCAACAGTGGTGCATTTTGAAGCGCAGGATTTCCTCTCCATCATGGACTATATCCAGCCACCCATCACATTGTGGTCCTGGAAATTCGTAGGAGGATTGCAAGCTAGGATTAAGTCGCGAACATCTCTTCAGCACCACCTTAATCTTTTCCCATTCGTAGGCAAGTGCGTCGCAGTTTTAAGTCGTACCCCCCGGAAAAATCTTTGACCCTCAGCTGCATCCTTCCAGGAAAAACCCTTCTTGAGAGGTTCGGATTATGTTTTGTACTTTTCTCGACCAAAATTGGCGATATCTCTCTGATGGAAGAGATTTCAGCAAAAACTACCATCAAAGAGGGAAAATGGCTATGATAGGTGATCTGACTCCACTCAACTTCTTCAGCACTCAAAGTGTGAAACATACGTATACTTTAGGTTCTCAACATTTCTTCCACGCTGAATTTCCTTTAGTCAGAAAAAAGTGTGTCGAAGCGCGTGCCGCGCGCAAGAAGCGCACTGCAAATGTTCTTTTCTTCCAGCTTCTTCTCGTCAAAATGCTTATAAGGCTTTCGAATTCTACTTCTATACAATTGTATACACTCAGGGTGGATTCTTCCCATCTGAGTAGAACATACAGGCGAATCAGCAGTCATTTTTCTCGTGTTTCTGTAGGTTCTGCATCATGCTCCTTCCCAAGAAATTGTGTTCGGAAAAAAGGTCGTCTAAGTGAAAAGACGACCATTCCAAGGTTTGTTTTTGACCTGTCTACGCTACGCGATTCAAGAGGCTGTCATGTGGGAAATGCTGAAACGGGGAACGATTCCGGCAAAGTATTACAAAGTGCGCGCAAAAACGAAACGGTTGGGTGGATGTCGGCGAGGCTCCATCGTTTTCCGAAATCTGACGAGTTGAGAGTACCGAAATAAATATGTGGGCTAAGATATATCGTGAACATAAGGGGAGGTGCAGTTTTGGAGAAACTCTCCAAACAAGGAAATTATGCACGTCCGAAAAGTTGTTACCATATTTATGGCGCACCCTGTACACCTAACCCATACAGGGCTCAGGTGGTGTAGTGACAAATGGCGCACTGGTCCAGGGTTCAGGCCCCGATGTTCGCCCAAGTCAACTAATTATTTTACATCCCCGGGGATGCATCATTGGTACCAGAACCGTCTTAGCGTAGCTGCCCTGACTTGAACATCAGCTGGCTACCACAAGTCATTGTATGCACAGGACACACACGCATCCAAATCGTCGATTCTGAATAGAAGTTGAAAGCGGAGGTGCATCCCAGGGATTGAATATCGCGGAACATTTTATCCTACATTCTTTATGGTCCATGCAAAGATTTCCGAGCGCTAGCCGATGTCCAATGTAATAATTGTATCCCCTAAGGTGAACTGGTGTAAGCCTGCCGGCGCAGGAGGGTAAAGAGGCTTGGTTAGCATGAGTATCGGTATCAAACCGAGAATCGATTGATCGTCGGATGTATGCTTGTCGGGGATATATCAGTTCAACTTTACCCCAACTCTGTTTTGGTAACTATTCGTTACCTGATAAGGTGCCTCTATAACTGATCCGTGACTGTACGGTAAGGTTATGGAGCTTCGAGTTGTGAAGCTGGCTGGGTTTGGTCTTACGTTGAGAAGCTAGAGAAGCGATAGTACACTTATGCTTGCTTTACCAAAATTTCTGCTTCAATAAATGGCATCATATCTGGCGTCTTCCATAGTATATATGGGAGCAACCGCATTCCGTGTCCTTGGTGATCCCATTACTGCGGTCTCTTCCACTAATTTGCCCCTCCCTCCCCGGTTGCGATTTCGCATCATTTGAAAACCTGCCCTATTCTCAAAGTCCAGGCCCCTACAGCTTTCAGGGTGCATCCGCAGGTTTTGCTTCAACTTTTCTAAGTTGTCGTTGGGCATTTACTTCCTGCACTTCCCATTCGGAGCCATATGATCCATTCCCTGCCTCGGCCGATTTCATGGACGAGATTTATTTCCCCCAACCTTGCCCTTTGCTCAAAAATGGAGCGTAATAGGGTTGCAGCCACTAAAGTAATCGAAATTGTGTTGGGACCACCCGGAGTGGTGACCGCACGAGGTGGACGGCTTCAATGTTGCCGTTTCTCTCCCCTTTACCAGACAAAGTTGGTCTTATTTGCTTTTTCTGACTCAGTACCTGGTCCATTCGATGTGTGACGAATGGGTTAGACGCTCTACTCGATTCCATTCCTATTTTCGTTATTTCTCCTCCCTCTCCTTTCAAACCCGTCTGGGGTGGCCTTTTGGTACATGGGAAACTGACTTGCGATGCTTACAAGCTCATCCTCTTCAGTTACTACATATATGTGATAGTACTTTGGCAAAGTACCAAGTCCACCCAATTCTCTTTAACCCTTCCGTTGGTTGTCAACTTACCCAAGCAGTAAGCCATGGTGTTCATTGCTCTGCTTCTGACAGTACCTATGATTGTACGGTTGGTTATTCCTCAGGGCGCCTTTCCTCAGGACTGAGGACCTTTCTTGTTTCCTTATGAAGCTATTATAAAAATTCGCCTTTCCCTCAAGTCATACTGTAGATGTTTGTCGTAGTGCAACGTACAGGAATACAATCTATAAAAATAGTCGTGATTCTAAAGTAATCAAACGTAGTAGCCCTAGAAAGGTCGTTGTTCACGAGTTCTTTACAATTCTCCGACCTCCATTTTACCAGTGCTATCAAGGAAATGCGCTTTCTACAAAACGAATTGAGTCCGAGGGTAAAATAGAATTCTCCTCGACAAATTTCAGTCAAATCCAATAAACTTTGCGGACATTCTCATGAAACATGGTGTTTTTTTTTCTCAAAGCACTCCCTTTGAAAAGTGCTTTCATGTGAGTAGACTTTCATTCACGTACACTCTTCCCAATTTCTACGCATGGGCCCTAGGGGCCATCGTACGTGTGTCGTGTCTGCTTTGAAAGTATATCCACGTATCGTCAACCTTTGGAACTCGTGTGGTAGGGACAAGGGAGGGGGGTCGATAAAGTACGTGCTACCTTTGGCCACCCAAATGACGTGAACGTGATTGATCGAATCGCAGAATACATCTTCAAAACGAACTTTTACTTTTGTTTTTTTAAATTTTGTTTTGTTTTTTTTATTTTTTTTTTGTTGGAGCCCAATGGAGCCCAACTAATGGAACCTCATTTGTTGTCAAAGGCACAATACCCCAAGGATACAGTTCTGTCTTTTGAACTAGTTTGTGTTAATTATTGTTTATTCAATTTTCGTACTGGACATCAAAATAAAAATAAAAGGTATAAAAGCAAAAATGAAAAATCCGTTTATCTATTTACATGACGGTGAATCACCGAGTTATTCCATCACTATTCTTGGAAATGAAGTGATTAACCTGATCTGCATCACTAGCCTGAGCCATTCTTTCAATCTGATGGTAAAGAAATGTAATCAAGGGTATGTTGTGATAATTAACAGTTGATTCGTTAGATTTGACATTCTTGCTATAATCGCTAGGTAAAGCCACTTCTTGGAGAGCCGCAACTTCCACGTCTGATAAGTTTCGAAGCCTTCAATCCCCAAATTTTTTGATCCGAGGCAAAGGCATCGGGGATTTCTCTTCCTCCCTTTTATAATATTAATAAAAATGATGATTTTTATGATGATCTTGATTGACTCGTTTCTAAATGCATTACGAAATTTGATCGCTCTTTGTTGTTTCCAGAGAGCTATAAAGCCGTGCACTCCGATTATTTACCACCTTTGCTTCACAGTCCTATCCGGGACACTCAGCAAGGAGATCCGTTGAAATGACTGTGCTGTAGATGGGCCAGGCATGAAAATTCAATTCTTGTGGTTCCAAAAATTCACTGAACCGCAAGAGAGACCAACTACATCCCAAACATCAGATGGGTGGTAAATTATGACTGCTTTCTAGTTTCTTGAAGACGTTCTCGTGTTTCGATGTCCGTCCAACTCATATAGACTCTACGATGCTCCCAGTAACAATGTGAATCGTGGTTCCTTCTGATCCATAAAAAAAGTCGAATTAAGCGGGAGTATTGCCCCCATACAATAACCTGCTACGAGGAAGTGTGAACATCTACCAAAGTCTGCTTCTGCTGGCTAAAAGTCGCCCTTTCGACCGGTTCAATAAGTCATTCTCTGCAGCCGGAAGTGGTTGTTCCGCGTAAATTATTTAACAACCGAATGCCATAGGCCGAGAAGTTCAACTCCTTGTCTGGTGGAGTGTTCAAGACATTGATCACTACGAAGTCTTGAATGGGAGTTACAAGTAAGAACTACCGGTAACTACTATGAAGACTTGCGGCAGAATTTGCAAAAATGCAGTCATAGGTAAAAGTTTCCCGCCGCATCCACACGTTGCAAAGAAAATTCAGGGTGTCTGCATAAGAAATTGTGAATTCGTTATGTCCCCCCCCCCCCCCCTCCTCCTCCTCCTCCTCCTCCTCCTCACCCCTTCCTCTAACCCCACTCTGCTTCCACAGTGTTTTTTTGATTCCTATCCAAGTGACTACTATCTGTCTTACTCCTCTTCATCACTAACTAAAAGGTAATTGGACTTTGAGCATCAGAAAACATACCGTCACCCATTCCTTGTGTCGATGGCAACGCGATTATATGGCCACATCTAAGGTGGCAATATATAGGCACGAGGTATTGAATTTAGCAATTAGGGTTTGCATTAATGGAAGGAGGACATGAGGCTCCCGACTGTACTCAACGATTGCTTACGATTGCTTCTGAAGTTGAAAAGGGCCCATCAACCTCTTCGATACATTCCTTACCGCCTTCTGAAGATTTCTGATCATTCTCCTGCCTACTCTGGAGTGAATCATCTTGTGAGATGTGCCGCTTGCTTTGTACATCTGGCATTCAAAGTAATTTGGTTTTGTGACGGCTAGATGCAACGAATGTGGAAGAGCCTTAAAACTACGGAGATCTCAGAAATACAATTTGTGTCCTTTCGACGTAACAAACCGAACTCGCCAAACTGCACGCTCGAATTCTTGGGAATATCTTTATTGCACTAAAGCAGTCAGGATTTCCTTATCAGCCAAATTCTTCGCCTCAGAATACCTCGATTTTCTCACTGTGCCTATTATGCCGCATTCATCGAAACTGGTGACCTAAAAAATTGTTTTTACTTTTTTAACTGATCATCGTCTCTGGCGTTTTCATTCTATGACTCATTATGTAGTGGTTTTCCTGCATCTAGATCCTCAACAATTTCTGAGCACAGTGATTTACAGCATCTTTTTTGTGCGAAATTTTTACTTGTGTATTGGAAAATGGTGCAGTTGGTGAAGTGGCAGGCGGCGCAATATCTCTCGCGTGGTCCAGTGATGAATCTAGGATCGATTCTCACCTAGACCAGCCATGACCCGACTTCTCCGGGGTCGGTTAATTGATACCAGACATGTCTCGAGGAAAAACGCAACGAATTGTTTACCGGCTGACCACCGCAGCCATTGTATAGGCCACATAGCTTTCAAACCGCCAATGCGATCCGAGTAGAAGTCGAATGCTGAGCGCATTCCAGAAATGGAGATGATTAACGCCGTAGACTTTTACACTATATTGTGTGGGACAAGTCATCGATTGCTTTCTATAACACAGACTGTCTCCGGTTACTTTTCGTTTAAACAATGTCATTGTTTTATATTTTAAATATGTACAGTGTTGATAGTCTAGAATTCCTATCAGAAGTCAAATTGATCCGAAATGCATCAATACTTCTCCAATTGGCAACATTTACTGCTTCACTGCTTCGAAGAAAGGATCTGTTAGAATTCTCTATAAATCCTTCACTGAATTTTTAGTCAGTTCATCACCGTAGGTGTTTTAGAGGACTGTATTGAGAAGGGAGACGGGCAGAAGGACGGTAATCGATCCGCCGCACGCGGCTGTCGCGGACCATTTCCCTCGTTATAACAGTTCTGACGTTCTTAATACAACTCAATCGCTATGCGACTATTACTTTTGGCATGATTCTATTGTTAGTTCTTTTGTTCCTGAGGTTCTTGCTTGCTGCTGCATTCTGCTACATTCCTTCGCGCGCGGCGCCTCTGTCGCCCGCGACGCGACAATTTTGATCCTACTGCACCATACCCTTTTGGGAGAGATACACCTTCCTCAGATGTCTGAACGATTCACTCAATCGTTCTTTCATTTTTCTTCTTCTGTGTATTACCTTTTCCCTCGAATGGAAATGAAACTGCAAGCAACTTCTTGATAATCTCCATTCCGCTCGTCATCACTATGACGACAAATGTCATCTTTTTTCCTCTTTTTTTTGCATTTTGAAGGATCATATTGAGGAGCGATAGACCTTCTAGGTAATAAGGCTTTTGCCTCGTGATGTACCTCACAGCAAGGGCACCCTTATCGTGATAGATCTAAGAGAGCTAGTTTGTGCAGAATTCCCAAAAACGTCCCTGTCAGAAGTGATGTTTTTCGATTTCATTCCTTCACAAAATGGGCAGCCATCTTGACAGGGCGAGCTCAATTTCTAGCCCTTATTATCCTTCTCTATTATCGCGCTTGACTAAAAATGCTTTTTTCAGGCAAAATGAACTTTGAAAAAATATCTGGTGCGAAGTATGTAGTGAAATTCTAAGTGGGATCCCCGAGGGACAAACTAGTAGGTAGTTTTGATGAAAGCATTTAGGTAAAATAGCTTCATGAAGCCCAGTTTTCACCTGAATCACCAAGTACCGAGAAAATCTCAATGTCCTTGTCCCAGAGTCAATGTTGGTCATCGAATTTGCCCTGAGCAAATTTCATCGCTGTCATTTGCGCAGGATGTTATTCTATTAGGGGAACCCACTAGACGCAGAGATTCTGCTTCAATGAAGGACACCGCAGAGTCCAAAAAGTGCTTTTGCAAGATTGAAGAGATTGAGTCGATAAAAGACTGTGAAGGACGGAACGAGGGCCCAGAGGGACAATTCCTCTTATATGACACGATATAATTTTCGTCATCGTTCCAGAATACTTTAAAAGGAGTCTTGGCAGAAAACTATGAACATCAAGCTTTCGATTGATAATTTGACGACCGTCGCGCCCTGTGGAAAAGTACAGTCCGTCGGTTTTGCCACCCACTCGCGACTGAAGCTCACATGTGGACTCCGTGATCCGATGTGACATTTTTTTTAGTCTATTTGGGGATTTTTGGCTTTCAGTCATGAACTCAATTATGTCCAATTATTGCTTTGGGGAGCTTCAATGGCTTTGCATGTAGTCCATCACAGTGAAGATGCTAATGGCGAGCATCATTTCAAAATGCATTTTGTTTCGAATTTTTTCAAAGAGCGTGCATGAAGTACTATAAAATCGGCAAAAACGTCTGCACCGATGAGTCACTAGACTCTTTTGTAGAAAAGATTCATTCTGGACATAGTGCCTCTAGTAAGTATAAGGTTACCCATGGATTTTGCATTTCCAGAATGAGCAGCCAAGTAGGTACGTTTTTAGCACATCTGTCATACTCACCACCTTGAATGAACCCCTCTCACGAACCTTGGCTTATTCCACCAGGTTCAAATCAGAATTGCAAGCTGGCCACGGCAACTTCTATATTCTGGGAATGCCACGATTGTTTCGTGAAACCACTAACGTGTATTGCAGCATTGTCTTGTTGTAAAACATAATTGAAGGCACAGTTCACGATAAAAACGGTTTCTGAGATTCCCCCACACGATGAATTTGAGGCCCCGCACATAACATATCTGGCACTATTAGGTCGGAAAACGGCATAGCTAGGGAGTTATAAAGGCTGGAAGAATGGCCCGTGTGTATACTCGGACGAGTTTCACCGGCATTGCAGAAGCTGGACCATTCACAAGGGAACCCATTTAGGAGGTTCAATCAACTTGTCATGACTCAAAGCGACAGTGAAAGGCAGTTCTGTGCAGTTCTAGCTTGATGTAGTCACCTGTTTGTGCAATTGTAATAACTGTCATCTCGTCCAAATACCCCTTCCATGTTATTTCCGTCATGGACATCTCGTCCAACCTCCATTTTCCCTGCTTTCGAGAAGCCATATTTTTTCTCAAAATCGGCGGATCTCTCGCTTTCTTCACTACCGATGAACTATTCCCAATCCATACTCCGCTTCTCGAATAAAAACGGGCACCTCACAATTATCGTGAACTGTGCCTTTAAGACGACGTTCTCGGCGAAGGATTGGCAACAGGTGTTTTTGTAAGACTCCCACGTAAATAGTAGAACACACTCTGGAGTTCACGAATGCAAGCTCCGCACGCCATCATTGCAAAACGCATCTCATACCATGATATTTCCCCCTTCAAAATTACGACGTCTAAAGTTATTCGGCTGTTTTCGCAAATCACGCCATTAGTAATTACGTCCAGATTGAATTTTTTCATCGGAAAATACGACCTGGACGAGAGAATTTGACTGTATGGTTAATCTGAAATGCAGATCTACCTTTATTCAATCTCTTCCTAAACTCAGCTCTGCAGACTGGAGCCGTCCTCTTCTATAACGATCAGTAAGCCTCGAAGCCTTTTTCATTGCGGCCGTGACAATGTCGCTGCTTTTTTCGTTCGTTCTTACAGTGGTTTTCGAAACCGGGAGATCCAACTCCGATCAAACCTGGTTCATCGGAAAGATACTGCTTGAAACGGCTCCTAGAATCTTCCTCGACATAAACCTTGCGCCGTTCGGAACTGTTCAAATACCTTCAAATGAAACTGATGGATCTTCCGAGCTTCCTCACAATAGCCCTCACATTGAGCCCTGTTTCACGACGAATTCAAATTCGGCTTGTTCTTCTGAGAAAGGCGATGACCACGAGGCATGGTGGATGTAGCTTTTGAATACATTCGCGACCCATTATTTCCCATGCAGATCCCTGCAAAATGAAACTTTTCTGCGCTCCGTTTTAGAGTGTTCATATTCTACGTGTGAGCTTATAATTAATAAACGGAGCAGAAGTTAAAATTTAGCAATAAAAATGCTAAGATGAAAGTTGTTCATGCCAAAGTTCGTATATGGGGGTCATCTAAGGTGATGAATCTAATGTTGGTGCTGAAAACGTACCTGGCTGCTTATTCTGTAAATGCCAAATTTGATGGTGACCCTTATATTTGTGCATATTATATATTATAGCATAGCACAGTACATTATAGCATATTATTATATTCTTAAAGAGAGGCCCAAGTATCGTATCATGGTTGAAATTCTGGAGTTTAAAGATTTTCTGGTACCATGTAGAGTGTAGCTCCACTTAAGTCTGATTTATAATTCAGAGAAAGGTGACGAAAAATGAAAACTTAGCTAAATAAAATACAAACTAAAATACAAAAAATTGTAGCCCCCATGTGAAATACGCCGCCCAAGGCCACAAAAAATATGTAGTCCATACGTGGACTACATAATCGCCATTTTATTGAGTATGACGGGCCAATGTGCCTGCAAATATGATCAAACTGTAGAGAACTTTGGATTCAGGGCCGACAGATAACACAGCAAAAATTTCGTAAATCAGCATGCAAGGCGTTAAAGAGGTGTGAGTTGAACAAAGCGCTTTCTCATATAAAATAAGACTGTTTGCCGGTAACGTTAAAGACTGGTCGGCCGCTCCCTCTGGCATGGAAATGTTTGAAGCAGATTTAGAGTAGCTTCATAGATCACCCTCTTTCGAAATATACAGATAGGAGGGACCAACTTCCAGTACCGTTCAAAAACGATGTGTTTTGGCTTTTGAAAACAAGTATCTCTCAATGAATCATTAAGCAAATATAACGAATGGCAAAACGGTAGGCTGGAAAAAACGTCCAAATGAAAGGTTACAAAATTGGCTTTTTCAAGGATTACAGACAAATGTGATAAGCTCTCAATTAGACATGATAATCAACTCCAAATGGCAACTAAGACTAGATGTAACTAGTGCCTGGTCATAGTTCTCTGAGAGTCAGTTACAACTTGGGAACGTTGTGGAATTAAGTCAGTGAGTGGTTCAGTGACAACGAGAAAGCTTCCCTTTCTTCACCAAATGGGACCACGTTTTGTACTGTCATCTCCGAACTGTTTTCGTACTCAACATTTTGCAAGTTTCTTTGAAGAGCCCATGTCAATGACTGCTTATCATAACGTCAGCTTCCGGAATACACGAGTGCTTCCAAGTCAGAATGAACAGTCACAGTTCATTGAACTCACCCAAGTAATACCAGATGACGATTGGCCTCTTATCTGTACTCAAAAAAACATAGTGAATTTCACGTACTCTTTCTGTGAATCTTGGTATACCTGTGTGTCATTGAGTTGTTTTCTCGAACACTTCGAGGGCTTATATATAAGCTCTATTAAGCTGACGTTTCGCCGGAATCGCTTTGGTAAAAGCTTGATAGGATGGTGACGATTTATGACCATTCGATCAAGTAGAGGTTGCAGATAGTTGTGGCTTCTTCGAAATCATGCAGCTATCGATGTAACAACCGACCAGAGTCAGCTACGGTAGGCTTCATTCGAAGTCACTACGTTAAGGCCAACATTATGTAAGTCCGGAGCTCCCGCCTGAGTGTGAGACATTCTTCGCATCTTTGGATTGGTGGCCTCTATCCGGGTATCGAGGATTTTGCGCGCGCAACTGTTACTACCACACCGCGACCTCTACGGTAATCTTAGAAAAGCCTCTATGGTTCTGAATTCAGTGACTCCTTGAGGCGGCTTATCTTTCAAAAGTCATTGTGCCCAAAGACTTGTAACTGCTCAAAGAATGTCTTACCAGATGCTACATCAGCCACTAGAAGTGCAGTCCGTCAGCAACGTTGTTGAGGAAGGCACCAAGTGTCTAAACAAGTGGAGCTGACCGACTGAATCGCAATCTTTAGCTTTCGAGATAAATACCCAGGACGAATTTAACGTCCCGTCACTATGTTATACACGGGAAGACACCCTCAAGCGCCTTCAAACACCCGTCGCATATATGACACAACAAAAAGGTACCTTGGACAAGGCTCACGGGTTAGGTGGTGGGGCTTTGGGGGCTTACAGAATTACACGTTCACGGGACTTAAAAGCACGCACGGGATGCAAGAGGCCAAGCGCCGAATCAAACTGTCATTATGTAAATCTCTGTAGAATTCAAAACAGGCTTTACAATAAGCGGTGCATAATCAAACCATGTGAGCAAATGCAAGCGCACCAATGGTCATTACGAAAAAAGGGCTTGGTAGCTGGCATATGTAATCTGCTAGGTGAGATGTGGGCATGTGGACCGATATACATCAGCTAGATGAGCAAGAAGGCAACTACTATCTGCACTATTTGAACAACACCTAGGGTCTATGAGGCGCGGCAAAGTAACGACGCTTGGCCGACATAAAATTCAGGAGCAGAAAAGGGACCAACGTTCTCAGGACAGAGTGCGAGATATTAGGACAGGAAATGAAGATCTCAGCGAGGATGATATCAGAGACACTCCAGATTCCCCAAGAAATTTAAAAAATTATCGGTCAAATGAGTGTCCGTCTATACTCGACAATCTTGTGCTTACATACTGCAAAGCCTCTATGTGGTTCCTGTCGAAGGTACGCTTCCTCACTTTATTTCTTCGTAAAAGTCGAAAAAGTAAAGTTCGTCATATAATCAGGGATGAAGGCTTGTGCTTCAGAGGCTTGAGCGAAATACAACACTGAGCATTCATTTCCGGTCATGCCGGCTAATCTACTGGAAATTTTTGAAGTACCTCTTGCTATTTAAGCAAGGTGGTAGCCTGTAGAAGGTCATCATAGTGAAATTAGACAGCAGAAACATGTGGATGTCACGGTCAAGCTTCGGCATCGGTCTCTTGAAAATGAACAGTTTAGCTCAATGTCTTGTGCTGATCACTACTTTCTTGTGTCTTACATTCTTTTAACTGTTGACAAAGTGGTAGCCATTCTCACTAGTGTTGATGAATTGGCGAAGTGCTGGTTAATAAGCAGCCCTTGATTAGAAATTTTGTACAGAAACATTCGCGGTAGCTTATACTAGCTCAGTTTTTGATTCAAGCTTTTTCTATCAAAATGTGAAGAAGATTCCTAGAGGAATTCTACTCTTCAAGTCTACTCTCATTGTTTTATGTGTTCTTATTAATTCGGTCTCATCCCTTCCATGGATCTGACGGAGCAGGGCCTCTCAACTGTCGATAGTTTTCAGCACCCGTAGAAGAGAACACCCACCAACGGAAGTTGAAGTTACTGCTTTCACATGCCACATCACTTCATAAAAAATCTATTTATTATAAAGGCATAGTTCACGATAAAAATGGTTTTGAGTGCTCCTCCTAGGAATACCCAGTGGCCCTTAAGGGTCACAAGAAGGACGCTGTCGAGTCCCAAAACTCAACAGCTAGGGCACAGTGGGCGCCCCATTACCGGACTTCCCGGACTTCCCGCCCTCCAATCGATGTAGCGTCAGAAGTGTGTCGAGGCGACACAGATTGCACTAGGACCCAATACAATCGGCTGATCGCCGAGTGACGAGGCAATGTTTTTCTCCCATTCTTTTCTCCTCTGTCATTCTTTTTGCTGCTGCGGTCCCTTATTTATTCCCTTATTTAATTTCCTACCCTAAGAGTTTGAAAAAGGCTGGCTAGTTTAGCTTTTACTAGGGTTTTTTTGTTAACTTATGCTTATGAGTGGATGAATTTTTGCTTACCGTAGTCAGCTCTTCGAACTAGGACCCACACGAACACAATTACGGTGTGTAGCTTTCAAACGTCCATTCTTATTCATTTTTCTAAACTCATTCTCGTCCAGCTCCCTTTTTAACGATTTCTCGAAGCCTTTTTCACTTTGAAAACACCGATACGCGCAGTTTCTTCGCCTTCGTCGCACTATTTTTTAACTTATCTTCCATTTTTCGTCATAATCTGGATTACCCAAAATTATCGTGAAGTGGGCCTCTAAGAACCGAGGCATGCAGAAGAAGACATCGGAGTTAAACAGTCCGAAGATTCTGATCTAACAGAAACGAGATTCGTAGCACAGACGAAATGGGAAAGGTTTCCTTAGCTTATGACCGTATATTTCTCTCGGCTGTGTTCTTTTACTCAGAAATAGGGCATTTGTTCTTTTGCCTATTTTGAAGGTTCCGTGAATCCCATTCTAGGTGGAAATTGAAGGTCGTCATGGGTATGACAGCAATAATCTTTCTCACCCTTGGGTATTCACAAAGGTTATTGGGCCATTCCGCCTCCGATTTATTTCTATTCCTTGGCAACAGGAGGCCAGAGCTTTTGTCCCTTTGGTGTCAAAAAGATTTCGTTTTTCTGTATTCCTTTTCACCGCTCTAGTGGAGTGTACAGCGACGACAACGGCCAAGAGAGCTGCTCTCGTTGGCGTTGTCCGCTAGTTCGAGTGCTGAATTCATGACAGTACCCGCTCCCACACCGGATTGACGTTTTGTGGACCCGGAAGGCCTGAATGCAACTCAAGCCATGATTTAGGAATGCATGGGGATATTTTTGTCTATAAATCATCGAAACCCTACTGATTGGTCTCTCCTGCTTTTTTCCGACCAACAGCTTCCCTATCACTTCTGTGCTCTGCTCTGCTCCTTATATCTTCAAATAAATCTCCTCGAACAGCATACAGCTCTCCGTTGATGACGTCGTTGATGTAATGCAAGCAAACTCCCATTCCCTCCCCAAAAAAGTGCCGGCATTCTCGTCAAGAACTCGCCCCCTGGCCAGCTTATCCTGGCAATCTATCATAGAAGGAGTGCGAGAGAGCAAGCAATTACGATGATGTGGGACAGCTATTAGGTGGATATGTTTTCGAGAGACCCCGCTATTATACATCACTACCACCCCGTCCGTCCACCGTCCGTTCTGCTCCAATAGGTATGATACCGAGAAAAGCGTATTAGGGCGTATCGCTGCTCATTCCACCAGAGAATTTTCTCCTTTGCAGCGCCCTCTAAGTTGCCCCACGCTGCACACTTCCTTTATGATTTCGGAAAAGCAATGTTTAAAGCTCGAAGTTGCTTTGGAAACGACCCCCACCCTCCTACTAGGAGCTGTTCCCTAATTAGAACTGAGCATATTCTGTGCAGGTGTTTCCAACGGAATTCAAAAGCGATCGCTTTCACAGATCACATCGACTTTTGGGTTTACCAGAAGCCCTATCATGCCCGTCTATTACCATGGGGAAGAACTGACCACGATATATCTAGGGGTATATTTATCGGCCTGGGTGGGCAGGACATGGATACCGTATCACCCTTGACCAGTGGGAATCGCCACCCCCCTGAATAATACCCCCTACTTTCACGCCTTCGAAATCGCTGAGTGATGTTCCTGGCATGGTTCTGGGGAAATTGTGTCTATCCACTGGTGCAATATGAGCCGCCTTCATCAGTGATGAGCAAAAGCTGAATGTCTGTTGCAGCTGAACAGCCCCTCTTCGTCGGGAGAGAGGTGGGGTGTTTACCAAAAAAAAAGACCAGGATCTCCTTTCCTATTTGGGATCGTGGGGCCTCTGAAGGCGTACATATATTGCATATCTATAGCCTATCTAATGTCTTGCTGTGGCCAGCCGACACATGTACACATTTCAGTGCTGTTATCCACCCAGACGGGACAGATACGTACCGATCCTATCAACCGATCTCGAATGGATAGGGTTTGGTTTCATCGGCGAATATCAACTTTGGATTGTTTCCATTTGGAATTCCGGTAAAAATGCTGAGAAAGCTCCCTGCTCAAGCAAGTTGATAGACATTGACACCAGTTCCTTGAAAGAAGGTGGTACCATCATACTGGTTCCGAACATAAAAGTTATTAGGGCAATCATGGCGGCTCCTTTCTTAGCTTGCTCCATGCTTTGAGTTTTCATTCGTTGCTATCGCTTTCATACTCTCGGTAGCAGCTCAATCCAACTTTCCATGAATTTTGGCATACTGTGCGTAGGTAGCAATTAATATAGTTGAGCAGTTTTCACAAAAATTGTCTAACTTCATCATTTGGCCATGTTTTGGCCTTGTCGCTCTATTCCTAAACTGAAAAGGAAAAAGATGGAATCTAACTGATCTATTGAATTTTTACAGGCTGCTTCCTTGCCCGGATTCGATCCTAGCAAACATCAGCTCCAGCTGCATCGTCAGCAACTGAACCATCTACAATCATAGACTAGGTAAATGTCCATAGCAGAGTTTGAATGGCCTTGATGAGGTTAGTCATTGGATATTATTCACGAGGAAGCGATTCTAAATCTCGGTTCATCACACTCTTCCTCGAACTACAATTTTTCGTGAAGCTTTGGATAGCCTTCAATGCCAACTTCCATATTGGTAGGAATTGGCAGTTCGTCCTGAACATCAAATTGATTGCATAGCAGTGGACCAACGGTTGGAATATCGTTACTTTACGTACCTTACCTTGTTACTGTGACCGTAGGCTTCCTAAATCCACTGCCGAATTTCACTAAAATGATGTGTGACAGTAGTCTGTCGCTTTTACTTATTGGCCTGAAACAACTAAACTGAAACGACTGTAAACTCCAATGGCGAAACGTTTATAGTTTTTGGATATCTTCGCACTCAGAAGCCTTCAGATCACCCTCTGAAGACGTACGTGACAAAAAACCAATTTGGGCGTCCTTGTGTCAACTAATAAATTAGCCATGCTGCATAATAAAGAAGACTGACCGATTGACATATGCATGGGTATGGAGAAGAATCTACTAGTCACCTCTACTATATAGTTCCTTACGGGTAAAGGATGAGGTATTTCAAGTGCGGAGAGTGTAGTGGCAAGCGGCGCACTATCACACACGCATGGTCACAGGTTCGAATCCTGGGTCGATGTCCACCTTTCATCCCTCCATAATCAGTTAAATGGTACCAGACCCCTCTAGGAGGGTAAAATAACTGACTATCGGCCACATACGCATTTAAGATTCTGATTGGAAGTCAAATATGAGGCTCATCCCTCAGGTGGGATTAACCATCGCTCAAAGACTTTATTCTTTACACTACCTTGTATGATTTTTTAAAACTAATAAACAAAACTCGTCTTGAGCTCATTCAGCTCTGCAAAATACCATTTCTGCTGCACGGTGACTTACTGCTACAGTATCTCATCCATTAAAGTGGGTGGGACACTGGACAACAATATCGGCAGAGACCCAGAGGCGCATGCTGTCAACGACATCCCACCTAGAAGAAAAAGCGGTGAGGGAAAAGTCTAATACAGCTTATTTGATCTGGCCTTTAACTGCTCCTACCCAATCATTCGACGTCTCCCACTTGCAGTTCAGGTAACTCTGAAATTCTCCCGTGCTTCTGCTAAACACGTACGCATAGCGTGACAAGATAAAAATATATTTCTAAGAAGTAAAATTAACGAGGATTACAGCTTGATAGGTGCTCAAGATATAGCAATCCTGAAATCCTAATGAAATGATGGGATATGATTCATAGGTTCGATTATTTTTGATGGCTTGAATGGCCCGTTGTCTCATTTCTTTCCATTCATCATCTGTCTCGAATGTCTTCCACTGTTTCTTAGTTCACATGCATATTTTATGCTTTTATGGCACTTGCCATTTATCCACTCGACACAGAAATTATCCATCTGGACGACGAAGGAAGGTAGTGGCAATAGCCTAGAGACCGGTAGTGCTGGGCTTCGACTTTGTCAGAATCCACTCAAGTCAATCGAAATTTTAGATTTTTAGGGTTACCGTAGCTTAGGGGTCTGGTAGAGGTGTTCACTATAACTATGTAGTTGTAAGAAGTTTATGTATTGACCAGAAATTGATTTGATACTTGTGGGAATTCTAGTTGAAGGGAACAATCTGTTTATAGGGCCTTTACCGGGGAAGCGGAATCGCTTTGAACACCAACAACTGCCATGGCGTGCCTGTTACCTTGGTAGTTCCCAAAAAGTACGGAAATGACGAGGGCAATCGTTAAAACTCCCCATAGGTCGTTGAAATCAATGATTCAGAAGGTGTCCCTGGTTATTACTAATTTCAGATTAGTCGCGTCTGGGATTCACTCTTACTTCGGCCGATACTTGTTAAATACCGAAAATACCTTGACTATCCCTCCCTTCTCCTCGCCATCGTCTCGTTTATCTCTTTCCAGCGGCTAGCTAGAGAGTAGGTACGCTGCTGCTGGGACTCCCTGTTTCAGATGAGCCCCATCGCCTATTGTAGAATCACTCCTGACAATCAATCCCTGCCATCACCCTGGAAGCACCTCTTCCTTATTAACATTACTGAAGCCACTTGAAAGTTGTTTATACCATTGTCTTGAACTGTGTGAGCCATCAATTTTTTGAACGCCCTCGGCGGAATGCACGGCGTATTCTGGTGCATTAACAAACCCTGACAGATTTGTCTTTGAAAGTGCAATTGGATTTTTTTCACCCAGATTGGGTAATGGCGAATGGCAGCGCCAGTCGAATCCTTCCAGGAAATGCTACTACGGAACTTCCCGGAGCCCTCCCAAAGCCCTCTTGAACAGGCGTTGGAAGAGTTATGATTACCAGAAAATGAGCTGTTTATGCGTTTTTGAAGAACTACATTAAAATTTCATATCACCCAATTAGGAAGCATGCACGCAAGAGCCACACATTCATAAGTAATTCACTCTCTCCAACTCTCTCCACTAGTATCTGCGAAGTTGTTTTTCAGATAACAAAAATAGGTTACAGCCAACATCTGCCGAATCCTGGGCCAAATCGCCTAATAATTGTTAAATTTTCCCAAACAGATCCTTTTTCGGACTATCCCCTCCATAAAAGTTAGACCACCCATGGTGAAAAAGCAGTTGTATAGATATCAATGGACATTCTGGCTCGCGTTTCGTTTTTGTAGATAGAATACCGATAGAACAGATCCGATCTTATTCATTTAATTCATCGCCTCACTCTGTACAATAGTAACAAATTAAATGGGAAATAAATAAATGAAACGGAAGATACTGAGCAACCTGCCGGAATGCGCCACGCCCTGAACGTTCTTTTACGTGGGTAACATTAGAGGTCACAAAATCCTCGAACTTAAGCAACTTATATGGATTCAAACCTCCAAAATGCGACGCACTGTCCCGGAGCATCTCGGCTACCTCCATTCGTTCAAATAAGTTGGTCCTGCTTGGTAGTACCACCAGGTAGCCAGATATGTAGCATACGCAAGTGGTCGTTTATACTTTTTTCTACCGCTTACTAGTTACTTCCTGTCGGTCATCTTTGTTTCTACCATCTTAAAAAATCAGAAAAACTCAACCACAGAAACATCGCCATCTTCAGAACAGTTTTTTTTGTTTTCAAGTGGGTTGTCGTTTATAAGAAACTACAGAGATGTCCTGAATGTCTCAAAGGTCTGTTCTGAATTCTCTCTAGAGAGAGCCTAATTCGGAGTGATTGAGTTCATGTTCTTTGCCAATCATCTTTAATGAGACGGCGCATTGTTTGCTGATTGGATCCAAACAACTTCATGTTACTCGAGTACACTCTGGCGATAACTCCCAGAACTATTCAGTTGACATACTTCTATACCCCCTCAGTCATCCCCCCTCCTCTGACCAAGGGATAACAACTCCAGAACTATTTAATCTACATACGTCTATACCTCCTCCTCTCCCCCAGACAAGCCTCGTCCCAATCGAGGGCTCCCAGAGTAGAGAAAGTTTCATGATTCAACAGTTCTGACTTCAGATGGGTGGAATCATCGGACGTCAGGCCTGGGAATTGAATTCTCTCAAAGCGAGCGACCTTGGTCTCGACTTCATCCGAGTGGTGGCGAGAGATTTGATAGAGTGTTGGTTGAACAAAGGCGGAAAGATCCTCATGTGTGGCCGAGCCGTCTCTTGAAATTCTTCGATTTCCTGTTCATTTTCACAGATCGATTCCTGCAATCGCATTTTTTCACCGATACATTCTTCTGAGGGAAAATTCCGGCCACCTGCTTTCTCCAGTGGGGCTCAGAGCCATTCACTTCCACATTTTATAGCAAAATTTCATTCTGCAATTTGCATGACAATTCCTTACACAGCAGAGCAATTCCTTGGTTGATATATTTCTGTCAATATTGAAGGCGCTCTTCGATTTCGAGAGCCTCATTGTTCCGTTTATTGGAATGATATTTCTATCCGTAACTGCACGTCTACGCGGGTTATGTGAGGTCTTTCCATTGTTTTGGTGGGTTCCATTCCTGGGGACGCTTTTTCTGAGAACATGTTTGCAGCTACCACCTAGTTTAGATGGAAGTTAGTGAAGAGTAACGTTTTCGTAGCATGATCAATAGGAAAAGCTTGATTACTATCGAATGCTATTACCTAAAGCCACCAACAAGCCGAGATTGTCTCGTAATCACTTCCTGTCCCGTCGTCTTCCTTGTCCCTCAACCAATTTCAGCTCATTTTCCAAGTGGCAGCCGTTCTTCCTGGTTGCGATCCACTCTCTCATGCCAGTATCCACCGAAAATAACTGGTTATCCATCATTTTTAGTGGATCATCGTCCAAAGTCAAAAAGAGCCTCTGACGACCCATTCAGGTCTCATCACTAGCATGATAATGTCATGTCATTTACAACCTTTTCCCACCCGATGTGACCAATTCATTAGTGGTCTTTGGTTAACGGGAACTCTACGATTAGCATGACATCAGTTTGGGGTTTTTCATAGGCTAAAAGAATTTGTAGGGGGCTCTGGTGTAGGTGATTTCGGGCCATTAATGGGAGAGACTGGAGAGACAAAATTTGGAGAAGCAATCGAACCAGAAAGCGAGCAGCAACAATAAAGAGTAAGGTGGTAAGAGCTGGTCGAATCATTCCACAAGCTCGGTCCGCTCGAGTTCTAGGGAAAATCACCAGAGCATTCGGTCGGTCAGTGGGATCGCTCACGGACTCCGGACCGCTAACCGTTTTTGAGTGAATATCTCAGACTTCCGTCAAAGAAAACTGGCAGCACCTCGTCATCGCTGAAGAAAACATCGACCTCTGGAGAATCTTCACTATGAAAGTATGGGTATGTACCTAAATGGCTTCCGTATAGGTACCAGTTCATACAAGTATCGCTTTGGATGTTTCCATCTTAGCCTGTAGACGGGATTGTAGAGACCATCCAACTTCGAATTTCTTTGGAGCAGTAGCTGGAATCAACACAAAGCTGAGTTTTGCGATGGCCGTAACGCTTTTTGCTAGTCAGTCTTCCTCAGTGACATGCGAATGCATGGCGTATCGCCAATTAATCGATCAACAATGGGCCGGTGAGCTTATTCCAATACCGGAAGTCTCTAGAGCAGAGAATGCAGAAGCGGAGGGGCCACCATCTCACAGCTCAACGCGTTCGGCTGCCTGATCGGAAGTCAACGAGCCCCGCAGCGGCCCACCTTCGTCACACCTCACCAACCTCCGCTATTCATATCTCAATACCTCCTATGTCTTCTATTCACATCAACGCTACCGTACACCACATGTACATATGTCCAATTAAGATAGCTGCCAGTAAGGCATACTGTAATTTCGTGTATTTAAGAAAACTCAAACTTGAACCTCTCAAAATGTCTTTCATAAGTCTCTTTTCTGTTCTGAAATCACTTTTCAGTCATGATTCGAGGTGTATTCTCGAACTTTCGAAAACTTGCTCTTTCCTAGAGCCTTTACATACAGCTCCTGACTTTTCGTGGGTACACTTCTTTGAATTTTGAAACCAATTTTGTTTTTCTTCATGGGTACCGACAATAGAGAAGGGTTTTGGTCATTATGTTCTACCTGAAATGGCAGGAAAAGGAAAAGGCTTGGGTACTTCTGTTCTTCTTTTGAAGAAAAATGGGCGGTTCAGTCTCAGCCTTTCATGTATGGAGACTGGCGCTGTAAAGGTGCGGGAATGTCTCTTCATCCTACTCTCTCATTTCTGTCCTATTGTTTTGACGGACAGGAGAAATCTCAGGAATTTAGGAAAACCTACCCCTTTTTCATCGACTTTTTTGATAATTCAATCCTTTTTCCTCCCATATGCTTCTACCAATTGACTTTTATGAGCCCCTGAACAGCTTCGTTACATATTTTTAGCTTTTTAGTGCTACACTGAGAACTGCAGTCTCACCTGACCGGTGCCCTTCGTCGAACATACTGACTTCGCCCTTGTCAGTTCAATTAACGTTCCTCACTTTGACACCACTTTCGTATAGCCCGTTAATCACAGAGGCAAGACCAAGGGGCGGGAGGAGGAGGGAACGGATCTCAGGCGGGTATATGACTAGTTGAACGAAATGTTGTTCGATCCTCTGCTCGCTTTTATAATCATCTTCCTGGAAGACAGACCTAATCCTCGGGTCGCTTTTATCATCGTATTAGTACATTTTCTTTTGAAATTACTCTACCAATAAGAAAAGAGACTAACAATAAGTGGTGTTGTGGGAAACGACGACTATCACACACCTACGGTCGCGGGTTTGTATTCCGGATCGGTATCCGAGTGGGCTAACCAAGCCTTCCATCCTTTTGGGGTGCGTTACTTGGTGCCAGACTCGTCTAGAAGAATGAAAGTACTGACTTGTGAATTGGCTGACCACCGCACCTCATTGTTTAGGGCACATACAGTTCAAAACGCTACAATGATTCCGAATGGAAGTCGAATGCGTGGGCGCATCTCTCAGACGAAATTGATCAACGCTCAAAGTCTTTATCCCTTTATTTAGTGGAAACAGCTCCAGATTATCTCCCGTTTTTGGATTATAAGATGCCCCAACATCAGGCATCGTCACGGCACGTAATAAGCTGGCTTCGAGTCAAAATTTGGAAGGCATATTCGGGTTGAAGACCTTGACATGAATGTGGTAATAAAATTGGATTGAGTGGAGAAGAATTTTGATGAGACGTTGTGGAGAAAAAATTGTAGTCCACTTGTAGAGCTTACTGTATTTCGTTTGTGAAATCGGAGTCCAACAGAGCCGGACTTCTTAAGGGCCATGAATGCCTGCCGGAAATTAGGGAAAGACCTGGAGATGCATTACTAATGAGGATAACGGTTGGAGAAGTTCCACGACGTTTAACTAAATCTTACTCTATCTCAAACTTGCCTTAAGGCGTCCATTGCGGGCAAGGACATTTTTCCTCTTTACATCGCTATATTTAAGAATGTTTTTGCTTATTAGTTTATAGAATGACGTGGGTTTCATCTGAGCCCCACTGCTTTTCAAAATCAGGATCTCTTCCGATCTGTCTTCTACTCTATACGGTGAATGAAAGGCACAGTTCACGGTAAAAATTATTTCTGAGAGTTCTTCTTCAGGTAAACCTTTAAACCCGAAGGCAGCCCATGGGGCGCCTTCGAACAGCTCGTCCAAATGCCCCTTCCGTGCAGTGTTTGTCGTCACATTCCCGTTCAACTCCTAATTTTGCTACTTTTTTGAGACCTCGAATTTCTCCTGATACGCCAACTTTCGCATAGAGATTTTTGGTATTTTCTTGATGAATGATCGAGAAGGATAAGGGCTTTGGGTTGATCAATCCTGTTTGTGTCATGTGCCCAGCATTTGGTTCCCATTCAGAATCGAAGCAACGTTTCGAGTGCGTACAATGGATTTACAATTTACAACCGATTTACAAGTCCGTGCTTTTATCCTCGAGTTCGATACCACTCAACCGATGCTAGAAAAATGGAAGGCTTGATTGGCGTGGTCGGATAGCGATTGGAGGTTGGTTCCTGGGCAATGCGTGTGGTAGTGTACACCACATGCCACTATACCACTCCGACCCTTTTCAGTTCCCCAAATAGAGTCGCCTTTGACGAAAACCCACAACTTTCTTCAAAAAGTCAGTTCAGCTGGGCCGAGCCTCCCTCTTTTGCTCAAGCCAGTCGTATTTCATTCGTAAAGCCCTTCTCTGCTGCTATTCCCTTCCCATTTAGTGACCGTCTGCTAATGTCGTCATCGGCTGTGGTTGACGGGCGGACAGGCGGATGGCTGGCTGGTTGGCCACGTCTCACTGCTCTGTTCCAGTGGTGTGTGTGGCGTTCCTTTCCGCTTCTATCAATCACTCGTTCTCGCTTCGTTTAGTAGACGGCTAGCTTTCCATTACAGCCTCTCCTCAATTCGCTAATCACATGTGGGATGTTGACCAACTCAACAGCGACACACCACCAAACACCTAGTAACTTGCCCTTAGCGATTACAAATTGCGGATTGACTGAAACTTCAAATTGGCGAAGTTATAAATTGATGAGGGGAATTCCCTCCTCCTGAAGATTTTCCAAGTGCAATTTGGGCGCTCCACTCATGCGACGAAAGCCAATGACAGCGTCTTCGGTACGTACTCCTTTATACCAACCTCGTGAGGATTATTCTGTTGGCTGATAAATCCGACATTCCTGGGACTTTGATTTTCTAATCATGTTATCTAGGACCTAACATCTCGGATGAGAATCTTGTCCAACTCTTTGAAAGATTCATTTGAGCTTCACATATTTCGGATTAAATTTTGTGCTGCTGAAACTTGTAAGTGCGCGAAGGTGGTGCAGTGGCAAGTGGTGCACTATCTCACACACATGGTCACGGGTTCGAACCCCGGACAGATATCCGCCTAGGCTAGCCAAGCCTTCCATCCCTTCGAGGTCGGTTGATCGGTACCAGACTTGCCCATACGCCACTACGATCTCGAATAGCGGCCGAATGCGGGGGCGCATCCCCAGACGGGATTGTCTTACACCACAAAAATTTTTATGCTTGCATCTTATATTCAAATGCGCGGCTTTAGTACATCTAGTTTCTATTGGGTAAATTTGGTGTTACGGTAGCATGAATTTGAAACCTACATCCTACATATTACTGGATTTGAAGGACTTAAATCCGTAAAGGACCTGAGTGGACAATCGGGTCTTCATTTTCCCGTGAGAAGTCGCGTCTACTGCTCGGCGTTTAGGCTTTGCTCGAATATGAAATGCTAGTGGCCAAGCGACGCTATGCACCGGTTCATGATCCAAACTTCCCAACGAAAAGGCACTGGCTGGACTGCCAACCCCATCTAGACGAGGCCCAGCTCATCACCATGTATCGGGTATCGGATGGTACGAAAGCTGCTTTGTTCACGGACAGAAGAAAACGTAGAGGTTTTTCGACCTTGATCAGTCTCGTTTTTGAGGTACGCCCACACTTGACTTCCATTCAGAATCGCAGTGGCGTTGAGATGCGTATGCGGCTTGTACAATTACTTGTGCTGCCAACCGATACACAAGTCAATGTTTTTGTCCCGGACAAATGTGGTACCGATCGGGCGACCCTGTAGGAACGGAAGGTTTGTAGGGCCTGGACACCGTAACGGTCAGGATTTGATCCTCGTTTCATGCCTTCGAAAATATGCCGCTTATCAATACAGCACATTCGCTCTCAAAAACAGAATTCGTTTCAATAGACTGCTGATTTTGGAAAATAGACTAGTTTGAGCCCTGTCAAACCCATTTGAGGTCTAAGATTCACCAATGAGCTTTTTTTGCCATCTCAAGCCGATGTTCTGGTGTATTTCCTGCATCTCATCCGTCCGTAACAAGGCGTAAAGTGCAGGACGGCGAATAACTGTCGGAAGCCTCCTTGAGCTTCCTCGTACTTTCTTGCTTTCGAAAACAAATCAAACAGAACAACCAGATTTTCCTAGGTCCGACAGCGATTAGCACTTTGTATGTTCCTTTGTAAGAGAAGGCTGAGGATTTTTAAATCTTAATTTCAACCACTTGAGCGATATCCAAAGTCAATTTCATCTGGTAATCAGTTTTGGGAACATATAGAACTTGACAATAGGCAATCTACTTTCTAAAAGTAAATTAGTCACCAACAAAGAGAGAAAGTTTGCCAAAAGATATCAATCCTGATGAAGTGACATGACGAGAGGAGGAACAATAGCTAGAAGTTCCCCATTTTCTCCCACTCCCTCCCAGACCATTCCCATTCACACCAAGGGAGTTTCCCATGTTATCTGGATATTTCGACCTCTATTCTTCTGCTCTTTCAATGAGAAGGTATATCCAAAAAATGTGGTTTATGAAAATTTCCTTAAAATTCTGCTAATTCGATTTTTTTTTTTGTTGCTTCATCGAATGGCGCACTATCACACACTCATGGTCGAGGGTTCGATCCCAGATTTATCTCGGCCAACTAACTTGCCTGGGAGGATAAATGAATCCCTCAGATGGAATTGGTGAAGCCCAAAAATTTTGTTCCTTATCCATTTAAGTTTTCTTGATTCCTTTGTTAATCACATCTCAGTTCACGGATGTTAGCAGAGGTTTTTGAACCCTTTTACTATATCCAAATCCTGTACCTATGCATCAAACATCTCCCTTCACCTACTGCATTCCCGGTGTCCTTCTCGCTCCCCAGTTCCCCTCTATGCGGTATTTCACCGAGGCTTACCAACGATCATACTCACAAAAATTTTTATGTCCCTGTCGACCTACATGGGAGATAAATTCCTTACTGTTTATTCATTTGCTTACTTATTTAATTACTTCTTAACCCTGAAGAGAGCTGTCTCGAGAAAGACGGTAGTCTATCTCATTCTCATAGTGGGTCTATTGGCTCATCAGGGATTCCCTCCTTTCCTCCATTCCCTTTCCAATCTCGAGAGCTTTTCCCCGAAAAACTGTAGGCTGTATCAATACATAGTAGGTCTATTGGCTCATCAGGGATCTCCATCACGACTTTGGCATCTTCGACAATCCTTTTGATTTTCCAAAATGTATATACAGGATTGTCCCTAAAAGGACATGAGGTCCACTTTTTGATTGCATACTTATGTACTGCAAGTACAAACAAACCCATCGTTTAAGGAAGAAATGAAAAGTTTAATTTACTGCTTAACTAGTTGCCAGTTCTTTAGGAGTGCGCCTATGTCACTCTTAAGGACATCCGAGGGACAGCCTGAGTACATCTCAAAGTTGTTGTCCTCCCAACCAAATTAAACGGTCTCTGACTATACAGCTAAAACGAATTCCCCAGTTTTTTCGGAGTGAATAGCCGACTTTCGGGGGCAAGGAATAGTGCACAATAATTACTTTATTCCATGCCCTCACATAAATCTTTCCTCTATGTCCAGCATAAATCTTATTCGATCGCTCCAGAAAAAAAATCGGCAACTGTTGTCGTTCCCCTTAAAAACCAAAAAACAATCAGGTTTTCTGTGCTATTGAAGAGAAAGAAGTTGCTTTGAAAAGCTGAAACATCTGTTCTCACGCTCAGCTGGAGAGCTTGAACTCGATGAAATGTGGCTGATATGCTGCTCGGCCAGGTTTCTCAATCCCATTCAGGCCACCGAAGAACATGTCATCTTTTCCTCTTTAGATTCACCCACTTCGACAATTCCCAAGGTTCTTCCTTTCAGTATGATTGTTTTTCTGGAAAGTTCTCCCTTTCTTTGCGCCCAATCCGTAGCTCAGAATACACAATCATAGTGGGCAGTAGTTCGGAATAAGTTGTTGTACTGGGTGATAGTTCATGATATTACAGCAATAAACTGCTAAAAAGTTTTACCGTAGGATAGCAGTATTGGAGCAGAAAGCTTTTATTGACATCTAGGAGAATTCCGATTTCTTTTGGATGGAAAACCTTTGACTCCATGTTTCCCCCTCGGACGTTTCTAGATTTTGTGGTAGTATGTCCTCTTAGATTCCCTGAGCGAGGTAAGGCACGGATAAGGCCCGACGATGGTTCGTAGCAAGAGATGAACTTTCATCGACAAAGTTAGTAAAGTCTTTATCGATAATCAGATCCGTCTGAGGGATGCGCCTCGCATTCGGCTTCCATTCAGAATCGTAGTGACGTGTTGAATGCGTACGTGGCCTATACAATGATTTGCGGTGGCCATCCGATATTCAAGTCAGTGCTTTCATCCTCCCAGACGAACCTGGTACCACTTACCCAACCACGAGAGCGGATATCGCTCCGAGATCCGTACCCGTGAGCATGCCTGTGTGATAGTGCCGAGACTTCATTCCTGTACCCTGGGTGTTATACATAGTGCATCACTCAAAGCTGGAGCACCTCCACCCCATGTTTCAATAGAATATTGGAATTTTTCAAAATTCCCTGAAATGAATGTACTAGCTGCGTATGATTCCTTACATGGCCAATTTTTGGTATTCATTGAGCCTCCGAAACAGGGAGGAGGTTGGATTAGTAGGATTCAATGTGTCCTTGGAAGGACAGCCACCTCTGACTGATGGGCAGCTCTAGGGCAGGCATTTCTTTCATAAGCCCTTCCCTGTGAAACCTTTCTCTCTTTTAACAACTATTTTCACTACTCTGATGCTTGGAGAGCAGCCTTGAAATCCATATCCATAAACAAGTCATGATACATCCGTTTCTGGTTTTTTAGTGTATTTGACACTCAGCGGGAATATAGTCTTGATCCCATCTTCTCCCCTATCCCATCATGTCTCCCACACATGCCATGAGCACTGCCTACTTTGAAAAACTATTATGACCTGTCATCTTCAGCAAGCCGTCTTTAGCCCACGCATTCTCTAAGGCTGCTCAGCGACGCTTCAATATGCGTCCTTTGGAAGTCTTCAAAACTGCCATATTCAGGGACTGCTACCCGAAGAATTCTAGGCTCCTTCCGAAAAACCCCAAGGCTATGAATCAGCCTGAGTTGTAAATCAGCCAGTCAGATTGCCTCCGGTCTCTTGGGCTAGTTTCATACTATGTACATAGTTAAAAACTGAAGTAGGGGTCGTTGAACCCCGTTATCGGACGGTCCATTCCTTGTACTTCCACTCGGAATCGTAATGGCTCATTCAATACCTAGGGGGCTCATGTAATGAACTGAGAATGTCAGGAGAATGAAAAATTCAGGCCATTCACCTTCCGAACGAGTCTGGTACCGATTAACCGACTGCAAAGGAGTGTAAGGTTGAATTGGCTCGCGTAGCCATCGATGTGAGGCTCGATTTCAGGCCTGGGTGCGTGCTGCGTAAGCCACTTGGAACTTCTCCATCTCCTGCTCTGAACATGTCCCATGAATTATGAAAGGCTCCATAAGCGTGGAATCAACCTGCTCCTAGAGAATGGAAAAATGATGTTGGAAGCAAATCGTTGGCGGATCACCGAATGACTGATTCTTTCATGAGCAAGGAGTAGCAAGCACTTGTCACCCTACCAACTTCTCTCGTAAATATCACTGCCAGCTCCGTCAACCAGCAGTTTTTTAGTGATTGCTTTCCTGGAAGTAGCGTGACCTGTCTGGAGCCACCTTTTTTTCCGTCAAGCTGTCAACTGCAATTTCCAGGAACTCTTTGAATCTTTTAGTTGACTAATTTCAGATGTCATCGCCCACGTCTGGACGGGAAAAAGTGAAGACAAAACAACCAACCAGCTTTCACAGAATGTTGCTTTATGGGACATAAACCATTAGGGGAAAAGGACTCAATAGTTGTCCCAGAAGCAGTGTGCTCAATAAGTGGATAAAGTATGAAAACGAAAGTGCCAAGCAGTCCGCTAGGGAGGAAAAAGCCCGGCCGAAAGTTCACCTGATGAGACATTTTGTGCCTATATGGGAAGGGTGAATAGGTCAGCTGTCCTGCTTGGCTGGGCTCGAATTTTTCAGGAAGATACTAGGCAGCTTGACTTTAGAACTCAGCTATAAGTCCGTGGAGGCAGCCGGCTGTTCTGTGGCACTGTTTGGATCCGAAAGTTCGCCTGGACACAGAGCTATAAATGGAGGACTGATGGTTTACGGTAGGAAGAGGGCTCCAAAAAGCGTGCCCATATTCCATATGAGCATTCTAGATTCCATATTTTCCACTCAGCTTGTATTCTCTCCGTGCCTACCTACATTACTCATTCACGGTGTCTTCTGTCACGTAGTGTCACCAGGCGTTCACCTGAAGTATCAGGGCTACTGAATAGGGGTTACCAGCCTTCGAGGGGCTAGAGTAAAAGGACAAAGGGTAGATTTAGCAGGTGGAAGAACTGGTGTCTAAGGAGCATTTCTTGCATCGAAGCCCACTTGTGATTTATAGCACTCCAAGATCTCAGAGATTCTGTCCTTGTCCACTGACTTCTGCTATCGGTTTCATGAGCCACCTCATCTATAATCGCCATCTACAAGCTTCCATTACTAGTAAGAATGCCAACAGGGAAGATCGGGACTACAGTGGTATATGCGGACGCTGAGTGAAAGGTAGTGAACCGTGGAACCAATAAGCTTCAGCCAAAAAGCTCGTTATGGAGCCGTGAGCCCGATGGCCTGGCTAATTCTAACTTCTGCCTCTCCTTTTCCATACTATTCACCCTACCTAAATTGACAGCAGGAATGTCACTTTGGGATGTGTCAGCATCCCTCCTGATGTGGGCATTTTCAACGAAGTTCAAACACGATTTAATTCGATTTGTATGTCTGATGAAGCATCTCTCCGAGTTTCATTTTGGAAAACAAAAACATCACGTCAAATAGAGGGGATGGAACGGGAGGGACGCGCCCGAGTAGTGAATTCGAGGAGGAAATTAGCTTTCGTTTAACTGGCGCGTTGACGACTTGTGAACAGCTGGCAGACCACTCCACTACTCGACTACTTCAGTCAGCTTCCATCCATATCTCGTTTCGTATCTTTACCCTGAATACCATTTCTAATATAGGCGACTTGCTTAGAACTACTCGTAAGAGTAATGAAAAAGTGGGTTCGTAATTCATCTTACTAGTTTTGGTGGGTGTCTGGGAGTTTTCGGCCTTCCCGGGCACCTATCAGTCATCCTACACCGAGGGATTAGGGGAGGGAGAGAGCGAAGAACATGGGCCTGCTTTTTAGTGGTGATGTATAGAGAATTAGACTTGTACCTAAAGGGCTACAGAGTCCTGATAGATGAGGCTTCCCCAGTAATGGAGGGGAAGTGTGCTGCGAGGTAACAGTGGTCAGACGGGGGGAGTAGTTAAGGTAAGCGAGCAGGTCAGGATCAAATCATCAATTTATCCTGGCCTAGTTGAGAGATCCGTAGCTGAAAATGTTCGGGAGCCCAAAATTACAGGAAACACCTTTCCTTCTGAACAATCTCGTCATCTCTTCCCCATCTAGCTGTTCATACCCATTGGACGAGACCTCTTTCCGATCGCCATTTTGTCGGGTGGCGCCTTCTGCACTAATCTGTGGATCACCCCTGGAAGCTCCGCCAGGGGGACACTCAGTTTGGTTCTCCTCGAGTTTCTTTATTCTGGTTTCTTTCTAAGTTTGCCTTATGATCCGGTCCCACTGATATTTTATTTTATGAACATCTTTCTGCGTGATCTTCCCATGAATTTCCATCGACCCAATTAACGCCCAACCAATGCTTAAAAACACTTCGGAGACTATCCATGGGCACTGACCGCATACCTTTAAACAATGGTAATGTCGTCCTTTGATTGTCGAAAAAAGTTTCAGAACTACCCGGTGCAGCCTCCTTCTTCCCATATTTTCTGCAACCGGCTCTTCAGATCATTTAGCTCCCAGATTTTTCTTTTTTCCTTTTTAACTTTTATTCTAACCGGAGCTTGAACTATCGCGATCCTCAGGTTCATTTTGTTTTCCCAGACGTAGTATTTCGGGTGAGACAGTTTTTTTCCCGATGGGGAAAAGAAATTCGTCATTTCTCGCTCATGAGAGGCGCTAAAACCTTCGATTAGTCGCAGCAGCAGATTGCAATAGCTGCAGCAGGTCATTTAATAATCCATTCCACATATGGAGTCAGCGGCGATTGAAGTAGTTAGCGAGATTGCTTGCTGTGGGACTTTTATTGTTGCAATTGTTTATTATTAATTATGGGTGTAAATATCGCGGTCATCAGATGATTACCTTACAACTCCTACAAGTTCCACAGGATTAAATGTTCTTAATCAGGCTTTGTCGAATTTTGCTTGCTCGGTACCAATACTGAGCGAAAAAGGCAAAGATTTTGAGGTCCTTTCGTTTTTAAGTCCTTGCTGTGAGAAAATGCTTCCTCGATCGTTCCCGACATTTTCTGTTGGACAGCGTTTTGCAGCATACCCTGAGAGATTGGTACTTCTTGAGCATTTCATGATTTTCCTCACCTCTATAGTTCAAATTCTGACTTCGGTCGGCTGAAGGAGTTACAAGTTAGTGCAGTCTGGGGGTTTTGTCTTCGAATAAACTTAGAGAACACTTCATTATAGGAGAAGGTGTCTGCCAAAATCTCACAAAAGTCTAGATTCGTCTGGAATATTCCGGAAAACCCATAGAAATACTATAATGGGATACTACCGCTTTGTAAACGCATAACATATCCTGAGATATCTTGATATTGCAGTCGCATGGCCAGATCAGGGGAGATCGGGAGTCTCCTTAGACCTTCCTGTTTCCTGCGTTTAAGTGTTGAAACGGAATTCAGACAGAAGGGCCTAGATGGAGCTCTAACGGCAAATACTTGATACCGCTTCAGGTTCAGCTTCCTAGTGTCGTGCTTGTAAAGAAGAATGTGTCGAATATGGGAGGATCGTGGGGCCATCATGGGGTCTAATAGGTTATGAAAAGGGGGTCGGATATGTTATGCCCATAGAAGTGGGTAGGGCCTTCCGGGTGTGGTGCGATTCACGCGCCGATATAATGAGGTCATCGGACAAAACACGCTAAAACATCATTCTTACCTTCACAACGGAAGTTATAAGAACTTATAAGTAGAATAAGTAAAGAAATGACCAACTATGCACGTTTACAGATGGATTGCGTTTACTAGGATCGAAAAAATTGAAGTTAGTCTTATTTTGAACGTTTGGCAAGTAAATTGTTGACCTATGAGGTGAATTCTCAATTTCGAAAAGGCTTTTTTTGCTATAGTAAAGAGATTTGCTCTATTCATGGTGAAGCCGTGAACTACTGCAAATTTATTTAGTCCATCTCAACAGGAAGGTACTGAAACGGTGCTGCGTGCGCGATGACCTCATTATATTGGCGCGTGAATCGCGCGCCCCCCGGGCCTTCCTATGGCAATTCTACGGAAAACTCTAGAACATTCTACGAAAACCTGGCCTGTTACGAAATTTTTAGCAGACACTTTCGAACGGCCTGTGACTAGACATTACGCTTGCTTAGCGAGGCTTCCGACTATCTGTTTGTGACTTCATAAACTATTTTATTATCACCTTCTTCTGATTCATCGCCACGTTTGCCCAGTTTTCATTTACTTTACGGCCGATTGGCAATTATGGGAGAGATCGACAATCCTACAGGCGATCAACATGGTTGAGCCATGCCTTCGATCACGCCGCCCTTCCAGAAATCAGCCGGGAACCGATCTTTTTATCTTGCTGGCTTGTCTGTGTTTGCACTTCTACCGTCCCGCTAACCGACTGGAGTACAGAGACTTCGAGATCTTTGTAAGGAAGTGATCCTCAAACTGTGCTGAGGCTATTTACAAGTCATGTCAATCAGCCGCCTCGACTTGGGAAGCCTACCCACTATTAAACTGAAGCATTACAGGGCTTTGTTGGTCGCAAGAGCTTCTTTATCCTTGTCATGCACATATTTTCTGTTCGGGTCACTTTTCAAAGACTACAGTGTGTTTCAAAAGTATGTGCACACCCAACATTTTGTTTTTTCGGGAATACCATTGCTTTCTGTAACCTGTGACCTTCACCATTCAATTCCTTGTGTGCGATAACCTACGAACACTTTCTCTGAGAAAAAATTGTAGTTGCTAACATAATTTTTTATTAAAGAAAAATTTCTCCTTTGTTTCAAAAGTATGTGCACACTTGGCAAAAAACAAAAATATAACAGAGATCAGGAATCAATAGGGTCACCTAAATTTCTGTAGAGGTTATCGACTACGAGGAATCGTTTGAGAATGGTCTCGTTACGGTAGGTTCTTTAGTTACCTTTGAAATGAAAAATTTTGAGTGTGCACATACTTTTTGAACGGCGACTGGGCCGCTCTTTTTCATACATTGCTAGATTCACTCGAGACCCTGGCAGCTATCGCCCACAACCTTTTCCTGGCCGTCCACGTATTTTGATTGCTCAAGTCAACAGGAGAAAAGCCCGTCTTGTGGCGAATACTTCTTTGTCTGTGAGCCAGATCCGAGCTCAGATGGGTTTACCAGTCTCGCGTGCGACCGTTTGGCTCTCTATCCGCTCTGATGAGTATATCACACGAGAGATGATGAAAAGGGCTGCTCGTCTCAGTACTCGCCACAAGCTGACAAGGCTGGAGTTTGCTCGTGGGAACATGGCAACTTCATGGGACGAGGTACGGTTGTTCAAGAATTTTCAGGATTTTCCTACTTTTAGAATAAACAACGTGTTGTACCCATTTTGTTCTTAGGTGATCTTCTATGATCAAAAGAAGTTCAATGTAGATGGGCCGGATGGATTTCATCATTACTATGGGGACCTTCACCGGAAGCCACTTTTGTTTTCGAGAAGGAATTTCGGAGAAGGCTCTTTGATGGTCTGCGCGATCAAACTCCAGCCTTGTCAGCTTGTGGCGACTACTGAGTCGAGTAGCCTTCTTCATGGTCTCTCGTGTGATATACTCATCAGAGCGGGTAGAGCGCCAAACGGTCGCACGCGAGACTGGTAAACCCATCTGAGGTCGGATCTGACTCACAGACAGAGAAGTATTCGCCACAAGACGGGCTTTTATCCTGTTGACTTGAACAATCAAAATACGTGGACGGCCAGGAAAAGGTTGTGGGCGATAGCTTCCAGGGTCTCGAGTGAATCTAGCAATGTATGAAAAAGAGCGGCCCAGTCGCCGTTCAAAAAGTATGTGCACACTCAAAATTTTTCATTTCAAAGGTAACTAAAGAACCTACCGTAACGAGACCATTTTCAAGCGATTCCTCGTAGTCGATAACCTCTTCAGAAATTTAGGTGACCCTATTGATTCCTGATCTCGGTTATATTTTTGTTTTTTTGCTAAGTGTGCACATACTTTTGAAACAAAGGAGAAATTTTTCTTTAATAAAAAATTATGTTAGCAACTACAATGTTTTCTCAGAGAAAGTGTTCGTAGGTTATCGCACACAAGGAATTGAATGGTGAAGGTCACAGGTTACAGAAAGCAATGGTATTCTCAAAAAAACAAAATGTTAGGTGTGCACATACTTTTGAAACACACTGTATAATCTCACTGCTTCTATTCCAGATTGTGCATTTCTCTCGCGGGATCGTCCTAGCTGATCCCTAGCAAGATCTTGCTGATGTCATGATCTCTAGGGTGTACCTGAGAAATTTTGCAACCTTCACTGAAGCTATATGGGCCTCCAAACCCTTTTAAGATCAAGTGGGTGGGGCTTAGCATTCTACATGCTTTTAGAGGCACCTCTAACACACTTTATTTAGGTTCTTCAGCCCGAAGTATTGCTCATAAAGTAAGATGGCTTGAACTATTCAGCGACTGGACTACCTAACTGAGCAAATGGAGAAGTTGAGGGATAGAATCAGAATCCGTTTATTTTCGTAGCTCTACCAGCCCTATTCCCTGAAACTATCGAATTGATGGCTCAGAATTTTCCTCGAGTGATTACCCGCAACTCGTCCTGAATGGCATTCCAGCCTGCATCGTATTTATTATCCAAACAGAGCAATACTCCAGTAAAAGTGCTCTTTCCCACATGAAAGCCTAATTAGCAATTCAGTTGGTATAATTCTAAAACAATCGGAACTCTTTTTAATTTGCCTTTCCTAAATTTTCTTCCCTGTTTCCTTTGGAGTTTCTTTTTTCTCCCCACTTATATTATCCTGTTCGGGCAGTTGATGACCGAATCCGTGTTCTTTCACCCATGGGTCGTATTATAGCGAAATAACTGCTAAAATCTCTTTATTTGATATCGTTATCATGCGAAAATTTGGATTTTTCTACTTGATGCAGTATGCACTTGGAAAAATCCGTAGACATCTGTTCTAGGTAGGCTTAAGAGGTAAATCAGGTGGTAAAACTAAACTAAACCTCACGACACCGACTCTAAACTCCCCACCAGCTGCATACGGTGCCGTGCTTTTCAAAAATGATATCTGAATGCAGATTGCACACCTGCACCTGCACTCTATTCTTTGACCGCAGATTTCACTTCCGTTTATCAGATCTCAGGAGTGGCGTTGGAGACTAAGTTGGTACGACCGAGGCGAGGCGTGGATGCAGCTGAAATATGGGGCAAATCACGTAGTTATTGCACTATTTATATCCAATGATTAGTTGTAATAAGTCAAGATAAAAGGCCAATTTCATCTATTTTTAGTTGTTCGAGAGGCAGGTCAATGAACGGGCTTGTGTAGGACTGGAATCCGAGTAGTGTTGGATCGTATTGCAGTCTCGTTTCAGAGCTCCGCATACCCTAGGTTCTGGTAAGCAAAATGACGTGCATCAGAACTTTGCAAAGCAGAACGCTGCAGAAAGACGACGGGAATTTTGATAGCCTGGATGAAGAGCTCTATAAAGTTGTTGCTCAAAACCATCCGTTGGCAGTTGTCACACCAAATTGAACCTTATGACAGCAATCAAACTATTTTGAGTTCCTCACCAGCTGCATCCGACACCACGTGTGTCATAAATGACGTCTGCGATTGCACAGCTGCTCTCCATTCCCTGACAACGACTTTTACCTTTCGGGCTCAAACCTAATCATCGGGATGAAAAAAGTGGAGGGGGGGGGGCGAGATAATGTTATTCTTCTTTCCGAGGTCCTTGTTAACTTCACGGTCGCCATTACCTTTCCCTTCTTTCTGGGAAGTGGTTCAGAGCTCTTGATAGGTGGTACGTCAAAACAATTCATCTCCTGGACCCTCCTGCATGGGCGCCTGACAAAACCTTTTTTCTCCTAAGCCTAGTTAGGTCAATCTACAGATCCAAATTTTCCTCCCATCTGGGTGCAGAGCGGTACGGTTCGTCTCAAAAGAGAAGGAAGCAAAGCTCTTCTACACAGAAAGGAAAAGTCAGCAAAAGAGTACCGCTCGTGCTGCATTAGAGCTTTATTGATGAAACCATTTGTGCAGCTGGAGCAGTCGTCTATCATTAGCTGAAATGAAGGGTTGGAAATAGCGTTTGGAGTTAGTGCTGTGGTACCCTAAGCCAGCAAATCCATTTCAGTGCACTTCTATTTTTAAAACCCCTCCAAGAATTCTTGGGTTTCTTGAGAATAAACAAAAATGAATAAAAAAGAACGATATTGTTTACAAGACTGTCAGTTTGTTTGTCGTAGATGTTGTAGTGTCACATGCCACATTATTTCACCCGTATGTTCCGGGGATCAAATCCAGTATCGAAACTCGTTTGAGCCAACCAAGCCTTCCATTCTCCCGGTTCGCTTTAGTGGCACCGGAGTCGTTTAGGAGGATAGAAGCTCTGCAAAGACTAGTAGATTGGCTAGCTACCGCTAGTCACTGCGTAGGTTACACACGCATTCAAATTGACACTACGATTCTGAGTGGAAGTTGAATGCAGGGCGCATCCTGGAGAAAGGATGGACTAGCTCTAGGAGGCTTTACCCTTTGCCTTTATTATTAATTGGTGACCATTATTGGGCTAAGCGAGTGCGTCACAACAGCAACAGGGCACCATGACGTCGGGTCCAAAGATTTCTTCTTGCTACATAAGTCCAACTGAACCTCTTATCCAATTACGGTCTTTTTTGAAGTCTGAAAATCTGATTTGGAAACCTGTTGACATGCAGTCTTTTCCCTATTCTTTTTTGAATCCTTTCGTCAAAGGTAACGCGCCAGTATTATTGGATTTCCTGGACTTTCCTCGGAACAGCTCGCTTCGACCTGCTCCACCTTATGAAGAGAAACTCAAGTGCCAGAGGACTACGGCAATGGCTGTCCTCACTTTTTTCTTTCCGTTTCCTAGAAAAGTCAATTTTTTAAGCAGATGTTTGGTCCCATCGGAAAGTCGTAAGTGATTGTGTGGCTCGTACATTTCATTTTCTATAGGCTGCTTCACTTAAGTGTTAATAGACAAGTGGACATCGCCTATTTCCCAAAATCATTAATTATTTAAATTTTCACACGTTAATCTACCTTTCCTAAGAAATCGTCCTAGATCACCTCAAAAACCTGAGATGCTGAATGAGTTGTTGTGCCAGTTAGACGTCTCTTCCTCATGAACTTTACTACTTTTCATTTTCCATAATGCTGATGTTATAACAGATTTCTTTGAAGCCCTACCAAATGTAATAAGGGGATTATTGCTGTCTTACAAGAAAGTAATAGTTCAGAGTTTGTCATTTGACTACGCTCAGAGCCTACTGGCAACGGCGTGATTCTGAAAATCGAACGTAACGTTGCACTTGCCCGAACCCACTGAGGGTGGCTTCTATCACACGACTTCACCTCTTCATTTCATATTGTATAATGTTCCACGCTTTTCTCGAATCAGCCATCTTTTCTGCTCATCACAAACTGACTTGTTGAGAAAAAGACTGTATAAAGTAGTAATAAAGACTTTTCTACAAAACTCAGCTGACCCTGGTCCCGCTCTCGATGCAGGATGACTTTGAGCTGCGGTAGGGGGCCCTTCTTCCGAATAAAAGTATGCCCTGGGTGGTTTCGAACTTCTGAAGAGCTGCGAAGACATTTTGCTTCAGAGCCCTGCTGAAGTTTATGAACTGTTTTGATCTTTCTAGGCTGTGGTGATAGCTGTTCTGGAATCTTCCGTTATTGGGAGCTTTTTAGGGAAACTGCGATTTGAAATGAAACGGGAAAAAGGGAAAAGGGCAAAAGTCCATCATTGAAAGCGAACTCCAATGAGGAATGAACCTGACCATTCAAATGAATTTTGTGAAAGATAGAATTCTTCTACCCTCCTCATTCTTTGGACATCCCATCGAGGCTTAATCCCAGATAACAGGAATCCATTCCCAAGTTTTTCGCTAATTTCTTTCATTTTATTCACTGTTTTGGAATCACTCTCCTTCCCTTCTTCGCCTTACCTTCAGACTACTGTAACACGTGCATTTTACTCGCGAGAAAACTTTCAGGGAAGGCATCTGTAGCGCTTGAATTCGATCATTTCAGCGACACCACTGACTATCCTCCTGCCCCAAGCGATCAGAGATCACTGATAATACCTACAAAAGCTTCGAAATTGCTTTTTCGATGACATAAAAAGCCATTGAAAGAAGTAATAGGTGTATTTCCCCGCTCTAACCAACTGATACATTCTCCCTTTTAGTTAATAGTGGATCCCAAAGTGCCCAGCGTTCATCAGTGTCCTATGGGAACACGCCTCGCACTCGACATTGGGTACTGGGTAAGTGGAAATGTAGTTACTCGACTTTTGTTACTAACATCGTTATCTCTGTCAAAGCATACCATCTTACTTGCTTTTTCACCGATCCCGTTTCATTTATGAGCTTCTGGAAAAGCTGGCCATCATTCAGATTCCAAAAAAATTCGTGAAATTGTATTTTTTTCCTATTTTCGGGTATATTCCTTAACAGTCCTGCGTTATTAAAGACAGGAAGTGTAACAGGCCTAACCTACTTCGATGGGAGAGCAGGGGTTTGGTGGGTGGAAGTCTCTGGTGTCGTCAAACTGTATCGTTCTGTCACTGAGATGACTTTGTCGCAGTAATTTGCATATCCCACCTTCTCTGGTAGCAAAAAGCAGCCCCTGAACTTCTTATTTTTGCTCACTTAAATTTCAGTGGCAGTGTAAGGGGTGGATGGAGCTAAACTTAACAGCGCCAATTTTCAGTCATAATAAATATTCACGTAGAGTAACAAGGAGAATCGAAACCTGCTACATAGTTCAGAGGAAAAATTCCTTGAGAACTTACTTTTCCTAAAATTCCTTGGAAAAAATACTATTTTTTCAAAAAATATCACATGACGTCGTAAAAAATAACCAGGACGTGAGAAACACAGCTGTCAATTGTTTCTCAAACGGATCATTTAAGAACGGCTAAAGATCATACGCCGGGCTTTCGTCAGCGAGCGTCAGCTAGTGGTTGACGTACTCGATGTCGGTTTTCTAACCTACACCTCTCACACCTTATTTCCAGAGTAGGAACTTTTCCATCGGAGGAGGGCACATGTAACAAGGATAGTGGCTCTAACTGATTGTTAACTTTGTTTTGACACCCTTACCTCCTTTACACTACTCAGTTGTTACTGTTACTGCATGCACTTTGTCCAAAAACTCTCATACTTGTCAGATTCCAAAGATCACTGATTGGTGAGTTGTTCTCTGAAGAAAAAACACCCAACCAACTGATCCCTGGTATCTCTGGAGAAGTTACTTCTGACTCCTAGCAGTAACTGCTGCTTGAAGGGGTTTGTTGCTCAGAGCAGCAAGTCGCCCATCAGCCACCTTTTTTGAGGAGTGATGATAAATAACGTATTTATGTAGTTTTAGTTCTTGTTTACAAAAGAATGTCTGTGACAACTTCGTGATCGATGGGGCCTCAGTTGGCCCACTTAACCCACTCAAACTGCTGTACTCCTTCTGAATTCATCGTGCTGACTTCTACCAAGAGCCGAGGGCCTCTTTAGCGAAAGGATAGATGTCAAAGGTATGAAACGTCTTCCTTCTTTCCTTTTTTATTTACTAAATCTGTCAGTATATCTATCTATCTATCTATCTATCTATCTATCTATCTATCTATCTATCTATCTATCTATCTATCTATCTATCTATCTATCTATCTATCTATCTATCTATCTATCTATCTATCTATCTATCTATCTATCTATCTATCTATCTATCTATCTATCTATCTATCTATCTATCTATCTATCTATCTATCTATCTATCTATCTATCTATCTATCTATCTATCTATCTATCTATCTATCTATCTATCTATCTATCTATCTATCTATCTATCTATCTATCTATCTATCTATCTATCTATCTATCTATCTATCTATCTATCTATCTATCTATCTATCTATCTATCTATCTATCTATCTATCTATCTATCTATCTATCTATCTATCTATCTATCTATCTATCTATCTATCTATCTATCTATCTATCTATCTATCTATCTATCTATCTATCTATCTATCTATCTATCTATCTATCTATCTATCTATCTATCTATCTATCTATCTATCTATATGCTTCTTTTTTTCTTACATCTGACGTATGATTGACTTACCCATCCCATCAGCTTTGGCGGGGAGGACTAATCCCCCTTTTGGGGAGGTTGATGACATTAATCCTTTCCGATGGAGCTATCTAAGGGCAAATTTGAGAACTCCCAAACTTTCACTGGGTAGAAGAGAGGCTAGGACTTCACATGTGGTCCAGCCTCATTCAATTTTTAATGAAAGTGCCTTGTCTTTTGCATTTCAAATTGACTCAACTACATTGAGAGCACCACATTTTCGCTCATTTGATTCGAAGTTATTACAAATTTATTAATTATTATTGCCAGTTTCTTTGTACGCAGCACTTTTGAATACTGACGTTTGTCAAACAGTCATCAGGTCTATTCCCTATACTAGAATTTAATTGCCTCGAGCATCAGATTTTTGGTCTCCATCCTTAACTAGAGCCCTCGGTTCTCGGAAAAAGTTCGATGGGAGAACAACAAGGAAGAGGGAGCTTCATACGTTATGCTGATACACTTGGATGGTGTTGTCATACAGCAGTTCTTTCAATCTGGAACGCCTCAGAAGAAAGCAGAACCACTGCTGAATTTTCGGCAGATAGTTTTGCAACGACCTATTATTTCTAATACTTTGAGGTTGTACAGCCTGGTACTCTTCCTGAAGTCTTTCAAACACTATGTGATAGCTCACCTATAACTAATCTTCGCACTCTTAGAATTTCCTCAATCGAATCGAAGCAGAAGCGGATTTCCTTTCGTGAAAGCCTAGTTCACGTTAAGTATGGTTAGAGAGGTTTTTTCTTGGATGAACCCAAGGCCCCTGAGGATAGTCTAAGCGAGGTCATCAGATCGGAAAACAGTCAATATGGGGCCCAATTAAGGCCACAAAACCGACTTAGCCGACATACGGATCCGAGGCGGGCGAGTTGAACAGGGACCCACACCTTGCACGTGGGCGGCGTATTCCAGCCAGCTGCATGCGATGGCGCGCGTTCGAAGAGCTCGTCCGAATGCTCCGTCCATGCAGCTTTTTTCGTAACATTCTCGTCCAACCCCCGGTTCTACTCCCTTTTCGAAGCCCTATATTCTCCAAAAACGTCGACTTTCGCGTTTTTTTTTTTCGCAATTTTTTCACAATTTTGGACTATCACTTCCCTTACTCGTCTAGTACTTGATAATCCGAAATTTTGAACTACGGCGGAAGCTTGGCCTCTGAAGAAGACGAATGCATCAAAACTTTAAGCCTTTTCTTCCTTTTCAGCGATAACAGTATTTAGATATCATGAATTTAAAGATTCGAGCGATCTCTGCTCTCGAGGATGTCGAACTTTGACTAGTGAAAAAAATCCTTCTTCGAATGGAATTCGATAAGAAAGTGCGTAGGAATTTGTGGAGGAAAAAAATGAAAATTCTGCGCAAATTCAAGTGCCATGTGAGTTGTTTGCCGCAACTTTTCAGGGACAATTCGCCCCTCCTAATTAAGTCCAAATACATTATGCAAAAGTGGACTTGATGCACTTTGCCCAGTTTATTAGTATGTTGGCACCCTCGCTTCGCCCTTTTCGAATGAATTTATAATGACCAGGATAGTAGATGTTCCAGATGTATTTGATATTTCATCATAAGCCCGATACCATCTGACAAATCCGCGATTTTTCAAAATTCCGGCATAATTTTGAAGTCGCGTCTGGACAGCCTCAAATCCGATAATCCCCTTGAAAAGGTGAGAAATGGGTATGGCCATCTGAATGAGTCGGGCTCTTACATCCTAATCTCTGACTCTGAACACTCTCATGTCCTAAAGCATATTCGATTCATAGCTCTCACCTCTGGTTGAAGGGCCATGTTCCTTCTTCCCCATCGAAGTTCCTATTACAGTATTATATTCGAGCAGACCGATAGCTTCGGCGAATTTTTCTTCCTAGAGAGGTAAAATAATGTTTTAAACGGGTCGCATGAGGGTCTACTAGGGGTTCATAAGATCCATACTAAGGCTTGCCCTTTCTGTTCTACCGAGAGTAAGATTTACTAGCGCTCCCAGATGCGCCACCTAATCGACTTCCTCACCGATTGCTCGGGACAATGCTCATGTCTCATTGGAATCTGACAGGCAGCTGTTTTTATTTGAAATGCAGTTTTTATCTTTTCTGTAGATTATGGCCAAAAAGACTTACATGAAGATTGTGCACTGTGGAGAACACGATCCATTGGTCTTGAGAATGATACCGCCGCCTCTTGTAAATGCGCTATTCCCTTCATGTCATTTCACATATCTCATTCTCTCTTTCTCCTGGTAATTATTTCCAAGTAGCTATGTCTATGGCTACAGGGAAGGTAGTAAGTGTTGTTTGTTTAAACTCGGACGAAAATGGGCTGACTAGGAAGAGACCTAAATAGTTCAGGTGCCACTGAGCGCAGCTGCGTGGCCGCCCGTCGAACGTTTGAGCAATCCAAGTGGATATCATGCCTTTGAATCCCATCGGCATTTCACTGACTCTGCAGATAACTAAAAAGGACTTCCCTGTTCATAAGTTGTGAGCAGTACAGCAGTCCTAATAACTTCTATGGAGTCGAGGAGTTATCCTTGACGTACTCAGGATGGCACGACTTCGGCTTTGGAAGGCTCAATAAATTTTCCCCTAGTCTTTCCTTCATCTGCTTGTCCAGCCGTGTTCATTCGGCTGTTTCACACAGCGTTTCTCGGAATGTGGCGATAATCGAACATTGGCAAGGGAGGGGTTCATGCGAGCAGGATTCACACATTCAATCTCAAAGTACTCTGTTCTTGCCAAATGTGTTCCCAAATGTGAGAACTTCCTTTTTATGAAGATGTTTTCCTCGTTGACGCCCTCTCATAATAATTCTGCCCTTCCGCCTGCCTACGGAAGATTTACTGTCACACTCCTTCAGGTTCCTTCAGTTCTTTAGTACCTCTCACTCCTCAACTGGCTACGCTCATTGTCACTAGGGAAGGCCTAATAACACGGAAGGCTATTCATTCGGTTAGTGTTGCTTCTGAATGATCCTATTACTCTCAGTGCAAGTCAAACGTGTAGGTATTCCTGAAAATGTGATTTTCCATCAACATTTCTTACTTATTCTCGTAGCATCAGGCTGATTATTAGCCTAGGCATACCTCAATTCTCATGGCCTGACGGAATGTCTGGTCCGTTCAAGGAATAACGTCGTGCGAGATCGGTATCCCAGGATATCCCTCCGATCATGCCTTTGTCACCGTTCATGGCACTCTTCACAGACAACGAAGCTCTGTGACTTCTGAAGTTCTACATTTCATCCCGTTCGAACTGCCGAGCTAGTCTTTGTTATTTGTGAGTGTGAGAGTTTCTCGAGTCGGATCTTTCAGTGGGAGAAGAGGTTTCCAACTCGACGAGGAAGTCCCCAATAAAGAAGTTGATACCTTCCGTTTGCTTTCCAGTCATTTTCAAGAAGATTCTGAAGGTGCTGGATGAATTTAATGAAATTCAGGAATCTCCCTACGTCATCTAACCATCAATTAATTCCCTTATGTTCTCTAAATTTAGACTGAGTTATTATCTTCTCGGGTCATTCTCATCTGTTATTTATGGGCAGAGGTGATGGCGTAGGGTGCAAAGAGAGACAACTGGCCGATATGTGCGAACTTCGTTAACCGTTGCCAAGTTTGGCAGAAAAATTAAATTGGATGAATTGGACTTTTCTCGCCCCCATCCCTGCAATTTATTGTATAGACCAACCACAAATCCATACCGCAAATCATTTCTAAGCGAAAGTCGATCGCATGGCGGATCTTGAGCTTGAACCAGCATCTTCATTTATTCATTTCCTTGTCAAATCCGAAATAATCATTTGTTTTTGTTTATTCCTCAGTAATTCACGGCTCTGTACTACACAGTTGTGCTTTATGCTTCAGAATGTCGGAATCCCATTCACCGACGACAAGTGCTCAGCCATAAGGTAGAAGCGGGTAGGGTCTTCTGGACTGATATCCCTCCTTACTTAGCAGGTTTCTCATTCATTATGCTTGGCTTAATCTCATCACATGTGATACTCCTTCAATTTCCAGAGAAAGTCAGATCAGCAGCGCATTTCTAGGGCTTTTTGAGGTCACCCACATGCCCTTTTAGTCTTTCAAAACTTTCATTTCGCCAAGGGATTACGTAAAATTGACCTCTTCCATGTTTTCTTTCTTCTACTGGTGCCTCTACCGTAACACGACTTACCTATTAGGTCTAGTAAGTATTCAGTCGATGAATAATATGTATGTTCTATAAACATTGATTTACGGATCTCCTAGAACTCGCATTCCTAGCCGCTCAATGGCGATGACATATCCAGTCAGCTGGTGATGAAGGACGAGCTGGGAGCAGCAATCATCTCGCTAATGAAAAATATGTCGTTTGCGCCGTGGCCATGACTTCACACATGCGTTGATGTTTGTCCCCCTCCCCCTGCTCCATATGCCTTTTCGGGAGTTCCCAAGTAGTTGTGCTTTAAAACCTACCGGGTGCAGGTCGAAGCACCGCCGCCGCAAAACGGAGCAAAAGGATTTCGAGGGCATTTCCGTTTGTCGGACGAGTCGGCCGAGCAATACGGGCTTGATGACCGATTGGCGGACGGCTGAGTGATGGTTCTCGTTCGTTCATTTGCCACTTCGCACCGTGGTGGATTGATGGAATATCTCGCGGTGTGTCGCCGCCGTCATGACTAGCGAAACATTCCATGCCCCGCACAAAGCTTACCCCCGCTCACCCAGCTTGAAATGAGTATTTCATGGGACCTTTGGGGGTGTTCAGAAAATTTTGATGGTTGGGGGAACTTCACAAGTCGTGCAATTCTGCCATCCATCATAGTTGATGAACTCCAATTTTTCTGCATTGGTTGAAAAGGTTCCCTTCTATGCCAGGTATTGGGTACTAAAGCTTTTCCCTCTGTTCATAACTGCTTCAATGAGCCTTCAGAGGGCATCGAATAAGGCAAGCGCTTTGAATTTCCGTGATACTTCTAGGAAGTGCCTTTTTGATATGCCCGGATTATTTCCCGAAATTTTGCGGGGAACGTCATGCACTGAATGGCTTTCCGTGTAAGCGCTCCTTGGATTATATTCATTTTTTCGAATCAATGACATGGGAAGGTTTCCCACATGAAATCGCCTCATAAAGCTTTAATATGTTGATCTGAGCAGAGTTTTTAGACATAGCCTTTGAAGCCTGTGCACTGGCAGATTAGTGGGATATTCATTTTATCGTTACTGTTTCTTCTATGAGGTTTCGAATCCGCTGTCTTCCCAGAATCTTCTCATCCGGGTGTTTTTTTTGCATGACGTTTTGATGATTTTTATAAAATTCGCTATAAAAATGATAGTTTTACTTGCAGAATTCTTTTCTCGTATTCAGAGGTTTTTCTCTGTGGGTAGTTTCCAATTTCTCTACAAAATGGCGTTTTCCCTATTTATTTTACTCCCTTCACCTTTACCCTCTTCATTCCCTCCTCAGGAAAGTCGCGAAGGGATGGAGGGCACGTCAAATCGGCAAATGTGGGCAGTGCAAAGAGGCAGGGATTAAAAGCCCGAAAAAGTCCGACAGTGGAGTGTTTTCATCCCTTTTTTCATTTCACAATTGATTTCTTCCATAATAGCGTCATCTGGGTGGTGGGTGTGGTGGTAACATGGCGCCACACACATGGGCTGGGGATCGACATCCGCCCAAACCAACCAAGTAGTCTCTCAATCCGTTTGGTTCAATTATTAGTATCAAACTCTCCTGGGTGGGATAACAGCTTTTTCTCGAACATTGGCTGACCACAGCACCCCATTACATAGTACCCATCCGAAAGGTAAATATGCCCCTGAAAGGGGGTCGATTGCGGGGCCCATCCCAAATCTGTTCAATTTCTCCGACGAGATAGAAGGGAAGGAATTGCACTCCCAACATGAATTTCAGTTCAATTTCGAATGTTTAAGTGTGACTCAAATTTATCGTTGACGATGGAATTTCTCATAAAATCTCACGATAGACGAGCAAAAGCACTTCATGTTTGATTTCTTGTCTTCTTGTCATGTCCGGCTGCTGGCAAAACGTTTCTGCCGATGTTTTTTCATTGCTTCTTTTCTTTTTTTTCATTCTCGAAAGCTTCTTTCGCAATCCGCAAGCACTGCAAAGGGTAAGAACCAGAATTTGCATATTTTTATTTTCAGGGTGACGTGTAATCATACGTTATGGAATGGCTACTGAGTCGGCTTGTCGCCCATTGTCTCAAATTACGGCCAACAAAGGTTGCAATGAAGACAAACAACGCCATAATAACTCTAAATACAAAGGCCAGCCGGAAAAACGTCTGGTCGATTTCCCAGGTGAAACCGCAGGTATAACTGGGGAGGTTCATCAAAGTTTTGAAACAAAATTTATCAAAACCATTCGAATAGATCTTCGTGGATTTCAGAAGCTCACAATCCTTTTAATAGTTCTGAGAATTTTCCTTCTTGTCACACCGCCATGTTACATAAATGACTCAAAGGCACAGTTCGCGATAATTCAATGGGCGGGTATGTCAATGACGTGTCCGCCTCTCATTCGATGTCACGTCAGACAGTCTGGCGTGACATCGAATGAGAGGCGGACACGTCAATGACATACCCGCCCATTGAATTATCGCGAACTGTGCCTTTAACTCGACGTTTTTAGGGTGCAATTAGAAAATATAACAATTGCAAAACACCTTTTTCATTTCCTTGTCTTCCGAATCTGAAGTGAAAGGAGCAAAGCTTATGGCGGAGCAGTCGGACCTAATGACATCGTTTCTTGATAGGGAACTTTGGAAGCTATAGATTACGCTTTGAATGGCTCAGCCGGATAGCCAAGGATTAGGTAAGGTTAATGGCCAACAGAAAGAGGAGCAAAGGACAGTGGAAAAAGTGGTTCTTCACACTTATTATTTCATTTCTACAAGTTGATCATCGCCTACACTTATTCTTTCTTAGTAGTATCTTATTTTCGAGTATTTTTATTCTGATTCTGCTGGTCCTGTTCGGGTATGTTTGAAGTTCCCCCAGGAGTTGAGTATGGGGTTTGATTCCAAAAATATGAGAAAAGCATCCCACACGACGCCACGCAGGCAAAGCCTCGTAAAATCGTATGGAGATTGGATCAGAATAGTCTGGAACGACTGTTTTCGTACCCATCTCCCGAGAGGGCTCATCACCTTGGAGCAGCAATACAGTATCGAGGTGGATCGCCCGAAGTTCATCTGGATAACTCTCTCAGCAGTTCCGGGTCTAGCTATATTACTCTACAAAATACTGAATAAAAGGCTTCCTATCATGTGCCATCATTTCGCATCACTTTCTTCGAAAAGGCCATCGACCATTTCTTTCTGATGCCATCAATCACCCCCCTCCTCCACTCCTCCCACCTCCTCTTTGCTCGCCTTTTGTACGAACACGAAATGGCTTTGAATAGCTCTTTTCACGAGGGCATACATCTCTTGAGGTGCTGCATCCATTCAAAGGGTATAATAGGGTGTGGTTACTTCTCCCCGAACATCGCGTCGAATTCGCGCACCCGGTTCTGCGTAGTCGCGCGCTATGAAAGAAAGGTCATGATCATACAGCGTGGCGTTCAAAGAGAAACAATGGAACTTCAGGCGGTTCACTAAGCGATGGATCTAAACATGATAAGGAGGGATGGCCGCCTATCATGGGCCATCGATGGTATTGATTGATATCGATCCATTGCACTGGGGTATTCCATTGCAGTGGGTATCAGAAAGATTCTGGAACATCTCAGTGAACATGTTTAAACTCGATATTCTTGTAAAAGTGCTGTTATTGCGCGTCAGTGAGTAAGCCTCACAAGTTTGGCGAGTTATGAGCAAAACTTGCGGTCTCGGACGGGACTTGAACTCATACTCACGCTTTTCGGACGTGGTGTTCTTTATCCCTTACACTACCAAAAGCCCACTTATTATCATTTTTTCAATAGCTTTCATGAAACAGCTTAACATTTAATTATTCTTCCAATGATTATTTGTGTTTGTAAATTATAATTTGAGCTAAATATTTTTTATTCAGTATTGTTTTTATTTCAATCTGAAACCCAGCGCGAAAGTTTCAACTCAGCAATCTTGCCAATCTACATTTAAACTTCTTCGAAGTCGTGTTACCTCCACTAAGCTTCATCGATTGATATCGATCCATAGCAATTTACTCACTTTGTGCGCTACGACTTATTTGGATTGGACCGCGATGACTGGAGAATAGAAATCTCAGCTTAAAATTAAATTTTATTCTGGTCGTAGAGTAGAGGTGGTGTAGTGGCAAGTAGGCGCACTTATGTCACACGCACGGTCAGTGGTTCGAATCCCGGATCGATGCCCGCCTAGGCCAACCAAATCTTCCATCCCTTCGGGGTCGGTGAATGGTACAGACTCGTCTGGGCGGATAAAAGCACTGACTTGTACGTCGGCTGGCCACCGCAAGTCGCTGTATAGGCCACATACGCACTCATTACGCCACTACGATTCTGAGTGGGAGTCCAGGGCGGAGGGCGCATTCCTAAGACGGGATTGATTAACGTCAAACCTTTATCCTTTTTACTTTATCAGAAAAGTGATAAATAAGGAAAAAGGTCGAATATTCTCTGGTGGCTGATTGTAGTTAGGTTTTTTATGATGGATATTCATTACGGTCCCTACATCACCCCCTCACCCTTTCCCTTATAATTTCGAACGTCTACATGTAAGTCTATAACGTTCGGTTTATATCTCTGTTCCGCTTAGTGACAGGTCATTTGCAGTCGCTTTGCTCAATCACTGTTGAGTGGAAAGTGGGTCTCGAGCCATCGTGCAGTTTAATCATCCTATTCGTTTGGTGAAGGGTAAATCACTTTCGCTATGCACTGAAGTCCCTGGGCAATCTCTCTTTTTTTCGAGAACTTTTAGCGAACAAACACGAGGAAAAGTGCACGGGGAAGGCTGGTTGTCAGGCAATCTTTCAATATAGGCAGATGCGGCCAAACGGGTTTACGAGTGTGTGCCCACACAAGTTCCACATTTTACAATTTAGTTATTAGGATGCCCGTACAGACCATTTTCAATTTCCAATACAGAATAGAGGGACTACCCCAAAATCCCCGTTATAATTCTTACAGTACTTTTAGAGCTCCTTTATCGCCACCTACATAGTTCGACTTACTATCAAGGAAGAGGAAGCCGAAGCAGCTTCACCTACTGGAGGCTAGACGGCATCCCCTCCCGACGCCAGTCGTCCTTGCAAAACTAGATATTTTATTCACTGTTTGTTTACTGTGAACGTAAACAATGTGCACATAAGAAAAAATAAACAGAAAAAACAATAATAGTAATAATAAAGTAGCGAAGAAGTTGTGGTAGCAGTGGCGCACTATAACTCACCCACGGTGGGAGATCGAATCCGTATCGGTATGCGCCCAAGCCAACTAAGCCTTCCATCCTTTCGGGGTGGCCCAATACAAGTTCTGACTTGTACATCAGATGGCCACCGTAAGTCATAGGCCACATATGCATCCTTAACGCCAGTGCTGTTCTGAATGTAAATCGAATGCATGGCGCATCCCAACAAAAGGATTATTAACTTCAGAAACTATCCATTGATCTGACTCAACGTTTCCTTACCTTCTTTTTTTCGCTGCATTACGCGATGTGAAAGTCTCACAAGGACAAGGTTGGCGGGCGAGTTATGGACAAAACTCGTTAGTGCAAAGGCTAAGAGCACAGTCTCGGATAGCATAAGTACTAGTTCAAGTCCTGCCCAAGGCCGAAGATTTTGTCCGCAGCTCACCAACCTTGTGAGACTACCCTTTGTCCTTTTATAAAATCCAAAAAGGCTCAGTACAAGCCTATCTTGCATACTTCAGCCTGGTTGGTACCGGGAATGTCTGGTGATGTAAATGGCCAATGTTTTGACCTTTTAAGCTACTTCTACTTTTAGGACATCATGTGAAATGTTCTTACTCTCAAAATAAGCATACATTTCTGAGCACAAATCAGAAATCCACTGCTTGTCGTTGACCTGTTGTCCAGAATGCCAGGTTTTCTAGCGATTCATGCCGATTTGTAGGCCACTACAATATCTTCAGAGTGCCCCATTCTTGAAAAAGAGAGCCTCAGTCGGCAACATTCTTAAAAATCGCAGTTGTGCTTAATCAATCACCATCAGTACGAGCTTTCAAATGAGGTGAACAAGTGGGTCACCCATTACCCATCCTTGTGGCTCCTTTCTCCTTCTCTCACAGGTCTGCTAGACATTCTCCTCACGACCGATAGGTCCATCTCCAAAACTAACACATCCTTCCGACACTTTCATGCATTCTAACATTTGAGTAGGGTGATCCCGAATTCTCTGCATTCCCGATGCATGGGAGATTGGGGTCACCCCACTCAAATTTTTTACTTATCGAGGTATCCAGATTAAACAATTCACTCAGGGACCCATCGTTTCGACGTACTCGCTCCTTTGAGAGACTAAGCATCCACCTTAAACACGAAAGACTCTTCTACCACAAATTTACTAGTGACGTCGTGCGATATTTTGAAGTTGCTGTCTCAATTATTACGCGCTTCGTCCATTTCATTGTCAGAATTGGGTCTTTAGGCTTCTCCGATTTGAGTTTACCTCTTTCTCTTCAACATGATTTCGACTCTCCCTGGAGCTCCTCCCACATCGCGATTCTCCACCCGCTACAAAGGCAGACCTCCCAGTGGCTTTTGCTCTTCGTAAGACTTCTAGAACGGGTTTGGTGTTATTTTTCGGTCCTTTCCTTTTCCAAGATGTCAAAACGATTCTCGAAAATTAACTTTTTTCTCTCCCTAGATTTTTCGAAATATTGTAAGGGCTTACTCTTTTTGAGGATAATTGGTTACTCCTAACGCTTGCTCTCTTTGTTTGTTGTTTAGGTTTGTACCGAGGTGCGAACACAACAGTAGCTTCCACCTGTCAATTGCTTAGCCCACAGAAGAGTCATCTTGAACGGCTTCCCGGGCTGCTTTGTCGCATTTATGCGAACAGATGGTGACGATAAAGGAACGACGTTTGATGTGTACGAGTTTTCGTAAAGACTGATCACTAAATAACCTTAGGAACTTACAAAAAGTCACATCAGTGATGATTGATGACTACCAGCAGGTCCAACCCCTTACTCCCTTCCGTATGCACATCTGAAGACCGTTCTCCCAGTTCTGACCTTTTTCTGATCCAGAGGGGTCTGGGATTTGCTTCCCCCTACTTATGCGAAGTGCCAGGAATCCAAGATTCGAGAAGCTTTTTAACAAAACTACTTCCTTGAAATACAAGTCAAACTCTTACTCGAGCTCTTAAATGATTCGCTTAAATACATATCTCGCGATAATATGGCTGTGGAGAGAAAGGAGTCATTGAAAAGTGCCTAGCTGTTATGCGAAAGGACATATGGCATCGCATTGAAAGTCGTCCTAACGGTTACCTCAGGGCTCAGCGCTTGTTCGGAGCTCCTTAACCGGAAGTTTTGCCCTTAAATGGGTCGTAGTGCCGTCTGATCTCTCCTGTCCCCTCCCACTCTATCACTCTGTCTCTGCGTCTCTATTTTTAAAGGTTAGAGCACAGATAGGCGAGAGTTCATTTTTCAGAAGGACTCCAGAAGCGGGGGTCTTATTTCGGTGATTTCTCGAAGTCTTTGCAATCTCGCCCCTCTGCTGGACTACAGGATGTCCCTGTTCGTAGTCAAACCCACAAGCCACAGCCTACCCCCTGGTGATCAGGAATGAACCTTTCATTCCTCTTTCTTCAAGAAGTAGACGACCTGGTCGTTTTCTGAATTGAATAGGAGGGCAAGCTTTCCTAGACATGAAAATCCTAACTATCCATTGTTTCGGGCGATAAGGGCTTCAAACATTTTTCGACCACTCACCCTTTGGAAATCCATTGAATTGCCCATGTCGAGTGCCATTGTTATAATTTCAAACACACTTCTGAGATTCCCAGGAACTGTTTTTCCCCTTTCATCTCCGAAGAGCACATCCAACGCTGTGATGTCTTCTAGGAAACAGTTGGCATCGCCACGACGTTGGAATTAGGCGATAATTCAACTTTCTCGAAAAAGTCACCAGGAGGTGGGTTCAGGTTTTCATCAGGAAATCACTAGGGTTTGGGTTAATCAACTGCCAGGATACGCCATGCATCTGACTTTCATTTAAATATGCTAAGCCATGTATAGCGGTAAGACCGGCCCAAATGGAATTTCAGGATTCCGTCCTCGTGCCTCTGCTTTTCTCTACGGCCTTACGTCTCCCGTGATCCTCAACCGCCTTCTGAGGGCCGGAACCTTTTTGTAGGTCTGGAAATGGATTGATGAACCCAGCCTCCAATCTTTATTCCCTTAGCTTCAATTATGTCTGACGATTCTCCTTCCGACGAGACTTCCCCATTAATCTTTGAGGATAAATGCTTTGTTCTTATGCCCATAAACATTTTTGTGAGGCTTCTGAACTTTGTGCTCTCAAGAGACATCCATCGTGTAAGCAAAAATACGACGGCAGTTGAGCTAGGACGTAGCAATATCAGCATCGCTATCATTACCCCAAAAAAAAATGGACATCATTCCCATTCACTAAGGGAGCGCGGCTTATGGCTTGCCTCTAGAGGGGAAATGTATAGTTTTTCAGGCGGTTTCAATTTATTCGCCGCTCCAATCGGCGCACGACAAGTTCACCATCCGTTTTTCGAGGAAAAAACTCTCTCGTTCCTGGCTCTCGTAATGAATAGAGAATTTTCTGTGAGCAAATCGGAGAATCGTTCAAGCTTAGTGCGAGTTTTTCACAGCTGCTGGTCCCTTGTGTCGACGAGGACGATGTCAGGGTTGGTTAGCATTGGCATACTGTTACTGGAATGTCGCCGGAGTTTTACAGCCAACAGATGCTCCCAAGCAAGCAGATCCCACGTCATCTGATTTGCGCCGCCACCACCACAAGGGAAGGGCCGTAAGCATTGCCGGCGCTTCCCTATTCCATCTGTTTACAAGCGATTCTGTTGTTGGAACGGACGAATACCTGCCCACATCGTCAACAATACATACAAATGTGAAAATAATTTCATTAGCTGCTCAGTTGTTTGGCTGTTTGAGCTCTGTACAACTCATATGTCCTCACTCCCCATGGAAATCGCTTTTTTTGCATTCAAAACTCTTCGAATAGGTTCCTAGAAGTATACGGCTTATAATTGCTCTTAGGTCAGCTTCAGTTCATTCCACATAGCTACTCTCGTGCCAGTAAATACGTCTATTTCTGTCTATTTCTGTTCAGCTGGTCACATTTTCACCTCCTTTTCACCAGCACTTTCAGATCCGACATTTCTGAGTTGCCAAAACGGTAAGACTTTTCGATTTCTTTCTTTTCATTTCCAATCAGAATAATTATGACTTGCATCCCTGCAATTTCCAAGGTCTCTCTCAAGAAAGGGAAGGGGATGAATTGAAACAAAGGTACGTTCCCAGAAGCTGATTCGATTACTTATGGGATCTGATTCATCCCGAACTGGGCGCGCCTAAATGGCATTTAAAAGGGAAGGACATGATTTTTCTATTAGGAGAGTTCTGTGAGGGGGTTGGAATAGCGGATCGCCCTTAAAGTGAATGATCGGACCCTGAACTTTTTATCCCAGCAGTTCCAAGTAGTGGCGGAAAATGAGTGAGTTGATTACGGTAGGTTCTGGATGGGAGTCAGTTCAAAACCATCACTCCACGTAGTCTCTTGGTAACCCTACCCAAGATCGAGAAGCTTCTTCCTGGATCATGACCCTATGAGGGGATGGGAACTGATCTGGAGCTTGACTCGTTTTCTCAAGCCATAAGTTTTTCAACTTCCGATCAAAGTTGAATGTCAGGTAGTATTCAGGATGGTTCAACGGCTGTTCCAACTTCATAATTGTCTAATTTTGAGAAACTACCAAATTTCAAGAAGTCGTGCGGTTGTTTTGGTCTTCTTGCAGGATTATCCTTTTGTCTATCACTTTATTATTGCAATGACGTGTGGAACTGGCTAATGTTGTTGGTGCCCATTCACTTTCTATTTGCTCAGAACAATAATAGCCGATCTGTTTTCATGAAGGATATCCTCCATCGCCGCTATGTATGACGACGATATTGAATGTATGTCAAGCCACAACATGGTAGGAATAATCCACGGGGCCAACCCCTTTTGCGTAATGAAGCGTGCTCTGACAAGTGCAATAGACACTTGTGGCCAACGTTTCCTGAATGCTACGCTGCGATCATTTCTCTTCAGAACCCTTTTGCTTGAGACCATCCTAAGAATGATTGTTTTTCCCCATTCACATCTTCTTTTAACAATATTCATTTACAGTGAGTTTCTAGTACATAGCTTCGGTGGGTTAGAAGTGGTATAGGGGCGAGTGGGGCACCATAACACACGCCTGGTCCGGGCATGGAATCCTTGATCGGGCTCGTTTGGACCAACCAAGGCTTCTATTCCTTCTAGGTCGCTTGGTTGGTATCATACTCGTCTGGGAATTGAAATCAGACTCGTCTGGGAGAATAAAAGCACCAAGTTGTACATTGGCTGGCCACCACAAATCTGTATAGGCCACCAGCGTATTAAACACGACGCTACGATTCTGAATGGAAGTCAAATATAGGGCGCAACCCTGAAATGGGAGGTTTATCTACTTTCACTTGTTCATTCTTGGGTCGTTCAGGGGATTTTTGTCCCTGGCCTTTTTCTTGTAGACAAAGCTTCCATAGGGCAGTTCACAATAATGAGAGGCCCCATGCTGGTGCTTTCAAAATCCCAGTCCATCCGTCTGTAGTTCGCACTAAAGTGTCTGTTTTCTGCAATTTTAAGCATTTATTTCAGCGAGATAATAGAGCGAGAGAAACGGTTTGCCATTGAGGGACCCTGTTTTTGAATTATTCAAAGTTGGTATAATATGTAAATCTTACTTGTACTGAATGGTAATATACTCCCTCTGACTTCTCCGAACTGCCAGTTGGTTTCAGTGTTTCACTTGATCGTCTTATTCTTGAGCCATCATCTTATTTTTGACAACGACAGCCTGCCCCATTTTCCCTCCTCCTCCACCCTCCCCCCACTCCTCTTCTCCCACGCCTTCTTCCTTCCCATTCCTCCTCCCATTGTGAAATTTAGAATCGGAATCGCTTTACATTACCACAGAAATGATGCGATACCCTCCATCCAGGTAATGACCCTTCAACGACTTCCAGTGAGCCCTTTGTAACAATAGTGTTTCCCTTGCTCACGTCATCGCAGGAACCCCTTTGTGACTTTGATTGCAGCAGCTACACGGGCCTTTCAAATGAACGGCATTTGAAGTCGGAACGAATACATAAGAGAATCGCAAACACATTCCACATCCTTCCGCCAGCTGTTCAATCTATCTCCTTCATATTCTAAGAAATCCTCCGAATTTCCGGAGACAATTTTTTGAATTTTGACCAAAATGGTTTATACAGGCCCAAATATCTGCTGAGGGCCCTTCCAGAAGTTCTTCCACCTCGGCTTACAAACTGATCAAACACAGACGTTTTTGAGGAAGGGCGCTTTTTGTAATTGTCCTAGACACATGTAAATGAACAGGCCTCCCAACGAGGTTGCTCAAAACCTCGAGTACCCGGTTTTGTTTGCCCAGGAATTAGCTAGGCTCTTGTAGAGGCGAAATATAGCCGATCGGATACTTCGGGTTTACCTGAAAGTACATACGTCTGCAACTCATTCTGCAGGACTGCTTTCACCAGACTTTTTCGTATTTCATCTCTTTTGACGTGCTTACACCTACCTACAGTTTGCTCCTTTGTAGATAACCTTCCAGGTGACGGCTCCGTTGACTTTTTGATTTGATCGTGTTTCCCTCAAAGAATTCTCTGGAAGATTCTCGAAAAGTCCGTTCCTATCAGTTGGTGTTATAAAGGACATGCTCCATGTTTACAGATGTTTGTAGGGGTGATTCACCATGCACTTATAATCGTAAACATATCAAAATACATCATCAGATGGTAAAAGTGATTTTACCGATGTCGCATAAAACGGCATGGAACGTTTGCAGCACGTACAGTAAACAAAGATTACGGTAGTTTTCTGGATGTTATCTGTGGTCATGAGGAATCGCTCATGAATAGAAGAATATGTAAGGGGCATAAGAAGACTTAATACTTGACAGGTCACTGATCCGAGAGAACCCAGCATCATCTTGGGTATCGGTCATGCTGAACTGAGCAGTCCTGAGTCGGTCGCGGGGAGGCTTATTGTATTATTACCTGGCAGGTGATTTATGCTTGATAAGTTGCTTGTAGTCCACTTGACAAGATTTTTTACTGACATGAATTTTAGAAATAAGTTAATTTAGGCAATAACTCATCTTAAACCAACCAAAGAGTCGTTTTGTACTATGCACCCAATCGACTACTTCCTTTCAATGTCAACCTTTTTTTCTTTTCCTCTACTGACCTCTCCCACTGTTACTTTACAACCGTTGGCTACTTCTCACCATACCCTTTAGCACCTCTTTATAAAATTTTGCAGGTGTTGAACCAATTGTGACCAGATGTGCGGAACCAAACAGCCGGTGCTTCGATGACAAGTCTGGGTTCAGTATCATAAATATGAGATTATCTGCTATCCTAAAAGCTTCTATCCGACCTTCCTCTCACTTTTCATTTTACCAGTTCTTTGAGTGGCCCACCTCAAAACTGAATGGGCAATTCAAGTCCCTGAAAGTGTTCATGTACTTATTTTCGAGAGGTTTTCAGTTTTTCAGGACCAAAATTCTTTTCAGATCAAAGTTAAGGAAAAGTAAGTAGTCAATTAATCAAAGATGGTTATCCTACACGTAGTATACGACGATCAGGGCATTACCGATACAGTACTTGGAGGGTGTATTGAATGTCTTTATGTGAATATCCATTCCCCCTTGGAGGTTTACAATCATTGGCATCTTATGGCATCTCGTGATAGGAGTTACCAAAGACTCTGCGGAATTTCGGTATGCTTGAAGGAATTCGTGGAAATCCTTTGATTACCCCTTTAGTTCATTTTCAGTAAAAGATAGAGCCTTGAATAGCCAGAAATCGGGAATTTTTTCCTACTTTTATTGTCCGTGTGTCCTGAGCATGGGTCAGTAAATTCTTCCGAGACGCCCTACTCCTTTTTCAGTTCCATCAAGAATAGCTACTGAACCGCAAAACTGTAGAACACAGCGTTTTTTGGCTATCATCCATTCTCAACTCCATCATTCTTCAGTTCTTACGAGTTTGCTAAATAGCTGATTACCGAGTATGAATGGCTTTATGGGTCCGACGGCTGGAGCTCTCTGAATAGGAGTAGCGTCTTTTAACAACTGCCTGACTCCTTTCCAGGTTGGAGGTGTGATTAATTTCAGTGCTGAAATGTACGGAAATGAATGTTGTGGTGCTGTAAACTTGATATTTTCCATAATAGGCAAATTATAAGGTAAAGTAAACAAAATAGCGGTTTTATATTGTTTGCTTGTTGTTTTGGTATCTCTTATTTTGCCTGGAATACTCCTATTTGTGAGTCATTTGCTGGAAACGAAATCTTTCAGATGTTGATTGTACTGCTTGGAAAAAAACCACCTGGCTTGGTGTATAGGAAATCTTGGAGAAGATTGTTTTGTCATTACTCAATCGCTAGCCCAATTTCCTAGCCTGCCGGCTGAATTCAATGTCTATTAACCGTCATTCTATTGGTATCAGGGACATCTAAGAGGGAAACGAGTACATGAAATAAATCTTGCGACCAAGGTGATTTATGGAGAATGCCGATCTCACCTCCGTAGGTAAAAGAACAATCATTCTGTAGAAAATATTAGATTCTGTGTTCGTTCCCCACAGCGCTACAGCGAGGGTCATTAATGTTGGACATTCAATTTCTCAGAACACAGAGGCACTGAGAGTAAGTATTTGCTTTTTACCGTTTGTTTGTTTGTTTGTTTGTTTGTTTGTTCACTAGCATATGCTTGTAAAGAGTGTCCCTTGGCTAAAATGATTTCCGGGGGCGGGGAGAAGGGGAGAGGAGGGAGAAGAGGGGCTGCATGGTAGGTGGTTTCACACACAAAAGGGAGCTAGAAACGTCTGAAACTCCCTCTCTGGTCATCATCTGTGAAGGTTATCCATTCCATTGTTGTTTTTCGATTAGTTGAGTCTCTTATTCAGAACCCATTCCCTTTTGATCTCTCCTAGCAATTTCTCCTAAACGTTCTCCTATCAATAGAGCTATGATCATACTTTAATGCCTCTCCACCTCGGGCGCTCATTGGGAGGGGCCTCTGCCAAATGGGTGGGCCTTTTGCCCATCGCCGCTTAACTTTTATAGTCGGTTCGTCTCTGATTTTTCAGACATTTCAGAAGATGTCTTTGATCTAGGCCATACCAGCTTTGTGAAGCTATTCTTTTAGACCTGCTACCACTTTACTACTTCATAACTACTTGTCCACTCTTCCTCATGAATGTTAGTTATCGTCATTTATGTCAACTACGCAAGTTCTTCCTCCGCTCCTTGAATTTCTGATGGTTTTCGTTTCCTACAAAGTATCACCGAATCGTCGTCATTCCGTTTTTCGCGACCAGTCCTTCTCCAAATTTTTTGCTATGAAAACTTCAGATTTCAGGTGATGGGCCCTAACGGGTCGTGGTCCTTACCGGCCGGGGTCAAATGAGACCACAGGCGGAGATGCCACATCCTCACCACACACATTTGGAATTCTGATCGACCAACCACCAATCAAGCATCAGGGACTGCTGCTGATCCTGATCCCGATGGTCACGATCCTTGGGCAATCTCCTGGTCATCAATCTCCGTATTACGCTATCGAGCTCTTCAGACGGCGATCAACTTTCTTATTTCTTGGAACTTGCCGTAGCCGATCTGCTAGCGCCCTGTTCGTCATGCCCTATGCCGTCTATGTTCATGTAAGTGCCTTTAGACTATTTGGAAGCTTTATGCCTCATTTAGGGTAGCGCTCAGTGGCGTGAGGGAGTTTCATTTGTTTGGAAGTGTTTTCGCACTTCAATTTTTCTAGCTTCCAGCTGTCAATGGCCCCATTTCAGTCCAACGATTTTCATTCACACCAGCAGTTTAGCTGACGAAAAACTTAGTCAAGCTTCCACGACGAAAATAGAAAGTTTAATGCCTTGGTCCGTCTAGAAAAAGTGGCTTGACTACTTCGAGTATAACGAGCAACATAACTTTGCTAGAGAGCCCAAAATCAGCGAGGGACAACTTTCCGTTTCAAAAACTTTGCTTCACTCTGATCGTGGCCAGGAAGCAGTCGAAGGCCAGTTGAAGGCAGAGTTCAAGATACTTTTACGGTGTCTAGTTTTGGACGAATAATGCAAGGAACCGATAGTCCAGAATCGGGCAAAAAGGGCGAAAAATCGGACTCAGAGGGTTACAGAGCTTCAAAATCACTAGTCGATTTGAGGGATGGACGGGAATGTGAGGCAAAAGTTACATGGAAGGACTATCTGGACGAGCTGTTCAAATGTGTGCGTTATTGCGTACAGCTGGCTACAGTAAGCCGCCTGCGTGCAATGTGTGCGTCCTGGTGCGAATGGTGCAATCTCTACAGCCTCTACAATGTCGTGTCAACTCGACCGCCTTTGGGTGTGTGCATCGCCTAAGCCGACCTCGGGGCTTTTATTACGCTCTATCCAGCCGTTTTTCGACCCCACAGCGTTTCTTGCGGTATCAATGAGAGTCGCACGTTCATCCTAGAATAAAATTCGAAAAACTTCGAGGAGCTTTACAGGAGGGACAAAAAAGTCAGAAATGTGGCAATCATTATGACAAATTTGCTTGCTGGATCCGGCTGGATGCTGGGCGAACTGTTATTCAAAAAATTAGCAAGAACTTGATCCAAACATATGAAAGTAGACGCGGACTGAGGCGGCTCTAGTACGACAATTCGGTGGGCTGAAGTAACTCCTTCAAAAGAAAGGTTCAGCCTCAGGCAATCATAGAAATACGATGAAAATGGATGAATTGTTAAGGTCAATTTACCAGTCATAACGCTAGTAAAAAAAAAAGAGGGTAATAATGAAAATAGATGAATTTCAGCAGAATTATTCGTATTCTGGCATAAATTATTCTTCTGTCAGAATCCTCAAAGTCCTCTGTAACCCTAGGGCGCTCCTTCGTCACAGCTCCATCAGTAATGCATATGAGTTTTGACATATTTTCGATTTTTCGGTGGATGAGTTAAACCCTTTCATCTCAGCCAGGGCTTTGTATTAAGACCAGCGGGGGCTCGTCGTCTTGTTTTGACTCCTGGGGAATTGGTTTATTTGTTTGTTTGTAGCATGTGTAATTCGACATTGGCCGTGTGATTCAACTTCCCAGTTTTCTGAAAAACGATTAGAATCGACCTCACACACATCACACAATTTCATTATGGTCATGTGGTGCCAAATCGCCAAACACCATAATTGGATCACCACGGTTTTTCTCGGGCTGCTGAAGCGGTATTCTGAATTAGACGGGATTAGTGGGCAACAAAGATCTTCGTGTTTTATGAACTGGAAATGTCCGTTCATTGCATAAATGAAGGCGAAGGGTACCCTCGAACCAGCTTGAAAATACTTACCAAATATCAAATGCTCCCAGTCTCATGAGCGTAAAAATCATTCCCATTTGAGATCGAAAACTTAAAAAATGCTAGGGAAATAAGGCAGATCCGAGCAACTACACTAGCTCCGAATATCCCTTTTTACGTTGACCAATTCCGCTTACGAGATGCGTCCTACATCCGTCTTCCATTTGGAATCGTAGGAGCAGTTTGAATGCGTATTTGTCCTATACAATGTCTTGCGGTGTTGAGCCGATGAAAAGTGAAAGATAAAGAAAATGTGGTTGAATTTTGTGGTAGCTGACTCAGGAAGCGGACTGGGCTCTTTTGGGATGCGTAAGCTTGATCTGGTTTATTAATAGAGCGGCAGTGGTGCAGTAGCAAGTGGGGCACTATCACTCATGCCTCATCTACGGTACGGATACCTGACTGCTATTGCTCAGACCATCCAAGCTTTTCATAGCTCCGGGGTCGATTTCTTGGTATAGGACTCGTTTGGAAGGATAAAAGCACTAGCTTGTACGTCGGTTAGCCAGCGCAATTCATTGTTTAGGTCATACACGCATTCAAAGCGCCACTACGATTTTGAAACGATGTCGAATGCATCCCACAAACGGGATTGATTGACGGCATAGCCTTTATCCACTGTCCTTTGAGCCTAATCGGGGAAAGATGATACAGTTTCTCATCTGTGGAAAATAATCTTGGCAGTCACCCGTGGGAAATACCTTGACTGAAGTTGTGTTCTCTCACTGCAGTTGTGCGCTATCACCCGCATGGTCCAAGGATTCCAGGTCCGAAACCCAGACCGAATACTTCATGACTTGTACATCAGCTGCTTCCTCCAGGCCATTGTATAGGCCACGTACGCATTCAAACGCAAAATCGGACCCACTCCAGTATTAGTATACAAGATTAGTACTCACTATGCCCGTGCAATCAACCAAGTTGAGTACTTGGCGCATCCCTAATGGATTGACCTATGACGAACTATTACTCTGCTTTGACCTTTTTCCCAATTGATTCGGACTCCAGTGAGATTGCTACTGAGGGATGACTGCCAAAAGTGAACTTTCCGGTGTTTTTCCTCAAATGGGAACTTTCAAAGTCAAGCTATAAATTAAAAGTTTGAAGTCACACGGAAAGCAATTCAAGCAATATGATTCATAGTTTATGGCATAGCAACAACACTGGTCTGTGATGTTGAACCTTTCACTTGCTCGCTCTAAAATTCAGCTTTTAGGGAAAACCTCAATTCTCCCTCTGAATCATTCGAGAATCGTTCATAGGGCAATCTCAAAACTTTCTAAGGCCTCACAGGTGGTTGACGTTTAGTGGTCAAAAGGTTCTAATAATGATCAAACAACCTGACTCTAGGAAACTTCCCCAACTATGAAGAGAGTCAGTTGGGAGTTCCTTCTGTTCCTTGTGTGGCCAACGAGGAAGAAAGGAGTTGACTCGCATCGACTCGGGTTCGTTCCCTTCCAATTTCCTGCTAACCTCCTACGTCTCTGAAGAACTTTGAATGGAACACTGACGTCGTTCATGCTCTCCGAACCTTTATGGAGATCAAAGAAGAGCACTCCAAACGGAGGTGAATGAGCTTCGATGGCCGACCAATTAGGCTGCTGGTGCACGTGGAAATTCCTCAGTAAGGGCCCACAAAGACTTGCTAGCTCTGCAAAAGTAGAAGGAGTCAAGGGTCAAAATGAGTTCCCTCAGCTTTCGCCAGGGATACGGCATCACCGGAAAGATAGGAGGACACCATTCGCAATAGGTTGCGACCTGACCCGATTCTAACTCGAGAGAGCTCTTGCTCGGGATCGTCACCAAAACGTTAGATCGGTAGCAGATCAGGTTCTGAAGATGAAAACTTTGGCGTGGGTTTTGTAGGGTGCCACAGATTTCTGGACAAACCTAGCAAACAATTGTGTAGGCAACTTGCTAATGTGCGAATCTGAACGGTAGTTGAGTGCACGGCACATCTGGGAAACCTCATCAACGTCAAATCAAACCAGCAAAAGCTTCTGAAAATTTTTTCACTTAGATTTTTCATTGCGAGGATCCTACAAATTGCTCGGGAAGGAGCAACTAGTACAGCAACTAACTCTCAATCTTCTAAATACCTCAAATTCCAGCAATGGACATTTCGTTCATAGATCCCCTTGACGTTCATAGATCCCAGCAACCCAGAAATGTACTACTTCAATGAAAACAGTGATAAGTATAATCGCTAATATAATTTTTGTAGCCATAATAGGTGTTTTGAATATATTCAGCTATCGACCTATTCCCCTAGGGCCCTCATTTGGGTAAAAATAGTCATCATCGTGTACAATAAGTATATCGTTGTGGGAAAAGAAAAACTAGGTAGGTTGATTATCGGAATCAGGGTGCCTTTCTCAAGCCTAGACATTCTCGTAACTCGACAGGCATTCGGGGATATGAACAATTAAAATCAAAGGTTCAGTTAAATGCATGGTTCCCTCTTTAATTTCGAGTGCTACCCAAAGCATTTCCGCTTATGGGACACCATATTAAAAAGCCAGTATGTACCAAATTGAACTGTTGAAGAACACCTTTCGGAGGCCACCAAGGAATCCTAGCCTTCTGAGTTGACATTCCCGTTGCGGTATGCTCCCACCCATCCCACTTCCATCTACGCATTTGACTTTCATTCAGAATCGTAGTGGTTAATCAAATGCGCATGTTGCCTAAACAATGACTTGCAAGTCAGTGTTTTTATCCTCTCAAATGAGTCTGGTACCAATAAACCAAAAGGAAGGGCTGCAAGGCTTTCTCGGCCTAATTGTAAGTGAATACCAAGCCTGGATTCAATCCTAGGACCATGGTGTAATAACGTCCTACTTGTCACTACACCATCTTCACCCACAGGAGCAGCAGATGCTTTGAGCATCAAAGGGAGCCATCCTGGATGGGCAGCATTCAGCACGATGACACATTCTTATGGTGTTTACCTTCAGAAATTTCCACCGGTTCGAAAATGTTGAAGGAATTGTGTAGCAGGAGAAATGAGCCGACAATCAAGGGCCATTACTTCCCCGATGCTCAAAGAACAGCAAAGTTGCAGAATTGTTCAATTGGGCGAGCGAACCTCCTGGAAGTACATAATTGTTGTATTCATTCTATCCCTTTCCGAGACCTAGTATAGCTGTCAAACCCTCAGCCGAAGCAATGGATCCCAAGAGAGTAGACATCGGTTGACGAGGAAGTAAACCGGGAAGCTATCTGCTACAAAATATAATAGAAATGTCATTAGCAGGCATTGTGTCGGAGTGTAGGGCTCCGGTCCAGAAGTATGGTCATTGAGCTCTTAGGAATGATTCTTTTCGTGAAGTGCAAAGGGTAGGGACCTGCCAAGGTCCGAGAAACTGAATTTTGGGTAAGCCACAATAGAAATCTCTGAATGAAGTCCCTGAGGAAGTGCATAGACTGAACATAAACTGCGATGACGTGTACCTTTCTTTCCAATCTTGTTCTTCTCGATTTTCTGCTAAGTTTGTTCTATCTCTCGACCACTGTCACAGTTACTCCCTTAATCCCTTTGGTAGGACTGGCGTTCCTTGAAGTCCCTGAGGGAAAACAATCTGTTTGACATTTGAAATTCAGGGGTGAGACTGACTTCCCTCAGAAATAATTATTTTCAGGTACAACGAGGCGAATGGTACATTGGAAATCTAATGTGTGATATTTATATGGCATCTGATGTAGCGTGCAGTACCGCATCTATACTTTTACTTGCGATAATTAGTTTTGATAGGTTAGTCCGGCACAAAACGATAAACATTAGCTGGTTGCACTATCCAGCAATCGTTTGTGTCCTTTTCAGGTATCGAGCAGTAAGCCGACCGATTCAGTATTCTCGCCAATCTCAGAACGTGCGTCGGGTGTTCGCAATGATTGGCGCCACCTGGGTGATTTCGCTGCTCGTGGCCAGTCCTATGGTATTCGGTAAGTCTAGGTTCACTTTGCTGAGGATGCCCGGTCATCCGATTCATAACCCTGATCTGTTCTCGTACTGCGACGAAATAACCGCAGTTAACAGAAACATGAAGCCAAAATCTAAGGAGCATTGAAAAGAAGGGAGAATTTCCTTAATCTAGAGTGACTGCGGGTGGCTATCTTCTTGCATGCCCAATTTCACACTGTTACAAAATGGCTGATTTGGAAGTGGCCACAATGGGCGAAAGCCTCACGGCTAATAATTTTGTGATCCCCTTGGTTTGAAGTAACTCTAACACTGCCGCTATAAAATAGTTCCTCATGGACTTCAGCTTTAGAGATGTGGATGAGGGCTGAAACTTCACAACCGGCAGGTCAGGCAAAGAATCACCTCCTAAGAACCACTGCGTCGCTGTTGCCACATCCAAGAGATACTCAAGTAGGCGGGAGAGATTTGGAAAGGAAGGAACACTAGTACTAGAAAAAAAAAGAAAAAAGGGTGCAAGGAAATAATGAGGCATCAGTCATTAAAGGGTATCTGTAATAGTAATAAGACGTTAAAATGGCTTTATTTGATCATAGACTGAATCTCTGGACAGCGGATTATGCTGACATCGGCTTTTCCTCTCCGTGAACCTACTGGTAGCCTTCTTTTCATGTATCTTCTGCGATTGCCTCATTTCCTAGAACGTGTTGTTTTCTTACCGCTTCCCTTGACCACATTTCTTATCTATCAGTGCGTACTGATTGAGGATTTTTTGCGGGTCGCCTTTTTTCTGTCAAGCACTATTGAGAAGTTTGTTGCAGGTGGTGAACGTGCGGCCACCGACGCCAAAATCCGCACGAGTGCCGCTTCTATAACGCTGAGTTTTCAATCGGCTCATCAATCATATCATTTGTGATCCCATGTATTCTCGTGCTGTTCGTCTACATTCGAATTTTGATCGCTCTTAAAGAAGCGTGAAAAGGGCTGCAAAATTACGTCGGCTAAAGCATCTGCAGGCAGGTGCAGGTGAGACTTTATGATTTTTCTGAACGAAGTGGGTGGCAGCGGTTCAACCTCGTTTTAAGACAAGACATTTTTTTCCTCATCCGTAGGGTATGTACGAGACCTGGTAAGCATAAGGTATACGACGACAAATTCGTATGTATCTGTCGTCGTACAGCGTATGTATGTGTATACGATGATCTTGTTTTGCAAACCGCAACTATAAAGGAAACATCTTGACCCTAATCATCCCCCCCCCCTCCTCCTCATGGTCCCATGGAGATTCCTCATAGTGCTAAGAGAACGTGAAAGGAGTAACGAGTAGTAGAGGGGAAGTATTGTGGAAAGACGTAGTCTAACCAATTCAGTTGCATAAAAAAGGATGAAAAGACACGTTGAAGGCAGTCGGATGAGTGGTCTTACGAGACGCGGGTAGAAATTCGAATAAAAATTGAGATCCGGGTTGGGTAAATCAGGCCGTCGGTACTCCGGGGGGCATTGATGGTGGAAGGAATGGTTATCAAATAAATCCCTGGAACGGGAGGCTAAACGAATTCGCCTTCATTGTTTGATATGTCTCTTTAGATGGCTCCGGGACCATTGGATGACCATGATAGAATGGGTTTCGACTTACTAGGAACAAGATTGTATCGTTAGATGGGTAGGTGGGATCGAGTGTCCTCAGAATGTGGGGATTCCTTCCAATCATATTAGTCAACTTCAACCAAAATGAATTATAATGGAGGTTCCACAAAGTCAGTTTTGTATTTTAAATAACCGTCGGGGATTATGGCACAAATTCAGCACGACGGCACGTACGACAAGCAGTGGACCGAAGGCGAGGAAGCTGGCCGAATTGTTACCAATCCAGGTATGACTGATTCTTTTCATTTTCCCCCGATTCTGTTCGATTCTGATCACATTCATGCCTTTCCTCACCCTTTTGTAGTCAATGTACTTTTTTCCCGCATCACACGATTTTCTGCCCTATTAAATTGCTTTGTTTTCAGTGCTTTTTTTTCTTTCCCAATCCATTTTGTTGATTTTTTCCTCATATTGTGTGGTCTTTACCGGCTTTTTTGCTTTTGTCTTTTGATTAGAATGGACCGATTTCGTTGTCCCCAACCGAGGCGCTAAAGTGAGACGTACCATGAGAAATCTCCCCTATCAGGATTACATATCCAGGGAAATGTGGCAACCATGGTGAATTTCTCTCATTTACTATAAGGTTTTAGAGTCGTTTAGATTCCACTGGAAACTCGTCTCCAAGCGTTGTTCACCTGCTGAACAGTTATATCCAACTCAAAACCAATTAACACCGGCACTTAAACAGCCTATGACGCCAAAGTCGCTAAAACTGGTCTCCAGGGTAGTTTGGACCGGCTGAAGGATTATCTCCATTTAGCCTCAAAACCATCAATTTATGGCTCTTAAGCAGTGGCGGCCATAGGCCGATGGAAAATATCAGAACCGATATTCGTGCTTGGCTGGTTAAACTACCCTGGGACAACTTTCCAGCCGTTTCCATACCTGGAGGGCAGAATTTGGGAAAATGCAGCCCGGGTTGGGAAATTTGCGGTGCCAGTGTTTTCCCTTACCTAGAAATTTATCAAAATTGCCTGTACCAACAAGACTAGAAGGCCTAAGCACTGCATGTGCTTCTCGGGTAGTAGGAAGATAAGGGAAATCGTTTGAGGGGCCTAGGATTGGGTAAATCCTCTAAGATATTCATTTCTCGGAGTTTTGGGCACGCTTAATTAGTCAGATCCATAGCCTGAGATGGATCCTCGAACCGGATTAAAGCTGCAAGCTGTTCTGCCTAGTACTAGCAGCGATTCTAATGATCTAACATGCCTCCAATCCTGATGGGCGTCTCACTTGGGCGACCTTGGTGTCAGGGGACGGTAAACGGTGCAAGTGTGTGCTTTTCAGTGATGAACGTGATGATGATGGCACTGCCGTCGATGACGCAGCACATGCGACGATTTGAGCGACATCGTGCGGCTTTCGAAGCAGCAGGTGACGACGACGACGAGTCGGCGGTGACGCGTGGCGCAGGGGCAGCGCCACCTGCCGCCGCTCTTCTGCTCTCGTTGCTCGCTCCCCGTCCTAGCCTCTCTCTACGTACGTGTTTTCCCTGTTCGTCCTATCATCTATGGATGCACATCACGCCCGCCGCTCGCTGGCGCTCTGACCGTGTTCATCTGGGCGAAGGTCTGAGTGCAAGCGTACGGTCTGGGAATCCTTTCACTGTTTCTAATAGCACGCCTCTGTCTCTGTTGCATGTTAGTGTGCTTGTGTGTGCCTAGGAGTGTGTAGAGGAATATCTAGGGACTCAAATAATCAGGGTGCAGAGAATTTAAAACCGTCGGCAAATTTGTCATCTGAATCTTTGCTCTTACTGACCAACGTACTCCAACATTCGTCAGCTCAGTGACGAGTCAACAACAAATAATTTTTTCCCGAACAACTGGAGGACGAGTTGTTTACTTGTCGCATGCCATCCAACTTTCGAGGTACCCGATTTCAAATCGAATGCTGCCTTCATCAGACTTATCTCGCCTACGAGGGGGGATTTCGTACATCCATTTGGGCGTCCTCCACCAATCATTTCAGGATTGTTGTAGAAGATGGTAATGAATCTTTCGAGAGTCTTCTCGTAAATCATGAAGCTGCGGTAGTCCATTATGGAACTAGTATACTCATTTTTCTTAGGCAACGACCTTGAAGTCATTCCTGCATGAAGAAAACCAATGAAGAAAACCAGCCCAGGCTCGAAATGGACTGCATTTTTGATAGAACAGCATTTTTGGCCTTCATGTGAAACGGAAGTAATCGTACAGTTGTCGTGTCGCGGATTTGTCTTCAGTGTTACCTCATCCACGTAGATTACGGTTGGTGGTCCCTAGTGGAACGATGCATGGCAAAATAAATGGCTAGGAATCGTACTTTAGAGGGATTTGGACTTTTATGCACTCTCATTTTAATAATCAATGATTCTGAGGAGTAGCCCTCTACTACCACTGGGCTCGTGTCTTAACGTTAAAGGTTAAAAGCACAGTTCACGATAATTTAGTGTATCTTGTTTTCGACGGATGATTAAAATAATAGTCTAAAATAGTGCAAGGATAATGAGAAGAAAACGCTGGAAACGGCGTGTTACGAAAACACAAGGCCTCGAAAAAGTTTTAAAATTCTGGGGACGCGCGCGGCAAATTGCGCGACGAAACTCGTGGAGATTCGAACGACTCTGGCGCCTATCATTTGGGCGCAAAGTTAAAGTGGGATAGATAAGTGGCATCAGCTGGCCCTACATACCCAATCTACTTGAAACCCGTGCCCCAATGTCAAGCGCCAAAGCCGTTCTAATCACCACGAATTTCGCCGCGCGCTCTGCCGCGTCCATACAGTTCTGGGTGAATGTACCCATACCCATTATTGGGGCACAAACATGAAGTACATTAGTTTGTCAGGGTCACCCGACCCTACTGATCTACTCTACTTCAAATTTGAGCCCCAATGATAGGCGCCAAAGTCGTTCAGATCATTACAAAATTCCCCGCGCAATTTGCCGCGCGCATCTCGGACGCACGTAAGTTCCGTACTGAAGAGGCGTTCCGGCAACGTATCCGCAACGTCTGCGATTGCGTACCGCTTCTTTAATAGGCGCTATCGGGATTTAATCCTCTCTCACTATTCAGCTGCCTTGTTGACATTCTGATGCATCGAAGCATCTAATGGACCCAAAAGAAAAAATAATTTTACCCAACTCCACCTTGAACAGACCCTCCCCACTTGGTGATCAGCTGATTGGATGCCGAACGTGTGGGTTCTGGCGGCGAATAGGGCAACCTTTATCGCCTCGGTAACTCTTCTGACATATCATCGGTCGATGGGCTTGAACGCCGACGAATTCCGGTTATAGGCTCCTATTATGCCCTATCTATTGGGTCCTTCGGCCCGACAGCGTCCTTTGCTCTACCATTGGGGACCACTGGGTATTCCAATGTGTTATCTTAGAATCCGTCTTTATCGAGAACTGTGCTTCAAAGGACAAGGTCGATGACTGATCACTCCTGTTAAAATATGCGTCTCCGCACTCGACTTTCATTCAGAATCGTATGTCTCCTATACAATGGGTGTCGGACGATGTACTACTGAGTGCTTTACCCTCCCAGATTATGACGACAAAACCGGCATGGAAGGGAGTATTTAGACGGACCTTCTGCTGGGTGCTATAGCGTGAACTGCTTATATTTAGCAAATAATGGCAAGTGCTGTCTTCCGCTGGATATGGTTAGCTGTTTGAGCTTTCATCATGTCTGCTTCACTATAAATGGTGCTGCTCTGGCAAGGCCGTCATAACTCGACTTGCACTTCGGGAGAGAACGTTTGCGAAGCCGGTTATGAAGCTCTTATTACGGATTCTATGAACTCTATGCACTTCTTGACCTGACAGGCCCCCTACGCTATCCTTAAAGCTCAGAGATCTCTCTAGCGGGATAACTCAGAAATCATTTTTATCGTGAGCTGCGCCTTTGAGGAAAATTCTGCCTGCGCGAGGATTAATCGCTGAACGAAGTGCCTCAAAGTGACGATGCTAGACAGGCCATACCGGACGTAAAGAATGTTGTAGACAATAAGTCCTGCATGAGCTCCAATTTTGAAGGTTTTCGGGCATGCTATGAGCAGGAACACTATCAGGTTGGATCCTCTAGTCGAATAGTATCGCAATGTGCTTGATATGAATGTAAATGTCTCGTTGTGAATGTCCTGAGCTAATCCTGCACACAACTGCACTAAGCTCATTAAGGATACTAGCAATGCCCGTTCTGTCTTAAATCATCCATCGAAAATTACTGGATTTTTCAGAAGAGAATGAGTTCGGAGTTTCGGCTACCCCGAGGTCGAGTGTTGACTCGCTCTCGGAAAAACGATCACGTCGTCACCAATGACTTCGTCTCGGAAGGGTACGGCAACTCAAGGTTTGATGTTTTGGCGATTTTGTTTGAGAAAGCATGGAAAACTAAAGATCAGCACTTCGCCCAAGGTCGAGTTCATGGCGCAGACTTGGAAATTGCCTTAACGGTCGACGACCTCTTTGATGAAGAGGCAAACTCAATTAGTCGTGTGCTAAGTCAATTGCTAACATTGTCGGCGATTTAATTTTTCAATTCATAAGGTGGGAAGAAATCAATGAGATTGGCAGATGCGCCATGCATTCAGTCAGGAACGGAATCTCTTGAATGATTGATTCGAGTGAATGCCAATTTAAGATTTCTAGTCGACTTAAAAGAAATTATTGTTGCAGGGAAATCGTCTGGTGGTGACGAATCACAAATGACGCTGTCGCAGAACTCATCAGGAGAATCCCATCCGGGCAAGCGGATTAAAGCCAGGTGAGGTGGTTTCCCAAGACAATCAACCAGGAGAGCTCGTCGTGAGACTGCGACTCTGGAATGATCAAAGATGGCGGTGGGTTTTGTGTGCCTCTGCGCCATCCATGACATCCCCAGACGTCACAAGTTCTCGTCGGCCCTCCTCTAAGCACTTTCTATGGTACGCCATTATTAGAATTTGCCGGAACATTGTAGGACGCACACGTTTCGAGAAAAATCGAAACATGCAAGTATTGCACAAGATAGTTCACCAAAGTGAGTGATTTCGATGTAGCTCAAGCGTGCTTCTTCTTAGAAATACAGATTTCGTCTGTTTGACAGCTTTGTTTCGGAATAGCTGTCGTGTGTGCTCCATTTCCGATTAAAGCAGTGCGCAATCAATGAATAGCGAGCGCGCGGTCGCGCAGCAACTATGCGATTTGGCTTCTTAACATAGCCGAATCACTGTGAAGGGAGCGACGTTAGCTGCGTCGCTGCCAGTTCCCTACGCTCAGTCGAGGAAGCGGCAGTTGACCGCACACGACTCGACTGCAGAGAGCACGTTCAAGCTTTCTGAGTATGAACGCAGTTTGCTTCCGACCGCGCGCTGTTTTTAAAGGCACAGTTCGCAACAAAGATGGGCTTTGAGAGTTCCCATTGAGATAAATCTCCTGCACCTATGAATGGTACACCGGCGTTGTCGGGTCGTATAGTTGCATGATAAAGGATAAAGGATAAAGGATAAAGTTTTTGGCGTTAATCAATCCCGTCTGAGGGATGCGCCCCCGCACTCGTCTTCCATTCAGAATCGTAGTGGCGTGTTAAATGCGTATGTGGTCTATACAATGAAGTGCGGTGGCCAGCTGTTGTACAAGTCAGTGCTACTATCCTCCCAGACGAGTCTGGTACCAACTCACCGTCCCCGGAGGGATGGAAGGCTTGGTTGGCATAGGCGGGCATTGATCCGGGATTCGAACCCCTGACCGTGCGTGTTACATAGTGCGTCACTTGCCACTACACCACCTCCGCCCTAATGGCATAGATAGGGCGCAATAAAGGCTCAAAATCGACAGTGCCGGTGACCAACCCGGAAGCGGACCAGTTTTTGCAGCCTTGCAGAGCCTGCACCGCTCACAATGGAGCATATATGTTGTGAATATAGCTTATCGTCTAGACTTTGACCCTTGTGACAATGAAAGCAATTTCCAGGACCAGGGATACTGTACCCGAGTCATTACGCACTTTAAGAGCGGAACGCCAAAACCTCTAAAAGTCCCGAATTCATCGGAACCTAGAAGCCTTGTATGTCGCGAATTCAGTGAAACTGCGAACTGTGCCTTCAAATGTATGTATATGCTTCATAAACAGCCCTAGCAATGGTGCTCTATTAGTTCTTTTCTCTTTTACTTTATTAGTTTGTCAATTTTGCATGTTGATTTGGTAATTATCAAGCTGTAGCTTCCTTTACCTTACTGCTTCGCAGCTGCTGTGTTTACTCCTAATATTCGTCTAGAACTTTTTCAGTTTCCAACTAACAAGTTTCCCTATCATTTTCTTATTGTGTTTATGGCAATACAAACGGTTTACAGAATACGTCGAAGTAGCGACGCAATTTTGCCAACGATTCTCCGACAAATCTCACGACGAAGTCCTAGGCTTTTCCGAAAAAATACCAACGATCGAACAGCGGATACGGAGACGGTAAGAGTGTCGTCAAAAAAACCAAGACTGCCAGAAAATACATGCCATCTACGGGCGTACAGAAAAACTTACTAGTATCTGGTAAAGGTCCAAACTTTTTGGAGTGTTCTGGAAGTTTTCATGGAAACACAATAGGAGGGCATTGCCCACTTGTACATGGAGGACATTTTCGGATCCCTCTCTCTTGTTTACATAATCTTTGAGTAGCCAAACTTCCTCCGCATAGTCGAAACATACTTCTTTACGACTTCAAAGCGGCTCCCCCTCCTCCCACCCCGTTCCCACAACTGAAGCCTACAGGATCCTGAATCAGACACTTGACATTGAAGCCTTTCAAGTGATTCTGTGCACGCCTCGCTCTTCCGAAACCGAAAACATCATGGTTCAAGATGAGCCTCGATCTATTCAACCGACGGCCATATCATGAAATTCCCAGATGTGACGCGCATAAGTATGGGGATTGTCCCTGCTGGTATTTCATTGCAATTTCTTGGAACTTCATAAAAACTCTGAACTTTCTTGAAATTCCGGCCAACACTTTCCAGATATCCGAATAGAAAGGAGTAGGCCGTTTATGGCTGGTACTTTGAAGAGCATCTATGGAGCTCCATCAATCGTTTCTTCATCAATTGTTGAATCGCTCAGAACCCTCCCCTCAAAACAGCCCCAACCGATCGGGAAACGAACTGTGTTGTCGATAATGTTTTTGCCTCATGAGTAAAATATCCTGCCCATTCTCAAAGGGTGTTCCTAGAAATTCGTACCGATTTTGAGTCTCTGTGTGTCTAGATGTCCTTCCAAATTTAGCAGTCTGCGCTTTCTTGTCAACTAGAATGGCTACTCTTTCTTGCTCAATGCCTCCTAGCATGTCTCATTCCTGGGATAAGAAGTTGGTTTCAATTCGTTCAGATGATTCTTGCCAATCCCCTACTCGACGGCTCACCCGAGGAGGCGAAAGGTGAACACGTTACACCGTTCCATGACGAGGTACGACCGTGCAGTCGAAGCACCACCGCCAACAGTAAGTGAAACTGTCGTTTTGCTCTCTTCTATTACCGTAAAACTCATTTTGCTGTTTAGGTGGTGATCTTCTGGGAATTCCAGAAGAGGGCAGTTCAGCCAATGAAGCGGTCACTGCCGTCGATACACCGACCGATTCACAGGTTAGCGCAGAGAACACTCCTTGGCCATAGTCTTTGTCCCTCACAAATTCTACTGACTTGTTTTAGCCGCAGAACAGAATCAGAGGTTGTAACGGTTGTTTCCCACAGGTTTTTAAATTTTGAAACTCGGTCTTCTTCAATGTTGATAGGATCTGAAAAAAGTTGATGTGAGAGCTTCAGCTTCAATAATTATTCCACATGCTGCGCCGTTTACTTCAACTGACCTTTCTTCAAATCTTCCAATCTTCCAATCCAATTTTCATTTCCACAAAAGCACAATGAGGCCTGCTCAAGTACTTGCCCCTTATGCCTCCGCGTCTCGAAAGTAGAAAGTTCCAAGAAGAGCGCTGCGTCCTTGTTCAGTTGAGCCTGGATCCCCATCTCTTTAACATCCACTTGAATACTGAAGACCATGACAGACTAACTAGAAGCCACCGGATGTTTATTGACTCTCGAGAAGTGCAATTCAGCGTTAACGATGAATTCACCACGAGGCACTGACCTATCGAACCATAAAAATTAAAAATCAAACCTGCAGGACTGCTACTCCCAGTCGTTCAGATTATTTTCCCACTGTAAAGTCCTTTTTCCAGCCCACTCCTGCAGCTCAACAAATCCTCCCATTTCGTCTAAAACTTATTTTCTAATGATCTTACAGGCTCCTCCCTTAGTGGTAGCGATTTGATCAGAAAAATCAAACGAATCTTGTTTCAGCAGAAAGTGAAGTTCCATATGATGGTCCGTGAGATGTCGGAAACGACAGCGGCCGATTCGCAACTGAAAGACTGTGACGATGCTCCCGCACAGGAGGATGATGAGAACAAGCCGCTTTCTGTCGCTATCCTGACAAAATCGCCACTGCCAGGTGAATTCCTTGGTTCTTCGATTATAGTGATTTCTGGCAATAAAGGGTAGATAGGGCCGTAGTCAATTATGATTTGTTCGAATAAAGTGCGTTGTTAACAGTCTTTATGGGAGGCCAACTCTTCATGGGAGTTGTTTTGGGCCTTCTAAGTCCTTAGGAACTACCCAGAACGAAATTACTATACCTCACTTTTGGAGCTCGGCACCCCTCACTAACGCTACGTTATAATCGTCATAGAAGCGCAAGCAAATCCTATCTCACGATGTCAATCTTTAGAGCTTTCCAAGGTTTATTAGAATTCTGTCACTGGGTGGTGTCCATCGGAACTTACTTACGTAGGAGTTTCGACTCATTAATCTCCGGTTAGACTTGAAAGCGTCTGTCGTCTACTCCGAAACACAGACTACCGGATTGTTGAAAGTAGTAAGGAAGGAACAATAAATGGATAAAAATGAACTTTGGCGTCAACCATTCCCTGGTTCGTTGGTCTAGACGAGTTCCGATCCTGGATTTGATCCACAGGCCCGGCGCTGCGTGTGTGATGTGAGCTATTTGATGTGCCACCACTTCCGCCTGAAACGACTTCAGGGGCCTTGGAGGGAAACAGTGAAATAAAAGAAATCGATGACATGTTCGAAGGCGATCTTTGCCAGTTCCTGCCAAGACTTTCACTCTGATCTCTACTAAAAGTCCATCTGATTAGCAAACTGGTTTCTCGGCGCATAAAAAATTTTTCTGGAATTTTGGACAACTTTATTAACAAGATATGGGACACCCGTGTTCTGCAAACATATTGTCGCTAATTTTATCGTTTTTCAGAGACGTTGACAAAGGAGCCAGAGGATAAGAAACGCGTTTGCTCATTGAAATCGACCGATTCGCAGGCACCGTCGTTGAAGAGTGTGAAGAATGGCATTGCGAGCAAAATCGTCAAGAAAACCATGAAACACGAGCAGAGCCTCAAACGAAAGGTCTCTTATATGAAGAGTACTCTGAAAAACCATCAGCTCTGTCTAACCCTCTTGTCACACTGCATATTCAAGTTCCCAACCTTAGAAAAGGAAAATCAGGATTTACTTGAGTAGTCAGTGTTCCCATTCATTGGGCGAGGGATGGTCTCCCAAACTTCCCCTTATCTGCTATACCATTTCCAACTAGAATTAGTATTCTGGTCTTTACAGGTCTCCAAATCACAAAGGAAGGAGAAGCGTGCCACCAAAACACTCGGTGTTGTTGTCGGCGTATTCCTCATCTGCTGGGTACCGTTCTTCTTCATCAACATTGTAAATGCTGTCTGTATTTTGATGAAAAAAGAATTCTGCCAGGTGAGTAACATCCTTCTTTGTTTTTTTTATGATTCAATCGATTCCGAGCTGATTTAAGGGCCCTGTTCAATCCTTCTGACATCTTTTGGCCAACAATTAGGGGTGAGAATATCAGAGCAGTGCGGTCGCTGCGTTATAAAAAGAAACACTCATTGGGTGATCGTACCTGCTGATTCAGCTCCGATCAAGGGCTGAAGCCTGGAAAGAGTGGCAAACCCAGGTGATAGCTGATAGATGGTCGTTCCCTATTTGATCATGCAAAGTGCTCTTTCAACTTTTTGCTCAACTGTCACTTCATGATCTAGCACATGGCAACAAAATAACATTTGGAGATTGCTCCCATCAAAATCAATTTTATGCAATCCTTCTACCCCCGCTGGAAGGGAGGGGTTCTGGGAACTCTTCTCTCCCAGCGGGGGTAGAAGGATTCCATAGACTATTACTATTACTTCTATTATGGATAGGGTCTGTTTTGAGGCAGTTCACAGTTCCCATCCTTACATGCTTTGACCGTGGAACTGTAAACCAGACATCGACCAAAAACGGTTTTCAGAAAGGAAATAAAAAGTCCACTCCTCAAAAATGCTCTGATTTCAGGTTGGCTTCGATTTATTCTTCTACTGTACATGGATCGGCTATATGAATTCATTTATGAATCCGATTATTTATACAATTTTCAACACGGAATTTCGTCGCGCATTTAAGTCGATTCTCGTGGGTAAAGATGGCCGAAGTGGTCTACAAAAAGTTTTTCTTCAAAAGCAGGTTCATGTCTGACCGCCGTCTGCACCTCGCGTACGCCATCTCGCTTTCCCTTTTGCTTCGTTCATTCACCTGCTCGCACCTTTGCACCCATTCCACCGCTTAAATGCTTCGTCGTTGTGTTCTTCGTCTGTTACGAGCCAAATGTTAATCGCTTGCTATCGATTTCACGGGTATTTATTTTCATCTATTGTGCAAATATGAATACATACAAACGGGTTGCTCTAGCTGTCGATCTCTTGCCACTTCATGCGATTTGATTTTTGTAATCTCTGTGTAACGTTTCCAGATTACTTATGGTCCTTGAAGCTAGAATAAATCTTTCCTTTACCCTTCGTTGGCTTATCAACTTACTACTTCAGGGAAAGCAAGAAAAAGCTCACACTCGTCAAATAAATAAAAGGATAAAGGATAAAGTTTTTGACGTTAATCAATCCCGTCTGAGGGATGTACCCCCGCACTCGATTCCAGTATCGTAGTGGTGTAATGAGTGCGTATGTGGCCTATACAATGACTTGCGGTGGCCGGCCGATGTACAAGTCAGTGCTTTTATCCTCCCAGACGAGTCTGGTACCAATTCACCGACCCCGGGGGGATGGAAGGCTTGGTTGGCCTAGGCGGGCATCGATCCGGGATTCGAACCCTTGACCGTGCGTGTGATATAGTACGCCACTTGCCACTACACCACCTCCGCCCTCGTCAAATAAATAGCTTCGATGAAATAGCAACTTGAAAAACCGAACGCTGAACACCAAAATAAAATGGGTGGCAGCCTTTCACTGTTGTTAGAGATGTTATCTGGGTAGAATAAAGAGATCAGTTTCACACGACTAGGAGAACGCCAATGCCAATGAATACAGCAAAAATTGAAGAAGGACTGGTTTCTAAGAAAGTGAAAGAGCAAACGCTTAAAGATTGAAGACTGAGCAGAGGAACTCCAAGGCACAGATCTGCTTCATACAACAATAGGAATTACGACACGAAGAGAGAGAGAGGAGCTTAGCAAAGTGCAAAGTTCGAGTAATTCGCGCTCCTTAGCTCAGTGTTTTCGAGAAGTTGCCCACATGTACTAAGGCTTATCAAAAGAGGCCAAAAATTTGAGTCCTCACTTAGAAGTTTCTTTGTGTGACGGAGTACTCGAAGTCTCTAGCCAGCTATTCGATGTGATGACAGTCCCCTAGTAACACGTGAGACATCTGAAACTGCCATCACTGTGACATTTGACTTTGCGAAAATGTGGTAATACGCCAGGTTCGTTCACGTACAGAAGATAAAGATCAAGATAACCCAAGAAAATTGCCTCTCAACATCAGCAGCGGATGTAACCTTCCAAGTGAACGAAAACAAAGTCTCAAAAAATCGAAGATACAGACACTAGCTTCCGATCCGGGGAAGTCTTCAGCCTCCTATGAAACTTTTAGTAAACCCTCGGTACATACTATATCTTATACATAGAGTTCAGAATGCCGATCACAGACATACATAGAAATTTGAACAAAGCTCCAATCTTTTTAGGGGACCTAGGTCTCCATTCAAAGTTCCAATGAAGATGGGAACACTTCCCTAGCACATAAACATCAGCGTAAAAAAAGGGACCCACTGTGAGCAATGGCACGGCTTCTGAGTTCTTTCCACTCATCATGATTGATTGCTTCCACATCAAAGACAAGCCAGTATTGAGGAAAAATAGACTAAAAGGTAGTGATTGCAAACTTTAATAATGACAGCCTTCAATTTATGCAAACATGAGAACCTTCCAGAAACGGTTTCCGAACGAACAACGGGAATATCTCACGCAAAACTTTACTCTTTACATGAACCTATGCAAAAACGAAACTTCCAGTTTTCCTTGACCTTTACATGTTGCCGAGAGACTGTTGACAGCGTTAATGATGTTTTTCACCTACTTGGCTGTTCTTGCTGCCAAGCGTCGTTGATGAAACCGCCGACGACAAGGAACTGGTTTGGGTCACAGGCAAAGAGGCTGGCACACCTCATTCGCCACATCGTTGCCCCAGATTGTTGTTCTGTTCTTTATTGAATAACTCTTGCCTTTCCTTTTATTTATTACAATCATATGAATGCATTGAAGCGCTCGTCGATGGGGGAAATCCCACACCCTTCTTGGTCTATACTGTAAGTGCTGGAAAGAATGATGGGGGCTGTTACTCCTGACCAGGAAACATTTTAGAAAAGTGTCATGAGTGAGCTGTAGGGAGCACATTCATCGAATCAGGGCCGCTGCGACTTTGCTTTGGTTTCGCTCATTACAAGCAACTCTTACTATAAAAGTAGCCGGGCTGCCCTGAAGCGAGTCCAGGAAATTGTCGATGATTCTTCAACCATCATAATTCTCTGCCGTGCCTCAGCGGCAGGAGGGCAAGAAAGAACCGGTATGGGATGCTGTTCTATTCTCTTGATAGTATGTCACATCATATGGAACGTTACTTTTGTCAACGTACCATGGGATCGGCTGATGAAATCTGATACGGTCACTGTTGCCTCTTGTAAAATTAAGAGCTTCAGCGAGATAAGAGGTCCCGGCTATCGTGGAAGGGCTTGGTGTTCAGCGTGTCCCTCGCACTGGGTTCCTCTTTGGTCCCTAAGAAAAAGTTTTATTTCTATTTTATTCCCACATACCCACATATGGAAATGTTGCAAGTCTATCAACACTTTCTACATATGTACATTCATTGTGATTGCTTCACCACTTCGCTGCAGAAAGCAAGTGCGAGTCCAAACTGTGCTACCACTTAGAAAGTTCAAGAGAGCATGTGACATTTTCTACCGAAGTTTCGTCGGCTGAATGGGGTCCTACTCATCCTACTCGTCCTGTATGGTTCGAACACCCATCTAAGGACGAGTAGGATGTGCAAACTATCTATTGGCACAGAAGTGTGGTCTTATTAAAAGTAGGTGGTTGCCTCTAAAATTGGATAAAAAGGATGCAGGGAGAGGTTCTAAAATACACAAAAATACACAATGTTGTCAAAACGCCCACTTCGACCAAGGACGCTTTTTGACGAGCGCATCAAAGAACTATGAAGAAGGCTACTCGTATGTGACCTACACCCATCTTACGCAAATGCTGAACTGCTGAAAATGAAGAATTACATAAGACAAATTTTTTCATGTTTTTTAATTTTTTTATTTTTGGCCCAATGCTGAGAAATTCCTGTCCTGGCCTTCATTTCCTTCCCCTATGCCAATACTCGCTCACGTCATTGCTAGACATACCTTCACGTTTTTTTTGACGTCTACTTTGGAAAGAAAGAACTTACTTGCTTTGAACAGGGAAAGGAAGGGTTGAGCCTTATCTGCTGAGTATAACCGCTCACTAACCCAGCCTCATCTCGTAATTTCCATATCAAAACGAAGTCTTGTAAAATGTGATCGTCACGTTCTTTTAACATTAGAACGCCCTTCGCCGATTTTTTTTTTTGATGTTTTCGTTTTTCTGTAGAGCCCCTCACTCGTTTTGCTCACGTGAATACCTACATATGTCAGCGTCACATTGCCATGATTGACAGCAAAATTTCACAACAAGTGCTCAATCTTCTTTTTTCCGTTGTTAAAAGCAATCTAAGACGGCCGCGACGCTTTTTTCAAACTGCTCGCGTTACATTCATCATTGCTTATGAACGTCTTCCAAAATGGAGTTTCCATTTCACGCAAAAAGATTTACAGGATTAGGATCGTCCTATTAGGAGTAGTAAGTACGAGAGTCATACATGACCCTGCATACCTTAAAGTCTGCACCTACCATTCGCCTCGATTTCTTACAGTATGTCGCCATCTCTGTCCAAATGACTTTTCAGAAGAACCATTTACGAAAGGGACATGAGAGGATAAAGAGAATTGTTTTTTTTTTGGCTTAACCAGTCTCGTCTGAGGGATGGGCCCCTGTATTCCATATCCATTCAGATTCGTTGTAGGGTATTGAATACCCATGACTTGCGGTGGGCAGCCGATGTACAAGTCAACGCTATTATCCTCCCAAATAGATCTGGTACCAATTAACCGACTACGAAAGGATGGAAGGCTTGATTGGTCTAGGCGGATATCGATCCGGAATTCGAACCGGTGACTATTTGAATGTGGTAGTGCATTCTTTGCCACTACACCACCTTCCCCTTAAACCATAACAAATCAATTAGTAATACTCTTGTCTTAAATTGAGACCATTCATCGATTTCAAACGTCTTTGTCTTGTTAGCGACTGAGTCCCGTCTGGGGTGTCAGCGGACTTTGTACATTTCAACAGTGGAACCTAGGCCCTTGAAGAAAACGATCACGTCTAATCATTCAACAGTTGCATTTAACCAACGGTTTCACAAAAAATACATGGTACAAGAACTTCAACGTTTCGTAAATAAGTTCAATGTAAATGTATGTGTAAATGATTCCTTTGATTTGATTTAGCAGCTCTTGCTATTCAAACTTTCAACGATCTGATCATTGCTTCCTGTGAATCAATCATGCGGCTTCTTGCAGGTTTGCAGTCACCAGCACATTTCGTAGACACACAAAAACAGTGCTAACATCACGTCTCCAACAGTGATTGATTAACCTGTTACAAATTTTCCATTCTTTTCCCCTAGAAATGATGGGTTGAGGGGATGTATGCTTGGCTTGAAGGCACAGTTAACGACAAGATTGGTTTCTGAGATTTTCCTTAGAATGAATTCGATACCCCCTCGTATACCATACCTGGTCTTATTTGGTCGGAAAACGGCCTAGTTAGGGCGTTATAAAGGCTCAACGATTATACCGTGTGTATCCTAGGACGAGTTTCATCCGCTCCATAAAGGCTGCACCGTCGCTAGGGAACCTATCAAGGAAGTTTAAACAACTTGTCATGACCCATAGCGACAATGAAAGAAAGTTCTGTACAGTTCTTGCTAGATGTAGTCAGCTCTTTGCGCAATTGTGACAACTGAAATCTCGTCCGAATACCCCTTCTATGTATGTTATCTCCATCATGGTAACCTCGTCCAACCTCTATTTTCCCCTTATTGAGGAGCCGTGATTTCCCAAAATCGGCGAATTCTTTCACTATCTTCAACGCCAATGAACTATTCCCGACCTATACTTCCGCTTTTTGAATAAAAAGGGGTGACTCAAAATCATCGTGAACTGTGCATTTTAGAAACATCTGCTCCCTTTTCTTTCGGGGAACACTCTGTCAAGGAGTGACGTGTTTTTGAGGGGGATTCCGCTTCATCGGGTCCACTGTGCATTTCAATTCACATACAACAGCAGAGAACGTTGTAAGAGGGTGATCATAAGAGGATAAATCGTACAATACTTTCCAATGTTTTCAAACGATTCCCAGAAGTATCTTAGTTAGAAGGTCACTTCACGTTACTCACGTCCTGCTAATAGTTCTTAGAGAAATCGCTTCTGCGTACCGTTCAATGAGTGACAGCTGGTACGAGAAACTTTCGACTTTTTAGTCAGAGAAACCAGATTCTTGCCTTGTCTTGAATTCAACATTAATGGTGGACCGTTTCTGATCAACACCATATTGAGTACCAGCCTAAGGGATAATTTGTACAGCGTAGATCTGTCCCTTTTGGAAAAGGCATAGATCCTAGTCCTGGAGACATCCCCAATCTACCTCTCAAAGGTCCTATGAGGGGACTTGAACCAGCACAGTAAATATACACCTGTGGTGGATGTTGCAACCGACAACGGAATATTGAAAGGTATAGTCGTCGAACAAAAAGCTCAAAATTCCAAAAATAAGCTCTCTTCCAGTTACTGAGACAGTTAAACCAAAACTAGACGAAACATTATGATGAAGCATGAAAGATGAAGGCAAATGCTGCAGTTGGAGGTACCGTAACTACTCGGACTATTACCCGCTCAGTGCAGTCAGTACCCAGGCAGGTTAACTGGTACAAGACTTGCCTCCGATGAAAGAAGTGCCGACCTAGGCAGATTATAATAGGTATAGGTCATATATGCATTCAATGCCATTAAGATTTTGAATAGAAATCAAATGCTGGGCGCACCTCGAAAACGAAAACATCAACGCCAAAAGACCTTGAGACCTAACTCAGATTAAGCAAGAACCGTGGCGTCATTAGGTCATACATAGCTTACAACTTTAAATCGAGAAACCGTAGATACTGGCCGAAATAAGCTTAAGTATAAACATTATTCACGATGCCAGCAAGAATTTGTCGTATTAGAAAGAATTTGACTGCGGCGAGGGCCGCAAGGACCAGAAAGGAAGTTTGCACGGAATACCTGTTCCGGTAAAGTGCGGAAAGATTAGGAATAGTTTTTAGCATCCATTATACTGATTGATGTTTCCTTCAAAATTTACTGATATTTATTCACTGATAAAATAAAAAAATGCGCCTTTTTTCTGTGTATTCGCCATGACGTAGAATCGGTAGCTTGCAGGCATCGTAGTGAAAGGAGGAGCGCTCCTTATCTTGATCCCTCAGCGTGCAACCTTGAGCATATGAAGGGGAAAAAAGTTTGTGGGCATAAGCAGCTTTGGCTTGTTTTCCTATCAGATTTCGACATCAATCGTTGAATGTCCAAGCATAACCATGCCTGAGAGACTTCCAGATTTCCGTTTTCCTTTCGTTTTACCTTTGCAAAATTAAGGTTCAACCCTCTCCAGGTCTTCCAGAAGACAGGTCAACGAGTTATGTTCCATGTGGTCCTAATACTACTACTGAGTGATGTTGGTATGTTTCCAAACACTCAGGTTTCGGCATTTTATAGAAAGGAAGTGTTCGAAAGTTCTTTGCATCTTCAGGAAACGCTGTGGACTGCCACCTACCACGCGATCGAGGCTACTCATGTGATGAGGCCGAGAAGACGTTATTCTACTACGATGCACGAATTGGTAATGTTTTGCAGATTCATAGCTCCCTGAGACAGCCATAACTTTTTGAATCATTGCCTTCCCAAGATTTACTGAAAGCAACCAGCCCTCGATCTTCCTACTTACTATTCAATTAGCTTTTCCCGAACTAATCCAGCATCTAGGGCTACTGGTGTTGCCTGAATGGTAATAAATACATGTAAGGCCTCCCATCAGGACGGATGTGTAGTGGGAAGTGGCGCAGTACCTCACACGCGTCACGGAATCGAATTCCGTATCGATATCTGCTTGGGCCGAACAAACAAACTTCCATCCCTCCGGGGTCGGTTAATTGGTACTAGACTCGTTTTGAAGGATAAAAGCACTGACTTGACTTGCACTGCTGGCACATTACCTGGCCTCCGTTAGTCATTGTATAGGCCACGTACGCATTCGATACGTCACTACGATTCTGAACAGGAGTCGGATGCGAGGCCCATCCTCCAGAAGGGATCAATTAATGCTTACTCTGCTAAAATCCGACATCTTAGCTCTGGCTGACATTAGTTATAAGTTGATCGGAATTCACTTTCGACCCTTTACCGCTTGTGTAGCTATGGTCCTACTAATGGTAAGAGGAGAACTTCACAGTCCCTTTATCTACACCGTTGAAATATGATAACAGGCTATCTACAAGGCCTACGTGTAGGAGTAGTAACAACGAATCTGTTTCAGGCTCCTGTCAACCAATGTATCATCGAGGTTGTGGTGGCAATGAAAACAAGTTTAATACAGTAGCCGAATGCAAGAAGGAATGCGTTCATCCAAAAAACGCAACTAATTTCGCAAAAGAGAACAAAGGGTCAGTAGGTGAGCATACCGTAATTGATTGCCTCAAACATAGCACATCAATACTGACTGCGGGATCACATACAACTACAATACATATATCACAACCGATTAGATTAGTGGAGCATTACAAATTTACTGTTGTTTCAGTGGTTGAATGCGAACTTCGAACTGATGCGAAGATTCCAGAAATGGCAAAAAGTTGTGATGACGGCTGCCCCGTAGGGTATCGGTGTAACAAGAATAATAAATGCTGTCCAATGAAAGGTATGACGTTCCGTTTTTACTGATGCAAAAAACATTAGCTGCAATGGACTATACATATTGGGCACGCTTCATTCAAAATCGTATCGTTACATGAATACTAACTGATCATAAGGGCGATTTGTAGACAAAACTTCGGCCCGGACAGACTCGATCCCGTACTTGTGCTTTCCGGGCGCCGCGCTCTTTTATTCCTTATAATACCGAGACCTCCTGTCCTCACCTTCCTAAAGGCTTACATGCCAAAACTTATAGTCTTGGATCGGAACCCGTCCGAGGGTTTGCCCACAAAACACCAACTATATAAGACTTTCGCGTCGCGTACGGCGGCAATATAACAGCAGTTACAAAATATCAAATTCAACTGAAAGAATGCTCGAAGATGATTTCGCAATTAAAGAACTCCTATTAATGGTGCAGTTCGACAGTTGTGTAACACTAACATGGTGATAATCTGGGGTATGCCAGCCGGGAAAGGGTTACTATTGAATGACCCGTCCTACAGTATGATTTAGCGATAGCTGCAGCCTTGTGGTAACTCTTCCGTTCTATAATTTCGTTTTTCTGACTCTTCAAACTTTTCCAATTCACTTACTATCCTTTTGAAAGACATCGTACCCAGTAAAACTGGCAGACCACCTGATAGTTCTGCGGATTGCATAGCAATGTTCAGAAGCACTGTAAATTTAACATCAACAGGCGGGTAACCCATCAGGTCACTCAGAAATGTTAATAAATCCTCCCAAGACCCTCCCTTTCTCAGGCACAGAAGTCTCAGCCATGTTCAGAAATGATACCCTTCCATGGTACAGGCAGGGCCACGATACCGACACACTTCACTACACTCTTTGCGTGATTTTTTGGGCGAAAGAATTCTAGGAATCAAAACCTGTTTACAACAAATAGGGTTTTGGGCAATAACACCAGGTGTTTACAAAATGCAGATTTTTTTCCAAGTCTTCTCTCAAAAGCATCCTGTTACTTGAATTTTGAAGAAGTTTCCAGGCGGACCTATATTATGCAAAGCACTGAATAGACATTGATTTCAGATTATATTTGTTCACTACCGGCGTCCAGTGGCTCTGAAAGTCAGACCATGAAACATTACGGACGCTATGTTTACCAGCCAGGCCTATCCAACTGCATACGATTTAGTTACTTCGGCAACGGAGGCAATTTCAATAATTTTCTAACATATAATGATTGTAAAGAATTTTGTATGGGAAAACCTAAATGAATATTTCCAACAAAAGCCTGACCGGTCTGTCGAAAACAAGCACGAAAAAGCGGCTCTCAAAGTATGAGAGCAATAACAAACCGAAAGATAATTACTTTGACGACTGATTCGAAAGTGATTTAATTTCGCACGGAAAAAAATGAGCATCATCAAATGGACATTTAGAAAATCTGAGCAACACATGGCGTCCGCACCAACTTCTGAGAGATACAAAAACATTCCTACTGAATGAAAACATTTGGATTAGCGGAAAACGACATCAAAATCATTCGGGGACCTCAGCGTCCTCCGCTTTAGGGTTTTACTCCCGTAATTGATGCTAATGACTGATATACAGTGAGTCCCAAAATTACACACGCCAGAATTCAAAAAATTCTAAGACAGAAATAATTCATAAATTTGCTCCCTTCGCTATTAATTAGTTGAACAAGTAGGTCCCCTTGCACTACGCATACAACTGAAGTAAAACACAATATCTTCAAGATTGTGAAGAAGCATTCATAGAACTTTCAATCAGTTGCATGCAAAAGAGGAATGGCATACTAGTAATACTTCTCGTGATTCCAATAAAAACCGTACAGAAGGCTCAAAAATGATGCGAGCGGAACCAATCAAAGACAAACCGGAATGGTTAGAAGGATCAGGGTTTTTAAAGACAGGACTATTAAAATAATCGGCTTGCGAGTCGATCTTGATCAGGATGACCTATCAAAAGGAAGGCAGCAGAGTAGGACTTATCAAGTTGACAATGGAGCAGAATGACAAGCAGAAGCTTCACCTTTACTACAGCTTCACAGCAGATTATTTCACCGCCATTCCTATCGGATGCAAAAATCATACTTCATTTCCGATCCGATCCCAACAGACAGTGTAGGGTCAAAAAATGGATATCCTTACTAACTCACTTGAGTAGGAACACGCATCCTTCCATAATTTTCACTGACGAGAAAATTTTCACGACAATGCCAATCCCCCAACAAATAAAACGATCGCTCTGTGGATAGAAACGTCGAACGTGGATTCTCTTACGGAAAAAGTTGTTAGAGAAACAGCAAGATGACGCTTGTTGAGAGAGCCACAGACAATGGTAAGAGGCCGTTGGTAACGTCCGTACCGGCGTGGAGACTGACAAAGAAGTGTACTTAAAGAGCATAGGGATAGACGTGCTGAAATGTTGAACCTACATTTCCTAAAGGCCCTCAAGCAGGCCGGTGCTCCAGCCCACAGAGCCAGACTCGTCCAAAGGTGGTACCTATGTCAGCTGCTCGACTTCATTTGGCAAAGAAGAGATCGAGAAGACTTTGGCTCTCTACCGGTGCTAATGGGTGATATCTTGGAATGCGGTTGTAGCTTTTTGTTGCCTATAATGTAAGCAAACGTGCATATAGATTCCTGTTGTTCCCAGCTTAGGAACCTTAAATACATTGCAATGAATAGGCGCCTATAATTTTGGGACACCCTGTGCATGCGCTCTCCAGTGTAAAATTTGAAGGGTTGAATCAGCCCAAGACAGACCCATTTCCGTAATATTAGGAACTGACTTTTCCCGAAAAAGACATCCCACAAAACTTTTCCTCTCATTGGAAGTTAGTAACAATGGAAAAAAAGAAAAAAAAGGACGTGGGCAATATGAAGGTATAGTAATTAACCGGGACCGATCACTTTGGCATAAGTTATGGTTTCAATAACGATCTGGATGGAGCGAATAGACAGCATGAAAATAGACATTTATGAAAGCTCAAGAAGAACAACTAACCAAAAAAATATAACGAGACTCAACAACGGACCAGACAAGTTCGGCTTCATGCAAAAACACCCAAATCACAGTGATTTAAATTTCTAAAGCATCACCGTAGTTACAGACTTTACTGGCTCAATGTTTCACCGAGAGCGTCGAGAACCTCCTTCTTGTAAGTGTCGAAATCACCGTCGATTTCGCTGATATCCTGAAATGAAACGCCATTTCAAATTAATTATCACACTGCTCGAACGGTCAAAATCCAGTGGTACGAGGACCATCTAACTTTCAAGAGAAATGAGAGGAGCAAGATCCAAACCGTAGAATCTACGGCTTATACCATTTCGAGCAGCGATGTAGCAACACCAAATAGGTGTTTTCTTTCCTTTCAGAATTTCAATTATTGAAAATTATACAACACTTACGCAGAGATCTACTCCAAACAAGCATTGTTGAATTTCCAATAATTGAAATCGAACGAAGACGATGTTGATGAGATACAGATTCCGTACTTCACCTGCTCACTGTTGAGCGATTTCTTCGTATTTTGACCGGTTTTCCTTTCTACCACTATCAAAATTTTTCCATTTGCTGAAGCGATTCTAGTGTGTGCAACTTGATCAGTCCTAACCATCAGCGCTACACTCCCCAGCTTCTTTGGTTAGCCTATTAGGCCCTCTTCGCTTTGACTATGCCGCGCTCCAGGAGGTCGTGGTGAGGGACGCAATCTTTCTTACGAGTTACGATTGACGAGCCTGGTCACATTTTTTCCAAGATTAGAAGCCGCAATATCATTGGACGCCCTAAAAGACTACATTCTACTGCTTCTCTCTTCAATGCACACTAGGCCACGAATTAGGTGTGAAATCACTGGAATATGCCTTGCTCAGCGTCAATGAGGTAAATGTAGCTCCATTGAGATAACTTCATGAACTAGAAGGCTGACAGAAAACAAAGAAGTTTGGCAAGGTCATTTAGGAGTAGTAGAAGCATTGCTTCGATGAAGTTTGAATAAAGGAATAAAAATCGAATGAAATGAAATGAATCGAATAAATAATCGCTGAGAAAGATTGGGAGGAAGGTGGGCTGGTGCATGTGCAGTTAAGGCCAAGCCCATATGGTGCGTACCACTAGAGAGCCATGAAACAATATGGATCAAGCGGTATTCAAGGTCCCTCAAGGTCTGAATAACCACATTGATTTTACCTGGTCCTCCACAATCCACAAAGTACAATCAGTGGCACGAACTAGCCGTTCGTCGTGAGTAACCATTACAACACCTCCACCAAAATTTGTTATAGCCGTAGCAAGAGCGTCTATAGACTCGATATCCAAGTTGTTAGTAGGTTCATCCTGAAATTGACATCCGGTTCTTTTATTGTTTCTGGCTGAGCAATAACGTAACAATCGAATAATACCCACGAGTATCAACATATCTGGCTGCCCTAAAGCCAACTCCGCAAGAGCAACTCGAGACTTTTGTCCTCCTGACAGATCCTTGATTTTAACTGTATGAGCGTGGCCAGCCAAACCAACCATTCCCAAATTCTTCCGTGCAAACTAAAAACGAATTCAAGTCGTGAAAGACCATACTCCAAAAAAGAGGAAACAAGTGCTCTTAATCTTACCTGGTAATCAATATTGAACTTCGTGCTCAGATACTCAATAGGAGTCTGTTCACCGTTTAGAGCCTCATTTGCATGTTGATCAAACCATCCTATCTTCACCTGTCGATGCTTCGTAAGTTCTCCTTCTAACTGAAATAGAATGCATCCTTAAGTTAACCATAAGCACAACTGTCAAGTGACGAACATACAGGCTCAATTTTTCCAGTAAGCAGCTTTAGGAGTGTCGATTTTCCGACTCCATTCGCACCGACAATTGCTATCCGAGAATCCATATCAACACCGAAGTCCAAATTTTTGAATAGAATATTGTTGCCATAGCCGAACGTAACGTCTGAAAACGGCCATTATTGGAACAGTCATTTGTCCCAGAAGGTTTTACCATGCAATCCAAGAATTGGAGGGGCAAGCTTGTCAGTTTCTGGGAAAGAGAATTTGACTTGATACTCTTTGAAACGCTGCAACAACTCCGGAGGCGGGAGGTCACCTGAAATGATTTCCAGGTTGGTTCGAACAATGAATACGTACTTTAAAATTTCGAAGCGGGCTGTTGAAAAACCATAACAAATGCTTCTATTCTCTGGACTAAAAAGCCTAAATAAACATAATTTCTACAGTTGAGTAAAAGAACGAACAACAGGCTCTAGACCTATAGTCATTAGATGTAGAAACTCACTTTCGTCTCCTATGGAAGCAGACCCCTTCTTTCCCTTCGTTTGTTTGTTCTGCTTATTCTGCATGTTCCTCTTCAGCTCTTCTTCTGCTTGTTTTGCACTCTTGCCACCTTTTTTCAAAGCTACCATCTGTTTCTTTTGACTTTCGTAGGCTTTCAAATATTCTTTCGTCTTCTGATCGTACATCCTTTTGAATAAACCTATAGGAAAATAAAATAAGAAATCGCACAAAAAATACGTCGACTTCCACATGACCATCATAAAGAAAAAGGAACAGCATACAGCCAAATAATTACCACTAACTCACTATAATTCCCCTTATAATAGTGAAGTTTTTGGTCTTGCAAATGGATAATATCTGTACAAACATTGTCTAAAAATCCTTGATCGTGAGAAACGATTAACAACGTTTTCTTCCATGATTGAAGGTAGCTGAAATTTAATAATGGACCAATTACGCCCTTCACCCTTCACTGTGGCAAATTAAAAGTTATTGACTGAAAAGTCACTGACTTGTCCAACCAAATAACTGCATTCAAGTCTAGATGATTAGTAGGCTCATCAAGCATTAGTAATGTAGGTTCTAAGAATAAAGCACGAGCCAAAGATATTCTCATTCTCCATCCACCAGAAAAATCCTAAATCAACACCGCATAATTAAATACCACATTAAAATTTTACTCGCATCAGCACTGAACGGATACGATTAATTACTTCAACACTATTAGACCCGTTTCCCTGGAATTTGTAATTCGTCATAGACTTGACAAGCTACAGGCATTCATCGCACTTTATCACAGCTCCAGTTCCTCATAAGTGGAACAGCAGCACAGATCCTTAAGATTCTAATAAAATGATATATGATTCCTACCTCAACGGCTTTGTCTTGCATCTCCTTGGAAAATCCCAAACCAGCGAGGATACGACGAGCTCTCGGCTCAGCGGCGTCGGCACCGATGTCTCGGAGTTCACGAGCGATTTCCTGGAGACGCTGAACCACACTGCTATCCCCTTCTTCGAGTTGCTTTGTCAACTCCGACTCCTCATCAAGTAATGCGAGTCGCTTTTTATCCGATTTCACAACAGTATCGATTGCAGATGTGCTGTCCACAGCGATTTCTAAATAAGGTCATTGCGCTTTCACATAGTTGGAACTGATAGTGACGATAAATATTGATGAACCACAATTTATTACGCAGCGGCGGTTGGAAATATTCATCAGAACTGCTCTTCTTTCGATTCAAATTCAAAATGTTTCCGTTTTCTATTCCCAATTTCATTCAATCTCAAAAAAGTTTTTTTTTCAGAACTGATTGTTCTAATGTTTAATGTCATTTTTTCAAATGGAACTGTTTTCTTTCAAAATCATATTTTCTATTATACAATGATTATGCGTCTATTATAAATCGTGCACATGGAAACTTTAAGCAGTTTTTCATGTTTTGTTTTCTCCTCTCTTGGCTATTCGCTTTTTTTAAAGCGTAGGGCCAAGTGAGGAGAAAGTGAGTGAGTGAGGAGAAAGCATACATGAAAACCATTTACCGAATACTTTTAACCTCTAATGTACCAAAGGAGGTGAAGTTTGTAAAGTTGGGTCAAAATACACCATAAACGTACTCGTCCTAAATCAACTAATCGATGCAGACAGAAGTCAAAAATTAACACGGTCAATGTCCGCGAAAATCGTATTTTATCAAAATTGTCGCTGACAGAATGAATACTAACTGCAATACAACCTCAATCAAGAATACGGATCTACTGTTCATGTCCAACCAAATACTGATAACTCTTGAAGGCCTTTCAGCAATTTATAACGAAACCTCTCAAAGCCAACGTACCTTGCTCACAATAAAGAATATCTATGTTAGCAGGAATTCCTTGCAGTCGCCTTGATCCTATATGTTTCAACAATGTAGTTTTGCCCATACTAAAACATACAGTATCCAAGACAACTCAGAAAAAAAGAATCAAGACTTCACTCACCCATTGGGCCCAACCAACCCATATCGCCTGCCATAAACTATAGTTAAAGAAGCTTTATTGAACAGAAGTTTGCCTTGGGCACCAATATCGAAGTTTTCCACCTGAAATTATACCCCAGAATGACTTATCACCTGAACATTGCGAATAGCCTAAAACCTTTATATCCATATTGTTATCAGCCTGTTGCTTCTGAGTCTGGCTCTGCGAAGATTGAGAAACAGTAAACTGGCCACCAAGTTCGGCCCCGGAACCAATACCTCCTCTCTCGCCTAAAAAAACTTATCGTCTCTTGGTCGTTATAGGACGCATGAGCAATATTCAGAGGCTAATCGTCAGCAACCATTTCTTTGCAGCCCTGCGCTTTCGATCTTGTAAGGTAACGGAAAGGGCTCATTTCAATTTTATGTTAACATAACCACGCTCTACACACTTCTGTCAGCAGAAAAACGCGAAAATCTTAGATATTTGCGATTATTCTAAATAGTGACTCGACAAGAGGCATTCCAAACTCATTGGAAGGGTTCATACCGTTATTTTAGCAAACAAGTAACAGGAATCATGGTGTAGAACACTAAGAGAAGTACTCGTAAAGGCATAATTGCAATAACGAGCAAATTCGGCCTTAAACAAACTCACCATCTTCAGTATGGATGTCGCTTGCATTCTGGCCATCTACGGTACCACCCATTGCCAAAATCTCTTTCTCATATCCCGCTCGTTTCGCCAACTTCTTTAACTCTCTAAATGATGAAGAAGTTCATTGAGTCTGCGAGAAATATGCATGAACGAAGAACTCCTGCGTGGTGGGTTAGTTGGGGGTTTTGTGTGAACCTAAAGGGCGTAAAATCGGGCACCAATGCTCTTTCTTCTTCACTTGACACGAAAAATTTTAACTCCAGTTTCAAACGAAGTAAATTGCTAAAGTTGTGCTAAAGTTTTATCTATAGGAGTAATTGATAACACTGGTAACAAGGCATCTGCGGCGGCGTTTTCTGAAACCGTTAGAAACTTTCATATGCGAATACACCTAGCGACTGAAGTGATGGGTAACGAAAATACAGGCTTTATTCGTGATCCTTGATGAATTATTTGGGTATTTGGAATTAGAAAGGTTGAAACTTCAATCTGTCGCACTGAAATGAAGTTATTCCATTATCCTCATAGCTGCGACTTGGACGAAAACAGCTTTTCGGCGACAGCGGTTACAAAAGATTGTTGATACGCTCCTGTTCCCCTTCTGTTTGCATACTAGTTGAGCTTGTCATCTTTTTTTCAGCAAGAGATTAGATTTAGTGGCCACTACTCCAGGAACTTCAGAAAAGGAGGGGCTAAAAATCGTGGATGAAGGACTCAAGCAACAAGCATAGCTGCATCGTAGGAGGGAATAAGAATAACTTCTGACTCTCTCCTGTTAACAAAGTGAGTGAAATATCGAAACTAAAAAAGGGGAAACAATACCTCTTCGTAAGTTTCTTCTCGTTCCCCATCTTAAGGCCGGACACCTTATCATTCAACTCGTCGTCCGACATGGCCCTTAAAAAGGTTATGAAGAAACAATATTATTATACAATTAGATGGAAAATATACACAAAATGCGGCAAGAACTCTGTGATGTAAACGTAATGGTGTTACGTAAAAGCAGCCCGGCAGCGGTGTGCAATTGCGCACAATTAGTAACCACCGCAATCACACGCTTTGTTTTTTGAGGGACGGAACATTCAAATTTTGTGAAAAGTTCGAAATCCTTAATATAGCAGGAATGTCAAAGATTACAAGAAGCCGTGGGAGCGTCTCTGCAAGGCTCCTCAACGAAAAGAAAGCATCCAATTCTGGATGGTCGCGGCAAACCGCGCGGCGAAGTTCGTGGTGATTCGAACTACTCCGGTGCCTATCGCTGGGGCTCAAATTTGAAGTAGGGTACATAAGTAGCATAGGCTGGTCCTACTCATCCAATCTACTTGAAACCTATGCCCCAATGATAGGCGCCACACTTGTATAATTCCCACAAATTTCGCCGCGCGGTTTGTCCATCCAGAACTGGGTGAACTATTTTTGTTTCTGGAGCGTCACAGAGGCGGTCCTTGTGAACGTTGACATTCCTGCTGTATTACTGACTTGTTTTCGAGCTCTTCACAGAGCTTGTAATCTTCATTGTGATGCTGACGTTTCGGCGGGATCGCCTTCTTAAGAGCCTGAAAAGATCGTAACGATTTCGACTATCTGGTTAAACGTCTCCACTAACCCGCCAAAGGTTGAGCCCACCAGAGCACGTAGCTGATCAAAAGGAGAACTATGCAACGTAACTTTGGGTATCTCTGAAACCCCACAGCAATCGGTGCATCACCCGATCTGTTTCAGCTGGGGTGGTCGTGGTACAAAGTCACTACGGAAATGCGAACATTATGTAAGACCTACCAGAATGCCACGAGGGTTTTACGAGCGCACGATTGTGACTTCTGCGCAACGACATTACAGTGGCCTCAAAAAGTCTCCGTAGGGTTTTGAATCGGTGATTCCCCAAGATGGTAGATTCTCTCAATCGATTTATGCAATCTATGCGCTTATTAATCCTCACGTGTAGTGATTTTACCGTTTTACCAATGCAGAAGGTTTTGTGGATCATCCCAAACATGATGCATTGCTCTCCTGTTTAATCCGGGATCAGTTCATTCCTTCGGATTTCGCCGCACTTTCCATCAAGTCAATCCGTGATCCTCTTCGAGGGTGTGCGTGTCGTTTCGTGCGATTCTGGGTGCGCGCGACAAGTTGCGCGGCGAAATTCGGTGCGATTTGGAAGAGTGCAGCGTTTATCATTGGGGCCCAAATTTGAAGTAAAGGAGGTTAATAGGATTGTCCGACTGCTCAAGTTTGTGCCCCAATGATAGGCGCAGGAGTTGTTTGAATCATCGCGAATTTCGCTGCGCGCACCCGGAATCGCACGAATCGAACGCCCCCCCCCCCCTCGAGGACATCGCAGAGATTGGTGTACTCTAGGCGCCGAATCCCTTGTGAAGAAACGTGATATTTTTGTGCCCGTGAGCTCCATTGGGCGATGTCGCACCCCCAACTATTTTGTTGCGTGCAGATGAGGTCTACTGTGTTTCGCAAGTGGTCAGGTTGACAGGTCGATAACGTCATGTCTGTAGAAAGGCCACGATACAGCATACCGCATAATCATTGCCGATTTACCCAACGGTGAAGGGTTTGACGAGTGCATCGATATACTCTTAATTCCCTCTACGTGGCTGGAATCAGTCGGTCCATTCGACGAGTTGTGATAAGCTCTCGTTTCTTCTTGCTGCAAGTGATCGTGGTGACCATTAGTATGACTGCTAATCATAGGTAAGATTTATGAAGACTTATACATATAGCGGTGCTTTTTGGCCAGCACTGCGAGTTTTCCAGTATGCCTTTGGAAAGAAATTTAAACACGAACTTAAGAGCTAAACTATCGTCGGCTACGGCAACGATCCCCACATACTCTCGTCGTCTCACTGTCTTAGACGACTCTCCCTAACCTAGCCCACACCCCTAAATGATACGGGGTCATACGGGACCACCAAAAAGCCTGGTCCCCACTTCTTCCTCAAACAACGCCCAGGGCAAGACGTAGGTTGTGTTGTTAGATAAAGTATTATTACCCATTATTCTACTCTTTCATTGCGGTAACGTCCGCACTTATTACATTACTTGTTGTATTTTTACTCCGTTACCATCGGAGTTATAAGAAAGCCACTGAACCGCCAGCACATTTTTGGTGCAACGGCCTAAACAAGCCAAAAAGAAATCTTTCAAATCAAAATAGAATCGAACGGGTTCTATAGTTTTTGAAAGTTAATCAAGCAGAATCGAACGTGGCTCTGCATAATAAATATTATCGAACGAGGTTCTATCATAGGTTTATAAGTAACAATATAATAGAAACTTCATCTAACACACAAAATAATGGCACTTCATTTCTACAAAAAGCCCATTATCTCATCCGCTAACCTCCTTAAGGACCTTACAACACGTTGTGGAGCGTACACATCAAGTTCGGAATATCCCACAGTAGACAAGCAATCTTACGACAATTGTAAGTCTACGATTGTGCTCCTCCAGAGCGGCATCAGATTACTTAAGGAGGGCCAAGAAAATCTAGAAAAGCGTTATGATGAGATAAGGGAGGAGTACAAGGCTTGCAAAAATAAGTCTGAGAGGAAGGAAATAATACTCGAAATAGAGCAAATCGAGGAGGAGTCTAATCTTCATTCGATAATAACCGAAGCGCACAGGCTAAGGTACATGCTCGAGGCACGATTAGATGAGGCGAGATGTGCTCGGGACAGGATGGCCATTGACCTAGGCTACATTTCGCACAGTGCCTCAAACTTGCAATCGATTGATGTAGAAGAGAGGGAGTGTGGAAATGCAAATCTAGATGAGAACTCGGGAATCAATACCGAAATCAATTCGGAAAATAGCACCCCATCAAACACTACGGTAGGGGGAAATATCGCGCAAGCAATTCCACAATCGACCTGTCGCTCTGTAAAACCCCAGCAAGTCTCGCTACCGAAGTTTCACGGTAGTGCCGAAGAATTCCCAGAATACTGGGCAATTTTCGAGACACTTGTTCACAACAGTCCGGATTTGGCCGTCATGGAAAAAATACTATCACTCAAGGAGACCCTGGTGGGAAAGGCCCAAAACTTAATCAAGGGCATAAGGCTAATTCCAGATAATTATAACTGGATATTAGAAACCCTCCACACAAATTACCTCAACCAACCCACTAACAGAGCGCAAATCGTGCAAAAGCTGATTAATATGAAACCCGCTGCTAACACGGCCGAAAGTTGCTCAACAGTTTTCGACAACATTCAGGTGCTAGTGCACCAAATGATCTCCGCAGGGCATGACGTGCGGAGAACATGCGAGCCAGTATGGCATGAACTCATACTGGCAAAGTTCCCGCGGGACATTGTAAAACCCGTTTTGCTAAATGGTCAATCGAAAGACCAACAAACAATCGAAGACCTTATAACCCAGCTAAATGGAGAAATCAGTGCGATACGGTATATTGAGTGTAGGTTAGATCACGCTAATAAACCCAACGGGGCTACTAGGGCTAATCATCCACGACCCCAATACAGCGATGAGTGTATTTTCTGCCATAGGAACAACCACTCATCACTAAGCTGTACAGCGATGACGGATCAAAGTCGTCGCCGAAAAATAATAATGGAAGAGAATAGGTGTTGGAAGTGCTTCTCACCAAATCATAATATTAGGTTGTGTACAAAGTCTTCCGCCACGAACTTTTTTAAAATTTTTCAAAAACGAAGTAACCAGAAGCTCAGAGGTAGGCACCGTCTCCATCCACTACTCTACGCAAACGCTCGGGCAGCTTGTCGATTCCCTCCTCCCAAAAGGACGGGGGCTTTGACTTGAGAAATTCGTCGAGTGCTTTTTCGACTTCATCCTTCATTTCGAACTTTTTTCCGTTGAGGGAACGCTGTAGATGGCTGAATAGCCACTAGGCGGAAGGAGCCAGGTCAGGGCTGTAGGGGGCCTGGGGGATCACCACTCAGTCGTACTTCTCCAGCTCAGCCTGGGTCGCCTTTGCAGTTGGGGTCTGGCGTTGTTATGGTGGAAGTAGACTTCCACATTTTTTGTACGATCGATGTGAGCCTTCAATTTTTGAAGCTGCTCAACATTACGCGTTTATTGTTTGTCCCTCTTCCAGCAGCTCCCAGTGCTCCATGCCTTTCCTGGACCACCAGCAAGACAGGAGAACCTTCTTGGGATGAAGAACGGCCTTTAGGACGGGTTCTACCTGCTCTCCTTTATTGACCCATTGCCGCTTCCTCACAGGGTTATCGTAGAGACCCATTTCTCATCTCCAGTAATCAGCGAGTTCAGAAAGGGACGCTTCTCTTGGAGAGTGAGGAGAGAAGTGCAGGTGATAACCTTCCTCGAGATTTCATAATCGGACAATTCATGTGGGACCCATCGACCGAGCTTTGATGTCTTGCCGAGCTTTTCCAGTCCAATTGCAATAGTTTCAAAAGCGAAGCCAAGCCTGGCCCCTAATTCCCTAGTGGTAAGGTACGGGTCCTCCTTCACCGTGGAACGCAAAACATCCAATTCTAACTCCCTCGGCCGACCCGACCTTGGAGCATCTTCGAAAGTAAAATCTCCCTTTTTGAATTTAGCGAACCAAACTTTGCATGTGTCTTAAGAGATGACATCCTCGCCGTAGTCTTCATTAGCTTAGCATGCGTCTCCTTTGCACTGAAGCCGAAATCGTGACACATAAGCAGGCAATGCCGAAGGTACATTTTGTCGCGGTGATGGTTGTGCGTCATTGTGGCCGGCAAACGCGGGGTAGTAGAGCACTAACTACTGGGGTGATAGGGTAATATGTATACGTCACGTACACGAGATGACGTAATACCAGCACTTTTTTAAACGAAATACAGAACGGTCAAATTCGTGGCGGAAGACTTTGTACACAACCTAATAGTTTCGAATGCCAGGAAGCCAATTGTACGCGATGTGGACAAAATCATCACGTTTCGTTGTGCATGAAAAGAGGTCACATGATAGAGGGGCAAATCCATTTTTGGCACCCAAACCAAGTCAAAAACAAGAAGAATTTCCCTAGCCGTAATATCAGGGGAGCGCTCGTGATGGTCCTTTTTAAACATTATTGGGATTTGGCAAAGTTTTGCCTTGTTGTGGTCAAACCCTGATTTGGTAGGGGTGGTATCTTGTGGTTTTGGTTCTGATTGTGATAAGTTATGCCCCTTCAGATCCACTGGTTTATTGAAAAACCGTTACTGGATCACCGGCCTATTGTGTACTGCTGCTACATAGGCGACTGTTTTGTCGTCTGTTCTATGGAAGAGGAAATGGACACGTGTTATGATCTGCTCAGCAGACAAGCAGAAAACATTAAATTCACACGTGAGAAGCCAAAAGTTATTGGCTTCCTTTTCTTAATAAACAAGTCAGACTTGAAGGGGGTTTTTACCTTACCAAATGGTATCGAAAACCCAGTAGCAAAAACGTGTTGGTGCACTTCAATTTGGCGCATCCCTTCAAAACGAAGCGAGCTATCACAAGTAACATGTTTAAAATGGCGACATTGGTGTCATCCGGAAGGCAAGAGAAAACTGAATCTATGGAGCTTACAAGAACGATCGCACTTTCCAATGGTTACCCTCTAGCTCCTAAAAACATGGATCATGTAAAAAGGACTAACGTGGCCCCGTCATCGATAGTTTGGTTAAAGTAGCCTTCTGTATCCCCTATATTAATGATGGTGTAAGCTGTGACATAAAGGCGGCGCTGCACAGGTGCGGCCTAAAGGACATGGTACGTGTGGTTGAGATCCCACCCGAAAATCTTAAGCAGCGGCTGGTTCGAAACCGCTGCTACGATCGAATTTGCTTTACTCCCAATTGCGTCATCTGCCTTAATGGACAGGAGGGTGACTGCATGACACCACGCGTGATCTACCTGATCACATGCAATCTATGCGAGGAAGAATATATAGGGGAGACTGGGCGACCTCTGTGCGTTAGAGTCAAGGAACATCTGGACGGTTTGAATCGAGCAAGGGTGGAGACCCCTTTGGGTGCTCACCGAGTAGAATCCCATAAAGGTGCTGTATACGGAATTACAGTTAGGATTCTTTTACGGGAATCCCTCATTTCGGAAAATACTTGAAGCGTTTTTCATCAATGCCAGGTCTCCAAAAATGAATAGGAAGGACAAGTGCCTAGCCGTAGCTAGTGAACTCGCGCCTTTCTCTGACCTCTGTGGGGTTTATATGGCTCCGGTATGACGGCGGGAGGGATAGGGCATATCATCTAAAGCTACCCCAAGTCCCTATGGGTCAGTTTAGCGGCGGTCGTCTAATCGACCGGTTGTTGTTTAAGGTGGTGTAATGTTTTAAGGGTTATCATGCCCATTTGGAAACGTTAGGTTTAGGTCTAGGGAACTGGTTTTTGAAGTTAAATTGTCGAATTTGTCGAGTGAGGGATGGATAGCGATTATCTTTAGGTTTCCAATTCTGAAGAAGGCGATAACGCCGAAACGTAAGTTGATAAGAATTTATTTACCATCTTGGCAGCAGGTTTTATTAAAATCTTATAAAATTAATGCAAAGCTATGCCAAGAAAATCGAGAGTCGAACATGGACGCCTACAGGTCATATTTTGGCAGCAGAGCCTTACCTGCAGCCACCTGGGAGAGGTCCTCGTAGGGGTGTCGCGATATGATGGCATTTCGAATGGCGAGAGAGTTAATGAGGCGACGTACGATACAGATCCCAGCAGTAATGAATAGTGGATTTTCGGCCCAATTTTGCTCGGTTCTGGGGGTTTTTGATGAAGGCACCGTGATTGCATTCATGTTCGCGTTTATACCAAATGTAGCGGGAGAGAACTATCGTCATCTTTTCAGCTTCTCCTGAGACCCACTAGAAACTCCTGGAAGACGACGCGCACTGATGCCTTCCTGCTACACATTTTTATTTCACCGAAAGCTAAAATAAAAGCAGTAGCCAAGAAAACGCGAAGCCCAGCAAGCTATTGTGCAGATGTACTTCGTCTGAGCGCAGCGCCACCGAAAGACCTTTTTATTGGGATTTTTTTGAAAAATACAAATGCTGCCTCGGATTCCGTATAATATCACAAGCACTCATGATGCCCTACTATCCATCAGAAACCGCTAACACTCCTACAATTTGTAAGGCATTGACAAGAAAAGCGGGAGAAAGGTTTTCGTGCTTGTGGAATCATTCACGGAATGTGGGTTAACGAAACACCAATGTGGCGAAAGACTTCTATGCGAAAATCAGAGCGACCTTCCTAGGTGGTACGCTGGCCCTTGAGCAAATATTAAGTTCGATCCAAATTCAGTTAATGACAGGAATGGCGTTTTTGGGATCAACAGCAAATGGAGCATACATCAAAATAGCAGAGGAACAAAGCCAGCGAGAAGTGTTGACAAGCTTCGCAGATTCGCCGATGAACACGTCTCCCGCCTCCCACTGGCAGAGAATTTTTGGACTTTCGAGCAAAAGATGTTAGAATTTTTAGGCTCATAGCAGGTAGATTTGCACACATGTTGTCCGCCATTGAAATATGTGGTTTGTAATATGGTAATCGTACTTCGCCGCTACTGTACATTTTTCCATAGCATGTGTTTTATCTGACGAGTATGAATGTATAATCTGCTGTGGTCTTGAAAGTTTCGTAATGCGCAAAAATCGCAAACTTGTATTGTTAAATAGTTATTCAACCATAATGAAGAATCATTGGTGTTAATGTTCACTATCAAAGTACCCCTTATGAATAACAAGTCCAGAGTATTCGGCAAAGCACAAATCAATTCGTTTTCTTGCCAAATCATACAGAAGATTCCACACTAGGGTCTAATATTACTTATATTATATTCTATATATAATATTTACTCGCAAGGAGGTAGGCATCTGGAGTTGGGAGTTACCACGGATGGTGTGAGTCGAAATGATAAACTCGGACAGCCTCTCACCCTGCTCATTCCATACCATTCCGTGAGTCCCGATGTGGAGCTCTTCAGCCGTTATTCTGGGGCCAATCTTGGCGTTAAAATCACCGACGATGACTTTGAAGGAAGTGCAGTCCTCTCTGTAGAGTCTCTCTAATCCACATAAAACGCCTCCAACTCCTCTTCTCCGTAGCTTGATGTTGGTGCGTAGGCAATGAAGATGGTTAGAGCTGGGGTTGAGCCACATCTCCTTAATCGTAAACGTTCGATTCGGGTTGTTAAGCTTTCGTACGAATCGATGTTCATTTCCAGATGCGTATTGAAGAGGACACCTAAGCCGCCGACGCCTCTGCTGTCGCATGTCCCAAGGAGCAGTTTTTCTCCAATCTCAAATAATGCGTACAGCGAACGATGCCTTCTCGTCTCGGTCAGTCCGATGACGTTGTACTTGATCTTCCTAGCTTGCATCATCATCTTCTATACACTTCGGATGCAAGCGTCCGTGCGTTGAAAGTACAGATCGCCATCTTAGTCCTTCTCCTTTTAGGCAGCATGTTTTGGCCCTGAGATTTTAGCAGCCTCTCCCGAGCGGTCCTACCCAACGCTGCCGTATTGGGGGCTCCCTCAGGTTCAGGGGAATGAGGCCCATTTTTATTACTGTTTCTGGCGGTGAAAGAAAAACCCATCGTGTAGCTTGCCAGGCTCTGACGTGGGGGGTTGGACAAGGGGCTTTGTTTTTGGAGGCGGCCCCGAATCGCCTCCCAGATATTTCCCAGTGTGACTTGTTCGTCACTCGATTGCAAGCTTTGTGCCGAGTCGATGGTCAGGATACCATGCGCACCCACAGACTCCACTCACGTATGCGTGCATACGCCTTCGAGAAACAGAGGGTACATCGACCCAGCACAACAGAATCAAGGAGTCCATCCCCTGAATCCACCTGCCTCTCTGAGCAAGTACCGGTGACTTTTGGGTGGCGATTGATTCCCCCATCGGCCACCTGGGGACGCCCTACGTAGCCTCGTCACTAACCGGCTGGGGACCCTTCAGTGAGAGTCACAATGAAGGAGATCCGTAGTTCGATAATCATATCGCACAAAATCACACAGTTCCATTTCATGGATATCAGGCACCCTTATAATTACCCTTCCTCTAAAACCGCTCTAATGAGCGAGGCATCTATTTGGAACAAACTGGCCCAGGAGACTTGAGGTGAAACAGTTATTTTGATACGAACAGTGATCGTGAAGTAACAACAAAGCTCGATAATGTCAAAAATTCATCTGCCTTCACGTAAGAATCGGAAATAACAGGCAATCAAACAGTTCACCTTTACCAGAGCGGCAAACAAACTTTGCACGAAAAGAATTAGAACTCGGCGTTAGCCGGGCAATCCGACAGTCCAGTAAGCCCTCAGTTGTATAAATTATGTGTTAGCTTGTCAAGGATTGGTTCCCAAGTTTTTTTTTTAGCAGACCTCTATTTCTACACAGTATATGAAATGCTAACTAAAGCTGGGCAGGTCCTTTTCGGAAAGCTGCTTTTTCCACAAGTCACTAAACATGAATGTCTTTTCAGTAAAAATCCAGCGAGTGAAGCGTTCGCTTGGGCCACGTCCGCAACCTCCCTCCTGACCGTGAACGACGTTTAACATTCAAATCAAGGCCACTGAGCAGCTTCTTCTCTAAACCACCCATCGCTCACGAGTGCACACAATGAGAGTTGAACATCGAAGATTTCGCTATGCCATGCCTTTCAAAAATTTACGTGTAGAGCGATTTCAACATTTCGAGTACCTCAGGTCGATGGATGTTCTCAAATGTTTGAACGGAGAAAAACTTAAATTCTCGTACTCTAACAAGAATCAAAACGTCGGGTCTCTTATCTCTTGGCCTGAGCATGTTTGAGCATACCTTAGAGCTATCCGCCATTTGCACATGGAGTGGAGACTGGCAGATACCAGATGCGGGCACATCTATCATTCTTTAGACCAATCACTTTGTTCTCCTATGGTGTATGGGTACAACATATAAAAGCGCCAGGCTGCTATCATAGTCCACGCTTTGGCGAGCGACCAGTCGCTCGCCAGATCGTGGACTATAAAAGCAGCCCTAGTGTTGCAACAGTCTGGCCTTACTAGTCTGCAGTCTCCCGCAAACCACAGCCTAATTACTTTATCTTCTCACTCTTCCGATCTCCACTTCGGAATTAGCACACCTCACTCCTCTCTTCTGGTATTCTGCCTCTTATGATAGAAGATCTGTAGCGATTTGGTCAATTCAAGTGATAGCGGTGCAGATAGTAAGTTGATATTGTCTTCTTTTCAAGATTTATACCTGTCGTAGTGAACATGCAGCGACAGACACTAGTGCGGTTTCAAGTGGGAGAATGGGAAAGTTTTCCTAAACTAGGACTTCTCTTCTTGTAATTCTCCTGTGAAAGTGCAAGTTTATTCTTCATTTTCTAATTTTCTATTCTTTTACTTTGCTTTTACTCTCAAGGATTTTCAATGCATATGCGCATGTATATTACCAAATAGCTATATTTTATTCTCATAGCATAAGTTCCGAATTGACCTCTCTTTCGAGCAATTTTTGTGCGCTCTTTAATTGTTTGTAGAACTCATTCGAAGTTTGAATTTCTTCATTGGACATTGTAGGGTATTATCAAATACGCACTATCGTACGCATACGTACGTACGGGGATCGAACTCTTGAATGTCTAACCAGCTCTCCATACCTGCTAGATGAAATAAATGATATCTGTCGCGGATGCGACGGTGGCCGCCGGGCGCACCGCGCGCGCCCCGGCCCATCTTTGCTCGGCCGCCACAACGCGGCGCGTATGTGCGCGCGTTGTGCGCGTTCCTTCGCTTAGCCTAGGCAGTCGGCACTCGTCATGCACCGCGACCGGCTGGCTGTCGGCTGCTGGTCGGTATAGCCGGGCAACGCTGTGAAGGTGCCTATGAGGCACCGGAGCGCCAGCGTAAGCCCGACCGGTATCCGAGCACCCCTCTCCGAGGGCGTGCAGTCGTCACCTGTCGGATACCGAGGAGGAAGGAAGGCAAGAAGACCGCCGAGGCCAATGGGGGCCTGGATTGGACAGCTGAAGGAGCTTGCCTTGGAAGGAGCCTGAAGATCGAAGGAAGCGTGAGTGTCGTGTATTGCTTTGTATATATTTCATTTATCCTTCATGCTTATTTGTGCATCTTTACTCTAATTGCTATCCCTTGTGTTGCTCTCTGAAGTTCCTGTTTGTAGTGCGTAGTATATTACCAATAAACTAATGTATCCTCTCTTCGTGCACAGCATAGGTAGTGAGTAAGGTGGGGCACCCTGGTCGCGACGGGTAAAGTAGGTTATGTCGCCGCGTTCACACAGCTGATCCCTGTGTCGGGGGCAGGGAAACCGTCGCGAGCTACTAGGCTGAGGTCGCTTGGCAAGGCAGAGGCCTTTCCAGCCGTCACCCCTTGGTCCTCGGGGGGTTGGTCCGCCCTCCTGTCTCGGGGCGCAGGTAGGGCGTGGTGGTCCGGTGAGCGAGGAGGTTTGAGGTGCTCGTACCGCCGATGTCGATCGCGCTCTAAAGGGTGCCAACCATTCGCGACAATATCAGACTCCTCCGAGGGCGAAACAACGACTCGGCATCAGCTGGCCTTTCCAAGTCATCAAATAGTTCACGTACGCAATCAAAACGCCACAACAAAACGAAACGTACGAAATAACAGCTGAATACTAGCTCCTGTACGAGGCGGTCGACCAGCTGACCATTCCTGGCAATTTGCCAATCAGCGTATCGATTTTTCACCAACTTCGCTCCAGTGCGAATGTGGTGAAGGACAATTAGAACTCGTAGTCAGCCTAGCGAGGGGCGGAGGCCTGACGTCCCCCACTGTTCCTGCCCTTATTGTGCCCTATCCAGACGTTTTCCGACCTCATTTCTGCACAAATGGTATCAGAGGGGGCTTCGAATTCAAACCATGTGCAAATCTCCGAAACCATTTTTTCGAGAACAGTGCCTTTAACCATTTCGGTTCAAAACATCAGCGTCTTCTCCCTAGGCAGCTCTCTATCAAACCCCAGACTCCAAGCACTTTTTCATCACCAAGGGAACCCTAAACGCCCGTACCAAGAAGCCTAATCTCAAAACGTGGTTGATTGACGCGAAAGGACTTCATATTTTACAGGTCGGCGAGTTATAGACAAGACTTCGACCTCGGACGGAACTTGACCCGTACTTGTGCTATCCTAAGCTAAGCACTCACCCGCGGTCTCGGTCTCGGTAGTGTAATGGATGAGAGCACGGCGCCTGGATAGCACAGGTACGGATTCGAGTCCCGTCCTAGGCCGAAGTTTTGTCCATAACTCGTCAACCTTGTGAGACTTTCGCATCGCGTTTTGCGGCGAACAAAACAGCCGTTAGAAAAACATCAAGTCAGAAAAAGCTACTTCATCTTATACCTAACCTGCCCATATTGCGGGATGAGTTGCCGCACAGTGTGATGCTCACGATACACATAAACCCCTTGCGCCCATTATCGAGTCGAGACGCATTCGTACCAGTGTGGCGGAATTTTTGGCATATTTCCCACGGTCACGTGCACGCACGCGTCATTGCTTTTTTTGCGGCGAATACCGTAATCACCAATTGCGATCATTTACATTTGCGCGCTCCCACATGTCTCGTGTGCAGCAAGGGTGGAGCGGAGCGAGTGCCGCAGGCCAATCAGCTTCGAAGAGGCGGGGCTCTTTGTTGATGGCCCCTTGTGCTAATTCTCAATCTTCCATTTTCGCACCTATTTGGGTTCGCGTGGTGATAACACATTGTACGGAATTCTGGGGCTCAATAGAGAGCTGTCTAGGGAAAAGACGCTTGTGTTTTGAACCGAAATGGTTAAAGGCACGCTTCACGATAATTTTGGGGTACCCGTTGTTTGTTGTTCATCGGTAGTGAAGAAAGCGAGAGAATTCGCCGATTACGAGAAAAATATGGCTCCATAAAAGTAGGTAATATAGAGGTTGAACGAGATTTCTATGACGGAAATAACATGGAAGGGGTATTCGGTCGAGATTTCAGTTATTGCATTTGCACAAAGAGCTGACTACATCAAGCCGGAACTGTACAGTACTGTCTTTCACTGTCGCTATAGGTCATGACAAGTTGTTTGAAGTTCCTACATGGGTTCCCTTGTGATTGGTGCAGCTTCCACAATGCCGGTGAAACTCGTCCGAGGACACACACGGGCCAATCTTTGAGCCTTTATAACTCCCTAACTAGGCCGTTTTCCGACCTAATGGTGTGGAACTTCCACGTATTGCGTATATACTCCCTATTCTATTCTAAGTCTAATTCTCGTTAATCGCTGTGCAGTTGCTCTGCCACATCTGATGGCAGGCAAAATGGAATGAATTGAGGGAATAATGCTGATGAAGCAAAATCTGGTGAAAATGCAGTTGGGGGGGGGGGGGGGGGGGGAGGAGGAGGATGAGGAGGGGGTGGAAAGTGGATGGAACCACATTCTTCAACACAAGACGCTGGAATGCAGAGATCGAGAGGTAGCTGGCTCTGCAAGCCTGTAACGGTGCTTGGGAACGTTTTTGCTTAGGGGAATATAGGCTTTTAAAAACAGTTCACGCAGAAATGGTTCAGCATGATCCTGTGACCTCCGAGAATAGCACAAGAGATGCTGTCAGGTCGTAAAACGGCATTGATAGGGCGTAATAAGGGCCCAAGGCCGGCTTAGCCGGCGTACACACCCAAGGCGGACAAGTTATTAGGCGTTGTGAAATCTGTAGAGGTTGCACCACTGGCTGCTTTCATAGTCCGCCGGCCGGGAGCGGCGCTTGCCCTTTGTTTACACCTGCATCTTGACCGACCGCTGGTCGAGTAGTGCCCCTGCCGGCGCGCACGCTCTATTACAGCCATTTGTGAGCAATGGCACATACATCTGGACAACTCGTCCAAATACTTATTCCATGAAACTTCTGTTGTTACATTCTCGCCCAACTCCTCATTTTACTGTTCTTTTGAAGCCTTATATCTAGTGAAATACGTGTGGTGTCTAAGCGGAAGGGTGGCGCCTTTTATGGAAACAGAGAGTTTGTTGTCTCTCTAGTAACGAACGAACGAGTAAAAACACGATGGTTCAGTGGTATATATTTATTAACGACCAATCAAACACCCTAGTTGCGGGTGGTGAGCAAGAGAAGTGTGCGCCTTAAGCCCCGCCCCTAAGGAGCGGGGGTGACCGCGGGTTCTGGCCTATGCCAGAACAATACGCCCATTTTCGCGTTTTCTTCTCACTTGTGCATATTGTGGACTACCACTTCCGTTATTCGTCTAGAAATTATATTGTGCAAAAAGCTGCGGCGCAGAAAGGATTATAAATTCAATTCCCCATTGATTCATTTCTCTTCAAACGTATAAACGGTAATCTGTTAGATACTGGTCCTGCTTGGATTCACTACAGGCCGCATTCTAGCGACTAATATTTAGGAATTGCTTTGCTCCTGTACATTTTCATCGCAAATCTTTTCCAACACGTCACTTCACACTACACGTGCGACAACCATCAGTAATTTGTCAAGTTCAGGCGTTTAGGGCACAAATTTGAAGTAGGGTAGATAAGTATCAGCTGGCCTTACTTATCCAATCTGCTTTAAGCCTGTGCCCCAGTGCTTTTCCCTGAGTGTTTAAATCATCACGAAACTTGCCCCGCTTTTTGCCGTGTCCATCCACAATTGGGTGACCTATCAACTATGCGAGAGGCCTGGGACATACCGGACATCCCCAAAATAACCAATTTTATGTTAATGATCTGGAGCGATTGAAACATTCCGTGACTGCTCCCTATCGTTTCAAAGGACTACTGTCCGGGAGAAGCTTAAAGGTCCTGCCACGATTTACAGTTTTGTGACGTGTTGGTCACGTGAAATTGCATTGTATGCTCCAGACGTGGTCGTTTTTGATGGTGTAGTTTTATTGGATGCAATGTTGCCATCACTTCTCCTCCTTATGTATTGCAAATGTGTCTGCAACTGATGCTGACTAATGTGCAGTTGTGAATGTTGTCGGCCGGTCAACTAGTTGGCGATTGTGTTAGGCTTACTGCTTACTGTAGCTTCAAGATAAGTTTGTGGCATTGCTCTTTGCCGGGTTTTGTTTTGTTATGTCGGGCTATGTGTGCCGTCATCATTTTTTAGGTTCATCCTTTCCAAACGGACACATATTAGAAGCGTTTTACATTCGCTTTCTTGTTAGAAAGTAGTGTCTGTTTCCTGACGTGATGTCTTTGAAATGAAGCGGGTGACTTCTATGAAGAAGGATTCCTACATCAGAGTTTATCTTTCCCCTGTTCCGACCGCTGATATGCAATAACACCATAGATGTTTGTACAGTTTATTCTTGAAGTTGTCCTCTTTCTCACTGTGACTGTTGCCAAATCTTATAGTGCCACAGTTATCATTTGCTTTTCGCTTTTGCGGCGCCCCAATTTCCATATTTCGGGTTCATATCCAGTCAGCTGCATCACGATAGTTTTGTTCCAAGAGGGTTAACATCGATATCACAAGAATAACCGAGGACGCAAAAACGTGGATCACTCGAGATCTGTATATCCAAAAAATAAAGACCTTTCTAAAGAACTAAGTGACATTCCGTCAGCGACGCTAAGTTCAATCAAGAGGATATCGGAATAGTTTCAAGTTCACCTATTTTCAAATCGCTGGAATCAATTGTTGAGCACTATTTACTCACAGTCACTTACCTTTTGCTAGTTACGTCTGAATCGCATTTTGACTGGAATTTTGTCTCAGAGTTGAGCAAATTTATTAGTAGCATTTTCATATTTGCTTGGCATGGAAATGTTTGTTGCCCTTCCTTAATGCCTCCCACATCACTAAGTGCTGCAAATTGGCATGTGGCAGAAGCCTGGATTGAGGTAAAACTCCGGTCGAACTTTGTAGACCTGTAGGCTTTGTACGCTAGGCCAGACTTTGTCTCTTTCAAAAAGCATCGAAATAGCTACGATTGAATACTGTACCTTGTGCGTCTGTTTAAAAGACTTTCTACCCATTTTGAGCAATATATCAACCTGTCATTTGTTTGCTCACACTTCGCTACGAGGTAAAGCTCTTATAAAACATGTCCTCAGTTTACATGTCTTTGGAGAGTTGATTCGCTTGACCATAATGCTTCCGATACGCCTTCAATTACAGATTCATGGCTCGTAAGCAATCAATGGATTATTTAGTTTTGATCCTCGTTCCTTCATACTTTACGGCTACCTGACTTCCTTTCGTTTAGTGCCCTTTGTTCATCACTTCTGCTGTAGTTCTTCCCTCCTAAAAGTGTTTTTAGCTTCCCTCTGACCACTGCCCACGTCGGTAAAAATCGCGGTTTGCACGACAGGCATCCAAAAAGATCACTTTTGTTTCATTCAGCTTTAGTTTGTTTTATCTCTACATCTTCTGCTACAGTATCATTCCATCTTATACATTCAAGCCTACATGGATCGAAGCCTCCTTAGCATTTCGATTCCATGTCAAAATCGCAGCATCAACTGCCTTTAAACTTTAAAGGTGATTTCTTCAGTTCCATCTAGACCCCATGGTTAAATATTCTGCTTGGCAATCTCTTGATTTTGTTTCACTTGCTCACACTTTCCGGTTATAATAAAACACAACAGCAAGAATATGAATGCTACGTTTTTATTGAGATCTTCATTGCCCACCTGTCGTAACAGACTCTTTCAAGATGTTAATTTTGCTAAACTTTGAATGGATTCGGCTGATCTTTCCTTATAATTCTTTTGGTCATGAGTGGGGTATTGGCTATTTTGGAAACCATTTGGCAGTATTAATCGTGCACAACAAACAATTCTAGAAGGGTTTCCGGGCATTAGTGCTCAGTGCATTACTCCTTTTTTTTGAAGTCATCCGGCTGCGCTTAACCTTAACTGGTGTCCGTAGATGCCTCACGGTATAACCTCTAATCGAAATCGGTAGGGGAAATAACACCTTCTATCAAAACTGCTCGATCTTCTTTTCTTCATTTCGTTTCTTGAAACGTTCTACCAATAACGACATTAGTGAGGCATCATTCGAACGATCGACATTTAGGCTTTGACATTCTCTCCGCAGGGTTTTTTAGCCTTATCTTTGCGCATCAGTGCTTCCTATGTTTTCCTCTGTGCTCGTCTGCTCATGTTTTCGAGTTTCTGAGCTTTCTTTCTGTTGGTTGTGGTGAGAAATTCATTGATTTCAGCCCTTTTGATTGGGCCTACTCCTGAACAATTGTATTTTCAAAGCTATATAGACGAGCAAACGTTCTACTTTACTTGCAAAATGACTGAGTTTTCGACCGCTGATCAGCGTGCAGGTATTCATTTGAACCTTACTCCTTAACAAAACAGTAATTTCGATACTTTCGCCAATGACCTATACGGAGAAAGTAAGTTTGCTAAAAATTCAATAACTGCAATGAACATTGAAATGGATAATTTTAGATTTTTGGAAAGTGCGGCTTGTACCTCAGAATACCGGTGAGGAGAAAGTATACTTTTTCCCGTCTCTATTAGAAAGGTTAAAGGAAAGGCCTCAGTTCATACTCAATTCTGCACTCGCAGCGAGGGAAGCCGAGGTAAGATGACTGGCTCTACAAAGCTACTTCACACTTGTGACGCAACAACTGAAATTACCATTACCATTCTTTAAGTAACAGTGATTTTAGTTGTTCAGTTCAGTTTAGCTCGAACCTGGCTGACAGTTTAGAGCGAGCGGGTACTATAAGAAAATTTGGTTCTAAAAGTCAGATTCGTGATTATATGGTGCAAAACTTCACAATAGACTGGTCCAAAGGATTTGACGCTTCACCAGTTTGGTGGAGTACTAAACTTCAATAGAACTCTACCTGGACACTTAACTTTTAATCTGTAGCTGGTATCTGTTCGATCTAATATTCTTCATGCTGAGTTTACATTATGTGTCCATTTCTCTAATCGTAATAACCTCTTTTATTGGGTCAAATAGTTTTCAACTCATGTTTACCACTTAAGAGACGGAGACGTGACCTTCTGAAAAAAGTGTTAGCCCGGTTGTCTTTGTTAAACTTAATTCATATAGATCATCTATATAAGGTTCAAGTTTAACAGGAGCACACTGCAGTTGAGTTAGAATTTCTGTCAATGAGTCTAGATCTTCATCGAGCAAGCAACCTTATATTTTTGCGACTCACTGCAGGTATGAGTGCCACATGATTACAGTTTGTTTGCAGCTGTCTATACTGCTGCCAGATAAATTGACTGCCGCTGCTCAGAAGGAATGTGCAAATCAGAATGTCAAAGGAGATCCACTGATTGCATATATTGGTGGATATGTAGATAGCAGGCCTTCAGCACAAGACATAGGTGTGAAAGCTACTCTTCACCTCACCATCTATGTACAGCGAAAACAAAAAAGCCGTTTCTTTTTTACATGGGACTCTTGTTTAAATTGCCGATTTTCAGTTAAACACTTGCAAAGAAGCTATTTGGAATTTTATGAACGTAATGAGCATTGTCGTTCTCGAGAATTAGTATCTCTCATTGACACCAGTCTTATGCTGAACGTTGTAAGTTTGTGTTTGATTCTGGTAGCTTTCGCAACGTTTTATAAAATGTTCTCCTCATGCAGACCACATTCGCTCAAAAGTTGTGTGAAGATAACAATTATGAGCACGATCTGCTCCAGCTACGCTGTTCGAAAGGTTAGTAGACTCTCTCGAACTTCTTTTTCTTGTTGTTTGCGTCTGTTTCTAAATCATTTTTCAGGCGGCCCAGAAGTTTGGGATGACTACAAAATGAGTGTAATGCTGCGGTTGTCGCGTGGTGGATCTCCATCTCCAGAGATGTTGGAAGCGGCTACTATTACCGTACTCATATGCGATTTTATGGCTGGTCCATCGGCGCGTCGCAAATCAGCAATAGCTGAAATGGCTGCTCATGGATTAAAATTGTAAGTGCCTTTTGACCCTTGCTCCTTTTCACGATAGGGCAACCCGTTGTGCAAATCTGGTGATGAAAGCATCCACACTCTGAAAAGTGTCAGTCATTCAAATGCGAGTGCTTTAGAGGCCGCAATAACAGTGGCGAGTAGCTGCAAATAATTATATTGACTGAACATAGTTTTAGGTTCATTACAACCATTTCTGAAAGGTTTTGTGAGCATAATATGTTTAGTTGCAAGTATGTGGTGATCCTTTCAGTAATAATCATAAAGATGTCTTCGACACTTCCATACTTTCTCGACAGTGCTTTGAAATGTAAGGGTAGATGCGCTGACTGGGCATTCGCAGATGTTGTCGATTTTAGTGGAAAGAACACTCACAAATGTTGCTAGAAACATTCTGAAGTAACTAATTAAGAAAAAATAGAGAAAGAGTTATTCCTTCTCACTAGGCAGTTATACTAATGAACTGAGATTCCTCTCACGCTATCCATGCTCACAGCAATTTTTTCCTTCCAGGAAACTGCACGTTCGCAAGTTTGTTTTTAAAGTTCTTCTGTTGTAACAGTGAGCTAATAAGGTGTAACGAGTTGTCCTTGTTCGTAAACCTTCCTAAACTTTCATTTTTGAAACCGCATATTTTTTCAGGGATGCAATGGTTTTGGCAAAGCTATATTTTCCCAATAGCGAGCTCTTGGAGCAACTCTCCAGCCAGTGCTCCAACTTCTTTGAGGAATCTGTGAATTCCGAGGCAAGAGAAATTTCGGAGTAAGTGTTATAGTAATCGAACGTCATCTTGTCGCAGTACCAGGTTAAAGTGGAGTGGATGCTCGAAGCGGAAAACATTATAAAAAAATGCGGGTCATTAAATAGTTTACTTACGAAGTGTCCAGCGGATTCTTGTACGTAGACAACTGTCATTTATCTCTGTCAGAATTCTTCTTGAGTGGTAACGGAAGTGGAGTATTAGCTGTTAATGCATCACATTACACATTTCACATTACGGAATAACATAAATCAAAGCTAAAGATAAGCGAGCGTTATTCTGCTAAGCTGCCACTGTGAAATCAATGCCAGCGCTACGCTATGTAACTGCGCTTAACGTAGTTCTCTGACCCTTAACGAAGCCAGTGGTATTCAGCAAGTGAACCATAATCAACAGTGTAGCCACGATGTCGTAGACGCTTTAGATTTTCGGTCTTCAATTTTCTGCAACGAATGTGTAGTGAAATAGGAGAAGCAATGAATGTGTAGTGAAATAGGAGAAAGTCAAAAGTTTTTAGTTCCCTATCATTTCATACTTGTGCCTCAATTTCGACTTGTTCATTGTGTGCATAATTTTTTGGCTATTGTGAAGCCTTTCAATATTTACAGAATAATTTCTTCAACATCTGAACCATTCTTCCAACGAAACCTGCTTCATATTTTGGACCAGGTAAGTGTGTGCCAGAAGTTCTGCATAATTTTAGGAAACTCAAAGACTTGGGTTCGTGTATCGTTATATAGCTGACTCCCTTGTGCAGAGTTTGTTTTCCTGAGATTTTTTTTTGAAAATGCCTGTAACCAAAGCTATGAAAGTTTAGTTGTTATACTAGCACGGGATCAGAGACGAAGCGCAGGGCGGCCAACGGCCATCTGTGCGCTTTTAGTTAGGTACATTATATACTAACACTGTTACGTGGGCCTTCCGTCCAACTACAGTGCGCGATAGTTAGGTCGTCCAGTCGGTTCTTCACGCTATTGTCACAAAATGGTTCATTACGGAACAGAGCTTAATGAGGAGATCTAATCATTGCGAGCTGTTTTGGAATTTACTAAGACTCGTTGTCTAATTGAGTAGCTCCGGTCATCTAAAGCCTGGTCAAGCAGTTTCGTCCAACAGAGGTCCCCTTACGTTGTTTAGCAGGGTTTTCTTTGTTGTGGTGAAAACCTCATGCTCTTGCACTGTCGTTTCAGTAGATGAAAGAATGTGTCGAGTTTAGTATCGGTAAAATTGAATTCAGTGACTGAATGAGAACTACTCTAGAAATTGCTAGTAGCGCAAAGCTCTCACGAGTAATGTTTTGTAGTAGAAAGATCATCCCAAATTACTAGGCGTGATCTTTGTCGAATTTCAATATCGTTTCAGTTGAGCTGTTATCGAATTCTGAGGATTGATTTCGCTCTCAATGAGAAGGCTCCTCTACAGAAAAAGCTGGTCCGTCAGCTTTTTTTGAACGCACATTTCAATTGTACTGGTTTCCTTTTCTAGGTTGGTCGCTTGGAAATCGCGAAAAGTGTTCGTTACTTAATTGCGTACGCCCTTGCTTATCGTAACTACGAAGCTGTTACTCTGATTGTCGAGGATGCCGTTGATCACTTGGATAAGTATTCGTACTTCTCTGAGTTGGAGCAAATTGTCTATCCGGTGATTGCGTGTTTTCATGCTTAAAGTTCTCTGATTTTTTAATTGCTCTGCGTTCACCGCTTAAAGGCACAGTTCACGATAAAAGTGGTTTCTGAGATACCCCCATAGAATGAGTTTTAGGCCCCCTCGCATACCACATCTGACCCTATCAGATCGCAAAACAGCCTAGTTAAGGCGTTATTGAGACTCAAAGATTGTATGCACGGACGAGTTTCAACGGCATTGTAAAGGTTGCACCATTCACAAGGGAACCTATGTAGGAAGTTAAAACAACTTCTCCTGACCATCAGCGACATTGATAGGCAGTTCTGTACAGTTCTGGCTTGATTTAGCCAGCTCTTTGCGCAACTGCAGTGACTGAAATCTCGGCCGAGTACCCCTTCCATGTTATTTACCCCACGGTAATCTCGTCCAACCTCTACTTTCACTATTTTTGAGTAGTTTTATTTTGCTCAAAATCGACGAATTTTCTCGTTTTCCTCACTACTGATGAAACTATTCCCAAACTATACTTCCTGTCTTCGGCCGAAAAGGGGTACCTCAAACTTATCGTCGACTGTGCCTTTAATTTTATTCAAATGAGCTTCCTTACCTTAGATGGCAATTGGCATGCTTTCGGAAGCTGTCCGTATGATCTTCCATGCTAAGCCAGCAACTGTCGGTTGGAAAAAGCAGAAGGATGAAGGGGACAAGTTAGGGTGTGCGTTACAACAACATCCGAACGGTATGATCTGCTGAACTTGCTTTTTGGTATGATCCATCCAAGAAAGTTATTAATCGCAGTTACGCCATTATGACGCTTTTTCCATTTTATTCGCTGTAAAACAGGTTTCTGGCGAGTTCCGTAAGTTCGGCTTGTAAAATGAGCTTTAAAACACAGAACTCTCCTGCGGTCATTTAAGAAGCTTTGCTTAAAAGCGTTGTCAACAGCCGGGCGGGATTCCTAGCAAGCCAAAGCAATTGAACTGACAATTGTACGTACAAACAAAAGAAGGGGAACAAAACAGAAAATTATCATTTCCGCAAAAACGTCTTGTATTACAATGACGTGGACATACAAATGCTGTATTGCCAAATATTTTGATTCATTTTCAATCTGTAGATAGACCAGCTCTAAGTTAAATCCTTCCATTTAGGGTATATCGGAGGGTTGGTTGAAATGTGGATAAAGCGTGATCCACTACTCGAAATTTCACGAACTAGCGATATATATCGTCAACACAGCCTACACACTACTGTTGAGGGCATCGCTTCAGTGCTTCGTGATGATGATTTGCTCAATCCTATTTGCAGAGTATACCTATTTCAAACGCTAAGTTTGCCTCTCCACTTTCTTTTTTTTTATTAGCAACGAATGTCTTAAGGGAATGTTACTGTTTGCCTGTGACCTTGTTTGTACCCTTTTGGATGCTATCTTCGGTGGCAGCTGTCTACAGATTTCTGAAATTATCAAAGCAAACTCCTGTCTGGAACATCACACGGGAATCATGCTCGTACGTAGACTCACAAAAGGTGAGTTGTTAAAGGAGTTGTTCTTTTTTGGGGAGGGGGGGGCCTCTTGTGCGTGACTCAGGTCTTTTCAACCGTTATGAGTTTCCCTTTTAGTTTCAAATAGAATCTGGCTCTAAACGTTAAATCGCTGTTCTTTCCTTCCTCCATCGGTTTTCTTTTCTCTTTTGATTAAATCTTTTCTATGTAACCAGTATGCGTGTACGTATGTGCCTGTTGTGGATGTTGTTGTTATAATGTGGGTCAATTTTGGGTTTTTAGGGGTGCTTTCGCCTAGCACCGACGACCGTTTGCGGACTTTATTAGAGCAGATGTGCGATTTTTCTACAACGGAGACGCTAGCCTCTAAAGACGGTGCAACTCACCTTGTTTCTTTTTTTTTTTGAGTTTTTTTAACGTTTGCATTTTAGCTGCTCTTGATACTCGAACGGACCTTATCGGTACAAGCTTAGGAAATAAAAAAGTTGGTTATTGTGCATTACAAGAAAGAAAATGAACAATAGAATTAGGATAATAGTGCTGCTCGATAGTCTTCCAAAGCAATGCATTTCAGGCTACCTACTCATCCGGTTTTCCTGATAGTATCGAAGAACATCAGAAAACCGACGAGAATTCGTTGCTGGTTGATCGTTGCGGAGGTGCGTAGTAAGTAATGGGTCAACTGGTGGACTTTAAACTGGTCGATTTTTTATAAGGCCGAATTGAAATTTTCATAATTTTTCTCACCCATCTATAGGTGCCAAATCGGTCAAACGTAGGGCTGAAGAAGAGTTCGATGACAGCTGCCGCCAGGTGTAAGTAAATGCAGTTCAGCTTTATAAGTAATATGTACATATAGTCCTCAACACGATGTAGTACATCGTGTTTTTCTGCTAACCAACGAGTTCAGAGTTTGCTCAAATATATTTGCAACATGTTGGGCCCTGCCAACTTGTGAGTTCCCAGCAACCCTTCCCATGCATACTCAATTGCACATTATTTTTCAGAGGGGCATTATGGTAAATATTTATTCATCATCATTACATTCATTCACAAGTTGGTCAAATTTTGTTTCATAAGATTTACAGACTTTAAACAGCAGGTACCTACAGGCGTGTCATTGGGTGTTATTGTAGAAGATGAGTACGGTTCGAAGCAAAGAGAAAACGACTCTAGTTTTTAAAGTTGAAAGTAGCAACTTGTGCAGTAGCATTTACTGAATTTTTGGTATTATTGGAAAAGAACTGAGCAAGCTCTCTGGTGTAGCATTTCATCAGAGATTTCAGTAGCTCAGGTAATCTTTTGTTTAAATCACTTCCTCATAGATTGTAGCTAGGTTTTATTTTCAAGAATTTTCCTTCTCTTCGTCTTCAGTCAAGTGTTATTGTGATACACGGCATTTAGTGAAAGATCGCCAGCTACTTTTGACAAGAAACTATCTGCCTTTAATACAAGAAAGCATGAGCAGAGTTGGGGAAGTAGAGCCCACCTGACCTCTCACAGCCTCTTTCTTATGAGTACGGGGTCAGGCGGTTCTAACCTTCCATTTAGAGGTTGAGTCGAGAACGATAGATACTTTTGTTGTTTATGTCGAGAGTAACGGGTCACCCACTCACAATGATCGTCCACTGCTGGTGGCCGATTATGAAGTTTGTGAAGGAAATTATTTTAGTGTCAGTCGGTCCCGTTTTCGGGAAGCGCCCACGAAATTTGCGTTCTATATCGTATTAGGCCTTTTGAGAGCGTATGGGGACTGTGCAGTGAAATAGGATTGGAGGGTGGCCAGCTGATGTATCGTTCAAGAATGTGGCACAAATTAGCCGAACCCGAAGGAATTTTAAGCTTTGATGGTTCATACGACTGCCGTTTACGGACTCGATCTTCGGACTGCATAGTGTAGTGCGCCGCTTGAAACTACACCATCTGGTTCAGTGAAGAAATCAAAACTACTAGCTCCTAATTCTCTGATACATTTCATGTTCGACAAGTGACTTAGCGCGTCTAGGCTGTAACACTGGCAATGAAATGTAAGCTTCAAGAAGCCAAGCTATTTTATTGTAACGAATACAGCATGCATTTATGCGAATGCGAATAAGTCTGATAGACCTAGTATACCGCGTAGTTAAGTAACTGGTTAGACATTTTTGAGGTTTCTGAATATTCATCGGTATTCAACCATATCTCCTTTCCTGCCTGGAAAATCAGTGGTATGTAGTTTGGCCTAGAAGTGTGTCGTTTGATAGTGGAACGCTATGTTTTTCAGGCTGAGGAGCCGCTTCACTCAAGAGGAATTAGTCTCCCCAGCACCGGCTCCTGAAGAAGCGGCCACTACTGGAGTCAGCGAGCAGAACTCTGACATGAACGGTTTGTTTCTCCTTGGTAGTTCCGAGGAAAACGTCTGAATTGATTAGGTGATGTCACTAAGTTCTGAACAGCTAGTGAGTCGAGGTCTTTGCAGCTGTCATTAGTAAAATTGTGCGCCCTATGAGTCTCAATGTATGTGCCTACTACATCCCACTATATATAATTCGCTAAGTGTGTCTGTTACTCTGTCGTTGTGTGTGTTTGACCGGAAACTTATAACTCCTGTTTTTCTGGACCGAGCGCTTTCAAACTTGGAAGGGATACCGGCAACAGGATAGGAACACTGATGGTAGGTGAGAGGAAATGATAACAGTTGACAGGATCGTATATGGAGCCTTAGAGGGCAGATTAGTTACCTTTTTGCGTAACTGTGGAGCCTTGCCACTCCACGAGGGGGGTGTGAATTGAGAAGGAACCGCAGATGATATTTCCACAGGAATTGACAACAAGTGTTAGGGACACTATTAGAGATAACGAGTCATAGAAGGCGAGGTCTTCAATCCCCTTCGTATTACTAGTGGAGGTTTGGCACTTTAGGGGTCAATGAAGGATGTGGCGGGACGGCAGGGTATTGGTGACAACGACTGATCACACTCGATAAGGGTTGGCCGTAGAAGGCTAGAGCCACTAGGTCTGTAACGCTTTTCGTGTTAACAGTGAAACTGTGCGTTTTGATATGTGATGTAGGATGTGACGGGTTTGTTGGTACTCTGTGACAAGAACTGAAAACAATTGATAAGAGCTGAAAGAGGACCTTAGAGAACAGGAGCCACTTACCATCAAATGCTCACGCCTTTGGCATTTACGACCTAACTTTGACTCCTCGTTGTGTTTCATTGGGTTAGACGGCAAGTGCAGCGATAACCGGTAGAAAGCACTACATTATAAGGGAATGAAAATTCGGTTTATTTCTGGCTGTTCGACGAAGGCCGCTACCCAGCGAGGTTTATGGCTCATTACAATGAAGGATATCGGTTTCTCTTTGTTTCGATATCATTTGCGACAGAACTCATACGACCGCCACCTGGTATGGTGTTATTATCACTCGAAAAAAATTGTGAATAACGTTCGAAGATTCCTTGGTTAAAAATGAAACCTTCAATGTGTGATTATTTTTAAGACAAAGATGGTAGGCGTGGCCTACACCAATGTGGGCGGATTTGAGACCTGATATAAAAGCTTTTTAAAAACGTTCTAGTGTGATCATCGTTACGTGCTATATAGGAATATCTGTTGAGGGGAAGGGAGGAGTAGTGGTGAATAAATGAAATGAAATCACTGTTTCACATTTGGAGCTTCTTTGTTGTGATGCATGCGTTAGTTAGCGTTGGTTTTGTAGAACGCGCCAACTGTGTCTTTTGGTTCGTCGGTATATTTGTAATTGACAGATCATCTTATTTCTGTTCCGTGACTGTGATTTAGACGGCTCTTCTGTTGCACCTTCTCGTTCAGTCTGCGAACAAGTGGCAACTATGATGGAAGGGGTTAAATTTTCTCGTGAACGTGCAAAAGGAAAGGACAGTGGGTTTATGCGTATTTCATACCTCGCTCATAATTGTATAACTGACGGTTTAAAGGTACACTAGTCCAAAGACTAATTGTAAGTAAAATTTGTTCGACATGTTCGACACCTTGTTTCCAGATAAAGTGTATGGGTTAATTCACGTTAATTATTTCAGAAAGTCCTAATCACTCGCATACAATGACCGTGAAAGCGAAATCGGAGTCTGATAGGCCAGTGAAGGTTGAGCATTCAGTTGTTTGCCTCGGTGTTATTACTGTTACTGTATGAGTGAACATGATGAATTGGTTCAGGTGGAACGCATCTCACCTCGGTCCGGTATACCGAGCTCGGTAGCTAGAAGTAGTCCGGATGGTTTTCATGATGTAGGCATAGCACGAAAAAAGAATGGCGATGTCGATCATGTCGGGAGTGCTGATCAGGAGGATTCACTGGAAGTCAGAGGTCCGCCTTTATTGGTCTCCTCTTGAAAAGTTATCTCAGAGCGTATTACGTTTATTAAAATCATCATTCTCTAAAACTATAAACTTTATGTTTTTGAACTCAAAATTGCAATACCTTGCTGATTTTTGTCAATCTTTGTATCACGTTTCATTTATAGAAACCAGATGTGACACGGGAAAGAACAGCGTTCAGGTTCGTTTCCTTTTTAGTTTATTGAAAGTTTTTGACTTGCGTTGGATAGTTTTACTTTTGACTGCTTTCATGTAGTTTCCATCACTACTCTTTTCTATTTTCGTGATATGGCAATAGTAATGCCAGAGACTTGTTTTAGATTCGCTTTCCAATTTGCAGAACGGTTCACTGAAACCAATATTATTTTACGATTACTGACTTTACAATGGCCAACCATGGTTATTTCATCTTTGCTCAATTCACGCTTGCTTTTCGAGGATTCGGGGCCGTTTTCTCCATTCCATTCAAATCTGAATTCCCGAAACTTGACTCGAAATTGCTTCGCCCAGTACTAATTCAACGACAGGGATATACGATCTACCCCTGAGGAAAAAAAAAGAAAGCGAAAAGATTAATGAAAGTCGTTCACACGAATGAAAGTGAATGTTGCTTGTTGCAATGTTTGCTTGAAAATCATTATGCCAAAGAAACTCCAGTATTTGTTCATGACCACTGTTAATCACGAGCAAAGTCAAAGGCGACCCTAATCATAGTTAATCGAGCTGCAAGAAATCTCTCATGTTTGATTCTTGAGTTTTGCGACTCAAATTTCGCTTTCAATATTTTACACATATGAATCAGTGTTATAATAAAATGTGCTGCAGATTGAAGAACTGAAAGTAGTAGATTGCTGTGATGTGTAGAATATATGGAATTTACAGATTACTAGAAGCTTTTGCTGACTCTTTTGCTTTTTCCGATGTCATAGCAGTTTTTTTAACATAGTTGCGTAATACTCCGCACACCTCTTCCTGATTCCTTTTCAACCTTCTATGACTTTTGTCGCATGGAGTGAAACTTACTTGAACTGGAGCCACATAATCAACCTCCAGCAGAGGTTCAACCATTTCTAGCACGAAGCTATTTACTTATCCACATATTCTTAACTAGATCTTCTTTCTCAGCGAGACAGTGTAAATGGGCACAGTTCAGGTTTTCCGTCGTGTTAATTAATTTTTCTCGCTCCCCTTCCATCCTCCATCAAATGCCATAGTCCTTTAGTTAGCAGTTTCCCAGTTTTGCTTTACTTTTGCGCTTATGCTGTCTCTGCCTCGCACCGAGGAAGCAGACAAGCAAAGCTCAGAGGGTCTCTTTTTTCTATATAACATATTACAATATTTTTGTTGCCTCTGTTTTCGTTTCCAAAAAGCGCACCTCGCGGACCAACTCGGCGCATATGCGTATCGAATTGGTCGCGCCCTTGTAAGCGATCATTTCTGGCGCGGCGATGAAACCCAAAACGAGCACTGTGTCATTGGGTTAATATTCTCTTCGGAGAGCTCTGTTTGATTGTTATATCAGTGTCTCATTGTGAAGATGTTTCGAATTGAGCTAGAAAAAGGGTAGACGTTTTTTCCCGTCTACCACTCGGACTACTACTGCGGTATTTTTCCAACATGTGCCGTCTTTTTTGTACTCCGTTAAGTTTCAAACAATGCTGCTATAAATGACATGGCATGGGCATGCTTCTCGTATTGACAAACTAGCAGGCAGCTTTTGCTTATTATTGCTGATCCGTGACCCATGTAGGAAGTGAGAGTTCATGCGGGGCCATACCTTTGCAATAAAGAGTGTATCAGTGTAGATGTCGGAAGATGAAAACATATCCGCGTGTCAGCAATCGTGTGTATAAATTTCATTTTTGCCGCTCAGAAGCTTCAAGCACATTGCTATGTATAGGCGTCCATAATTTTGCTACATCCTTTGATGGAACTAGTCCAACGGGCCGGGCTCTGTCCCTGGGTGTCAAGGTAGATCTCGGCTTTACAGTACCACTTGCTATTATCATAAGGGGTGCGGTGCAAAGGAACGAAATCGTCGCGTCGCGGCAAGAGACGCCGTGCGCGATGGAATGTAGCGGAATGCGGCAGCAGGTAAGAAATACAGAAATAAAAGAACTAAGAGTAGAATCATGCCAAAAGTAGTATAGCATTGCGATCGAGCTGTATGAAGAACACTAGAGCAGTAATAACGGCGAAACGAAGTTCGCGACAGCCGCGTGCGGCGAATCGATTATACAAAACCGTTCCTACTGCCTGTCTCCCTATGATATGCACTGTGCATAACCCGAAGATAGGAAGTGCCCGCAGGTGCGAGCGCCATGGCCGGCTATCCGCTACCTTATTATTGGAGAAGGAAGTATCTGTGTTAGCTTTTTTCAGTGAGAACATTTTCTAAAAAATTCGAAGCTTCTGTTTTGAAGGAGAGGAAAAATGAGTGGCTCGGAGGATTCTCGTGATTTCTAACGTCGTAATGCTTGTAATCGTATGCACTTCCACTAGCCTGCCTATCTGATTGTTCTTTTCGATTTTCCGCTAGTTTTTTTATGGTATTCTGAACTATTCTAGTCTGTGAACAACACCTTAATCTTTGTTTTCTCCTCAGTCAGTTGAGATATGCTAATGGGTTATGCACCACTATTGTCGTTAAGATGCGAGGAGAATCACCCATTACATCCGACGGAACAGAGTGCGCACAAATAATTTCTGATGATCACCTGGACTTTTCATCGTCTGCGGTTAGGGTTCCTTTTTAGATTGTAAATTATGAAGATGCTATACAAGGATTTTTTGCCCCTTCGATTCAGGATTGCGGCAGTGAAAACATTCAATCGTATGCTTTTCCAGCACGATCCTTCTCTCAAAACCAAATGGTTACCGGACGACGCGGCGACCACGTGTGGCGCAGCAGATGGGGAGCCTTTGGATTCCACAACCAAAGCGGTATTCATTAAATACCTTTTCGTGACAGTCATGTGCATAGATTTTTGCTTTCCTGTGTGAATAATATGGAAGCATTAGAGATTTATAGGTTGGCCAAAAATCCGTGCTTGGTTCTGATGCAGTTCCTCAAATCGTTGGAGGTAACATCAACCCGGCAAAGGGGATCAGTGGTTTAAGTTTGTTGAAGCGTCCTTTTAAATTCAGATTCTAGCGGTTTCTTGGTTTCAGGGAATTCTAGTACTAGCCCTAGGAAAATCATCAGTCCTGCACCAGAAGGCGAACATGGGACTCTGATTGTAAGCCCAACTAATGATGGAGTGATGGATGAGAACGATGCCGAGATGACAAAGAACGAGGAGAAGGAGGTTATGATTATCGATTCCTTAGAGGTGTGTTGCGATTCACGCGCGGAGATGGTGAGTGTTTCGCTTGAAGGGCGAGGCATGCGGCGGCGCGATGACGTGGACGAGGCGCGCCGTAACATCATGCCTACCATCGTAATATGGAAAATAGAAACCTTATAGACACAGTTCACGATAATTTTGGGGTAACCCAGATTATGACGATAAATGGAAGATAAGATGGAAAATAGTACGATGAAGGCGAAAAAACTGCGTGAATCGGTGTTTTCAAAGTGAAAAAGGTTTCGAAAAGTGGGTAAAAAGGGGACTGGACGAGAGTGAGACCAGAGAAATGAAGAAGTATGGGGCGTTTTGACGAGCTATACAATGTGTGTCAGTGCGTACGTGTGGGTCCTAACGCGAATAACTGACTACGGTAAGCAAAAATGCCGTTCAAACTCCATGCGCTCATAAGCATAAGTTAACAATAAACCGTTGTAACAGCGAGAGTGGCACACCTTTTCCAGCCTCTTGAGGTTGAAAATTAGAGTAAGGATCGGAGCAGCAAAAAGAATGACAGAGTATAATTGAAAAGGAGAAAACAGCTGATCGACTCATCACTCAGCGACCAGCTTAATAGTGCTGAATGTGTGGGTCCTGGCGAATCTTGCAATCTGCATCGCCTCGACACTCGCCTGACGCATCATGGGCCGAGAGGCGGGGCATCTTGGTGACCCGGTAACGGGGCTCCCACTATGCCCTAGCTGTCAGTTTTGGAACCCGTCAGCGTCCTTCCTGTCACACTTTTGGGCCACTGGGTATTCCAAGAGGATGAGCTCAGAAACCATTTTCATTGTGATCTGTGCCTTCAAACAATCCCGTCTGAGAGATGTGCTCCGGTTGCTTTTATTCAAGGTGGCGAGTGTTGCCGATACCACTGTCTTGCGGTGGGCAGCCGCAAGCCAGTAGAGGTCAGTGCTCATATCCTGACGGAACAGCCTGGTAGGAATTAACCGAGCCCGCAGGGATGGAAGGCTTGGTTGGCCCAGGCGGATATCGATCTGGGACCCGTGACCGTGCCTGATAGTGCTACTACACCACCTCTGCCTCTTGATCACCACGCCTTAACTCGGAACAATGATTCCACCTATGACTTGTTCCAAAAATGCCCTACATATATTATTCAACCAAAAAATTTCGTGAGGTTTTTTCTAATTGATTGATTCTATGCAATGCGTTGAAAAAAACTGATCGTGGTAGGAGGTTAACATTGCATATGCTCTGAAGCTTGTTTTATGCAGAAACATTCAGTGTGTCTCATAAGTTTAAGTAGTGCGTATTAAGTTTAAAATTTTCAAGTTGAGTATTCCACCATGACAACGCCAGACCGCACACAGCAAGAATCACTCGGGAAACTCTAGCATGTCTACAATGAGAGATTCTGCCTCACCCTCCGTATCACCAGGTCTTGCCCTAAGCGACTATCTCCTGTTTTTGGCACTGGATAATCATAAGGAATCGGAAAGTCATTCTTGCTGAAGGAAACTATTACTCTTTCTTAAGGAGTAAACTTTAGTTAAATCGTTTTTTTGTACATTTATTTATCCACTTGCAAAACAGCACGAACTTTATTGGTTACCTGATAGTTTTCCTTGCTGGTTTTTAACGCCATTTGGTGGAAATGAACTAGGCCATCAATACGATATAAAGTGCTGCTCAATTCATCATCAGTTGTAGGAACTTATTCCGCAATTATCATCATTATATTAATTTTAGGGAAGTCGTCTGCAATCACCGTTGAGTCCGGGATTGAGCCAAGGTGGTAGAAAGAGTCCACACCACAAGCTGATTGAGGATAAGGGGAAGGCGATGATACACAAGTTGATAATTGAGAACAACAATGTCAACAGTCGCTCACGGCTTGTGTCGGAGCGACAGAACGACAATGATTTTCCAACGAATTCCATGGACACCTTAGAAAAGACACGCAGTTTCGGAGATTTCACAGGGGAAAAAGTAAAACAGGTTCGGTGATGTTCTAAAAATTGCTATTCGAAATTTGATCGATCAAAAATCCTTCCCCAGGCGGATCTGTTCCGTGCTACGCGCGAAGACGTATTCTGTGAAAGCTCATTGGAGAGCATTGCTGCGGGTAGAACCCCGTCATTCGACGATGACATTGCTGGTGCTTTCTCCAACCCCTCCGATACTGCTCCAAAATATAGAAAAGTAATGTTCAGTTGTCTAAATTGACTTGTGTGCTAGTCAAATATCGATGCCGTTTTTCGTTGGATATATTTGTTGTCGTTTTTCTTCAGATGGAGGTCTACGACAAGACTACGAAGGAACACATGTCGTCTGAAGTAGAGGTAGGAACCTAATCCTTTACCGGTGTTGCTGCAATCGTGGAATAAATTTCATTTGGCCTCGTTATGGTGGGAAAACAATTTAGTGTCCTTAAATATGAGGTCAAGCTTTTAGTGTTCACTGGCGAAGCTGTAAAACTTTTGACCTCGTTGCTAACTAAATAGCAGTGAAGTGTTTTTCCCGGGAATTTTGATCCTAAGACGTGAGGCTTCTCATATAGAGTACTGTTCGGAAAGAAATTACCTGGACCTTTTCAAGCATAACGTTCCTTAGAAACAATGTTTTTGTTTGTTTTTTGACCGTTTTTTTAAACCGGTTTCCACGCAAGCAAAATAGGCGAATTATTTTTTTCACTTTGCAAAATGGGCTTGTCCTTCAGGCAATTCCTTGTTTTCTTTGACTTCAGAGGTGCTTCCTGGTTCTTTCCTTCTCTAGTGAGTCGCTTTAATGAGGCGAGCCTCGGATCTCGCTCTCTGAGTGTTGAGCAGATTCACGCCATTGCCGCAGGCAGTATTCAGGGATTCACGCATGCTCAACCTTCGAGCCAGTTTGTTGTGTCAGTGTTAACATTAGGCTGAAGGCTTTCGGAAGGGCTGTAAGGTCTCAGATGAACATCATCCGATATGATGGCCAAAATATCGACGACGGCGACACCGCTACCAATTTAAATAACGGGGCTAAATGGCATACATTTTTGGTGATTTATTGAAATTGATCGAAGCATGTTGAAAACTAATGCTGCGTCCATTATATAACCCTGATCTCGCGCCGTCCGAATACCATCTATCTCGGTCGTTGAAGAACTCTTTCACTGGGAAGACAGCCGAGGGTAAAGGTATCAAGCCTTACAGGGTCAGAGATCCGGAATACCGGAACTTCTACGAGAGAGGAGCTATGAAGATGCTAGAAGGCTGGCAAAATGGCAAAATATATACGAACGGAATTGACTTTATGTCACTGATCAAGGTTCTTTCAATGGGAGATTCTCTTTTGTGCAAAGCTATGAAAACGTAATAGCTTTCCGAATGACCTAATAACATTTTGTGCTTCCTTTGGCTAGGGTTAGTTTTGCACAAACGCATGGTTTGCTGCTTTTGATATAGGCAGCCACTTACTCTTCTCCAAAATTTCTGCTGCGACCTTTCTTTGTGCGGATCCTTCTAATGTAATTGGTTTATTCTTTCTTTGCACGTACTTTGAGCTTCACGGTCCAGCGTCTTCTCATAAACTGGGCCTCCGGCCTTCTTAGCACATGTCTAAATCATCGTACACGCTGCTCCGTCCTTAATTATAACGACATCGTGGGCATTATTATTTTGGCCTTTCTTCTCTAATCCGCTAGCTAGAGCACAGAATACTCATGAACTCGTTCCATTTCATTTGCAGCCTTTTTTCGGGATCTGGCTGGTTCGATGCAGTCTATGGCTGAGTTGTTCCTTCAACTGTACTACTCGACGGTGTGAACTTTGAACTTGGTTTGTTTTAGTTCACGAGTGATGATCATTGGGCTACCTGAATGCTTGTTCGGAGCATGACTCCACTGTTTCAAGTTTGCTGGCCTGAACCTCAACGTACGCAAAGTTACATTCATCCGGCAGTCAAAGTATCTTATAATGTCTTTTTTACGTAGAATGCGATTTTTTCTAGCAGTCCGGTATCTTTATTTTCTACTGCACCGGGTCCATGAAAGTGGTGAGTTTGCGAAAACCACTGTTTCGGGGGGCTCTCCATGCTTCAATCTTTACCCAATTGAAAACCACTGTTTCGGGGGCTCTCCATGCTTCAATCTTTACCCAATTGAAGCCGCAGCCTCGGTGTTCGTGTCGATTTCCGCAACGAACCTCATCTGACCAGGAATTGGGGAAAACTTTAATGAACACAGGGGATTCCATATCTTTCGAGTCTCATTCTTCGTTTCCATTTCATGGTATGTAGTTCAATGGCGTGTAATAGCATTTATGCTTCAACCAGGCTAGAGCCCCCAGCGCACGCACGCTATTGCGTGCGCTAGGGGCTCTAGCTGTGAGGGACGGAGCCACACGAACTTTTGATTTTCATTGTAGACCTTTATCATCGGAGCCTCTTCCCAGACACTTCTGTAGCGGCCATCATGTTTTTTTTTGGGAAGTGAGATGGGGTTGGGTGTAGCCGTGAAGAGTACTCCGATATTTCCAAAACAAATACCTCTGCAGTCCATTTAGTCGAAGAAACCCTGTGTAGTTTGGGCTGTGTGTGGCCATGAACACTAATTTTGAAAGGAAAGGACCTGTGAGTAGTTGTAGGGATTTACACGTTTTTACTCACATTTAAACGCATTTGTTCTTGGGTGGAAGGGACTACTGAGTGTGGAACCATGGATACTAACTTTTAGAAAATTTTCAGCCCAATTTTGAAAGAATTTAGTAGTATCTCTTAGTTGTACAACCACGTGGTCAGGGTCAGTGTGAAGGACAGATGTATAAATTTTTGATCTCAGCCCCGCCCCCCTCTTTGCAAACCTCACCCACTTCAGACTTCGAACCACATTACTTTTACTACCTCTAGACACCTTTTCCCGCGTTCTAAAACGCTTCTGAAGAGACTTAATAATCTCGATGTAAGCCCACTTCAGTGCCAATGGAAACTTGTGGAATCTGACCACATTTGTTCTATTACATCTTACCACTTTTTTCCCGCATCCCAGAAAGTTTCTGAATAGAGTTATGGATTTTCGTCTGAACCCTGCTCACTTTAGTGCCAACCCCGCTCACTCCTGGAATTTGACCACATTTATTCCTTTACAGCTTGACACATTTTTGCCGCATCCCAACACGTTTCTGGATAGAGTTATGGATTTTCGTCTGAACCCACCCACTTTGGTGCCAACCGCGCCTACTTCTGGACTTTATCATCTTTTTGCCGCGTCCCAGAAAGTTTCTGAACAAACTTACAAATTTTCGATCCAAGCTCTGCCCACTTCGGTGCCAACCCCGCCCTCTTCGAGGATTTGGCTACTTTTGTTACATTACCTCCAACCACTTTTTCCCGCATTCTAGAACGTTTCGAAGCAAAGCTGCATTCATTTTTGAAGACGTGACTTTCGTCTCAACGCACGCCCCGCCCATTGTGGGCGAGGCTTTGCTAACTTACGCATGCTCAGCACGCATATGGCCCTGCTCACTCTTTTTATTTTTTCCTGGCTTCTGCGCTTTAATTGAATCGAGTTATGAATACATCTAAAAAGTACCGCCCATTTTGAGGAAGCTCCGCCCACACCTATTGGATCTCCTTCGTCTGGTTTGCTGCCCTAATCTTCACCTCGGTCTACTTTTTTCGCTGTGTCTGGACCTTTTCGGAGGCAAAATAGGATGTTTGGCTCTAGGCACCGCTCATTCCGGCACTTGCCTCGCCCCTGTGGGCATAGCTCCGCAGAGCTCATATGTGCTCTTCTTCCTATGCTTCATCCCTTCCCAACTTCTCCCAACCTCTAAAATTGTTTTCCAAGCGATACTGAATTTCACATAGATCATGCAAACAAACATACATACATATATACAGTAGCGCTCAAAAGTCTTCGGTGAAATGGTTCTTCAGCCGCACTTTTCAGTCGTAACTCCTTTCCTACTGGATCTAATCATGCAAAATTTCTATATTTGGAGCGTGGGTGTATTGTGAATATTTACCACTATTAACTTGCAATCTGATCGTGTTCCAGATATTCCAAAGAGCATGAACTCAGAATCGACTGAAAATACAGGTGAAGGCCCTTCTAGAATCTGTTTCCTTTTTCTCATGTCTAAAGTGTACGAGCGGTAATGCCGAACACAATAAACGAGAAAAACGCTCATAAGGTGCGAATAAGTGCAGACGTCAACAACGTTACTTTTAGCAAAGTCTGCTGCCGCAAAAAACACCTTGCTCTATCTGTGGATATTGCAGCTTCGTAGTCAAATTGTGTTGGGTAGGGTGAAATATGCTCTAGTTAATTATATCCAACTTTTGCGCGACTTGGTCCACCAAGAAAAAAGTTACGAACGAAAATGCGTTAAAGCATTTCACCGAAGACTTGAGCGCTACTGTACATAAAACAGACACACCAAACTTGTGGATTATATATAGTGAGGATTTCAGTTCAAATATGCTCTCTCATTACTCTTTTGATCTGAGGTAAAGCTTCAGCTACAGCCTGCTTAGTTTTGTCGCCTTGTCGTAAAACAACCTGAGATAAATATCTGAAAAGGTGCTTTAGCAACACGGTTGCATTAATTTTGTCTGATGATTTCAAAAAGCGTTAGAGAGGATGTGCTTTGGTGTCTCAAGGTGGCTGTCTATTTCCGCAACATTCTACTTCGATAACTGTGAAGACTCTATAATTTCCTAAAAATTGGAAACGTACGAGCATTGCGGCGTAGAGTTCACACTGGCATTATGATCGGGTTAGGCGTGCGGAAGACCGGGCCGTGGCGGGAGGCAGTCGTTTGGCGCGATCCCTCCCATCGCGCCGCCGATTCGACGCGGTTTGGAGTTGGGCAAATCGTCCAGGTGATCGGGCAACCCACTGCTTATCCAGCTGATAGAAGCTTGATCGATAACGCCGCTTCTTTCGACTCATAATCGTAGCGGTGCCATCAATTCTTAGGGGGAAGGTTTGGGACTAGATCACTCGGCACTGCCCCAGCGTCAGATGGAGGATCGCGATCCATAAGATATTGCGAAATAGCCTTTGGATGTAAGAGGTCGGCATGGAAAGGCCACGGCCGGGTGTATGTCATTTCGCGCGATCCCTCACATCGCGTCGCTCATTCGACGCGGTTTGGGAGCTGGACGACTCGTCCAGGTGATCGGGCAACCCACTGCCCATGCAGCCTATGGGAGTCCGATTGATGACGCCTCTACTATTACGGGTCGAAGAGAGCGACGTTATCGATCAGGCTTCTATCAGCTAGACGTTTTCCATCTGACGCTGGGGCAGTACCAAGTGATCTAGTCTCAAACATTCCCTCTAACAAGGAAGGTCTTTCAGGGCGTGGGACGCTCTTTGAAATGGTTTTTTGCATGGTGTAGGGGCATGAGCACTGAGTACAGAACTATGGTCCATTTCCGCTAAATGGCCTTTTGAATGCCAAAAAAGGAGTGAATGATTTTGTCAGAAATTGCCGTTTTAACCCACTAAGCTCCTTCACTGATAGTGCTCCACACAAATTCTAACGAGTTGTATAGGTTATCGCTGGTCTTGGTCACGACCATGACCAGTCAGGCACTTGCTTTAAACGTGGTGCAATATGGAGCCAATTTGAGGTGGCAGCATAAAATGCAAAAACGGCCCAGCCCCGGGAATTCGAACCATCAACCCAGCCTAGTCGTCCCAACTCGAAGTTCACATCGCCATCTACCACGCCATCTGTCGCTGCCGGAAGGTTAACCATGGAGAGCACATACGAAACTTCCCCGCACTTTTCAACATGTGGCTCTCTTTTTTGGCTACCAATCACGTTATTTTCAATGCGCAGTACACTGGCGCCTTCTGCTGTGCGGACAGTCGACGCCATGAATGAAGCAAACGACGCTTAGTGGATTAAGACGCCGATTTCTGACAAAAACATTTTCACTCCTTTTTTGGCATTCAAGAGTCCATTTAGCGGAAATGAACCATAGCTCTGTACTCAGTGCTCATGCCTCTACACCACGCATTTGCTAGATGCTCGTCGAAAATGATATGCAGCAAGTCGCTTGACCTCCCATTCCTCTTCCATTTTTGTCTGGAGACATGATGCAAGTTTACTTATACAAGCAGGCTCTCGTCATTGTTTGGGTCAAGTGCGCTTACAGAGACGCCATCGTATCGTATGTGAATCGTATGCGTATCTCACACGCGATTTATAATAGCCAAAGAATGCAGAACCTAGGAGATAAGAGCAAAATTTCGGCCACAGCCAGATACAAGCACAAATGTACAAATGATGCTTGCATTCCCTCATTCCTGCCCGCTCCAATGAAAAAAAGCATGAATACAGGTAAACGCTATTGTCACAAACGTTCCGTCTCTACCAGTGCCAGATGAACCCACAAAGCGAAGAGTTTCTTCATCCGATGATGTCGAAATTCAAAACGCCCTTGGTGAACTGGACAGCAATGAGGTGATCATTCTTTCTTTCTACCTTCACCTATTATTTTCATTCGTTCAGGAAGATAAATCTTCGAGCAAAGAAGTTGAATTTGAGGCAGTCAGGAGGACGACCCCCTCTAATGATGATCACGACGCCAATGTAGTTGATCAAGATGTGTTCCTCCCAGGTAGATGTTCTTCCATCTCCTCTGTTGTAATATATATCGGGGTGGGTGGGTAAAAAAATGAAACAAATTCTTGCATTACGCCTTGAGATCCTATTACCGCCAAGCAACAGAGCTATAAAGTGATCGATTGACCGCACTTACCTAACTTGATTTTTATGCACGGAATTATTCTGCGTCAGGTAAGAATGAGTACTTCAGTAATGAAACACTGCAATCTGAATCATCGATGAAATGTTTCGGCTTAAGGGACACTAATCCCTTGTTTTGGCATTAGCGAGGTCTTTCTTGATCGCATCCCACCACTCTTCTTAGGAGCTTCTCGTGGATCCGCGAACTTCATTGCTCGCCTTATTGGATAATCCAGTGGTTCTCTCATTACGAGTTCCCACCATCGTGGATGCTGCTTTCTCATCTTTAACTGGATAAGGGCTGTTTGCATGAATGCTTTGACGTCTTCGTCTCTAATCCAGTCCAACCGCAAGCTCACCTGAGCATCCTTATTTCAGCAGAGTGGAGCTAGCTGTCTTTCGTGATTCCTGCTTAGCATCAGCGCTCGCTGTCGAAGGTCACCGTGAGCTTCACCGCTGCCCTGGTACCTCCTACCATTGAGTGCCCTGGAGCACCGTCCGTCGCAGAGGATGCCACTGAACTTCACTCACTTCATCCGTGTGTTTATTTGAGCTTTAACGGCCTGGTCCGCGCTCTCATCAGAGGCTATGTTGCTTCCCGGTATCGGAAGTGCTGGAATCCTTCGATGGCTTCTCCAAGAGTCTACGATTTGCTCTGCGCATTCCTCAGACCTGAGGAATTGGCTCAAAAATAAAACGCAAAAAAATCAGATGAGCAAAAACAGATGAAACTTCAGGTTCAGCCGTAGCCCATTAACCGCCAGTACTTTCTGCCAGTTCCACAGCTTATCCTTACGTTCTTCTCTGCTCTCCGCCATCAGAGCGATGTCATCAGTGCTCCATCCAAGAGTCGGCTTATGATGACATCCAAAGTGATTAGGAAGAGGAACGGGTTTAAAGCTGAACCCACGTGCATCCCCCACCGTGACGTCTAGTGCTTTGGTCAAACCCTGTTGAGTCCGTCTCGCTGGTGCTTTAACTAAGGAGACTATGTGTTCTGGAACAATTCCGCTTTCAGAGCGCTTTCCTGATCACTTGTCGCGGGAGACGGTCCAAAACCTCTAGAGATCGGAGGAGTATCTACACTTTTTCGAAATTTCTTCCTCACTTGTCTGGCTATAGAAATATATCCTTTGTAGACCTTCCTGAACATGAAACCCAAGTGCTCCTGTGAGATCGGGGCGAGTTCCCTTAACCTTTAGTCTTCACACCGCTCGAAGAGTTCCGTCGTGCGAGTAGTCAGCCTGATACCCCGTTGGTTAGAACCCTTTATCGCGCCCCCTTTCTGGTTGCATATACGAACGACAGGCTGTTCTTCAGGCACCTAGAATTCTTCCTTCAGTGGTCACAGGGTTCAGGAACTGGATGAGCCGTCTAGTCCCATGCTCTCCGAGCGCCTTCCGTGCCTATCTCATCCACTGTCCAGAGTGCGATAGGACCAGCCGCCGCCTCTAATTGGGGGATGTTCTCTCAGGCTAATTCTTAGTTTGAGAGCCCATCGAATTTTTCATTTCCGGCTTCCTCAAGATCACAACCTTGCTGTTCTTAACTTACCCCGATGTCTTGAATGGCTCGGTGCTGCGCATCTGCCTGCTGGAAGATGAACTGATCTCCTTCTTGGTTATAGAGTTTTTTGTAGGCGTCCAATTCTCTATTCTTTGCTTTCGCTACAGCAGTTTTAGCGAGCCTCTTAGAAGTTTTTTTTCTGCGCACACTGTAAAACTTCTTCAAGTATCTCCTGTATGAGTTGTTTTCATTCAGTCGATGCAGCTTCCATACCTCGATTTTCCGTTCCGTTCTTTTCACCCTTTTCTGTCGAGGGGAAGGAAAGTGCTACCAATGCACCAATACTGTTGAAGTTTGACATGCCATTTACGACAGTGTGCGGCACTTTTTCGTGTACTTTGAGGAATCTAATCCTTTTTGGTCCTCTGATAATAGAGGGCAATCGCTCCGGCACATCTCCGAGTAGCTCCCTTCTTACTGACTTAGGGAACTAATGATTTGGTTTTTTCAAGTGAAAACTGCCTTAGTTCATTTGTGCTTTTGTAGTGTAGCAGAGTCCTTTCTTTAAAGAGGCGGAAGACTCACATACTTGCACTTTCTGAAAAGTGAATACTTCATCACTATTATCCGCTAATTCGAGGAAAGTTGTGGAAGGTCGTAAGGTTTTTGATTTGATGCGCTTTGGCACCCTTACAGTGCTGTCCCTCATCTCTTCAGAAAGGAAACAGCCACAGTAGTGGGTGGCTGCTTTTTCATGCAATACCTGAAGAAAAGCAGCCAGTGAGACAAGCTTTTCTTCAAGTATTGTTCCCTATGTAAAAAAGTCTGCCTCGGAAGCCTTCTCACTTACATGTAATACATGATCGTGTAGTGCCAATGGATTATTGGGTAGGGATCCACGAATGAAGTCATCGGTTTAATAGTATAAGCTAAAAAAACTGTATCAAATTAGAACCCAGTTTTGTAAACAATGTACCCCGATATAAAAAACTATCAGGCAGCTACGCACGCCCTCGCGCGCTAGGGGCTTTAGCCACGAGAGACGGAGCCGCATGAGCTGATTTTTATTATAGACCTCTGTCGGATTTATGAGTTTGCGCCCAAACCCCGCCCCTCGTGGGCGGAGTCTGGTTCTGCCACCCACCATAAGTTTTTCACATCATGGCGCCTGTACTCCTACCAAATTTGAACTCTCTATGTCCATGGGAACCGGAGTTATGGATTTTCGTGTATCAATGTAAGAAACTATGCTAGCTTTGAGGCACGCTCCGCCCATTGTGGGTGGACCTCCGCTGACGTCATTTATGCTGGAGATACCTTCGACAATACTTCTACATCAACTTTTTCCTGCTCTGTTGACTTTCTCCAAACCGAGTTATGAATGTTTTCATAGAACGCCCCGCCCATCGGGGGTGGGTCTCCCCATTTCGATCTAACTTACCAATGCACACCTCTAGCCACCTTTAAAAGCCAGTTTTGGAGCCGTCTTGTTACTGAATTTCAACTCATGGTCCTCAGTATAGCTCGTTTCGATGCACGCCACGCCCACAATGGGCGGGGCTCCGCCAAGCTGATATGTGCTTTATACTTCTCGGGACATGGCCCACCCATTCCACGCTTGACCCGGTCTCTCTAGGCAGATCTAAAGGAGCTAAGGAATTTCGTGACAGACATACATACAGACAGACAGACAGACAGACAGACAGACAGACAGACAGACAGACAGACAGACAGACAGACAGACAGACAGACAGACAGACAGACAGACAGACAGACAGACAGACAGACAGACAGACAGACAGACAGACAGACAGACAGACAGACAGACAGACAGACAGACAGACAGACAGACAGACAGACAGACAGACAGACAGACAGACAGACAGACAGACAGACAGACAGACAGACAGACAGACAGACAGACAGACAGACAGACAGACAGACAGACAGACAGACAGACAGACAGACAGACAGACAGACAGACAGACAGACAGACAGACAGACAGACAGACAGACAGACAGACAGACAGACAGACAGACAGACAGACAGACAGACAGACAGACAGACAGACAGACCAGACAGACAGACAGACAGACAGACAGACAGACAGACAGACAGACAGACAGACAGACAGACAGACCAGACAGACAGACAGACAGACAGACAGACAGACAGACAGACCAGACAGACAGACAGACAGACAGACAGACAGACAGACAGACAGACAGACAGACAGACAGACAGACAGACAGACAGACAGACAGACAAGACAGACAGACAGACAGACAGACAGACAGACAGACAGACAGACAGACAGACAGACAGACAGACAGACAACAGACAGACAGACAGACAGACAGACAGACAGACAGACAGACAACAGACAGACAGACAAAGCGCTTTTATAGTAAGTAGGATTCTGGTGTAAATCTATTCAAAGTGTAGGGAGCTGTCCAAGATTTCGTATTCTCTTATCAAATATTCAGGGCAGAGGGGCAGAAAGCCAGGACTACGCTTTATCTGAAGCGTTTCCAAACTTTCTCACGTTTACAGGTGGCCGATGTAACATTATTATATTTTGCAAGACTCCGGCGTACATTCCATAAGGAAAGCAGGAACCAGTTCATGTATCAGTGGTGCAGACCCTCGTGTCACACCGAAGATTCTTCGTACACTGGTGTGCAAAACTTAGGGACGAAAGCAACTTCCGATCACTGAACCTCTGCCAGACGACAGAGCTCGATGAAATTTATACCATACAAAGGGAGGACCATTACGGTATTGCACAGGAAGTAACCGGCAGAAAATCGAAATAGGACTAGCAAATAAGGCGCATTTTTATCGAAAGGTACCAATTACACATAGTTCCTCACAACTGATCCTAGTACTTCAAAAAAAGCGACGCGGTTCCGAATAGGGTATGTGATCACCACGGACAGCAGTAAATACTCTGCAACGCGATCCCATACTTTCCATGAGGTTGGAAATGAGTTATTGTGGGTGGGCATCCCATTCCTCTATCAGCGCAACTAACAATTGCTGGATGGTCAGTGGTGCATTTGGACGCGCTGTAATGCCTCTACCCAACGCATCCTACACGTGCTTCATGGAATTCAGGTCGACGGAACGGACACGTCCCTACATTCGCTGGGTAACCCTGTCGATGCGGTCGCGCACTGTTAGCCATAAAAATGAATTCAGGGCTCACTGCAGTCCTGAAAAGATACACACTAGGGAGGGGTTCCTCTTCACAGTAACGGCGACTGTTAAGTGTGCCACGCTCAAAAATCCGAAGGTTAGTACGGTTGCGAAGCATGATGCCTCCCCATACCATAACACCTCGATCACCAGAACGATCAAGTTCCACAACGTTTCTGAGAGAAGTGCATGTCCTCAGCTCTGGCCAGGAGGGTGTGTCCAGAATCACTGCTCAGGCTGAATCTGCTCCCATCCAAAAAAGCAAATGGCCTCATTTCTCATCGGTCCGTTAATTATGCTCCGGGCACCACCCTAAACCGTCTCGCCACTTCGCGGGGGTCAAAGGAATCCTACGTAGTGGTCGTCGGGAGAAGAGATCGCCACCGTGCAGTCGTCGTGCCACTGTAGTGCGTGGGATGGCTTGCTTTGAAATCCTGTTAAATGGCATTGCAATCAAAGAAGCTGACTGACTTGGATCTTTTCTTGCCTACTGCACAATGTAGCGGTCTTACCTTAGAGTAGTTGTTCGTGGTCGACCACCTCCTCTCCTTCGTGCAACAGTATAAGAGGTTCGGAATGCTAGTGAAACAACGTTGTGAGCGATAAAAGGTTCCTGAGCTGCGCTCGTCATGGTTCGACCTTTTTCGAGTTTCTCGATGATCCTTCTTCGTGCCAGGTCATCTAGACGATGTCCGCGGGATATGATGTATAGAAGGATAACACCCCAGTACTTGGTAGGTACTGACTGATTGACAAGAAAGATTTTTTCGTTCCTATCAGCTGCCTCGATTTGTGCGGGTAGCCATATTTCTCGCTTTATTTGGGCTATTCCTCCACGAAGGGACGTCCAACTCCCTGTGCATAACCGTCATAGGTCCGGCAATATAATTCCACACTTTCATTTATTTCCACTCAGTCCTCAATGTTTTATATTACATTATCCATCTCATCCCTAAGTTTTGCACACCAGTGTATTACCTCGTACTCTGCAGCGGACTGAACTCGAAGTACTTATGTGTTAGAGTGATTTCCATATTAATGCTATCATAGCTTTTGTTCACAGAATCGTTACGCACGTTTGAAATGCTGATTTGAAGTCAGCCATCGAAAACGCATTCTCTGGTGGACATCTTAATTCAGTCAGTGCGCCCAGGTATCCTTCCCATGTAGAGTCTGCCGTGAATTGTGGTATGGCTGATTCAATCAATTTCTCCAGTCTCCCATGGGTGCCAAAACCGACGTAGGGGTCTCTAACTCGCTTCATGCCCCATGCCCATACTATTTTGTCCGGTACTAAAGCTGTACTTGACTTGTTCTTAACTCGCTCGCTAATGCACCTATACAGGTCAGCCCAATTAGACGTGTACAGTCAAACTTCCTTCTATGCTTCTGATCTATATGTACTGGACCCATCGCATTCATTTCCATTATGAAAAATTACTGACTTGACTTGAAATACTGCCTTTTTCGCACATTTTCCCCATCTTTACGTTGAGTCTTCAGATTTCTTGATTTATGGGACGCTAAATTCCGAAAACAACCTGCTATTCATATTGAACCGAGAATTGCTCGGATTACAGTTCTCCGGGTGAAAAATTGATTCATTAGAAACCCGATAGAAACAGCTTGCATTTCCAATTTTTTCACCTTCAACATGGTTGGGCTAAATCATTTGTGGTTCATACACTGCGATTGTCGATCGTATGATAATTGACTTTGTACCTTAGAACCCCCCAAGAGGGTACCCACGGGTAATATCGGCGAGGATTTCATGGATCGTCCTCCAGAATCAGATGACGAAGTTGGGGTAAGAGCCTTGTTCGGTGTAGACGCTTGTAATATGAATGTGTTCTCTGTTTTTAGAGCGACGAAATTTTAATCAGTGACAAGAAACTAAACAAGGAAAGGAAGGAGGAGACGGCATTCGTTCGCTCTTCTCCAGAGCAAATCACACAAAAGATTGAAGTAGGATTATTCTTCCTGCAGTGGATCTATGTCGTTAGTATGACCCCCATATCGTTTTTACGAAATTCATTTTCAGTATTCTACGAACAAGACTACTGAGGAATTTGGCAGGGCCAGGGAACCTTCACCGCAGGTAATCACGTTTTTCTGCAGATCCTCCTCACTCGTTATGCAGGAATGTAATAGATGAATATCTTTTAAAGTGTCGTTTATTGATACCACTGTCTAGTATGTAGTTTGTTAACACTTTGTTCTTCATTTTCCACAGGGTATACTTGGTGTGTTTGGGGAAATACCAAGTGTCTTATTCGGGGAAAGGCACAAAAAGATGTAGTAATTTCGATGAAATTGCACTGTGTAGTTTTGATGTTTGTTGTGGCAACAGTGCTCTCTCGAGTGTTATGGCTGCGGTCGAACCCTTTTAACGCTGCAAAAGGGCTTAAAATTACTGTGGATTCCAAGGCCAGCTTGTTTAACACCAGCTGACTTTCCTTGGAAATCTTTTGAAAGACAAGGCATCTTGTAATAAATCTCGAAGCTCGGAAGATTTGCGAGAGAACATCATTCGTGAAATCGTACAGTGGCTGTGAAAGCAATATTTATGAAACTGTAGAACCCTTCCAACTGCCCTCAAGTTGAGGGTCCTCATTTCGAGCACCTTTTGTGATTCATCTTTATTTCAACTTCATAATGAACTAAGTATGCAATGTTCAATTTCTTTCCCGATTCTCATGCTAGGCCTTCAAGTTCAATGTAATTCATATGCAAATTAAGCAAATAGACGTAAGTTCTCTTCGATTGTGACCCTGGCTCTTGCAGTTTTATAGATACAACAATTTTGATGCTTTTACAGAAGAGGTTCATGTCTGGTGGATTCGGCTCTTCTCGTTCATCTGGTTTCGGCTCTTTTGTGAGTAACTGATTGGTTATTCGTTGTTAGTTCTTCAGTAGTTCCTGAAAGCTTCCTGTACTATTTTCAAAATGTTCATAATTTTTGGAATGGGGTGCTCCTAATAGGAAAAAGGACCAGACGATCACCCACGTTCAGAGAACCAAGTTAGGTCTGGACGTCTTACGTGTCTAGTCGGCATTAGATTTCAGACACTATGTCAGTAACCGTTCCGATCTTTCTGTTTCATTGTTTTTTCCAAGTTATATCCTCGGGATTTCCAGGCTTTTCAATTGCAGGGCTCAAGTCATACCGAAAAAGAAAATGTTCCTGCCTTCAACTGTGCTGAATTCTATAGTGCTGATAGGGGTGGTGGGTTTGATGGAGAGAGATCTGGAGGCGGCTCAGGAAGAGGTGATCAGCGAGGAGGACGAGGCAGAGGTTTCGATCGAGAAGCACGCTTCCGTGACAACTATCGTGATCGCGATGCGCGTGATGGCAACGGTGATGGGTACCGACCAAGAGGTGGATACGGAGGTGGCGGCGGAAGAGATTCCCAGGTGGTTTTCTAGCGGCATTGACATGGAACTCTTTTTATGGGATTTGTTTCCAGGGACGAAGTGGATTTCGAGGAGGCCGAAACTAGATACTTCCAGTTCCATTGTTTCGTGGTTTTTTTTGATATGTTGTGTTACATTTATCTGGTTAAGGTGCATGCATACTTGATCATTTACAATTTATTTGTTAGAGAAGTGTAAATCTTACTGTGAATAATCTACTACAATGAAATTTTTTCTGCTTGATGCGTTACCTTGCTTTTAGATAGTTACATCTGCTGCTTCTTGAAATATCTCATGACATTGTGGCTGAACTTAATTTTTGAGTATCTCTAGTCATCAACAGCATCGCGGTGATGATCTTTGTGGTTTGCAAATTCCCGAGTTTTTACTTTTTTAGTACATATGTGTATAGTACTATCAGCATGTACCCGGTCCTTCAGCTTATTCGTCTAGGAGCTTTGTTACCAGCTTGGTTTTCTGAGTGTGTCCATAGCTCAAGCTCACCGACTATGGACATTGATGGTAGTTCTGTACCCCGAGTTCGTGACAACCTATGCAGCAGAGGACAAAGGTAGAAATCTTCAGGATTCCACCGCATACATTTCAGAAAACATACTTCCGATCAAAGCAAGCAAGTCGCAGGGCATATTTTCTGATTCGAATTGTTGGGATACGATTTTCACGCAATTGAATTTTGAAAACAGAAAAACGGATTCGTTTCTGCTACAACATGCTAGTGCTCATTTTCATTTGAGGGCAAAATCGGGAGTCGTGATAGAAGATAATGCCATTTCATTTGTGCTGATAGGCATTTTTCAAAAATGGTACACTAGAGTCGTTAAGGCAATAATAAGTGGCGTTACCGCATGGCTGGTCCGAGTTTTTCACCCAAGATCGAGTCGTGTCTATGCAAACCAAACCATCCTTAGCTTCCTGTTTAATTGGTACCAAACTCGTCTCCGACGGATGAAAGTGCTAACATGGGCTTCGATTTTCCCAGCAAGTCATTTTGTTGGCCGAACGCGCATTCCTCTTAGAGCGAGGGTGTCTGGAAGTCGAACGCGTGCGTGCCTGCCTAGCGGAACTGACTCGATTTCCTACCTTGGGGAGGTAATGGTTTGTGAGTTTAAGTGGCCTCCTCATGAATACCATGGGGTATTCTGATTGTGTGAACTAAATGTTTTTCAGTTACTATTACTCTCTCTTACAGTATGCTTATTCCACGGAATGTTGACTCCTCAAAAAGGTGCAGTACAGTACGGAATCGAGCAAAGGGCGAGAGGGAGAGGGAATGATTTCCCACATACACGAAGAAGCCATAATTCGTCCTTTCACGGATGCTGGCCTCGAAACCTCGCGTCGCGGCTGGCCCCCAGGAACCGGTCCAAGGCCTATGCGACGTCCCTTTACTCACACTACAACGTTTGCTTATTCCTTGGAATTTCTCACTTTACCCATTTCAATAGTTACTGAGCAAATTTTTTGAGTAATTCATTCTGTTAATCGTGATCGTGTGCTTCTGATCCACAGATCGGACACTGTCATTCTCTTTTCTGGCCAATGGGATTATATTCCATCTCAACGAATTTAATTGCATTGAATTTTCCTTTCCGGATAATTACGATATACAGGCACGGAGGCAGATAAATACGACTATCAGGTTTGAAACAGTTAATACTTTTCCAAATTCAAGATAAATCAGCGACCATTAAGTAGAAGTAGCCACCGAAGCCGTGAGCCAGAGATTACTCAGATTACATCCTTTAGGAACATCTCTTTACATTAATTTTGCAACCGTAATTATTGAAAAAACGTCTGAGCTTTCTTTCAATTACAGTGGTTGGAAAGTCACTCAAAAGCTTGTTCTCGTAAAGCTACTTTTTAAGCAACTGCAACGGCAAAGTCCTACTTCCTCAACATATTATTTACTGTTGCACCCCACGTTTAAGAGAAGGTGTGGACTGTATTTGAAAAATACTCCACGCGCTGGCCATTGAAGATTACTATCGGGTTTATTCGGACATGATTGAGGCAGTAGTCAACCATGAGTAATGAGACAGTGACAGTTTGAAGACAGTCAGGTTCTGAAGTGAAGCTCCATGGAGTAATATGACTTCCAAGGAGTAGACGTTGGTTGTCAAGCATTAGAAAGCTTTCCCGGTAGTGAACTTTCTCATTTTTTTTCATTTCTATGTATTATTCAAGGATAATATGAAATGAGGTATTTTGCTCCGACACGATCTTCCATATACCGATGTGGACGAAGAGCTTCCGTCCTGATCATTCTGCTACTTTTGTTTACCAGCTGTTCTTGAAACCTTCGTCTTTCGCTCCCTTCGAGCCATTCTTTTTCGTAAAAATAAGTCTTATGGATTTGCGTTGGCAACACACAGAAAAAATTTCCAATTTGGTCAGTCACGTATAACGCGACATGTCTGGTGCACGTAAGGTGCACGGCGTATCTGAAGTGGAAACTTTGCTTTCCGCGATTCACTTACAAGAAAAAAAAAGCTTCCTCGCTCTTTGTTGATTTGGAACGTGGCTGCGCTCCCCTTCACGGTGAGCTCCTTCGTAAAACTGGTCGATGGACATATTTTTTGTTTAAACAGCGCTATCATTGAGATGGGGGGTAATCCTCCCAAAAGTCCTGTTCTAAAGAATGATTCTTGGAAGTCTATAGTTTAAGAGTGGTGAGTTGATTGATCTTGAGAAGGAATGATCAATTCAGTCCTATAGAGACTTCTTCATCTCCATTGGGCAACTTCACGTAACAGAGAGTGCTTATGCGCAGGATTGTTATCTACTAGCGAGTAAAGTGGATTCAGAGTTTGCAAATCAGTTATTGGAACACGTAGTTCATTGTTGTTGTGGTATCGGTGCAAATGAGCCATTTCTCTTGGCATGCTTCCAAATTTTTTTGCTATACGAACTGCGCATTTACTACGCCACTTGTGAAATATCTACAGCCAAGAAAAGGTGTTATTGCAGTCTCACCAGGTATCCACTGAGTTTTTTTTTCCCTGACTCCCCGTCCCTCCTTGGTTGACCTAATTTCCCCACTTCCTTATCCATAGAAAGGCTTTTTCAGGGAAGGTGTAGCGGCGGAAACTGCCTTTCATAAACTCGTTTCAAGCACTCTTACTTTCTTTGAAATTTTCCGATGTTCGTGCTTCCAATTGTAAGTAGTCGTTGCTGTCTTACTTGCCAACTTCCGGAGACAGCACTAGTGATCATTATTCCTTTTGTTCCCGCACGGTCTACCTGGTTGTCTCGAACATTTATTTATAAGAGACATGCGTCTATTCTACTCAGTATGTGTCAGTCCAGCATCAACTACTAGCACTACTGTCATTTACTCCCCTGAACGCATGCAGAAGTAGGGTCATTTCGGCACGTGAAGAAGGTGGCAAGGTGATGAGGCCGTACCATTTCCTTCCATCCCTGATAGGAGGCGCCCACATTATCACGAAACGAGCAGCCTCTTTGTGCACTTTATAGCTATAATCCTACTTACTATGAAGCGCTTTGTCTGTCGTCTAACTGTATGTCTGTCACGATATTCCTTAGCTCCTTTAGATCTGCTTAGGGAGACCGGATCAAGCGTGGAATGGGTGGGCCATGTCCCGAGAAGTATAAAGCACACATCAGCTTGGCGTAGCCCCGCCCACAGTGGGCGTGGCGTGCATCCAAATGAGCTGTACTGAGGAGCATGATTTCAAATTCAGTCGCAAGACGGTTTTAAGAGTGAGGTTTAAAGGTGGTCAAAGATGTGCGTTGGTAAGTTAGATCCAACTGAGGAGACCCACCCCCGATGGGCGGGGCGTTCTTCAGAAGTGCAATGCTTTATGAAAACATTTGTAACTCGGTTTGGAGAAAGCCAGCAGAGAAGGAAAAAGCTGATGTAAGAGAAGCATTTTCGAAGGCGTCTCCAGCATAAATGTCGTCAGCGGAGGCCCGCCCACAATGGGCGGAGCGTACCTCGGAGCTCACATCCTTTCTTACATTTATATACGAAAATCCATAACTCCGGTTCCCATGGACCTAGAGAGTTCGAATTTGGTAGGGGTACAGGCAGCATGATGGAAACACTTACGGTGGGTGGCAGGACCGGACTCCTCCCACAGGAGGCGGGGTTTGGGCGAAAATTCATAACTCCTGTCCCAGTGTAACTAAAGCGTTCAAATTTTGTAGGAGCACAGGCAACAGGATGGGAACACTTAGGGTGGACGGCAGGACCAGACTCCGCCCATAGGAGGCGGGGCGGGAAACTCATAAATCCGACAAAGGTCCACAATGAAAATCAGCTCATGTGACTCCGTTTCTCATGACCAGAACACCTAGCGCACGCGATAGCGTGCGTAGCCGCCTGGTATTCAATATTTCGATTGATTAACCCATTGCGTATCGCAGTGTTTTGCGCTAGCTGCCGAATGTGCCCAACGTTTCCTTCAAAATCGACGCGGGCGATGTGGTTCACGGCATGCAGCACTCAGCCACACAGAGCGGTTGTTTGAGCGAGTCGCATGGACTGTTCAAACTTTATCAGAACTCTAAAGTGATTTTGAACGAAATTGCGGGTGCGCAGAGGCGGAGGGGCGTGCTTCACCATGTGCAGCACGCGGTACGCAATGGGTTGAAGTGGTTTTGTGTTAGTCTTTCAAAGTTCCCAAAAACAGGAGTGGCAAGTGATGGAAATATTCTGTGTTCGACATGAGAAATCAACCCTTCTCACTCTTCTATCCTTTATAGTTAGACAGCTGGAGCTGAATGTGGCCCAGTAGGCGAGAGTGGTGATTTATGCATAAGACAACCAATAAGTTGTAGATCATACCTTGCATTTTTCATTCAGATTTTTTGTGTGATCTAGCTAGAGTGAAGTTCTTGGTTTGTAGATCAACACCTACTGCTTTATTACATACTTCTTACTTTCTAGGTCCTCACATTTGATTCTTCGCTTCTTTAACCAATCATATTTGGAGAATTTCATCTTCATTTAACTACGGTATTAAGTGAGTTTTCCACTTGAGATGTCGAAACCAGTCACATCCGTTCCACATGCTCGGAGATCGATGTTATGAGTACGATGTTGTCGATGATTCCAATATGGTGAAAATAGCTATCGGTGGCCTCTCACCTTCGTTTTCACCCCCTTTTCGTTCTCATCTCAGCTGCCTTTGTGATTAGGTTTCATGAGGACGCAGCATCAGTGCTAAGCAGGAGGAAGTGAACGGTATGAAAAACATTAAGTAATGCCTTGAAAATAGCAGTAAGGCGTAGGAGCTTGATTACCTTTACTAACGTTTTGGACACTCTACACTTCCACAACAAGGGCGAACCTGCTTGCCTTGTCTGTTTGCAGATGAAAAGACAGCAATCGAAATTCTGAACATATTTGATTGTTCCGAGAATTCTGAGCATTGAGGTTTTGGTTTTCGAACTCCTTCCATAGCCGAGGATCAGACGGATCTGATGTGTCATGCGATTAAGAGGAGAAATTGTAGTGGAAGAGATTGTGGCTAAATCCTTCTGCTCATCGAACCAGAAACTCGAGGACCTCCCGCCGATAATTAGAGCTTTCGTTGAGACTACGGAGAAAGTACGGCTGACTCTATACTATGAGCTAAAAGAAGCTAAATTGATTCGATTGACATCCGGAGTGCGATGGTTTTGTACGTCAGAATGCCCATGTCCCTTTCACAGTAAGAATGACATCCAACTTTCTTATGACTTCAATGTCACTTTTATGAACCATAGGTGGTAGTATGTTTTGTCCAAGGCTTTGGGTATTTCTCGGGTACGAACCTTCAAATAGATCAGGTTGGGCGTCGGCTGATGTGCCCAGGATGTCTTGTAGTGGGACTCATGTTAAAATGGGGAATGGTATTTTAGCGGTAGTTTTCCTCAGAAATATTTGTAATTTGAGTGATCATGGCAGAATTCCTCACCCTTTAGTGAAGCAGATCACCTTCCACAGTAACCTAGTGATCAGTGTCTGCCCTAATGAGAACCGCTGTGCAACTAGAGCGTTCTGGTCGTAATTCACTCTATCTAGCTAAGCTCATCACTCCTTCCTGACCGTTTTATTGGTACCAATTGGCACCAATGTTGTCCTAATGTAATCAGTCACTCCTCAAAGCAGCAGTTACACTAGAGGTGCTTTTAAATAAACGCTTTATAACTTAACCAGTTTGGCTATGCACGCTAACGCGCGCAGTATATGTCGACGGCCACTCATCCACGATGGAGTCATTCAGCGGAATGTTGGACAATCAGAATAAGACAGTTCTCTCTAGATTCGAACGCTGAACTGCTGATAGCATCACGCTCAATATATTTGAGCACAGTTATTAGCTGTTGATCATAGCTCCGTCCACCTTAGTGCAAACCCTTTCCAAAATAAACTTGACCACCCCTCTTTTGACTGCTCCAAACCATTTTTTTCCGCATTCCAGAAAGTTTTTGAAGAGATGAACTTTTGGTCCTGACCTCGCTTCCATGTGCCAGCCCCGCCCACTTCGTTCTTCTACACCTTGGCACCTTCTTGCCGCATCCCAGGAAGTTTCTGAATAGAGTCATAAATTTTTGATTTGAGCTCCGTCCACTTTGATGCCAACCCCGCCCATTTCGAGAATTTGACCACATTTGTTCCATTGCCTCTTTCCACTTTTTTCCCGCGTTCTAGAACGTTTCTGAACAGAGTTATAAATTTTTGATCTAAGCTCCGCCCACTTTGGCGATAGCCCCGCCCACTTCGAAAATTTGACCACATTTGTTCCATTGCCTCTTACAAATTTTTTTTCGCGTTTTAGAACGTTTCTGAACAGACTTATGAAATTTTGATCTAAGCTCCGCCCACTTTGGCGATAACCCCGCCCACTTCGAGAATTTGACCACATTTGTTCCACTGCCTCTTACAAATTTTTTTCCGCGTTTTAGAACGTTTCTGAACAGACTTATGAAATTTTGATCTAAGCTCCGCCCACTTTGGCGATAGCCCCGCCCACTTCGAAAATTTGACCACATTTGTTCCATTGCCTCTTACCAATTTTTTTCCGCGTATTAGAACATTTCTGAACAGACTTATGAAATTTTGATCTAAGCTCCGCCCACTTTGGCGATAGCCCCGCCCACTTCGAAAATTTGACCACACTTGTTCCTTTACCTCTGACCACTTTTTTCCCGCATTCTAGAACGTTTCCGAAAGAAGTTACACTAATTTTTAAAAAGTAGCTTTCATCTTAACGCACGCCCCGCCCACCGTGGGCGGGGCTTCGCTAAGCTTACGCATGTCCAACCCGCATGAGGTCTTGCTCACTCTTCTTGCTTTTTTTCCTGCCCTCTACGTCTTCGTTGAATCGAGTTATGAATCTCTGTGAAAAGTACCGCCCACTGCGAGAACGCTCCGCCCACCGCCAGTAAGCTTCCTTTATTTTAGTTGATGACCCATCCCTCACCTTTGGACATTTTTTCCCGGCGTCTGGACTGTGATGAGACCGATTTAGAATAATTAGTCCATGACCCCGCCCAATCCTGGCGCACGCCCCGCCCCTTGGGGTGGAGCTCCGCCAGGCTCACATGTGCTCTGTTGCACTTACCCTATGCTCAACTCATTCCAAACTTGACCCGACTTCTCCAGGTGTTCCCTCACGTTATATCGAATTTCCGTACAAACAGACAGACAGACAGACAGACAGAGCGCTTTATATATAGTAAGGATAAACATTCTAGTAATCCAAATATCACTTACGCTTCTATACAGGTACTCTACTCGGGCTCAGGTTCTTGATATGTTTTGCAAAAGTGTTCAGCGTTAAAGGCTTTACCTTTTCCTTTCGTAAACCCAGTACGGATCTTTAGTTCCGTAATAAGGAATCGAATGATAACATATTTTACTGCTATTACATTTTCTCAATTAAGAATAAGAAACTATGATGCTGATCGACCTGTGTCATCTTGATTGTTGGGCAATAACTTATTCAGTAGAGTGCAGATTCTCATGGTCTTCTTTTAGGGTCGTAGATAGCCGAGGGAACGAGGCTTTTGGAGCCTTTCGAAGGCCCTTCATTTCGAAGACTTTATGGGACTTGCTCCTTTGACTATCTATGCTTCGCCTAGGTCACATTCAAAGCCGATCCTCATGGGCCTTCTCAGCCTCCTAGGCGAATTTAAGGGTGACTATTCGGAATGTGGTGCTGATATCAACACTTAGTGGGTGAAGGCATCAAGCATGGAGGATATATTGAGACTCTGTTCAAAAGAAACTGGTGTCATTCGAAAGTGTAAAAGAAAAGATCAGCTTAACGAATTGATGCTCGCCTAGGATTAGAGGTCGAATGTGATTCTGTAAGGGCGTTCCAAATTTCCATCAACAGACCTTCGTGAGTATTGCGAATCTACGATGGAGGAGGAAAAGCAGTCTTTTTTCATGACCGGTTCTCTTGCGAGAAAACACTGTTAGTTGTTCGCAGTAGAACTGGCTGATTACCTTGAGTTGACTACCAACTGATTTTTCCTTGATGAATAATCAATCTTCAAGATGAACGGGTAAACGATAATGTCTTGGGGTGTAAATCAACCTCGTCGAAGGGATGCGCTCATGAATGCGGGAGATGGAAGGCTTATTAGCCTAGGCTAGTGTCGACCCAGAATTTGATCCCGGGACCACGCGTGTGGTAACGAGCTAATTGACACTGTAGTGTGTGTGTGGTCCAGTAATAACGACAACACCCACTAAATGAATTGAATCTTGAAGGATTAAGATTTCGGCGTAATCGATCCCATCTGAGAGATGCGCCCACACACTCAACTTCATTCAGAATCGTAGTGGCGTAGTGAATGCGTATATGGCCTCCGCATGTGGCCACAATGGCTTGCGGTGGCTAGCCGATGTGAAAAACAGTGCTTTCATCCCTCTAGAGGAGTCTGGTACCATTCGACCGATCCCGGAGGGATAGAAGGCTTGGTTGGCTCAGGTAGATATCTGGTCTTCAAGGTACAGAAAGATACAGAACGCTAACCATTCTGCATACGTCAGCTCGGTGGTGAGCATTAGTGGACGGACGGAAGATCAGTGCCGGACATTGCCCTTCAAGTGCTCCGTGCCTGCGTCGATCGCCTGCTCGTAGGCAGTGTTCGTGTGTGTGTGGGCGCTATCGATTCTCGTCATATGGGCCCTGGTCTGAGTCGTCAAATTAAGGCGCCGCCATCGCCATTGCCAGTTTTCGGAAATTCTTGAACGATCGTTTTGCCTTTTTCTCTATATTTTGCTTCTTCAGTGAGGATTGATAGGACCTTCGAATTAAATTTGGAAACAGGAACTTTGTTTCTTGCAGTCTTGATCACGTGTCCCTTAATTCCCAACTCTTTTCCTCCGTCAATTCCGTGATAAGCTGCAGCTCAATTCGGCAATCTCCTTCTAATTCTTTTGGAGCAGCTTTTGAATGGGACTAGAGATATTATTCCTATGTTCCTACGTATTCTTCTCGTATTTCTGATTACGTAGCTGGTGACGAGAGCTGGTTGGTTCTTTCCTGTCTTGTGATTCTTATACCGCCATCATTAGCAATTTTGAATACGTGGAATGGGGGTTACGGGTCCTTAGCTTTGATTTATGCTCAGATAACTGAATTTCAAGTAATTATGACAACAAAGCTGTGAGAGCAATGGAGAGTGAGACGACTATGGAGAGAGTGGAGGTCGTCTAGCCCCAGTCACCATCAGCCGTCTGGTCTCACTCATTGCCACAACCTCTCCAACATGCACAGCGCTGACATTTATCCTTTAATATTGTAAATTGGCTCCGTGTTACGCCCACCCGGAGAATTTGAGTGATAACAGTTGAGGTTGGATTTCAAGGTCCCTATAGGACTTCATCTTTAAAGACTGCTTTAGCGCGTATTTTTCAGCCATTCTTCTCATTACTACATGCTTGGAGTTGGCCTTAGTCCAAAAATCCTTATAAGCCTTCTCTCATACTTGTGACTCTTCTGTGAAAATTTTTTCTAACAGAATGTCGTCCCATTCATAATTTTGCATCCTGTGGGCCCCTAATGCAATCGATAACCACATTCTAACATGCCCTGCCTGAGTCCAAAAATCCTTATAAGCCTTCTCTCATACTTGTGTTTCTCCTGTGAAAATTTTTTCTAGCCGTAGATCGTCTCATTCATATTTTGCATCCTGTGGGCCTCCAATGCAATCGATAATAACGTTCTAACATGCCCTTCGAGTGCTTCTTAACCCCCATGTGAAGTGGCTCTGCCGCCTCAAGATCACTTGCCGCCGTCATTTCTGCGACCAGTGGTCTTGTAGAGATAGTGCAATCAATTGGAGGTACCACTTCGCTGAGTAGAGCAGATTCCGACCAGGCGATGCTTCAGTTCGAAGGGCTTCTCTAAGTGTCAGTTATTGTGTAAGAATTGAACTGTTCAGCTTGAGATGGTGAATATCCTGCTAATTCAGAGCATTCTCTTTTCAAGTATGAATGTTTCGTGATTTCTGTTAGAAGAAATTCGAGGGGGGTGGATAGGTGGAAGTTCCGGAAATCGGCGAGCCCCCAAATTTGACACCAAAGTGATGAGCCGGGCGCAAATGTGAAAATACATACAACTGGTGATCAATATTTGATGACGCTGACGCCTCTGACAGTGTGGTCTCGATCCTTTGCTCTTACCCTTCGTGAACAGTAATCATTTCCTAGAAGCTGAGTTCTCACCTTAGAAATAACTCGTGCCTTCGCACTTGAGCAACCTGCTCAGCCAACCCATCCCTTTCTGGATTCACGTGGTGGTACTTTCTAATGTTGTTGATGTATGCTGGTCCCAAATTAGTCATTTTCCATGTGTTTTTTAAAATTTCAATGGGTGCTGGCCTATTCGTAAAATTCACTGACAGTTACAGTTGAACAGGTACAGTCGTAACTGTTATCGGTCGGAGTACGAGGAGCATCAGTTACGACTGTGCCTGTATACTGACTGACTGGATAACTCGATTACTCCGTGAGCTCCTGGTATTGGAAGCTTCGACACCGTGAAGGAAAGAAACGCATCTTGTTGTCCTCCAACTCACCCTCATTTGTTATGCGTTCGGTACCAAATGATGTGGACCTTCATCAGTGCCTATCGCTGGATATCACTTTTGTACCGAATATCCACTCCTACCACTCTCCAACGGCAAAAGACCAAAGTTCTAGTGTCAGTATGATTGGCCTAGTGAACAGATACTCTGGCCTTTTAAGTCTTAAGTTAGCGTTAATTAGTCATTAATCTCTGTCATCCATTACCCTCTACCCCATTACTCTTATACTAAAATATCAAGGCTACTTCGTCAAGAAGAAGGAAGGGTTCTAGTGACTCATGCATTCAAATGTCCATTACTAGCCCTCAATAGCTGTCATAAGCACTATCACCAACTTTCTGCGATCCTCCCGCACTCCAAATCACCCACGAAACTACCAACATTCTTGAATGTGAAGTACGTAACGGACCAAGTAGCGCATGAGTTCTACGACCCTTTATCAGTCCTTATCATATGCTATCAATTTTCTTCATCGCTGCGCGTACTCCTCTGTTTAACGGAAAAGCTTTACACGCACACACACATGCACACAGACGTACACTCACATACATAAACATACACAGAAATAAAAAGGATATTGTAGATATATGTACATATGACTACATGCATACGTACCACACTTACGCACAGATACGCACAGACACAGATATACAATACATACACATATATTCATTCGTATATATGCACACATACATTGTCATGCAGAGAACGTATACATAAGTATACATGCACATAGGTACGCACGCATATACATAATTAATTTATCTACATCCCTCCACACGTACAAGCGCATACACACAGACACGGACGGTCACGGACACATGGGGGACGTGCGATTCGTGCGATTCTGGGCGCGCGCGGCAAATTGCGCGGCGAAATTCGCGATTATTCAAAAACAACTCTGGCGCCTATCACTGGGGCACAAACTTGGAGTATAGTACTTTAGTAGAGTCGGACAATCCTACTAGCCTACTTTACTTCAAATTTGGGCCCCAGTATTAAACGCTGCAGTCGTCCAAATCGCACCGAATTTCGCCGCGCAATTTGCCGCGCGCACCCAGAATCACACGAATCGCAACACACCCGGACACATTTATATATGTCCGTGCACATGTTCATACCCACACATACCCAACACGTACACGACAGAAAAGTACTTGGGACAAGTTTGCGCCACTGTCTGCACTTTTCAGGGCTAGACAATAATCCATTGGTCAAGTGCTCTTCGATTCCATGTTTTTTGAGGGCGGTCAGCATCTCACGTATCCCGATGCTCCTCCCCTCCCTCACCTAATGGTCAGGCTAAAGCTCAATCAACCTGTCTCAAAATCGTTCCCAAACATTACAGCAACCCACAAAACCGAGGGCCTATCTTCCTCTGCTATTTGGCGCTTTATTAAGAGACGCCGGAGTGGAGTGGATCCTTCCAGTTACTACATTTTGCATCACACAAACACGTATTTACAATGCATACATTCACTTTGGGGACGAGGGGAAGGGCACCTGACTGTGTAACCTTTTCACCTACGCTTTCACAACAGAACCAACAACGAATTGCTGAATATCCTTGATCCCTGGGCCTCATCAATTTGAAGAAATCTTACAGGACGCTATTCAAAGGGAGAGTGTCAATAAAAGCAGAGATTGGCTGCTTTCATAGTCCGCGATTTGGGCCGCGAGCGAGCAACGGGGGACTATTCGTCCGGCGGTATCGACCAAGGTTCAGTTGTAAACAAGGGGCAAGCGCCGCCCCCATCGCTCGCGGGCCAAATCGTGGACTATGACAGCAGCCATTGCGCTTCCGGAGTACAACTCCAAGCGCCATTGACGGAAGGGCGTCAGCGCTCGGCGCTCGTAGGCCGCGGCAGAGTCCGCGTCGCCACTGAGCGCATTTATACTAGATGCAGTTTACGGCTCTCGAATACTCTTTTCCCGAATCCAAAACATAAGTAAGGCAGTTCTTACCATATGTTTCCGAGCCTTCAAAAATGTATAGAATCCGTTAAATCAACAATTTAAGGCGTACTTTGATACGGTCTGATTGTTTTACGCTGCATTACCACGGTATGCGAGGGGGCTAGTAACAGTGACACCTCTGAATAATTTTAGCACCGCGGTTTGAAAAGCAAAATGTCACTGCCAAGGCGAAATTTGCTTAGGGTTTATCTGGCTTATGACGGTTTATGGTAGCGGAACTTCTCCCCAGTTGCGGACGTTCGCTTTGCGGCATGCGGCAAATCGTTTGTAGTTGTCTCGCGGCTGCAAACTGCAATTACCGTACTCGGCCCGCCTCCCGCCAATCGATAGGGCGCAATATATTTTATTGACTGCCTTTCTTTTTTGTTTGATTTTGATTGTTTTTTTTTTCCTTCTTTATCGTTTTTACGATTATTGGACATGATTGTTTGGAATGACTACTTCTCTATTATAGATGACCAAGAACGCCTCGGAATTGAAGGGAACGACCAGCAAATTCGAATATTTAAAGGACTCCCTAACCCGCAAATTGCGCGCTCCAATCTTCCATCGCAATTCTGCCAAAAGCGGGTGCGGCGAGCTTTATGCCGTGTTTGGGGGGGGGGGGGGGTGGGAAACGGGACCCTGTCAGGTTTGGGAGACGGGCGTTAGGAACAATTTTGGGTAATCGATTTGCCGCACGCGGCTGTCGCGGACCACTCATTCGCCGTTACTACAGCTCTGACGTTCTTCATACAGCTCAATCGATGTGCGATCGTTATTTCATGCATAATTCTACTATTATACATTTGTTCTTGTATTTCTTACCTACTGCTGCATCCTGCTACATTCCTTCGTGCGCGACGCCCCTCTCACCGTGACGCGACCATTTCGTTCCTAATGCACCACACCCGGTCGGATTGACTCGTATGTACGCGCGGACGAGTTTCAACGGCATTGTAGAGGATGTACCTTTCACAAGGGAACCCATGTCGGAAGTTTCAAACATAACTTGTCATGACCGATAACGGCAGTGTACGGCGATTCTGGACAGTTTTGACTTGATGTAGTCAACTCTTTGCGCTATTGCAACAACCAAAATCTCGTCCTAATACCTCTTTCATGTCACTTCCGTCATCGTGATCTCGTACAACCTCTGCTTTACTACTTTTGAGGAGACTTATTATTCCCAATTTCAGCGATTTTTTTTGCTTCATTCACCACCGATGCACTATTACCAACTAATACTTCCGCTTTTCGACATAAAATTTTACGTCACAATTATCATGAACTCTGCCTCTGAGGTGATCGATGATGTGCTCTTTATTGAAAATACACAAAATCAGAACCTCTACCAAAATAAAATGAAGTATATTTCTCTATTTTCGATTTTAAATACTTGCGCTGTGTGCAGTATGGGACACATGGACGTAGCCATCGTCTTATCAAGTTAATGAGAGTTTCCAAGCTATCTGTAGGTAGATAGCGAGGGTCCATTCGTTTGCTCCTATCTTTTCTCATGTCATTTTTTCTCATTGCGTCAAAACTTAAACAATCTTCAAGTAGTTCTGTTTATCTTTTTTTTATGAAATTTCCAGAAATGTCCGCAGGATGTGACGAGTCAGACGATTCGCTTTCGTCTCAATGCAGTGAACATTTCGAATCTACGATATCTGGCGAAGTTGCAAGCAACATGGGTTCGTCGCCGGTGACTGTTCATAGACTATCGAAAAGAACCTGTTGCTCTTCAACGGCCAAACAACGACATGGAACCCCACTGATTCACGGCATGGGTGAGGAACACTTACGTGGGACATTTTCTTTTTCAGTGCAGTCGGTATGAAGGTCTAATTGCATTGTATGCAAGGCTCTTGATCGTACATGGTGCGAAATTGAGTTCTTTTACATTTTATTACCCTAATGAATGTGTTGTTGGATGAAACCTGTCAAAAGTGTGCTTATTGATTGATTTATCAAGTTGACTACTTATTTCTTCATTGAAAGTATTGCAGTGTATCGGCCAGGGGTGCGAAATTCCCATGGAGATGTTGCACCATATCATTACTCTAAGTTACCAAACTCATTCACTTGAGCATTTTGCATTTCGTCATCTTTTCCGAAAAAGTTCTACTTTCCTTTGACCGTGATGTTAGGTCGCAAAACGTTAGAGAGACATTCCCATGATTTCAGGAGGAACGGCTCTAAATTTGGTAGGTAATGCTAGTTGTATGAGATTTTCGTCCCCGCTTGATTCACGTGGAAAAGACCCTGCCAATCATTCATTCTGTGTGAACTCTGGTGACCTTTGGTTAATCCTCTTAGGTCGGCCAGTGCTGCTTTGGACCTGTCCGTCGATGATTTGCTCATAACAGGCCATCAGCATTCTGGTAATTACGGAGCATCTAGAAGAGCTTGCAATTGAGATCGCTTGTTTTTGCTCCCTTTATTAAAAATATATCGTGGGAAAATTGTTTCCTTGTTTCCTTCCGCTCCATTAGAATCCATGCTTATGAACGATCCGCTATGCCTCAGCCTACACCAGGAACCACATCCACCCTTTCGATCAGTAAGGGGTTCAAAACGATTCTGCTTTTGCAGCAAACGTGCTACACCCCTTAGCCATGGAGTAAATATAACTTCGGAGCCGGTGTCGCTTTTTACGCGATTGGGAACGCTAAAGTTGCTATCTGAATAGTTCAAACAAATGCGGAAATTCTTGAAATATTGTTTCAGTGATATCTTAAATGGTGTCATTTATTTCTGCGCACGGTAGCAGCCAGTCTGCAATTACGTACTTACAGGAACTACCGTAATTTCACCATCGCTTTATTCATTTCGTGTACCACGTGGGTCACTGTAACTACGCTTTTCTTACGGCTTTGCGATAGTGCGACTATCGTGATCTGCCTCACAGCCAATCCATGTGTGCTGCAGTATTTCTTAATGTGTTTGTTAGTGTGAGGATGCATTTATGAGTCTAACAGTTCAGAGATGAGATCTGGCTGAATGGTGACGATATTTTTTAGCACTCCATACCTGTACCAGTAACTGGGTGTGGTGCGTTAGGAACGAAATGGTCGCGTCGCGGTGATAGGGGCGTCGCGCGCGAAGGAATGTAGCAGGATGCAGCAGTAGGTTAGAAATACAAGAACAAAAGTACTAATAGTAGAATTATGCATGAAATAACGATCGCATATCGATCGAGCTGTATGAAGAACGCTAGAGCTGTATTAACGGCAAATGAGTGGTCCGCGACAGCCGCCTGCGGCGAATCGATTACCCAAAATCGTTCCTAACGCCCGTCTCCCCCAGTAACTCGCTAAGGTGAATATAATAAAGGCATCTTTTATTGTTATGGGTATGTTAAAGACAAAGCAGAGTGCATGTTTATGATTCAGAGGATAAATAATGAGGAACTGTTGCCAGGTGCCTTGGAAGTGGTCCTTCAGAGGTCCTATGTTGACTATCGCATCCCAGTCTTCATAATCCGTATGCATGGCAACCAGAGTGTTGAAATGCATTGAAGGCTTGACTGGTTTGTTCTTATTGTTAGTAGCATCTACTCATTTCCATTGTAGACTACTAATGGTTTTAATAGATGATGGCAAAGCATTGCTTCATTGGGCTAACTGGGAAATCACAGAAGATTTCGCTTCTGTTGAACATGATGTCTAATTACTCCGACCTTATGTATAGCGTCAGTTGGTTTGTTCTTTTCCATTCATGTTGCTTGGAAGGAGGCTTCTTTTCCGAAATCACCATGTGTTTCTGCTTCCTTTGCCGTTATGTGTGGCCATTGGGTTTTGTCTTTTCAATATTTCATGTGTGATTGCTGTGTTTGGACTTTTTTCTTGTTCTTTTCCTCTTTTCATGACATTCTATTTTTTTTTTACTTTTAATTTGATAGCTGACAATGTCGGCACAGATGAAGCCACAGAGCAACGTGAGAAGCAATCCATTCAGGAAAAGTATGAGGTTCCGAACTGAGTGAGACCAAATTTGTTGGTTTTTGATGTCGTACTCACTCATTCCGCCACGCTGTTTGGTTTTCCTCCTCTTCTTTTGCTGAACGCTGCTCAAGGGCTTCTCCGTCGGATTTCAGTAATTAATTCCGATATTTGGCAGGATTGATTATCAAATGATATAATCTCAAGGTGTATTTTTATGCGGTAATCTTACGGACCCTTACGAGTGTCTCATTGATCGGTGCGCGTGTCACTCAAGCGAGATTGTCCGGCTGTCACTGACTAGTTCGGCTGACCTTTTTAGGAGCCGCACTTCAAAATGATGAAATTGCTCCTCATACTGTTGCGATACCTCTCTTCCTTGAGCTAAGAAGTTTCTTTTCCGCCTTTGAGGTCACGTCAACTTGAACTCAAACAGTTCGACAGCTCGTAATTGTTATTAAGATGTATAATTTCAGTGCTTTCAAATTCCATGTTGGCTGTGAAAACGACCCAATACACTCATTCCCGCTTTCTTCTAGTTGTGCTCCGGAATTGGACAGTTCTTCACCCATAGGGAATGGTCAATAGGAGTAGGGGCGAAGTGAAGAACATAAAATGGTTTCTTATCCTGAACCAATTCGCCCACCTCCTGAAGTTACCCACTATACGCGCTTCAGTGTACCCGATTGCTTCGTTTTATCGTGGGATAGTTCTCCGATCCTGGAATTTCAGGCCGGAAACAATTCCAGAAATTAGGCAAGGTGCACGTTGTGAATTATATTGACAATTAACGCACGAGACGGTCTTTGTCAACCTTCCGATTAAGGATGCGCTGGGTTCAGTTGATTAGTTGCCACATTGTGGTGCGGACACCCTCATTGTTTCCGCCATCGAAGTAGGCTCCACCTCTAAAGTACACGGATACAGCATAAAAAATTCCGATATTAGTGATCTCTGATCCTTTTCATCCAGGATGCAGTATCTTTACTCTCTGATCCCTCCCGCAACTTGGACACTCCCCCTGATCAGCTGTTAGAACAAAGTATCATCGCTGGAGTAATGGTCATTGTAACTCTTACTTTCTTTTATACCGAACCATAGTATAAACTATGATTTGAGCATCCATTGCAGCGTCAATAACAACCTTCTCGCGATTGACTGAAATAGTTTTTTTTTCCGCTAAGCTCGATTGAAATGGGTAGAGGTGGGCCAAATAACGTGCTGGTCGAAATTCTCAGTTTCGTTTGATGTACTAAAGTCTTTGGAGCCACCCAGTTCTTCCTTGTTATGTGTTGGCGGTTGCCACCTCCCATCTGTGGTCAACCGATGCGGGAGGCGTTTGTTGTTACCTCATGTCTGATGGTGGGAGATGTTCAGCTAATCGACTCGTGCTTTTTTGTTTTATACCGCAAATCCATGAAGCACCTAGTCTTTACCTGCATTAAGGGGTGCCTCCCTAGTGGCCTTATTGTCGCTTCTTTCGATTTCTTTTTTCAGTATAACTTTTCATTCATGCTGTTTGAGCGACTTCTTGAGCCACTTCAACAGATACAGAGCAGATGTGTCCTTTATTTCTGGTGACTTTTTGACGGTGTTATAATCGGTAGAGATAGAGAGGCAAAAATTTGTATATCTCATCTTTTATAACATCAATGTTGGAGATGAGAGGACCCACCACAGAAGCCGGCTGTTACAATCACTGTGCAAGATTACTGTATTCAAATATCAGCCTCTTAATTTCTAAGCGTAGGCAAAAATGGGGTGAAAAGAGCAATCAAAATGCAGTACACAGTCTTGATGATTTGCATTGAACAACATGGCTTGAATGTATTCTTCATAAGAATGTACTTTGAAGGAGCTTCTCAGCGATTTTCTATGCTTGATTTTGTAAATCCAAGTCCGAAAATGTAGCTCGAGAGATATCGTTACCAAGAAAAAGCTGGGGAATTTCCGAAACATGGAAAAAACAAGGTAGCAGGATGGTCTGGGAGCCGATTACGTCTGGGAGCCGATTACCAAGTTTTCTCCCAAGCTGACTTCTCATGGTCTGTTGGTATTCAGTATATCGGATACTTCTTAATATCTCAATGGATTCAATGATTATCTTGGTGAAAGAGAAGGTAATTCCTTAATATTATCTCACCTTACCCCTTCTCTTGGGAAGGGTGACTTAGAATGGTTAGAAATAAGGAGGGACCTGGGAAAGGCGGACAGGGTACGAGACGAGGATGTCATGGGGGAGATGTTCTGTTGTGTGTGAGCGCATCCGTACGAGGTTTCTGTGTCATCGCGTCTCGTGAATCGGACTGCGCATGATATATGCTACTAACGTATCCAACGGTCAACGCATCCGTTGCTGTCACTCGAATTCCTTCCCATAACAAACTTCCTGGAATCGAAATTTTCGATGTTGTAGTTGGATCATAATTTGCTCTTACACCTCCTGTTGTGCCAGTCGGCGAAAAGTTAGGAAAAAGTATGCTGTATCGGTGCTCAATAGACAATTATTAGTGAAATTCCACTTTTCTAGAAAAAATGATGCCAACTCCTACGTGGGACTTACTCGGGTCATTTTCTTCTTCGGAAACTGGTCGATTGAAAGAGGCCTTGCTGGCAGAGTGTCGTTTCAGCAACTCATTTCACTCCTCTTAACACCTGATTTGATCAAGAAAATGACGGACATTCTTTCTTTCTTCGGTGATTTCGGTTCATACTTCTGAATCTCACGTTAGGGGAAAATGGATGTTTCCAATTTGATGATGTGTCTGCCAACAGATTGCTAAAAAGTTGTCTAAAAGACCTGTTCCCACGATTTATTCGCTCATACCACTTCCGCATTAAATGGTTTTCTAGCCGTAGCTCTCTTTTTCTCCATCGCAGAAGATAGTTATGTATCGGTCCATTTCTTTTCTGTTGTATTGAGATCGCGTTATTCGTCAACAATATGTCCTAGGAAGCGGTTGCTATATGTTCGCTATGTGGACCATTGATAACTAGTTCACTGTAGTTGGAGCAGTATCTGAAGTTGCTCACACTTGATCGAAGGCGGACTGATAAAGTCGTATTCTTCGATGGTCCGACGCCGGCCTCCGGTCGGTGTAGCCTCAGCCCGATGTCGGACCAATCAATACACTCGTGGTGAGTTGAAGGGAAGTTTTATGTGCTGCACTTATACTGCTAACTAGAGGTATTGATCAGTTTTCAATGAGTTAATCCTCTAGTCTTGATAGATCCTTTTACCTTCCTTATTTCTTCGTTTAAAGAAACATATGAAGTTGTTTAGTCGTTTTTTTGTTTGTTTAAAGAATCTCATTCGGGTCTGTCTTGCTTTTTTCTCTTTATGCTTGAACTAGTACGATTCAAGGGGTAATGATGATATGCTAGGCAGGGGGGATAAAGTTCGAACTTCAGCGACCAAAGACTTCTGTTCTTTAAGAATTCCGGCAAACAAAGAATATTCCCTGCGTGAATTGTCATGAATCCACTGTTTCCTCACAAAGCTTTGGCGCCTAATGCATTTAGGATGGTCTTTAAACTTGAGCGTGGAATATTAACCAATAATATAGATAAAAAGAAATAAAGCAATTTTCGGTAAATTGCCTGAGGTGTACTTTTTGAATTTAAGTCATTTCATTGTTTCCATTTTCCATTTCGACTCAATATTTATCGTTACTGTTACTCAAGAATTCTTCATTTCATAAGAGGATTTCGGTAGACTTAAGTGTCGCTTTAGAACGGTAAGCGTATAATTTTTGTGTTCCTACTTGTTAGTTCTGGATGCCAAGCTTGCTAGTATTCCGCTAAGGTTTCTCATATTTTGTTGAGGCTCAAGCCTCACCCATGAAAGTTAAAAGATGGTGATGAAATAATTCTGTCGCCCATGTAAAAAATGGGGAAATTATTTTTCGTCACTGAATGCCGATTTCTATTCGATCCAAGCAGTTTCAACAACTTTGTACGGTATTCGAAGCAAAACTTCTCGGAAATGGGTAATTATTGATGCTGGGAAGTGGTATCCCGGTAGCAGGTAGAGCCCAATTTTGTAGACTGGATTCGACTTTAGAAAGTGATAGAAAGTGGTTAGGTTGTATGCTTTAGGAAAGTGAAACCTCGAAATCACTGTTCATCAAGTTCCCACAGTCATGTTATTATTATTATTATGATAATTCATGAGGCTTAAAATTCTGCTCAACACGTAGAGCTAACAAGCTATTATGCATCAGGCAATCAAAAAGACCTGGCCAGCATACTGCTCAAAGTACTCACTTATGTATGTTCATAAATACGTGTGGATGTATGTACATATGTATGTATGTAGTGGTGTGGCACGTGCACTCAAAATTGCCCCATTACAGTTTGCACATTCAGAGTCTTGCTATCTTTACCATTGTGTTGAGCGAACTTTGGTTATTAGCAGTGAGGCTTATATTTTCGAGGTACTATCAGAGAGTTATAGCTAGGTATTGTTGATTACGGATCGTCATTGGATAGAATTATTATTTCCTCTTGGAGGTATCAACAGCTCTTTCTGGAAGTATGTAAAAACTCCGTTGGTCTCAATGGCCAAGTTGCGTTCATAGTGCTGAGGGCGACGTCGGCCGTTGATCGATGTCTTGTACGGTTAATCTTCATTTAGTGTCTTTTTGGATGTTCAAAATGAAGGACTACCTTGGAGGGGCCGAATTTTTGTGTGAATCACACGGGTGATTGCTGACCACGTGGCATAAAGTTGAAAATTATTCATTTACAATTAATATCGAAAAGAGAACAAAAACGCATTTTCGATGTGAAGCACATTCGTACCCGAGGGGAACTAGTAAGCAACCAGTGGAGAAGAAGTGATTAGCAATCATGCGGAAAAGGGAGAAACAAAGGAAGCAGTTTCAATGCTTTCAAAATAATTCATTACAGCAGCAATTATCGATGGGCAGAATAAAATCGGCAGCTTAGCCAGGGTCGGTGTCGGTTCTGTGACTTCCGTACCTTGATAATTTTATCTAGGTGAGGGGGATAATGTGAAGAATATAGTGGATATATGCAAACGATTACGGTGGTAGAGCGTAGGAACACGCCCAGGGTCAGATTCCAACTCACTGAATGATGGACTTTCTACCCCAAGCACTGTGTAACGCTCGTGCCTGTATAGATGGCGTGCCTTTTTCGACTCCATTTCATCGAAAACAGAAAAGCACTCCTTTTACGTGGATGACATGCTCCGGGAAATGTAACAGCTTCCCGACCGTAACCTTGCATGCCTCGCTTTATCACCGTTTCAGAGGGAATCGTCTCTTATCTTGGTTAGAGCCTTTACAAGTGAATCGCGATTTTGAGAATTCTCGCAAAGGTGAAGTGTCTATTGGAAAACTTCTGGTAAACCGTTGTAAGTTTTGCACACAGCAACGAAAAAGGGAGCACTTGAAAGGTAGGGTCCGTTGCCTATAGGAATCTTTTTCTGAAGAGATTCTTTTTCCCCGCTCTGGATAATCTTCATACGATAGGGGAGGCGAACTAGAGCGACAAGTGAAACATGTCTTGCGACGTGGCGACCACAGGGAACTACTAAAAGTATGTATTAGGTTGGTAACTAAGTAGCTGCCTTTTTAAAGTGTTCATAACATTTTCCTTGAAGGATAGCTCCTTGTTTTTTAAAGCGAAAGCGATATATGTTGATAGAACAGTTCTCTGAGTATTCTATGGTCAATATAGAATCAGATAAATATTTCTTTTTGTGTAGAAAGGGTGATTTATTTCACTAAATTAAGCAATTACCTAGTTGCCAATCTAATATATGGCGCACGAAAATATGACTAGCTAAGAATTGCCGAGCGAGTGAGCCGATCACCCTCGGACTACACCCATTTTCGCTGTTCTTTAATCGAGCGTCAGTTAACACCAATTTTGGGTTTGGTCGAGTTGCGTGGGTGTTATGCTGTGATTGGATCTCCTTGTCCGTCTGACGTGTCTTTTGACTTCTGTGTTACTTCTGAAGCACAAAAATCAATCAGTCTCTGTACTTAGAAAAGTAACTAATCAGGTTGGAAGCTATGTTCCATGCTCTGTTGACGATTGTAGCTGTCATTCACACACTCCCAATTTATTTTTATTTCTGAAATCATAGTGACTCTCCCTCAAATCAGAGATCATTCCGGTTATCTTGATAACGCTCGCCGTTTACTAGTTTCTTATCGAATTCTACCTGCCTCTCCGAAAACACTATCCTAACCAGAAAGCTGCTCCTTTTTCGACTATATTAACAGCTACGTGAAAAAGAATTTTGATTCTTCAGTCTCAAAATTCTGGTTAGTTGTTCTCCTTGGCACTCCGTTTATTCTTCTAATTAGTTGTCCTCGCAAGGAGAGTGGCGAGAGCTCATTTTTGTCGCTGCAGCTAATTTCCGTCCACTTCAAGCATCATTTTATTTCATCTTAATCCGCTATAAACTACATGTTTACAGTATGTGTTATGGTATATTGATGTTACATTCAGTTCTGCATTAAGGCTCTAGGGCCAAACTTACTGGAGAGAGGACGAGAGGGGGTGGGATGGAGGATGGTGTGGGAGAGAGAAATTTTCAGTTTGTCCAAGTTCTAGTGTACCTCCCTGAAGAGCCTTAGTTTCTTTAAACACTTTCATGGTAGCTTTCATGCATTCATGATCACAACACCGAATTACTCCCCAACGTAAGTTTAAAGTGAATTTGGCAAAAGCGGCTGTTGCCAGTGGCTAATCTGGCCCATAAAGGGGCAATATTACGTCGGGGTTAGGAATGGATGGCATTTATAGTAACAGGGCATGGAATCATCCTGACAGAGATGGTGATAGTCGCATGATACTGTCCAAAAATGAATAGCTCTTTACTACCGAATAATTAAGAACGAACATGTACCGCTTTGGCCACTCTCTGATTGCTTCATCACGTAAGCCAGTTGTTCCATCCGCACTCGAGTAAAGGGCTGTCGGTCGTCACTAAACACTGAGTTTGTGGGAGGAGGGGAGGGGTGGACTAATGAACGCGAAGTTTGTCGGAGGAGGGAAGGGGAGGAGTGAAGAGAGTGCAACCACACATGACCATGAGTACCCTGTAACTACAGAGTATCAACTGTCAAGAAAGATCTCCGCTAATCATTTGTATGGTTCAATTCTACCGAGAGAGTGAAGTCGAAAATTTCATGAGAATGTCGTTCAATACGCTCCAATGCGGTCACAAAATAATAGGGTAAGTCGCGATATACTCGAAGCGTGCCAATTGGCTAGACAACTAACTAATTGATGACGCGTGGCAAGGCAACTAGTCGGAAATCCTGAGTGGATAGGACATAACGCACACTAAAATTAATGTGCCCCGATCGCTCTGTATCCCAACCTTCTCCAGCCTTATTTATTCGTTTTTAAAAGAAACCTCTAGGGAATGCGGTCCCAGCTTGTAGGAGTGTTACATTCTCCCCTATCTCTGGCGCAACATACCAAAAAGACGAGGACCAATGTTCTTCAAAGGTAGGTAGTGCGTCCCTGAACTCGGAAGTGAGTCAGTATGCCCTATGTACGTGTTCCAGTAATTTCCCATTCTTTCTATAAAAGAGCGGTGTAAGTCTGGAAGATCTGAATTGATTTCTTCTCCCGCTCGGAAGTTGTACGTGATAAGAGCTAACAAATGAGGTTATCAAATGAGCGTGCTGGTCGTCGTGATTCCTCTTCTCCGGTGAAAATAATGAATGTGTGATTAGCTTTTTATATTTCACTGTCGGCAAAAATTGCTTTCAGTGAGTCATGGAATAGATTAGCCTGGAGGGACTTTATTTCAAATTAATGTCTATAGTTTGGCGTTCCGATCTGCATGGAGTAACTTTGGAGACTTTTTCGACTTCCTTATCAACTTCTCTCTTAATTTCTGGTAGCGTGTGTGTGTGCATGATTGGGTGCTCCTCGGCTCATTACTGTATTTTTCCCTTTGCATAGGTTTCCACGCTTTACTATTCTTCTACAGTATACTATACTACTCTCTTCCTATGCAAGCGGGCGCGACTAAGAACTTTATCTAACATTTTTTTGATGATGTTAATGATGAATTGATTTTCTAGAAACAAGCTTTGAGTATAAATTGAAATTTGTAGTGGATATTGCGACTTTAAGCCTTACTAGGAAGAAGTTGATGGTGTCATACCAAGGTTAGTCTTTAATGATGTAGTTCCCTAATTTGTTGTGCTTTGCAGTCAATCTTGCAAAGAATTCCCGACGATTTTCTCAAATCATAGGTGTATTCATAATCTTTGCCCAATCGCTTGTTTCCCATGGTAGTCGATCATCTCAGGCTTGATCAGCATATTTGAAATCGTACGATTGTGGATTTCATCTCCAAACACTTCTCAGGAACTACAGTATCATTTCCGAATGGTGATTAATTATCCGCTTTATGATTGATTGACCCCATCGCAACCTGCCCTATCATCACATCTCTTATGAAAGGATTAATTGAAAGAAGGATTACTAAAGTAGCATCTGAAGTAGGACTTTGAAACCCACGAAAGGTAAGAACTGTGAAGAATGCTTTGCCAGCTTTCCCCTGCTTAACGCACTTTCACTTTTCAACTCCTTGATGGAACATAATTCGAGAATCGAAATGCATCACAAAAACTGGTGTTGTCTGAGAAGGTTGCCGAAAAGCACGAATAATCAAGATGAGACAAACAGAAATCCTTTCCTGCAGCTTCAATTTAGGGTTATTCTAATGGTGGGAACTTCGAAAATTCATTCACTTGAACTAACATTTTCTCAAGAAGATTCTTGTGAGAGATCATCGCAATACCAATGTTGCCCACTGGTTTTCTTCCCTTATTTTGTCAGTCATGTTAATTTGAAATCTGGTTTGATGATTTATCGTTAACAAATTCATAGCAACAGCTGTTGCTGGAGGGCCGAACACATCCACGCATAGGGAAAATATTCTAAGTGTTTCCATTGAGGTCATTCTTAAGGGTAACTGGCCTTCTGCTTTTCCGTCTGTCAGCGGGCAGAGCGGCAATCTTTGGTAGTCTAGATGCCGAGTAAATTGCGATTAACAATTGCTGCACTGTTAAGCTGCACATCCTTATCGTCAGATATCATCAGATACTTTCTCCCTGTCCTTAGCACTGCACTACGATAAAGTATGGTCCCCGGAGCGAGCGTGTGCGCTCGCAGCAGAAACTGTCTTAAGAAGCATCCCACATCGTTGTCATTCCTCATATTCGTCATCTCTGTGTGCTTTTGGAAAGGAGACGTGCAAAGTAATAAGCGCACACCACTTCAAAGAGCGTTCGGTCGCCAGTTGTGTCATACGGTATGCAGCTAACGATCCGATTAGCTGTGTATATGAAAACAGATAGTATATGTATATCATATGCGACCAATCCTTTTTACCAATCAGGATGAATTTCCAGTGCATTTGGGGAAGTATATGGCACTCAGTCATCCATGTCTTGATCGGACGCATGAATTTACTGTGCACGAAACACTTAAGGGTTGGCCAGTGTAGCACTCTGACATGCAAGCACACATCTGCTGCCCTAATCACTCACTTAGTTCCCGTGCCTGCAAAGTTGCTCAGTGAAGCTCCAGCAAAAATAGACTTTGGCCGTACTTTTCGAAGTGTTCGACATTCGAGAACAGCATGCTGAAGGCATGAAAACAGCTCAGAAGCGAATGAATTACCTCAAATTTCTGTTTTAATTTCTTGAAACAAAGTAACCGAAACAACCCTATGATTAATTAGGTCCTCATCTTCAATAGTATTCTTTACTTTTTTTGCAGGATTGCCGATTGTGATAAAGGGCTTGGGCACTTAAGCATTGATTTAATATGATTTGGTCAATTAAGTGGTAGGTTAGTTCCTACCTTGACTCCGAGTTGATATAAAGCGTAAGTGGTGAACTGATGATGATTGAGCGGAAAATTTTGCTGTACCCAAAAGTGGGTGGAATATTCGAAAAAGTGAGGGGTAAATGTGCAGTCTCAAACATACTCTGATACTTTTTGCAACATGGCGAGGTTGTAGTGGATCTTTTTCGTTTCTAATATGTTCTCCACTTTTACATCTGACAAGCAAGAACTGTGAAGCGATCGACCTGGGCTTGTCCGTTTTAAAACAGTTCGTTCAGTCGCTAAATGACTTTTTTTTTTTGAGAGAGGGGGGGGGGGGGGGAGAGGGTGGGTCAAATATAAACTTAATCAAGTTTAGGTAGACGAGGAAAATAGTTAGGACCATTAAGTCTTCTATTTTCCAAAACCTGGTTTTGAGCGATCTGGGAACGTCTATTATCATGGCAATGGTATTTGTCATATAAGGAATGAAAAAAATACTGTCAGTAGTGATCCTTTTCATTCTCTACTCTTCTGACACTGTCACTTCTGTGAGCATAAGATTGCAGGTTTGTTCAGCGACGACCACGCAACCTGCCTTTGTTAGAAGTTGGAACCTGAAGAGAAGGTTGAATCACCTAGATCAATATGGTCGTCTTCAAGAAATACGAATTCTAGTGGAGGACCTTAAAGTTCTTGGTCAGAGTTATGCACCCCGCAGTGAATTTATGCATTTTACTTGCTTAAATGAGCAAAAAGACCACCCCGAATACGAAGTAACTTCAGTCTTCCAGGAGAGCCAAGTAAACGATAGTTGCTGATTTTTCTTTGCCGAATCATCATTGTTCATTAAGACTTTCATTACCACACGGCTGTCGTCACTGCCTTAAAGGCACAGTTCACGATAATTCAAAGGGCGGGTATGTCAATGACGTGTCCGCCTCTCATTCGATGTCACGTCAGACAGTCTGACATTCGCGGGCAAGGTGAAGTCGCTGAAGACAGAGTTTGACTTAAAAAAAATCCGCTTACTGGTTTCGAAGAATGTGGCAGTAACAGTAGCATGCACTTGCCTATAGATATTGCTTTTAGATGTGGTTAATAATTCATGGAAAGTTTAACAGACACTGGGTGGAATCATTCATTCGCGTAGTACACGTGGAGGTGCTCAGATTATAGTGTCAATACTTCTGGCAGTTGTGTTTGACTCGGTTTTCCCGTAGCGTCCACATCGATGTTGTTGTTGATCACAGCCTTTCTTCCTTTGGACAGAGATCACTAGGCGGCATCGATAAAGGGAACTGAGCTTTTCGATTCAGTACAACTCGACTAGAGACGAACGAATGAGCGTAGGAGGGGGGGGGGGATGTGGGATGTGCTTACGATGTTCAGTAGTCACATATTTCTTTTATTTGATGAAGTCACCCATTAAGACAGCCTAGCTTGGGAAGCTAGGGATCCAAGAATGCGTGTTTTCTCCGGAGAAAAGTTATAGGCAGGAAAAAATGCGCACTTTTTCTAAAATGTGATGATGTATCTCAAGAATAGTTTGTAGTAAATCGGTATCACTTTAGTCAGATTGACTGTGCATTGGTTCGCTGTGGCATAAGCGACCGCATCGAGTGTCTAAACAAACCCCAAAACTTTCACTACACTCTCACGATTCTACAAGGAGGTCATCATCGGCGTGAAGAGGGAGGCCCGTCATGGTTACACTGTGTCGTACGGACCATTCAACACTGCTTTCGAAAGTGGCATGCGTTAGTAGACTGAAATACGTGGGAATGAAAGGCGATCATCGGGAGCGATTACACTACCTCGGCTCTGTAGATGACTTCGTGCTGATCACTTCTAATGTTGAGCAATCAAGAGGAATGCTGGACGAAATCGAATTCGATAGTCAATGCAGAGCAGACCAGGAGATCACTTAGCAAAGAAACCAAACAAACACGTTGTTCAAGAGGAACAGACTGGTTCTCAAAGCTGTTTTCACGCAGTGCAGTACGAATATTTCTGCTTGCTCCAGTTACGTGTATCTAAGTCGAATAGTCAACAAGATCAGCGACCTAGCTTTGAAGCAGGACTGAGGAAAATATTAAGGAATTCAACAGCATTCGAGAGAATTGAGGGAGTAGTGAAGAAGACAATGAACATCCGGCTTAGCACCCAACGATCAAACTTCTTCACGAATGCGTTGAACGTGAGGAAAATAGCTCGCTTTGTATTCCCTAGCGAGGAGAGTTCACTGCCGTTCATTGACTCGCGACGGTGACGGGGAATACGTCGCTGGTGTCAGATCGAGCAAATAGTTGATTGGCGGATCACGGGTGGTACGGTTAGGTGAAATAATTAGTATCACTCATTGTGAGGCATTGAATTAGAGCGACCCTACGCCCCCCTTCGGGAGTTGCAAATTCATGAGAACGTCTCGCCCAAATCAACAAGGACTTCTCTGATACTGGGTTTGGTTGATTGGTGTAGACCACGTCTGGGATAATAGCAGGGCTCATTTGTTAGCTAGCCCTGAATCTCAGGAATCCTAGACATATGCAGACCTATCCTCACCATTCAAACACCTCCGCGATCCTTTTCGAAGTAGAGTACGTAGCGCATTGGGCGGAAGTGTCGTACAAACTAACTAGCTCCGAACTATTCGTTTGACTTTACTCTACTGGAAAGTCGCATCATGTTTGTAAACTATGCGTCAGATTCCCTCCTCTGAGCAAAGACCTTCTCAAGCCCTTATGATCATCGAGCAATACCATCGCACCGGTCCTGGCTCGATGCTCCCAACAGGGTGTGACAGCCGTACGTTTACCAACGGCCGATGAGGTGGTATTTTTCTTGCCCTCCGCAACTTGCTGTACTAGACGAAAGAAGAAGTCGAGCAAGGGGCATCTTTCAAGGAATGCATCGCAATTTATCGGAGTACTTCAGGACTACCTACACCTTCACTGCGTGCAGCGATCTAATTTTGATACTATGACCATAGTGGAGCCTAATGACTCTTACCCGATCGTTCTTCGCAGCCAGTTGAAATCACGCCCTTTGGACTCGTGAACAAGTGCAAGGGCGACTTCCCCAGTGGGCCACTTTTTGTTGGCGTACGACGAAACATCAAATTTATGGCCTTGGCTGATGAATAGAACTTGGGCTTCATTCGTTAGTAATCTGCGTTCCAATATGTTCAGTTCTTTACACCTCTACAGAGGAAGTTAAGGTGGGTAATGAATTAGAATGACGTTGATTTTAGTTGGAAATGACAAGTAAGGTATGCAGACGTCATTTCGATGCAACCTGTGGGGAGAGTGACCGACGACGTACCTTTCATGAAACCTGACGGTATGTAAGCATTTGTTTACAAGCGTCACCACAAACCAGTGTTCGTTCTCGCAGCGTTTCCATGCACCCCCGTATTCTCCAACGTGCTGCTAATCCAAACCGCCCGAACGGCACACATGTGTTGCTAGGCTTTGCTAGGCATGGCCGCGCCCTCAGAACGGCGTCTTGTTGTGGTTTCAAGTCAATCCACCACGTCCTTCTATCGACGATTGACCCCCACGCGGTGAGCGGCACGCGTGGCAGCTCGGCACTCATTAACGACTCCTCACGTCCCAGTGGGGTCACGCAAATATTGCTATAACATTCTCAGATCCATTGTTGACTATTTACCAGCTAAAGTCGGTACATATCATCTTGGTACGGTACATATTTGTTGACTGCTTGGGATTGTTTCCCATTTGAAATTCGTCTTGTACTCTGTAAATAGGGAAAGGGGCTTTCGAAGCGCATGGGAATGGCTGATACCAGCAGGTAGGTTACACATACAGGTATGAGTTGGGAAGAAATCCAGTTCTACTTGGCTATCCTTATCCTCTTTTTCATCTCCATTACATATTTTGTTCACTCATATCTACGTTAATCCATCACTCGCGTGCCTATTTCCATTTCTCGATGAAACAGGGCGGATTCACATGTCGTACGGGGAAACTGGTCAGCTCACAAGAGCTTTAGCGCTGGTCTTGCTACTTATTAATCTCTGCGGGCGCAGATATCATTCGATAGTTCTCCCCAACTCGTCCCAATCCCCAACCCGACCGCGCATGGTGGAACGTACTGCCTTACGTTGACAAATCGCCTGTCGTAACCCCTTCAAATAAAATTTTTTTCTACTATTTATAGAGTAAAAACAGTTGGTCCAAACAAACGGTTAGATTTCAAAGCATCGAAGGAAACTTGAGCATGGCTTCAAACTTTGTAGAGCTTGCTTTTTCTCACATCCGGTTCTCTGGTGAGTCTATTCCTAGCAAATCGATCCATTCGCGGGATCGATAAAACGGAAAGAAACGATCTATAACTTGGAAGGGTCCAGTCTGCAAGGAACCGTTTCCTATTTCTGTTTCCACCTTTGTACTGAATTCGAACAACTGTTGGCCCCCACAATTCGTTACATAAGTCGGCGCCCATCTACAAATGTTTATGACAGTGAGTGGGAGTCGAATGCATGGTACATCGCTAGAAGATTGATAATGTCGGTCTGTTCATCCTTTACTTTCTGTCAAATGTCATCCGATTATAGATGACCCATGTGCAAAACTGAAGCGAAAGGTTGTATTCGACTTCTCCATCTCTTAGAAACCTTTCTCAGAGCGGTGAAGGTGGCCTACAAAGCCGTTGGCTGCGCTGTGAATCGGTGTCAATAGAGCGGTGGCAGGCAGTGTCTGCATGGTGAGGACAGCACAGTGCTGGCTGCTCCTCGACGTTCCACGTTGGCTCTGTTTCGACTTTTCCTTTCAATTCCGGATCCACATCATCTCTGGAAGGCTCATCACCTCATCGATCGTGCCAGGCTCGATTCCGGACACGTATCGATCGCCATCGGCAGGTCTCCGAGCGTGTTTCGTCGCTTGGCGATCGATCAATCGTCGAACCCCACTTGGTCTAGATTCGGCGGCGCTCACCCGCACGCAGACACACACGCGCACAGACCGTCACGAAGTTTGCCCCGTCGATTAACGAATTTGAGGCCAAGATGTGCTACTGTTGCTGGTGGTCTTCCCCTTTATTTTCCCCACGTCACTCTGAGCCTCCGTTCAATTTATAATCATCCGCACTTGCTAGTGCACTAATGGCTGTTTTGTTTCCGTGTTCCCGTATCGACTGCTGTTCTACGCTGAAGCCCGTTCTCGGCACTTTTTTGACGGCTTCATTATCTCATGAGTTTCCAGGCTACTAAATATCTCTTCAAAGAGCAATATCCGTTTTCAGCCGCTAGCACAATGATGTGCATAACCTAATGCACGACATGGCTTAAGTAGGGGAGGAAATCGATGGGGGAGCCCTCTATGGCAATCCTCAAAGCCTTGAAACAAATCGCCCAGCAACCATCATCGCTCTATTTCCGATGTAGTTCAGATCCATTTTTCCCTTAATACGTGCCGTCTTGCAAGTGAATTCCTTTTCGTTGTTCTCCTCTCTTCCTTCCCTAACTAGCACCTACTTCTTAATGCTTCTGCTTTCTATGTAGCTCAACAAATTAGCAATTCAAAGGGTCCTTCTTTGTTGGTAAGCGGCAGATGAATGGAATGGAATCGATACGTACCACATCCTGGTCGAGCATTTTCGCCTAGCCGCTTCGGCGCAGTTTATTCAGCTAATGTTCTGTTCTCAGTCGACTTCTATAACAGCCATTTTACTTTATCACTTGACCTCCTCCCACTCGACCCCATCCTGGTCATGCATTTTCGCCATGGTTGACCAGAATGTGGTACTTGAGAGTATTACCTTATGGTTGATATGGTATAGTTATATTCAAGCATAAGATATGTGTTTTCATAAAAAGATCTGTGTTCCTAAGACTGAAGAAAAGAAATAATATATTAATGCACGAAACAGCGCCCAAGTGGGGTCCTTCGACCTTTCCACGTTCGCGTGGAAATGGCTGTCATTATGCTCGGGTGATCTCGAACAAGGTTGGGCCCCGAAGATTCAGCAACTTTTCTTGATGGTTGACTGTATAGGCTAGGATAGCAAGCGAACATTTTAACTTTGCTGTAGGTGAGGAGGTAGTTTTTAAGGATTTAGAAGGGGAATAAATGGGTGTGTTTCCGTTTGTTGTGGGTCACCTATCGTTATGTCCTTGAAGCGTCCTATGCGTGGAATTTCAGTTCAATCATCTTCTTTTTCATTATCATATTTTTTGCATGGTTTGTTTGTCTTTCTGTTTCTAATTTGCTTTGTGGTCCGTTAATTTCCAATTACCCTTTTTAAACTGGATGAGACTTACTTTTTTCTTCGAATTCTAGGACAAAATCCGCAGAGTGACGGTTATTCTCCGTTTCATTCCCCATGAATCTTTTATTTAATCAAGACATCGAACTCGTTATTCCGCTTCTCGCAGACGACGAGTCATCGTTGCCGCTCTTTTTCGTATTAGTATGAGTGTTTTCAGCTATTTTATTCGAGGATTAGTAGATTCTATTTCTGACAAGAAGTGGGTGTGTGTACGATTTGCTTTCATGGAGTATCAACTGAATAGATATAAGCCCAAGCTGCATATTCGTATTGATGTGCCCAGAAGGTCCGGTTCCTCACGTTGTTAGTTTAGGGGTACATGTTACCGCTGGACTTCCCTAAGAATTTTAAGGTAGAATGGAAGTTTTCAACGCCATGGCTTCATGATGGAGTGATGAGTTCTGGTTGGGCGTTTTCCAAAGGGATACAATCGTAACCTATTGTTACAACCACCCATGTAATTGAAAATCGCAATGTCAGATGTTGTTTGGGTTTACACTTTGAAATGACGCATTTATTTATTGATTGATTGCATATCCACCTACTTCCAATTTTTTTCTCTGAAAATTTAGTTTTGGTGATTGATGTGGCAGGTTTACGATCTGTGTACAAGTATCCCGCGACACTGCTAGGATTAGAAGCCTTTTAATAAGACATGGGAATAAAGAGGGCAAGAGCAAGTGGGATCAGTTAGATCAAAGGAAAACTGAGCCGAACACTAGGGATAGTGTGCCATTGAGAACTTCTCGTATTTTTACTGTTGATCATAAAATAATGGTGGCGTACTAATTTGGGTATTATCGTACTTTCTACATTTCGAAATCTGCTCTGAGCACGCTAAACTGGCAGCGGCGGTATTCCAACTGGTGATGAGTTTTCGATTTTTAGTGCTACGTCAACGAGGAGGATCGTTAGGCACAAGTGGTTTGAAAGAGGGACCACAGAAAAGCGAATTGGCTATCGTCACCTCAGACTCACAATCGTCGTCCTCATTACGTCGCAAGTCGCAATCGTCGCCAGCGTCGCCACGACAGCAAATGGCGGACGGATTGTCGCCTGCGGACGAATGCGTCGGTCGTGCCGCGACACCGTCTCAGCAGGAGGGCGGTGGCATGTGCTTACGAAGGTTAATGATCGTTTTTATATGGAAATTTCCTAGGCTTTGTGTGCAAGAAGTGTCCTCTTCGTTTCATTTTGTTGAAAGATGTTTTTAGCTCTAGGTATGCTTTAAGACGGCGTCGTTCCATCCAACAAAAAGATGAGGAGGGTTGCGCAACCAGCAGCTTAGCTGCTACCGCTGACGAGGTGCGATTTTTTTTTCGTGCAGTTTATGTTCTTATTGTCTGTTTTTTTTTCGCCTCACACTTTTTTATGCCTCTCAAAACAAGGGGATGCTGTCGCTCCAAATGGACATTCCAGCCTCGTAATCCTGTAGTGTGCGGCTTAAAAGCGTGTGTTCATGTGACTGAAAATCCGTTTTATCTATGTCCCCGTGAATGATCGTTTCGCACGTTATCGCGTCACCATAGACAAGTCTTGGTTCTCGACACAAGCTGTGCGACGCCTAGATTTCCAGCGCGCTTCTTTAGTGAGATCTCATGTTGACGTTAGGCAGTTTCCCCACTTTTTATCTACCTGTAAACTACCTCAGCCTGTGGTTGTGGCCGCTACCATGAACTAGACTCGCTGCTCTTTATCTTTCTTGGGCAGGAAGGGAAAAGCAGTATTGATAAAATTTTTAATCTCCGTCTACAGTATCTACGAAAGAATCGATAGACTTTTATGAGTTGTCGTCCTTGACGTTCAATATTGAAACGTCAAACACAATGGCATTAGTGAAGGCGCATTGAACCCGGTAAATGTGCAGAATGAAGGGAGGGTAATTGTTAGGGTCAATAATATTTGGGTAGTTTAGGTGAATTAAAATTGGTCCGTAATTTATGTAAACCTTCTACATTGTTGCGTGAATTTATATATCTAAACATCTTTTCATGTGCTGATGTATCCATTTGTTTTGAACGTAACCATATGGCTATATATTTTCCTTGTAGACTGTACAACCATGTAAACGATTCAAGCCTGAATCGCCAGGAGAAGCTCGAAAAAAGTAAGACTATATTCTATCTAGAGTTTGTACGTAGTTTTAGTAGATACAGTGTGCCCCAGCTGCGTAGACCACTTCTTTGCTCTATAAAGAGCACTTTTCCCTACTATAATTCATATATAGTCACTTTTTTCCTCTCAGCAACATTAGACGTCCTAGTATTCTTAGAAGAATGAGCCTCTTCTTGTTCCTTACAATGAACTTTCGGATGTGACCTGTATTCTTGGTAAATCTTTTCTAGTAGCATAACAACGGATTATTTGGAACCTCCCACTGACGGCTCATGCTACGTTGATCGCTTGCCCGATGAAATAGTTCTTAAGGTATGCACTTTATGCCTCTAATATAAGTCCTTGATCGTCCCTGTTTTAGGTTTTCTCGAATTTATATGAGGCAGACCTGGCTCGTTGCGCCGGAGTGTCCGGTAGATTTTATCGGATATCTAATGATGTTAATTTATGGTGAGTTTTAACAATCTGATTCAGTTCATTTCTTCCTGAATGCTTTAAATCCATGTAATTTGCATTCAGGAAAACATTGTATCAAGGCGCATTCGAATACACAGTACCCATGTACCATCCAACCCACGGGAAGTTCGAGTTACGAGAACCACATAAGTGGCGAGGTACCTTGAACCCGTGGAAGGAAAGTTTTCGACAGCTGGTACGTTTTTATTATATTTAGATAAAGGTGTTTGATTTCATCGTATTGTGCACTGTTCAGCGGCATGCTATTCATGTTCGCCCTCGATACGTTCATATCTATGAAGGCCACATTGGGAGGAACATTCCGCATTTTGAAACCCTTACCCAAGCCCTTCAGTCAGTTGTTTTTCATTGATTACTTTTTCTTCTCGCTAGTGTGCTCGTTGCAGATTTCTCGATGCTGAACCAGAACGTGAGAAGTTGATTCTTCTGCATACTGGGCATTACTTCCCGGAGCCGATTTTGATCAGCACCCCTATACAGATAATCGGTGCCAGTAAGTTTTTGAATTCGATTTACTAAGTTTTGTCTTTTCTTTTTTGGTGGTGAATTCATTAGATATGTATATAATCCTGTAAATATGCTTGTATACGTTTCTGAGATATATATTATGTATGATATTTTCAAATTATATGATATACGTAACACGTATACTGTATGTATACGTATATATAGCATTCTCGTCATTCTTGCGATTTTGGCTGTTCGAGGGTCGCAAATAACGAATGTTTGCGCGTTGCTATTCCTGTCGCCTCTTATTGCGCACGTTTCCGCTGGAACTAGCCGAAAGAAGGCATCTATTGGCTACAGTTGCTTCGCATAAATCACCAACAGAAGTTGATATCTAGCGTTTCTTGGTAGTGACTGTAATTGTCAAATATGAATGAGGCTCAGAAATCAACGATTGTGTGATAGAAACATATTTCGCATGAATGAATCGATCAATCTCTCTTGACTAGAATTGAAATAAGCTTGTAACGATGAGGGTGGTCAATTTCGAGTCGCATAACTGCTATCCTTGGCTTTAAGGATTCTCTCGTCTGAAAATCAATATGCTGCTTATTAGTCTTCACTCGGCCCAATTTGTGATGATTTCATTCATATGTTATGATGATTTGAAGTGCTGTGACGATTAGTGGAGTCGATCAGACTGTCCTGGCGCTTTTAGGCGGAGACAGAGTCACGCAATTCTATTCGGAACTGTTTCAGTGGGCGAAATTATTCACCAGAGATGAGCCATCACCACTACCTCACATTTTCCATTCTATATAGATGTCTTGTTCAAATCAGGTCAAGGCCTTGTTCGCACTCGGATCGTCTCGGGACTGTGACCTTGGTGTGACCCGCTAAGTAATCCTGGTTTTTTCGCTAAGATTGAGCGCGTGGTTTCCGAAACTTTAAGCAAGACGTCCTTAGTTGTTGTTTACAAAATACAAGCATAGTTGCTTTGTGAGGGGCGAGCGAGGGATCATATCTATGGGGTAGAATCAATCAATACGGGCGAATAGTGAAGGAGTTACGGAGGACTACGAAGAAGAAGGAGTGATATGGTTGGCCCTTCCATTCCGGCCGTTTTAAGTTCTAGCGCTCATACTATACCATGCGCTTACTTGGTATAGTATGAGTATATGTGAGAAATGATTTGGAGCAATAGGTTAAATGTGTGAGAAGATTTGAAAGCAATTTTTTCGAAATATTTCTCCTCTTTATCTCATATTCCGCTTTGAAGTTCCTACTTTAACGCTTTTTGGCTTTTTGAATATAAGGAGAAAGCGGATGTCGACATTCGAGAGGGAACAAATTCGATGCCACTTCAAATGCTGACAAAATTGTCCCGATTCCTGCTATAAACTCATTTGTTTATTTAATTATTCACATATCGATATCTAAATCCGCATCCTACAGTTTGTAGCCTGCAAAGAAGATCAATTAAAACAAATTATTGTGAAGCGTAAACTTATAACTACCCTATTTCTAGGCTCTCAATGTCCGATCAATAAAGCGGTAGTGGTTGAGCAACGAGACGATACGACGATAACTCTCGTGGAGGGATCGACTGGCGCATACATCGGATACTTAACCCTACGATTCAATCCAGACAAAGCACCTCCTGCAGTCCCTCATCAACAGCACTATGCACTACAGGTTCGTAAATTTCGGGTTCGAATTATGTTAGGATCCACCTTTAACTTGAGCGTTGTCAGGGCCGTGCGTAGTTCAAAAAAAATTCCTCACGTTTAATTTACGTCATTCTCATCCTACGATGACAAGTCATTGCATTTATCCTTTTCTAAGCAATTTGTTAACCGCGTTTTTAGGTAACGGAAGAGACGTCCCCGCTGATTGATCGCTGTCACATTAATTCTACGTCTTCTGTAGGAGCAGCTGTATGTGTGAAACGAACAGCAGCTAACCCAAAAGTAAACCTTGTCTGAAATCGCTTGACTGCACTTTTTCGAGGTCCATTGTTTCGAGTAAAAAATTGATTTGTTCAGGTGAGGCATTGCACAATCACCGATTGTGAAAACGTTGGCATCTATATAACGGATGGAGCTCAAGTTAGTTATTGTCATCTTTCGTATATATTCTTCGAATTAAAAAAAAAACTACTTCAGGGACAATTCGAAGACTGTGAAATTGCCAGGAATTCGTTAGCCGGAGTCTGGGTGAAGAATCAAGCGAATCCATTCTTCAGAAGGTGTCACATTCATCATGGAAAAGATGTCGGAGTATTCACATTCGAGTGAGTCATTTATTGGGTTAAAGCTTAAATTATTCCCTAGACTTCAAAGCCGATTTTTCACTTATTCTATGTATGCAATTCTGAAGCTATCGAACAGAAGGATAATCAACGAGGCGTTAAAGTTGTGGAGATTGTTAGAGTTTTCCAAATGTTTTGTCAAGTATTTGAGTAAAGGGTGAAAAGATGAAGTCTTCGGGGCTTTAATCGTTCCCGTCTGAGGGGTGCCCTTTCTTTCATTCAATGTCGATGCAGAATCGTAGTGCTGTATTGAATGCGTGTCTGATCGATACAATGACTTGCGGTAGTCAACCGATGTACAAGCCAGTGCTTTTATTCTTCCAGCGAGTATGGTACCGTCTAACTGGTAGGCATGGAAGGCTGATTAGCCTAGGCGGATGTAGATCCGGAATTTGAACCCGTGACCATGCGTGTGAGATAGTTCGATACTTGCCACTACATCACTTTCTGCAAATGGTAGCTCTGCACTTGTTGGGAATCGTACGAAAATAATCCTGCTGAAAAGAAATGGATTTCAACATTTCATCAACCTCAACATTCAACGGAAATATTTAGAATAGGGCGAGAGTGCTCTGGGCCATCCATCACTAAATCCCGGCTGCATTTGTTTGGGCCGCTTTAAAGTAGCTTTAAGGCTAAGAACTTAACATCAATGGAAGGATTAATGGAAAGGTTTGTTAGGAAATCTCGAGCCAGTAAGCCTAAGTTTCCGTGGCGATCAAAAAGATGGAAAGATTATTGAAGGAAACGGCACTGGCTATCATTGCCTTTCTAATATGTGTATTATTTCTAATATATTTTATTATAAAGGTTACATTAAAGGTATAGTAATTACAACTCCTTAGATCTTTTCGAACAGGAGGAGCTTAACATGAATTTCACATTTAAATGCTAAGGATTTGCAGCGTATGAAGAGATTTATTTCAGATATGGCATGGGCTACTTCGAAAAATGTAACATTCATTCAAATCGTATCTCCGGCATTGAGGTCAAGAATAATGCTAATCCAACCGTTGTACATTGCGAGGTTCATCATGGTCTGACCGGTGGGATCTACATTCATGAGAAAGGTATGTTTCATCATATTCGAACTCATGTGGTGCCTCTGGGACAGCCCGGAACCAACCCATTTTTTTTGGCATGAGTCATTTCGTTAAAAAGAAGTTACTGAAGGTTAATTTGTTTACCATAAGTTTTCTTTAAAGAATTTATTTCGAGGAGTAAATGTTCGTGTTGGAACATCTTTTTTATTGCCTTCATTCAACTAATTCTGCCGTTATTCGTTTTTGCATTTCAATCGTGCTGCAATCTATCAAGTTGCTATCCATGTAAGAAGATAGGCTGGATAGACTACATTACCATATAGATTGTGAGGGGTGCTTGAAAGGCTGAAATTGGAACATGGGTGTTGTATCTGACTTTAGCGTTAAGCGAATAAGCTGACTGGATATGGCTGGTATGGTATATAACAACTGGACTGAGTCCCTTCACACACAATGGTTTCGAAAGTAGTGTAGTGCTGATGTGTGACATTTACTTGTTTGCGGTTTCAAGGGTGAGAGAAACCGTGATACACCAGTCAAGTTGAAATTCTGTTTGTAATCCGCATTAGTTTGCCACGATTTACAATTTTAATCGCTTCCAGGACGCGGAAGGTTCATGGAGAATCGTATATATTCAAATGCTTTCGCTGGCATCTGGATCACGGGCAGTTCGGATCCGACTATTCGAAAAAACGAAATTTATGCTGGGCAACAAGGAGGCGTCTATATTTTCGGTGACGGTAGGTCTAATTAGTCATATGTTAGTTTACGGAAGGTTCGCTTCTATACTTATGAGATGCTTTTGTAGGCCGGGGTCTTATTGAACACAACAACATCTATGGGAATGCACTAGCAGGTATCCAAATACGAACATGCAGTGATCCGATTGTGCGACTAAATAAAATACATGATGGATTGCACGGTGGAATTTATGTGGTATGAATTGCTTCTTTTTTGCTGCAGAAGTGTCTTACTCCGATTATCGATTTTCTTGATATTCGATTGAACTTCACTTTGGTTAAGTCAATCCATCGTTGAAACTCTTGCAGCACGAGAAGGGAAAGGGTCTCATTGAAGAGAATGAGGTTTATGGTAACACCCTTGCTGGTATCTGGGTTACGACAGGTTCTTCCCCTATTTTGAGAAAGAACAGAATCCATTCTGGAAAACAGGTATGGCAGCGATTGCTCTACTTTACTGACTGCTCCGTGATGAAAAACTGATGTTAAGGTCGGCGTTTACTTCTACGACAATGGGCACGGTCTTTTGGAGGAGAACGACATATTTAATCATCTTTATTCCGGTGTTCAAATTCGGTGAGTTATTCGGCTGATTTTTCAATGGCAGTTTTTAAATTCGGTGTTTTCAGAACCGGTTCAAATCCAAAGATTACGAGAAACCGTATTTGGGGTGGTCAAAATGGTGGTGTATTGGTTTACAACGGCGGTTTGGGGATGTTGGAAGGTATGCGTGGAGCAGTCATCTTTTTGTTCTTAAAATATTCAATCTCTCAGATAAAATTTAGTGCAAGAATAAGCACCTCAAACTGCAATCAATTTTCTTCAGATAACGAAATTTTCGATAATGCTATGGCTGGCGTTTGGATCAAAACAGACAGTCATCCCACACTTCGAAGGAACAAAATTTACGATGGGCGCGATGGCGGAGTTTGCATTTTCAACAATGGAAGAGGCGAGTTAGATCTCTCTTATCAATGAAATACCATTCCTTCAACAAGTATTTCTTGATATTCCTGTTTACTGATTTTCAATCGATACAATTTAGGTTTGCTTGAAGACAACGATATTTATCGCAATGCGCAAGCAGGAGTGTTGATATCAACTGAATCGAATCCAACGCTTCGTCGAAATCGCATTTTCGAGGGTAAAGCTGCTGGAGTAGAAATTACAAATGGCGCATCAGCAACTTTGGAGGCGAATCAACTTTTCCACAACAAATTTGGAGGTACTTGCTGTTACCCCTTTTGTTGTAGAATTGTTCTGAAGGTCTGATTTTTGCGACTATACACCTTCTCTTCTAGGGCTCTGCCTTGCTACTGATGTGAAACCCGTGTTACGCGACAACAAAATCTACGACAATCATAACGCGGTAGAGCGAGCCGTCGGACGAGGCCAGTGTCTATTCAAGATTAGCAGCTGTACGTCGTTCCCGATGCACGATTTCTACCGGTAAGCTCTTGTTCCTAGTTCTAAAGAGGTACTATCTCTCTTCAAACTATCATGTCCTTATTACAGATGTGTCAGCTGCAATACCACTGATCGAAATGCGATCTGTATCAACTGTATCAAAAATTGTCATCGTGGGCATACCGTTGAATTCGTTCGTCATGATCGGTAGGTCGATGTACAAGTTTATTCTTACATAGTTATATTATACGATTCTCTGCTATGCCTAATTCTTGAAGAGGGCTCGAAACCCTATCGCATTGGGACGTGCGTGAAATGGTTATGCAAAGAAGTGGTTTGCAAACGTTTAATTGTAATTGATCGACGCAACTGAGTGGTGAGATTTATGCAGGATGATGAGTCCGTGGCGAAAAAGCCGAGTCTACCTGCGTGAATCATGAAGTGTTACATGGATATGGCTTTATGTCTCCCTTCCTCACAAATTAAACTAGTTTTTTTATAGTGTTGTATGAGGGTACGACGATAAGAGGGTGTGTGCGATAATCTATAATCCTGCGCCGGATCAACACATAAGTTGAGAAAAAAATACTGCTCAAGCTCGTTACAGGAAGTAGATCACGAATTCTCACGTAGTAACCGATGATTTCGATCTATCAGTACCGATTGAAACTTGCGATCTTGCGCGTGTCTTTGAGATGAGCGGGGCACTACACCATCGAAAGAATAGCCGCAGAGGTGGAAAGTCGTTGGAACCTAAGCCAAATTCGAATTATTAGTCAGTGCAATAGCAACACTAATAAGGCTAATTGAACGAAATGGCTGCAAATCTCTTCATTATTAATGTAAAGATTGGTAAAACCGTAGTGGTAGTGTCGTAACGGAGAACGTAAGCATTAAACAACTTCATCACGACATTCAAGTGAAAAATCGCTTTTTTAAAGCTTATTTCTTTGTCTTGTTCTATCATCTTATTCGTCGTTCACGTATAAGATGACACAACTACGTTTGAGTTACCAGAGCTCAATCAACTGGTCGTCTTTGCAGATTCTTCTGTGATTGTGGAGCTGGCACGTTGGAACACCAGTGTCGTCTGCAAACAGAAGTGCGGGACAACGACACCGTTTACGATTCAGCAACGCCCACTGGCTCGGACACGCCGAATATGTTGTGATCAAGGTAATGTTCAGTGTGAATCGCTGTCATTGGTGAGCCCTGCATCATCACTGCCCAGAACGTCGTCTTTCGTTGTTACGATCTCTTCGAATTGTATCTATGCCTGATATTCTTCGTCATTCGTGACGAGCAAAACAAGGGGATATATACTACTCAGTTCACTATCCATGTATGTCGCGCATAATATTGATTCTCCATATCTGTGATAGACGCCGCCGTTCGAGTTGAGCCCAAATGCCTACTTGATAAGTCTTTTCTTTCCTCAGATGTGATTAACACGTGTGCGTTTCTGTAAACCAACTGCTATCCCCCTTCATTCATCATTTTCTTCGCTGTCCCTTTTTATTTCAGCAGCCATCTCGGTGGATATTTAGAGTACCTAGCATCGGCATTACATGTCATAGCTACGTACATACTTATACTTTAAAGTTTATTGACTTTACACAGGTTCTACCCCATCTTTCGATCGATGAAGCGTTGTGTTCTTTACTAGTACTCAGATTCTAATGCTACTAGCTCTTTCATTATTTTCTCATTCTTAATGGTAACTCATCCATGTTGTTTGAGTTTTGTGTTATGTGTGTTGAATAACGGAAAACAACGTTCATGTTCGATTAGTTGAGTATGTTAGGACGATATTATTTGTACCCTAGGTGTTTTTATTTGTTAAAGCACGCTTTCATTTGACGAACATCGTCAAACGTTCTTATTTTGCTTTTGCTCGTTTATTTTTTTGTGTTTCGTTTCGTTTTGTTCTTTGAAATTTTGATAGCTTAGTTTGCTGCATTTTCCTCTTTTCGGATAGGCCCGCGTCTCATGGATATTTTAAAGCTGATATTGTCTTGTTGCCTCGCACCTCTCTTCAGATATGAGTCCGCTGCCTTTTTTCCTTGTATTTCATCCGTTTTTTTTTCGTGTTACCATCATTTGCTGTAAGTACACGTAGTTTTTATAGTGGATCGATCTTTTTAGTCTCAAAATGTGCATCGCTATATGTGATTTCTCCTTTCTTTTCCAAAGTTGATCGTTGCGAAGAACAACGTTCTGGATTTTCTTTGGGGAAAATTGAAGATGTTATTGAAATGCGTAATAAATCTGAGATATACTTTTATTTTGTTTGCCACTTTGTTTACCGGTCTAGTGCTGATTCATGCAGGCAGATCGTTGATTGGTGGGGATATCAATTGTTCCGAATTTTCCTCTTTTTGACGATACTTCCGTCCTAAAAAACGATCTTATTCTTTGAGAGTTTTACTTGAGAGTGAAAAAAAGTTGGCGTAAGATTCGAACCTCCTAGTAGCCTTTGTTCACGTTTAGGCATATGTTCAATGAGATGTTTTCCCTTGGTTTCGGGGAGTAGACATTCGAATGCGAGTGCATCAATCAAACAGAAAACGCTCATAATGCAGTACGGTAGTGCAATCCATAGATCCATCTGAAATCACAGTGTCCAGGTGGATTTTCTGTAGTGGTTAGTTTAGGTTCCGTTGTTAATGTTGTCGCTGTTTCCTGAGTTGGAGCAATCTTTACTGGCTCAGCCTTGTCGGTCGTACTGTCAAAGTGGAATTTACCCTGTTTTATTACTAGTTTTTGCAAGCTTACTAGTTTCGGTTAAGTTTTGCAACATAGATGTAGAACCTTACATACTTTCTACTTTTTTCAGTTTTGTAAGATCTGGGGCTGGAAGCATCCAGTTTTTGTAGGCGGCTGGGGCTACACCTATCTCGTCTCACTAACTAGTCAACGTTACTATCTAATCATCGTCTTGGATTTGAATGTGTGGCCAGTTTGTGTCTGGACTGGCAACATTTTTTCGGCGAAGGCTTTGATCGCAGACCGACGTTGGCTTGAAGAAATAGGAATGAGCACAGATTTCTGTCTAATTGAAGTAATGACAAGAAAATAACATTGACATTCACAGTTATATGAAAAATATGTGCTTTTTCTATCAGGAGCTCATGCTTTCAAAGCCCAAATATGATATTAAAAGAGGTTTGTTCCTAGCTTGAGTTCTTTAGTTCTGAAGTCCTGAGAAGTACAGAGTTACGCAGGGCCCCCAACACAGCGGATTCTCATGAGAAGACACTGCTGTTCAATGAGACTCCTACTTATCTCGAGGTCAATGCCAATAGTTGCAAAGGCACTTGCGCTGATGGTGACTGCAATGCCGATAATTACTAATCGCTGTTATGAAGCCGGTCTTCACCATTCTCTGAGGAAATAGACAGATTGGTTTTGAAACTTTAACAGATCTGCTTTTCGCCTTATTAGAGCTTTTAAACAAATGCCTGAAAGGTCAATGCCCTCTCCATCTGGACTCCTGCTCTTGGAAATTTTGTATGAAGCAATGTGGTCCTTTTGTGCCATCGATAGTAACCCCTTAGTGGAATGCCGCAAGGAAGGCAGGGGTCTTCAGGAAGTTACCAAACAGTTTCTGAGTGGGATCCGATTTCGCTGGAGAAACTGCTGAGGTGTAGAATCGTTTCCTGAGAATCGGTGCTGCTTCCTGGGTTGCTTGTTTATTACGGACAATAAGTCGCATGCTTTTTCTCCCTTTATCTTTTTTTTATTGCCATGGAAGCAATAGATCTGTTTTTTGATGACAAAGCCACTCTCATCGCTATGGCTTTTGTTTCTATTGGTTGTTCCTGTAACATCTTACATCAGACCCAAATGACGCAACATGACCGCGCGACAAGATCTCCGATGATGAGGTTGGGTCGGTATAGTACGGTTACATGAGGGGTAGGGCTGAGACAATTCGGGAAGAGATCCTAAAGGAGGACAATGGTGGGCTGAGAATTCTTGTCATAAGTCTTCAAGGGCTGAGATTTCAAAAAAAGCAAAGTTCCGGGCGCTGGTGAGAGGTGAGAGGTTGCAGGGAGAATCTCCGTGGCGCTTCTAAAGCTGCCGGAAAAGAAATCCCTTCTTATTGAATACTTTGTGAGAAATTTCTGAGAGAAAGTTGACCCCAAATGCTTTCATGCGGCCTATTTGGTCTTCCTTGAAACGAAGAAATCTATCTGCTGCCGTCTTTTATGTGGCGTGGAGGATGACCCGGATGTGGTTCCTATGATTGCATTGCAAATAAGATTGAACTTTGTCTAGGTTCCGAGGTCATTCTCCTCGTTAGCGCTCATTTTTTCGAAAGAAAAGCACCGCAAATTATATTTCTGGGTACCAGCGATAGTTTAGACACACGTATGTATCACATTTATTGTAATATACATACTTGCGAAGAGTGGTTGTGGTCTAGCGGCAAGTGGCGCACTATCCCACACGCATGGTCACGGGTTCGTATCCCGGACCGATATCCGCCCAGGCCAACCAAGCCTTCCATTTCCCTAGGGGTCGGTTAATTGGTATCTGACTCGTCTGAGAGGATAAGATCACTGACTAATGCATCGGCTGGCCACAGCAATTCATTGTATAGGCCACAACCGCATTCATTACGCCTCTAGATTCTGAATGGGAGTCGATTGCGGGAGCGCATCCCTCACACGGAATTGATTGACGCCAAAAAACTTTATCCTCCCGTACTGGCAAAAAAGTTCTCATGCCGGGCTCGAATTCATTGCTTTAGGGGCTAGGGCTTTACTGCTTCATGGGAAGAAAACAGTAATTCACAGCATTGGCATCTTTCATAGTCCACGACCGGTCGCGGACCCATCTCACGAGCGACCGGCGACCGGTCGCGCGACCGATCGCGCGACTGGTCGCCAGTCGCTAGCGACTGGTCGCTCGACTGGTCACTTGACTGATCGCGCCACTGGTCGCTCGATCGGTCGAGGAGGCCGCGCTAGTTATGGGTGCCGCCGTGGACGGTCCCGCGCGATCAGTCAAGTGACCAGTCGAGCGACCAGTCGCTAGCGACTGGCGACCAGTCGCGCGACCGGTCGCGCGACCCGTCGCCGGTCGCTCGTGAGATGGGTCCGCGACCAGTCGCGCGACTGGTCGCCAGTCGCTAGCGACCGGTCGCGCGATCGATCGCGCGACTGGTCGCGCGACCGGTCGTGGACTATGAAAGATGCCATTGTTTACCGGTCTCTCCAGGGGGTCAAAGGTCATTGTGTAGAGGTTCCAACATCGTCAAATAGCTGTGTGGATAAGAATGGGGTGATATGCAAGTGGCATTGCTTTCTACAGAGGTTAGTGAGACTCAGTCACTTTTTGGACTTTGTTTAATTGGGAAATTGAAACAACTATCCGGAGCGCTCAGTCAGTTCGGCAATTCAGGTCGTGAAGAGAATAGATTTTGACATTCACCCGAAAGTATGTCAAAGGAGATAGAATTAGTTTCTTTTCTCGACAAGAAGTAGGTAACTCTTCGCAATTATTCGAAATGCTGTTCACCAGTATTTAGCGAGCCGATCGACGATGTTCTCTGCTGTCGCTTCTCATTTTTCAACGCTAATGCCTCACCGAATAGAAGACGAATGGCGAAAGGACGACACCAACTCTGTTCCAGAGCTGAAGGAATGAGTAGCCCAGGGTACGGACGGGAGTCGGGAACAGCTCATTACCAACGATTCCCGAGGAAATGTAGATCTAAAAAAATGTTTGATCTTTTGTGAATTGCTGAATTCCTGAAAAAATCGATTAAAAGAAAAACTTGTGCCGTATATTTCACTTAGAGCTCTGGTAATTTGTAGCTCAGGTGCGCGCTATATCTTCTAACGGGAATGAGTCTTTGTTAACAAAACCCTTCTTTTCTCCTAGATTACTTACTTTTTGGTAAATTTATATAGTTCACAAACGTGGGCATCACAGAACCTCTACAAATTCTGTATGTGCAGTACCCACATATTCTGAAGTCAGTATGAAAGTACGACTCATTAACATGGAAGAATCCCTTCCGGAGGTGGTGCAGTGGCAAGTGGCGCACTTCACACACGCATGGTCATGGGTTGGAATCCCGGGTCGATATCCGCCTAGGCCAACCCAGGCGGGGTCGGTTAATTGGTACCAAACTCGCATGGGTGATAAAAGTTCTGAATTGTACATCGGCTGGGCACTGCAAGTCATTGTATAGGCTATATACACATTCATAACGCCACCGCGATTCCAAATTGAACTCGAACGCAGGGCGCATCTCTCAGACGGGACTGATCAACGCCAGAAGATCATCCTTTGAGACATTAATTCATTTAGTGGGTTTGGCGTTATTACTGGACCACACCCATATGGTGTCAATTAGCTCGCTACCACACACGTTGTTCGAGAATCAAATTCTGGTCCGATACTAGCCTAGGCGAAGCAGACCCTTAATTTATCAGATCCAGAAGAGAAGGGGTGGGTGTGCACCAAATGCAGACTTATTGATAGAGCCGAATAGCTTTAGCCTTCTACTTTTATCGTCTACTACTAATCGTGTTATTTTATAAGCAAAAGTCCTGAACAGAATGGAAACGGTAGCGAATGTTGATGGTACCTGACCTGTGACGTCATTGAACTTGCTAAGAGTATGAAAACCCGAATTTCTTCTTTGAGAGCATGATTGAGATCTAAACGAGAAATGGACAAAGTGCGCAGCATCGTATCCATCGAACTCATTCACATAAATCTTGGGCTTTCTCAAGGCCATAGACGGCCCTGTCACGTGCTTGTTAAAATCGATCTGAATTTTGATTTCAAAACGTAAACTGGATTAGCTGTTTAAATCTCTAGGATCTTAAGAAGCTAGCCTTTTTTTCACTTCCAAATAAATAGGCTACGAAGGGGAATGGTCAGTGGTCAGCGATACTTCGATTTTTGGTTAAAGTTTTTTCTGATTAAGTTATGAATTGACCACCACGTCAGTTCGTATTGAAGTAAGCATACTCAGGGGTCATTCCCTACAAATATGATCATTAGCCACTGATCATTAGTCTCATCCCCCTAATACGTTTATACTCCAGAAAGAAGGAAGAGACGTACCCAGTGAATAAGCAATGATGACAAGCGCCAAGCATATGACGATGATCACCAAGCCGGAAGTGTGCACGAACTTTCGGCCGATACGTCGCCATTTCAAATCGGCATACCCTAGCGTCAAATTGCATGCATACCTAAAGAATGAAACAGCACCATAAACAAGTAGCTGATGGTAAACAAGTCGTTGAGGGGAATTCTCAGATGACAGGGACCCAAAACCGTCAGCTAATTGAGCTCTAACTAGAAGTAGCAGCGATTGTGGATGGAACAAGTAGACGTTTCGAGCCTTCCTTACCACATTATAGCATTAAACGACCACATCCCGCTTTTGGGCGGCGTTATTCCTCAACCAATGTGAACGGTAGGTGGTATTCAGTCTTTGTTGTGCTTATAATAAAGACAGGAAAATATTCTTTTCCTTAGTTTAAAGTGGTGTAGTGCCAAGTGGTGCAATTCACACACGCATGGTCACGGGTTCGAATCCCGAATTGCTATCTGCCTATTCCAATCTAGCCTTCCATCCCTCTGGGGTCCGCTAATTGGTACCAGACTCGTCTGGGCGGATAAAAGCACTGACTTTTTAATCGGCTGCCCACCGCAAGTCATTGTATAGGCCACATGGGCATCCAATACACCACTACGATTCTGAATGCGAGTCGAATGCATTGGCGCATTTCTTAGAGGGATTGTTTAATTCTCCAAGTCTTCACCCTTTATCCTTTGATTCTTACTGCCAATCTTGGTTTTAGCCCTTGTGTACCATGCGGGTAAAAATTGCACTTGAATCCGCTGAAATCATTAGTTCTTGCAGGTGTTTGCAGCCTTTTACCACTGATCCGGGATCGGATATCGAATTTTTTGTAGTGTTCGCACTGTCTCAGGCGCTTCTGTTGAGAATGAGACCATTTCGTGTTTGCTTGACATTTTATCAGTCTATGTGGTGACAACTGTGAGTGTCCACCTACACCATCTCGAATCTCACTTTGGTGAAAGCCGGTCCAACAGCTGTTGCCTGGTCGAGAGAACAGTCACCCATTCATATGAAGCATACGTGATGTCTGACACTGACCACTCTCGTATTGTTTATTGCTTATTGTTTAGTACGTCATTCGACATGCCGTCAAAAACATAAACATGATGCGTACAGACAAAAACTCAAACTGAAGAACTAATTATCATAACAAGTCAAAAATGAGGATATCTATAAAGGATACCTAACCACCATCTAGTCATTCTGGTATACCTAGAACTGAGCATTACGAACTAGCAACAATGGTTTAGAAAGCTTGAGTGTAGCGCAAGACGAGAGCTGGAGAACTGACATACGTATGTGACTGAGGAATCGCTAGGAACTGGGATGTCGCCTTGCAGATACGAAACGGAGGTTCAACATGGGAACGCGGTCCCTACATACATAAATCTAGCCTGTAGTGATTCAACGCATCCCGATGACTACCCATCTGTCTTACCTTGCCCATGGTCCTTTTTCAAATCATCGTATGCAGCTTCAAGATTTGTGTATTCAAGATTGTGCCGTGGAGTAAACTATATTGACTGTAGACTTCTACGTCCATCTCATTTTGTTCCAGAGGAAAGTCACTTTAGCTGCAGGGTCCCTGTGCAGAATTTACGTTCATGTCTTGCAAATAACTTGCGTCTCAAAGGATGGAAGGAATGCTGTAATGGGACAGAGATTAGAGTGGTTAGCTTGAGGAACTGTTTGCTCCATACAGAGACTCTTTACGAATGTACAGGTTCTTTATAAATCTTCACCCTGATTTCAAGGATAGAATAGATTGTTTTTTGAAGTTGTAAAGCTTATCATAGAGAGATAAAGATCCACCAGTGAATTCATGACGGTTTTGCGCAGTAGTGTCTCACTTCATCTTTTCATTCAGGCAGTATATGAGCTGGACCGTTAAGAATGACTTTTCCCTAGGAGAATTCTCAAGGTGTTGATCGAGCAGCAGGAGGCAATTTATCTATTACTTGGCAGCGAATGTTTGGGACCCGAAGAGGACACGTGGTGTCTATTTGATTAGGTTATATACAGAAACATTGTTGCTAGATTTTGGGGAATTGGTTCACATACAGACCAGCATCTGATTTGGAGGGAACTGTTCTAGCCATTTGAACCGCAATCGCAAGATCGCCAGCAATGCAGAACAAAAAAGCTTTGCAAGAGCTTCAAGTGCCAAAGAGCACATCGCATGGAGTGGTTCGCAAATATCTTCAATTGTACGCATAGAAAGTCGAAATCCCTCAGACATTACAAATAGATGATCAATTATAGAGTAATGAAATGGTATGAAGGCAACTCTCTGAGCTGTATTGAATCTTCACATATGGTTTTAGAATCTGAGGATCAAATTGTGGACCGATACTCGCTCAGTTCGAACACGCCTTCTATCCCTCCGAGGTCGGCTAATTAACTACAGACTCGTCCGTTATATAAAAGCACCAACTTAAACGTTAGCTGACAAGCGCAAGTCATTGTATTAGCCACATACGAATTCAAATAGTCACTATAATTTTGAATGGGTTTGAACGAGCGCATCCCAGGAAGGGATCGATAACGAGTTTTACAATAGTCCAGATTGCTCCAAGGATTTTTCGGTAGCTTTCACAGAAACTTATATACAAGGACACTACTGACTTGTATGCTCATAATATATAGAGATTTCATGATACTGCAGTTGGTTGACCTCCACCTTTTGATGTCGAGGTGTGAAGCGTTAGAATGAGGCACTATAGGGTTTAGTGCTCATAGGGCAAGCATCTGGCTCTGGAGCTTGCCCTATGAGCACTGAACCTCATAGGGCAAGCTTCAGAGCCAGATGCTTGAAACGGCTTAAGTTTCAGCAGGAGTGGCTGGATTCGAACTCATGAAGAAGTACATACAATCCTGATGTGGGTAGACAGCTCATTTCGTTCTTGAATAAGGGAGAAAGAGGTAGTTAGATGTGTTATGTGATGAGTGTGTCCCTATCCAGAAAACCCACGAGAGCTTTAGGAAATCCTGGAGAAATCTGGGCCATTAAAGATTTTTTGGCAGCTGCACTCTGCATAATCTGAAAGAGTTACAGTGGTTAGTTACTAGAGTAAACACCGACACTTTGGGAGTCTTCAGGATCGAAACGAGAGGAATCAGTCTGCATTTCACGATTTGCATCAACCACTTGAATTCGGCTAGCCAGATCTTTGCTCTATTTCCAGTCAGTACTACTACAACTTTTATCAGCTGATGGGCAGTACTCGACGCGAGGCCTCGTACGTGCGCACTTGTGATTCTCTGTGATTGTTCTTTGATTGCCTCCCAATCGGAACATGACAGCTCACGTCTGTGGCCAATGCAGGAATGATTCCTATCTGGTTGTCGGAGAGTCGAGTTATCAAGCCGAGTAGCATTTTTTGTATAACATGGTCACGAGAAGTCTAAGCGCTGCGATTAAAAACGTTGTGCACTCATTGCTTGAAGCTAAGAAACCGGGCATTTCATATCAGGGGGCCCCGCTAAACATTACTTCAATCAGAAAATTTAACCTCATTAAACCAGTGTAGACTGAATTCAGGTAGATTGATCCACTCAACTTCTCCATGTTGAACAAAATTCCATAGTTCACGATGGAAGTGGAGAAACTGCAAAGGACCAGTCAAGCATAGCAATCATGAATGGTGAATTTGAGGCAAACATAGAAGAGCTTGGGCCCTTTCAACTATAGGATATGCTTCTATCGACTAATCATGGACTATGATATTTTAAAGGCTCGAATCTAATTCGAATCGCAGTAAAAGCGTCAGTTGTTGATCTGATGTTCAAGTGCAGTATCTGGCCCCGACAAAATGGAAGGTTCCCTTCCATGGGACGAGGTTTGCAGTTCGGACACAAGGGACAACGGCCTTCTTGCTATTGCAATTCTCTTTTCTCATAGGGTGAGACACCCTATTCAACCAATTAAAAAGGGAAAGAGGGCTTCAGGAATAAAATTTTTGACGTACGGGTTTCTATGTGAGAACCAATTGGGGGAATTTTCAGCCAACTAACAAAACTACAAGTAGCCATAACGGGAGGAGTCGGAGTTTGTTCGAATAAACCTCGGTAAGGGATGCGTAATGTCGTACTATGTATGTGAGCAGTCTCAACACCATCCCAAAACAATCAACATCAATGACTTATCATGCTTCTTGAGGGGAAGCCTCAGAAAGGAAAAATAAACTTACTAGCTAAACGCGAGTACAATAGTGGTGATAGCGAGTTTCGGGGAGTAGAACAGATGACAGAATGAATAGCGACGCTTTTGAGAGTCGGCTCGAAGCATCAACTGGAATAAAGAGCGTAGACGAAGAGGCGGAATGAACTCTAAGCCATCCTACTTTCACGACTGATTTCATCAAACGACCTCGCCCAATTAAGAACTTTAGATTTGGAACTCAGCTGATTAGCAGTTCCGCAAATTCAGTGCGTTTCAAAAGTATGTGCACACCCAACACTTTGTTTTTTTGGGAATACCATTGCCTTCTGTAACCTGTGACCCTCACCATTCAATTCCTTGTGTAGGATAACCTACAAACACTTCCTCTGAGAAAACAACGTATTTGTTTACACAATTTTTTATTAAAGAAAAAATTTTTCTTCGTTTCAAAAGTATGTGCACACTTAGCAAAAAATAAAAATATAACCGAGATCAGAAACCAATAAGGCCTCCTAAATTCCTGTAGAGGTTATCGACTACAAGGAATCGTTAGAGAATGGTTTCTTACGGTAGGTTCTTTAGTTACCTTTGAAATGAAAAATTTTGAGTGTGCACATGATTTTGGAACGGCAAAATGCCCTGCCTAAGTAGGTTCCGAAATTTTCATTACGCAGACCCACTTGCTCAACCATTTTAAGACATAAGTTTTCCAAAAAAGGCAGTGATTTTAATAACTTCAAAATTGCTACGTCAATTTTCTTAGGTTCGAAGCCCTTATTTTTTGATGAGGGAGCGAATGGCTGAAACGCTGCGCGTAGCATGTTCGTCTCAATCTTAGGAAAGGAATAACTCCAAACGCGCATTCAGGCAATTCAGAGCCTTCCCACCATTCTTTTCTACTACGAACGCTGCTTTCAAGTTTGCCTAACCTCGTATTCATTTCTGACGGCTTTGTGCAAGGTTTCGTTATGAGTTTCTTCCTTGGAGCTACCAAACTCGCGCCGCATAATCTCCTGCGCTTCGGCGATTTTCCCGCAATGGATCAACCATCGCGGAGACTCGTGAATGCATAGACTGGAAATTCACTTTTATCAGAAATCCATAGGAATTCCGTGCAATTCCAACTGTCGTTTCGACCGACTCCGACCTACTCACAAACAAAACAGGAGGCCAGGAACACAAACGATGGCGTTGAGTAAAGCTAACGAGCGCCAATCACCGGTCGCCCAAGCCATAGCCGCCAGAGGTAACATATTGGGTGACCAGGTGATTGCCATGTTGATCCACATCCGATGTTTCTTGGGGATATTCTCCATGATGAAAACGTTCAAAACCCTGTATGGATCGGAATAACACAGAAGAAAGGAAGCTTTTCAGGAGACTCACGAAATGCTTCCACCGGTGAAGAACCCGACAGCAGTGCGACTCACAGTGAAAAGGGTAAGGTCGTAGGATTTTGCTACCAAAATCCAACCGATAGCCATCCCTGCCATAGTCACTAGCATGCTCTGGAAATTGGCTGCTTGCCATTAACGTCATGTGTGCGCAATCATTTCCTCTCGAGAATTTACCTTCCGTCTACCGAACGAGTCGCTGATTTGACCGAACATTGCTGAACCGATCAGCACGCCAATCATTTGCATCGAAATCGAGTTCTTAATGGTCTTTGCGCTTCCGCAAAAGTAATTCCACTGAAATGTCCAAAGATCTGTCAAAAACTTCGTTCAAAAAATGTTCACATGTGGAAATTTGTGGACCACCACAGTAATGAGTACGGCTGTTACCTCAACGTTCACAGATCGAAATTGATACCGAAGTGATGGAGAGGTGCAATTTCCTGGTCCGATCTCCTCATACAGCGTACATACCTTAAGAATGTTGTGAATTCAAACTGTACAAGGCACTGTAGAGGCTTTGAACAGACTTCCTTCTCTTCAAGACTGCTGTCGAATACGACATTCCTTTCGCAAGAGGCCAAAGATGGCGATGCTCCTGAATAGGAACGTCCAAGACATCGGGAATTTTCTTTCGATTCAGTACATTTTTGTAAAAATTTCCCGAATTAAAAGGTTTCTGATTGAAGGTTCTAGCAACTTCATAGACGCAGAATCATATCTAGTTGTGAAGTTCTCTCTCGGACCGCATTTAAGGTTGAGGAGTTAGGTCACAAAGACGTAGGATGTAAACGGCAATTTCTAGCGGGTGATGATGGATTGGCCTTTCGGGCTTGTACCTGATAGCTTTCTTAATCACTTCTACACTAAATGAAGTTAGAAAAACCGAAGCCGTTGTCTGCCCCATTTACTCTGAGAAAAGATGCGAAGATTCCACGCTGGGAAACCGACTTCAAGGTTAAAGCCAGGTAAGGCTGTTTGGTATGCCCATTTCCTTTTTTGACATTTTGAAGTTAGCTACCCGAAAGATTCCAGTAATGGACAAAATAATCAAGGCTGCCTATTTATGAAATAATCCCCTGGTACGTAGTTTCTAAGAGGACCGATACCACAGGCACCATATAGGATCTTCATTGGACAGCTTGATTGGGACCAGATCCCATGGGAGTTAGAAAAAAAGCACGGTTCTCGCAGCATTGAAGTTTCTGATAGGATGCAAAGATTTCTTACGTAGAGCTGATGTAAATATGTAAATAGGCAACAATTTGGCTATGGTCAAAAAGACGAAACATCGGGAGGCATGGCACCGTTTGCTGTTAGTTGGTTGCATTTCGTAGGTTTTTCTAGAAAAGAGGCCCAGTCATCATATTGGGTCATTCCACTCGAGCCAGTTACTTTCTACATATATTCCAAAGTTAAGTTTCACGGGGAACTTTCCCGAGTGGATATGTTCGAGAGCCACAACGCATGCATTCCAAGGTGAAAACAGGGCTTTGCTTCGCATTCAAAAACACCTGTGCAACCGAAGTAACGCGAGTATAAGGAAATGAAAGATAAAAAGGATAAAGGATAAAGTTTTTGGCGTTAATCAATCCTATCCGAGGGATGCGCCGCGCCCCCGCATTCTACTACCATTCTTTCACCGACCCCGGAGGGATGGAAGGCTTGGTTGGCCCAGGCGTGCATCGATCCGGGGTTCGAACCCCGTGACCGTGCGTGTGATATAGCGCGCCACTTGCCGCTAAACCATCTCCGCCCTGAGAAAATGAAGCAGAAAAAAAAATTTAAAATGGCTTAGCAGAAGGTCAAAACCAAGTATCCATTTTGATTCGTTTCGAAAACAAGTTTTTTGATTGGGTTAAAGATCACTAAAGATTTCATAGCTACCTGAAAATGGAAAAGACAAAAGGAAAAAGCAGGAAGAGTGCCATTAAAATATCAAGTCCTGAATGTCCTGTTATCTGCTTGTGTTCATCTCATGGCTATATAAACATTATGGAATAATTGAAGTTAAAAAGAAAGAGTATATACCTGCATACATCATGTAGAACATAGATGAGACCTGAGGTAGAATCATTAGCTCAGCCAGAATGCAGATGTACACCACATAACGGCCCATCACCACGTAGTCATCTAGGCGTTTAGAACCCTCGGTCATGTCTGGCGCTAAGAAATTTTCAGTTTCCTATACATTTTTTCTTTTTCGACGGATAAAAAGACGGAAGGTCGTCCCACATGCACAAAGAACCAATTGCTCGTAAGTATCGAAAAAGTCAAAGTCTAACAAATTCGTTCAGTCTTGAACGAGTCCTTCTATCAATCCAGTCCATTGAGCCCACCTTCCTGCCCCAGCTCGGTGTCTCTACGATCTCTAAGATTCTAAGTGAACATTCGATCTCCACTCAAAATTGTGGTGACATTTGAATCACCTAACGCTTAAAAAAACTTTGCTACATTACCGAAAACAACAAAAAAAAAAGAAATGAGCGAACAAATAATGGGATAAGTAAATAATTATCAAACTTCTACCCAACAGTGTGATCTTGGTGCTCCCTAGCGCAACACAAAGGGGCCATCCATTAGCACCATCTTTTGGAACGCTCTACTTATTTCGCCTTCGCTCAGGGACCCGTAAAAGGCAAACTTTAAGTAACCAATCTCCGGGAAGCGAAATATGGCTTTTCCCATCGGGTAGAATCTTTGTAAACGTGATAAAAATCCATAAACAAGTAGGGAGAGAATGTCTCTGCTGAACAACATATTTTGTATTGACATGAACAACTCCAATAGCAAACACTAATAGTTTCTGATCATTGGATTGATTTCTGCGGTTCAAAGATGATGCAGCACGAAACTGATTGTGGGTGAAAGAGTCATGTTTATAACGGAGCTGAAAAAGCTGAAAATTATACTGAGAGTGCTGGTGGAATGCCGAGAACGCTGTCAGCTACTCGCCGCTAGCGATTAGGCGACGGAGTCGACCTTGATTCCGAATTACATTTGAATACGATTCCCGTATGAGTGGTATACGAACTGCGATGCGTGCCCAGAGTGAATTTTGAACGCATCACTGCATTCCTTACTTTCCAATTAGTGGTTTCTAGAATGCTTCAGAAAGTTTGCCCCCAATAAACATAAATAAATAAACTAATTTCAAATAAATAATTCCTAAAACATATAACATATGCCTCTTGAAATTGATAGTTTTGCTTCTGCCACGAGGTTGTTAGGTGGGAATCTTTATACTGGCCGAAGTTTCGACGGACTCGTCCTTTTCAAAGGCCTGAAAATGGCTCAAAGCTTTTGATAGCACACTATCCCGTAAAGCGCCTCCTCCGCTCTAGCATCTCTGACCTTCTATCAGGAATGTACAAAAAATGCTCAAAATTGAAAAGATAAGCTCACCTCACTTCCACCGCGAAGTGTAGCGCTACGCTACTCTTCGCGGTGGAAGTGAGGTGAGTGTCTCTTAAAAGGTTTCACCCACTGCCATTATGGCTGTTAGTCAGCATTATAGGAATGCCTCGAGGCTAAGATCTATTCTACGTGTATCATGCTTGGGTGGCGAGCAGCTCATTATCACAGGCATGGTTCGGTTATCAAATCCTGGAGGGATACATGTCTAGGCCGACCAAGAAGTCCAACGCTCTCGATTCTGACCACCTTGACTCCGACGCTCTTGACTTTGATCACTTTTACACTCGCTCAGTAGAATAGAAGCTTCTATTTGAATAGCGACTTACTCCTACAAGTCTTTATACAAGCTATATGTATATGCACTTATTCAAACGTCACTACAATTCTGAATAGGAATAATAAGTGAGGGCACACCATTTCCATAGAAAAGAAATTCGACTGTTGTGGTTTCGACTGTTGGGCTAGCTCCGTTTCCTTGGGAAACTTCAGGTCCAACATTCTCAGAGTGTTAGCAGGAGTTCATTTTAGGGCGCTTATGAAGCATTTCGCAGCGATTTCTCGGGAAGTTCTCTTTGAAGTTTGATGTCACATGAGCAACAGCGCCTGTCGCGACCACAAGCAGTTCCCACCCTACCTTCGTGTTCGAGAGCATATAGGACTGATTGATGATATCGACAGTAACTTCTTCTTGTTCTCCCTAGACCTCGCGCCGTAACAGTGTCCCCCAATATTATTATTTGTCTCCACTTCCTTCTATGTACAGGATCATCTACCGATACGTTAGCTCCGGCGAGATCTTTCCAGGTCTCGTTAACCAACATCTTCTTCGGGGCTCTTCGTGGTCGCTTCACTTGGGTCTCGAACTCCATTGCGTCCCTTATTGGACGGCTTGGTGGTGTTCTCAGTACGTGTCCGGACCATCGTGGATGCTGTGCTCCCATTTTCAAATGAACAGGAGCTGTTTGCATGACCGTTCTGATCTCTTCTTTTGAAATTCGATCCAATCGCGACCAACCGCAAGCCCATCTGAGCATCCTCATTTCTGCGGAATGGAGCTTCCTCTGATGATTCCTACTTGCGGACCAGCACTAGTTGCAGTAGATCACCAAAGACCTCGTGACTGTACACCTTTCTTTTGAGCGTCCTGAAGTACCATGGATCGCAGCGGATACCAATGAACTTCCTCCACTTAATCCAGTTTATTCGGGCTTTTACAGAATGGTCTACGCTACCGTCAGCGGCTAGATCACTCCCCAGGTATCGAAAGTCATGTATTGCTTCGATGACTTCCCCTTAACCGTCTACTCCCTTCGGATTGACTTCATAAACTCTTCGGAGTTGGTGGGGAACTTGGTCTTCACATTTAGGAGAAGCCTGCACTTCCTTGGCACTTTCTGCCATTTATGCAGCCTATCGTAAAGTCCCTCTTTGCTCACCGCTATGAAAGCGATGTCATCAGTGTAGATGATGGTCGTGTTCCATTTATGGGTCCGCTTGTGATTACATCCAGTGTTAGCAGGAACAGGAATGGGTTTGAAGCTGATCCCTGGTGTACTCAAATTGTGACGTCTACTGCTTCGGCCCGTGTGCAGTACGTATTATTGTCGTGGAGCCATCGTACACTTCCTCGACGAGAGAAATCAGGTGCTGTGGAACGTTCTTCATTTTCGGAGCGCTCTCCAGACGGCATAACGCGGAAGCCGATCAAACTTAGTATGGATCGAGAAAAGCTAGTCCCGTAAGCTAGGTAGCAGAGTCTCCGCTTTCCTCAATACTTCTTCTCCTCTTATGTAGCTATGAAGATATCTCTCGCTGTGAACCTTTCTTGCATGAAGCCGAACTGTTCATGTGAAATCTGACCGAGCTCCTCTAATAATGAGTCGACGATCCGCTCATGCAGTTTCATCTCTTGAGCAGTCGGTCTGACACCCGGTAGTTAGAACACTCCATCGCGTCCCCTTCCTGCTTGGATATACGGACGCCAGTGCTGCTCCTCAAGCAGGTCTTGGATTCTTCGTTCAGCGGTCAAAGTGTGCACGAATTAGCTGAACCACCTCATCCTGTGCTCTCCGAGCGCCTTACATGCCTCGATCTCGCACACAGCAGTTGCTTTTGAGAAGCCATCGTCCTCTCTGTTACTCGACGGATCTATCTTCGAATCATTCTTTTCACTTAGGCTTGATCACATTAGGCTTCCTCAGAATTGCACCACCGTCGTCCTTCACAGCCCTCACTACTGCGAAGTCTTGACTAGCAACATGACAGGTTTTGGCCATTTGAAAGACGGACTACTATCTCCCTCACCCTTCGAGCTTCCCGTACAAGGCGCTCATTTCAGTATTTTCGCCTTTGCTAGACATACTCGGATTCTCTTACAACATTTGTAGGCAGCAAAGTTTTGTGAGCGGCTTCCTTCTGCCTCACAACTCGATTGTTTCATTGTTCCAGGACCACGGAACCTTCAAACTAATGCTGATTTGTTGGGCTCAACGACATCTGTTTTCAAAGCCTCTATTTGTGAATTTTGAAAATGAAATACTGGAAAGCTTATGGTCGTCACTTGTGCATGTAATCAGGTAAAAACTGTAAGATTCTTGTCGCACTTTGTGTAACAAGTTGTGATGGCGCAGTACGTCAGCATCGCAAATAAAACTTTTTTGTGGTTTTTTGTAAAAGGAATTAACAGAATTCTTCCGAAAAATAGTAGTCCATCGCACAACAGTGTACACTAGAGGTATTTGTAATGTATAGGCAACTGAAAAGATTTTCGCGAGGACCTGAAAATTCGAACGATCGGTGCAGTCTGAAGAATGTTGTAGCACTTAAAAGCTCGTAAAATTTCAAAGTGGCTGTCAGAATGACGACCATTTTCATAGAACAATCTCCGTTGGCATGTGCTAGATCTTCTAAGAACATTTTTTGGTTTCCTGACGTGGTGGTGTGGTCATGTGAGACGCTTAACGTTAAGTATCATGCAAAAACACATAATTAAGCTGACCATGTTTTTCAGGCAGGTTAAAGTCCAAATTGTAGAGAAGAGGATAAAGGATGTAGTGGCATTGAACGACCCCGTTCTGAGATGGGACGCTGCATTTGACTTCCATTCATTATCGTAGGTGCGCCCGAATGAGTATGCGGTCAGGCCCACGCGATGTTCACAACCGCACTTTTATCCTACCAGACGAGTCTAGTACGAATGAAACGATGACGTAAGGATGGAAAAACTCGTTGGCCTCAACGGGTTTGATCCTCGAACCATGCATGTGATAGTGCATTACTTGGCGCTTCACCAACTCCAGTCTATTCACAATAATAGATCAGAAAATTTGAGACAAAATCTCCGGACCACTTACATGACGTTTTGCTCGTGAGTCACTGAAGACATTCCTAAGCATACACAAACTCTGTATACGTTGCCCTACCCTAATTTTATGGAACAAGTTGTCTCGAAGTCCAATTTAGAATAGATCCTTAAATTTGCAGCACCCCCTGCGGTCGAGCAGGTTGGTATGTTTTCTTAGTCTTTCACTGCTCTGCCCACCCAAGTCAGTGTGGGCCTGAAACAATCGGTGGTAAGGAAGCTTTCGTTGAAAATACCTCCCCAAAATGGTGTGTTTGTATTTATGGATTATGTATTTATGTATTTATTTATTTTTTGTGTTTGTATTTTTTTGTATACAGCATTTTGTTCTCCTGGTAGAAATCAGGTCCAGAAAACCCTCTCGATATTTAAATACTACCGCTTCTGACGATTTTGGTGCTTCGCTTCTTTTTGTCACACTTGGCTTCATTGGCCTGTACTTGTTGGATTCTGAAATGACATCATAAAGCACCGGTCGAGAGCCCAGGAAGAAGAGGTAAGAAGTTTGTTGTCACATGAGTATATTGACAGCACTAGTTCAGCAATAAACATAATAGTTTGATCGTCGTTAGCCCAAAATACGATGTCGTGTAGAAATCGACAGCCGAGTTTGCTGGAATATATTTATACTTTACATTGATATCTGACAACATCATGTATGTAAATGAACATCATCACAGTAATTGAACAAACCAAACTTACAATAATCATACAAGTTGTACAATATAAATGGTAAATGTAGCACATGGCTTAGTGATTACACAGGATGTTCCAAAACTGTGGGCGTCAAGAATAAAAATTTTCTAAGGCAAAATGATTTATTAACTTCAATTTTGTTCACTACTGATCAATTTCATTAGTATGTATCCTTGCATCCGCATAGTCACTGAAGTAAGACTCTTCATATTCATAGAATAGTAAAGACTGATTCAATGCCTTTCCCGATCATTCGCATACCAGAGGCGCGAGGACTTCATGCAATTTTTTGATTTTTCTGTTCTATATGACACCATACATACAGCTAGCTCTCAAACGATACGGAGAAGGAAATCAATCGAATGCTATTCCGCAAGGGGTGGAAAGATCTTTGTTTCTAAGGATAGGACTATTAAAATAGCTTCCGTGAGTCTATCCCGATTCTGAGTGGTACATCCAGAGGATCGCTACAGAACTGGGTTGTATCGAAGTTCCGATGGGACAGATTGTCAATGGAAGCCTTAATTGGCCACCTTTTGCCACTTCATTCACCATTCAAACAGACAGTACAGAAATAAAACATGCAGAAGGTTACTGATTCACTTAAGTAAAGACACGCATCCCTTCACAGTCTTGTCTGACGCGGATTTAATTCTCCACAGACGTAACAATCGCGTTGTGGCGAGAAACATCGGAGCCATTATGTCTCACAGAAACTTGTTATATCAACAATAAAACGATGTTCATCGAAGGAGACACAGGAGAAGGTAAGACACCGTTGATACGTTAATAACGGCGCGAAAAATAACAAAGACGTGAACCTAAAGGGCAGACTGATGGATGTACGAAAACAGGCATCCGACCCCGCTTCCTGAAACCGTACGTAGTCCTTCCAGCAGGACGCTCACGCTAGCTGCCCGACTTCACAAGCACCGTGGAATGGCCATCCTGTTCTCCACATCTTAACCCACTTGACTCAACCGTATGATCACTGATTAGAAAAGACCTGTCACCCTCTACATAGTGGTACCAACAAGAATATCATAACCGCGCTGAGTTTGGATCGACTGCGGCAGGTGAACGTGGGTCTGAAAAGTTCTACGAGATTACAGTCCCCTCATCTGCATTACTGACGAGATATCAGATTCAGTCGTAGACGCTGCCCATCCCCTCTAATACAGTGCGTCAGAAAAAGACTTCTTACTGCAGAATCACGTATATTTTCGAGATCTTCTGCTCTTCACTGGGTGTTGAATTTTTGACATGCATATGAGTACACTGTGAACATAGAATTCAATAGATGATCGAAATGAAATCTAATAATTTTCCGATCTCTGGTAGTTTGCTCACTGCAGCTGATTGACCTGTTTGCAACTTCTTTCTCCATTGGTCCAGAAATGACTATGGATTTTTCAAGTAGAGGTCAATTTGTTGGTAGGGTAAGCCTGGACTGGAACGTTATGTTTAGACCTCGTAAATATCGATGCATTCATTGAACAAGGATTACGTGGTCTATCCACTTTGGAAGACGTTTTGAAATCCGTTCTCAGGAGGTATTGTACTGTATATAATATCTTAGAGGTGAAAGCTCTCGTTGCTGTTGAAATGCTGCACTTATGAAATAATTGCCTGCAATGAACTCTTCGCCACCCGTTGCGGTACCATGGGGTAGTTAGACGTAGTATTTTATCAAACAGAACAAGTTGTAATTCCGCACTTTCCAAGAATCGTTTTTGTTTTCCTGAGCGAATGTCATGCCAATTTTACAGGAGCCAAAGATGGGACCTTAATCAAGCATGGCGTGAGGAAAACGGTTACGTCGGCAAGGCCTCTAAACTCCCTTTAAAAGTCCCATGACCTAGGCAACTTAAGAAAAGAGCGACTTTTAGAGGTATGGAAATTCATTAGGATAGGATAGGGAACGATTTTTAATTTTCATATGCAGTTTTGATCAGGTATTCTGGTGTTTGTCTGGAGTGACGTTATCCCTGGCGTCATCCGCCTACTGAAGTCAAATATGGATGCTTTTTAACTATCATACGTCTCTTAGTACTCATATAACTTGCAACAGTGCGCTTCGACTTTGGTTCATTTTTTTTTCGTTTTCTTCACAACTGACTGGAGATCATCCTATCTTTCGTTTTGTGCCATACTTTACTTTTATTTGACCGCAGTATATTGAATCAATTTGATCAAGGAATTGTAGAAGGTCATCTAAGCGTGCACCGATCAAGTAGATGCAAATAAATAAATCTAATATTTAACCGACACACCTTTTTTCTCGTAGTAAACATATGTGATTTCACTGGTAAGATTTTTGCCATACCCATACAGGATCGATCCTTTCCTGGTTCAAATGCAACCCAGAATAGGAAATTTTTTCCTGAATTTTGATAGTGCGGGATTGACCCTTAATTGTTCATCTTATTTTAACATGTTAGTGAATCCATTAACGACGTTGACAGCTTAGTTGAACGAGCATTTTATGTGACTCGGACCTTGCTAAAGAGTAATAGAAGCCTTTATTTTGATAGGTGATTTACAAATTTGGTATTCAACATTTACCTTTTTCACAAAGTAATAGCAACGTCACTCAGGTAGCCGCGGTGAGCTCAATGCTCAAAATCTGAATGATGTTCCAGAGAGCTGGTTTTGTCTGGTGAATGGTATTCCCCAAAGTAGCATTCCGGCGTATGTACATGGCTGCGAGGGTATCAAATCGCCTTTAAGTGGTAGAAGACATTCATCCCGTATCCTCGCCTTTTCTCCAAACTCTCAGGCTTCACTAAACCTCTCGAAAGCACTGGCGATAAAATCTGCGCTAGAACACTTACGTAGGATTGTTTCCTCATTTCTCGTCTAGTTTTCAGAAACACCGTTTTCGTTTCCGCCTTCCGGGAGACTGTTCACTTACTTCCTTTTGTTCAGTTGTTCTTCTCCACGGACGGATGTTTCCCGATTTCATTCCCTCTTATGCCTAACAAATGGATGGAGATCGCAGAAGCGATAAAAGCACTAAAAAATGATTCATGGTCATGGAATAGTAGGCTCAAGTGTGGTGCCATCGCCCAACTGCCTTTTGCGTCAGCTCCGGTGTTGATCTGTCACTGAAAAAGAATCTGAAAGCTGCATCAGCGGTAACATGAGCTGGGGCTCTGGGCTCGTCTTCCCCATCACTAATCGGGCTATTTTCAGGAAGACAAGCCATAGTATCTACAACAAAATTCTCTGTGGAGCTACCCACGAAAAATCTTCATAACAACTACTTCTTTTAATGGCAGTTCCTCGTGGTTGATTTGAGAGCTAGAGCTTTTCAGATTATGCTTTCTATTTCCGAGGCTGATTCAGCATTCCATGCTAACACCAGCATGTGCCTTCCAAGGCGATTGGCACAAATCTGCTTTCGTCCTTCCAAAAAGGATTGATTAACGCCGAGATACTTAATCGTTTCTTATCCCTTCAAGATCTTGTTTATACCGCTTGCTCCCGTCAATGCTAGTCCTTAAGAGACTGAATGGATTGGTCCAGCCAAACTCTCCATCGAACCATCTTTTTGAGTGAATTCCACTTGAACTTGGGCCAGGAATCCTTCACGCGAAACGCATTGTTCTGAAGTAAGGATTCAGTCGATTCAAAGTGAACTCACAGGTAGGACAACTCTAAGGGTTAGAGGGTCGAAAAAGCGATAATCTCCTTCCTGAGATACCTTCTACGACAGTGAGGGAACAAAGAGAGGTGAAGGAGCCCTTGAAGGCAGATCTGTCTCAGGTTCACGTTTTAGGAGGAGCGTAGCGGTGTCAGCATCTTTACTGAGCTGATCTGCTGACCTGACCTTAAAAATGGTAACCACCTATAATCAGTGATGATTGCGTAGGTTGGTCGGAATGTATTACAAATTTCCTAATATTTTCAAGGTAGTTGAATTATTTGAAATGGTATCCAGCAGAGGCAATAGCACGCAATGTCCCCGTCAGTTTCGTAGCTGCTCTGCAGATTTGTTATGACAGAACCTGGGCTTATCTGGTCGACATTTCAAACGAATCCTCCTCGTAAACACGAAGATGCATGACATGACATATCTCATTGCTCCCTTGTTGTTTGTTCAAATAATCGAGTGGGTCGTCCACACTGATGGAACGGCACAAGGTCCCATACTAGCCTGAGCATTTTCACTAAGGCCTTTGAGCCTTTGCCGAGTGGTCCACAATCAGAAGCTTTGAAATACTTCCAGATCCTCGACGACGACGTTGTCCGAAACGTCCAGAGAATAAAGGGGTTACACTATATCAGGTGTGCACGACAGAGCAGTGAGCATACGTCATGATGTAACCCAGTTTCAGGAAGGCCGCTGAAGCGGAAGTTGTTTCAGTGACTTATACTGAGTTTGAGGTCGAAGTACAAATCTTGGACTGCTACTTGACTGTCGACGAATGCTCGAATCTCGTGCACAATTGAGTCTCAAAGAGGATCTTAGTAACGTGGCATTTGAAGCCTTAGCAACTTCACTTTATCATTTCATCGGGTGAAAAACTTAAGTCAAAAGGCGAAAATCACCCGAACCCAAACAGGTAACTTACCCACTTTTTTGCCTTCACATTTTCCCGCTAAGGAATGCAATGGGCTCTAGCCCTTTGTGGGGACGTGATTAGCTTCATCTCCTCGAGTATCGAAGCGGAACTTTCTTGTGCAGTTGATTTTTTCTACAAAGAGAAGCTCTCCTCCAAGGCTGCTGATGAAAGGGTGGAAAGACGTGCGCGTGAAGCTCATAAGCCCTCAGATAGCCATCTACATCTGGCCTGGCTTCATAATCCTTCATCCGTACTTTTGCTTAATGTGTTGCACTTTGAGAAAGCTTTCAATCACTCCCGAAACAAGCATTTCGTGGGCGCCAGGAATCTTCCGAATCCTCTCCAACCCCCAAAGTTTCGATATAGAACGTGAGTAGTTTGATATACACTGTTGCTGCTTTTCAGGATTGAATTTGCGGGACTTCTAGAGTTACATTCATTCTAATGATTGACAACTGAAGCTTTCTTTTCCCCACGTTACCTCCATGGACTTCAAAGCACCTTTGTCAAAGCTCAATAAGTTCCATTGATTTTGACAAAAAGGGATTTCCTTGGTCACAACAATAATGAGTTCATTTTCAGCCAATTTTCTCCTCATCCCCTTCCTTTGATGACTCTTTCCTTCAAAAATCGCTCAAACCTAGGTCTACGTACCCGTATGTTGGCTGTTTCAGCAGCTCAAATCCTAAATCCTTTGCTATGTAGGCCCTCCGATGGGCAGGGTAAGGTCGAGCGGTATTTTGTTGGAAGATGGCTGTTCGCTTCGCTTGATGCTGCTTGATTCCGATCCCATTCTTTTTCCATGGTATTCGAGCCGTACTACAGGTTCCTTTTCCAACACATCACACTGGCTCACCCACTCGAACATCCCTGAATAATACCGGCACGGGAGCAGAAATCTCAAAAGTCCTTTTACTTCCTGACTTTTTTTCGTATTTTCACATTACATTGAAATTACCGTTGGTTGGACGTTTACTGATGAAAGGTTTGCTGGGGCCGACCTCTCAGTTTTCCACCTCGAGTTACAACCGTTCCTCGGTGAACGGAACATAATAAATACTAAGTCGGTTAGTAAACTTTAATTTCGCTGAAAGGTCTGGCAATGAAATTCAAAGCAATTTGAAATAGCTTTGAAATGAACAGCGGAGAAATCATGAATTCAAGTAGCAAACGATTTCCGTTTATGTAAACCATCAGAAAGCAGACAGCAATGTTCAATCACTCCACCCTTACGTGTTGCTCGAGTTTTCAAGGTAAAAATGATCCAGCATACACTTCGTTCAGGCTCAATTTCTTCGCTCTCATAGTTAGAGTAGGAGACAATGGAAGTTTTGGCCACGAACGGGCGAACACATAAGTTGAGGACCTTTTGGATCACTTATGACATTCAATTTAGGTGAAGCCCTCTTAGCGGCAGCTCGAGCCTCTTTCAGCGGTTTTGAAGCCGCTCCGTTCAGGGCGTTAATTTTGTTGTTTTCGACCGATACGAAAGAGAGTTGTTAGGATGGGTCGAACGCCGGTCTTGTAGCACGTCGTTCGGCCTGCAGCGGTCTGGACAGCAGCTGCTTACCACCAGATGTATATCCAATCCAGTAAAATAATTATGCGGGCAGGTGATTAGGGCGGCGTACACGTGGGGCAGTGGCTAGCCGATGTGTTGGATGAGCTGGGTCCAGTGTGACTAGCCGGCACAGCCATCTGGCCTTGGCCTTACACAACGTGCTGTACGATTCCGACGAGTTCCCTTGCCACCCTGCCCGCCCCATCCCGACATGGGTTATCGATCCGAGGGGGTGAGAGCCCAGAGGGATGGGGCAAGCTGTTGGCAATCGCCTGAGGGAGGAGGATTTTCAGGCCTTGTCAGACACGCAGACTACCATACACACATGCAGCACACATACTTACGCCTCATCGAAGAAAACTAGGGATACCATGCAGCCGAGTTATCGCCGTGCTGTGGCCGTTTGACGACTCGCCTCCGGTTCACTTCGGATTCCGATGACATCATCCCATTTCTGATAGGCTTTCACTTAGACTCCAGCTTTCGTTGCTGAAAGTAAGTTTTGAACTTAAAATTCTATCAATTAGGTAATACTGACAGCCATGACGTCATTAGACAAATCATGATGCTCTTTTTAATTCCTTTTTTGCTTCCTTTCAAGATAAATTCCTCTCTGATTAGGGGTCCTTTCACTCGAAGCGGTCCCTATTTCATCCCTTCTGCTTTTCCGTTGCGTTCTGTTCCTCCAGTCGCTATTGTTAAATAAACAACTCGCTTTTCGACTCTTTTTGGATACTGTATACTACTGTAGCCTTTAAATGGTTCCGTTGCTATTCCTACCGTAACTCGACAGTATTTTCTGAAAGTCATTCCCGAACAGCCCTGGCAGACTTTCTTTCAAAGAGCTAACGGATTTCTACTCAATCACTTGGATAATCAATTTATCGATTTATAGACCAATCAATTTATTGGTTTTTTTGAGCCGCCTATTCGCATCATCATTTCATAGAATCACAAAAAATTTGTTCAGAAATGGGCGAACACTATGTGGGTAGCCAAGCCAAGGGCTATAATCAACCCTATGGCTATCCAATGAATTGTAACATGTCACGGGTGTTCATGGAAATGACCGAAGAGGATCGAAAATGTTTAGAAGAACGAAAGTATTGGTGTTTTATGCTTAGCAGGTAAGATATTGGTTTTGCTAATCATCTTGAAAATCTTCAATTGAGGGTATTCATTAGCCGAAAGACAAAATACTCGTTTTTCAAGACATTTTTTTTGCTTTTTAATCTCTTTAATTCCTTATTGTACATGGGATTATCGTTGGAACAAATAAAACCAGCGAAATATTCCATGGGACACTTGCTGGAGGTGTCTCGTCTCAGGTTTCACCTGGTGTGTGACATTTGAGATCACGCCATTTCCATTGAATTTTGTCGTTTTGCAAAGAGATTTGAATTGAAAAAAAGTAAGCAACGTCGTCGAATCCCTTTCAATTCGTATTCTTGAAAGCTCTTTCTCTACCAGGGCGAGAATCGATTGAGCCAGATCCATTTCTTTTTTTTCATTGGTTTTCAAATGCCTTTTATCGCATTGCTGACTATAGGAAAAAGAAATGGTCTGATAGGAAAATCCTTGTGGCGGCAGCTTCCATATATGGGCCATTACTGTGGTGCTTTCAAAAGGTACTTGTTCAGTAAGAAGCTGCGATAACGTGCAGGTTGAATACCGTAATGCTCCCAAGTTTTACCGTACTGCTGTTGTTGCACACGTGAAGATAAGCTGAAATGGTTGTTCTTCTTATGGTTTTCGCGCATGAGCAGTTTTGAGAATAATCGCTTCTGCTACCGTAGTCGCTTTTGACGGAATCTGTTATTATCTTCGGCTTATCCGACGAGGAATGAATTCCAAATCGGGCCATATGACCGCAATAAGGGTTGCCTTTTTTCCTCGAAACAGGACTGGATTTTGTTAGGCATTCACTAGGAAATACTCAGATCAATCGTTCCGATCCACTTGTGGGAAATGTGATAGGGGACCACATTGACCAGGGATGATGCACAGATAGTTATCCATCATTTAATATAGAAATATTTGAAGTTAGCCAGTGACAAAGGCTGAAGGGTCGAGACATCAGTGGCCTAGACGGATCCAATTGTCCCTTTCCCGGCTCCTCTCCGATGTTCGTTGAAGAAAAGCCTCTGCCTTTCTAATTGTTGAAAGCCTAAATGGATGCAGTCTAAGCAGCATTCCAATTTGCTCTAGTGTTTGCCGTCTTCACTATAAGCCTGAGATCAGGTAAAAATAATGCTGTACTCTGTGTGTTGTATAATTTTGTAATTTTGAATATATCAGAAGAGAAATAAGCATCTAAATTTACTTATAGTCCCAATTATTATGCCAACAAACTGGCTGTTTTGAAGTTGAGGACTTTTTTTCCTTTTGTTGTACCCAAACAGTATCCGACTTTGAGCTTTTGAATTCCTTTCGTCGCTTAGCCGTCTTCTCTTCAAGCCAACTCATTCTTCATGACTATGACCAGTTATTTCGGGAATTGAAGTCTTATGCTTCTTTAAATTGTAAATTCGATTAATAATGAAGACATTAAAGAGTATGGAAATACCCTCTGTATAAGCCGGGGTTGCATAACGAGATTGATTAAGATGATTCTTCTGCTAAGCACGAAAATTATCGTCTTCTTCATATCGTGAAAATAGATAAAAAGAGTGGTTTGAAGTAAAATTATATTTCTATGGGTGTATTTGACTGGACTGTACTAAAATTTAAGGCTTACTGTGCTATTAGGGAGAGAATCTACCAAGCCTTTGAATCCTTACAATCAAGTAGAAAAAATGCGGCGCTCCGTAGTCGGCCTATGGCGGGTGCGGAAAGGGCAGGACTAAAAATGTTGGACAGAGCACGAAAAACTAGAAGGAACTGTCAGAAACTTTATTCAATCTCAAAAAATCACGAAATTACGAAGAACTCAATCAGTTCAACTTGGCCTTAGCTTTTTCCAAACAAAATTTCTAATTAGGTTTCAGCTAATGACGGTTCTGAGCAGAATACTGTTTTGAATTTAGAGCTATCCATTTTTTATCAGTAAACCGTAGAGAAGTCCCATCATTCAGTTCAGATCGGTTGAGTTTACAAAGGATTTCTTCCAGCATTGTAACTTTTTGTGTGTCTATGTTGCTTGTGGTCACTTGGCGAATTGTTACCCATTTGTTCTGCCAACGACGTCGTGATGATGAACTGGAAGTTACGGAGACTGTGCCAATTAACGTAAGTGACAGTCTTGTCCCATGGAAAAGCTGGTCAGCCACTACTGTGTCCTCTTACCTAGGATGGTTTTCAGTTGAACGGCAAACACGGCACTGGTGCTGTCAAAACGGAATTCGAGAGCCTGGCATTGAAACAAGAGGAGAAGCATTTGGGTTGGATGACTGAGGTAGGTCGTTGGAGCATTGTGGTACATACAGTAGCGCTCAAAAGTCTTCGGTGAAATGCTTCGACGCTTTTTCGTTCATAACTTTTTTCTTAGTAGAACAAATCGCGCGAAATTTGGATATGTTTAACTAGAGCGTATTTCACCCTAGTAAACACTATTTGACTGGGAAGCTGCAATACCCACAGATAGAGCAAGGTGTTTGTTCCGGTAGCAGATTCTGCTCGAAGTAAAGTTGTTGACGCCTGCACTTATTCGCACCTTATGTGCGTTTTTCTCATCTACTGTGTTCCGCATTACCGCTCGTACACTTTAGACATGACAAAAAGAAAAGGGATTCTAGAAGGAACATCATCCATATTTTCAGTCGGTTTTGAGTTCATGCTCTTTGGAATACCTGGAACACGATCAGATTGCAAGTTAACAGTGGTAAATATTCACAATACATCCACGCTCCAAATATAGAAATTTCGCATGATTAGATCCAGTAGGAAAGGAGTTGCGACTGAAAAGTACGGCTGAAGAACCATTTCACCGAAGACTTTTGAGCGCTACTGTAGCTTTTACCCGTATGGGGATTTGGACGTCCTCCATCTGCTTTCGATGATGCATTTTAACTGTTCATGTATTGGGCAGTAAGTAATAGGACTGAAGTGGTACAGGTAACTGGGTTCTGATGAAATTACCTTTTCCATTCTGGGACTCCTTATCTGACTGTTTTTCATGTAAATTTTCTCTACTGGTTAATGACTACCTGCTGAGAGAGAAGTTTTTAGGCGAAAGATTGGGCTGGAGAATTAATATCCGGCCAAAGTCTCACCGGTCGCTTCCTAGTCGTACTAGTATTCGTGTTATCCTTGGGTTCTCTTGGAATCTACTTTTACGATGCGAGCTTGTAAGTTTGGAGCTTCTTTCTCTTTCACTTAACTTCTATCTTATTTGTTTTGGTTATTCTTCTATTTTTTCTCCCTACAGTATTATTTATTGTTGTTTTATCCCATTTCTCTGAGAAGCTAAATTCGAATAGTTGCTGAACTTCTACGGGTCCCTTGCAACTACGATCCGCCAAAGAATAAGCCCATTGAAAGCAGTTTCAGAAGTGTCGCATAGCATTCCATTCCCGACCTTCGGCCTTTCCTTATATAGAAACGCCTTCTATAAATGCTTACATTCAGAACAATCCTAGGCACAAGGTGTGTTAATAGGGCAGCATGTTCCAGAAGTTGCTCGCGAATGTGTTTTACTACCGGTTTTCATTGCACCCTACAACCTTTGGGCGAATGTAATGACGTTTCTTCGAGAGCCCATGAGAACGGCATACGGGATTGTTGAAAGTTGTACTTGGCCAATCATCAGCTTCTATTACTTAGTCGAAAAAAAAACTGGCTAACTTGCTCAGGGTTCTAGGAGATTTTTGATCCCTGAATCTGACGGGTCAGAAGCAGTCAGGCAGGCGAGACTGCAACCTTGATTATAGGGTCTGAGCTCCAAAGTAAGATTCTAGATGAATAGGTCAGAGCTCATGCAAGTTTCTGGGATGGCGGTTTAGGTTATCCCAAGTTCCAGTTTTCCCAGGGTGTTTTTATTGAATCTCTTAGGTGGACGCGACTTCCTGAATTCCTTTTCAATGGGATTGGAGAGCTCGCTTAACTCTCAAGCAACTATGATGACGCCAGTATGGAAAGGAACGGGTCAAGGCATTGTCTGTGCCATCAATAAGAATGGAACTTCGTGATGAATGATGCTTTTTCCCTCGTTTTTCCCCATGGGTTTCTCACCTTCTTCTTTTTACAACGAAGCGGTTCTTTCGTAAACAGCTTACTTTTTTCCTCCCTAATAGCTCAGCCAACGTGGATAACTACTCTGGCTAGACGCCCGGCAATTACCCCTTGTTTCTCGCACCTTCTCAACATAACTGTTGTGATGACGGAGCCATAACTCAATTTCTTTATGCCGCATGCATGCCTTGGCTCCGAAGGCGGATATCTTGAATTCCGTAGGCGAGATGGATTCGTCAAGTAAAGCGAGACTTCTGCTCAGATCAGCAGAATTGTCTGTGCCCATTAGGCACGAAGTCGAGCAAAAATTCACTTACGCCTATTCTAATTGCCTAAAAGCGTAATGGATCGGGGAATGAACACTAGCTGCTGGAGAGCGAAATAGATGGATGAGATGATATTCTAGGGAAGTATGGGAATGTGGAGAAATTCCCAACTTCGAACTCTGATCTCAATAGCTGAGAGTTTAAAGTTCGTCTTTTCTCAGCTTACTTACTTTTTGAAACCCATTCTACAGATTTAATAGATTTCCATCTGGGACGTTACCTTCAAAGCCAATAAACATGCCCACACCTATTCTGGCCCATGAGTCCTCCAGACGCTAGCACTGATAACCTGAAACTCGGCAAGGGGGCCTGTGATGGCTTTCTTTGTAAGCTTTTGATTTGTGCTGACCTTGCTTGAACAACACCGCAATGCGTGGTCGTCGTACAAGCTTAAAGATAAAAATGAATGTCGTTATGTGGGTCGTTGAGTTGCGCCGTGCTCTTGCTCTCCACTCGAAATCGTTGCAGTGATAATATCACCACTGGAGGACCGTCTAGTTAGGATTCCGCTAGTTGCCAGTTTATCTTCGTAATCAGGCCGATTTGTAGATGGATAGACGGCCAAGCTGTGTTCGAGGTAGCAAGAACTCGAAGATGGGTGCGGTGAAGGGCGCCTCGCCCCATAATTGGGCTAATTGGGCCTTATGTCGGACGAAAAGTGGGTAGAGAAGGAAAAGCTGAGTAAAAATCATGCAAAAATGCAAAAAATTGAAGGAAAGTTGGAGTGCTGCTTGATGACGTCATCGTTTTTAATCAAAGGCTGGCTTCAACAACAACAACAACAAGAACAACAACAACAATAACGACAACAAGCCCAATTATTCATTTTTGTGGGGCCAATGGAAATAGCAGATGGCAAAAAACAGAGTTCATGGTGCCTTCCAAGCATTTTCATGCCCTAATCAGCTCTGAGCAAGTTCTTATTTGTCCTGCAAATTTCCGGGTCCTTTCCTTGGGTTTCCGACGAATCTGCCTGCCTGATTCATGTTGCGAGATAACATTCTGTGCATCCATTTGCAACGTTTAATTTTCCGTGAAATGTTTAATGGAGAAATTCGCAATTTCGAGAAATCCAGAAGGGTTTTTCGGCAAATTGCTGCTGCTACCGCAAGCACGCAGTGAATTTGTCGGCGATGAGTCGCGTCATTCATGCGTGAAACACCTAACAATAACAGGATTTCCTTCCCGACATGCCCAGCTCTCACATGATGAGTGGAGGGGCCTTCCAACTGGCTGGCTGGCTGGCTGTGTTCAATTCTCTGAAGGCTGAAATAAAAGGAAGCCGAATGGAGAAAAGGAAACATGACAGATTCAGTTGGTTTTTTCGGAGGATCCAAGGGATAAAGGATGACAGTTTTGTTATTGATGACAGACCTTTTTTGTGGGCATCAACATGTACACAAAGCCTTGCTGAATCCTTATTTATGACCACAACATGCAATGGCAATCAATGGCAATGGCAATGGTTCATCCATAAATAAAGGAGAATTGAATAGGAATAAAGGGAAAACAAACAAATATTTACTAGTCTCATTTTGGCAGCGAGGGAATGCTCTGTTTGGTATTAGCCACGATGTCGTTTTGGGATGTGCTTTTTTCAAGGACTTCATTCGGAGGGTAAAGAAATAGTACACGATAAGGAATGGATTTTGAGATCTTTCCCTAGGATAAACCTGTGGCTCCCAAGAATGGTGCGTGGGACATTGATTCGCATGATGTGGCTTCACCAGGTCACCTTTTGCCTTTCTGGCGGTTTTAAAGAGATTCAGATTTTAAATTGGACTTCATTGCGTTCGCATTCTTACACTTTTTATTTATTTATTATTACCATTATTACTTATTATTACTTGCTATCATTCATTACCATTTATTATCACTTACTATTTACTATCTTTTATTATCATTTACTGTTATCACCTATTATCATTGTCATCATCACGTGATTTTAATGACCGACAAACCTTAGCAAGATTGAATTTTCGTACATTCGTGGAAGGTTGTTCAAGACTGACATAGGTCCGGGTGCTTCTGCTAAGTCAAATTACAGTCCTCAAGACCAGACAGCAATACGGAGGCCATGTTTTTTCGGTTCTTGGAGCAGAAGACTGGGTTTTTTCATTTTTGAAGTTTGATTATCTAAGGTAGCTCCAATCTAGAAAGCTTCCTGATTCCATAACTTTGCTTTTTCTTTTTCACGTTCCCGGCATCGCACCCTGTCTTTTCTACACTCCAGGCGTCCTTTAAGACAGAAATAATTTTGAGAGATGCTCTGGTTAATCGAAAAGCTTTTCCGAAAAGTGCATTTATAGAGCTTAGATATCAGTTGGGGAGGAAGACATGGCGTATCATCAGATATTCTCATATTTCAGTCAGAATTTCCAAGTGGAGACGTGCATCCCGTGGCAGGAAAGTCCATCACAGCAAATCGATCTCGGCTTTAATATATTCTTTCTTGTATACTTCTTTATACGGGTAAGTTACATTATTCAATTTATGACTTCTGAAATTCCCATAGAATTCCCAAAAGAAGGATGGTAAGTTCCATGACGGAGGAAAATCCAATGAATGATGGAGGTTATCGATCAAAAAGAAAATAAAAGGGGTTTTCTTGTAATAAAGCGTCGGAATCGACTTCAGTAGGCCAAACTAGGGTTCTCAACAGCCTGGTAGAAGACATCTCTGCTACCCTTCCATCCGCAACTCGTAACTAGTCCAAAGGGAAAATAGCGGTCACATGGGAAGCATATTTATCACAAACAGGCGGGAAAGTTTCAGTGTTCTGGTATTTGCTACTTCGTTGGGAGCACCAATGACGCCCGGACGAAGCGCGATTGTCCCAAAAATAGAATTTTCCGAAACTTGTCATGACTTCGCTTCAGCTTGCTGCTAATGGACGTCGGCAAGACGTCCCATGGCTGAGGAATTTCGCTAATTGAGGGGCAAATCGTCCCCGTTCCAGGAAAAAGGGAACTTTTAGATAGAGAAATGGCAACTGGAAAGCAGAAGAGAGTTGAGAAAAATGGCTCTATTACTAGGGCTTTCTCGACATTCCTCCTTAAGTCTATCCACTGCTGTTCAACTCTGAAGACCATAGATTAGGGAGATGCATTGGGTGCAACTCAAATAGAATTTCTTATCGAATCATGATTGAATACCTTTCAAAATGGACTTTTTCGATTACCTTTCTCCCACATGGCATTAACGGAATAAAATTTGACGAGTGCTCATTTTCCTCCCGGCCATGATCATTGGTCATTGTAAGTGTTATTGGGGGTAGAAACAAAATGAGCAACAGGCAGCTGCTATTTCCTCCTCTGGCAGCCACTGTGGAGCCTAGTTTGACAATCCTTTTAACGTCGTAATGGGCCATGCTCCAGCCCGGCTAGGGTGACATAACCGGTGCCTCGCTGTTGGGTCGGTTTCGCCCTGGTTGCCACTTTTTTGATGCACTCTTTGCTTCATTAACAAAGTGCTGGTCCGATCTTGAATTCGTAGCAATTTCAATTTACCAGCAGAAATTTCAAAATAAAAGTGACATCTTGCTGTGTACCTTTTTAGGCTGACCTTGAGTTCGAGTTGAAAAAGGTTTTAGCCTAGACTCTATGTAGTCGCTGCTCCCAATCGCCCATACGAACCTCGGGCTAATCGATGGATTTCAGTCTAGAAGTTTGGAAGGTCTTATTGTTAGATAAAGTCTTTTGGCATTACTCAATCTTGTCGAGGGAAGCGCCCCTACATCCAACGTTATTCAGAATCGTAGTGGCTCATGAAACGCGTATATGCCCTTTGCAAAGACTTGCAGTAGTCAGTCGATGTACAAGTCAGTGCTTTTATCCACCCAGACGAGTCTTGTACCGATCAATCGCCGGAGAGATGGATGGCTTAGTTGGCTTGGGCGTAAATTGATCCGAGATTCGAACACGTGGCCATGCCTGTGTGGTAAAGCGTCACTTTTCACTACACCACCTCCGTCGATACGTTTCTATTTCGCCGCTTACTCGGCTGCTATACTACTCCTCCGAATATATTGAGTGAGCCTTTCTTTCTGTCCCCTGTATTACGCCCAATCTCAGCATTTCACTCCTTTATCAGATTTCGTCGAAAGTCTCCTCACATTTATCATTTCAGTTTATCGCAGCCTCTGATAAAGTATGGTTTTTGCTCGAATTGTATTCTTTCATCGACTATTGCACAATTCCGCCCAGTTTTGTCGCTATTTATCTACAACGGAATTGGTTAGGTAAGTATTTTAGGACAACTCGTCCTTTTTATTACTTCGTTTTGCAATTTGTAAAGTACAAACGCCCTTAGGAATCCCGTACACCTATAGTGCTGGTAGTTTTTTTAACGAGTATTCCACTGAGTAGTGTAAAGCTTCTCTTGATTTTTTTTCTGACTTCTTTTTAGTACTGTTTTGATTTTTTTGATTGTCGTTACTTTTATGTTGTTTACATCATGTATACCGGACGAAGCTAATAAACAACCGTGTAAATAACCAGGCGAATCCAGTCAGTTGTTTTTCAGGTTTCCGTTTTCTTCGCGCCTTACGTCTAATGACCGTGCCGGATATTCTACAGTACCTGAATATTCTAAAAACCTCGTCATCAATTCGGCTCACTCAGCTCGTCACCATTTTCGTGTCCGTCTGTCTTACGGGTGCCGGTGGAGTACATCTAGTGGGTGATGGTCACAATTGTTGAATGAAGTCAATCTAAAGGCAATAAATGGTTTCAGTTTGAAAACTCGGGTGATTTCTTCAAAGGATTCATCAATCCGCATCGGATCACCTATGCAGATTGCGTGTACTTTCTTCTAGTCACGATGTCGACCGTTGGTGAGTGCTTTTTGCTCGAAATTGTTTTTCCCGATTGATTCGGAGGTGCGAGTTCTGCTGTTAAGAGCACTGTTCTACCTCAACAAGATGACAATTCAGCACTTTTAGTGGGCGCCTACTTTTGTCCTGATCTCCCACTTAAAACCAGCATGCCCCTAGCACTTTTCATTTAACTGATAGCTCTTGTACATAGTGGTTACCACCCAAGCAGTCTGGTGAAGGCCTTATGAAGGTATCGCAGCAGTTTACGCATGTGATCCTTTTTTGTCGGCCATCCTCACCTTCAAAGAAGAAGAAAGCGTTTTCTCGCTTGTTTTGTTCATGCAATCGAAGGTGGGGTAATGATAAATGGCGCACGCTACCACACGCATGGCCGTAGAATTCAACCGAGCTTGGTAACCCCTTAAGGCAGACTCGTTCAGGAGGATAAAACACTGACTTGCACCCTGGCTGATCACCCAAGTTATTGTAGAGACCACATACATGTACAAAGCGCCGTCGCGATTCAGACCGTGAGTGGACTTAGGGGGCCCATCCCGAAAGGCATTGATTAACGCTAAAGACGTTTTCCTTTCTTTCTTTGCATATGAGCATGGGTAATATTCAAACTGAAAAATTCTAGGCTATGGAGACATCTACTGTACGACATTATGCGGTCGGATTTTCATGGTGTTCTTCATCCTCGGTGGTCTCGTAAGTTTTCTTCGATTAGTTGATATAAACATCGTGGAAGGAGATGAGGCGGTGGCAGTACATACATGCTTCTCCAATTAAGAATCGAACTTCGTAATAGACCCTCACGAATAAATTACGTAATTCCTTCTCCCCCAAGTGGGCAAATACGTGAGGACCAGTCCTACGGGGACTATAAAAAGTGAATTATTTTAATTAATTCTTTTTATTTACTGCTGTTATCTGGAGTCTACAAGGTCTCTGTAGAGTGAGGGAAATACGGCATTCGAAAAGCAAAGCTCAGATAGGATTTCCCTTCAAGAATGAGCGCTTTACCCATGAATAGCCTTAATTGTCAGGTAGTGAGTCGTGAATGGAGCTGAAAACAAGCAACTTTGGCTTATGGGTTTTTAAAAGATTGCTGCTTCTACAGACACCCTTTCCTGAATCACAATTTTTCTTCATTACAGCCCCAATAAGATGCTCACGTCCATCGAGTTTTTTTTTTTGCGGAATTTTGCGTAGGTTGCAGAAGCTAAAATGGGGAGGAACTTGAGATTCAGAGTTGGGTCATGCCATTGACTTTCACTCATTTTCGCAGGAGCGAGCACTCAGTAGCGTATTCGGACTCGTTAAAGTCCATTTGTTTTCTTTCCATGCGACTCTGTTCCTGTATGAACCTCGATGAGGGCAGGCTAGTTCATTTCAGACATTAAGGAATATGAAACTGACGGCCTCCTCACCTCTCCACTACAAAGCCTTGATATCAAAAGAGCTAACTTCGAAACTACAGTAAACGTCGACCAATTCAGGCCATGTTTGCTAGCTACGTTCCGGAAATTGCTGATCTGATTGGAAATCGACAAAAGTACGGTGGAGAATATAAAGGCGAACATGGGAAGAAGTGAGTTTGAAACCTCTGTCGCATACAGTAGAACAACTCGAGCTAGCTTGTATACATTGAACTTTATAAGTAAACATAGCGATTTGCTGAATAGTTAGATGCATTCCGGCGTTGCAGACATATCGTCGTCTGCGGCCATATCACCTATGACTCCGTAAGCCACTTTCTGCAGGATTTCCTTCACGAAGATAGAGATGACGTCGACGTAGAAGTTGTTTTCCTACACAGGTAACCTCACCATTCTTTTACTATTTCCTTTCTCTTCTTTTTCTAGCTTTCGATTTATTTTTTTCTGTTAAACGGTTTTCCTTGAATACAAGAAGGAGACAATAGCCTTTTTTGAGGATCATCACTGTGTAGAACAATTATATAGACATCTGGTTGCTTAAATTTCCATGTCCTCATCTCTTCCATTTGTTGTCACGGCTAATTGATGTTTGGATAAGTGAATGAAGTGTCTGACGTCTGTTGAGCAGGTTCTGAAGCTTGAGTCGGTTGAGCTGTTCTTCCAAGCCCCTGTGGTTTTTCGTCTAATGGCTTCCATTTATTTCGTGATTCGGTTCAAGCCCATAACCGCCATTTTATGTGGTGACCAAGAAAAAAGCCCTATTTTGACTCGTGATTCGGTTTGAGCCCATAAACCTGAATCCTACTGATTTATGGGCCCATACCGAATCACGAGTAGAAATAAAGCCTTTTTTTAGGCACTCTCGTAAAATGCCGACAGCTTTGAGAAACAAACAGGGTCAGTGGGATCCCCTTCGCTTGCCTTGCCCATTTACGGAAAGTTTCGTTAACGACTTCATCGAAGAGGGTTACAACCAATTCGTTGAAAATCGTAGGAGGGTTAGAAGGCGGAGACTTCACGAGTCACCCAAAAACTTCTCTCGCTAGACGCTTCCAAACTGGTACGATACCGTAGAGACGCATAAACAAGACAAGTTGCAGGCACCATCTAATATCCGAGCTGTCATACTGTCGTGAGTAGTCGAAGGCTCAAAGGGGTTCGGCACGATTCACTCACCCACACCGCTCCAACCCATTCAACTGATTTAACCAGGATATTTCTGCTCAGTTAATGGAATACTCCATGAGCTCTACATCAAGTTCGCAACCCGGATCTCACTGTCCAACAAGGAAGTCCTGTCGACCTAGTGGGAAGGGTCTGACAGGGCGATACTATCTCCACCAACTTTTCCGCTACCGCTCTCGGAGACCTTATGCATAAGTAAGGACGCAAAAAATTGATAGAGCTCAATCGATATGCAATGGAACCCAACAAAAACTATATTCGTAGGAAATGAGGTGCTTTCTGATGCCTCTTTTATGCTTAGTGGAACGAGCGTCTGAATGATGCAGCCACGTATATCTCTGTCGGCAAATCAACATGATAAATGACCCAGCTCTAGAGCTGAACGAATGGAATCGTGGTGCTTGAATAATCAGGAACATCGAGGGGTAGTTAACAAAGAAGGTTCATTTTTCCATGGCCGACGACTGTCGGCACTGGTCGACACAGGCAAATGCAGAGGGGGATCCGGAGCTCCTCGTCAACAAAAGCGCAAAGGAAACGGACATGAGATGGGCCGGTCACGTAATGCAGCTCGTCGGACCACGGTGGTTACCGATTAGATCCCTCGGGACGTCAAACGAACACAAGGACAACCACTACTTCATCACAAACGCAGTGCACGAATGATTTCATGGGGTCTTGAGAACGGGATGGAGCCTTCAGTCTACATCGGCTCGCTAAAGGGACCACCGGAGACTACTGGGGCCCGCTAGGGCAAATCGATGGTCAACGAGACGACCAGATCCCTGTTAGTCACATTCCAACTTTTTCTGGGTTTTTTTTTCTCTATCCACAGCTTCCTGCTCGTTCGAACAGACGTAACCCACACCTAATCTCCTAGTAGTAACAATGGACATGGTGTGCAGCATAGCTCTCATATATTCACTTGTGTCTGGAGAGGCACTTAAACGTCGGGGCCAAAGATGATTAATTTCATGGCCCACGCTATGACATCATTACGCGGCGTCGGCTAATGTCTTTGTGCTCTTTCGTCTGCCCTGAATGGAACTTCCGCTTGGACCTGCATATAAGAGGAAGCCTTGCACGGGAGATTACTCCCATCTCTACTTGGAATCCAAGGGGTCAATCGCGTAAGACTTGAACGAACACTGAAAGAATTGAATAAGTAAAATAAGAAATTTTTGATTTTACTTCAAATGCCTTGCAGTAATGCTGGCCTTTTATGGAAGCTTTTACCCTTTTATGAAGACCCGAAAAAGGAGTTTTTCTTGACATGGAACCTTTGGGTAAGTGGAACGCGAAAGCCAACAATTACCAGCGGCGTCTCTCCCACTTTTAGCGGGTATTCAAATCGTGAAAGGTACGATTCCCCGTTCTTCGAATTGAAAAACACCCGACCCATTTCTTCACTTGACGGTTTTAATGGGCAGCTATTATGCAGAGAGGCAAAGCAGAAAGATCTTAGGCATCTCGACGTGTCGGGCCCGAGGAATAAACTCAGGCCGGTGCTTCTGATTCCTACAGTAATCTTGTCGTGAAATGAAATGTAAGAGAATACGAATCAACACGAACAACACGTTCGATTCTTCGGCACAATCTTATTTCTATATACACCTAGTTCCGTTACATTCACGACGCACCCAAAATCAGCTTAGGCATGCTCGTAAAGGTGTGCTGTCGTTGAGTCGTGCTAAGGCTAGGGACTTGAGCAGGGCTAACAGTCAGGTTGCTGTGTGTAACATAAGTGTTCGTCATTTTTATCCCTTGTACTAAACAATTCCAGGGAATCGTTTCAGGGAGTCACGTTTCGGATGTAGGCCTTTTCCTGGCTTATATTGATACGACAGCACACGTCCATACCTCATGGTGAATAACGGCGTGATTCCCATGAAATATTTAGCGAAATGTGGCTTCGAAAATATCATGTGTAACTTTGATGCGATGGTATACAACTGAATAATTGAGGAATCTCATTTTCAATTTGTTTACCCATTTCATGACCCATTATACGGAAGCTGGAAACTAAGAAGTGTGACTACACAATGTCAGTGATATAAGGGATGCCTATTGAGTTTAGGTCCTCAACACAAAAACTTGTATGGGAGTCTCATGGAAGGATAGTAGTCTTGCGTAGGCACACAAGTCTCAAAGGTCGCGCACGGTAGTGAGCCATTTAGTCGGATAGGTCGCAGATTGATTCGCACTTTTTTAAAGCTCCGGGACCTTGGCTGATGGAATCATTCTCGCCCTCGTACTCTGTTAAACTAAATAAATTCATACCTTTATAGTAAGATTGCAGATAAATTTCTTCTCTTTCGACCGAAACTTTTCTTTTCCTTCTCGTTCTACGCTCTCTCTTTACTCTAGATTTTACTTCCACGCTAGATATACATTATACCAGCACATTTGATTATTCGTGGGTACAATGCTGGAACGATTCCTAATTGTGTTGAATCGAGCCGAAAAGGTCACTTCTCGCTAGCTTGAAATGACTCTGCTGAGGATTTATTTGAGGGCACTTTTAAGATGATTTCGAGGTATCCGGTCTTAGACAAATAATGGGAATGATAGTCTACAACAGTTCAAAAACGGCGAAGAAAGCGGAAAAATCGGCTTATTTGAAGAAACATAAGGTTAAAAACATAGTAATATTAGGCGTTGGGCGGCAATGTGACGGCAAAAGTTGCATGGAAGGGGTATTCGGACGAACTGTTCATACATGCGCGTCATCGGGTGCAGTTGGCTACAGTAAGCTGCCTGCGTGCAACTTGTGCGTCCCGGTGCGAATGGAGCATCCTCGGCAGTCCCTGTAACGCTGTGAGTACTCATCCGCCTCTGAATGCGTACGTCAGTTAAGCCGCTTTGGAGCCCTTATTACGCCCTATCTAGGCCGTTTTCGACTCGACAGCATCCTTTGCGCTTTCTTCTGGGGTCAGAGTTTAATCCATGAGAGAAATTTCAGAAACTATTTTTATCGTGAACTGTACCTTTGAGCGGCCTTCAATGCGAGAAAAGCTCTTTCTCACTGGTTGACGATATCCTGTAGATTATCCGTTTTTGTGGATCTCCATCGAAAGCAGCAATAATTTTCGATTTTACGTTGTTTTTTTAGCAGTGAAATAGCTTCATAAAACCTAGTTTTTGTGTATAAACTTTATTTCCTTCTCATTTCCATTCCTTTCCCCTTGACATCATATTCAGCCCACTGTTTTATTTACAATTTTGATCAAATCAATTATTTAGCTCATTATTTTATTTATACTTTTTATTTTTTAGGGTGGTACCAGATCTGGAGTTGGAAGGCTTGTTCAAACGGCATTTCACAAAAGTAGAGTTTTTCACCGGTACCGTTATGGATTCACTGGATCTGTCACGGGTGAAGGTGAGCGTCAAAACCCTCTAACGAGCTCACCCATACATATCCTTATGGTGGTTTTTGCATTCGGTCACTTCAGGTATCAGATGCGGATGCTTGTTTGGTGTTGGCTAACAAGTATAGCACTAATCCGGATGCTGAAGATGCGGCGAATATCATGCGAGTGATTTCCATCAAAAACTACTCGAGTGATATCAGAGTGATCGTCCAGTTGATGCAGTATCACAATAAGGTGGGCGTTCTCTATTTTTTTGCCCCGTTCAGCTAGGGTATCGAACAGCATTCAGTCTGTATTACGGATTCCTGCAAGACAGTGCTATAAGACGTCTAGACGACGGACGGGTTCCAATCCGAATTTCAATGCCTGGATCATTCGTGTTGTTGTGCGTTACCTAGCAATATACCACCTCTACTTAAAGATAGTCTTTTGGCGTTAATCAATCCTGGCCGAAGGATGAGCCCTGTATTTGATTCTAGTTCAGAATGGAGTGGCGGGTTGAATGCGTATGTGGATTTTACAACCGGTGCTTTACCCCTCAAAGACGAGTTGGTACCAATTAACCGACCCCAGAGGGATGAAGTGTGCTTATATATACAACAATTTCGAGGATACGGTAAAATTGCGTTGGAGAGGCTGAGTAGTACGCAGATGTGCCACAGATGTACCTGTACGGAAAACAGTTCGGAAAACGGGCAACGGTAGTGGCAGGTCTCCAGGCCGCTGCGCTCTAATTCGCTTGAAGCGTTCACACGTCTTTCTTTGCGTTTCTTTTTGGAAAATCAGTTCTCTTCCATTCTGCCGCGATACTTCTACTCTTTCTTCAAAGCAATTCCGACTTAGAGTAATTGAAAAATAAAAATTTTCAAAGCCAAATTTTCTTGAACACGTCCGCTCTGATTGCCTTTCGCAACCTTCTTCCTACACGTCGCAACGCCTCTATTACTCATCTTCTTGTCGCTATTAATCAAGGCGAGCATGCGGGTTGATTAATTTTCTTTAGAGATAAAGATTCGACTACCGCTCGGAGACGTAGGGCATATGAAACTGCATTTAGGCTATAGATTGACTTGAAGGGCTTATAAAATGCCCATTACTGTCTTTAACAAAAGTAGCGAATGGATATGAGTGCTCTGGAGCTTTTTGGGACACCATCGTTTTCACAATCATTTTCCTTGCAAGCGTCTATCAAGGGATGTGCTTCGACGTTACACAGAAAACTGTGAAGGCTTAGCACAAATTCCGCATCCAGCTGACCATACGTAGGACTGCCTTCAGAGAACTCCTGAAAGAATGGGCGTCACCCACAACTTCTCACGGGGGAATGAGCGTTGACAAAGCAATTTAACGGAGGAAAGCTACACCGGATTACACCGGATTACCTTTTGGGTGTTCTGCACCATAACCTTCTTCTCGCAGTCTAGCAATGGACTGCTCATTCCTGTTCCTGCTCTCACATTTCACCGTGGGACAAGCATGTCCTTCCTGTCGCGCATCAGTGCCAATTTGCCCGTTTTCAAGGAATCCGTTCCTAATTTGTCCGAATAGTGGTCAATTACTGGCTCGTTTAATGGTGGGGAGCAAAGCGAGTGCAATTTGTACTTCTTCTCGTGAATCCGGGGACTATGTCCCTCAAATGCCCGGATCAGACACCCTTTGGGCCTTTCTTCCGATGAGCGTTGGTAGAGTTCACGGGTCTTACTTATGCCCGTTGTTTAAGGCATTGTTGATGGTAATTTCGAGATACCTTTTTTGAAGATCGTACATTTGATGTTATTGAAGAGATAGTGCGGAATATTACAAAAAGTCGGTGGCAGAGAAAGCGAGAGAAACCTCGAACTTGGAGAAAGATAAGGATTCTGAAGGTGGGAATCAGATGGTGTACGAAACTATGGCACAAAACTATGACGACGGTGGCCATAGTTTTTGAGCTCTTTTTCCCCTATCTACGCCGTTTTTTGACCCAACAGTGCCCCATATGGCATACTTGGACCTTAGATTCATTCTAGGGAGAGACCTCGGAAAGCTTTTTAATTGTGAACTCTGCCTTTCACCTCACAGTACTATTACTGTTCGTTTTCCCCCATTGGTTTGCCAAAGTTCATGGAAGTTGCTATGCATGGCTTGGAGCCCCATTGCCAAGAGGTGCAGGTATCTACGCATGATTGGCATCTTGCAGGTACCAGGCATGAATGGCTTTCCCATGTTTACTCTAGTTCTTTGAGAGCTCTCTAATAATTCTGAGCATTTACCTATAGTTTATGACTGTTTTTAATCCGTTCAAGGAGCGTGTTATGCCACCTGTGAATAAATAAAAAAATATTAATAAAAATTTATGAGAAGCTGAGTGAATCGAGCTAGCTCCAACTTGCAACACGCTTAAATCTAACAGCATCCCGTCTAGAACTAATGAAAGACATTCAGGCATATCTATTGAACATCCCATCATGGGACTGGCGACGAGGTGACGACGTGATTTGCTTGGCTGAGCTCAAACTCGGGTTCATTGCCCAATCGTGCCTCGCTCCTGGTTTTTCAACGATGATGGCGAATCTGTTTGCGATGAGATCATTCAAAACGGTGAGTTCCTGCTTCTCGGACCGTTCTTCCCGTAGGGCTTGTACAACATTTCTCTCGTCCTCACACCATTTAAGTTTGGAATGAAATGTTTTGTTTTATCACACAGTCTCGAAATAATCTTTGCTTTCGTACTTAATCGATTATGAACTTCTTCACTATCAGGATTCGGAGTTCTTTATTTATGTTGACTTTGAACCATTATTCTTCCTCCTGAGTACTTCCTATCGTAGTAGCCTTTCTAATACTCTTCATTAGATGGAAAAACTATCTCTCTAAAGAAGATGACGTGTGCGAGGAGTGCTAGTTCGATAGCCTTCACCAGGGAGCAACGAGTTTTTCAAGTTGTCAATGTGAATCCTAAAGTGTATGAGAAGAACAAGTTCTCTTAACATAAACTTTCGAAAAAGAGTTCATGAAAGTCTAAGCTTCACTATTGTCAAGTTGTTTTTCAATGTAAGACCGCTCTGAAGAGATCAAACCCGTTCAAAACGGTTCATAACTAGAATTCGGGATTGAGTATGGCGCTGTATGTATTCTTGTATTATTGAGCTTTACTTAAGAGTATTTTTTCTTAGTAGATGATTTTTATGAAGGGGGGGGGGTTTGATAGTGTTGAAGTCCTGAAAGTTTTTTGACGTTAATCAATCCCGTCTGAGGTATGCGCCCCCGCATACAACTTCTATTCAGAATCGTACTGGCGTATTGAATGCGCATGTGATCTACACAATGAATTGCGGTGACTAGCCGATGTACAAGTCAGTGCATTTATCCTCCCATACGAGTCTGGCACCAATCATCCGGCCACAGAGGGATTGAAGATAGGCCTAGGGGGATACCGATCCGGGATTGGAACCCGTGACCATGTGTGCATGGTAGTGTCCCAATTGCCACTCCAACAACCCAGCCCGCTTTGGTAGTACCTGTGGCAGATATAATAAAACGGGACTCCGTCAAGTAATTCAGACAATATCCTAGCTTTTAATCTATCACATGAATTCGCACGCTATTCTGCTGGTCCCTATTGGCGCAATTCCGGAGTGTTTTTTCGCGGAGACTAGACTCACAACAGCGGAGGCATATGATAAGCCTTAACTACGTTCACTTCTTACTTGTTTTTAGTCATCTGACTCGTAGATTTTTCTATGATGCTGTTGATTTTTATGAATTCTATCTGCTATTCTGCTCACATATGATTTTTAACTCCCCAGTTGTCCTTCCCGGAATTCTCCTTGGGAGCATTGGAAAATGCATGGAAGGGAACTCCATAAGTAGACCGCCATAGAGTCCATCTTAAGTTTCTGAAGAGCGGTATACATGCTCTGATAGACAAAAGAACTTTCTTGCTATTCAGATTAATTAATATTGTATCAGTATCAAATTTTGCTTCTTCCTGATCAATCTACCGGAGTGATGTGCCTTTCATCGAATGACCACAATTATGGTTCAACTGCAAAGAGAATCAAGGAAGCCCATTTGCAAAGAACTTTCAGAAGTGTTCTTGTCTCAGTGTACGGATCTATTCAATAATTCACTAGGTTAGCTTCGAAATATTCTCCTTCCGAATGATTTCTCAGTACTGCTCAAGGCGAAGATTCTTATAGGCTAAGCTTTTGTTTGTAAAGAAATTTGTTTATTGTCCTGCTAAGGTACTTGTCCTCATCTGTAGCAGACATCTCTTCAACAAGACCTCTATATAACTTTTTTAAAACGCTTTTAATCTTTAGGGCTTCATTGATGTCGTCCTTGACACAATGCCAATGAACAAATTCAACTCGCTCAAACGATTCTACTTGAGTCTCTCAACTTTTGATTGATTGGTGTCAGCTGTGCATCCCACAAAAATAGTAGTCATAGGAGAAAAAGTTGTCACTTCTTTTCCAAAAACTGCTCACACATGCACACACTTTGACGATTGACATTATTCAGAAAGTGCGGTTTATTTATTTGTTTATTTACTTTGGAAGCATTGCTATACAGAGGATCAGAAAGACTGATCGGGAGAATTCGCCCTCTTCACCACATTAGGCATTTTTATTGCCGTCTCATGAGTTTGCTCTTCCATCGAAGGCCCATTCTTCTGGCTTTAGTACTCCTCAATGTTACTTAACATGTTCAATTTGACTTCTAACACTTTCCTCCTACTAATTCAAGATGGCAATCTCTTACGCTTTGGTAATATCCTTGTGTGTCCTAACTGCGTGCCGTTGAATTAACCCATTTCAGTCACCTCATACGCCATCATGGCTGAACGACTATCTGCGTGGGGCTGGCATGGAAATGTACACGGAGAAGCTGTCACAAGCGTTCGTCGGCATGTCGTTTCCAGAAGCAGCAGAGTAAGTTCCACCAGTTCTCCGATCCTGAACATCGACCGGGAGCTCTAAAGGGCTCTGCTGTTTGTCTTGCAGTGGTGCTTCGCCCGTAATGGGTGTTTTTGCTACTACTACCTTCAAAATTAGGCCTAAACTCATCCCAAGCATAGGAAGATGTCGGAAACTTTCGTAGCATCGTAGGTGTTTGGTTGAATGGCACAGATTATTTTTGTTTTTTTTTTCTTTTGTTAAGTTTAAACTCCACTGAGATTGAGAAGGCAACTGTTGCCATGGAGGTGTTGTAATGAATTGGAGCTTGTCAAGTGATCCACGCGAAATATGAATGGGGACGATTTCCCAAAAATCGTAAAAAGGGCTTAATAACTCGATAAAATAATGAGTGGTACAGTCCTCACAAATGCAATGTTGCAAAAACCGAATAGCGGAGGAGCATGTAGTTTTATACGAGGGTTAACTTACTCATAACTATTATAGTTTTCTCTATGAAAAAGCTGGACTCAGGCCATACAAGGATCCCAGGAGAAGGTCACCAGTGACGGAGCTGCAACGGAAAACCTGAACTGACGTTCACCGATGGAAGTTACATACTGCACCCGTTCTGGGTTCGCACTCAGTCGCCAGAGACGTGATCAAGTGGGTGAAAGCATGGGTGCAGTACGCAACTTCCATAGGAATTTAGCGGTAATCCGGTGTCTTTGTATTTTGAGCTTAGAGTTAGTTTCATTTCGACTGTAAATGCCAAATGTTACGAACAATTACAGTAGTCACTGACTGAAATCGAAGCATCGGGTGTCAAACAAATGGAAAAATTTCCAAAATCACTTGAAGCGTAAGCACAGAAATCATCAAATAACTGCATTTATGATCAACCTGATGAGAAGTTAAGACACATCTTACCTATGTAGAAGGTTAACCACACGACGTCTGAGGGGAACCAAGTGATAGAGTAGAGGGTAGTACATTCTTAGCTAGATCCGTTCGAGTATCAACTACCAGCTATGAAGGGAAGGTTCCTTATGCGCTCCGATTCGTTCCAGATCGTTTGAGCAACATCTTCCTGAGTCCTCCTCTCATATGTACTTGAGCTTGCCACTTCAATTGGTAGGAAAAGCCGGACTTAAAGAGCTTCTAAACATTTTATGAACTATGCAAAGGTCGAAGCTTCTGCATTGAAGCGAGGGCCCCAGATACCTGTCCTTAGTTGCAGTCTTTGATATTTTGAACCCTTTCATTCAAAGGAGTGATTTGCGAGTGCTACTATTTTCCGCATTTTCGATTGCTAAATGCCTCTTTTCTTCGAATGATTGTACTTGACGCAAGATTCAATCAGACGTCGAGATAGAACTTGTAGGCTCGTGAAAATGCTGGCTTACAGATAACAGACCCTTAGAGGAGATTCATGTCACCACTTCTTAAATAGTTGAAGTAACCTCCATGTTCAGAATCATTTAATACCTACAGGCGAGGTATTTCTTTGCAGATGTGAAGCATCTCTCTTCCTTCTTTCTGCTGTTCCTTTTCTGCATATTAGTGCTTTCCTCTAAATATGCAAGCCACCATCTTGCGTTCCTCTCGTCGATTGACTATTCTGATGAACATTTACTTTCGATCCTTCGAAATCTTAACCATTCCCACTTCCATCAATTCTAAACGATGAATTGCAAGTTCTGCTTGATAGCTCCAATTAAGCTCTACAGGGTCATCTATTATGCTGTTATGCTTCCACATTTTAGTCACGAGATACTCCCGACTGGCTGAATCTGTACCTATGTGGGGCTGGTATGGAAATGTACACCGACACACTATCACATTCATTCGTCGGAATGTCATTCCCTGAAGCAGCCGAGTAAGCTGAAACGCGTGAACGCTAACCCCCTACAGCTGCATACTAATCCTTTCCCGAGTTCCATGTTAACTCTCTGGTTGAAGCTAACCAAAAAGTTCTACGAAAGCTAATCTCATAAAGACATATTTGCTTGTACAAACATCCTTTCTGCCATTTCAGCCTTCTATTCACACGTCTTGGTCTGCTTTTGCTTGCCATCGAACTGAAAGACGAAGAGAATCGTGAATGCAACATCGCTATAAATCCTGGACCATCGTGTGTCATTCAACCTCAAACCCAGGGATTTTTCATTGCTCAAAGTGCTGATGAAGTCAAGCGGTGAGTTGCTACCGGAATTCCAAACATCCTTTTGACTGGCATATATACTTTCTTCAGCCTTTCCAAGATTTCAAACTTCATAGAGCTAACGTATCGCTTTCGGGCAAGTTCGCCTTCGTCAGAGCCTGAAAGTCGAAAAAACGAATGGGATTGATTTTTTTATAAGACGAGATAAACCCAAGACAGTTCTCTAGACTAGGAAACCTCCGGACCCCGGAAACAAGAGGCTTACCGCGGAGCGTTGGATCTACTACCCAAAAATTGACGACTGCGTACAATGAAGAAGCCTATCTCCTTCCTGACCTCACCATAATTTCAAGATCGAGAAAGGGCGCGAGGGCATAGATCGAGAAAGGGCGCGAGGTCACGGGTTACGCCACGCACTCCTCCTTCTTGTTAATTCGTTTTCGGAGTTAATTCTTCTGCCATCACAAAGCCGTACCTTCCCGTGGTTTTCGACGCCATATTGTTACGATTCCAACGTTTCCGTTTCCACTCAAATTTCAATCCGCTTAATTTTTATTTAGAGTAAGCCCCACTCGATATATCAGTACTGTTTGAAATAAAATGGAATGTAAAAAATGTCTGAATCATTCGCATGATTGATTCCATGATGGTTTCGAGATTATCCCATGATAACATTATATAGCTCGATTGATGAACCGACAAACGACTTTCACTACAACTCTTGATTGCTATCAATTCAACCCAAGTAAAAAAAATCATGTGGGCGTCAATCAATCCTTCTTTCGGATTGCACCCTCACATCCAATTTCCATTTGAAATCGCAGTAGCGTTTTGAATACGATTGTGTCCTGCAAAAGGATGTGCGGTGACATGCCAAGCCCAAACCAGGGCTTTTATTCGATCAGGTACATGAACCTTCCCTACAAACTGGAAAGACATGTCTGGCGCCATACTCGCGCCCATATAGGGATGAAAGGTTCACGTACCTGGGCAGGTGCATATTCGGAAATTGATCTTAAGGTCAATTGGCCAGTGTGATAGCTCGCCACTTGGCATTACACCTAAAATCACAGCAAATGCGTATAAACCTCCCAATCTTTATCAATACTTGTGCAACCAAACCATATAAGAATCTTTGTTCCGGCTCTCATCCATCCGATACAGCTATCCTTAATTAATTTATCTCAGAAAACAAAGAGTGTCAACCTATTCATCAACTGGGATAAAATTCCAAGAAAAACTGCGTAGGCAAATCATCCATTTTTGCAGTTCACTTTTGTCATTGTGAGAGGAAATACATAGTGGGAGATTGGGCCAGTAATAGGCTCCTGTCTTGTTGGGTAATGACGAGTTCGCTGTTATAACTTCGCCCATTTGACTTACCTCCTTCACTGGGCCTTCAGCTTTTCCTCATTTTATCTCAGTTGTCTGTAAATTTCCTTGCCACCTAAAGACCGTGAAGATTAACTCAATGGGTGGACAACATGTAGCGAAATAAGACCCTTTCAAATATCCTCTTCAAAGTTACCGCATACTTCGAGTTTCAAGCCTTAACTTACACATCCTGAGGAATGTATAAGTCTAAATCTCGGGGCGTTGATTAATCCCCTCTAAGGAATCCGTCTCCGCATTCGACTTCCATTCAGAATCGTAGTAGCGTATTGAATGCGTACATATGTGGCCTATACAATGACTTGCGGTGGCCAACCGATGTAACAAAAACAGTGCTTTTATCCTCCCAGACGAGTCTGGTACCAATTAATCGACCTAGGAGGGTTGAAAGATTGGCTGGCCTAGGCGGATATCGATCCGGGGTGCGAACCGGTTATCATGCTGTGTGAAGTGCGCCACTTACCACTACACCACCTTCGCCCCCGAGGAATGTCACATTCCCTTATTATAGGAAATCCAGAATCCAAGTATACAATAATTTCTCTCACAATCCAACATTTCAATAAGAATGATGCACATCTTTGATGTTTAGCGCTTTTTTCTGGTGTAAACAATGCCACGAGGACATTCGTGATGTGACGCTCATCAAAAAATGCAAATGCAAAAATCGTAAGCACCATTTCATTCGTCTTGTAAGGCACTTCTTTCCTAGCTATTATCAAAAACAGTATTTCATTTCAGTGGCTCTGTTTCGACGTAGCACCAAGCCGAGTGCCTTACGTGGTGAGATCTTTTACTTATCGATCGATTATCGATCGCCACTCTGCTCTGAATGCATAGTTTGCTGTGATCATCTTACGTTGCAGACTACTCAGGGTTTGATGCGTTATTCAACCAGAACGACGGTAATGAACCGTCCACGTTTTCTAAGCGGAAGTGGTTGATTTCGAGAGTGACTAGAGACAGTAGCTGTTCTCTAAAAAGTTCTTAGAACCATGTAGTGCGCGTTTATACTCGGCGAAACTACCCATGCAGCATTTGTGGCCAAGCATCGCCTTAGGCATTCCTGTTTATTGTCTGCTGTTCCAACATTCCTTCGTTGGAAGCCTGTCAAAAACGAAGCCAAACTATTGGATTGTCTGATTGGCGGTGCAGCCATCGATGGCAGCTGCAAGTTTGCTGAGTATAGACGCAACCGTAGTTTGTGTGTGTGCGTGAGTAACATTTTGTGCCGTACAGGGTGTACCTCTCCCTAACAAAGTGCAAAGTGTTCATTATATCACCGTTCCCATTCACGCCGTTATATCTGTTCCCACAAATGTCGCATGCACAGTAGACCTCACCCCCACCACCCAACCTGGTCTTCCTCGGTTATAATTCTTAACATGTCGTGTAGTGTAGCTAGTAATCTCTTCAAAGTAATCCTAGTTGGAGCTTAGATCATTTCAGTCGCTTCTCGACACGTTCCCGAGCCACCGTCTGTTCCCCACCATGGCTCTCAGGTGCAACTTCGGCTGCTGAACGAGCAAAGGTAGGCGGCGAGATCGCAGTTTGGTCGCTCAAGGTTTGTCGGGCTGCTTTCAAGCGAACGAATGCTGACTGACTGACTAACTTACTGACTTGCTTAGTTACTGTTTGAGAACATTCGATACATGAGAGATCGATTGACACTACTATGTCGTTTTCTGTTTAGTTAGCTCTGTTTTTTGGTATTTTTCCTCCGAGACATCAGCATATGGACGGCGCCGCCTACTGTGGGAAAACTCCGCCTCCCTGATTGCGACGCAGTCCTGTGGTTGCTGTTTCGACTCAACTATTTTCCACTCACTTCTAACACTGTCCTTTCAGCTCCAACAGTGATAATCACCTAGCGGCGAAATCGATGCGATTCGCATACGAGATCAAGAAACTCATGTGAATACCTTAATCTAATCGATATCGTGCGATGCTTTCCCGCAGCGGCGTTGCGATGTCGCGTTCTCGCATACGGAAGCGAGCGACTCACTCGAGTAGTATGAACGAGACCACAGGGATTTTTACAGTGAAAATTTCAAAATGAAATTCCCTAGATAGAAGGACTGCTTTCAAGTGATATCAAAGGATGACGTGAGTAGAGAAAGAGGGCATTAGGAGATGACTTAAGGTTAATGATGTTCCGTAAGATGTCCATTTCATTTCGGAGTGCACAATAAGGTCAGATCCGGCTAGTGGCGGCCAGCTGCCTAATGAAAACATTGAGAAGCACGTATGCATTAAGAAGGAAAGGAGTATGACTAGAGAAATCGGGGACCCAAGCGCCTTACATGAATTTTCTTTACATACTCCTGCCTTATGCCGTCAATGTTGTCAAAGGCAGGCGTCCGCTAAGTATAGCCGCACTGCGAATGCGAGAACGCGGCTGTGACGCTCGATTTTTCTGTTTCCATCCTTTTTGTGATCTCACGCACCTCTTTTGTTCGTCTGCAGTTTATCCATTTACCCAGGGACATTTCCACTGACCCGCTAACTCGCTAAGGACAGTTCGTTTTGGTACAGTCCACATATTCCCAACCGAGGATCTTTCACGTGGATGGTAATTCATTGCATAGCGAGGCTGTACAGGAGAGGCATTGGCAAGAAGACCTAATAGCATGAGCTGTACTGGCTTCAAATAATGCAGTGCTTTTTTGTGATTTCATATCATCACTCTCCACAGGTTGTGCAGTGTGCTCCATCCAGTTGAGGAGCTTTTAATTTTTGCCTTTTTTTCGTTACGGGCTGCAGTAACCTGTCTCACATAGCGCCGCCTCACCTTTTCACCGGTCCCTTGGCCCTGTTCTCAGCAGTTATTCTGAAGCGGGGCTCTACGAGAAAACCTAAATGAGTTTATGTCTGTTACCTAGGCCGTCATCGGGTCGACGAAATTCGATGTCGATTCCACCGGATGGTCGAGGTGTCGACTTCGCAAAGGATTTCGAGCAGCAGGATATGAAATACGACTCGACTGGCATGTTCCACTGGTGTCCAGCTAGGAATTTGGACGAGTGTGTGCTGGTGAGTGGCTTCACCTAGACCTATAAGCTCTTTTTCTGCCTGAAATTTACCATGCCCCCTTCATTGATGGCAAAATACAATATGTATGCCGGCTACAGCAAACAAAGTAGTCTCAAGCGTTGTGTAGTCCTGTTTCGAGTTGCGCCGTGCATTCGACTTGCACTTAATATCATGATAGCTATGCAATAGCGTTCTTAGTCGATACAATGACCTGCTTACTCAAACAAAATGGCAAGCTTTTGCTTTTACATCCCAACCTGGTCAGATTTCCGCTCTTCTTAGCCTAGCTGACATAGGAGGGACGAAAAACTTCATTATCTTGGGCGGGTACCGAACTACAGTTGGATTCATGGAGCCATGCGCACGGTAACGGCGCAACTTGGCACTGCGCTATCTCGGCATAGTTATAGAGAGTCAACGTGAAAAAAAATATATTTATTTCGAAAATGAAATTGGTCAGTAGGTAGTAGACAGTTGTTTCAGGAACGCCACCAAGCGGCCATGACAGTGTTGAATGGGCATGTTGTCGTGTGTCTGTTTGCTGATCGTGATTCTCCTCTGATCGGTCTCCGAAACTTCATCATGCCTCTACGGTTGGTCATCTATTACTCCCCAGAGAATCGCCCAATTGATCGAAACCGCTCCGCCCTTTTAGTAATCAGAATTTTTACCATATAATTCAGAGCGTCCAATTTCCATTACCACGAGCTGAAACACGTGGTGATTGTCGGCGATTTGGACTATCTTCGTAAAGAATGGAAAACACTTTACAACTTACCGAAGATCTCCATACTGAACGTAAGTTTCATGTTCAAAAGCAGAAAATTCAAAGAGAAGGAGCGTGAAGGCATAGTTCGCGATAATTATAGTCACCTGCCCCGATTGTAGTATGGAGGTGTTGATGCAAATGAGTTCGTCGGTGGTGGATAGAACGAGAAACATCTCAGGAATACCTGAATTTTGGTGTTTTGGAATTACTCAGGTATTAAAGATGGTATGAGATTATGACAGAGAATGGGCTGTTGAATGAGATCTCAGCTTCAGGGGGCAACTTGTATCAGCTAGGGTGTATCAGCTGTTTGCAGCTACAACAAACGTGCTCCATTTTGAATCATGCAAGACGTAAAACAGCAAACAGGATCATTTACCTCGTTCGCTTTTGAGAGATACACGGACACTGGCCTGGGGCAGGTTAATAAGCTCTTCGTGTGCCCTGTTTGGGCCACCCTTCTGCTTGACAACGCTCCAGGGCGTTATTACCATAAGCCGAGTATTTCTCCGTGTAGGGAATCTGCTAAATCATTTTAATCGCAAACTATGCCTCTGATCATTAACTCCTCGAAATGGCTATGTACATACCTTTTTGAGCTCTGCTAAAGTGGAATGTACGCTGCTAACGACACTGCTGACTTATAGGCATTGTTTACGATAAAAATGGTTTCCGTGACATTCTTTCAGATTGAATCCGAGGCCCCAAGTATGTCACATATGGCGCTGTCGGATTGAAGGCCTATATTGGACGTATTAGGGCTCAAAGATTGTGTGCGCTTTATGCCACACCCAAAGACGACCCCTTTCCGAAGACCTTGCAGAGGCTGAACAATTTACAATGGAGCACAAACTGAAAGTACAAACAACTATTCGTGACCCATGACAGCCATGGAATTCACGTTTTGGCGTTTTTGGCTTACAGTAGTCAGCTCTACGCAATACCCCACAACCGACAATTCGTCCTTTGTATGACACGTCTATCGTCATTATCTCGAACAATTTCCGTTTTCACTACTTTTCTGAGAAGTTTTTATAGAGATTAGCCAACTTTGGCGCTTTCGACGCCACCGTAGCCGTTCCATATCTTTCATTATTTCACTCAAACTAAGAATCTCGAAATTATTGCGAACTGTATCTTCAAGACTTCGATTGTATAAGGGGTGTTTATCGAGCGATTCCCAATTATGAAGATGATATAAAGAGTTCTTTCAGGGATCGCCCCTGTCGCGAGCAGATTTACGAGCGGTTAACATCAATCTCTGTGATATGTGTGTAATTATATCAGCACGAGTGCCTAACACTGAAGACACAACACTTGCCGATAAGGAGGCGATTTTGGCTTCATTAAATATCAAGGCGATGCAGGTTAGTCCTATTCAGTAAGTAGGAGTTCTAGCAGTAGTCTTCAACTGTGGCAGTTGGTCGCTGTGACACTTCTGTGAAGCGAAATTTTGCAAAAAAAATATTGTTGGGTGATACTGGACCTTTGGTCAGTGATTAAGTGGCCTAGCTGGTAAACGCAATATGAAATCGAAATGGTAGGGCCTTGACAACGATCAGCCGCTTCATGGGGTTCAACTCACACTCTCCATATTCATTCTAGAATCGTAGTGGCGTTTGAGTGCATATTTGGTCCATATAGTGACTTGGCAGCCAGTGTAGATGTCGATGCTTTTGCCCTCCCACAAGGCAAAAGTAACCAACACCAACAAAGTTTGGTACCAGCTAACCGATCCTATAGGGATGAAAAATTCAGATGGCATAATAGGGTATCGATAGGGATTCGGCTCATGCGCAGTGCATCCATCACTTATGGTTAAAGAGATACCACCTCTGTCAAGACAAAATGTACAATTCAAGTCGTTGAAGCTCGATAAAATCAGGCTGGTTCCGAAAATGGTTGCTTTACTTGATTAATGATATCTAGCGGATCTCAATAACAGCGTCATCAAATCTGCTAGGCGTAGGGCAGGGATCCCACTGAGTCCTACTAGGGAAGCGAACAGCCCTGTGTGCTTGCTGTTCGGTGCTGGTATAGATCGACGTTAAGTGTCGGTTTCTGAAGTTTTCGCACAATATGTAATTGTTGATATGAACTATTTCCAGCCACTGTCCTTGGATGCGTCATATAGTGAACGCGCTTCCACTCAGTTCCTCTGAGATCTCCCGGTTCATGCTGCTCCAAACACTCCCTTACGGAAACCAGTCGGGTGGTCACTAGACATTATTCATGGAAAGTTCGCCCGGTTTGAATTTCTGGCCCTTATCCTCTTTCCGACTACCTAGAAAATTGTTGTAACCAGCACAATATCTTTAACAGGCTATAAACTTGTGTTTCACATCAATCGCTAGTTCCCCAGAATTTCAGTTCGATGACACGCTTGGATTCTTTCCATTGCGAGGCGGTGACCGAAGTCCGTTGGGAAGTCCAATCAGTATGCAGAAGAAAGGGGCAAGATTTGGTACCAACGTGCCAATGATAACTGAATTAGGTAATGCTTTTCTTTGATTTTCAGGAGATTTGGATTCTGGAGAAAAGCCAAAGTCGGCACTATTTACCCTTCACTGCCCCACTCCGTCGAGAAAGGGCTGGATTTCTATCGAATTTTTTCAAAGAAGATGAAACCGGCTAGAAACTTGCCTGAAGGGGTAGTTTGACCCGTAGAACACGAATATCGCATCCACTGATCATGAAAACGCCTGGGACACTAGTTAGGGGCAAGTTTTCAGCAGGATCGGTCACCCAGCGATTTGACGCAGGCGCCTGTAGCGCAAGCGCTAGGCATCTTTATGACAAATGGATGCAATATTCGTGTTCTACGGGTCAAATTACCCCTGTAGGCAAGTTTCTAGCCGGTTTCATCTTCTTTGAAAAATTTCGGTAGAAATCCAGCCCATCCTCGACGAGGTGGGGCAGTAAAGGGTAAATAGTGCCCCAAAGTCAAAACGTTATATACAGTGTACTGGCAGTAAATGCTATAAATTCAATAATAAGATGAGTTTGCTAGTTTGAGAAACTGATGTAGGGTCAGAATTATACGAGGAGCAGACCAATTTTGGATTCTGAAGGACCCTGAGAAGGAACTTAAATTTCTGGTGTTAGCATTGCAGTTTCTCACCTCCTCGCATTTACATCCTGAATAAAGACCCTACTCGCCTAGATGTATGCAATACGGGTTCCAGTAGGATAAACATGGCATTTGCCAGCTTGAAAACATGGCATTTGCCAGCTCTGCTATTTTTTGGATCAAAAACACTTTGCACTCATGTGATCAGTTACAGTGAACGATTCGAATGTGCAGTTTCTCGATCAAGACGACGATGACGACCCGGACACAGAGCTGTACTTGACACAGCCATTCGCGTGCGGCACGGCATTCGCGATTTCTGTCCTCGATTCACTTATGAGTACTGTAAGTGCCTTCCTTACATCTTTTTCAATTCCTTCGGTAAAAACGTCTGCTTGCCGGTTTGAAGACAGCGGGTGCAATGGATGAGAGTTTGCCGTGGATGAGAGGCATGAATGAGGGACATGTGCATGATGTCTGTCTCAAAGTGTGAAGTCAGTGGGGAAGAAGGCCGCAAGATGTGCAACATTTCTGACCTTGCTTCCCTTTTGTATGCTTGCTTATAACTACCTATAGCGCTTCACTCGTAAGAGCCTTTCTGCTGCTCCTCGATACTTTCTTATCCCGAGTGGTAAAGGGGGATCACTTAGTTTTGAACATCTTTAGTTCGAGCGCAAGGCCGCAACCAACGCTGTCGTGGTTTCTAAAACGAAATACGACGGGAATAGCGGAATCAGGCTTATTTGAAATGTTTTCAGACGTATTTCAATGACTCCGCGTTGACGTTAATTCGAACTCTGGTAACGGGAGGCGCCACACCAGAATTAGAGTTGATTCTTGCTGAAGGAGCCGGTCTCCGAGGCGGTTACAGCACACCGGAAACGCTATCGAATCGCGATCGATGCCGAATAGCCCAGATCGCTCTGCACGACAATCCCTATGAGGGAATAGGGGTAAGTTGGTCTCTACCTTCCACTCTAATCCCGTTCTCAACATCAGTTTTTCAGCACAACTCGACATATGGCCAAATGTTCACGACGTCTTTGAAGAAATACGGGCAGCTGTGTATCGGGCTCTATCGGTTGCACGATCAAGACAACGCTGAGTCAGTGAAACGATATGTGATTACGAATCCTCCAGCCGAGCTTCGGATCAGGAGCTCGGACTATGTAAGTTTCGGAACTGAACTTTCAAAACCTCTGCTACTGATGGGAGGCGGTGGTGCAGTAACAAGAGTGTTCTGTAATATGAAATGTCACCAGATCAGTACCCGCCCAAGCCAGTCAGGCTGCCTATCCTTTCGAGGTTGATTATTTGGGTCTCTCCACAATTCAGTGTGTAGCCCATAACCGTATCCATATCCCACTTCAGACTTTAATGTAAATCAAACACGTAGACACAACCTTTGAACGAGCTTGATCATGCTGAAGGTTCATTGGGCAACCTTCGATTATGCGTCCTCAAGCTTAAGGGAGTCACTCGGCTTCGGTAGTGCGACCTCTAGACATGTGCCAGCGGCACCATCATCTAATGCCACTATGCTACATTCTGCTGGATACGCTCCAATTCACTGTTGTCCGTATTGCAGGTGTACGTGCTCGAGCAGTTTGATCCAGGTCTTGAGTACGAACCAGGAAAACGACAGTTTTGATGGCCCCACGAGGCCAAGAATATACATATTTTGCTCAAAAAATCTTGGTCCTTCTCTGGACCTCTTCCTTTCGTTGATTTTCTTTCGGTGATACTGTTCTCTGGTCTGGTTTACTATTTAAGTAAGTTCCGAGCAGTTCTCGGAGAACTCCACAATCATAAACTGCTGTCTCGAACATGATCCAAAAAGTTTGATTAGCCTTTTTCAACTTTTGCGTCGACGGGATCATGTTCGAGAGGTAGTTCGTTCAATGTTACGCTCAATTCCATGCTATAAGTTCAGGTCACAACTCTCAACATCTCAATTTATGGTCAATTCTCGATTTGTTTCCCTGTTCCTTGATTTCTTCAGCTTGTTAATCTGCCGATTATAGAGCTTTATTGGATGTTTTTATCGCGATGAGAGATTTTTACAAAGCGATACTTCCACTATTTCCTTACACGAATAAGGGTACATTGTTGTATGCATTGATTGCTTTAATTATTGTTTTTATTTCAAGGTCATCAAAGTAAATATGCAAAATGAAGAAATATGTGAGAGTTTATGACAGCTTCTTATCATTACTAGTCAGTTCGAAAAACTTCGCTTTTTAATGTCTTCTGTTTAACTACACGTGTATCAAAACATGAAGGCATTAAACGAGGTTAAGTAAGTTTTTGTTCTAGGCTCTGCTCCTCAAGAATCCAGTATTGGGCTGTGATCATTAGGTTATTTAATAGCACCGCCCACCTCGAGAACGCTCCGCCCACCGTGTGAAGTCTCCATCTGATTTGTTGACCAATTCCTGACCTCTGCTGGTTCTTTCTCGGTGTCTGGGCTTTTTTGAAGCCGTAGTAGGGAGTTCTGCTTTTGACGCATTTCACTCCGATCTATGTCCCGCATCTCTGGAGACATACGCGAATCCTCTCCGCTCCACTATTTCTAAACTTGACACGATCTCTTCAGGTACTATCGAATCTCATGGCAGATAGACAGAGTGCATGTGCATGTCGTTTTCTGCTCAGCTGAGCTACGTATTTCAATTTGGCCGGAATGAAGTTTTTCGCACTTCTAGCCAACCTGTTTCAACTAACCAGCGATCTTTACGGAGGCTTAAAGTGCATCACGAAACAATCCAAAATTACATTTGTATGAATTCAATCAAGTGTGAAATCATCAGAGCGGTCTAATCTCAGATGTCAGTCGAAGATTGGTAAATATTAAAAATTCGAGAAGTGTGAAGTTTTCGAATAGAACAGAACTCTCGATTGTTGGGATAGACAATTTATTCGTCTAAATAAAGAACACAACAACAACACAGCAACTCTAAATAAAGTACCTGTGGTCACATCTGTGACACTCTCCCTGACCTTGGTATTGGCTAGCCGGATGACGCACGGAGAGGGTAATATTCTTTAGAATTTTCCAGTCCGCGTTGATTTCTACAGCTCCATGTAGCATTCCTGGATTTCTTCCGGCAACGTACAGAGTGAGTGATTTGCTATGCTTTTCTGGCCCACAATACATGCTACGTCTTATTTGATTTCGGCAGCGCTCTGTACAGTGTCCACTATCCGAAGACAGTTTGCAACTTGCTCGCTTCTTTCGCAATTTGGCGCGGCATATTTAGGACAGCTGTTTGGATAATGTTTTCCTCAACCGGCTGATGTACCACTTGATGGAGCGAACACGGTGGAGCAAATGAATATTTATTCATATTGGAGCAAGTTTATATGTGCGTCATTGGCCTTAAAACGTATCGGTGGCTCACTTCTAATGTTAAAACAAGTGCGTTCCATAACCTCATCCCACCAGTCTTTTTACCTGTTTCCACAGTCATCAACACCATCGTGCAGTTGGGGCAAACAGAAACTCTCGACTGTTGAATTAACAACACAGCAACTCGAGAGAAAGTACGTGGAAGAATGCTTCTTATTTATCATGCTCTCTCATCTCTCATTACCTGTGATCACGTCTGTGAAAGGTGCATCGTCACTGCATACACTTCCTCCGCATAAGGTACATCGTACAACATGGAAATCAGAAATTATAAAAATTCGATTCTGGCTTTCAAAATGATCGAACGGAAGCTACGTTTACGTCCTCCATTCAATGGCTTTTTCGCCCCTTTAATGGGAGGCGTGAGGAGTCGCTCCACACCTTTTCTGAGATGCTGTGCTGTAAACATGTTATCAGTGAACGTAGCTTTTTTACAGGACAAATAAATGATTAAGCTAGCTGCCGAGCGTGATGATAACTTGCGAGACCTCTGCAAAACTCGAAGCTGTAAAGTCCCTCCGTAGGGATTCCGAGACTGTATTGAATAAGAGTGACTCTTTTTGAGTGTCAGGCAAAGCGTGATTCAGAAATTTATTGTAACAACAACAAAGAAACACGAACAGACAAACCAAAGACTAAGCGGAAAGCAAAAAAAGTTAAGATGAAAGATTCACCCGTGTGTCGGGCACAGAAGGAACCGCGGGAAGTTCAACTGCAGAAGAACCGGCCACTTGGGCCTTCCCCAATTTACCTGTCTCACGAGCCACGGAGGTTCGACCCACAGCACTCACTAAGGATGCTACGTCGGGAGTGTCTCAGGGCACGGAGTTCACAAACTCCGTGGGGACAGGCAAAAAAAGCAGTTGAGGCCGGTCGGTCATCTACAGTAATCTGATCACCCTCGACCACCCATCAGTGTTTGATCTTCAAGGGCATTTCTTTTTCGGCGGGACCCCAATGATGCAATTCTCTCTGTCCCGCCCTGACATGCCTCCCTACTTCGCCGCTTAGTTGTCGTCTTCGACGACTGTTCTAGTTCCGGGAGCTAAGAATTTTCGACCTTCCTGGAAGTGACGGTTTGAAGGCTTTGCCGCTGCTACTCGTGAATAGGCGTTGTAGAACTGCATGGCTCCTTCTGGGGCACCTGCCTCCAGAAAGAGCTTCCTGTTTATCCATGTGCTGCTAGCCGTGATGTTCATCTGTTCATCGCTCCCGAGTTTCGAGAACGCCATGTCCAGCGTTCTCCACAGTTTTCCATGGCCTTCCTCTGTGAAAGTTTGCAGCTGTGACAGAAGTCCATACTGTCGCCACGCGTCCTCCTTCTTCCAAGTGGGTTTTCACCAATCCTACAATCTGTCTCAAGACCTTCTTTAGCCTTTGTCCCTTATCGGCAGCACCATTATCCAGACTCCAAAGTTGCTCGAACTGGCAAGTGTTTCTCCGAGGCTGCTACATGACGAAACTACTTTGGTGCTAACCAGTAAGTCCTCCATTAGGACTTCTTCCAGCAAAATAGCTGATTCCGGCGTTGCAAATTTTGTGGGCTGTGGCATGAGGGAGGTCGAACCCGTGATAGGTCAGGGAGTGATCGACCGCCGAAGAGGCGCAGTTTCGGCGGGAAGTATTAGTATATAAAGAGGGCGAGGAGTGTTTTTGCATTCTCGTCTGCGGAACTCGAAGGAGCCCCCGCCCCAACTGCGCCTCTCCCCATTTGGCCCGAGGACCAAATCGCCTGGACTGGACCCCGCGCATCACAGTGATCCCATCTTTTTTCAATTGTTGTTCGTTGCTCTTTAATTGGTTGTTTATCGCTTTTAATTCTTTTTGTTGTCCGCGTATCGGATAAACTTCTTTTTGTGTTTCGCGTATTACTGTGCCAGCCGTTGTAGCGGTTCTAATTCTAGTAACCAGGGTTCGGAACTACAGGGCCCATGCTTCACATTTTAGTGACTCCGGATTCCTTTGCCAGGTCCCTTTTGAGCCTCTCGAAAGAACTCGATCATAAAATTTCCTTCTATAATCTCATGTTTTGCCATAGACGAGGTCGCGCATATAAATTCTGTCCAATTGGTACAGAAAGAATACGCTAGCTTCAAGTTTTTTCCCAATGCTTCTTCGTCCAGCAATACGACGCCGTGTTTATGGAACGCAATTTTCTATGGGACGGTCAGCTCCTTCCTGATAAATAGCGAGGCCGCTTCCCAGGCGCTCTACATGTCTCCAAGCGTATATTGCCGTATGCTGCCGTGAAATGGATATCCTCGATGTCGACTAATGTCGCCCTTGCAAAGCAGTTGCATGTTTACTCCTGCGACCCCCTACCTCCTGATCAGCAGCTCACCTGCAGTGATCTGATCACCCCCGAACTATCGGTGTTTTGATCTTCAAGGGCATTTCTTCACCGGCTGGACCCCACCGTTAAGGTTCACTCTGTCACGCCCTGACAAAGCAGTTTCCAGGGAAATCAACATTCTTCGGGAGATTGACATTGAGGATATCTGTTTACACTTTTAAGAGCAGGCCGATAGCCTAGACTATTGACTTTTGCACTGTTCTGAGTTTTTAGTTCATTCCTTTGTGTTTATCTGAAAATTTTACCTCTTTTGTATTTTAGAAAGTTTCCAAAAACTTGATCTCTCAGATTTCCCGTTTAACATGCTTACTAGATGTATTTCAGGACGCTCAATTGATTGCCACCAACCCAGGTCTCTATCTTGCCTAGGAATCGAGATATGATCAATTTAACATCTTGACACGTTGAAAACGCTCCCCCGCATGAAATTCACCGAAAAACTCAGATCTCTCAGATTTTCCGTTTAACATGCTTACTGAATGTATTTTGGGGCGCTAAATCGACCAATCCCAGGTCTTTATCCTGCCTAGAAACCGAGATATATCGATTTTATAATTTGACAAGTTGAAAATGCTCCCTCATGTGAAAAGTGTGTGCGCCACAGTGTCAAACCTCACTTTAGCTACTGGATTAATAGTACGTATAGGATCTTAAAGGTAGACGCATAACGAAGCTACCCAAATGAAGACGGCCTGATCCAAGACGAGAGACAGCTACTCAGGAAAACACAGCTATTATGGATATTGGGATTACCCATCTTGTGGTGCAAACAAAACAAAAGGAAAAAAATACAAACGTGGCGACAGAAAGTCACAGCAACCCAAAAAATTCGAAACAATGACAACGACGCCTATTATATGCTCTTGTTCGGGGCGTGATCATTATTAGTCAAACTATAGATCAAAAGGCAAATCAGCAATGAGCGAGATGATCAAGCGCCTACAGACGCGCTTCCGGGGTTACGGGTATTTGAAGCGAATTTGCCGGATTGGTAGTATGTAGGCGGTCGCAATGGTGGACCTACTTTCGGGGAATTTGGTCATTCTGGAATTCGCTACTGCGACACAATGACCAACCTCATCAATTTGAGTTCACTAGGTTGATACTACAAAGTAGGCCACAAAGGTAGACGTATAACGAAGCTAGTAGCGGCCTGATCTAAGACAAGAGACAACTAATCAGAGAAAAAAACCACAGAAACCAAAGAATTCGGAACAAGGACGACAAGGTCTGCTCATATGCGCCGGTTTGGCGAGCGATCAGCATAGTCAACATATGGATCAAAAGACAAATTACTATTGAGTGAGAAGGTCGAGTAAGTACGGACGTGCTTCTTTGAATTTCGACGATTGGAACGATCTCATGAAAACTTTCGTCTATTTCATTTTCTGGCGGAAACATCAAAACCTCTTTCTGAATAAATATACTGTCCATTTAGAACTATAATAATAGAGTAACTCACCAGTGACATAACAAGAATTAAGTCAGTTCAGCAATGTAAGTAGTGCCATTAAGTTTCATTGGCCATCTGCTGTGATTTATGCACTAGATTTTTCGTGAACTTCACCCAGTATTGTAAATAATCTCTTTCACACGATCTCCTAATTGGCAGTTTAAAATGCAATTAATCTCACTCGTTCCACATTCATTGTATACATTTGTCCTTTCTCATTCCATTTCACTTCTATATTTTCTTTTATATCCTTTTCAATGAGCTGTACTTCGACGAGTGTGAGGAAGTAAATGAGAATTGAAATGCAACTGATGCAACTGAACTTGTATTTTCCTGACATAGCCAACTCTGATTTTCACTTGTTCTGTCTTCTACATACTTTTCTGGCTGAGAGAGCTCCTACAAAGTTTGATGATATAAGTCGGGCGGTCGTTGGTGGGGGGGGGGGGGAGGAGGGGAGGATGGGAACCACAGTGGTGGTTCATCTACGGGGTCAGAGCATCGATGGATATTACTCACTGACTCCCGTTGTATGCTGGAAAAAAGTAGAGAAAACCTTATCAGGACTTTTCGTGTGAGACCGATTGAGGTAGGTTGGTCCGCTGACCGACTTGTGCGAATAGCCTCAAACTTGGGTAATCAAACATTTATTCAATACCCATCAGAACAACAATGCGTACGAACAAACAACATCGACGATCAACAACTTCGAATAAACATAAAATGAAACATAAGACATAAACATAAAACAACAACAAGGGTGAGAAAAAATGCACTATCTTATGATGCGCAATGCGCGGTCGCCAATTTTATCAATGAGGCCTGGGCACAGGGTGTCAGCATGCGTGCGCGGTTTTCCCGCTCGATTTCGATCAACGGAGATCACCTTTGTGATACTCCCCTCTTCGGAGTGTTCCAGACTTATAATAATAATCTCTGCTTGATTCGAGTTTTGATCAATTTCCTCGTTTTCGCGGTAGTATTCATAGATACGCTCAGGAAGACGGCAAATAGCCTTATTGAGGTCTAGTAAAGAGCAGTACATGCATGGCCTTGGGTCTGCTGCAATTACGCGTATCGTGTCTGATGTCCAGGCAAAGGTAACAACGAATGCGCTTCAGCCTTCCCCTCACAGTAGAGACCTCCAAACAGCTATCACTATAGTGCAAACCTTTGCGAAACAGGACGAACGTCGGAGAAACAATCCCTGTCTTGCATGAGGTCGTGCATGTTGATCTTCCTTTCGCGTACCTTGCGCTCCAACTCGACCAGCTTCTTTAATACGTTCAGCCTATGCTCGAGATCGAGCCTTTCCTCTTCCGTGGTGGGTATTTGTCTGTCGTTATTGTTGTCGTCGACACCTCCGTCGTCAGAATGCTCGAAGACGACTTTGTCTTCTAAATCTAGAAAGTCTTCTTCTTCGCTGCTACGCCGTGATTGTGTTGCTGGAATCGGTGAATGCGTGTGTTCAACAGATGACCCTTAATTTCCTCCTGCTTTTGCAAGCAGTGATCCCATGTTTCCTTGACTTTGGGTTCGGGATCAGTCAATCTGTTGATGCACCTTTCCTGTTGCTGGCTGAATTGGTCGAATCTTTCATCAATTTTCTGTTCAAGCCTTACCAACATGCTCCTGATTTCTTCGGAGATGGATTCATGGATCTCTATTTCCGTTTAAAGCTGGGCTTCATGAAGTTCCGTCTGGATTTTGTGACAAAGACCTTCCGGAAAATCATTCTCCTTTTGAATGTCGTCTGCCGTGAATGTCGGATCTAGGGACACTCCTTTCACATTTTCTTCGAAAAACTTGTATTTAGAGGTCGCCAATGTATCGTCCGAGAGAACTACAAGTCCGTATAAGTCGTAACCTATTGCTAATGCTTCCGACGCACATATTAATTTCTCTGCTGTGTGACATCCTTCGAAATGCACCTTTTTCAGGTGGCTCTTATAAAGGGATGATCCGCCTTTAACATATTAGGAATGGAGGCTTACTGCCGCGTATTTCGGTGAATGAGCTGAGAACAGTGTTAGATCAAATAACATCAAAAACAGAACATAAAATTGTACGAGTTTCGCGCTGAGTTTCTTTTTCTGATGAGAACGTCGGTGCTAATTTTATGCGTCTTCTCTTGTATCGAATGGTTTCAATGAGCACGTCTTCTTCAGCACGGCGTTGTCTCGCGAATTCGTTATCCTAAATCAATGCCATGGTTCTAAATATCATGAATTGAACCTGGTGTTAAGTTAAGTAACAATTTTCATGTAACGTGAAGCAAATTTTTAACTCAACGTGTGCGCTTTGGTTTGTATTGTAGCGCCCTTATCTTATTTGAACTACATTTTTTGCATTTCGTTTGGCAAAGATCTTGGGTAATGACTAGAACGGGTACACTGGGTATGATCCCACGTGCAACTATGGTGAATGCGAATGCTATCTCCTGCTAGTTTCTCTGATGAAGTGCAACACTAGTCCGAAAGTTTCAGCTGTGCAATGAATAGGGATTCGATGATATTTTCTTGTATGGTAGTTGCCTGTTGATTTTTGGACTCATGCTGTGAGTGGTGTAGATTTTTATGCACTTGTACTTCTTTTACGAAGTAGCACTGATGTCCACGATCTTGTAGTACCTCCTTCGTGTGATAGGGGGAAATGCGATTCTGGGTTTGTGTTCCGAGCGGGATGACTTCCTTCTGACGGTGGTTTGGTTGCTCGTGGGCGCTGAATATCGGATAAACAACAAATGAAACATAAGACATAAAACATAAAAAAAACAACAAGGATAAGAAAAAATGCGCTATTCGATGTTGAGCAATCCGCGGACGCCAGTTTTATCAATGAAGCTTGAGCACAGGGTGTCAGCATGCGTGCGCGGTCTTCCCGCGCGATTTTGATCAATGAAGATCACCTTCGTGATAATTCGATCAACCTACATTGAATCTAAACTATTGTCCTCCATGCAATGCGCAAATGGTAGGCTAAAACTGGAATCTGTTGCATACTCCATTAACGACTTGCCCGCATACCCCTCTCATGCAACTTTTGCAGTCACATTCTCGTCCAATCCCCAATTTCACTACTTTTTGAAGCCATTTACTTATCTAAATACGCCGATTTTTGCGTCTTCTCCGCCGTTTTTGCACCATTGAGGAATAACACTTCCATTATTCGTCGAAAACTAATTACTACTGAATTCTCGTGAACTGTGTCCTTGAAAAAGACAAGGTCTAGCTGCCGCCCCTTCAAAGTCACGTGCATTCAGGTAGCAACATCGCAGCGTGGAGAAGCAGCGCAGAAATTTCGAACTGACCACACAATTGGAGCTCTTCGAGCTTACCTTCAAAGGCTGAGCATGGGTGATGACTTGATTCTATCCATCCCTCATTCATCAACTACTTACACTACAAAATCACACACGTGAAACTGAAAAGTCACAGTCGTGTTGTCACTTCTCAGGCCTCATACCTTTCAAATATGTAGTATTCATCAAGAAAACAACGAGGAGTATTACTAGGTTTGCCCGAGTCTTACAATCAGAGAGCCTAAATCATGTTAAGTGACCATAATGATAACTGCATCCGGCTCACATGACTCTGCACTGCACTAAGCTGATATCTGATTAGAAATGCCCCGATCAATTTCATTCGTAAGCGTAAATTGCGATAATTTTGGGGTACCTAATTTTATTGAGATAAGGTCTGACGAAGGCATTATATGCCGAGAGCTCACCAATGAAAGTGAAGAGCAACGAGCTTTGAAAAGTACACAATACGACAACAAGTCAAAATGAAGCTCAGAGATAGCAGTATTTTGAAATATTCTTCGAAATAGTAATGGAGGTCCAGAGCAGTGGAAAAGTAGCAGAGAAAATGCAAAACTTGGCATATTTGAAGGAATATGAATCCACAGAGATAGGTAGAAATAAAGATTGGACGGGATTCCGACAATAAAAGCTCCATAGAAGGCGTACTTGGACGAGCTGTCCAAATATATATGCTATTTTGCACTGCTCGCTACAGTAAGCTGCCTGGGTGCAACGTGTGCATTCTGGCGCGAGCGGTACAACCTCTGCAATTTCCACAGCGCCGTGAGAACTCGTCCACTTCTGGGTGTGCACGTCGACTACACCCAAAGGCGGACTAGCCAAGGCTCTACAACATAGACAGGGCATAACAGGAGTTTTACGTCCTATCCAGCCGTTACAAGGGCCCCTTGTACAGCTTTGCATGAGAATCACCGATATTCCTTTATAACGAAAGCACCATCCCGATCACTTTGATCATTTGGAAAGATGCCAGCCAGACGTGGTACATTCCTTCATGGTTGCTGTTCGCCGAAGTGCCATTTAGGAGAAACACAAACAAGAGGCTACTCCAAATCGCAGAGGGACAAAAACATGTAAAAAATGAATATAAAAAGATGCTGGAATCCCAAAACATGTGATTATTTATAACAATAAATCTACTGCGCTGTCAAATAGTGTCACTGTCATTCAGAAACACATTACACTGTATAGATTCCCGAAGTTGAACTGTTTGCAGTCATTCTCCTTTCAAAACACTTCGAGAGCGTTCTGGAAAAAGATCTCCTCGAATGCCAATGAACAGGTTTGTTAAAACATCGCCGATACTATTCGCAGCTTTCTCACAATTCAAGGTGCACGTTCCATGACCTTGCCGCTCTGTTCTTTTCGACGTTACTCCAACTGAATCACCCCCTCTCCTTCGTTTATCAACCGAATACGAAATCCATGACTTTGTTGGTTGGTCCTTGTCGATGTTACTCCGACTGAATCATCCGCTTTCCTCTGTCTAGTAACCGAATAGGAATTCAGGACTGTTAGGTCATAGTGTGATGGGTTTCTTGAGTCATTTATAAAGTCCATTATTCATAGTCCCTACTGGGAAACATGAAATATGCACAACCCACTCAACCGTTGCTCATAGTGTGTGTGTATTTGAATGAATCGAAATTTTTCTCAACGAAACACCTACAATGGCTCCTTTTTTTGGTTCGATTACTGTAAATGCACATTCGATTCAGTTACTCTATTATCATGCTGTGTCCATTATTGATTTATTGATTGATTTATCTATTTGCTTATGAATACAGGGTGCCCCAACAGGTTGTCTGATATTGGCAGTTAACGCCAATAGATTATTGCCGACTGATCGCTCATTAAAAAAGCTTTCTGAATTACTATTATTTGGCTCTTCTATGTCATTTATGAGACCTTGACCCAGACAGAACAATCAGATTCGGCTAGCATTAGACCTCCCTTCGCCAGAACCTAGGAGCTATGGAAGTTTTTCAGATTCAACCCTGCCATGCAGCATTCCACACTTTAATTGAGTTCAACTAACTGGCTGAACAACCTTATCGACTTTGTACGTAAAGAATACTGTAAAGCTGACCTCATGCGAATGTTACTAGCTGTAGTCCACATGCAATTAGTGGGGTGAGCTTTGCTTAACTGCATATAAGCTGATCACTATAGAATTCACATAGATTGTGCGTGTTGGGTAAGTTGAATAAGCATACATACGGATAGCTGCTCGAACCCATGATTCATTGCTCTGACCCATGAACTCAAATCGAGCTCGCACTCTTTATGGTGACCGAAGTCCTCGAAGAAATTTTTTTTCAAACATTGATAAGAATATATTTGTTTCTCAGTACTAACAAGCATCTGAAAAGTGAACGTACCTTACGTATTGGCTATAGGTGGAGCCTCCACAACTCGTGTTTGAGCTTGACTCAGTAGCTCATTCACATACAGCCATATTAACAGGAATTCAATGATTATGAGCTTAACATTCTCTACTCTGAATGCTCAGCCAAAGTGACTTTCAGCAGTCGAAATGTGAGAACCACTTTTATTGCAGTTTGTTAGAAATTACGAATGTCGTATATTGTCGAGCGCATGGAAATAGGCAATGACTAGTGACATTTCAAATTTTGTTGGGAAAAATTGCTCTCCAAAAAGCCCGATTGATGGGGACCATTTAAATGTGCAAAAACTTCATGAGATTTGAACAACTACCTTGTGAAGTTCCAAGTTCTCTATTCATGACAGAGACTTTTAAGAAGCCTTTGATTCGGAGCCCAAAGCAAGCTCATTCAAAAAAAAAGATTCTGCATTTCCCCTAGCTTCTCTTCGTGATCTAGTCCCATGATTGCTTTTTGGAATCAATCAGGGAATTTTCAAAAAAGGCCTTTCACCAAGCTGTCAAAACTTCCTTAGGAGAACGAGAGCTCGTGAAGGGTTACGGTTTACAGTATACCCGCCCGTGCCCACTGTTCGTCACCCTCAGATCAAGTTCTTCTGACTAACAATTGGTTTATTCCGATATCAATAAAATGTATTACAGTGAGTCGAACTCTTTCAGATCAGGCCTAAGATGTGTGAACTGGGGCCCAAGTTCAACAACTGGGTGAGCATTTCGAGAGTAGTAGTGCTCCGAATTGGACAGAGCATAGTACCTCTCTGTAGTTTTTTATGACTTTTTCTGCTGTTTAAATTTGTAACTGGTTTCGTTTTCTTGCTTGCTACTGTAGCGCACCTTCGTGTGTATTTCGAATAAATAAATAAATAAATAAATAAAGTTGGCTGTCCTCCCCAACAACGGGATCGTTCAATTTTGGAATGCCACAAGCAGCTGCGAAACGATCTCATTCCAAATTTTCGACTCGTACGATTTCTGTGTAGTTCTAGAATTACAGAAGTGGTAAAAACTGGGTTATTGCTCCACATATGGAGACTCACACACGCTTGATCAAATCCCTAATTCCGTCCAGGCCAACCAAGCCCTCCATTATAGTCGTTGATTGGTACTAGACTCCTATAACACACGACGATTTCGAATGGAAGTCGAATGCGTGGTCGCATATTTCCTACAGGATGGATTAACACCCCAGAACCTTATCCTTTGTGGCGGATTCTCTTAAAGTGTTCACTGCTTTCTTCGGTATGTCAAGTTAGAATTTTTCCACGATTTCGTCCATTCTTTTGTCCTTCTCTCCAACAAACTTGAAAGAGCTCTGGACATCAGAGCGACATCTCCAGACCAATGCATGGATTCGCTTTGTGAGTCCTCGATAATTACTTCTCGGGTTTCTAGGCGAATGATTCTGACCGACAAACAAACCTAAATTTTCAAGAAAAAATTGTCGCTGTAGTTGTGAACTTCTCAGCCATTGGGAACAGAGTATTCTAACAATGAGTTGCTTGAGAAACTATGCCTATTTCTTGTGCAGCTCTATGCCTACGTTGGATTACATTGACCATAATCAATCCCTGGTGTTTGCCTCATTTTACTCGATTTCTATCAGAAAAACTTCTTTGTGTATGAACAGCCTTGGTTGCATGGCCTCAGACTGGTTTGCATGGTTTTAAAAACCAGCGAATTACATTGCCTGGGCAGGCAAGTCAGCGTGTACGTCAGGCTGTGCAGAAACACCTCCTTGCATCAAGAATTTGCTCATCTTCTGCAGAAAGTTTTCATTACCTCAGAAATGTCAGCCAGACATTTTCTTCCTACCTTATTGGAGCCTCTCTTCTCTTTCTTTTGTTTTGTTTCTATTCCACCTACAGTTTTGGTAAGGTTGCCATTCTTATACATGGATTTTCGTCCATTTTAAGTGATGATAATTTCCTGATTACTATTCCCCAAGTAAAAGTAAACTCTGTTGAATGGTATCCTTACATGTCATCACGGATGTGTATCAACGGAGTGGAATGATCGAATTGGTTCAAAGAAACTGACACGACGCTCAATCGCCGTCGACATTAATACTGTTATGCACACTCGAGCTTTCTAGAATGCTGTATCACCTGCCACTACTTCCTAGGGATACTATTCCATTTCCTGTCGTTCAGTGGTCGAAGTACAGTGAGTCTACTTCCTTGCGCTGCCCAGTTCCCCATCAATGGCGTTGTATGAATGTTCATGGATGTTCTCTTATCGCTGCGAGTGCGCTCGACTGTTGCCTTTGTGTGAGCGTAATGATGTAATTTGGTGAGCGGCAATCAGCGAACTTAATTGTGACTTCGAAGGATGCAGTAGAGGTCAGTGCCGTTGCTGCGATGAGCTCTCTGCTTGTAGGTGACTTTTAGAGAAAAAGGCAACCGACTGAGAGAGCTCTGTCAGTACTCGTCCACTTCCAAAACGCCCAGATGGGGTTGATTTTGTTATGCAATGGAACTATCTAGGATGACCTCACCTTGCACCCGTGAGATGAGGCAAATTTGATCGAATAATTCGCAGTCCATAAAGCTCTCTATGACTTCTTTGAGGTCTTTCGTCCTCTTTTCTATCCTTTTTCTATTCTCTCTTGGAGTACAAATCAGATGTTTGAAAAGAAATCAACAAGAATCGATGGGTGAAGTGCTCGCAAAAACTTCTCACAACAGGAACTTCTGACCAGTGAGTACAAGTAGTTTGTCCTAATTGAAGAATACTAGTCAATGAACTTTTCAAAAAGGGATGACTGTGACTCGAATCAGCTGTCATGGTGCGGGAAGATGCCCAAATATGTACGACTTATCAAAAAAAGTGCTTTTCCCGGTGAAGCGGTTTGCTTATTCAATACTGTAAATCTTTGAAAGAACAAGCTTTTAACCTTCCTTATACTATTATAATTAGCAGTGATAGTCCACCCAGAGTAGAGTTTCTTCTTCGAAATATCGTTTTTGTGAAGACTTCACTCGTCGATCTTCTTCGAATATAAAATTTGATTTCTCATTTACTTGCTCGTTTGCTCAATCGCTTATTAAAGGCCCAGTTCACGATAAAAATGGTTTCTGAGATTTCCCCATAAGATGAATTTTAGGCCCCTCGTTCACCATATCTGGCGCTATCATGTCTAAAAACGCCCCAGATAAGGCTTTATGAAGGCTCAAGGACTGTTCCGTGTGTATCCTCGGACGAGTTTTACCGGAGTTGCAGAGGCTGCACCGATCACAAAGGAACCCATGTAGGCATTTCAAACAACTTATCATGACCAGTAGCGACAATAAAAGGCAATTCTGTACAGTTTTAACTCGATGTAGTCAGCTCTTTGCGCAATTGCAACAACCGAAACTTCGTCCGAATACCCCTTCCATGTTATTATTTGTTTAACCTCTGCTTTTCCTACTTTTGAAAAGCCTTATTTCTTGCGAAATTCTTTCGAATTTGCTCGCTTTCTTCACTGCCGATGAACTATTCCCAACACATACTTCCACTTTTTGACTGGAAATGGGTTCATCAGAATAATCGTGAGCTGTGCCTTCAATTCATTTGAGAGAGATAGGTACGTGCATAGTTTGTGACTTATCGAGCTTTAAGTATGATTAAGGGTGAATCCAGAAACAGAATGGTGCACTACAAAGTAGCTCATTATTACGCGCAAGATGCTGGGATCGAATCTTGCGTCGAGACCCAGCCAGATCAGGCAAATGCGCCACCCCGTCACCATTAGCAATTGGTAGTAGCACGGCTGGAAGGAGAGGAAGTTTCACTTGCATATTAGCCAGGTTCTGCAAGTCATTGCATAGGCCACATGCACATCCAAACGCCATTGCGTATTTATAAGTGAAAGTCTAGTGCCTGTATGCACACCTTCGGTCAGTACTACACGCCCGATTTCTTGCGTTTCGATTAGAAACGCTCCATGCCTTGACTAAAGTGGATAGAAACGTTAATCGCCTCAATTATTATGAAACATAGTACAATGCTGCTTCGACAGCTCAAGTTCCTCCTTGATACAGCCTGCTCAGAATGGGACAGATTATTTGTGCATTAGTATCCACTTCACACTAGAAAGACGTACAAAACGAGTCGCAAGCGAGGGTCTCATAAAGAGCGTGGGTCTATGGAGCATAGGTTCAAACTCGTCATTCTATATTATTCATAGGTTTAACATCAGTGGTGCGGTTCTTTAAACAGTAAAATGATCGCTTTTTCAATAAGACTGTCTTCATGCCAAATTAGAGGAGAGCATGGAAGAAGTCAAACCTGTTTGTTGAAAATGAAACATCTATAGGACAAATACTTCCCGACAATATGTCAAGGTTCGTCTACTTCGTTTATCTGTTTTCAGTTTCCGTTCCTTAGTTGTATTCTTCGACACAGGCGCTGAAGAAACCCTACGAATTTCCATGCGTTGTGCTGCTCTCTACGACTGGTAACTCAGCGTAGTTTAAAAAACCTACCCCCATGAGATTTTTTTGCACGACCTCTGCTGATATCCGCTTATCTCAGCTTGTTCTCCTACAAAAAGATTGATCAGGGGCGAAAGACTCTTATCAATCCATTCAGATTCGTAGAGGCATATTAAGTGCGTGTATCGCCTATACAAAGACGCGGTTGCCAACCGATGTAAAACCCAGTGCTATTATCTTCCTAGACGAATTTGACAAAGGGTAACCGACTTAGAAGGTAGTGAGTCTTGGTTGGCCTGGTGGAGTATTGAGCCGGGATTCCAGTCGCAGACCATTCACGTGTATCAGTGCACCACTTGTCACTAGACCACCTCCCCTCGATACTGCTTTTCCTATGTATAAATAAAATCTAATCAACTTGGGAGACATTAACTGCTCTTAGGCATTGTACTAAGGGGTTCGCGTTGAATGCCGAGATGAGAGTGATGGGCATCACTTAAAAGCAGAGGATGTCGCTGCTTTGTTGCTGCTTCGATGATATTCATGAATTGTTACCGTAATTTATGTCTGAACTGTATAATCCATTAGCAAGAGTCAACATTCTAGCCTGATTGAATAGCGTCCTGATTGAATTCTCAGACCATGTATAACAGGGCAAATATATTGATTGCATACGATATGATTTACAATTCCTTGCGAAGGCAATTCTTCAGTTTTTGTTCGGGCATTAAAGAGGCTCAATTGGCCGGAAAAGATTGATTGACAGTTTTTCTTTGTAGTCTGAGTCATACGTTTGTACAGTGCACATAGGTGACGGACCATTACGGGAATGTGAACTGATTTAAAGATCTCGGTCATTGAATCATATTAGGAATATATTACGTTTCTTTGCAGATGATGATTCAAGCACTCATCTGTGAATGTATTTTGCAGAGACCTTTTCTAGGGTCGACTCTCTCATCGTTCTAGTAGTTGTCCTTGAGTGTAGCCCCTCTGCGTAGAAACCTTGTTGTCATTTTTGGGTGCTGTAAGCTCTTGAGCAGTGTTATGTTTTCGCAAAGTATTATAGTATTGTAGCGGTATGTGTTACCGATGGGGGAGGGTTGGAGGCCGGAGTGATGTAATGGCAAATAGCGCACTATCGCAAACTTATGGTCATGGGTTCGAATCTCGGTACATATCCGCCTATGCCAATTAGGCCTTCCATCCCTTTGGGGTCGATGAACTATAATAGTATAAGACTCGTCTGGAAGGATCAGAGCACTAACTCGTAAACCGGGTGGTCACCTTACATCACTGTAAGGCCACATAGCATTCATTACGCCCCTGTGATTCTGAATGGAATTCAATTGAGGCGGTGCCTTCTTCAGGCAGGATTTATCACAAAGACTTTATTTTCTTCCTTTATATGCTAAAAATGACTATATTAATATCGATATGTTATTGCGCCTAAACTTCCACTTCTCTGCCCTTATCGTTTATTGTTTCGGGCACTCATTACTCAAAGGAAGGTGAAACATATATATGTACACTTGTCGTCAATGGCACAGCAATCCATCATGTTCCATATAGCCTTAACCCTGCACCATTGCAAGGTGCACCGCTTCTGCAGGTGCCACCAGTTCCTTCCGTCTGCGGTATCTTTTACCGTGGCGTTGGCTTCGCCGACGTACTTTTTAATGGCTGCCTCTTCTTTAAGACTTATCGTGGGCACTTCCCCTGATTATTCGGAGTCTTTATTTTGCCCTCCGAATGATCCGGTCGCCTTCACAATACTTGTTCAGATTATCACAGATATATCTCAACGATTTCATTCCATATAATAAATTGCGGATTCCTATGGGTCAGTACTCTCTGCAGCGGAGCATTTTCGGAGCATTTTGAAACCCACAATTCTCCGATGTAGCTTCACTTCGAGCGCCTGGAGCACAGTCGATTGCACAGAATGACAGGAATCCCCTCATCGTAACAATGCCACAATTAGTGGATCTGCATCAGCATCAGCATCTGCATCCCATTCTACACTACCGTCAGTGGATAGGTATCTTTTCAGGCCAGGTCAAATTTTCCCTCTTTTGATGTCTTCCTCAAGTAGAGCTGCAAGTACCTCTGCGCGTTCGAAGAGATTGAGGAACCGGTGTTTCTTCACATCAAGCCTCAGCGCAGCCTCTATAAACATATTCTTTCCCTTCTGTAACTTTTTTTGTATGCGGTTCATCTTCATTATCTATTGTGAGAGTTAGCCATCAGCGTAACGGATGCTCTTCGGCGGTCCATCCAGATGGCATCCATTCTTATTGTTGGTAGGCGGAGAAACGCACTCCTGGCGGAAAAAGTGCTTGGGAACAATCTCGCAGCGTTCAAGGACCTAAACTGTGACATTTACTGCTTTTGCTAACAATAAGCCGTGACGAATGCGTGTAGCTGTGTTGAAATTACCGTAGGTGTTTCTGATCGGGGGATGGGAGAGGAGGGGGGGGGGCTGGGTAGTCAGGAGCATTCCCTGCTTTTGGCGGTTTTCAGAGTGCTGGTAGTGACTTTCTATAGAGTAAGGAAATTAGCCTACCGGGCCCACGTTTTTCTAGACACATTTTCGTCACGCCTAACCGAGGATATGGCCCCCTTTGCAGAATTTTCAGGCACAAAGTATCTATTGAAAAGGAACACGCTCAGTTTCTACGCAGCTAATTACTCTCAGAACTCTGCGGTATGCACAGTCGCCATGACCTTATGGTATATAGAACACTCCACCACGTCCATCTGCTCGAAAAGGGAGTGGTAACGCCACTTCTTCACCCACACAAAGTACTTCTTCAAGCAATTAAAAGATTCAGGAACTGGGTGGGCTGATTAATTTCATGTTGAGCGATTTGCATGTATACCATATTGGTTTGTATACTGCACAACCTTCATAACTCATTCAATTTTATCGTTCCACGCTGCCATCAAATCCATCCCTGGATTTGTACGTTTTGCCATTCACAACATTACTTCCGTCACATACATAAATAGATTATCTTCGAGGCATCGTCGTTCATGAATCGTTCCCTCCCAGTTCTTTTATTATTAATCCATTTGATTTATTCGACTACAATGTTCTTGTACAACATAAAGGTCGAGTCGATGAATTGAGCGCAGTCCTGCATTAGATCCTGAATGAGTTGCTAACCACTTGTTTTTCCTGTTTGGTACCGCTAACAATTTCGGAAGTGGTACGAACCTGTGTTGATAATTAGGGGATTCAATGAATGTGTAAATTTTCAATTTGAATGCACATGAATTACTGACAAGTTATTACATCGTGTTTGCATCTGTAGACTATCAATGTATCTTATTTCGTGTTTCATTGTGCGACTCTGTATAATTTTCCTCATCAGATGTTCCAGCTGTCGTCGTTTGCATTCTCATTGGGATGGCTACTTATCGCAGGAATTGCCGAATTAATTCTTTCACGACCACCTTTCGGATTCCATGATGCAGGTAAATTCTAGCGGTGACTCATAACCGAAAACCTGATTGCTCTCAGCCGCTAGCAAACTTTATTGCAAGCAGATCGGGTGCGGTACTTCTTCCCTCACAAAAGTGTCGCTGGATAAATAGCAAATGCTGTTTATTGAGGAGATCACTGACGAGGGTGAGACGGTTCCGTTGATGCCGGCGTGAAAATCAACTAGGACATGTACTCAGAGAGCATCACCTGTCACCTGTATCCCCTGTCGTCCCGTTGATCATCGACTTCCTCGAGCGGGCGCCAGTAACGTCTCCATTCGTCCCTGTCACGAGCCAGAGTGGTCCAGTGAATCGTTCTCGCTTCAGGGCTACGAGGTTCGACATTCCTTTCGTTCAGAGCTTTCGTGAAGAAGTCTGACCATCTCGTTGGCGGCCTTCCTGGAGTTCGTTTGATGTCCCGAGGAATCCAGTCAGTAACCGGCCTGGTCCAACGGTCATCACTATATCGCATAACGTGTCCGGCCCACCTGATCTTCGATTTCTTGGCGTAATCAACGGCATCCCTGATCTTCGTTCGGTGACGGAGCTCGGAACTCCAGATTCCCTTCTGCACTTGCGTGCATAGGGAAATTCCGAGCATCGTCCTTTCCAAAGCGCGTTGAATAACGCTGACAGCATGCTCATTCTGCTTTCGTAGAGTCCAGGTCTCCGAGGCGTACGTCAAAGCAGGAAGGGCAGCAGTGTCGAGAAGGTGAGCGCGGAGCCAGATGTTCTTTGTCTTCTTCACTACTCCCTCGATATTCTTAAATGCTCCCCACGCGGCGCGTTTCCTTCTGCACAGCTCTGGAGCTAGGTCGTTCATCATGATGACTTCCCGACCTAGATACACATAGCTAGAGCATTCGGAGATATTCGTTCCGTTTAACGTGAAAGGAGCATCAGGTACCAATCCGTTTCTCATGAACATCGTCTTCGTTAGGTTCAGCCTCAAGCCGATCTTTCCACAAGCACTATCAAACTCGGCCAGCATTCGTTCCGCCTGCTCGGTGTTCGGTGTCATAAGCACGATGTCGTCTGCAAAGCGGAGGTGATGTAGGAAGCGGCCGTCGACCTTCACTCCCAAGTCTTCCCATTTCAAATGACGCATGATATTCTCGAGGGCGGCACTGAAAAGTTTGGGCGAAATAGTATCGCCTTGACAACACCTCTCTTCACGTTGACAATGACTTCCTTATAGAATGGTGAAATCCTGGTCGTGAAGCTGTCGTAGAGCTCACGAGGCATCCTTATATATTGCGTAGGAACACCTTGGTTTCCCAGGGCTTCAATTACCGCTTCTGTCCCAACGGTGTCAAAGGCTTTCTTCAAGTCGATAAACGTAAGACATAGCGGCATTTTGTACTCTCGCGATACTTCAATGAGCCTTGTTAGGGTGTGGATATGATCGATTGTACTGAACCCTCTCCGAAACCCTGCTTGCTCGCATGGCTGTCCTTCATCTAATATTCTGCCAATCCTGCTTAGGATGACGCGAGTGGAAAGCTTGTAGATTACGGACAGCAGGCAGATTGGGCGATAATTGCCTATATCGTCTGGATCTCCCTTCTAGTACGGCAACACAGTCTTGCTAGTTTTCCACGACGTGGGCACTTTGCATTCCGACAGGTACCGTGTGAAGAGCCTAGCCAGAGTTTTGATGATGACTGGTGGTATACTCTTCAGATGTTCTGATTTGATCCTATCGGGACCGGGCGCTGTACAGTTCTTCATCGACGTGATGGCATGTCGTATTTCGGAAGGGAGAACCAAAGGAGCGATATATTCGTCTTGCCTAAGATGGTGAGTAGGCAGGTAGACGTGGCTGTCGAAGAGATCCGAGTAGAAGTCGTAGATGACCTTCTCCATTGCCCTCCGGGACGCAGTAACGGTTCCGTCAGGACGACGAAGGGAGGTCGTCTTGGTCTTGTAGTTGGCGAAGCTCCGTCGGGCTCTGCGAATGTTCTTTCCGGCCTCGGCGGCTTCGTCCATGACTGCTGCTCTTCTCTCTTTCAGATCTTCCTTTATCGCTTCTCTGCATAGCTTCGCAAGTTCGGACGTTTTTTGATAATTGCCTGCAGTTCGCGCGATTCCACGCTGGCGTATCAGCTCGAGAGTCTTCGAAGAGAGTCGTCTCTTGGCTACTTGTAGACACTCTGCTTTCGTAGCACTGTCGTGAAGATGTTCGACGAGCCGGTTGTATTCTTCGTCGATGTTGTCGATAACGGAGTCTTCCCATTTACTCGCAAGGGAAGCGAAGTGGTCCAGTTGATAGAAGCCTTGGAGCTTCGTTTCGGAAACTTCATAGCTCTCTCTCCACGCACTGAGGAGCAGTGCGTGGAGAGCGGAGGAGACGATGGTCCGATCCCGTGTAAAACTTCGGAACAACAGCGACGTCGGTCAGGCAAAATCTCCGATTGAAGATGATGTGGTCTATTTCATTATGGAACTGTCCACCAGGTGACTCCCATGTCCACCTTAAATGAGAGGGCTTCTGGAACTGCGAGTTACCATGGATGGTGTGGGTCGTCATGATAAAGTCGGACAGCCTTTCACCCTGCTCATTCCATTCCACTCCGTGAGTCCCGATGTGAAGCTCTTCAGCCGCTCTTCTGGGGCCAATCTAGGCGTTAAAATCACCAACGATGACCTTGAAGAAAGTGTGGTCTTCTCTGTAGAGCCTCTCCAGATCCATATAAAACGCTTCCAACTCCTCTTCTTCGTAGCTCGATGTTGGTGCGTAAGCAACGAAGATGGTTAGAGCTGGGGTTGAGCCACATCTTCTTAATCGCAAACGTCCGATTCGGGGTGTTAAGCTTTCGTACGAATCGATGTTCATGGCCACGTGCGTACTGACAAGGACACCTAAGCCGCCGACGCGTCTACTGTCGCATGTTCCAAGGAACAGTTCTTTTCCAGTCTCAAATACAGCGTGCAGCGGGCGATGCCTTCTCGTCTCGGTCAGACCGATGACGTCGTACTTGATTTTCCTAGCTTGCATCATCAGGTCTCCTATAAACGCTTCCGATGCAAGCGTCCGTGCGATGAAAGTACAGATCGCCATCTTAGTCCTTCTCCTTTTGGGCAGCCTGTTTTGGCCCTGAGATTTTAGCAGCCTCTCCCAAGCGGTCCTACCCAACGCTGCCGTATTGGGGGCTCCCTCAGGTTCAGGGGAATGAGGCCCATTTCTGTTACTGTTTTTGGCGTGAAGATACCCAACGTGCACCTTGCCAGGCTCTGACGTGGGGGCTATTGACTCCGGGGGCTTGCCAGGCTATCCCGAAGTGGACAAGGGGCTTTGTTTTTGGAGGCGGCCCGAATCGCCTCCCAGATACTTCCCAGTGTGACTTGTTCGTCACTCGAATGCAAGCTTTTGGCCGAGTCGATGGGCAGCATACCAGCTGCACCCACAGACTCTCCACACACGTATGCGTGGATCGCCTGCGAGGAACAGAGGGTATATCGACCCAGCACAGCAGAATCAAGGAGTCCATCCCCTGAATCCACCTGCGTCTCTGGGAAGTACCGGTGATTTTTGGTCGGCGATTAATTCCCCTATCCGCCACCTGGGGACGCCCTACGTAGCCTCGTCACTAACCGGCTGGGGATCCTTCAGAGAGAGAACCCTCAGTGAAGGAGATCCGTAGCTCAGAGAGCATACTAATGTATAAATGAAAAAATGATCCGACCTCGCTCCTCGAAACAGCTCGAAATCTTCCAGCAGGTCGGTTCTACAGCCCACAGAGCCAAGCTGGCCTGGGAAGGTTGCCTGCGCTAGCTGCCCGACTTCATTAGCAAAAGAAATGGCCACCCCGCTTCCCAGGTCTTAAATCGTAGATCTTAAATCCAATGTATGGTCCCTGATTAGAAGGGGGTCAGTTGGATTTGCAGTATCAGTTTGGAGTCTTAGAAAGCAAGAATCAAGGATGGCTGAGAAGAAATGTAGGAGGATACCTGCGTGTAACATGCGAAGAGTTCGAGAGCAATCTTTGAGCCTCTATCCGCACTGATGAGGGATATTTTGAAATATGATTGTGGCATGTTGTAGCATGCTAATTGGTTTACTCCTTTATAACAAATGATTCTATTTCGGACTCGATGCTCATACCTATGATCAAAAGTCTCGCTCTGTTGCTGTTTATCTTAAAAACCAGTAGGTTCGCCTAGCTAACGCCGGGCTTCCATCCTTTTCCGACGAAGTTTTAGTAATTGGCTAACTCTCCACTCCTTCGTTAGAACAAATAATATTTTCCTGTCACGAAGTTTGACACAGGACTAACAGGGCAGTGCAAATGGCATTCAGTGTGAATGCACCTTTAGTTAGAAGTCTCGATCTTTTTCCCTTTTTCTTTGAATTAAACACCCATTAGAGATTCAACTGTTAGGCGACCGAAGCCTTGAGCGGTACTCACAAATGTTTCGAGTGATGATAACACCGTTATCAGATGTCGTTAGCAGTAGACCGTTTCCTTTACAGAGATATCATCAGTTGAGAATCCCGAATTACTGGCGCTGGGCTAGCTTTTGTCACAAATGATATCGACCAAAGAGAACCTCCATTGAGTCACAAACCTTGTTGGGAAGAGGTTGTAATCGATCAGCAAGAAATGAAGGAATTTTCATCTGCTTATCTTAGCCCTTCTAATGGTTCCCTATCACTGCACTTTCCATTCACTTTTGTCGCCCTACTCTATCATCCCGTCGCATCGAATGAAACATACTGAACAGTCAAAGCTACATACATCGTAAATAAGGAGACATCAGCATTTTGATCTATAGGAGGCTTTCCTTAGGCCTCTTATCTTCTCTTATCAGTTAGTATCAGTTCATGTCCCTGGGTGCCAACGATCCCGCCATATTCTACATCACTTATTCAAGTGCCGAGGTTCCACTGTCAATACGAAAAGCTGTAATCCTACCAAATTAGAAGTCTTTAGGTCCACGGGTACAGAAGTTATGAATTCCCTCTCTCCCATTTATTTCGTGCACGCCGCGCCCCCTGTGTACGGTGTCTGATCCTGCTGCCTGCCATGAGTGTCCTAATCCTGCCCCGTACTCCCACCGAATTAGAGCTTGCTAGGTCCACGGGAACAGGAATTATGAATTTTCGGTCAAACACGTACACCGACACACCAACAGATACACTTAACAAATTATAGATCTTAGAAATAACGACCCAATAAACTGGTAGGCAGCCAAAACTTTGTGAAACTTCCTTTTTCTACGGATGTATCCAAAATTATTAGCGGTCGGGTAACCCTTGCCAAGAATTATAAAGAATCAAAGAGAAACCATAATCCTTCAGTGAGTCGCAAATTTTGCCAGGGAGCGATAGTAATCTTATGACAAGAAATGGAGCAATCTTCATTCGTAATAATTCGGTACCCTTAATCGGTCCCTATCAATGCACCTACCCTTTTTGTCGAATGAAACATATCAAAGAATCGAAGTAGAACGTAAATAAGGAAGGCGTTAGAATCTTATAGGTGAGTGGTTCTTGCTCACTAAAGAATCTTATATCGTCAGTGTTCCTATCCTACCTCCTCTACTACCAACTTCGAACTCTCCAACTCCACGGGGACAGGGGCTGACTTCCAAACATTTACTCCGCGCAAACCACGCTCCCTATTGGCGGGTGCGGTCCTGCATCCTAACAACAGTGTTCCAATCTTGCCTCCTATACTACCAAGGTTGAACGTTCTAGGTCCACGGGGACAGGATTTATGAATATCTGGTCGGACAAACACACACAAACAAACAGACACATACACACAGGCACACAGACATTAGCTTGTTCTATAGAGTAGGTATTAGCAAACGTGCACTAAAATCCCGCGCCATTCTCAGCTTAGAAGCTTTAAATGCATTGGCATGGGTTGATGCCTATTATTTCGGTATACCCTGTAAAGGTTAAGAAAGGTAAATGAGGGTATAGTAGTGAGCGACCTCTTCGAAAGGATTTGCTGTGGTCGAGAGCTCCATTCATCTATTGACACCATTTATATACAAATTCATCCAAAATGTTGTATGATATAATACAAGCGTTGCAAAATCAGTAAGTCATTGGGGAATAATGAAAATTCAATCACTCACGTGAGTAGGAATACCGGCTGCAAGAGATGCTTAAAATGTTAGAATGTTGTGCCAACTATGTCTTAAGCTTGGGTTAGCAGTATTTTCTATGGACCACTTTTCTGTCTGAGTGAGTTCATTCACCAATCAGTCTTCACGGTATTAGAGTGTAATTGTAGCTAGTTATCAAATGACCTTTCAGGAGGAATCTGTCATAGTTTTTCACTAAGTCAGTTTAAACTTCACATGATTGTTTTCGATCAAAAACCATTATCTTTTGAGTTTCGAACTTCGAAGGTTGATGAGCTATGCCACGAGAGACACTAACAAGGGAAGGATACTTGGTCGCAGTGGCCATTCAAGATGAGATGTATACCCCCCTATGTGGTTTCGAATGCTGATCTCAAATCTGTGTTCCAAATCTGCGAAACGATTCTGGGAACAAAGTTGCGGGACCGATGGCTCCCTGTGTTACACCACACTAACGAACGGATCACCGAGCCGAGCAGCTCTGTTGAATGTGCATTGGTGGACTTGCGGATAGCGTGGTGGGTTGATAGTAATAACATCGGAGTTCGATTCCTTGATGCATGCGTTGGTTTTGCTTTTTTATAAAATGCGTTCTAAACGCTTGCAAAACGTTTTTGGGATCAATATTGGACATCTACGGGGCTCTCTCACAATTTGAGAACACTGGAAAGGTATTTCAGGGAAAGTTTTTTTTGCCCCTCACCGGCCGAATAAGAGTGGAGCTACATTGAACAAATGAGGAATTCTGAATATTCGCTCAAAATGAGCTTCAGGGGCTTCAAGGAGAAATTCGCGAATGAAACCTCCTACGTTTATGGGGATATAGAGGTTCCGAAGCGAAACGTAGCCCTTAAGTTTGATCTCGCATATGAGCTCCAATTTTACGGCGCTGGTTAAGAGCCCATAGCTCTCTATAGCTGGATTGTCAAAAGAAGCCGCACCTCCTCGAACATGAGGAACACGTTTTGTATCTTCACGACAGAGTGCCGTCCACGGAAATTAAGAGGACATGAGCTTTTGAATTAGTCTATTATTGACAACTTACGATGTCTCATGTGGTGGCAACTATCAAGTGCAAAACAAGCGGGTCCATCGACCACCTATGGAGATCAGCGGGTCAGTTAGAAAGATGAGTCATCATAAAATTTATAAACAAGTCCCATTGCACGAGAGCCATTTCCACTGGATACCGCCTCAAATCAACAATGAAGGCCCATAGGGGGAAAATTCAAAACAATTCATAGGTGGATTGAGGACAGCTGTGGTATAATGTCCCACCGCATCACCACTTTTCTTTTATGGAAGGGTTCCTTGATAGAACGTTTATCTCAAAAATGAGCGGATAATCATGTATGCACGCTAAGCAATAAACTATTGCTCTACAGTTTTTCTTCAACAATGCCATTTAACTTGTACCACCTCTTCGAAGGCGCGGACAGTATTCCTAGTATGTTCGGACCGTATCCCTTCCAAAGAGGGCACTGATTGGATGAATCATTAGACCGCAGTCGACCACTGCGACCTACCATAAGTACAGGGACCTGCCGAAGATTTCGAAACACCATCTTGACTCTTCGGAGTAGAGAGGCGTATATAATCTGTCGGTAATGGTAAAACTTTTTTTCATTAGATCAGTATTCCCCGGAGTCTTAAGTCGTGCGGGAGCTCCGTAGATGCCCAATATTGGGCCCAAAAACGTTATGCAAGCGTTTAGGACACATTTTATAGAAAAGCAAAACGGACACATGCATCAAGGAATCGAATCTTGATGCCATCTCTACCAGTCCACTGCACTACCCGCTCGGCCACCATTGCACAGGTACGGTCCTTGCACGTCTCGGTGATCCGTTTGTTAGTGTGGTATAACACAGGGAGGCATCGGTCCCGTAACTTTGTTCTCAGAATCGTTTCGTAGATTTGGAACACAGATTTGAGATCAGCGTTTGAAACCACCCCAGGGGGTACACATCTCATCTTGAAAGGCCACTGCGAATAAGTATCCTTCCCTTGTAAGAAGGTGTATGCAACAAATAATAATGAATCCCATTAGCCTAGCTTGCTGTTGCTGATCCTCGACGAAGTTTACGTTGCGAAAGGTGCCTTGGGAATACCTACTTGTGCGTGAAACTTCAGCCTCTAGTGGGAATTAAAACCAGGTTTGCGCTTTTTAGCCACCGTGTTCTTCATCTCGTCGTGCGGGAGCTCCGTAGATGCCCAATATTGGGCCCAAAAACGTTATGCAAGCGTTTAGGACACATTTTATAGAAAAGCAAAACGGACACATGCATCAAGGAATCGAATCTTGATGCCATCTCTACCAGTCCACTGCACTACCCGCTCGGCCACCATTGCACAGGTACGGTCCTTGCACGTCTCGGTGATCCGTTTGTTAGTGTGGTATAACACAGGGAGGCATCGGTCCCGTAACTTTGTTCTCAGAATCGTTTCGTAGATTTGGAACACAGATTTGAGATCAGCGTTTGAAACCACCCCAGGGGGTACACATCTCATCTTGAAAGGCCACTGCGAATAAGTATCCTTCCCTTGTAAGAAGGTGTATGCAACAAATAATAATGAATCCCATTAGCCTAGCTTGCTGTTGCTGATCCTCGACGAAGTTTACGTTGCGAAAGGTGCCTTGGGAATACCTACTTGTGCGTGAAACTTCAGCCTCTAGTGGGAATTAAAACCAGGTTTGCGCTTTTTAGCCACCGTGTTCTTCATCTCGTCGTGCGGGAGCTCCGTAGATGCCCAATATTGGGCCCAAAAACGTTATGCAAGCGTTTAGGACACATTTTATAGAAAAGCAAAACGGACACATGCATCAAGGAATCGAATCTTGATGCCATCTCTACCAGTCCACTGCACTACCCGCTCGGCCACCATTGCACAGGTACGGTCCTTGCACGTCTCGGTGATCCGTTTGTTAGTGTGGTATAACACAGGGAGGCATCGGTCCCGTAACTTTGTTCTCAGAATCGTTTCGTAGATTTGGAACACAGATTTGAGATCAGCGTTTGAAACCACCCCAGGGGGTACACATCTCATCTTGAAAGGCCACTGCGAATAAGTATCCTTCCCTTGTAAGAAGGTGTATGCAACAAATAATAATGAATCCCATTAGCCTAGCTTGCTGTTGCTGATCCTCGACGAAGTTTACGTTGCGAAAGGTGCCTTGGGAATACCTACTTGTGCGTGAAACTTCAGCCTCTAGTGGGAATTAAAACCAGGTTTGCGCTTTTTAGCCACCGTGTTCTTCATCTCTTACATTTCACGGGCCTTGCTTTCACTCACCTCCTCAATACCATTTGAGTTTGCCAGCATATGCCCCTAATGGACCAATCACCCAATATCGGCATTAAACAGCGATATCGGAAGCTCATTCATAACTTGGAATGACCTGTAGTCTTTTTTGCCTACTTGGACGCATGAAGCACAAGAACGAGTTTGGGTGTTGAGGAGTTCAGCAGCCTTGTAACGACCCATCATCACATGCTTTCGTACATCCTTCATTTGGAGAAATATACTAGGTCCAGGACTACACCAAAAAGTGATACTGTATCGGCGGAGCGAAAATAGTATCCTTATTCGAGTTTATGAATAGATTCATCGAATACTCATTCATTCACAATCCCATGAATGAAATCACCTCGAATCTTTACTCTATTAATTTTTATTTGAATACCTATGGACATCTTTTGAATGACACGGCTGTTGTGCCAAGAACATGTACTTTATCGATTGGAGAGCAAGCTCCAAAAGCATCACACACTTGAACAATGGACTGTCGTTTATAGGGCCTCCAATGCCACCATGGGAACGGTACGGACATGGACCTCCTCCTTGGGCAGGGCCGCCAGATATGCCACCACCACCGCCGCCGTGGGGAATGCCACCTCCACCTTTTCTGCCACCACCGCCACCACCGCCACCGCCACCGCCTCCACCTTTTCCTCCTTTTGGGGAAGAGATAGAGGTAGTGGTCATTCCACTGCCATCTCCAAGATTGGTTGAGTCTTTTTCTTCTGTTTTAATACCATATTGACTAGTTTTTTCTCAAGGAATCCATTGTTGATGAATCATCAATTGAACTTTTTTTATCTTTCAGCCACCTCCCACGACTCCTCCACCACTGTTCGGAAGTCCGCATATTCAGCGGGTTAGATAAATCAGCTTAAAAGCTATAATTATTTATGTCATCGTACTTGCTGGTGATTTTCCTTGCTCTAACTTGCCTTTAACAGCTCGTAGACAGCCTCAACCGACACACAACCGCCTTCTCCAAACCTGGCCAAGGTTACGAAAACGTCATTTATATGCTCAAGGACTACATGGAGTCGAAATCAGGGCGGCAATACGTGAGTGTAGTAAATTGGAAAAGCTCAAGAATATCTGTTAATGCTGAATAATTCTATTCAACAAAACACTTGTTGTTATCCCGTTTTCATATGCACTTTTTCCAAGATTTTAGTTCTTTTTTTGGTAAGCTTCCATAATTACACTGACTCACTGAATAACCAGCTACAACATGGATTACATCCAACAGTAGTGCTCAAAAGTATTCGGCGAATTGCTTCTTCAGTTATAATTTTCAGACGTAACTTCTTTCCTACTGGATCTAATCAAGCGAAATTCCAATATGTGTAACATTGGTGTAGTTTGAATATTTACCACTAATAACCTGCAATCTGATCATGTTTCCGATATCCAGAAGGGCTTGAACAAAAAATCAACTGGAAATACGATTGGTGTTCTTTTTAGAAGTCCTTTCCTTTTGCCATGTCTTAAGTGTACGAGCACTAGTGTCGAGTCCAGAAGAGAAGAAAAACGTACATAAGGTCGGAATAACTGCAGACGTCACAAACTTGCTTTAAGCACAGTCTACAACCACCTCCCCATTAGTATGTGGATATGGCTGTTTTGCAGTCAAGTACTGTTGGACAGTGTAAAATATGCTTCAGCTAAACATATCAAAATTTCATGTGATTAGCTCCGCTGGGAAAAAAGTTACGGCAAGTTGAAGTTGGCCGAATACTTTTGAGCGTTACTGTATATCAAACCATCCGGCTGATGGTGTGAGCTTCACTGTATCTTTCCCTGAGACGAAATCACACGTGAGGAAGAAGCATCGTGAAGAACTCCTGCTTCCCCTTGGCTTGTTTTCCGACCTCGCCTACACTGAAAATCTTCTGACGTCGTATCGAAACTACGAAAAAAGTCTTGTCGATACTGTAAGTCTGAAATGATATGCGAACTTCAAAACACACACTACTTGATTCAACGCGGAGGATGTGGAGAAAGTACGTGAGGGATCGCAAGACCCTTAACGATTCGCCTGGACGAACATAGAAGTGTTGACCAGTCCTGCTGCCTACCCACACAGCGTTTTTCCAGGCACCGTACATCGGAGTATGAAAGAATGTACGCTCCATTCTTCATTGTGGAGTTTCGCATAGATATTAGGTACGGCTCTGGAAAGTAAAATCATGGAAGCACGGAAAATATACCGCACCAAGCCGGGCCGGAAATCAATGCGAAAGAGGAGATGCGTGACCTTTCCTTCCTCCCCGCCGACAGGTACACTCCCTAGCGTTGTAGTGATAACTGTCTGATTACCTGCAGGTATGCATTGTGGACTTAAAAACCTGACGAAGGCATATGGCAAAAGTTTGTCAATAAAAGTAAAGAATCAAGAGCTTCGAAAAAGTACATATAAAAGAGACGGCGATAACAAGTCTGAATGAAGCTCAGATCGAGAAACTTTCTACCTATTTGTTTTGACATGACGTATTGTTAACTACTGTTATATCGCCGCAGTACGTTGCGAAAGTCTCACAAGGTTGGCGATTAATGGACAAAACTTCAGTCTCGTACGGGACTCAAACCCGTACTTGTGCTTTCCGGGCACCGTGCTCTGATGTTATCTTTCTAATGTCATAGAAAAATGAAAAAGTGAAATGCACGCTGGAAATCATCTGCTGTAGATTTTACGTCGTTGCACGCGCCAGGCTCTTCTCCTTTCAGCGTTCAATTGGCCCATGTTCCCTCTAATTTGGACACTTCCTGCAAGAGAACAGGAACTACAAATTCCCAGCGAAAGTCAAACACACAACTTCGACACACCGTGAGCACCTTGCTCGTAATGAGCGAAGACCTGCTCAATTCATATGTGTTCGAGTAACTTGGTTCAACTCCCTCTTTTTCTGAGAGCATTTACTCAGATCACGCTCACTCCATACAAACTCCTCCCATTCATCCTCACTACGCCCCCGCGGCCGGCATCCAGTTATTCGCTTCCTATCGTCTTTCCCCATCCAGCCGTACTCCTACCAAGTTTGAACTTTCTAGGAATCGCGAGACACAAGTCATGAATTTCCCCATTAAGCACATTTTCGCGCACTCCAACTCCAACTGGGTGGAGTCCAGTCCTGTCACCTACCATCGGTGTTCCCATCCTGCCACCTGTGATCTTACCGAATTTGGGCGCATCTCCGGTCTTGACAGATACACCGAGAACCCAACGAACACACTTAGCGCGGTATATATGTATAGTAGGGTTGAAGATTTGTAAGCTAATTTGCTAACAGTACATGAGTATCTAATCCGTTTCTGCCACTACCGTAAATACTCTCAACACCCCAATCCTTTCCCCAAAAATTCGTAAGGTCGGGGCAATTACCAAGTTTCTGATATCAATGCTTTCAAGTTATAATGGCGCTCGGAAAACAAAGTGAATGACTGCTTTCATAGTCCGCCGGCAGGCCGGCGTGCCGGCGTGCGTGCCGGCGGAGGCAGTGCTAGGGGGAGGAGGGAGGCAGACAGTGTAAGGCAAACAGTCCACGCCCCTTCGAAGGTTGTTTGTTTTCAACCCCTCGAAGGGGCGTGGACTGTTTGCCTATCTGTCTGCCTCCCTCCTCCCCGCTAGCACTGCCTCCGCCGGCACGCACGCCGGCCGGCCGGCCGGCGGAATATGAAAGCAGCCAACGCTGATTCCACCGAGGAAGGAGATCAAAAATACAGGGCATGTCAAGAATAATAGCTGTACTCACCTAATCAATCTTTTGAAAATTCATCATGCATTTTCTAAATACGATATTCGAATAATGAATTATCTTATAGGACCCTGGACGATTACCTCTTCGCCCAACTGTCTCACAAAATGAAATCAATGCTAACTTGAAGGTAGGCAATTAACCCTATGTTCATCCACTCGTTTTTCGAAGAATAATAACTGAAACGCTTCTAAGTTCTGACTTTGCGAAAAATAGCTCATTGTGTGAGGTCTTGATATGATTGGATATCAGTAGAAAGGCTCCCGAAGATAATAATCACACTTCTGTAGAGCTTGCTCAATGGGTTCGTTGTAGTGTTTACTTAACTACGAATGAGTTTAACAGAAAATTCGCATCTCTCTTCAATTTTGTGAGTAATCGAATTCACGGCGAGTAACCAAAATGGGACCGTAACCGTAATGATGGCCAGTTAAAGCGAGCAGACGATATTTTTAGTAATCACATTATTGTTGACAGCACTGAACATAATGAACATGTGAGGGGTTCATAAAACCCATAAACACGGGGTGGCTGGAAAGTATAGGACATCGCATTAGTAAGCGTAACTGTGGAGGCGAAAACCAGGTAGACAAATCAACCTTATTGAGGAATAGAGTAGAGCTACATGGTCGCTTTAGACAGGGTATCTATGAAGTTCGATCTCTTGTTCCAAACAAGCCTCTAGACATTTGATTATTGAACCAACAGTGCGCCGTAGGTAGTCAACGTCGATATCGTCCTACGCCTTCTAACGCGCCAACTTCAAAGCGTCAACGAGCGGTACGATCGTCCTGCCGTCTTGCTCTCAAAAATCCCACGCAGAGAAATCCATTGGATTGAGGTTTGGCGAAGAGTAATGTCAGATGTCCTCGCCACAGTACCCGCGGAAACCCGCATTCGGTACGGCTTCCGTCGACTTTTAAGCATGCGAAAGGGTCCAGTCTTATTAAAGTACGAGCGATCGGTATTAAAAAGCTTAGTGATCCGGGGCAACACAGTGTCCATTGAAACAACCTTTTGATAGACTTCGGAATCGTTTTTCACATCACGTCGATAAAAACCAATAGTCTTTTGCCGTCTGATGTCATCTCGACTCCAACAACAATACTATTGAGGGATAGTTTTGCTTGAGACGGCGTGTTGAGGACCTGCTTTTAGCTTTTTACAACAACGGTCACAGAATTTGACTGTATGGACATGGCTCTATCGTGCAAGTTTTCTTAAGATCACGTCGGAAATGCGGCGCGCTCTGAGCTCTCGAAGAAGTTTTTTGCATTTCATCAGCCGATTTTATTTGAACTGCCCCGACCTGACCTCGAAAGTGCCGATAAATCTTCAGCTTTAGTTCGCCTTTCGCAACATTTCAAATTGTTTGACGGCTGATGTTGAGATCAGCAGCAACCGTATTTATGCTAGCTCCGCCGCTGCGGGTGAACCTCTTCTTAGTAACGGACGAAGCCTCGGTTGTTCACTGTTCTCGGTCATCCGTTTCTTGGCGTCCTCGATTCCTGAGAGCAAAGAGATTTTGAATGGTTGAAGAGGGGATTCTGAGTCACTTCGCAATGTCACATTTCCTGAGACCTTCTCTGAGCAAGTTCTCGATGGTGGATCGGTGCCAAGAAACATTCATAGCGTTCAAGCGGTTCAGGGTAAGGTTCAGGCGAACGGTAAATCAAATGACTTATAAGGCTCCTTGCACAGCTCCTGAGCTTTCGACAAGTCTCGAAGAGTTCTATAAGTACCCATTGGTAAGGTGGTAGTAAGCGCTAAAACGGTGCATGCTATACTTCCAGCTACCCTCTACTTAGAATAAATATTGTAAAGATGTTTATGATTAAAATAGTTTTGCGTCAAATAGTTGAGGGTTTTGAACTCGTCCTCACATTCGCTAGAGGGGCGATGCGCTTTTTTGGATACTGTGCAAATCATCTCGAGTTGCTTTAGGCCTCTGAAGAAGGCGACAACGTTGAAAACGTTAGGCCGCTCGAACAATAAGTTGTTCTACCTGACAACCTAACATGGCACAAGAGTATTTTAATCGCAAACAACTATGCCGAGGTTGAAGCAAGAGAGAAATTGGAGACTATTGTAAAGATGGATTTCATTTGGCTGCATGAAAAAAAGTAAAACAAGGCTGTGTCCATGAGCACACAAGCCTAAACTACTAACCTCAAATCACTAACAAGGAAGGTCTTTCAGGGCGTGGGACGCTTTTTGCATGGTATAGGGGCATGAGCACTGAGTATAAAACTATGGTCCATTTCCGCTAAATGGCCTTCTGGATGCCAAAAAACGACTGAAAACGATTTTGTCAGAAATCGCCGTTTTAACCCACTCAGCGCCGTTTGTTTCATTCATGGCGTCGACTGTCCGTACAGTAGAAGGCGCCAGTTGACTGCGCATCGAAAGTAACGTGAAAGGTAGCCAAAAAAGGGACCCACATGTTGAAAAGTGCGGGGAAGTTTCATATAGGCTCTCCACGGTTAAGCTGCCAGCAGCGTCGGATGGTGTGGTGGATAGCGATGTGGACTTCGAGGAAGGACGACTAGGATGGGTTGATGGTTCGGAAATTCCAGGCTCTGCAGTTTTTGCATTTTATGCTGCCACCTCCAGATTGGCTCCATATTGCACCAGGGCCAAAGCAAGTGCCTGACTGGTCATGGTCGTGACCAGAACCAGCCAGGCACATCTCCACAAACCGTTAGAGTTTGTTGTGTGGCGCTATCAGTGGAGGAGCTTCCAGGCTTCACACTTCCAGGAGTATAAAGGTGCCTCTTAAATTCACACTAAATAAGTGTTGTAATGGGGGGTCCGAACCCTATAATATGGTTCCTATTTGATGGAAGTTGTCCTCGACCTCGTTCGTCAATGCAAAGACAACAGGATTCCCGATTCCGACCTTCCTCTGGGCGCCCACTACGGACTCCTGTGGGAAAACCAATCAGACTCTCTTTCGATTCATCTTCTTGCTGAAGCATCTATGAGCATTAGGCTTGATATAAAAAGCTGTCAACCCTGAAGGAAATCATTCTAGCGCCGGATCACTAGATGATGACTAGATGAAGGGTTTCGGCGGTACCCGTTCCCAACCTACGATCCCCTAATTTCGCGTCCGTATGAAGGGCTGGCAGGACACGAACAAGAAGGACATCGCTGAAGTCGAGGTGACTACAGAAGATGAGTGACTGATCGTGAGGAGAGAAGGAAATGGAGATGACCAACCAGAATAGTGGACAAAAACCCTCCTACGGCGCGAGATCAACGCTAGGGTAGAAAACGGTGAAATCATCGGAACTAGATGAGCCTTTCATCAGTTTCGAAGGAATTTGGTGGAATTAAAACAACAATCAAACCATTACTGTCCATAGCATTAATTGTATGGACTGTGCAATGTCCTTACAATGTTCGAAGACCAGATGATATGATATCGAGTTTTTTGACTAAAAACTACGTGAGGAAGTTGAGGGGGGGGGGGGGGGGGGGGGTAGGAAAGGAGGACTCGGAGGTAGGAACGGAGGACTGGGAGTGTTGAGCCTGGAAGCTCCTTCACTGATCACCGATAGTGCGTCACACACCAAACTCCAACGGCTTGTAGAGGTTATGTGCCTGGCTGGACCTGGTCACGACCATGACCAGTCAGGCACTTGCTTTGGCCCTGGTGCAATATGGAGCCAATCTGTGGGTGGCAGCATAAAATGCAAAAACGGGAAAGCCCGGAGTTTCCGAACCGTCAACCCATCCCTCGTCATTCCTCGGAGTCCACATCGCTATCCACCACACCATCCGACGCTGCTGGCAGGTTAACCATGGAGAGCGTATATGAACCTTCCCCGCACTTTTCAGCATGTGGCCCCCTTTTTTGGCTACCTTTCACGTTATTTTCGATGCGCACTCAACTGGCGCCTTCTACTGTACGGACAGTCGACGCCATGAATGAAACAAACGGCGCTGAGTGGGTTAAAACGGCGATTTCTGACAAAATCGTTTTCAGTCGTTTTTTGGCATTCAGAAGGCCATTTAGCGGAAATGGACCATAGTTTTATACTCAGTGCTCATGCCTCTATACCATGCAAAAAACCATTTTCAAAAAGCGTCCCACGCCCTGAAAGACTTTCCTTGTAAGGGTCATCGATGCATGTTAACCCTCCCGCCCGTGCGCGATGTTGCTAGGCAGGGGGCGCTCGACATCTTCGTTTACCACGCGCAGGAGTTCCCACCTCCAAGACGACCCTGATATCCAGTATCCATGGCTGCACGCCAGCGGTTTTCCGAGGATCAACCTCAGAGGGAACTGGGACACCTTTAGCCATTGAAAGTGGGTAAGCTGGTTAGCGTCGATCATTGCCGTGCGGGACTTGCTGGACTTGGGTTGCTGAAGAACCTTCGCGGATTACAGGGTGTAAGTGCAGCACTGCACATGTAGGTAGCACTCGGATAGTCCACCAGCAAGAACAACCTCCAACTTGAGTGAAATCAATTTTTTCATTAGGAACAACTGTGCAACACGTGAAGACTTCGAAGGTAAGGGCAAAACGAACAACCGTAGCGAGCGACAGTAACGAGGTTACTGGGAGCTCGAAGGAATAGTCACGACTGCAAGTGATCATAACGAAATCCCCCCATGGTCAAACATTACCTGTCCAGCTGCTTACAATATCACATGTGGGCCATTTTTGCAGTTGTTTGAGAAATAAGTGCTCCGACTAGCGAAACAAGTGTGCGGCCTCTTTAAGGCTGATAACTGAAAGAACTTACAATACGAGTCGCATTACTATTTCTACACTAACCTTCGCGATATCAATGACTAAAAACAGCCATACCCTATGTTTAGGTAGGCGGTGCGATGTACGAAGTTGACATGGCCTTGACCATACCTCAAGCTTCTCAAATTACCAGGAGAGGACGAAGAAAGCGAAAAATGATAGCTAATGCAAACGGAAGATGGAGAACGACTACTATTCCTTATAGATTTGCCGTCAACGATGGTGAGTGAACTGTAATCATTGTTGAAGAGATGCTTACACCGACGCTCTTCCTCTTCAACAAAGGTGCCTGAAGAATATGTAGGAGCGGAGCTGCACACAACCTTAGAAAGCTTTTGACTAGTTGTCTTCGTGATCATTTTAATTTTTGACAATGAATCTGAACTGTCAAATTCCTTTCAAGATTAAACTTGCTTTGTTCAATCACACGAGCAATGAGGCCTATGAAAGGAGCACTTTTAGCAAATTGGCAATCAACTATTCGTATGGTTTTGAATAAATTCAGTCAAAATACTTGTCTACGATTTGTGGAGGGTACTGGACCAGACTATCTCCTTTTCAACCAAGGCGAGGGGTAAGGATGCCGCCATCTTAGCCTGATCTTTCTTCTAGACTACCTTGTGAAAAGAGCTTTCTTGAAGGGAAGATTTGTCGTTACAGATGTTATTCATCAGTAGGACGACTTGGAGGAGCTCAAGAAATTTCGATCGGTTATGGTTGCGAAACAGTAATTTTTTTGAGGATTTCAGTGCCAATTCAAGCGAACATCTTGTTTCCTATTTTGATTTCAGGAAGGAATCATCAGCCACGAAATTGGGCACTCGCTAGGATTTTATCACGAACAAGCTCGACCTGACCGAGATAACTATGTGTCGTGAGTTCTTAGGCTAACCTAACTTTCGAAAGTAATTGACTAGGGCGCTGCAGATCCGTGTAGTTGCTGCATGGCATCTTTTTCAAGGCCTGGATCACGATAGTTTTGAGGTACCTTTTTTAGTCGAAAAGCGGAAGTTTAGGTTGGGAGTAGTTTATTGGTAGTGAAGAAAGCGAGAAAATTCGCCGTTTTGAAGAAAATAATGCTCCTCAAAAGTAGGGAAAATAGAGGATGGACGAGATTACCATGACCGAAATAACATGGAAGGGGCTATTCGAACGAGATTTCGGTTGTTGCACTTGCGCAAAGAGCTGACTACGTCAAGCCAGAACTTTAAAGAACTGCCTTTCACGACCGCTATGGGTCATGACAAGCTGTTTGAACTTCCAACACGGATTCTTTTTTGATCTGTGCAGCCTCCACAATGCTGACGAAACTCGTCCGAGGATACACACAAGACAATCTTTGAAGCATTATACCGCCTTAAATAGGCCGTTTTCCGACAAGATAGTGCAGGGTATGGTATAAGAGGGGCCTCAAATTCATCGTGGGGTAGGGGGGGGGCTCGGGGAGGAATCCCTGAAACCATTTTTTTTCGTGAACTGTGCCTATAAAAAGCTCGAATAGGGGTTGGCTCATTTTGCTTCTGGTGAGAACGTGCAGTAAACTGTCACACAAGTGGTTGTATATCGTGATGATGACGAAACTATGAGGCTCATTTCGCAATGTGGCTTTTCAGTGTAAACACACATAATGCTATCCCCGGAACAGCAGGGCAATTCGACAAACTCTCAGCAAGTGAAATGGTAGATTACGGCCTTCCCTACGACTATGGTAGTGTTATGCACTATTCAAGCACTGTAGGTGACATTTTTCAATCGAGTTTTTTTAAAGATCCGATAAAAGCTCGATCGAGTCATCTTCTCAATGATCTACTTCCAGGCATTCTCCAACAATTCTGTGTCTCCGACTGTGACCACTGTTCAGCCGCAATATGATCATACTATCGGTAGTCGAGTGGCACCTAGTTTCCTTGACTATAAAGAGCTGAACATGGCATATTGCTCGAGTACGTTTAAGGGTATTTTTCAACGCCTGCTGGTTCCAAATCACTCCCATTTTGTCAAAAGTAATAGATATCGAAAGCTGCAGGTGTTTCACGAAGAGTCAGCTCGAGTAGAATACATTCGCCAAATTTATGGTGAAGTTAATGTTGGCCAAATCGAGATTTCCGACAATCTCAGTCGTGCACATTATTATCCCAATATCCAGAAATTTCCAGATATCTGCCGTAACCGGCTACCGTGTAAAGATGGCGGCTATGCTAATCCTAATGCATGCCATCAGTGTTTATGTCCATCAGGATTGGGTGGCATATACTGTGAACAACTTCAGCCTTCAAGTAAGAACAATAATTCGTTGAAACGGTAATTATTTTTAAGCCAAATGTAACAGCCCTATTTAGCTCGTGTTGATTCTCCACACAAGGCCTCCATCGTAGAGTTTTTTTCTAAATTCACGCAGTCAAACCAACTAATTGCTGAGTAATCCACTAAAATCCTATTGATTCAATCTTTAAAGGTACAGTTGACGTTGAAAATGGAATTTTTGAGACAATTCTGAAGTGAAGTGCACGATATTAGCGCAGGAGATGGAAAATTTAGCAGGAAAGGCATTAAGAGGCGTTCTGCAATCCATAATGAAATCCCAGGATGAATAACGGAGATGAGTCCTTCCATAACCAATGACCTCTTGCCATATACATATATCGCACTGCGACTTGTGACTCAGTAGCATATAACTTGATCTTTCTGATCACAAGTACAAGGGGACAGCCAATAAGTCTTATTAGCTACTGACAGTCGCCACCTGCGAACTATGACTCGTGGTCAGTGTCATCGTAATGTTATTTCTCTGTAACGAGCATAAGCGAGGCATCGAGAAGTCTCATCCGCTACAGACATTCGCCTGTGGCAGAAGCGGATTCTGTCTACCTTAAAGGTGGGGCCTGGTGAGTATTCTGTGAAGTGGGTAGTACACCAATGAGTTCCGGTCGTTGTTTTGCTAGAGTGTTCAAACGCTGTCGGATATGGTAACCCATCCTGAATTGCGTTTGGGCCTCTGAAGATGGCGATAACGTCGAGATGTTAGGCCGTTTATATAATAAAGTGTTCCACCTGAAAACTTGGAACGGAAAATAATTCCAACAACGTAATCTCCATAGCAATCTTTTCTACAGGGGAAGATTTGAACATAGTGAGTTCTTCTTCATGTTGACAACGAGGCCTTCATCAGAGGACTCCTCAATGTCATTATTCGACATGAAGTTCGATAGCGTCCGCTGCAATTAGAGAGCGTTCCCAAGCAAACTTGGGTTTTGGGAATATACTCCTATCCTGGCAAAATCCCCTCGGTGTCGCCTTCAATGTCATAGCGACCGAAGTAAGAAAGCTAGTTGGAAAAGAGGTAGCCTCGCAGCGATCAGTTGCTTTGACCATGCCTCGGAGGGTCAGGGGCCATGGCAAAAAACGAGATGTCGGTGATACTTTAATAATTTGCGAAGAATGCGACAAATACGAGTAACGGCAAATACAAGGCGCAGTTCGAAACGAAGGCTGTCATGCTCTCCCGATATTTCGCAAGCAGTACTACGATTACAGCTGCATAAGCGAGAGTGACGAGCTCCATACTGTCGCGACTGTTACCTTTAATGCTCTAGTAGGCGTCCGCAAGCCTACTGTTATTCTCAAAATTACTTGTAAAGCTGAAAAGGTAAACATCGTACTATAGTGACTATCAAAGCCGCCCCCTAAAAAGTGATCGTTATTTACCTACGGAAAACTCTAGATGAGTCTGCATAAAGCATTTGTGAGAATGGAATCTCACCTCTTAGACCCTCACCAAGTTTATATTGCCCCAGCTGACATGATTACCCCGAGCAGACCATCACCAAGTTCATATAACCCAGTTGACATGACTACATGAATTTTGAAAAAGGGGAAATTATATCCAAGCTGCTGCTAATTTTTTGAAATTAGATCATGATTACTATATGAAAAAAGTCAGTCTCAAAATCACTGTACAGGGTGCGCCATAAATATGGTAACAACTTTTCGAATGTTCGTATTTTTCTTGTTTGGAGGGTTTCTTCAAATCTGCACCTCCCCTTATATTTATAATATATCTTAGACTATATATTTACTTTGGTGCTCTTAATTCGTTAGATTTTGAAAAATGGTGGAGCTTCGTAGACATCCATCAACCGTTCCGTCTCTGCGCGCATTTTGTGAGTCCCTTTCCGGAGTCGCTCCTTGATTCAATATTTCCCACACTGACAGTCCCTCGAATGGCGATGCGTAGACAGCTCAGCGGCAAACCTCAAGACGGTCGTCCTGCCTCACAACAACCCGTTTTCCGGATAGAATTACTTGGGAAGGAGTACGCTGCAAAACCTGCAGAAATGCGAGAAATATGACTGCTAATTTGTTTGTATGTTCTACTCCGCGGGGAACAGTCTACCGCGAGTGAATACAATTGTATCCAGATAAGATTTGAAAGCCCTATTAGCTTTTTGACGAGAAGAATTGAGAGAGAAAAAACAAATGCCGTACGCTACTTGCGCGCGGCACGCGCTTCGACAAACCTTTTTCTGATTTAAGTTTGTCCAGCGTGAAAGAAATGTTGAGATCTCATAGTATACATATATTTCACACTACGAGTGCTGAAGCCGTCGAGAAGAGTCAGATCTCCTCTCAATGCCATTTTTCCTTTTTCATGATAGTTTGGGCTAGAATCTCTACCATCAGAGCGATATCTCAAATTTTGGTCGAAACAAGTACAAAATTTCATCCAAAACTCTTTAAGAAGGGGTTTATTTGAAAGGTTGCAGCTGAGGGTCAAACGTGTTTTTAGGGATACATATGAAAGCTACGGCGCACTTTTTCACGAATGGGAAAATGGGAAGATGGGTGGTGAGGAAATGTTCGCGACTTTGTCCCTGCTTCCAATCCTCCTACGAATTTCCCGGACCACAGCGTGATGGGTAGCTGGATATAGTCCATACAGGAGAGGAAAGCCTGCGCTTCAAAACGCACCACTGTTGCTGTTCCTAATAAATCAATGAAAAAAATCCGGGCTAGTGTTTCTCAAGAAACTCTGCGTGCCACCGTCGATGAGTAGCCGAAGCGTCTTCGAGCTATAATTAGTACAGGAGACCGTTATATAAGATGACCGTGTGTTGGTTTTGTAGAAGTGATGCATAGTAAATAACCCACATGAATTCACCATGTATCAACATTAACTGCACTTTTTGTAGCCTAATTCTTTTGTTACTATATTTATGGCGCACCCTGTAATTTCCCTATGACCATTAAAAAATGGATGTGCAGCCTTGGTCAATCTCTAGCCAAATGTTTGGGGTGTTTCTGGGAAAGCCACGCGGTGATATACAAGACCCGAAAAGTTTATTGCTTCTTTTGATGATACTTCTTCAACTCAATAACTATTCCTAGTGCAATCGACTTCAAGCTTGGGCAAATAAATCTGATTCGACCTCCAAGGCTAAAATGAAAATGAGCTCGAAAAAGCAATCGAAAAAGGGTTCTGCACAAGCTAGCGAAGCCCCCCATGTTTTTCCTAGCCGATTATATAAGCGCGAGGCTTTTTTGATTGTTATCTGATCATGTCTCTAGGCTTTTCACAAGGCAAGTCGCATAAGAACATTTTTTTGCACAGCAGCGTTCGTTTAGCTAGAACGAATTTGCCACGCAGCGACCGTTAGAAAATGTTTTGAAATCACGTTCCGCGATAGTCTCATCTTTTGTATAAAGAGGGAGCCTGGGAGATGACGAGATACAAAGCATTTCAGCTCCTCGAATACTAACCTAACTAGCACTATCTGTATATGAGTGTAGTAGAAAATCGGGGTTCACTGCCATCGGTTCTCACTAATGTATAAGCAATCGCAATTCAGACTGCGGATCTGACTTGACGGCAACCGAAACTTGGCAAACTCTCTCATATAATGGCGCATCGTCATGCTACTGGCGGATAAGAACGGTGAGCTTCATTCGAAATCTTTTCAAGGAGTGCTTCACAAATAATGCACAAATCGCTTCCAACCTTCAACCTTGCTTCATTTTTTCATTATGTCTTGAATTTTTCGAAAACATCCTCATCGAAGCCCGCTGAATCTAAAGGAAACATAATCTGAGCCAGCGATAGCATAGCAGCGCACCACGCACGATGGCCCAATGCCTCCCTCAGCATCCAATTTGACTAGCTGGGTCCATTGCTAAAGCAAAATCACGAATCTCCGCTGGTGGGATCTCCGCACTTACACGCACTTACCGTCACGTCGACGTTATGTCCCCATAAGAGCGCCATCGGACAGTTCTGAAGGAATGCCCATGAAAAGAATGCAAACTGAAAGAGACAGACCGCGGTAAGTTTATGCACCCTTCTAAGTTCTATAGCGAAGATGCTGATGCAGAATAGTTCACCGAGGCGGAGGCACAAACATCTGAGCACACGTCCCTTAGAACTTTTCCATTTTCAAGGTGGGCGAGGCTATGGTAACGGAAAAGGTGTCTGATCTAAACGCTGCAGAAAAACAGTCGCGTATGTATTGGCTGCGTATAGAGCAAACGGGCCCTTCTGGAAACATACACGATGCAACTTCCATGAATCCGTTAAACACGTCTATTTCTGGGAGTATGTTCGGCATTTGATCCCGAACCGGATTTTCGAGCCGTCAGTCCGCTCTATCTAAGCTTCACTTTTATCCGGCTACGCTTTCATATGATCACTACCAAAGCCACAGGTTCCTCTTAGTAGCAAGCAACCGTCTCTCACAAGGAGCATGCCTTTTAATTGGATTTACGAAAAACAATCCTAACAGGTTGTATTCTTTACTGGCATTCTTCTCAAAGCTCTCTGACTGCTCATACAAAACTATGGAAAACTGTTTATTGTGAAGTTGCTGGTATATGTGCTGACTCTCTTTATTTACAGAACCCCGGCGATCGTATTCGATTCGAATTGACCGACGTCTTTTTCCAGTGCGCTCCGGCATGTCAGGAATTTGTAGAGGTATGTGGAATGGAATCCATAAGTCTAGCATGACAATAGTCCTGAATCATCGCTACGAGTTTCAAGAAAAGGCGGATCTGTTTCTGAGATATTTCGTAGATAGTAGGGAACCATGTGGCATTGCGACAAACATTTTTGCACTGTTTGTGAAATAAGCATGTAATCAGGTTGGAAAGAAGAGTTCTCGCATTCTAGACTGGGGTTGAATCTATGAAGTGAAACAAAATTTGAAGTGATATCTATTTCGAGACTATTTCAAGAATTCACTTCATCTGAGACATGGATATCATTGTTTTCTTGCATAGTGGATCTCTAGTAGGTAAACGTAAAGTAGTCAAGTGCACTGTTTGAGCATTTTGGTGACGTAACTTCTTTGGGGCCTGTTCTAAAGGGGACCATTTTTCTTAAGATACAAACTGTAGTAGCACTCAGACGGGCGAAATGGCCAAGGTAAAGGAGTGCACTATCACATTCCTCTCGGTTCTCTCCTAAGCCAACCAAGCATTCCATCTCTCCGAGGGTGTTCATTAGGACTTTGAGGAGGTTGAAAGGCCCGTATTACACTCTACTTATAGTAGTCTAATCGCTAAAAAGTTGAGATTGTCCTCGGAGGAAATTTTACAGAGTGCCGCTTATTAATGAAGTCAGTTACTTCCATCGAAATAGGAAAATGCCAGTTCGCCTTTGCTTAATTTCTCGGGAGATCGTCTCCAAAGATAGTGTTTATCGAGTCTCCTTTTTTAAGGTAAAGTTTGAATCAACATTTGATCGTACCGGGCTACGTGAATGCTGTCGTGCTCAGTACGGCGAGATGCTATCTCAGAGTAACACGGTACTTGTGTTGACACACGCAACTACGAACTCACGCTTCGTTCTCCGTTATCGAATAGGTCAGTCGCTTGAATATCCTTCATATGAAAGTAATACTTTGCATTTTGAAAGTTGTTTTTCACTTGTACGCATTTGTGAATTATGAAGAATAACCAAAAGTAGCTGTTTAGAGCGTGCTTCCAATCCTACGCCCAACCCTCCCAATACTCGACGAGCTTCTGGTTTGTTTTGTCACGTTCCTTCAGAGCACTGTGTCATCTGTTCTTTTCCTTTCTTTTTGACTTTGGTTCATGCTCCCGAGATGTTCTTTCAGGACCGTGCCCTTATCAAAGGCCGGCTCACAAAAGTAACAGCTACTCCTAACGAACATGCTATTACAACGAGCTTTCTAACTACTTTGATGTACACATATACATATATACGGTATAAATTGTATGTTTAACAGTGTGATTAACACACAATAACACCTACACCAGTTTCCACTAATTATCATTGGATCAGTTTGGCTCCGGGTGCCATGGAATTGTGTGAGTCTAAGAACTAACCACTGACATTATTCGACAGGGAAATTTCTTGGGACTCGGGGACTTCTTGGGACTTTATTTGGAATTACCAAGAAAAGACTAAACTTGCTAATGCGAAGCCGAGTGGGGGCTCTTTGCATATCCTCTGGCTGATCGTTCACACGGTGTCACATTGAAATTGATTCCAATCACTTCCTTCGGAGATTAAGGCAGTTGAAGAGAGGTGAAGGAGAACTCAATTAATGTACTCGGAGGCCATTCAGATTTGTGAGACACAATTCAGTTTTTAATTTTTTACTCGTAAGTCCTCATAATTGAGTAAACTGAATGGTCCATAACCGATTCCCAATTAATCTCGACATAGCCAAACTAATCTTCTCTCGTGGATCTTGACTGAACCAACGAGATTGATATCAACAGCTTTATTGGTGGCTAACATTTTGACTAACTAGCTTGTGACTTGAAACGACTTCATATTTCGCATTTGTGATTTCATATCTCCGGTTTATGATAAAAAGAAAAATTTCGAAGTCCTGAGAATCGGAAACTATCTAGCTGATCACGGCCCGAGTGGAACTCTTTGTTGAGCCCCTGAGTTCTGCAGTTTTTTATGTGGCTTGATATTCAGAGGTTAGGTAAGGGCTCCTATCTCCAGGAAGAAAACTCAACAGAGATATGGCATAATGATATAATATCGTCGAGAAACACAACGTCGATGAAGTGGATAAAGTGACTATACAGTGCTGCGCTATGAAGTCGCACTATGTAGTCACATAGAATTCCGGTCAATCTTCTTTCTGTACACCAGAAGTGCGGAACATTACATTCTGGAGCCCTTACCAGATGAGCAGAATAGGAACGAAACTGAGAATATCCAGTTCCAACAGGATAGTGTGACTTTGCGCGCTTCTCACGGGGCGATAAAGTTTTCAAGAATTTTTGATGACCACATCCCTTCTTGAAATTTTGGCTTCCGCGTTCCCAGCTTAACTCCATCGGATTGCCATTACTTTGATAAACCAGATAATAACTACACGGCCATTCATTGAACGCTGTACACTATTCACACTTTTTCGCCGCTCTCGTATCTCGGAGATCAGAATGCAAGAAGGTGCCTCATCCAGGGGAGGTAGACGTCTTTGCAGAATTATTGCGGAGATTCCATAACCAGTACCTGCATATTGAAAAGCAGCGACTGGTGAACCTATATCTATTCATTTAGGTGTGTGGTCAGGTTGGTCTGGATGGAGTGCATGTTCAGAGAAATGCGGGGCTTGTGGAACACGTGCCCGTCAAAGGAGGTGCACTCAAGGGAATTGTAGTTGAGTTCCATCACCATAATTCATTTTTTGTCATGAATAGTTTCTACCCTGGTCAAAACAGTATTCAGGACATATTTACAGACGTTTTTGGCGGCCATCATAAGCCGCTACAAAAAAATTAGGGGCTAGATCTGCAAATTTTCAGCAGCTGTTTGAGAGGATTCGCAACTTTCCGAAGCGCTTCAAATTCACCCTTAAAAAACGTGCTGCCCCAAGATTACAGTCGAAATGAATTGCCTTCACACAGTGAAGTAGGATTATAAAGAACTTTCCCAGCTCATGTTACACAAACCATATACCGCAAAACTTTAAAAGCAAGCTCAATTGGATTACAAGTGTTCCCACGACTGAATCGATGCACCTGTGAGTGTCAATTTGTAACTCCTGGCACCCTGTGTCCAATTTCATCAGGGGTAGTTCGAATTACTAGTGAAAATGATGACATGGCACAAAACTAACCTCTTTCCTTGCTCAAGCTCCATATTAGAACTTCTATGAAACAAGCGGGACCAACAAGAAAGTTCCATAAAACGATGCTAAGTTGGGAGGCCCCCCGACCAACTTTTCCTCAGAGTCGAGCACGCATTACAAAAGGGGTAAGTTTGTCCCTACCTTCCGTGTAAAATTACGAATCAATTCTAAATGATTTGAAATTCTACTGAATCACGATGGAGGGGGCAATAGAGGGAAAGATAGGAAAATACCGTAGCATTGGAAACACCTTTACCCAATGACGACTTTTGAAGCTAATTTCGTTGACGAAAAAATGGAACATGATTATGATTTAGTGATTCATTTAAATGTAACTCATAGCCCAGGGGTCTGCTAGTAGTTTAGCAACGCCATACATGTTAAAAATCATAGCTTCAGTGGCCCACATTCTCAATCGCAAATCTGCAATCAGTATGGGTGTACACCAGGAACAACGATAGGGACAAGATATCGCAGTGCAGGTATAGATATTCTTTTAAAAAATGTTTTCACAGTGGATGGACATTGTTTGATAATTCAAAATTGAAATCTATCCAACACAAACCAGTAAGTTAAGGATAATCATTATTGTTTGACCCCTGTGCTCTTACGATTACTGGCAATCTACACCCTCATAATCTGGTCGGGATCCTTCCATTGCCAAATATGCTGGCATACGAGCAGATGTTTCGAAACAGACGCAACAAGTCCCTTTCAAGGCACTCGAAGAAAGAAACTGCTTAGTTCATTCCGAGAGCAGGGATTTGAAGCAGACGGTTCTAAGTAAACGCAGCAGCACAACTAGCCATCTGCTTGAAACGACCTAGTGCAAAACGATCACCTCAGGCCCTGAGCTAGGTAGGACGACAATCGCGCTTAGAAAAAGCTTCTTCCCGGTACCAGCATAATCCCCGTCTTGGCCACAACATGAAAATATTTATATCGTAAGACATCTTCTGGTTGCGTCATGGATGAAGCAGACCTTTCATCGCATGCTTGCGCTTCATTCTTCATTCTCTCCATATTCAGAAGCTTATAGTTCGTATTTTCTGTTTGCGATAACGATATTCTTGTTCCGCGCGAGGTTTTTTGATGGAACAATTTATGCTGTCAACGGCCTCAATTTTCGATTGTCGTTCTCAGAGGAGTGAACCCTTTGGATAACCATTAATTTCAGAATAGTACACCTCAGCTTATACGTAATCCCTTTAGTCAAAATAAGAAACATTCGAATCTAACCTTCTGCTAATGAGGTGCAAGCCCCAGCATTCCATCTAAAACTGAGGACCTCGGTGGAGGCCTCTACCTCGCTCCAGTTTCTGAAGCATTCCCAATGTAAAAACTATCTGAGTGCCTAAAGAAGTGAATCAGTAAAGAAGAGATCCGCTGAGTAAGGCGGGTGAGGTGAAGTATCGTGGCCGCTCGAAATGCTATTGGCGCAACGTGTGGGTGTACATTGTCATGAAGAAGTAGATGGTTCTCTTTGATTGGCAATCGCTATGCACAGATCTTGTAGTTGCCGCTGCATTTCCTCGATATGCTGGCCAGGCGAAACTTTGTGATGTTGTACAATACAACGAAAAATAAAACCAGCTCCACTTAGCCGAGGAAAGCAACGTAAAATGAAAAGAGACAACATGAAAAAATACAAGCAAATTTATAAAACACTATTATGAAATCAGTCTACGCGACCAAACATATGAAGACAGCACATGTGTATTTGAACAACGGGGTGTATTCTCGTCAAAAAAATTGTTTAAGATCGGCTAAAGTGAAAAATCTGGAGATTGTACTATTATTCATGTCAAAATTTAAAAGCCATACCAAAATCGTTAACCAGTACCTTACTTGCTAAAGAAGGTGATCCAAGCTGATGGCGATTTTCGTTTCTACAAGGCGAGATTCATAACATATCCTACAGCAGCGAAGAGTGAGTTTGCGTGTAAAGTTGCTCTGCACACTCTCTAAAAAATTCACATCCTTTTTCCTTTAGAATAGAATACTGGGATACCGTGTTCCACAATGAGTCTTTCGTAGGCTTTGTAGACTTTAAGTAATACGGTGGTTTCGAACAGGTTGTATATCCTGTTAATTGCCATTGAGACCAGAGATTTGTAGTGCATGTCAAACGCAGGCTTTTTTGAAAACGTAAACCCAAAATCTTTTATTTGATCCACCGAATCCAACGTTACAGACCTATCCTGTAACTAGGTCGAATATTAGTTTTATTGCCGATTGTCAACAACTTTGTTTTATCGGGAGCTAGATGTAGTTCCCTTTGTTATGACCAATCCGCAAAGTTATTCATTGCTGCCTGCAGGATATCACAGTCGCTAATACTTTCGAAGACACGAAGGTCAGCCGTATAAAGAAGAAAAAGGATAGATGACAAGACCTCTCCTTGAGGGACACCGCTGGGGATCTTATACACAGAGGAGAGCCTACTTCCAACACGTACTTGATAGATGCGGCTGCAGATGAAAGCTACAGCGAATTTTCGGATGTAGACCCAAGGGACTCCGGCTTGATAATGAGCTCATGAAAAGGTATCCTGTCGAAAGCCTTCGTGAAGTCTAAACATATGACATCCACCTGTTTCTTACGATTAGGGGCTTTCAAACAATCGCTGAGAGAACTCAGCAGAGCTGTTTCTGTTGGCTTCAGAGCACAAAACCCTGCTGGGTGCGAGGAATAAGACTGTGTCTCCCTTGATAATCGATTACCCTGAGCTTTACAATTTTTTCAAATGGCTTTGAAAAAATTGAAGTGATATATATGGGCCGGTGGTTTACAGGATTGCAAAAAAGAAAAGGAGAAAGAAAGGGTTTCTCAGGCACCGGCACAGTGAATGAGTGTCTCTTCCAAAATCCACTTCAGAACGCATGTAGGTCAGATTGAAGAAAAGCTCTAAAGGAAAGACAGCCCAAGTTGCAACTCTTTTGATGAAATTCAGAGGGATGAAGTCAGGTGTGACCGAGCAACAATTTGGCCGCTGAGTCAACAACTCGAAAACCTCCCCTTTATGAAACCACTATGATGGACCCATAGAAGAGCCACAGTAGGGAAGCTCGAGTGAAGAAGTGTCGCTAGCTCTTGCCTCAACAACAACACTTGCTTGGCAAGTATTTCTGTCTTTTCTTTATCGAGCATAGCAATATTGTTGTCAGATGCTCTTAACCTCGGAATTGTTTTCGAGTTCTCGAGGTGTTTGGTGGTGTACGTAAGCAGCTTTGTTGAGTCTTTTGATTCAATGATTTTACTTTCTAAGTATGCAAAATATTCAGTTATACTTTTGGAAAAAACCTTATCGAAAACGTATATGTACTGCAACTGGAAGGACATCCATCAGGTACTGCTCAGGGCCATAAATGACTGCGACAACATAGCATTCCTTTCTATTTCAGGAGGCAGTTTGATACTTCTACCTGAGGGGTAGCCCGCAGTGGTACAAAACGATTTATTGAATTACCAGTTTGGCTATGCACGCTAACGCGCGCAGTATATGTCGACGGCCACTTATCCATGATGGAGTCATTCAGCGGAATGTTGGATAATCAGAATAAGATAGTTCTCTCTAGATTCGAACGCTGAACTGCTGAGAGCATCACGCTCGATATATTTGAGCAGAGTTAATAGTGGTTGGTCATAGCTCCGTCCACCCTAGTGCAAACCCTTCATACGGTAAACTTGACCACCCTTCTTTTGACTGCTCTGAACCATTTTTTCCGCATTTCAGAAAGTTTTTGAAGAGATGAATTTTTGGTCTTAGTCCCGCTTTCCTGTGCCAGCTCCGCCCACAGCACACTATTTTTTAAAAGTAGCTTCTATCGCCTCGCCCACCGTGGGCGGGGCTTCGCTAGGCCTACACATGCCTAGCATAGGGCCTTGCTCACCCCTTTTGCTTTTTTTCCTGGCCTCGATGCCTTCGTTGAATCGAGTTATGAATCTCTGTGGAAAGTGCCGCCCACTGCGAGAACGCTCCGCCCATCGCCGGTAAGCTTTCCTTATTTTAGTTGTTGACCCATTCCTCACCTTTGCACATTTTTTCCCGGCGTCTGGACTGTTATGAGACCGAATTAGAAGAATTAGTCCATTACCCCGCCCAATCCTGGCGCATGCCCCGCCCCTTGGAAGCGGAGCTCCGCCAAGCTCACATGTGCTCTGTTGCACTTACCCTATGCTCAACCTATTCCAAACTTGACCCGACTTCTCCAGGTGTTACTTCAGGTTATCTCGAATTTCCGTACAAACAGACAGACGGACAGAGCGCTTTATATATAGTAAGGACGGAGATTTGTGAGGAAAAGCTCATATTTCTCATCTGCAGTTTATACAGCAGCCAAACACCCTATTCAATGAATACTACGCAAGTGTTCTCCAGTGACTTCATAATTGGCACTACTAAAATCTTTTACCATTTTTTGAACCGCAGCAGTGGGTGCGGCGATGTTGAGGGTGATATAAATGGGAGCTTGGTCGTTGCCACCAATAGGGGGAAATCTATAATCAATCTAAATGCATACCGGCAGACAGAAAAGTCTACAACAAGAACTTCAGAGACATCCTTTTAGGGGGCCTTGTGTACGACATCGTAAGATATGCACTTTTGAGCTGAAATCGAAACACCCTCCTTTTTTTATGAAGCGGTCACATCGTAAAACCTCATATTGGGAACCTATGATACCCAAGATGGGAGCTGTGTTATGTTTTGAATTAGAGCAAAATTCTGCAGTAAGAACTTGGTCATACTCCTTATGAAGAAGGCTGCCACTGAAGAGTTGTAATTCTTGACAAGGGCACGGATATTCGAGAGCAAGCACTTATGGTTCGCGTCGGACCGGTGGCAAGTCAGACGTTTCTCTGCAAAGTGGATTGAGAGCAGTTGCAGCACCAGTATTACAGCGGCTATCTGGAGAATCAACACGTTGGGTCTGATCTACCATAGAATTATCGGGATAGATGGAACCTACTTTACGAGCCTCCCGCCTATGCGTTATTTCTTCCCTCATTAAGGAAGGGCGGATGTACACCTTCCCATGAGGAAAAAAACAAGGAAAAAAACTGGGAAACTGGGAACAAACAGGCCTTCCTGATCGCTTCTCTTTGGATGCGGCCGGTAGGAAGCACAATTTCAAGAAGTCTTGGTTGAGAGCTGCTCTTTACACCCATACGATAAACGAAAAAGAGAAAGCACTCAATGTTTAAAAAGTTAAGAAGGGTTGAGATGCAGTGAAGGTCATGACGAGCACGGTCCATGGCACCAGGTAGTTGACTTTCCGGAACGCCCACGATCACTATCGAGCGGTTGAGGTCATGATCGATTTCCAATGGCTTCCTGTCAGCATCCGGCGGTAGACTAAGACTGGAACAACCCGCATTTGAATTGCTCACTTTGAAGGATGACAGTAATTCCTCGAGTTGAGACTTCACGTAATTATTTTCCTCTTTGATAACTTTATTCTCCAGAACAATAGCATTACAACGACTATTCAACTGGGAAATTCCTTCTTTACTTTCTACAAAAACACCAGTAATAAACTTAACATATGAAGGGAGACTTTCCTCCTTTCCAAGACAATCCAGTATGCTCGGATAGGCTGATCCACTTTGCAAAGAGTTCACACAGCTCTTCAAGGCTGAGACAGAATCCGACGTCAGGGATGCAGAGCTCATAATCGGGATGATAGCCAGAATAGTTCAGAACCGTACAAGTGAATGCTAGAGTAGACCAGTAGCACCGTCGTGGGACGATCCTGCACAGAATAATTTAGAAAAGGTAGGTAAGGTAGGAAAAGGCAGTTGAACCAGTGCTGCGGAACAAGAAGAGATCCGACCGCTCTACGCGATTGATCGAAATGACAATGATTCCCGCAAAAAAACAAGTATGTTCCCTGAAAAAAATGCATTACTACGTGAACATCCAAATGCAGGAGTTCCACATCATTCAATGTAGAAGTACTTGATTAGTCACAATGGCTTTGCACGAACACGAGTAGACTGAACTGCAAAAGCTCAAAAAATAAAAGATGACGCTATCAGAGATGAGGCATCAAAACTAAATGTGAGATCATGGCAGGACGGCAAGTCACACGGTACACGGTACGGCACCGTCTTGCTGGAAGATTACTTTTCACGCGGGTGGTCTTGATCGGGTAGGACGTACCGTATAAAAGGCCGACCCCCAGTACTCAATTCGTCTTCTACATTCGTCTTCTACTTCGTCTCTTCGACTCCAGCTGCACCCACTCGACTTCCTAGAGTCCCGAAGGATTCTACTCCTGACCCTTTTTCATTTTTCTCCAACTGTTAATTCACTGTGTTGCTTAATAAATTGTTGTCGTTCGCGGCTTGTCACCTGGCAAGACCCTGGGAGACACCAGGATATCATTCACTGTTCACCATTTAGAAAAGGACATAGCCGCATAGATGCGCACCGTACTCGACATCAAAATTAAATTTGACTCCCGATATCGAGAAGCAGACGTTTATTTGAGTGTTCTATTTTTTGTTCATTCTTAGCAGTGTATTACAATCGGCTTGAAGGCGAAAGAAGGTTGCTAATCGGGAAAATGGGATGGTCTGGTCACAGCCGTCTACAGCGGTTTTCTGTTGATCCAAAATTTTTGATAGCATATACAGTAGCGGTCAAAAGTTTGGAAACTTTTTAATTTCTCGAATAGCTCGGTCATTTGAAATCGTAATTATCCCAAAGTCACATATTAGATATGAAATCGCGCGGGAAATATGGCATGCAATGTGATTTGACGAAAAACAAGAGTCTGATTTTTTAAAATAAGAAAAGAAGAAGAAGAGCGCGTCAAAAGTTTGGAAACTCGCTACCTGCCTTATCGTTTTGGCTGATTCTTGTCCAGGTTGGTGGATTTTTTGCAATATATGATGAAAGCATGGTATATTGGGCGGTTTTCAGATGGGATCAGGTAAAGAAGTTCCGCTATCCGTCCAGGAAGCAATTATTGAAGCCATTCGTTCCGGAACGAAGATGAGTGTGCTTTCCCAACAATATGATCTCGCTAAAAGCACAGTTTCCAAAATTTTCAAGCGTTATCGAAGCCGAGGATTTGTGATGAGGAAGTCTTGCTCCGGAAGACCACGAAAGACAACACCAAGAGTCGACTCTCTAAATCTTAGGACTTCGATGGGCGATTCGCGCGCGGCGGCTTCGGATATTCGTAAACAAGTAACATCTTCTTCTGGGGTTTCCATCAGCCAAAGCACTGTCCAACGTCGGTTCACAGCCGGGGGACTCTTTGGAACACGTCCTAGCAAAAAACCACTGGTCACCGCAAAGAACCGGAAGGCCCGACTTGACTTTGCGCGCGAGCACCTCGCCTGGAATAGAGATGACTGGAAAAAAGTTTTGTTCAGCGACGAGTCAAAGTTTTGTCTTTTCGGGAGTGATGGCATAATGTATATAAGACGTCCCGTGAATAAGCGATGTGATCCGAAGTACCAAATCCCGACGGTCAAACACGGTGGAGGGAGCGTTATGCTATGGGGGAAGTACCAAATCCCGACGGTCAAACACGGTGGAGGGAGCGTTATGCTATGGGGATGTTTCAGTCTATCCGGCGTTGGTCCACTCTTTCGTATCCAGGGTAATATGGACTCGGCTCAGTACAAGGACATCTTGGAGAATGTAATGCTCCCGTTCGCCAACCAAAACCTGCCGACACGGTGGATTTTTCAACACGATAATGACCCGAAGCATACATCCCGTCTCGTGGCCGACTTCCTCCAGTCAAAGAAAATCAACGTTTTGGAGTGGCCGAGTCAGAGCCCAGACCTGAATCCTATAGAGCATCTTTGGGAAGGACTAGCACGTCGTACAAGCCAGGTTCCTGTTAAGAATGCCGACGAAAAATTCAATCTATTGTCTAGAGAGTGGGCTCTGATACCACAGTCCAAAATTGAAGCCTTAATCGATTCAACGCCTAGAGGATGCAGAGCAGTAGTCAATTCCCTCGGGTATCCAACGAAGTATTGATTTTTTGTTTGTAAATTCATGTTACCATGATCAATTTCTCCTGTCATTGTGAAGTTTCCAAACTTTTGACGCGCCCTTTCCGCAATAAATAGTGTTTTTTAACTCTAATCAGGTGGTCTAGAAAAAAAACGTTGCCTATCGTGTTCTTTATTTGCTTTTATTTTATTTTATTTTCTTTCTTTCTTCTCTTCTTTTTCTTTTTTTTCTTCTTTTTCTTTTTCTTTCTTCTTTCTTTTCTTTTTTTCTTTTCTTTTCTTTTCTTTTCTTCTTTCTTCTTTTTTCTATTTTTTTCTTTTATGTCTATTATGCAAAACTGATACAGTTACGCAATTCAGTGCCCGCGCTATATCGAGAAATAAAAAGTTCCCAAACTTTGTATTTATAATGATCATTTCAAGGACGTGCTAACTGGTGCTGCAGTGGCTTCACAATGTCGAAGGGGAATTGGTGCACGCCTTCTCATCGCTAAAAACTATTGAACTATTTCTAAGAAAAAAGGATCTTTTCGAGATCACTACATCCAGCTGCATCTGTTTTGACAGAGATGTTCCTTCGAAAACCCATTTCAGCTATAAGAATGTTCACGTGTAAGAAGTTCTGTATAAGTTCTTACTATAATAGTCTAGAGCAAGTCTGCTCAAAATTTTGCTACCTTGTGAAAGCTCTGTGTTATATTGTAATGAATCTTTCGTCGAATTTTTTTGAGTTTTGCTCTGACGGATTCTCGTGATTGTTATAAGTGAGATGAAGTCAGTCTGAAACTCTGCGGCTCCGAGTTCACCTTACTTTTCAAAATGTCATCACCACGATGCATTTCCCTCACATATTGAATTATTTATAAAGTTTTTGGTGTTCCTATTAGTTTGTTGCCGTATTGTGTAGGTGAGAGAGCGTTTGACCGAGAACTTATAGCTTTCATAACTCCTTTCTCAGTGGATCTAGATCTCAACGTGGTTTAGAAAGGGATGTTCGGAATTGCCCCACACACACAAGCGCAAAAGGGAATCCGGGTTCCCGAGCTCCGTCATCGAAAGAAGATCAGGGATGCCGTTGAATACGCGAAGAAACCGAAAATCAGATGGGCCATCCACGTCACTCGATATAGTGCTGACCGTTGTGCCAGGGCGGTTCGGGACTGGATCCCTCTGGACGTCAAACAAACACCGGGACGACCGCCGCTCGATGGTCAGACTTCATCACCAAAGCTTTGAACGAAGTTTGCGTTGAAAAAGTTGACGGTGCACCTTGTTATGTTACTACATACACATGTTACATACTATACATGGAAGTGATGGGGTACTCAAAGTATCTATCCTTCACATCGTGGGTACTCAGCCGCCTCTTGCTGTTTTAATAATTTGTAGTTTCGTCTGCTTTGACTTAATGGCTACTTCTCCTTTGTATGATTTGATTCAGCTAAGTTAGGGAAGCGTTCCTCCTGCTTTTTTGACTATGGCATGACGTTGCTTGTTTTGCCTCCTCATGTCGAAGGTTACGATAACATTTGCCTGACAATCATGGGGCAAAATGATGCACTTAATAAATAAATAAATGCCATAAAAGGAAATTCACGGAATATTGAATGACTTGAATCCTTCGCTGCAGTAAGCATTACAAATGAAAATATGAATCTTTCCATTCTTCATGAGGCAGTGAACAAGCCACTTCGCCTTACTGACGGTACTCGGTATAATTTTTTCTCTCTATTCGGATAGAACAATACGAAGTCGTAACCGACCAAGGATCAGTGCGGTAGCCGATGATATTGAACTTATTCGGAACTACTGCAAAGTTCGTGATAGAAAGGTGTGTAAGTGCATACATAGTTTGGTACTGCGTATTTTGAAAAAAACTTAATTGAATCGAAGGAACCAAGTTGTTTGTGAGCATTACTTAGCCACTCAAATACTTGATGAAGAGGTGCTCGATCAGGTCAGCGAGCGTTTACGGAAACCAGTCGCAAGTTTCCAAACAAGATTTCCAAGAGTGGCTACGAAGTTTTTGCAAAATATCATCTGTGCAAATTATTCGCTCAAACAAAGAACACAACGCTTCTTGTCTTCTGTACAGCAGGTGCTGGAGAATCGTCGAGTGTTATAATAAATATCTAAATAGAGGTGATGCTCAGAAGTATCGTCCACATGCGAAATGTCATTAATCGTCACAGTAGTGGTTTCCCTTGAAACAAATGCCTTTATCCGAGCGATTTAACGATCTGAAGGGTGAAAGCAAACAGTACGTACCTACCGTTTTCTCACATCCCGATTTCTATTGACCAAAATTTTATGGGGCTTTAGGAAAAATGCTAGATTCAGAAGAATGAATGATTCACTCGAAAAATAGTTGAGCGGGCCCACAAAGAGGCCTGGATGGTTGCACTATGGTGAGTTGGGTTCATACAAGCAAACTATTCCACTTTTTTCCAATATCAACTCTCCTTACCTACAAAAGTTATAAAATTAGGTACCTCTCCGAATGAAAGAACACAGGTCGGCATAAAAGCCTCCGTTCACGTACCAACTTTTGCGACTTTAGAGCTTGCTTCCTTCTTTTCTGAAAGGAAATTTGTTGAGACAATCTGACAACTCAGTCTCACTAAAATGGCGGGCTTGAATCAAATCTTTAGCCTCGAAAAGTCGCGATTCCAGTTTGAAACTTTCCGCGCGCTTCGTCCCTTAATTAATAGAGAGCGCATGCTTTCCCATGTCCTGTTTAATGTAATTTCTCCCATTTTTGCGCTAAATGATTTACTTTCAGAAACCTGCCTTGGCCGACCCTGCTCACTCAAGAGAATTTCAGCAGATTCTATACTGACTGAGCTTTCAAATAAAACTGTTAGGCAAATAAACAGCTTAATCATACTGTTTACAAGGACAGGGTTTATCCTTCACTGAATCACTGCTGCACATCATATTGTATGAGATTGGCACAAAGAAGGAATATAAAAAAAGAGAAAAATCAAAAAAAAAGAACAGAAAAATCTATTATCTAGTTGACAAATGCTGCGATAGGTCGAAAGATTTTGATAGAACACTAAGTTTTGAAGACGTTAAGATCGAATTGATTTTTTACAGTGGTGTTGAGCCATGTTTCCGTGTTTTCGTTCAGCACGGAAGGGCGAGACACGACCGCTCACGACCACGATTGTTTGCATGAATCTACGTGAATCGATGGCCAGAAACTGCGGTTGCAACATCTTTAATTAGACGTCTAAGTGAATATAGATGAAAAGATGACTCGTATAGCATTTTTGGTTCATAGAAATCAAAAATACCATAAGAATCATCTTTTCATCTATATATACTAACACTTTCAATTCTCCTCCTAATTCTTAATGACTTTCTATATACCAAAAATGCCTCTTGAATCTCCCCAAAAGAGAAGGGCGAAAAATCAAAATGCAGTTTGTCATACAATGAGCAGCTGTCGACTTTCTCTTCCGAATTCGTTTTTTCGAGTTCAAATGTTTCTCCATGAATGGAAGTCAACAGATTCTTGATAGTCTCACAAGGTTGGCAATTTATGGACAGAACTTCAGTCTCGGACGGGATTCGAACCCGTACTTGTGCTTTCCGGGCACCGTGCTCTATCCTCACTGAACGCGTACTGCGGCGATATAACAGCAGGTAACAAAGCATCAAATCAGAACAAGTTATATCATGTAAAGCTTTCAGCTTAACGATTCTGTGCTGATATGGCCGACCGGCTTGACACGTTGAACATGTGAGTGCTGATAAGCTGTGGCATAAAAGCCACCAGGCGGCTACGCACGCCATTCGTGCGCTAGCTCTTGCAATGAGGGACGGAGCCACATGCAATCTGAGCCTCTTCCCTGACACTTCTATAGCGACCATCATATTTTTGGGTTGTGAAATGGGGCTGCGTGTGGCCATGAAGAGTACTCCGATGTATCCAAATCAAATACCTTTGCACTCCATGTAGTCGAAGAAACCCTGTGTATTTGGGCTGTGTGTGGTCATGAACACCAACTCTGGAAGGAAAGTCCCTTCGGGTAGTTGTAGGGATTTACACGCCGCTACATGGTGTGCACCTGTGTGGCAGGGGTCATTGTAGAATTTGTTTTATAAGGTCTAAAGGTGCATTTGCTCCTGCGTAGAAGGGACTACTGTGTGTTGAACCATGGATACTAACTTTTACAAAATTTTTACCCTAATGTTTGAAAGAGTTTAGTGGTATCTCTCAGTTGAACACCTAGTATGTGACCAGGGTTAGTTTGAAGTACAGAGTATAAATTTTTGATCTCAGCCCCGCCCCGCTCTTTGCAAACCCCACCCACTTCAGACTTTGAGCCACTTTACTTTTATTACCTCCAGACACCCTTTTTCCGCAGTCTAGAACGCATCTGAAGAGGCTTAATAATTTTCATGTAAGCTCGCTTTAGTGCCAATTTCGCCCACTTGTGGGATCTGCCCACATTTGTTCTACTACATCTAACCACTATTTTCCAAAACAACGTTTCTAAATGCCTATAAATTTTTGATCTAAGCTCCGCCCACTTTGGCGCCAACCCCGCCCGCCTTTGGGATTTGACCTCATTTGTTCTTTTACACCTTTACACCTTTTGCCGCATACCAGAAGATTTCTGAATGGAGTTATAAATTTTTGACCCAAGCTCCGCCCACTTCTGCCAAGGCGCCCAGTTCGAGGATTTGGCCACATTTGTTCCATTACCTCCAACCACTTTTTTCCCGCATCCTAGAACGTTTCCAAGCAAAGTTGCATTCATTTTTTGGCTTCATCTCAACGCACGCCCCGCCCATCGTGGGCTGGGCTTCGCTAAGCTTACGCGTGCGTATCACGCATAAGACCCTGCTCACTTTTTTCATTTTTTGTCCTAGCCTCCGCACCTTAATCGAATCGAGTTATGAATACATCTGAAAAGTACCGCCCATTTTGAGAAAGCACCGCCCGCAGCACAGGGTCTCCTCCGTCTGGTTTGTTGACCCAATCCTCACCTTTGAACATTTTCCCTCGGTGTCTGGACTTCTTCGAAATAAAAATAAGATGTTAGACTGTTGGCGCCGCCCACTCCGGCACTTAGCCCGCTTCCGTGGGCGAAGCCCCGCAGAGCCCGTATGTGCCCCATTAATTTTGTCTTCGGCTCCACCCATCCCGAACTTGTCCCCACTCTAAAGGAACTTTTCAGGCCAGACAGACAGACAAACATGCAAACGGACACACCAAACTTGGGGATTATATATAGTAGAGATTAAGAGCGCGAGGGCAATCGGGGTCTCGGTAGGGTAAGTTATAGAGCACGGTGCCCGGAAAGCACAAGTACGGGTTCGAGTCCCGTCCGAGACTGAAGTTTTGTCCATAAGTCGCCAACCTTGTGAGACTTTCGGAACGCGTACTGCTGCGATATAACAGAAGCTAACAATACATCAAGTTAAAACAAGTTATATCATGTAACGCTTTTCGATAACCGAGTCATCTCTGTTACTTACCATCAATAAATCATTCATGTATTTGTATAACAAGTAGCTTATTTTCATTGAACAACTATCTTGAGCATAATTAAGCAGAAATACTGAAAGTGCAGGCTTGCAAGAACTTTTTTGAATTGCTACTCTCCAGCAGCCACGCTTTCCTCTCAGGGAGACAATCTCCATACTTTCTGTGAGCTAATAGTCCCTAAGCTGTTAATAGTTTTGCTTTCGTGGTTTTTTGTTGTGGTGGCAGGAGTTAAAGTTGGAACTGGTATACGTCTAGAGTTGGACATTTCTACTAAGCTTGAAAACCACCTTTCAACTGATTATCATTATTCCTAGACACAATCAGTAGAACGAGACAGGAAATGAAAAAAGGTGGATGCATTCCCGGTAACGACTTTCCCGTTTAATCAGAATTTTTTTTATTCTTAGATGACAAACAAAACTATGATTTGTTAGCTTAGCTGTTAGCCTGATTATGATGAAAAACGGAAGACAAAATCGGAAATAGTGCGATGAAGGTGAAAAACTGCGTGAATCGGTGTTTCCAAATTGAAAAAAGGCTTCGAAAAAACCGGTAAAAAGGGGACTCGACGAGAAAGAGATCAGAAAAAAGAAAAAGAGTGGGGCGTTTGGACGAACTATATAATGTGTCTCACTGCGTACGTGTGGGTCTTGGTGCGAATAAAAGACTATGGTAAGCAAAAATTCATATCGTCATCTACTGCGACGATCACCGTAACTATATTTCGTCGTCTCACTGTTTGAGACGACTCCCTCTAGCTGAACCCACGCCCCTAAAAGGTGCGGGGTCAAGCGGCTGCGAGTTAGGTGGCCCCTCACTTCTACCTAACGCAACAGCAAAGGCGGCACGTGGGTTTTGTGTCGTTTAGATAAATACTTATCTACTAACCCTCCTTCTGAGCATTTCATAGCGGTAATAACCGCGCTTAATATTACATTTGCTGTATTTTCACTCCGTTATCACCGGAGTTAAAAGGATAAGGATAAAGTTTTTGGCGTTAGTCAATCCCGTCTGAGGGATGCGCCCCCGCACTCGACTTCCATTCAGAATCGTAGTGGCGTAATGAGTGCGTATGTGGCCTATACAATGACTTGCGGTGGCCAGCCGATGTACAAGTCAGTGCTTTTATCCTCCCGAACGTGTCTGGTACCAATTCACCGACCCCGGAGGGATGGAAGGCTTGGTTGGCCTAGGCGGGCATCGGTCCGGAATTCGAGCCCCTGACCGTGCGTGTGATATAGTGCGCCACTTGCCACTACACCACCTCCGCCCAGTTTGAACAGCTATATAGAAGCCGCAATTCCAGGTCACCATGGCAGCCGCAATCCTGTCCAAGTGCTCGTAAAACTGAGACATGGCTTCGGGCATGCGTGGGTTGTTTGACGTAAGTCGAGTAGTAAAGAGATATGCCAAAGGCCATGTAAACTTAGGTTTTGGCAGTACAAGGTCTCCTCCAACACATAAGCCCGTTAAAGGCACTGTTCACAAAAAGTTAGGGTACCCTTTTTTGAAGGGAATGGATAGAACTACTCTAGAATAAAGCGATAACAACGAAAAAAGTGCAAAAGACGATGAACAAAAAGAATTACAAAGGGTCAAAAAAAGAGCTGGAGAGGGGGGTTGGACGAATTTCACATTGAAAAAACTGCGGTTAGAGAGTGTTCGAGCGAGAATGCACGAAGGCGACGCAATGTCTGCAATACAGACAACACATCGAAATTAACAGAGTTTCTGATATAAAAAAAACATTTGCATGCAATAATCTACACAAAATATGTTAAAATCTTCAATAAACTTACGTGAATAGTTAAAGAATGCTACCGTAAAAAATTCATTACAAAATAATAGAATAACAATAGTAGAATAATAGAAATAATAGCTGAATACTAGCTCCTATACGAGGCGGTCGACCAGCTGACCATTCTGGCAATTTGCCAATCAGCGTATCAATTTTTCACCAACTTCGCTCCCGTGCAAATGTGATGAAGGACAACTTGAACTCGTAGTCAGCCTAGCGAGGGGCGGAGGCCTCCCGTCCCCCACTGTTCCTGCCCTTATCGTGCCCTATCCAGCCGTTTTCCGACCTAATTCCTGCACAATTGTTATCAGAGGGGGCTTCGAATTCAAACCATGTGCAAATCTCCGAAACCATTTTTCGTGAATAGTGCCTTTAAGGGCGCTATCAGCTCACAGCCCGTCTTGTCTCTCAGACCTTGTCCACCGATGAGAGAGCTGGTGATCAAGAAACCCATCGTACATTGCTCAGGCATCTGCAGTACATTGACAATTCGCATTATGCTACTCTTGTACTCGCTAGACGACAGAATTCTCTCCTTATTGGACTGTAACCAGTCATCATACGTCTTGACTTCGTTGGGCTCGCCGTGGAAATAGCTATGCGTGCCGAAACTCATGCTTGAAACCTTATTAAAGAAGGGAGCCATTCTGACACAGTTCGACCATGGACGCACAGGCCTCTCTGCTGCTGTAGGTCGAATCTTGAAAACCAGGGCGGGTTTACTGCACAACAAATCTGCGCAGACCGTTTGGTCGTAATAGCTCATGTCATCGGCCTGCACATACAACCCATTTCCTTCTTGAGCATCTTTCATATCCTTGTATAGTTTGTCGAGCTCCTCTGCTCTACTGCCCAAACGGCACCAAGATAAGTTTGGTTTCAAGCCTCTGCCGTTTACATGCGTCTCTAATACGGCATTTGGGTCCAACTCACGGATCTTTTCCACCAAATATCGATCAAACCATCTTAGCCAAACGCATACCCATGAGGTGGTGCAGCACTGGCGACTCACTGTGGCGTGCATAAATGCAAACCATTTCTGGGCTGTGCTTATCTGCAAACCGACGGGAAATATTCGATTCATCAAGTGAGCGGTTGTCTTCCACTTCGCGTCGTATTGAGAGCAGATAGCCGAAGCGATTGAAGGATGTGGCTTCAATGCATCCACGTTGGTACTCCTTGGTGAGCCCAAAACCAGGCCTGGCAGTATGGGCCACTCTGAGTCAGTAAGAGTTGCCACCATCCGTCCTCCGACTTTAGCTGACTTGGTTTCTCTGTTTGAATCACAAAACATGGCTTCTGCCGGAAGATCGCAATAGACGCGACACTTTTATGGATAATCTTGGGTAACCTCCGAGTGGGCGCCACATATTTAGGAGCACTAGGTCCCTTATCTATTGGATCATCAGCTCCTAGAAACTTTGTCTCATCGTCTTGAGCCTCATCAGGTTCCGTGTGACCTCTCCACTTATGTGCTCCTCCACAGCAGATTGTTCTTGCTCTCCCTGAGCTTCAGCTGGATTGTTAGGCACTGGTCCTTCACTACAGGCCTTTTCCTTATCCTCTCCAAGTGGTGGTAGGATGTCAGTCACATTACTTCAATCAAACAATTTGGTTGCTGGTTCGGTATTATTCATTACACGCCAAAGTCGATTCAGAGCTCCTTTTCTCTTTTCCGTCTTCCAATTTGTGCTAGTATACAGACTCAAAGCATATTCGTTGGGAGCATAAGACGTACAAAGCAAGTACATGACGATACTCGTTAGTTTGTTTCTATTCAAACCCAGTTTCCGTTGAAACATTAGGTCCTTCCGCTGTCTTGGCTAGTTTGATCAAATCTTTGTGCTTAGGGTACATCAAATTGACACAAGCCAGCAGCATCTGTTCGAAACCTTCCTTGGGTTCTTCGCCTCGGCATATTGCCCAGAAGTTGCTCACAACACAAAAATGCACGACGGTGTGATGCAGGTTTTGAATGCACCACAGCATACGATTTACCCTCGCCTGTTCAAGATCCAATGCTTCCCCAATCAGGGCCAAGTGTCCTTCGAATTTGTACCAAGTGGGAACTGGTTGACACACTCGTGGTTGCGTTTAGCAACGCGCACCGCACTTTCTTAAAACGAGCGATGGAGGACAACTGGTTGCAGCGTGGTTCACTGCTGTACTCGAAGTAGTCTCTCTCGATCACAGTCTCATCTAGGTTCTCTTCGCTGTCCCAGTACTCCATATACAATGTCGGTCCGCTCAAGGCGTGAACGCCTCTCGTATCGAGTAGAGCCAAAGCCGGCTCAATTACACTCATATCATTGGCCAAACACTCATCAGCTATCGCATCACTGACCTTGCTCATTATGTCGATGCGTTGGGGCCCGTGCATCTTGGATGTATCGTGTCCCTCCTTCATTGCTTCCATTGCCTTTGCATTCCAACGGGCAGGCATCGGGTGAATGTTGCTGGCTGAATAACTAGGGTGAACAGAGCTTATTTCTCTCATGTTAACTGAAATAAACTAAATTGATATACCACACTAGAGCCTAAATTTACATAGATGCGATTCGCGAACAATAATAAAACCTAAGGGTGTTTCCTCAAAAGCCCTTAACACAGGGGCAAAAAAAGGGTAAAACCCCTTTTCTTTCCCTAAGGGGATAGGGAACACCCTTAAGTGAAATATATATAAAACCTTAGTGGGGTCCGTCATTTGACTTTCCTGCGAAAGTCATCGGGGCCCTAGGGGGAGGTGGATAGATGAACCAAAAGGGTCCATCATCCTCCCCCCTTCACCGGAGTTATTAGTATAAAACCACTGAACCGCCTATTCATTTGTAAGCGCAAGTAAACAAAAAACCCTAACAACAGCAGAAGTAGCTCACCTTTTTCAGCCTCTAGGAGTAGGAAATTAAATAAGGGATTGTGGCAGCAAAAAGAATAACAGAGGAAAAAGGATGGGAGAAAAACATCGCCTCGTCACCCGGCTATCAGCTGATTGTGTGTGGGTCCTAGAGCGAATAGTTGCAATCTGTCTTGTCTCGACACTCGCCTACGTGACATCGATCGGGGTGGCGTTAACCCTTTGACGACAAATTTCGACGTGATGCGCCCATGCGACCACGTCCCCTTGCTTTCGCACGCGACTGGCTCCCACCGGTGGGTGCCATGGCTCTAGAAGGAACACCTTCCCTGACTTAATAAACTCAGCAATATTTCCGCCTAACAGGAGCATAGGATCTTATTTTATCTTATATTATACAGGGGCTTAGTATTGCACTTCGCGTTTGAAATTAATGTAGGTTAGAATTTTGGTAACAATGTAAGCAGTAGGAATTCGTATACATCCAAGGAACTTGAGAATGAAGATATCGACCGCAAGTTAACATAATCGCAAATCAGGGATTCTAGGTACTGCCTCCACTTCTTCCAGGACGTAAACAAACCTCGCTAAAGTTACTAAACTTTTCAGCATCACTTTTTTGAATATAAGTGTGTTACAAATAGTCCCTTAGAAATCATTCACGTAGACCACATTGAATATAAATGATATAAAGTTTATTGATAAATATGAAAATATCAAATAAGTTTCAAATGGGCAAGAAAGTAAAAAACATTGTGGCACACAACATTGGGTGCCATATTCCCATGCGCCAGTCATAGTGGCACCCACCGGCGGGTGCCGTCAAAGGGTTAAAGCCAATTACGGCAGCAACAGGGCTTCCACTATGCCCCGAGATTGTGGGAGCGAAAGGGTCCCTTCTACCACCCATGGGCGCTGAGTATCCCTAAAGGAAGAACTTATTGTTAGTAATCTTCTTTTATCGTGAACCGTGCCTTTAAACCGGGAGTTCTGGTCCGCGTGTCACAGCAACCCTTGCAACCAAAAGATAGCTTTGCATATCAACAACATTAGCGAGCTATTAAACGTGAACAGCATTCCACGCTCTGTGCTCGTGCTGTATATCAAAGAAGTTCAGCAAGGATACAATGGGTGGTTGGAGTCCTCAAAGAACACGTCTAATTTGAAAATTAGCCCCTTACCGATAAGTAAATAGGAAGCCTTAGCGTTAGGAATGTGTTGAGTGTATAAAGAATTTATGTATTTTGCTGTACTTACCATGCATTACGTGTTTACGCTCGTACTGTTAGTTTGCCATGTACGCGCCTTACATATTTCGTAATGGGTGTTGTTGTATCTCATTTTGGTGCCATCCGTCTGTGAGCGGATCGATACTGTGCTGACAGGGCCCCCCTCAAACGACCAATAGGACTAGGATCTCAGGCGATCTGCCTGATCATCTTAACACGTTGACGACGAAAGCGTTTTTCATTTGCGCGCACACGGGACGAGACCATTTGAAAGCGCTGACTAATCGTCGGTCACCATTGACAGACATGACCCCACGGAACAGAAACCAGATTTAGTCTACTGTATTCATAAGTAATAAGCTTCTATTTGTGTAAAACAAGTAAAAACTCCTGGAAACAAAAGAAAATTTTGTATTCTGTCAAGCTTTGGGTGAATTCTTCAAAAGTCATGGGCTTTGTAGACGATTTCGGCTAAGAGGCTTTGAACATTCATAGAAGGCACTATTTAAACGTTTGGCGGGAAAAGATTAAAGGTAAGGCGTAAATTGTTGGAAGGAGTTCAATTTTAATTGTTATCTGATGTGATGTATGACTTCTGACTCGATACATAATACTTCCATAAAAACCTTAGATTTAGAGGGATCATGGGTCGACGCTAAAGTTAGTGAGAAAATAAGTAAATGTAAAAAATGAAACAAGGAAACCTCAGAATTCCTTCATTTGGCTGACTTACAGTACTGTCGGTTACCATTGACCGACATCGTGCACTTACTTATTAACCTCTACCACGTGAAGCCTATTGTCATAGCCTCAGTTACTCAGGTTTCCTAATAAATCTGCCTCATACCGTAATTTCGTAATAAATCTGCATTATTTAAACGGTGTGATTTCTGAAGATTAAGATTTGACATCGCCAAGTTATTTCGTATCTGTACTTTGTTGTTATTGTCATCGGTTGTCGTTTTGAAATGTCATCGGGAACAATGAGAGGGGTTTAACACCGGGTATATTACCGGTACTGTCGGCGAAAGCCGACGTTTAGGGTAGCATACCCCAACAAATGAATATTCAAAGCAGCACCAAACAGATCAAAGCAGCGCAAACCAAGCATTATTAACGTCCATTGAATTTGTGGTACAGTAACCCAAGCTTCACTCAGGTGCACTGTATGCATTGGACCGCAAGAGGCAGGAGTCTTCAAGCTGCTACTACTCGTCTTTTGGCGAACTACATAAAAATTATAGGCAGCACAATGGATAATGGTCACTACCAATTACTTATTCCCGAGGTTGAGTGAACAAAACGTCATAAAACAGCTTAGAACATTATGAAGAGATTCAGACTGCAGGCATATAGCCGGTTTATTCCGGCTGATCAGGCCCTGCCACTTTTGCTAGAATCAATCCTCCAAGATTTACTATGTTTTCAGTATAAATTGTAGTAACAAATGTCGTCATACCTATTAGAGTAGTACCTTATCTTTTCTACCAGGCTCTCCTCCTTCTTACGGGTTCGCCCGGCTACGCCGGGCGCTCCTCCTTCCTGTGAGAAATTTGCTATGCGTAAATAATAATTCGGATTCACCTTTTTCTTAGAAAGCTCTTCACCCTAAGGGTTGGCTCCGAATTGGGAGCGATTTTTCCCGTAAGCCATCTTCGCTGTGTCCGAATAGAACATCGCATAATATCACAAAGGCGATTGTTCAGAGAAAAATAGTATTCAGAAACTTCACCGCGACTGAGGCTACTATGTTAGCTACCATCAATGTTCCTCAATGCCATCATAGAAGGCTTTCCTCCTTCTTGGGGCACAGGGACCTCGCCCGAAAAACGTCAAACTAATGAAATACTTCCCCCTTTTTTCTAAGTTATTTCGCTTTTGCTGAGCGAGAGTATAGACTATCAAATGCCTTAAAAGATGTACCTCCTTTTCTCTACGGATACATCATTGAATGTGATCCCAACATTATTAGCGGTCGGATAAGTTTTGCTAGGAATGATATCAAAGCAAAGAGAAAACGTGATTTTTTACTTAATCGCAAACTCTGTTGGGTAGCGGTTGTAATCATCAGCAGATAGCAGAAGTGAACCAAATTCATCTCCTTATAATCACACCACTTACTCTTCTTGTGGAATGAAACATATCAAAAAGTCAAAGTAGATCGTAAATAACAAAGGCGCTAGGGGGTGATTGGTGAGTGGATCTTCTTCTCTAAGGCCTCTTCTATTGTCAGTGTTTCCATCCTGCCTCCTCCTACTGGTTTTGCTCTCCAAGCCCACAGGATCAGGAGTTATGGATTTCCACTCATTCATTTCGCAGAAACCCGTCCCTAGGGGGCGGAGTCCGGCCCTACCTGCCGCCTGCCTCCTATGAAGTTTGAACGCCCTTGAGCCAAACTAAAAATTTTGGCGTAACCTCGCCTTCTATGAGCGGGGTCCGGTCCTCCCACTTACGATAAATGTTCCCATCCTGTCGCCTGTACTCCTGCCAAGTTTGAACGCCCTAGGGCCTAATTGACTATTTCGGGCAAAACCCCGCCCCCTGTGCACGGATTCTGGTCCTGCCACCCACCATAAATGTTCCCGACCTGTCGCCTGTGCTCCTACCAAGTTTGAACGCTCCAGGTCGACGGGGACAGGAGTTATGAATTTCCGATCAGACACACACACCGATACACGCACACAAACAAACACACACACACACCGACACAGCAACAGACACACTTAGCGAATTATATAAAGTAGGATAAGTTTTCCATATCACTACGTTTATCATAATCACAAAGCAATCCGGACGGACAGACCGACATACCGACATACCGACATACCGACATACCGACATACCGACATACCGACATACCGACAAACCGACAAACCAAGTTACTGCTTTATATATAAGAAGGATAAGAAAGATATTTTTGTGATAGAAATTGACTTAGAGAATATCGGTGAGTGGGTGTTATTCGAGGTGGTGAATCTGATAGTAGTGCTGAAAATTATCTACATGACAGCTTTTGGAAATGCAAAATTTCGGGGAAACGCATTTAGACATATCATACTTGTAGAACATTTCCTGAGAGCGGTTTACAAAAGTTGGACTCCCGAGGTGAGCTACTTTTATATATCACTCAAAAATGCTTATTTAAAATCATATCAGAAGCGTCCACAGGTCAAAAAGCTGTTCTTGTAATACTAAGGGTAGTGTGGATTGCTGTGGTGTAAGGGATGGTATGTTTTTGCTCAGAGGGGACAATGCAGTATTGCGAGAGCTGATTTTGTTAAAAAGACACTTGATATTAATGGATCTTGTTCGGCTCCTTTATTCCTTGTCTCTTCTTTGTACGCTGGTTTGATTTTATTGTTTAGAATTTTGATTGTCCATTTACTGTCCTCTTTGTGTGCTTACATCAATAAAGATAAACACATAGACACTATAGCTGTTCAAGCCTACTTCATAAGATTTAAGTTGATTCCATGTTTCATAGTGATCGTTCTACATGTTTAATGTTAATTGATCTAAAGGTAAGAAAAAAAGCAGCCTGAGGGTTCTACCGCTCGCGCTTTAATGCAAACAACGCACATGAGTAACAGCTTTGGTTAGTAAATCACAATTTCAACGCACATGAGTAACAGCTTTGGTTAGTAAATCACAATTTCATCGAACGTTAAAGTCTTTCTTGTCAAAGCCGTAGAACAGAAATCAGAGATCCGTCAAAAATCTTCGTTATCGTGAATCTAGGTGTAACGCCTGGCTTCAGGCCCTTCAGAATTTAATCGTGCGAAGCTATCTCGAGCAATAACGTTCCTTCCCATATATTTGATCAGAGCTTGATAACTGTCATTTTCCCACGTTTCAATCCAGAGTTCAACTGGATTTGAAATTTCTTGGGGGAGGGGGGGAGGGGGGTAGGGGGGGGGATGGAAAGTTTCTTTTGTCAAGTCAGTCATCCTCCCTGATGACTTGCAAAAAATGTGGGAACATAGAGCGCTTATTTGGTGAGGTTAGTCAGTGCGGAGAGGTCAGTAGAAAGATAACGAAGCATTCGTTGATGGGTTTTAGAAGTTTATTGAACGCACCGTATTATGAAGAGCTAAGAGATGCTGTCGTTTCTTGAGCTAGCTCACTGTTGAGTCCATTGCTCTCTGAAGTTTTTGATGATTTTCCATTTCTCCAAATGGTTTGTAGATTTCAACACCGAAAATGAGTGACTAAGTTTGTCCCAGAAAGTCCTGTCCTACAAGCACTCAGAGATCCAGTTCTTCAGGACGAGGTGAAATGCCACAGCTGAATTTTTGAAAAATTCATGCGAAACTCTATCAGCACAGGAAAGCGAGACACGACCACTCACGACCACGAATGTTTGCTTGAACTACGTGAATCGATGGTCAGAAACTGCGGTTGCAACATCTTTAATTAGACGTCTAAGTAAATATGGACGGAAAGATGTATAGCATTTTTGGTTCATAGAAATCAAAAATACCATAAGAATCATCTTTTCGTCTACATATCCTCACACATTCAATTTTCCTCCTAATTCTTAATGACCTCCTATATACCAAAAATGCCTCTTGAATCTCCTCAAAAGAGAAGGAAGAGAATTTAAAATCCTCGCAGTTTGTCATACAATGAGCAGCTGTCGACTTTCTCATTTGAATTTGTTTTTTCGAGTTCAAGTGTTTCTCCATAAATGGAAGTCAACTATTTTTCGATAGTCTCACGCGGTTGGCGATTTACGGACAAAACTTCAGTCTCGGACGGGATTCGAACCCGTACTTGGCCTTTCCGGGCACCGTGCTCTATCCCTTACTGAACACGTACTGCGGCGATATAACAGCAGTTAACAAAGCATCAAATCAGAACAAGTTATATCATGTAAAGCTTACAGCTTAACGGTTCTGTGCTGATATTGGCCGACCGGCTTAACACGTTGAACGTGAGAGTGCTGATAAGCTATGGTATAAAAGCCACCAGACGGCTACGCACGCTATTCGTGCGCTATAAGCTCTAGTCAAGAGGGACGGAGCCACATTAGCTTCTGATTTTCATTATAGACCTTTATCATGCGAGCCTCTTTCCTGATACTTCTGTGGCGACCATCGATTTTTTTGGCATGTGAAATGGGGCTGCGTGTGGCCATGAAGAGTACTCCGATGTATCCAAATCGAATACCTCTGCAGTTCATGTAGTCGAAGAAACCCTGTGTATTTGGGCTATGTGTGACCATGAACACCAACTTTAAAAGGAAAGCATCTTAGGTAGTTATAGGATTTTGCACATTTCTACAGGGTGTGCAAATGTGTGGCCGGGGTTATTGTGGAATTTATTTTATGAGGTCTGAAGGTGCATTTGCTCTTGCGTAGAAGGGACTACTGTGTGTTGAACCATGGATACTAACTTTTACAAAATTTTTACCCTAATGTTTGAAAGAGTTTAGTGGTATCTCTCAGTTGAACACCTATGTGACCAGGGTTAGTTTGAAGTACAGAGTATAAATTTTTGATCTCAGCCCCGCCCCGCTCTTTACAAACCCCGCCCACTTCAGATTTTGAACCACATTACTTCTATTACCTCCAGACACCTTTTTTCAGAATTCTAAAAGACATCTGAAGAGACTTAATAATTTTTATGTAAGCCCGCTTTGGTGCCAATTCCGGCTATTTGTGGAAACTGCCCACATTTGTTCTACTACATCTTACCACTTTTTTCCAAAACACCTTTTTAAACAGAGGCATAATTTTTGATCTAATCTCCGCCCACTTTGGCGCCAACCCCGCCCACCTCTGGGATTTGACTACACTAGTTCTCTTGCACCTTTACACTTTTTGCCGCATCCCAGAAAGTTTCTGAATGGAGTTATAAATTTTTGACCCAAGCTCCGCCCGCTCTAGTGCCAACCCGCCCAGTTCGAGGATTTGGCCACATTTGTTCCATTACCTCTATCCACTTTTTTCCGCATTCTGGAACGATTCCGAACGAAGTTACGCTTATTTTTAAAAAGTAGCGTTCACCCTAACGCACGCCCCGCACATAGTGGGCGGGGCTTCGCTAAGCCTACGCATGCTCAGCACGCATAAGGTCTTGCTCACTCTTTTTATTTTTTTCTGGCCTCGACCCCTTCGTTGAATCGAATTATGTATCTCTGTGGAAAGTACCGCCCCCTGCGAGAACGATCCGCCCACCGCCGGTAAGTTTCCTTTTTTCGTTGACCCATATCACACCTTTGCACAATTTTTCCCGGCGCCTGGACTGTTATGAGACCGAATGAGAAGAATTTGCCCACGACGCATGCCCCGCCCTTAGGGGCGGAGCTCCGTTGAGCTCACCTGTGCTCTGTTAGCCTTGCCCTATGCTCAACCCATCCCGAACTTCACCCGACCTCTCCAGGTGTTCCTTCAGGCAGTATCGAACTTCGTGACAGACAGACAAACAGACGCGAGCGCTTTGTATATAGTAAAAATTTTTGGTTTTCAGTACCGCGTCATAAGTACAAGGTCACTTTGAGGATATAAGAGTCGATGGGTCGTCCTTTTTTAGTCCAAAGCCGAATAGCCCATGTCTCATACAGGAAACAAGGTTTCGAATTACTTAACGCCTGCTTGAGCTCCTTTGTCGCTTGGAACAGAAGGTTGTTCGCAGAAATCGTTCTTACAATGAATCAGATCGGGGCTGCAAGCAGGCCATGGCATAACTTCTATATTTTGGGAATGCAACCAATCTTTCGTGGAATGACTACCGTGGATCGCAGCATTGTCCTGTTGAAAAACATAGTCAAGACACCTACATGTGCCATTGTAAGACTCCGTGGTAGTTCTCCGACACCTCTTTGCAAGTCACAATATCGTTGCAGAAAATACCCCAACCATGCCACTCTCTCCTCCAAGATTGCGACGGCAAAGTTGATAGCTTTTTCCGCAAGTCATGCCAGTAGTAGTTCTAACCATCGAGGCTGTCTATATCAAACTTCTTTTCATCGGAAAATACTACGACCTCAACGAAAATATTTTACTGTATGATTATCTGTAATACAGACTTACCTTCGTTCAATCTCTTCCCTCTCTTCCCAAATTCAAATTCGCAAATTGGAGTCCTGCTTTTTTGTGGTTTCGGAAAGCCTCGGAGCTCCCTTCCTTATTGCTCTGATAATGTGGCTGTTCCTTTTCACGACTCTCCATAAAGTAGTTTTACAAACCGAGAGACCCAACTCTGATCGGACTTGGTTCAACGACAAGGTACTGTTCGATACAGCTCTTAGAATTCTGCTCTCGTTGTTCGCGGTTGGTTTGGATTTTCCGATTTGCCTCCCAATTGCCCTCATACTGAGCCTTGTGTTACGAGGAGAAAAACCTGAATTTAGCCCTTCTCCTCTGAGAGGGGGGAACTCCTCGACGACTGTTGGGCTTGAACCCATGCAGTAGGAAAAGGGTTTGTCATGCTGTCGATGAGCACGTAATGGATGCTGGGAGCAAGTGAAGCCGGGAGGTCAGCCAAATAGAGGCGTGTGGCTTTTAACTTGGCTTTGTTGAACTTCAGCAGGTAAACTGAGGTGAGTCTGGTCAAATCTGTTTTTTTTTGATCACACCATTAGGTTTTCGATCTAGTCGGACGGGCATCACAGATGCACTGATTATAAGGTGCTCTTGCTAGCTTGCATAATCATTACCAAATGATTGGCTTTTTGCTTGCTTTCTAACTTTTTCTTACTCCGTCGTTCTGTTATTATCTCCTCTATAAGACAACGTCAGGCGGCTACGCACGCTAATGCGTGCGCTTGGGGCTCTAGCCATGAGGGATGCGGCAAAAAGGTGTTAGGGATGCGGCAAAAGGTGTTAAGGTGTAAAAGAACAAATGCGGTCAAATCCCAGAGGTGGGCGGGGTGTACAACTATGGGTTACCACTAAACTCTTCCAAAATTTAGGCTGAAAATTTTCTAAACGTTGGTTAGTATCCATGGTTATCCATGGTTCCACACACAATTGTTCCTTCTACACAAGAGCAAGTGCACTACATTAACTTCAGACCTCATGAAATAAATTGTACAGTAACCCCTACTGCATACCCTGTAGAGACGTGTAAATCCCTACAACTACCCAAAGAGACTGTCCTTTCGAAATTAGTGTTCATGACCACACACAGCCCAAACTACACACAGTTTCTTCGACTACATGGACTGCAGATGTATTCGATTTGGATACATCGGAGTTCTCTTCATGGCCACACACAGCCCCATTTCACATCCCAAAAAAAAGGATGGCCGCTACAGAAGTGTCAGGGAAGAGGCTCAGATGATAAAGGTCTATCCTAAAATTCAGAAGCTCATGTGGCTCCGTCCCTCATGACTAGAGCTTCTAGCGCACGAATGGCGTGCGTAGCCACCTGGTGGCTTTTATACCATAGCTTATCAGCACTTTCATGTTAAACGTGTTAAGCCGGTCGGCCAATATCAGCACAGAACCGTTAAGCTGAAAGCTTTACATGATATAACTTGTTCTGATTTGAAGCTTTGTTAACTGCTGTTATATCGCCGCAGTACGCGTTCAGTAAGGGATAGAGCACGGTGCCCTGAAAGCACTAGTACGGGTTCGAATCCCGTCCAAGACTGAAGATTTGTCCATAAGTCGCTAACCTTGTGAGACTTTCGGAACGCGTACTGTGGCGATATAACAGCGATATAACGCAATAGCGTGCGTAGCCGCCTGGTGTTGTCTTATAGAGGAGATAATAACGGAACGACGGAGTAAGAAAAGGTTAGAAAACAAGCAAAAAGTCAGTCAATCGGTAATGATTATGCAAGCTAGTAAGAGTACCTTATAATCAGTGCAACTGTGGTGCCCGTCCGACTAGATCGAAAAGCTAATGGTGTGATCAAGAAAAACAGATTTGACCAGGCTCACCTCAGTTTCCCTGCTGAAGTTCAACGAAGCCGAGTTAAAAGCTACATGCCTCCATTTGCCTGACCTCCTGGCTTCACTTGCTCCCAGCAGCCATTACGTGCTCATCGACAGCATGACGAACCCTTTTGCATGGGTGGAAGCCCAACAGTCGATGAGGAGAGCTTGAAGAATAAAAGATAAAGTCTTGGAACGTTGATCAATCTCGTCTAAGGGATGCACCCCGCACTCGACTTCAATTCAGAATCGTAGTGGCGGATTGAATGCGTGTGGAGACCATACAATGACTTCCGATGGCCAGCCGATGTAGAAGTCAGTCTTTTATCCACAAAGATGAGTCTGTACCTGATAACTAAGCTCGGAGGGGTGGAAGATCCGGTTGGCCAGGGCGGATATCGATGCGGGATTCGATTCGATACCGTGACCACGCGTGTAAGGTAGTGCGCTACTCGCCACTACACTACTACACCTTTCACTACTTAAAGTCAATGAAATTTGAAATTCAAGGCACAATTCGCGACAAAAATGCTTTCTTTCTCACTGGGATGAATCAGTGGCCCTCAAGGATGCCATATTGATGCTGACGGGTCCCACAACGGGCTATGTATTTTAGAGCGCAGTATGAGCTCAAAGGTGCCCAGCCAAGCCTTCTGATTCCTAAATTCGCGTATTTTCGCACTCTTTTTTCACTGTTGCACTATATTGCATTATCTCTTTCGTTATTTAATAACTTGAAATATGTGCCTCCGAATTATATTGGACGGTGCCTTCGAGTTCTTTGCGGCTTTTAGCTTCCCGGGCGCAGTACCTACTGCTATATGGGTATGAAAAGAACTCTTCTGATTTGAACTACGGATGTCCGGTTAGGTTTCGGACAAATCGACTACCACCTCAACTACCCTCAGCTGTGTTGTCTTCACCCTCACTCACAGGACGCCGTCGCGTTAAAAGTCCGATTCCTCTCTTATACGGCTATTGACATTACTGTTTTAACAGAGGTGATTTCATCTGTTGTATCAATTATATCCAAAGCCTTTGTCCCCGAAAACAACCTTGTAAGTCCTGTGCGTTAACGACGACACCACATTATTACCATTGAACGAATTTCAGTTTAGTATGGTTCAAGTGATCGGTGTCCTCAAGAGCCAACCAAGCTTTCCACCACTCCGGGATCAGTCAATTGATACCAGGCTTGTCTGGGAAGATAAAAGCACTGACTTGTACATCGGCTAGCCACTGCAAGGCATTGCATGGGTCATATACACATTAAATGCGCTACTACGACCTTGAATAAGAAGCGAATGCGAGGGGTCATCCCTTAGACGGGATTGACGGCAAAGGTTTTCAAATTTTATTATTCAAGATTTCCTTTTCCAAATTTCGGAGCCAATGCAAGAATATCACATGAGGTTCACGTTGAGGAATCTTCCCATTAAAGCAAGCGGGGATAGAGTGTCGAAACTCATGACCTGCAGAAGCAAAACGTGGTTTTCCACAAGGTTCCGCAGAGACAAAATGCGCCCCACTGAGAACAAAGTTTACCGTCGCATGCGACGTTCGCGCGCTCTTGCGCTTACGTGGTCCATTTCTGCGTTTCCTTTTGAATATTTCAGATTTCCCTTTGAGTAAGATTCATTTCTTTTATTCACTGTGCTTTTGGTTAATAGTACCTGTTTCAATGTCGAAAGTTTCTTGGGAAAGTGTTTTCCCTACAAATTATTGCAATTTACTTAGTGTTATGTTCATCCAACTTTTGATTCTAAATTTTTTCCTCCTCCAAGACCGGTCCTTCCATTTTTTCCTTTGAATCCTGTTTTGGAAATTAGTTTAGGAATTCAAAAGTTGAACTAGATCATGTTTTTTTCGGTTTCAGTTCAGTATGAGAAGCTATCAGGTAGTACTGTACTTCCCTTGTGGTAGTAATATTGCTCCCTTTCCTATTCAAAGCTCCGTTTCGGAGCTCGTCTCATACTGAAAACCTTTCTTTCGTTATTTAGGAGCCACTTATGTTGCCCACTTTGAGTTTTATTGGGTTCAACAGCATTCATTTTGCTTGAAACACAAAAAACTTCCAGCAGTTTTAATGGTGAATCACCTAATCAATCCTGACTTTCCAAACTTCAAGTTTCATTTCCTACCATCAGCTGTTCTATTTTAGTCAGCATTCCGTCTTCCATAATGAAAGAGGTTTTTTAAGCCAGAGTGTAAGTTAGCAAGCCAGGTGCTTACTATTATGAGTAGGTACCTCAGGACCAAGAAAGAAAAACGCGTTTAGAACTTACACAGCTAGAAAATGTGGTTGGTGATAACCAAAAAATTTGTTCGTTATCCTTCTTTAATCCTTGGAGCAAGTAAGAATGAATTTTACATTGTTTATTGCGGAAACAGGTGCCTTGAATAGTTTCTGCTGCTTTTTTTGTTCCCGAAGCCGTTATGCTTTGTTTTTCATTTACTTCCAGGATTATAAAACCTGACATCAAGCTCCTATGCGTATCGTTGTTGTTCTTGTAGTAAATATTGTCTTACACTATTGTGTCGTACCATTTCAGGTCAGAAATGGCCTCCTGGGAGGAATACTTAGCAGCACAACAGGCTGTTGACGGTGTACAATTCACATGGAATCTTTGGCCACATAGTAGGGTAGATGCTCAGCGACTCGTTGTTCCTGTAGCTTGCTTTTTCACTCCTCTTAAGGTGAGTATTCCTTATCAGTTCATTACTTACTTTTGCAAAAGTATTTCTAAATGATTTGAGCTATGTTTTGTTAAAGAGTTCGCGATTCTTTTGTACTACTTTTTTTATAATTCTCAGTTTCCTAGTGCACTGAAATCCCCTCTGTTCAGCACAATGAATATCTCGTTTTCCAGGAGAGACCTGCTGATCAGCCTCAGCAACCTCCTCTTGAATATGATCCAGTCCTTTGCCAGAAAGCCAGTTGTAAAGCCATACTCAATCCTTTGTGGTACGTCATTTTGCTGCTCTCTTTTGTGATTGAAAATCACATTTGCTTTTTTTTGTTTTACTTGTCCAGCTTTTCCACATTCTTGAGAAATGCATTCTCTACTTAGTTGAAAATATCATGCATATGAACCTTTTCAATTGTCTACCCTGATTGAAGTGGTCCTTCTTACTTATTGTTTCGAGCCCGCAATATGATTGTGTTTACGACCTAATTCTTTTGAACAGCTCCGAAGGTGTTACTTTTCATTACACTAGCGTTGATCATTTCCAGAATACTGACTTTCTATAAATAGTATTTTTGTCAAAAAAAAGCAGGCCTTCGCAATTAGGAGACTATACTGGTTGGGCGCACCATGTACGCTGCAGATGGCCTGCCGAACGGCAACCGCAGATTTTCGGGTAATCTGGTATTAATGTTCTATTGTGAGATCACCATTCTGGGCTCCTTTCGAATTCATTTGCTTCGCTTTACATCCTACTCGTCACGTTCGAATGCGTTTGTTGGTTTAGGAGAAAAGAGCAAATTATCTTTGTAGCTTTTGTGCATTGACCTTCAATTTTGTCTGTTTTTTTCATTTCCAACTTTTGCCACTCTTACTTTCTTGTCTCTTTCCACTGAATTCCGATCTCGTTATGTTCTCAAAAAAACTTTTTTTAGATTAGGCATGGCAGTATTACTGTTTTAGAATCAGTTTAACGAGTTTTCATTCAGTTTCGTCGACTTCCGCGCGAAGTCATGGGTTTGCCCATTTTGCAATCAGAGAAATCCGTTTCCGGCACACTATGCGGCGATCGCTGAGGATAACCGCCCACCAGAATTGTATCCTCAGTTCACTACTATTGAATACACTCTGAAGGTGGGATTTTCTGTTCATTTGTGTACTCTCTATTCAGTTTACCTTAGTTTCGACGTAGCTTCCTTTGAACTCAATAACTAGCTTTGAGTTGACTTAGTGTTCAGAATATCATGAATTGGAGTGGTTAGAAGTTTTAGTCGTTTCTAAGCTTTTTGTTTTTAGAAGGCAACGACAATGCCGCCGATTTTCATGTTTGTTGTGGACACCTGCATGACATCCGAAGAGTTAAAGGCTTTGAAGGAAAGTTTGCAGGTACGTTCGCTGATAAAGTTATAAGTTAGTGTTCAACTGAGTTATTGTTTTCGTTTTGGCGCCCTGTCATGTTCCCCTACCGTTTTCCAATTGGGCTTTCGAAATTTTTAATGTGTATCATTTAAGCTGACGTTTAAGCATAAGTAGCCCTATGAGCCTAGTCGGAACGGTCTCTTTTTCTCACAACAAATTCGTAATAAGCGTAATAAATTTATGACTGGCTTTTCACTTGGTTTGACCTAGCTGGGACACATTACTTCAGTCCATACAAAGAAAAGGATAGTCGCCAAGACGTTAGGTAGTTATTTGCGAGTGTAATAGTCTAATAACTGAACTTATGGATAACTGGGAAGGCTGTTGCTGTCTTAGCATATCGTAAGATTATTTTTTTGTCGTTTGAGCAGTCTGATAGGTTGTCCTGCGATGTATATGTAGTATTTAATCGGGCAAGCGCGTGTTCTCTGCGAAATCCTTCCTCCGTATCTTACCTATGCTCCCATTCTCTGCTGCTTAAAATTTGTAAATGTTTAGACTGCTCTTTCACTACTTCCTGCCGACGCTATGGTTGGAATCATCACTTTCGGTAGGATGGTGCAGTTGCATGAGCTCAATGTACAGGGAATCAGCCGCAGCTTCGTTTTCAAGGTGATTGTTTTCAATTTGTCTTTTAGATGCTTCACAGCTCAGCCGCACGAAATGTTCTGCTGCAAATTGCTCATAGGCAGCACGGTCAGTGTCGTGGGACCAGAATAGTTTTAAATATATTGTCATTGTTATCAGGGAATGATAATCACTCGTTAAAAAGGATATGAAGAGCTGTATACAACACGTTTGCAGAGTTTGAAGTTTGTAACCGAGATGACATCGCCTACAATCTGTATAGCTCGTTAATCCCTCTTGAGAGTTCAGAGGCAGAGAGTGGTGAAGTGCAGCAAGATTCTACCTACTGCTGCCTCGTTTTGTCCCTATCACTCAATTTCCTCATTGCACATAAAGTATGAGGGAATCTGGTCTTCTTGACTCCTTTTCGACTGCACTTGCTTCTTTTTTAGCGGAATTTTCTAATGAGTCCGCAATATTTCGTAGCAGTCAGTCTTCCAAAGTTAGCATTACTTGACTAATATTCTTTGCACTATTCTTGCACTATTAATGGGCAATTCTGGTATCGTCGAGTTCATGAAAACCACCAATGAGGTGTGGGATGTCAGTATAATGTGATGTAGCATTCATCCGAGTTTGAGGTAGTACCTTGTGGACGTTTCTTTCCTTTTGAGTATTTCTTCTCAATCACTCAGCTCATATTTGCCTTCGATACCATTTCTATCCTACAGTGTGGAGTGAAGCGGCAAGATTATTTTTGAGCCTCGAAAGGGTCCATGTCTCAAATCATTCCTAGAAAAAGACTGCATGTATACAAGTGCGCAGATCACGAATATGACATCCTTTCTTAGGTTAAGATTGTGATAGCTCTTGGACGAAAACATCGGAGGAAGGTATCAACGATGCCTTTAGGAACATAACCTCAAAATCTTCCCTAGATAGTGGGGTGGGCTTACCTTGTACCTCCTCGCCGACCTCACATCACTCGTCTTTTAGCGGCTTCTGGCTCAGATGAGGCTGCTCAGACTTTTTCCTATCGAGTGGACGCGCACTTTTCTTGCAGTTCATGTCAGTAATGGTTCCATCAAGGTGCAAGTTTGAAGCAGATGGCAGAAACGGGAAATATAGTCGCACGGTAGCATCTGAGACGCAAAGTCTATCAATCCTTCTTCCGTATCGTACTTGATCCTAGCGCATTATTTCCTTGAAGTGTGTTTCCCTCATGCAAGGGTTTGTTTATTACTTGATTGAAATGAATACTACAGGACCACAACATATTAGGCGCATGGGTTGGGGAAGGGATTTTGGCCTGACAGTGAGTCATATCGTATATAACATAGTGCGCTATTCGGAAACATCTCACTTCGGAGTATTTCAAGACGAATCTCTCGGCTAAGCCCAATCCTTCATACTTTTTTTGGTTGACTGTGTAGAGCAAGTACAAAATTGAGTTCCCTTTTGACCTCTCTTCTGTGGAATTTTCTCTGCCAACTTTTGTTATACCCGACAGCTTACTCATTGTCAGCCCAGTGTGGCCAAGCTGGGCGCAAGCTGTTTGTACTGTTTGGTTGGATGATTTATAATAATCTCTTATTTCATAGCGTATGTGTTGGAGGAGTGAGGGGCTCCTTTTACGTTCCTCATTTCTTTCTAACAAGTTTGAAGAGAAGAAAAGAGTTCCTCTTACGATGTTGATTGTGTGGACACACAAAGAAGCCATTTTGACGAATCCCAAATTGGTTTTACATTCTGTAACAGTGGCGGTGTGTAACGGAGTTATCTTTTTTTCGTTTGTTATTCGGTGACGAGTAGTGGCAGGGTACGCCTTCACTTGATGATTGGCGTTGATGTCACAAGAGAAGTCCTATTTCTAGAGTAAGCGCTGTCCCCTGTTCAGAAATGCATGAGGATATGAGGACTGAGGTGCTCCAGTTTGTCCACGGAATGTTGCCATGTTCGGTGCAAACATGCTGAGTAGACATGCATTCCAAAAGTTCTACTGAGCCAGTTCTTGTTGCTACAGTGAAGCTCAAGGACATATTAAGTACAGTTTGTATATCAGCATGTGGCCGTCAGCTTTTGAGTGATATTTGGAAATCGCGAAAAATGTTCAAATGTAAAAAAATTCTCAGTCCTTGATGAGTTCGGCTTTTCTTTTTCAGTCGAAGTACAAAAAATCGGACAATTATCGGTTGATTTCTAGCGCTGCTTCTACGCGCTTTAATCGTGGTTAGGGTCCTGTCCTAGCTTACCGAAACATCTGCCTCCACCTGGTTCCGATATTGTTGAGTTGTATCACAGCTAGGCAACGAAATCAGAGCTGGACATTGGTTAGCTTACAAGTTGCTATGTAGACATCACCAACGAAGTATGTGGTCGCGAATAAAAGTCATAAGGATAAGGGATTCACGAATTGATGCAGCGGTCCGATTCACAAACATCGACTGGCTCATGGTTTTTCGGTAGGAAGTTTCCATGTTCGAATCAGTTGGTAAGGATGACCTGAAAGCCCTTTCTTATTGCCGCTTCATTCGACTCCCAATTTTTGGGCAGGATTTTTCATTTTGCGAGGGCCTAATTCTTATCTTTGAATGTAAGATTACTTCTCCATCCAGAAGTTGGGATTATTGTGGGTGTTGCTTTTGTTGCTGGGATGGGAACTCTTGAATGACTCAGGAATGAACTTGGACGAAAGATAATGCGCATGTTGGCGACTCTTCAATCAAAAAATCGGGGTGCTCAGGAAAAGAGTGTTCAGTCAAGTTTGTATGTTCGATGGAGGAAACGGTGAAACAGGGTTTCAGTTTGAAAATGTCGTCAAACGTGAATCGAAAAAAGGATAACCCTTGGTAAGGATATGGTAAATCTTCTCGATAACCCAACCCAACCCTTTTTCATTCTCTGTAAATTCATTTATGGTGTTGAGTGGTGTTGGTTCTGTATTGAGAACGCTTAAGAGCTGAAAGCAAATGTTTCCGAGTATTTGTCATCTCTGTTTGACAGAATCACTTGGAAGGTAAGCTTAGAGGCCAATAAACTGGCTATGAATCTCCATCATTACTTCTTCGGGTGGTCTCTTTTTAAGGAAGCATTGTTGTGGTTGTTCTGTTGGTGAAAAACGGAATCAAGACTTTTACTTTGTAGTGGTAAAAGTTCTGTCATTGTTCCTGTGTATTAAAGGATTGCTTATAGCATCATAAAAATAGCAAACATAATCAGCATGACTTTTGAGTAACAAGTTCTGGAGGTTTTTCTTCGAATGCGCCTTTCTGGAAGCTTTTTCCTCTGATTGGATCTTGGATGTTCTTTTTATTTAAAGAATATTGTTCCCCTTACACAACTGGAGTGTCGTGAAATCAGTGTCTTCTTCCCCTTTTTCCTCCTACTTGTTGTAGGTTCCTTTCTCACCTTGCTCCTCTTCCTCGCAGGGATTAGGACGGTTGGGTAAGAAATTAATATGCATAGAAATGGTCAGTATTCGATGGTACTCTAGTCCGTTAAAAACAGAATCAAGTTGCATGCATAGAGGATTGATCTGATTTTTCGCACACGAATTTTCTCATTGGTAGACTGCTTTGCTTCGTATTGGTCCGAAGGCAATGCATATTTTGGCTCACCCGGCATTTTGACTCATTTTGTTATATCTGCAGTTGCGTGAGCGGTTTGCAGGTTATGCGATTTCGTATATATAGAATCGCATTGAATTTTCGTGATTGGGTCCACTTGCACGGCACAATTGTGACCGTGCATAGGATCTTGGACTAGGTTCTTCCGTGGAAAGTCTTTCTTCCTACATTTGTTCCAAACTGTTCGACATCATTGACATATGCTAATGTAAGCCATCGGAATTATGCCTTCTCGAAATGAGAACCACTCTTCCATGAGTTCGTACACTATGGAATGGAATGATTGGTAGCTGTCATTCATTTTCGGCCATGATCATGCATAGACGTGGATGAGTGGTTTACGAGATGTTCAGGTACTCAGGCAGGCAAGATGGATAGCTTAACTTCTTGGGTTCTGAAATCACAGAGTTCAAGAACTAATTTCGCTAGTGCCGTTTTTGAATGTGCTCCCACATTTGACTCTCTTTCAGAATCGTAGTGACGTTTGAATGATGCTGTGGTCTATACAATGATTTGTGCTGGTCAGCCGATGTACTTGTCGATGCTCTACTCCTACCAGATATATCTCATATGAATTAACCGTTTTTGGGGAAGCGGGTCTTGGCTTGTTTATTAGTCTGGGCTTTGATCCCCGGACCATGCCGTTCATAGTGCACCTGCTGGCACTATGCCAGCCAAACCCCAACATTGAATAGAATGACAGAGTAAAAGTCAGTTGGGTATCGTTGTTGGTGACCTATTTTCATGTAGTCCCTACGAGGTCCTGAATGTACTACGGCGCCTACTTAGCCTTTGCAATGACTTGAATGGTCAACCGAAGTTGATTCGATGGTATATCGTCCCTTTGTCTGGTGCGAACAGATGGCTTGGGTGGACGAAAGACTCGGTTTATTACGGAGTTCGACTCAGAAATCCTTTTCGTGGTAGCCGACTGTTGTCTTTGCCACTGTTCAACCTTGCTGGGTAACGCCATCAACGAACTTATGTGGGTAAGACATATGACGGAGCCCTACAGCGAAATTCTGGCAAAGTTTACTTGCAAACTGAATTTGACACAGTTCGTATCTTCATTGGAGTGGCATCAAACAAAAAGACACAGGTGATTATTCACTGATGAGACGAGAGGCTACTAGTAGAACATCGACAAACTAGCAAAAATCAAGAGTTCAGTAATCGTCATCACAGCCTGTGAGACAAGATATGCATTAAAGATGGAGAATGGATGTTGTTCTCGGATACGTTGAGGATTTGCGGACTGATCGATGAACATGAAGCAAAATTAGTCGTCAAAACACTTGCAATAGACCGTGCGAATGCTGGATGATATGCTGCAACTAGTTCTTATTGGAATGGCTTAGGCTCAAGGAAGCCAAACGAAAAAGATTATGGCGTGTCACTACAATCGCGAAGTATCAACCAGTTTTCTGGTTTCATCGCTGTGATTCGAATAAGAGATCAATCAAGCAATGAGATCACAAAATGTTCGCCAGATTTACTCGCTGTCGGCAAAGAAATAGCTTATATTGCGTAAAATACTCAAATAGCACAGGATTGGGTGCTTTGGAATGCAGAATATCACATTGGCTAACACGGGTAGTTCTGGTTTTGGCTTAGGTTTCGGTTTTTTGACAGAGTTGTTTCCGTTTGACTAGCTAGCGTTGCCGGTACTGCTTTCATCCCATCACAATAGTTCCGCCGATCCTTGGTATCCTTTTGATTGGGAGTGCGAACGTGTTCACCTGGAACAGTGACATTTAAATTCTCTTATTATTTCGTCTCTGTGTAGAGGTGTCTGAAGGCAATAAGCAGACCTTCATTCATTTAGACTGCCATAATGGAGTTGGTGCAGCGAACTACTGCCATTGCAATGGGATGATAAAAACTAAACGGTCACAGACCACAAACTAAAGTGGTTTCTCTTCAGTCCCGAACGATTGAGATGAAGTAGGGGAGGAAATGGTTCGTGTTATATCGTTACTTTGATGAACGGTTTGGGTGAAACCCCTCAAGGAAACGAATCTCTTTGTTCGTTACGCATAAGAGGGACCTGCGCGATTATCGGCCACGAGACTCCCTCCCCCTCTCTACAGCGAACGGAAAGGTCTGAATATCCATAGGATTCTGGTCATGTGATGATGTACCCTTTGTGGAATTTGCGGCAAATTTCTGGCTTGACTTTCTCTGGTGGCCGGAAAGGGCTGTAAGTTACTCTTCAATGAAATGGCTTTTTCTCTATGCAGTTTGGCCATGCTTAATTTCAAGTGCATTTTCATGTTGGTGTTATTGTAATTCGGGCGGGAGTAAAAAATCTCCAAAAAGTCTTACCTTTCGTTGTAATCGTGCCATCGGTCTGTCATAGTATCCTTGGAACACCTCTTGATCTGTGTCGTCAACCCTTTGTAGGGTGTTGCCCAGTTGTCTGTAGTCGGCAGGCAGGAACATCTCGAAGTTTTTAGACGGCCGTGCAAATACCGTGCACATCCCCAGCAGGAGCATCAACACACTGTGGTGCATCTTGGAAAAGAGTACCCAGTGGCTAGGAAAGAAACAATTGATTGTATGGAGCAAGATTAGGGAGGTCTTGAAGTATGGTACAATTGGAAAGGGAACGAGCAATCGTTGAAAGCTGACTTGGGAAATCTTGAAAAACAGTATTTAGCGACTAGGAAAGGATAAAGAATTTGTATGAAGCCTCCAGATAGGTTTGTGGAAGGTTCCGAAAAGCTTTGAAAGCTATTCAAGTAGAAGCGGACAATAGGGGTTGATTTGTTCTAAACACAAGAAACAGAACTGCGAGCATTCCTACAATCGATAGTTTTCTGAGATCCGTTGAACCACATAGAAACTCCTGGAGGGAAAAGATAGTGTTCGAGATCCTCTAGGAGTCTGGAAGTGACAGGGCAATTCATAGCTAGACTTCTTATAAGAGAGAGAGGGAAAGTCGTGTACGAAGACGCGTGAGGCTCGTAATGAGCCGTGGCGGCGGCTGCAGCTTCGGAAGGGGCGGGAGCAAGCGCCAGTTTCGTCTGTACAAGGAATATTAGACATGGTGGAGGCCGTCAGATTGGAACAGAACTATGGGGCAGAGCTGCTTCCGCTGTTCTTTGGAAGTAGGTAATGCTGAGTTTACCTCAAGTTGACGCATGGAGCGATACATAAAAAGGGAATCTTCGAAGCCTACTCTGTTTGAAGATTTGCATTCCTCTTGAGTCAGTGACTTAATCCCATTCTCAAGTCTGTGAGGTGTAGGTAGTGGATTTAAACCCATGTTGCTTGGGTGTTGAGCTCTGGTCCTGGCCACACATTCATAGAAAAATACACAGTGGTGCTAAAAAGACAGTGGGCAAATGGCACATCTCAAGCCAACCCAGGAAATGCTCTTTCCCCATAGACTCTTCGACTGTTCATAAAGACATTGAGATAGTCTTTGGCACAAGGGAAGCAAATGAATCGTATGATTAGTCACAATAAATCATATGTTTATGTGAAGCATCAATCGCTGAAGTCATAAAGCATATGGAAACGACTATTAATTAACTGGTATAGGAAATGCGGTATGCCAGGCAGTAAGGGTCCCACTCACATAAAAATAATTGATTTGCATAACGTCATGAATAAAGCTCACCGCACTTCACATGCCAATTTCCAGGGAACAAAAGAGGTCGCTCAGAAGCAACTGAAGGACATTCTGGCGATGAGTGTCGGTGGTGGTGCCCGACCGGTCCACGGTGGTGTACACCAGAATGCTACTGGTCCGGTGGGAAGCACTATGCCAATGGGAGGACCTCGTCCAGCTGGTCCAGGAGGTCCAATGCCAGGCGTGGTACCGAATGCCGCTTATCCGGGAGGTCCTGCTGGGGCGCCTGCTGGTCCACAACCAACCACTTTCAACAAGTTCCTCCAGGTAAGCGACTGAATCTGATTTTGTTACAAAATTTTAGCGTCAGTTTCCTTTTTCAGCCAATCAGCGAGTGCGATGAATCTATCAACGATATAATTGATCAGATTAGTGTGGATCGTTGGCCAGTACCACAGGGTCATAGGCCTCTTCGTGCCACTGGAGCCGCTCTGGCAGTAGCAGTCACATTACTTGAGGTAGACGGCTCATTTCAATCGTAGCATTCAGTAATCTTCTGAATTTAAGGATATCCTTTTGTTTTGAGTAATCCTGACTTATCTTACAGCAATGCTTCCCAAATACTGGCGCCCGCATCATGACTTTCGTAGGTGGTGCCTGCACTCATGGACCTGGTGCTGTTGTTGGAGAAGAACTCAAGCTCCCAATTCGTTCATGGCACACTATCAAGGAAGACAATGCCATCTACATGAAAAAGGTTCAGAAAACGAAGATTGTCGATGTCTCCCAATATTTTCTGATATTGCTTCCGTTCATATTTTTTTTCACCGAAACTATTTTCTCAATTTAGGCAACCAAGTTCTACGATTCGCTAGCGAGTCGCGCCGTCAAAAATGGGCATGCAATCGACATATACTCTTGTGCACTTGATCAGACCGGTCTTTTGGAGATGAAGAACTGCTTTAATTCAACAGGAGGTGATTACCATAGTTTGAAGTTTTGACCGGATGTGGTACAGTTTAATCGAATTTGTCGCCTTGCGGCGAGGGCGACGTCGCTCGCGAAGTAATGTAGCGGAATGTAGTAGCGAGCAAGAAACCCACGAACAAAAGAAGCATCAGTAGAATGCCAAAGTAACAATCGCATATCAATCGAGCTGTATGAAGAACGCTAGTAATGTAATAACGAGGTAGCTGGTCCGCGAATGCCGCTCGCGGCAAATCGATTACATGAAACCGATTCAACTACCCGTCTCCCATGTGTCCTCCTCCCCTTCCTTCGTTGTGGGCAGACGTTTAATCGCTGGAAACAATTTCATAGTATTTAAGCCCTCTTATAGTACTTGTTCTCGTTCTCGCCAGTCCATACTGCCGTACATGGAATGGGTAATAATGCATGAGGCTGATCGGGAGGACGGAAAGGTTGTCCCAGAGTATCATTCGATTCCTGACGGAACGCCAGGGTCACATATGCATTGCGAAATTCATGAAAAATTTCAAGATAAGGGCTAAACATCTGGAAACAAACTATTCTTCCTGATCTCAACTTTCTTGCAGAGTTGGGTCAAAGATCCTTATGTCACATGTTGTCGTATTTACTCGTAATGTATAACTGCACAAATCTTTGACACTGATCATCTCTATGAAGAGCGAGCTGCCTTTGTTTCCATATGGGGGATAAGTGACGCACAGAAGGATTAATTCGCGCATTTTTTCTGCCGTAATCTCAAAGAAGGTACACCAGACTGAGATAATCATATTCAATTGTTGAGCAGGCCTGACGTTCGAATTAGCAGTACAAACGCAATCGACAATCGGTGACAATAACGCGTAGTTAGTAAAACGCAAACTAGAAACTACACCTGTATTGTAGCCTCACAGGGGCCTGGTGCTGAAGGAGTTGAGCTGACAGGCAACTGAGGACTTGCGGATAGTGTGGGGGAGACTCCCTAGAAAATCATGAGTGCAAATTGCAAGGGCAAAACTTCTTTTTGGTATTATCGGTACTCATGTAATTGCCAACTGCTCGATTGTTCTACTTCCCGTGGACTGCGTCAGCGGAATCTGTTGAGAATGTATTCATCGCAGCTTAGGATGTCATGAATGGATGTCAATTTTACGTATGCAACTGGTATAAAGTGACGCTCGTCTGTCCCAACGAGGGATTAGAATTATTCGACTGGCATAGTTCCAAAATAAAAAAAAATTCTCTCGCTTTCTAGGAAATGTGGTTATGGGAGACTCGTTCAACTCGTCTCTGTTCAAACAAACGTATCAAAGAGCGTTCGACAAGGATGCCAACGGTCAGCTCAAAATGGGCTTCAACGCTACAATGGAGGTACACCGGTCACTTTACTTTAAAAATACTTTCAGCTACTCGTAGATGTTGCTGCTGTTGATGTGTCAGTTTTTGTAAAGGTCAGTTGCCGTCGCTTGAAAAGGGCTATGTAGTGAGAGGAATTAAGAGGTGACTCCGTTTAAAGGTTTGTGTGATAGGTGCTTAGAATTTGCCTCAATAACGTCAGTGAGAGACCATTCTGATTGCAGAGACTATTCTCTCCAAGTAAATACTTCTGCTGTTGACATCATTACAAGATTGCAACTCCAGATTCGTTGACTTCTTTGCAGCCATTAGAAAGTGACTAACTGTGAGCCTGAGGAAGAATTCGTATCTCATTTCTGTTATTCCGGATGTTTTTGCTTGACGAAAGTAGATTCAGTGCCATCACCTAGAAGACGTCGGATCTCCGATTTAAAACCTAACCCATGATTAGTAATTGCACTTGGGATGTGGGGCAGTCTTCTTAGTGCTGAAGTAATCATTTATAGTTTTAGTTCCCCTCCTATACTAAGAATGATTGAAGACGATTATGAAAGCATTTATGAATAAAATGATGTTCTTGGGTTCCGCAGTCAGCAAATTTCCGAGGGAAAAATCTTAAAACGTGTGTTTCAGGTGAAAACGGGCAACGGTCTACGCATTGAAGGTGTTCTCGGATGTTGTGCAAGTGGTAATGTACGTAACGCATGCGTATCGGATACGGAAATGGGCATCGGAGGCACGTGTCAGTGGAAATTCTGCTCGCTTACGCCAAGGACTACCATGTGTGTCCTGTTTGAAATATCAGCACAGGTAGGCAGACATCATCAGCTTGATATGGTTGGATTTAGATTTTCATATCTCAACTGCTACTAATGAAGAGAAATAGAGGGGGGGGGGGCGTCGAAGTTCTAAATTAAGTACACACCGGGAGGCACTGAACCAGCGTCTGCTTGCTATCGCTCCAAGAGGTATGACGAAGAAATGGATAATTGGTCAAGGGCACATTCTCTTAGATTTTCCCTTGGGATGAGCCTACGACAAGGATAGCACGAGGGATGCTGCCGGGTCGAAAAGTAGCGTAGATAGGGCGTGGAAGGGCTACAAAATCGGTTCAACTGAATTATACTCCTGAGGCGGATAGTCCTCACGGCGTTGTAAGCTTGCACCGTTCGCACCAGGATGTACACTCTGCTTGCAGGCAGCTTACTGTAGCCAGCTGCCCGCAATGGCACACACATCTGGACAACTCGTCCAAAGACCACTCTGTGCAACTTTTTGGTCACATTCTCGTCCAATCCATACTACAAGCCATACTTAGCTGCTTATTCAAGGCACTGCGTTTCTCTAAAGACATTGATTTCCCCATTTCCTTCACCTTTTTTGCATTATTTTACAGCTATCACTTCCACTATTCGTCTGGAGCTAGGTAACGCAAAATTATAGTGAATTGCGCCTAGAAGGTTATTATCCCTAGTTTGGATGTCATCGTATCAGGTAGTTTCCAGTGACACCTAGCTTCCACCCTTCCTCTTAAAATCTGTGTAGGAACACGGCTTTCGAACGACTTCTCGGAGTCGGTGCATGCACCAGAACGCATTCAAGTGTTCTTGTATGACGTGGGAAGAATCCTATGCATGGTTTATCAGTGTAAAGTGCTCTCCTGGGCCTTTCATTCATCATTCTGTGACTATCGTAGCAGTGTGATGAATTCTATGTCTAGGCAATAGCGAACTCTTGAAAATCACGCTACAGTACACTGGGGATATTAATGAGCTCTTTTGTCGATATCCTTAAAGTGGGCCTTAGTGCTTTCTGTGATTGATGAAAGAACTTCAGAGAGCAATTAACGTGCCGTGGCCCTGGGATTTCAATGCATTCCAGAACTAGTTTCACTGGGAGCTTTTTATTCCAATTCACAACTATCTTTAGAGGTGCAACTAATCCAGGACTATGCCATGAGCTAAAAAATAATGCCTAGAAATTCGTTTTTAGCATGGATCCGCAGTTGCACAAGGCGCACGAGGAATGGTGCAGTTTGTGACGCAGTACCAACATGCCGACGGTAGAAAAAGGATTCGTGTCACTACCACTTGCAGATCCTGGGCTGATATGGCCACCCAGCAGCCAAATATAGCATATGGCTTCGATCAGGTCAGTCTTACGTGTCATGTGAGCTGTTTCACCTGATAGGTTTTAGCAATCTGGTGTTTCATCTGCTTTTCTCTGAGAAGATATATTTCTTGAGAAGCTTCCGTTGAGCTAAATTCCTCTTTAACCAGTCCAGATGGGTACTTAGGATTTGGTTTCTTCATGTATCCATCAATTTAATGGAAGTGGCCTTATCAGATTTAGCTTACTTATGACTCTAAAATCCTCCAAGAACTGAGGACGTCAAGTAATTTGCGTGATTAGATGGCAAGTCTTCGTCTGGAAATCGGTTTAAGAAAGGACTTATCGTGTTCATCAGATCAGTGTTCTTTTATCTTCACTGGGATCTTCTTCGTACACAGACTATCTCAGAAGCATGACCCGGATGGCAGTGACTTGATAATCTAGTGATCTAGTCGCTTGCTCAAAGCTCAAGAGATTTGCACATCATGAGGCTGACTTGAAGGAACTACCAAGTTCTTTCCTCCTTGAAAGGGGTTGAAATAATTTTGGGTCCTTGTGCAAGGGAATCTGAATGCGCTTTGTAGCTTTTTCTCGCTTCTGAAACTAAATTAATTATCAAATCGGCATTCATCTGTCCCTTTTTGAAATGCGACAATGTTTCTATTGTACTTCTTCCTACCCCCCCCCCCCCCCCGCCGCTAAAAACACAAGCTTCTTAGCGGCGGTAGCCACCTTGAAAATTCTGCTCATACCAGTCACCTTGCTGCTTTCGATAAAAGAGTGCCTGCGATCGGAACCTAGGCGCAACCAGGCGCAAATTGGACTTTACACTCGGGTACACTATAGCATCATTACTAGCCGTCTGCAGTGTTGAGTACCAACAAAATTCTATCATAATAGACACCTACATGGGTGTATCGACAAAGGTCGGGCCACCGTGCGAACACTTATGAAAGTGCGCTGTCTGTCCCAAATGGGTGTGTGTCAAGTCGTGCGTCCGAGGGTGCGCGCGGCAAATTGCGCGGCGAAGTTCGTAGCGAATTTGGACGACTCCGGCGCCTATAATTGGGGCCCAAATCTGAAGTAAGGTAGATTAGTAAGGTCAGCTGATCCTACTATTCTACTGTACTTCGAAATTGGGCCCAAATAATAGGCGCTAAAGTCGTCAGAATAGGGATGGGTTTCGCCGCGCAATTTGCCGCGCGCACCCTCGTACGCACGACTTGACCGTCCCCCGCCCCAAATGGGTTTCCGAAGTCAGTTGTCACTGGCGACGAATCAAGGATTTTCTGGTGATGATATTACGCGTCGAGCCTTTGATTCTCAAGGTAAACAGCGTCCAACGCAGCTCAAACAGGGAATGAACACGACTGATTTTGCGGAATTCTCGAAAAATCATCCGAACTTTCAGAGGGCTCTATTTCAGGAACTGTTAGGTCTTGACTATACAGTAACCGTAACTTTCACACAAAACAACTAGAAAATGGACTCTGGTAACCAGAAAGCTGGCGCTAAATTCTCCTACTCCACATGTTTCGTCACAGAGAAAGACTGTTAGTGTTTGAAGGAACTCGGTAGGGGAATCAGATTTTACCTGGCGTTTCTTCCCGAAGCAGCTCCTCCCATTTATCAATTTCGAAAGTTCCAAAGCTACAATTTGTAAAAAATTGAAAGCAAGGGTCTTGAACTAGCGCCGCAACTTGCTCAACAACCTAGGAGTCTTTTCTTCAGTGAACCGTTTACGCCTTTCAGAATAAAGGCGGCTTTCCGACAATGATGTGTATGGTGACTTGAAATTGAATTTAATGGGTTCCTTCATAAGTCTTGCATCTATTTCGACGAAGGAAATACTTCCGAAGTTACCTGAAACTGCACCCTTCCCCTTTGACTTTCATGTCCTTCTCAAGAAGGGTGTCGAACTGGTGTACGAGGCCTCTGGGTAAAACTCTTCATTGAGTCGATCAGAGTTCATGCAAATTTTCTCATTGTATAGGGCAGAAGATTAGTGCGGCTTTGCGATATGTTCGGTCTCCAACGCTCCTCGCTCGATCACCATGAGATGCTGGTGAAGTTGCAATGGGGGATTGAAAATTAGAATAGTATTGAAGGTGAAGGCTTCTAAAGAACAGCCCTTTGTCAAGTTGATCAGGGAGGGGGGTTTAAGATGTTGTGAAAGAAGTTCACAACCGTGTAAGGAAGCTGATCGGTCCGTATACTTCTTCTGAACACCTTCAAATGAATATATTTTAAGGAAGCCGGAGCAGTAGCTATAGCTAGACTGGCATCATGGAGAGCTACTAACGAGAATGACACTCCAGAAGCGCTCAGATGGCTTGATCGAACCCTTATTAGATTGGTAAGATAGCTTTTTTTGTAAGGAGGTTGCCATTGTGATCTTAAATGAATTTCGTTCAGTGCCAAAAATTCGGTGAATACGCTAAAGACGATCCCAATTCGTTCCGACTGTCGGATAAATTCTCTCTTTTCCCACAATTCATGTTCCACTTGAGAAGATCACAGTTCCTACAGGTGTTTAACAATTCACCCGACGAAACTGCATATTATAGGTAAGTTTCACCTTAGATCTTTGATTACGGAATTACTTATTCAAAAAAAATCCTTGATAGTTTGTCTCGTCACCAAATCTTTATCTGTAAAAATGTAATAGTTTTCCCATCCATCTACGTTTGCCATTGGGGTTAGATACTGTAGTCTCACGGGGGACGGTACGAACGTGCGTCCGGGGGTGTGCGCGGCAAATTGCGCGGCGAAGTTCGTGACGATTTGTACGACTGCGGCGCCAGTTTTTGGGGCACAAACTCGAATTAGTGTAGTTAAGTAGGGTCAGATGGTCCTCCTAATCCACTCTATTTCAAATTTGGGCCCTAATGATAGGCGCCAAAGTCGTTCAAATCATTGCGAACTTCGCCGCAAAATTTGCCGCGCGCATCCTCGGACGCACGTTCGTACACACACCCTAGTCTCACATCTTTTGAAGGCACAGTTCACCATCATTCCGGGGCAACAAGATTCAGACGAGTCATACAAGTGATAATAGCGGAAAAGTGGCGAAGAAAGCGCAAGAAATAGCGTATCCAAAAGGATACAATGCCTCAAAAAAGTCGCAAGATCAGGGGATGGACAAAAAGGTGACGGTAAAAGTTGCAAAGACTGAGAACTTGGACTGGGGGTGTGGTGCAGTAGGAACGAAATTGTCGCGTCGCTGTGAGAGGGACGTCGTGCGCGAAGGAATGTAGCAGGATGCAGCAGCAGGTAAGAAATACAAGAACAAAAGTACTTATAGTAGAATTATGCATAAAATAATGATCGCATATCGATTGAGCTGTATGAAGAACGTTAGAGCTGTAATAACGGCGAATGAGTGATCCGCGACAGCCGCGTGCGGCAAATCGGTTACCCAAAATCGTTCCTAACGCCCGTCTCCCCTTGGACTAGTTGTTCTAATAAGTGTGTCGTCGCATACAGCTGGCTACAGTAAGCTTCCTGCGTACCACCTGTGGACCCCGGTGCGAATGTTGCAACCTCGACAGTTTTACAAGGCCGTGGAAACTCGTCCGTCTCCTGGTGTGTACGACGGCTGAGCTGGTTTCAAGGTCCCTCATTACGCCCTATCTAGGCTGTTTTTCGACCCGACAACGTCCCTTGTGCTATCCTTGGGGGTCACATGCTCATCTCAAGCAAAAATTTCAGAAACATTTTCATCGTGAACTGTGCCTTCAAGGTTTTATTGTCCATTGCCTATTTTACGTTGGGACACACCCGCCTTTTGAACCAAAAACAGCCAAACCGGTTTAGAGTTCAAAATTTTCTCGGCAGTTTTTTGTTCTTTTATCTAGCTTTGGAGTTTGATTGACGAGCGTGAAAAGAGTGCTATTTTCAGGCATATCTTGTTTTCTGAAAATGTGCTAGAGAGCACAACTATGATCCAACCAGTGCTGTTCAGCTACTCATTCAGGTGAGAGATCGAATCGAAATTCATTGTTTTTGTGCATACAACCATTTTGTTTTTGAAATCCTTAAAACAAGGGACCGTATGCTAGAGGTTTCTCTTCTGGGGAGCGCATGCAGCGCGAACAGGTGGTTAGATCGAATTGGAGTTTTAGTTTTTTGGTACGTTAGCCTGCTGTTTGCGAAGATTGTTATGCCATCATATCAGAGACAAAGGACAAAGACTCGCAAAAAAACCTCTTCTTGATTTCCGCAGCGCAGACTAAGATTCTGAGCTGCAACAAAGCTTTATTCCTTATTCAATACATTTTTCCGACATGGCGCAAATTTTAAAACAATGCATAAGTGGTTACCACAATACTCTATTCCGCTGGTGTGAGAGTTCCTTTGTATCACGTCATGGAGTATGCTCACTTACTGTTTCTTAGCATTTCAATATCTGTTCGCAAAGCCGCCGTGTTATTCAGAATGAGGCGAAACAGCAGCGGTAAAGATCGTCTCAGCCCTGGCGGTAGTCCTTAAGAGTTGAGATTTACAAGTGCTGACGTCACACCCTTCGGCTAAATTGAATGTACTTTTGTTGGGGTTGCTTGCAGTTAAGCTGTATGATTAGGACATGACTAGCAAGAGAAGGTCGATTGTATTCTTTTGATGTGGTTGAGGAGGGTTTGAGGGTTCGTCCATAAACACCTTACGGGTAAGACATTTTTTCGTTGTAGCATACAGCTTTTTGTTTCCATCCCAAATTTACGACTCTAAGATGAAGGTCATTCCTCGAACAAACGAACCTCTGGACGGCTCAGGGCTGTGGCTTTGTAGTCTCGTTTCACACCCAGTTGTGGAAATTTTGACAATGCAGCCCTGCTTGAAGTAATCAGCAATAGCCAGACAGGCCGAGTTTTCCAGTGCTTCCAAAGGGTTTCGTGATGATGCTGGTTTTATTTTTGTATCACTCTTCTTCAGACGGAAATTTTGAAACCAATTGTGCTTCCGATGTGGAACTATCTCCCATTAGGTTTTGGATTTCTCGCAGTTCGAGAATTGTGTCTCCCCGGCTAAAAGAGTCAGAAGATAGAACCTTCACCAGAAGGTATTGGAAGGGATACATCTTTGCGGTTCACTTTAGGACTGGTGTTCCGCTTCCAAATCTGGGGTTTAGCGAATGCTGAGGCTGTGAATTTGTTTACTGCTGAACGTTGTTTTCAGTGGACCTCCAGAGCCAGTCCTTTTGGACACCTCTTCTATACTGCCTGATAGAATACTGCTTATGGACGACTACTTCCATGTGTTGATATACCACGGACAAGTGAGTTTTGTTTTGTTTGTTTACTTGTTTGTCTGTTTGTTATCTGCTGATAACTCCCACTTTGATATTTGAAGACGATCGCGGCATGGAAAAAAATGAATTACCACGAGGATCCACAGTATGCAACGTTCAAACAGCTTCTCGAGGCGCCAGTTGGAGATGCGACGGCGATCCTTCAAGAGCGATGGCCCATGCCTCGATACATTGTGACGGAATATGAGGGATCTCAGGTTAGTGATGCGATTTCACTTGGTTCAAAAGTTTGTAGAGACAGTGAGTGCAATGCTGTTTTCAGGCTCGCTTTTTGTTGTCCAAGGTCAATCCATCTCTAACGCACAATAATCCTTATGCATCGGTAGGTTTTTACTACGCTTTATTTTTTTTTTACCAGTAATTTCCCGGCGTTAGAAACGGAGTATCCAAGCAATCATTTCCCGACAGTCGACTTTTTTTGGGTACACCCATAGATGTAGGTCTATACTGAGTTAAGATAACAAACGTTTCTCCTACAATCGCCAACATTCAGCCAGCAATAGCTTCCTTTGGTTCGGGGTCGATCTCAATCCATGCCCGATCAATTCTTTGATTTTTGCTATTTCTTTTTTGGAGTAATTGTAAATTACTGATGGAATAGAGGCCTTCAATGCCATTTTTTTCGGAATTTGTAGGTTTTGAATGTTGATTTTGCAGGAGGGTGGAGCTCCAGTGTTCACCGATGATGTTTCGTTGCAAGTTTTCATGGAACATCTCAAAAAACTCGCCTCCTCGTCATCTACGTAGAGAGGACGGCCAATATCCATTCACTTGACTGTGAGAGCTATGCCGACGAGTCTTCATTTTAGGAGGGTCACTCAGATCCCTCGATGTTCTCTCTGACCCTGTTATGTCTACGTTAGCAGTATTTCGTAAAAAATTCTATGATCATGTGATATAAGAAAGCATTATTGTTATCAGAAGTTGTTTTTAGGGGTGAAGATGTGAGTTAATTTATTTATTATAAATACTTATGTTTTCCAATGGCATCAGATAAACGCTGCACTTCTGATCGTGTCAATTTGGGTCTTAAATATTCTATTATTATTGCATTGGAATCATTCACTGTCAGTAGGAGCAATGGATTATGAAGAACCGTGAGTTGGAAATTCGTAAAAAGGGCAAGTTGAGGCCTGAGGAGATGTTCAGGACCATCAAAATCCAGGTATTACACAGTACGCTTCTAATGTGCTAAGTGTGAGATATGCGATCCAGACAAGTACGAATATCGCTGAACAGATATATTTCGATCGTACGGGACCACCTAGTTCACCCGCGATCGACTTGTTATACCTGAAATGGTGGCAAAGTTACTGGAGATCCGAGGGGCGCCCGAGAAAGACTCGAGTGAAACTCGACGGACCTTCGGAATTGTAGAACCGCAATGCAGATAGCAGATCCAATTATGAACATCGTTACCGAAAATGCCAACGAACCAGTTTGTACCCTGAAATTTGCTCAATATTAATATTGATGAAGCTTTGAAGATTTCCCTCCGGACGACGGTAACAGTTGTGATTACCGTCTGGTTAATGGAATACGCAGAGCAGTGGCGAAGGTGACACTGCTTTTGCAATCAACGTCCTTGAGTTAAGCTACTCCTACATAGAGCTTTTTTGAATCCGACTTTGTCCACCCTTCTGTGGGATTGGAACAGAATTTCTGTATCGATTGGAAATGTGTTTGAAAGGAAGTGCAGGGCTGCTAGACTGCTGAGATTTGTCCTCGATTGCTCATGGGTAATTTTAAATCTCACCCTTAATTGTCAGTGGAATATTACTCAATGGAACATTTATGAATCAAACACCCCTAAAGAGCAGGGACAGAAAGAGGGCTGAAGAAGGGTGCCACACTTCGAAGCTACTGCCTTCAGCCCTGGCCGAGAATACTTGTAATCAATGAAGTCATTCAAGGAATCAAGCCGGACATGCGGCGTTCGAGGATCTCGTCATCTTATCAGCTGGAGCAAATAACTTACATGAATCTGGTGCCATTCCATGCATGAACACATGCAGCGATTGCCCATGCTATTCCAATGCCCAGAAATACGTTGACAGCGTTCGAACCCGTTACGTTACCTGAAACGAATAGAAAAGTCTAAGCCAGCAAAATCAATGCTCAAGTAAGGACCTACCGATAGAGCTGTCAGCCCAGTTATCCTGTATGGCTGCTGTTTTTGACGCGAAAGTGTCTATAACAGAGAGATGGGTGTTCATGGAAAAGCTGCATCATTGGTAATCTACAGGTAGGTACCTACCCGGAACACTGGTTCCCATTGCGACAAGCGAGATTGCTGTCACTGCATCCTTCATTCCTACTGTACATCCAAAATGTGACGCTAAATCGCCGATAACAGCCGTCAATAGTCCTATCATTATGATGGCAAAGAAGAAGCAGAGCCAGCCTGGAAACACGATTTTTCAGGGGTGCAGTCCGCGATGAAACAGTTTAAGAGTGATAACGTAGGTCAAAAAATCGAGCCCGCCGCTCTCGCTGAACCTGACGCATGCTAACATAATCGTTGCGAACTCTTTCGACTCTCACCTTCGATAGCCTCGATGGTAAGTATGCTCGGGTGTGGTGCGTTAGGAACGAAATGGTCGCGTCGCGGTGAGAGGGGCGTCGCGCGCGAAGGAATGTAACAGAGTGCAGCAGCAAGTAAGAAATACAGGAACAAAAGAACCAAAATAGAATCATGCCTAAAATAATGATCGCATATCGGTTGAGCTGTATAAAGCTGTAATAACGGCGAATGAGTGGTCCGCGACAGCCGCGTGCGGCAAATCGATTACCCAAAATCGTTCCTAACGCCCGTCTTCCAGTATGCTCTAGTACCGAAAGGGTCACTAGAAAAGCCCAAAAAGATTTTCTTCTCAAAGACTATCATCGGCTGGCAAAATACTAAGGAAGTATCAGGCATGGGCGGCGGGCGAATTTCCTATGATTACTGAGCGTGTCATTCCCCAGTACCTGCAGAAACACGTAAGGTTACAGTATTCCAATTTTATTTAGCTTTTTGCTGCTGCAATGGAAGCCTTTTAACTGCGAAATCGATCACATTACGCCTTTTGCCTTTCATGGTCATGAAGAGGAGCATATCTGATATCCCTCACAAACTCCGACTCCGACACTCGCTTGTAAACTGCTTGGTAGGCACCTTGTGCATTCTTTTTTTGCTGGGAATGGGAAGTAACACGCTTTTTTGATGGCTCTCACAGCTTTGCTCTTCAAAGATTATGGCCAGCTCCAAGCCCAGCTCCCATATATAAAGATATCAAGCATAACCAACTATAGATAAATCTCTATTTGTAATACTTAGTGTGAACGGAGGTGGTGTAGTGGCCAAATCGGTATCCACCTAGGGCAACCAAGCCTTCCACCCCTTCGGGGTCGTTCTATTGGTACTAGGCCAGTATGGAAAAGGTAAAAGCACTACTTGTACATCGGCTAGCCACTGCAAGTCTTTGTACAGGCATACGCGCATCCAATACTTCACTGCGATTTTGGATGAAAGTCGAATGCGAGGCGTATTCCTTAGACGGAATTGGTTGTCGACAAATGACCTTCAGGACGTTGAATTTTTACGCTTCTCTTTGGTATTCCTCGAAAAAAAGCGATCGCTCACTAATGGAAGGGAAGTCGCAGGAACACATCACAATTTTAAGTGAACTTTTTGTTGAAAATGCATACAGAGAGGCAGTCGGCTAATGTAAAATAGAGTATGGAAAAGCTGACGTAATGCACGCGATTTCGTAATTTATCCATGCAACTGTAGGACCAAATGCATGACCTTTGGAAATGATCCAGTCGATGTGAACTCAGGCGTACAGCAAAGAATGTGAGGGAAATAAGGTGGTCTTTCATTTATGTATGTAGAGTGCTCAGGGCAAAGAGACTTTGACGATGTCGAATTTACAGTATCGGCAGCCTTCGTGTCCGGAATTCTACGAACTTCGACGTTCAGGATGGTAAAAGTAGCCTGAAAGGTCTCCAAAGACTGAGTGAAGTTCAAAGGTTTAGGTAAAAACGTCTGGCGTTAATCGACTCCCGTCTTGGGATGCCAGCCCGATGTACAGTCAGTGCTTTTGTCTCTCCAATACGGGCTTGGGCACCGATTATGCTACCCCGGAGAGGGGTATGGGTATATTTACCCACAACTGGATGGACGCGGCAAACCGCCCGGCGAAGTTCGCGGCGATTCAAACGGCTTTAGCGCCTATTACTGGGGTCCAAATTTGAAGTAGAGTCTATTAGTAGGATTATCTGACCATACTAATGTACTCCACTTCAAGTTTGCCCCCCATTGATCGTGCCAAAGTCATCCTGAACGATACAGATCCCGCCGCGCAAATTGCCGCGTCCATTCAGTTTTGGGTGAATGTTCCGTCTCCCCCCTCCCCCCGGAGAGATGCAAGGCTAAGTTGGCCGGGGCAAGTATCGGTCTGCGACTCGATACTTGGCCCTCTTGTCACTACGCCACCTCCTCTTCGAAAAATCAGATATATTCGAAAAATCGGGGTTTATTCTTTTTGTCCTTCTTATTTATGAGGCAGTAACTTGGTGTGTCGGTTTGCCTGTCCGTCCGCACAATCGTATTACGATAAAGGTAGTGTATGGGAAATCCAGCTCTATTCAGCATTTTCTTCTTATGAATAAAGCGGAGGAGTGGCAATGGGGTGGAGTGAGTCTATGAAGTGGAGTGAGTTTCACTGAAGCCTCAGTAGGGTAGGAGCACCGAGGTAAGCGAGTCAACTGAATGTTCAATTCATAACCCATCCCAGCTATTTGCACGAAATAATCAACTCTGCCAATCCGGGCACCTCCTCTTCTAAGGCTTAGGCAAAAACTACATACTTCCGCCTGAAGTCGTCTTCAAGAACAGGTCAAACCGGCTACTCCTCCTTCTCTGCAATGTTGGTTTAAAGCGGTGCCCCCCACCCCTTTCCCCATGAACTGCACTTTCGAACTACTTTGTGAAAGGAAGGAAGGAAGCCCGGCGTAAGGCGGGCGACCCGGCGCGGTTTTAATACCACGCATCTAAGAACAATATCATTTCAGGCACATTAACCATAGGTGTCCCAATATGGTGCAACCAATTTTCCAGGTAAGTAAATGCATCTGTATCGCGAAGAAGGGGGGGGGGGGAGAGAGACGGAAAAATACGAGAATATAGCAAAAAACTATCTCCAATTAGGCTCATCTCAGCACAGGGAGCACAGAGAAATAATTCGACGATGAAAATGACTACATATTGCAAAAAAAAGTGTAAAATGCCTGCCTAAATTGTGTAACTCTTTATGGTGGTATCTGCATTTGGCTTGAAAAGGGATTACGCGGAATTGACTCATATCGGTTTACCATATGTTTGAGTCCAAAAGTGTGGCATTTGTATGGCATGTATGGCATTTCAGTTATAATTTGGAGCAAAAATAACTAACCATTGTAGTAATCAGTTGGAGGTATCAAAGCAAACAACAGCTTCCACGGTAAGGAGACATAATGGAGGATCTTCTCTTTCAGTGTGATATTGCCTTCGTCATCTGGAATTCAGGCAATCAACTAGAATGCAGAGATAGAAGACGTATTTTAGACTAGCCCGAACGTCCGGCTATCACCAGCTACTCTAGCATTTCGTGGAGTAGTTAGAATGCCCAGCAAAAACGGGCAGTTCTTTCCCCTATCCAAACAGAAAAGGCGGGCGTTTTGACTTTGTTACAGACGAGGAAATTCACACATGGTAAAAACGGTGTAAGTCGATATTGATCATTATTGAACGGTTGGGATCGATGGATATTATTTTGGCGGGGTTCTCATCATGACTCTGCTAGTTCTTGAGGATTTCTAACAAGGGAAGGATTCTTGGTCGCAGTGGCCATTCAAGATGAGATGTATACAGCCGTAAATGGTTCCAAACGCTGATCTATGTCTGAGGTGAACTGAGCAATGGATACTAAGCTACATAATTATACAGCAAATCGATATCGATCGGTATGAATTGATTCGATGTCCGTACTCTTCCATGGCCATGGAAGGAGTAAATTCCATGGCACAAACAATCAATCAATCAATCAAACAAACAAACACATATACAGAAAAGACAAATACGCTGAACATACCAGCACTTTCATAAACAAATTTGGCCATCTATTTATGATTATCTATTCACCCTTGTTCATAAGTTAGTTGGGAACTGAAGCTTTCAGGGTGTCATTGCTTCGGCTTCCTTTCAGGATAGTAAAATAGTCAAGTGCTAAGTAGCATGCAGTGACTCAACAAACATGCTTCAGATTCTTAGTTTCGCTGGTTCTCAAGGACTTTCGGTAACCTCGGAGTGATGGTAGGATTGGCTTACTTGCTTAAGATTTTGATCCATTGACAAGGGTAAGTCCTTAAATCACCTTTACTATAGCAGGTTTCAATTTAGAGCAAATTACTAAGTACCTTTGGTTTTTGCATCCTGAACGTGGGCCAGACCCAGCACAGCGGCTACGTCTTACTCACCATCTGTGGGCGCCACAGCGTCGATGGTTCTGTGGCGCAGCGGCTGTGTTTTCGTCTACCACAAACGCGTCCAGCGTTCAAATCCGCGCGCGGTCGAATGATGTCATTAGTTATCCCTGTCTGACTGATATTGAGGACAGTAAACAAACTGACGACTTAGGATGTTTTGCTTATTGAACGGGCAGTTTGTAAGAACGGGTCCTACTCTGTGGCTTTGGGGAAGGACTTTCCTTTAAAGACCACATAAACCCTTTTAGCACTTCTTTGTGGACACATCGTTGCTGATAATTCACATTCACTTGGAAGCAGCAGGTTCCAGCCATATATTTAGGGACAACCGAGGTTGTTGCCAAGTGTTTTGTCACTCAAAGGGAAACGAATGACTCGGAAACGGACCCTGAACGGATTGCAAGTCGTAAAACCCAGCGCCTTCCATTGTTAAGTCATATGATTTTTTAGGTGAACTTGATAAGAACAAGACGGATTAGCTAAAAGAATTCGTCGAACAAACCTTCTTCAATAGTGACAGCTTCGTTGAACTGCTGCTTCCAGCTACTTGTCCCCACCATTATTGATGTGTTTGCGTTGGTGAGCATACGATCAACAAAATTTTTGAACTCCTTGTCCTCGGTGATTACCACCTTGCAACGACTCAGTGATAAGAGTGGGCGACCCTCGATTCCTTCGTCCTGAAAACAAGGCCCATAACTAATCATCCCATTATTGCCATTTGAAGGATTTTTACCCCTTCAACGATTTCTCTATGCCAAATCGGTTCGCCTAATTCGATGAAGAACTCCTCGCTTTTCTCGTACTCATCGTCGTTGACAATCGGTATGTGAATCTCAGCCCTGAAATTGAAAGTTACAGATTTTTATAACATACTATTTCGAATAGCTGTTTAATGTTCAGTAATCTGTTCGATCGTTGGGCTAGACGGTTTAGCCTCTGCCATCCCATGCTTTTCACGCTTGGGACACTTAGATATTTTGAGACAATCGGAACAAGTGCTCATACTCGCTTTAGAGATCCTTGCACACACCTAGGGTTTTTGTCTTTATTTCATAGACTATTTTTGAGGTTTACTCTCTGAGCGGGGCAACAGGGATTGTAACGATACTTCATTAGGCTGACGTTTCGGGTGCTTTCACCTTCAAACACTACAGTCTACAGATAAAGTACAAAGGGCGCAGACAACGAAGTCAGAAATTGTTAACTAGACTTTGGTATCATGTTCTACCTTCCACCGACACCTGTTCGCCTCCCCTCTCAAGTTAGATGACCACATCGACGCCTAGCTGCTAGCACTAGCCTTAGGTATTCCCATTTTTTGCTTCGATAAGACATACCCCTCCGTCTAATGGCCCTCTCAGTCAAATTCAATGTCCTTCTCGCTTGGGAGCTCCCATCGTTGAGGAGCTTCACCTATGGAATTTTAGGACCTTTCCGGTAAGAGATGTATGTACTTTCCACTTTTAGGAAGACTTCTTCTATGCTCTCTCCCAGTTATGACGTTGACAAAGTGAAGATAAACTTTCGTTGATGGTTGTGGACTCATTCTGTGTTCTCTGGTTATTTGGGAATTTCGAGAAAAGGGGATCCTCTCGTTTTAGATCTTTCTGGACGAACCAAGAACTTGCATGGTTTTCTCAGACAGAGAAAACGATCTTCTTCAGTTCCATGAATGATCTCACCTAAACTTCTACTGAATGGCCAATACATGCAGGTTACTCAGCCCCACACGCTTCTCCTCTTTGTTCGAAACTCCTTTCTTGTCTTTGTTGTTACTTCGTCTCTTCTTTGTTTACCTTTACTTTCTTTCCTCATTTTTGAATGGGCCAATTCCTTCTAATTTCCGATACTGCATTTACTAGTATACTTCCGAATATATTTGAAAACACGGAATAATCGAATCTAGCCAATTACTTGATCTGCTCATCAGCGAAGCGAATGACGCCCTCCTGGTGCTCATAATCAGCACCTGCTTTGGCTTGCCCGTCAACAGTTTTATACGGAATCGATACTTCACCACGAGCTCCCCTAGTTCGAATAATCTGCAAGTGAACTACAATTAAATGTCTTCCGCTTCTCGTAAACTACTGTCACTCATTTCTCACCTCAGCAACGAACTCTCCAGCACTTTCTACAACTTTGAACTTTTCAGAGGCAAAACCGAACGCTCCAGCGTGGTCATCGTCAACTATGAGGACAGTTGCCGTTGAAGCTGCTCCAAGGCGAACTGGAATCGGCGTGAATACTGATGGCGAGTGGGCACGGACCTGGAAACAAAAATCTACGTAAGAAAGGCGACAGATTCTGACTCTCTTTTCAAATATTTTATTGTAAATCTTCCCTGCTGTATTTAGGGATTGTCAGGGGGCCGAATCCTACTCGTCAATAAGGACGGTTCACCTACGCTCACCCAAACTTGAGAGGTCTGATGATGTGTTAGTCCCCAAAGTCTTTTTCAGTACATACCTGTGATAGCCGGACCAGAAACTGCTCGTCTTCTTCGTAAATATCATTATCGACAATGGCAATTTCGATTTCTTGCCTGAAAACAATTTGGATTTCTTCACTTCCGATTAATCTCCGAACATTTCAAGCGCTAACAAGCCCGTTGTGTTGGCCATAAGGGGCGCATTTCCCTTACATGTAAATAGCGCGGCCAAGACCGGTTCTTCGCGCTTATCCTTCTATGTACGTGCACGCGTTATAAACAATAGCAATTAAGCCGAGAGTTGTGAAAACTGGCTCGAAGGCCCTTTTACGATAATTTTGAGGTGACCAGTTTAAGAGAAGTAATGGAAGCTCTGGGGCAGAATAGTGCAAAATATGGCGAAAGAAGGGGGAAAATCGGCGGATTTCAGGAAATGAAGGCTTCGAAAAGTGGTAAGAAAGAGGACCGTACGAGATTATGTGTCTATGATACTCTGGATGTCTCCCATAATGCAACTATTTCTCGTTAACCCACCGCTTCATTGTGAATGGTAAGGCCTGAACAAGGCTGTCAGAACACGGCCACTTTTGGGTGTGTACGTAGCCTAAGCCGGTTTTGGAGCCCCTTACAACTCCTTGTCGATGTCGTTTTCCGACCCAACAACATTCCACGTGCTGTGCTGCTATCCTTGGGGTCACAGGTTCATCCTAGGAGGACATCTCAAAAACCATTTCAATCAGACTGTTCCTCTAAATTAAGGTTGGCAAAATGTTTCCACGTGTTTTGAACCAAGAAAAAAATGTAAATTCACATGAAAATATTAGTTATTGTCACAACAATTATGCAAAAATAAGCTTCGGCCCGGCAAACTGGAGTATTCCAAATGGAAGTACCATTATTTCAGTCACTGTTGTGCTAAATGCTGATTGCAAAATCGATCGACTGAAACTTCTTGGCTACAACAAACAGGACTGGTAGCGAAAAAGGAATTCACATCGTTCGAGTAATGGAGGCCACTCGTAATGAGCAGCTTTTCCTTTTGAAGGATTTGCCCCGCATTCGACTTCCATAATATAGTGGCGTTACGCCACTATACTAATTCTGAATGGAAGTCGAATGCGGGGCAAATTCTTCAGACGGGATTAATTAACGCCAAAATACTTCAAACTTCATGATTCAGACAATGATATTTAGTAACAGTGTACAATGCGAATGTGGCCTATACAATGTGTCGAGGCGACCGGCCGATGCACAATGTTTTACCCTCCCAGTTTAGTCTGGTACCAATTAAGTGATCCCAGAGGATTGGAATGCTTAGTTGCCCTGACCGAATATCAATCCAGAATTCGAACCCCTGACCATGTGTGTGTGTGAGGGCGTGTAACGCGCAACGGGCCATTACGGCTTCTTCTAATAAGTGTATTAATAACTAATAATTAAATCACTAAGCATCCTATGAGTAGCTGATGTGCCTATATTGATGAAACAAGAGAAAAATGAAGGCAAAAGGAATGAGAGAATAAGCAGTGTAGGATTTTCAAGTATTTCAAGAGAGATTTCGGGTCATTGTGAGACAGATGGGTATAAATCACAAGAAGAACATAACAGAGCGCTTTCCATAGAGAATCATAAAATAAAGGCAGGCATAGTATTCTGCGCATTTCGTTTCGATTTTGCAGCATTTCTGAGCTGATCTAGACTTATGAGGTCAACAAGTAACATTGTATTGTTATTGCAAATACATGAAACTCACTCATCATCACCCGGTTTGAACGTGAGCATTCCTTCCACTGGGACGAAATCCGAGTGTTCCTGAGCAGTATCGGCTACGGTTCTGAAACCAATCGGATGCAGAATAACTGTGGCAATGAAGAGAAATCGTCTCGCCTTGTAAGTTTCTTGGAAGTTGAAAGCAGTATTTATTAGAGGCAAATACAATGAAGGGTGACTAGAGGTGACCTCGTAATGCTCTCTTTGGAATTTGCTTTTTTCAAAGCGGAAACTTCAGAACTCAGAACTTCAGAAGATTCTTTCCCGAACCATGAAAGAGAAAGATGCCTTCGGAATTTCTCTGAAAAATTTATTCGAGGCAATTACATTTTTTCACTTATCGTTGTTTGTGTGCGAATATCAATGTACCGTTTATGCTCGAATTTTTCGTGTGCGGTAAGCATCTCGAAATCTTAGTTCACGATAAGTTCGGGGTATCTAGTATTAGGCTAGTGACAGAAGTGATAGCCCAGAATAAGGAAAAAATAGTAAAGTTAACGCTCGAAGCAGCGCATTTATAGAAATAAGGGCCTTAAAAATGGGAAAAATCAGAGAATGGACGCGAATACGACGACGAAAGTTGCGTGGAAGGGTATTCGGACGAGTTGTTTGAATACATTTGTGTTCTACTGCGTACAACTGCGTACAGTAAGCTGCCTGCGTGCAACGTATGTGTTCCGGTGCGAATAGTGAAACCTCCACAGCCTCTACAACGCTGTGAGGCTCGTCCGTGTACGTCGGCTTAGCCATTTTTGTGGCTCTTACCGCGCCCTATCTAGGCCGTTTTTCGAATGCTATTTTTGGAGCTCCCATGTTCAACCTAGGGGTAAATTTTAGAAACAGTTACTATCGTGAACTGTGCTTTTAACCTTCATGTGGAATGGAATTTACCATTTATAAGCGATTTTTGAAGGCAAGTTGGTACATATGTAGAAATGACTACCTGTAGTGCACGGTGACGGTACAGTTAGGATCAGCTGCACCACGATCACATCGCACTTTGACTTTTATGGTGCCAACATTCTCAAGACACATGTAATGGGCTGGATCAAACCTGAACAGCCTCAGCTGGTTGGTTGTTCAAAATTGCGAGTAAGCAATTATGTTGGAACCGTGAATTTATGAGCGACGTACTCGACGACGACAACTTCGGACTTCTTCACCAGTGGCTCAATCAGCTCTTCTGCTTTTTTCTTCAACTTTTTCTTTGTGATATCTCCTTGACCAACAAGTTGACGAGTTGCCTAAGGGCCATCAAATTCATGTGAAACGCATACAATATGGGCCAGAAAAAGCAGTTAAACTTACCTGTATACGATAAAAAGCTCGGCTTTTCTTCTGACGACTGACTACCCGTTCTGTCGCCAATTTCTCCAACTCAGCTACCGGAGCATCAGGATGTTGCGCACTACAATTTCCTTTTGTCATCAACTGCTTAGGTTACGGTGTTGCTCTACCAAGACGATATGATATTGAGAATTAATGACAATACGTTACCGTAGAGTTTTGAAGATTTCTAAATATTGTTTCCGGTGTTCTTCAAAAGCTATGGCATCCGCATCGGTGTTTGCTTGGATGAGAGACATTCTGTAAAAAATGACTTCGCACTGGTTTCAAGAATGAGCTTTCGGTTTTCTATTTCCGGCTAGCCAAATAAGCGAGTCTCTCGTTATGACTCGGTCAGGAGCCAGCGCAACAGAGCGCAAGTCCCAAGTTACGGTAAAAGAAAAGTTCGAGCTTTTACGACCAAGCAGACCTTCTGAAATCCTCGGGAATTGGATTCCAAACTGGGAAATGTTATGGCAGGAAGGTTGGTGCTGCATTAAGTACAAGAGTTCAACTTACGTCAGGGGTCAAAGCAAAGCCATCGATGGAAACAGAATCCCGCTGCTGTTTAGCGCATACCCGCTATGTAGAAAGGGTTAAGATAAGTCTCTGAGCGTTGATCAAAATAGTCTGTGGTATGCGCCTCGCAGTCGACTTCCATTCAGAATCGTAGGGACATATTGGATGTGTATGTGGCAGATACAGCGATTTGCGGTGGCCAGCCGATGTACAATTAAGTGCTTTTATTCTCCCAGACGAGTCTATAACGAATTCACCGATCTCGGAGAAATGGAAGGCTCGGTTGACCTAGGCGAATATCGAATGAGATCCGAACCCGTAACCATGCGTGTGTGACAGTGCACCACTTGCCACTACACCACCTCTGCCCTCTCCTCACGATACAGAATAAAAAAATAAAGAAGCAAAAATAGAACAGAAGCAAAGAAACGCAAAGCTGCGATGGAGTGCATAACTGAACAAGAAGCAGTTCGATTATTTGATTACATACATGTGTGAAAGAGATTATACTCAGCCTGTAACTTTACAACTCTTACAACTTCGTCTACGGGTATGTAACGTTTGAAGTGTACGTCTCATAAAAGCGTCTATCAAGTAAATCCCTCCCGCACCTCAATCCAGAATCTAACGGATGTACCAATGGGATTGACCAGAACAGTCCATTATGGTTTCAAAGGAATCAATTTGGTTTATAAGAAAACGAAATAATCTCTTTCTAACGTTGATGAAAGGCAACATAGATGGGTACGACCATCTCTCACCTGTGATCGTCTTTGCCATTTTCAAGCGCACTCGTTTTCTCCTTGGTTGGACTGCGCCGCGATGAACGCCGTCGAGCGAAAAACGTCTTTACAGTAGTATCCAGCAGCCTTTAGTGAAAAATGATCAGAAGTAGTTTGAAGTGATGAAAAAAGATTTGGATTACCGTTGCCCGAATATTCCAGTGTAAGTGTCGGCGATATATGCCGAAAGGACGGTGAGAGGGAAGAAAACGAACGTAAGCACACCTTCCCAGACCTGAACATGGTCTATAATAAAATCTGGGGATAAACAATAGATGCGTACGCACCAGCTTATCAATTCATTAAATGAACCCATACAATCGACAACTGTTCAGAAATGTAATGGCGATTGGATGGGCGCATATGTCGCCTATACAATGATTTGCATGGGCAAGCCGATATACATATGAGTTCGTTTTTTCACCTTCCCACACGGAACTGGTACCAACCGAGACCTCATAATGGTAGAAGGCTTGGTTGAGGGATGCGACCCACGATTAGTTCCACGGACCACGCCTTGACCCTTGACCACCTGCGCATCATCACAGTTCACGATAAAATTGCTCGAGCATTCTCCCTAGAATAAATCTGGCTCCCCTGCTCGCAAAGTAGTAGGAAGGCTAGGCTGTAGCCGCAGTTTCAAACTCGAACTCTGCTCCCAACTACATTTTCAGAGGAAGAGATCTGTTACCGCTTACTTTTTCACAAACGGCCTCCTTGACATGGAGATTTTGGAATTCGGATTCGCAAATATGTAGTTCTAGATACGAACAAAGCAGGCCGGAATAATAGCACTGTTCTGGTTCAATGATAAAGTTTTTCATTCTTACCTCGACTTCATTTGGACTGAATACGCATAGAATGAGATAGAGCCAAATGTAAGCAAATGTCGACCAAACCACCGTAACCCAAAAAACGTGACCATGTTGAACCCGTCGAACTTCACCGGCAGGTATCACCTGAATTTTTTAGACTTTCGATCCATTAGAAGCAAAAATTGCTAATTTTTAAAATTGTTGCAACAGGTCTCAGTTGACCGAAAATTCATGTGCCTGTTGGTTGCACTTGTTTGGCGGATGGTAGCATGAGTTTTCGATGACAAAACAAGAATTTTTCGTTTGCTTCGGATTAATAGATCTTGAGAACTCGTCCCAATAACCAAGTTTTATCATAAACTATGAGGTTAACAGAAGGGGTATCTATTTACCTTTCGGTTTTCTTAGTCAGCGGATACCCTGAATGTGGGCTCGGCCTTAGGGGACCCAGTGTTCCTCCTCGAAGGGCGCTCTTATCTCTATTAAATATACAACGCACCGGGGAGAATTCCCAGGCTAGTAGATGGGCTACCACTTCCGGAGTTTTTGTAAAGGTACAGCCGTGGTTGCGCTACGTCATAGTCAGACCAGACCTTCGCAGCAGGGCCCGCAGACAGGCTACTGTAGAGCCGTGCTGTGTTCCAAGTTGCCATTTTGTTGTTCGTGAGTGCAACCCTTCTATTTGAACTTTGTTCTGTTCTCTAGCTATCATGAGGAATGCTTCAATATTGAAAAACCTTTCGCACTGGCCAAATGGTTTGGTTTACACATCGGAATAGACTTCAATTTTACTCCCTGCTTTGCTTTTTAGCTTTTAGAGGGTTAAAAACAAACGACTCATTAACATATGGAGAGAGATAGCGGAGTGGCCTACTCGCAGGGCCACAAATTTAGTAAAGTTATTTTGAATGATGCATATGTATTTCCTCGGCAGCCCCTATTCATTGTATTCAATAGCGGCACTGGAACGTCTTTGAATCGGCGCTACCAAAAGAACAGCATTATCGAACCATGAAGAATGCAGACCACTTTTCGAACAAAAACGGCTGTTTACTGGACAGCCAAGCGAATTCGCATCAAATTAGGTGCTCTTCCAGCAATTGTGAGCCCTGGAAGACGGAGCTCCGGAAAAACCAGCTCGTTCGCCTCTGTAGTTATCCTTTATTACGAAACTGGGCAGAACAGTGAATTACTGTCGGTGTTGCACTGAAAGGACGAAGCGTCAGGTCCTACGGTGTCGGGTCCAGTCGTGACGTTCCCGGTTCTTCAGACATGTAGCCTGCCAGTAGTTCCATTTTAACAGGTACAGAAAAATACATCAAAAGGACTCACGTAAATACAAACAGCGATGATAATGAAGAGATTGAAAGCAGCCGAACCAACAATCGTGCTAGGACCCAGTTCTCCTGAATGGGAGGACAATGATGGATGAATAATGAAATATCCCTTAGAACGAATGATGAAAGAAAATGAAGACCACAACGATAACAAATACAAAGAAAAATGGTAAAGAGGGTGTTTATGGAATTACCTGCTTCAAAATTGTTTCCAAAAATTTCAATGACTGAGAGCAGAATTTCTGGTGCTGATGATCCTTAAAGGTTTACATATTAGTAGAACTTTGAACAAATCAAGCAGATTTTCAAATTCAGCAAGTATAAAGTAAAAAGTGAAGGGAAGGGTTCCTAAGTTGGACGACAATGCACATCATATGATCAAAGATTATCAGCGGCATTAACAAAGATCGCTTGGTTTGTGGATAGCAGGGGCAACGGTGAGTGTTCAAGGGCATCTGTTACTGAATGTGAAGCATGGAAAAATGGCAGTCCCCTTATGGTTGTTGACTGGGTCTGCAGTCGACTCTCTCTCCGTACAGAATCCAATTTTCCAGTCACACCAGTGTGTCACCTGGAGCACCTACATTACAGCCATCATAAACTGGTAATACAAGGTGAAAATAACGAGACCACAGTGCTGACATCCTTCGTGCTGTCTTCAGGAATTGCTAGAGTGCTGCCTTTAAGGATGGTATTCATTAGAACCATACTACGTCTTTGTTCACTCCTTCACGCACAATTTAGTGTAGCGAAGAAACAATGAGTTGATAAATAGTGGTCGTGCAGAGAAAGACGAAGGATTTCTTCGTAAAAAGAATTCCGCTCACGTTGGAAACAGCGCCAAAGGTAGAGAATACTAAAAATGGAATATATAAGCTTAGGTGTGGAGGGCGGATGTGACGTAATGACAAGTGACGCACTGTTACACACGCATGGTCAAGGGTTCGAACCCCGAATCGATATATGCCCAGGCCAACCGAGCTTTTCATCCCTCCGGGGTCGGTTGATTACTATCAGACCGTGTGGGAGGATAAAAGCGCTGACTTGTACATTGGTTGGCCACGGCAAGTCATTGTATAGGCCACACACGCATTCAGTACGTCACTACGATTCTGAATGGAAAGCGAATGCGCGAGCACATCCCTTAGACGGGATTGATAGATCTCCGGAGCTTTATCCTTGACCCTTTACAAGCCTAAGGACTCAAAGCTGAAGTTTTAAGTCAAGACTTCCTCTGTTCTTGCTACTCTTCCCTTCTCTCTTTTCTTGAAAAAGTTGCCGTAAACTCACCGAGCGCCATGAGGGTCAGGTTACTGACGGTTTCGTTCCAGACTCGAATAAGTATGGTGTACGGCTCGCCGGTAATTTTCTTCATTTTTACCTCTCTTTCTTGTGATGTGATAACCTCAATAGCTGCCATAAACCTGCAAATTATCATTGAAAGTTTTTTTCTTAAACTGGGGAGTCAGAGAGATTTGAAGAGTACTCCTTTAGTACTTAACTGATTCCGCAACTACTTCAGTGCTATTGGTAGCCAGACTTCAAGACTATCGTTCCCTTACTTGCTCAGATACGATTCATTTTTAGTCTGTCTTATGCTATTAATCGAAATTATTGATTGTGTATTTCATTTTTCGATGATGGGATACAGTATAAACTCTGCGATGGTGTAGGGCTGGGAGCTGCCCTATCGTAATAGCGCACTACCATTGGCACGGTATTGGGATCGAAACCCGGGGAAGGTAAGATCGGCCAAGCCTCCTATCTGCAAGATCGATCTTAACAAACTTCGCTTTCACTTTTATTTCCCCATTAGGCACATAGTCCGGTTGAGGTGCTCGAAAATATGAATTCTTATTGGTCTTCTGATCAGTCATGGTGATAAATTCTTCGACTTCGTCATGCATCCGGTCCCGAAAACTTACTAGTACGAATTCGCCACAGTACTGGTGAATCCTGCTCTTAGAGTGAGGGCTCGCTTGGTCGTAAAGAGAAACCTGTCCATTTAATTAACCAATAACGAATTTCTCTTGCATGTTTTTGAGGTTAGTTAGAAATCCATCCCAGAGTTCTGCTTCAACTATTTAAAACAGTTTTCGTTCAGTTGAGGGTCGCGAGTACGGCGTGTGCCCATTAACTCGGTGCTAGATCGCAACCCTTCCATTTCATAACACTTAAAATTCTCCATTTAGCTTATTCCGTAAGTTTTTCTGATGACCAATGGTGTGAAACCGATTATTCATAGACATTTTTCATTAATTCCAAAAAAACCCTAAGGAAACTTCTTGGTGGCGCAAAGCAAACGAACAACCAAGAAAGGCTATCGATAAAGGCCTCATTGGGGACCAGTGTAAACAAGCAACAACGATTAACACTGGCAAACAACCGGCCAAGTTGGGCACCCCCTGATCCATCATCTTGCGTATTTCCACCATCTTCAGAGGGTACGACCGCGATTACGTTCAAAGTATACGTATAATTTTGTACTACCAGATTCAAAATTCAATAGCGGGCAATTTTTCATGGCTGTATGAAAACATTATGACCCTTTGTAAATGGAGTTTTAATAGTTTGAAACATACAGTATAAAGCCTTTGGCTTTGAACAACCCCCTCTTGGAATGCGCCCCGCCTTCAACTGGAGCTCCGATTCGTAATGGCGATTCACTCGTATGTGACCTGTACAATGGCCTGCAATGACCACTACCATTCGATGCTGTTATTCTCCTAGACGAGTTTAATAGAAAACAACTGTCCTTGTGGGGATGAATGGCTTGGTTGGCCTGGGCTGGTACCGAACCGTTATTGGAACCCCGCGTGATAGTGCACCACTTGCCATTATCACCACCGCCCAGCCACATGACCATTAATTTTTTTTGACGGCCCAAACCAAGCTTTCTTCGGCATCATGGTTTAGGAAATTCATACTTCAGAAGGCACCTACGACGAGGAAGACTGAAACCACTCCCCCGCATTTCATATGGGCCAATAAGGGTCTTCAATCTTCCTTTCCGGCAAACAAAAACGGAAAACAGTTTGCTTTGGATAATGGGCGTGGGTAGGCGTAGGCTGATTATGGGAGTGACAAATTCGCCGCCATTACCAACCAAATGTTAAATATTTGTTCCCATTCTTCCTTCCGGATGCTGTACTGTGAACAACCCAAAGAACAGTTAAGAAAATGACTACTATCAGTGAAGATCTGATGCGATTTAAGGGAGTAGATGCGACATGAAAACAGCACACTCTAGAGTCACTTAGGTATAGGCAGGAATTCGATAATTAGGGTTGACAGTTGTGCTCAGCTGCCCGTACCGGTTTGGTCACTAGATGGTCCCGGAATAGGGACACAAGAGATCAAAGGAACAGCTTACTTCGCGATCCTCGTAAGCATCTAGATATTTAAATGCTAATTCGTAATACCACCTTCTGGGTGGTGCCAGACATGGTACATTCAAGTACAGGGACAAAATTTACAAACAAAAAGCAGCGTATGACTCCAGCCCTTCTACTGGCTTTCATACTCAGGCCATTCTTCAGCTGTATTTACCCTACCTACACACCAAATCACCTTCAAACTGCCTTCGAAGTTCACTGGAAGAGGTACGTGTTCCAGCACATATCAGTCATCTCCCCACCCCAACCAACCCTCTCCCGAACTGGATACTGTTAAAAATAATTGCCACAATTCCCAACGCAATCACGCCGCCTTTCGATTTCAATTGCTATAAGGCACGAAAATTGTCTATGTAACCAGTAATTCAGGAAGTACGCAGAAATACGAGATTTACTAAGCACCGAAATGTGGACTTTTGTTTCTGGATTCTGTCACCAAGTTCTAGCACTTAACAAATACAGACAGGAAATTGATGCTGATGGGAGCCGGATTTTAGCAGTTTTTTGGCATGTCTTCAGGATACTTGCCGAAATCGTCAAAGCCACCTAATTTTCTCTGCATACCCTTTACCTGAGCTCATTGACGCTGTGCGTGAAATGTTTTCCGAGAGGAGCGGTGTTATCATTACTCGCAGAAATGCCCGAATCAATCACGAGCCATCCAAGAAGCATCAAGCAAGTCTATTCTGTTCGAAGACAGGTGCGGGAGAGGCTTGCTGGTCATGCAGGATATTATGAAAGGATCCCTTTAATCCTAATACGGTTAAGAGCGGACACCACAGGGGTGTCCAGGAATAGCATACCAAGAAAGAGCCAATTATTCCTCGGAGAAGAAGAGAGGCATTGGATGGTAGCCAAGAAACTTATAGATCTGGAACGTAAGAAACAAGATGAGAAATCATTTGTTTATTACGAACGAACCGTATTACACGAGGCTCGGAACTTTTCTTCGCATGTGCCTTTGCGATCGGAGGTAGGGTAATGCTAAGCGGGGCAATATCACACGCATGGTCCAGGATCGAATTATGAGTTGGTACCCATCTAAGTCAATAAGCTCCAGCTTTTATAGTCGGTAAGTTGGTCGCAGACTTGTCCGGGAGGATAAAAACACCGAGTTACACATCAGCTGACCACCATAGATCTATTCCGAAACGCTCTTCTGAATCTACCATTGTATATCACTGAACAATCGCCCAATAAATAAAAAATCCTTGTATGGATCCCTTACACATTCAAACGTCTTCATGAGCTGAATGGAAGCCTAGTGCAGAAGCATTCAAAAAACTACATTAGCGGACGCCCAAAAAGTCTTCTTTCACGTAAGGTGTCATTACAATGAATTCCACCATCTCATGGTTTTGTCAGGTCCCAAAAATAGGATCTCAACCCGATCAAGATGGGGACACCTACTATTCTTCGAGAACCCTTAGTCAGCCTAAAGAAGAACTTTGAAAGGGCTAAATACGTGATCTCTCGTGAGGTTCAAATTCTTGCTTGCTATTGTGAGGAGTTTTCCTACCTACATATTTATCGCATAATTTGCCTTCTCATTCTGACGTATGTAGGTGAGAAAGAGAAGAAAGTTCTTTACTTTTCAGTTTTACTCTCCGCTCTTTGACACCTTCGCTGATACAACCGCATACGCGAAGGTGTCAAAGATCAGGTCTGTCATGCATTTTAACGCGATTTTGCGGTAGCGGTTCAATGGGAATCATTATTGCCCCAATCTTTGGACTCCCGATGGGGTGCATCTCTCTTATTGTGAGAGAACTTGACCCTCAGTTTGGGAAAGGTATGCTATAGAAGTGGGCCATGACCAAAAGAAACTCACTCATTCTGTTTTGCAATGATTTCTGGAAAGAGGCCATCCCTTTTAGGGTTACTGATGAGAAAAGTGCCAGTAACGGTTTTAACGACGGCGCAGCCCCTGTTCCATAGACGACAAAAAGACCGTGGCCCATTGAGATGACCATTCTCAAGGTACCATTACAAAGAAGTGTATCCAACGATTCTATTCGCGTTCTGGTAAGATTCCAGCCGAATACTAGTTTCGCAGTGACCCAGATAGAAATAAAGCTATTGAAACGATGGAAAACTTGCTCGGTGTCGGGGCAAACAGCTTCGGAAATGGGTGACTCTTATGGTTCCTCAGGGAAAAATTTGGCCCACATAGTCAACAAATTTAAGTGATAGTCATTGCTAACAGGGGATGAAATACGATTCTGAAGGATATGCAGGACAGACACTTTGTTTCCCATTTCATCATTATTGGTGTAACTCGAAATCTCTGTACAACATATCAATTCTGTTTGGGCAGCGATGAACTTTCGCATTCACTTGGACCACAACCCTAGGAAACGGCTTTGCTGCGTATGTATTACCTCATATGGGCAGAGGTGGCACAGTGCCATGTTGCGCACTATGAAACGCATCATTCAGGGATCGAATTTTGAATCAATAACCACCATGACCAAAAAAATGTTCCATCATCCCGAGATGAAGCAGTTGCCACCAGAGTCGTCTGTGAGGCTAAAAGCACTGACCCAAGAACATCGGCGGGCCAACACAAGCATTGTATAATCCATATGCGCATTTACAATGCCATTACGATTCTGAATAGAATGCAAATGCCGGGCACATCCCGGAGCAGATTTGATTAATGCTGAGAGACTTAACCCATCTGATGTGTTGTACAAGCAACTTTGCTACCTAAAGGGAATGAACTTCGCTCAGTTTCCTTGCCGTCAGTTACTGTGTGGATTCATTTCCTTTTATGCCATCACTTGCCTATCGACCCATAGACGCGTAAAATATCTTAGATAGGACTGGTTATAGAAGGAATCGAATTTCGATGAAAAAGAAAATCAAAAATTCATAAAAATTCCCATTAAACGAACCGATCAGCAACAATGGATACACCGAAGAACATATAGAAAAGGGCGATGAGGTAGACGACAGCACGGAAGATGATTGTGCATTGTTCGAGATCACCCTAAAGTAGAATCATCCTAGGTTGCTTACTAGCAATGAAATTGGAAGCAGTTATGGAATTCAATTAAGAAAATGGAATCTTTTCAAGTGATATCTCAGAAGTCACCGTATGGGATGACAGTGCAATTAAAAAAGTATCATATACGGGAATGAGCTTTTAACAGTCTTTCTCCTTTCCTTGCTCTGTTTACCCTGTGTTCATGAAAAACTTGCTAGGAAACAAAACTTCAGCACATTCGAAGAAACTGCAGTTCTAGTTGATCTGTAACCCAAAAGGAACTCAGAATGATAACTATTGGTATCTGCCGATTGTTTAGTTTCAAGCTTATTCTGTGGGTTTAGTGTGTTCTACCCGCAAGACGTGCCATGCCCATTCTATAACAGGCTATCAGTCCCAGACATGAAATTTGGGCGAGAAGTCGAGGAGATACTCTGTTACCCCAGTAAGCTAATTGTGTAAGAATAGTGGAGAAGTGGGAGCTGTACGCATGGAGTAGCTCTAACATGGTGAAGTAGCCTGACAGATAAGAAATGCCTAAAGTACGAAAGTGAGGTAGCAGCAAATGGCTCGCTATTACACGCATGGTCAGCGGATCGGATCCCTGATTCAACCAAGCTTTGGATCCCTCCGTGGTCCGCCTGTCAGAATCATGAAATCACGGACTTGTCTCCGACTGGCCACCGATCGAGCCACATAGCTCAAGAGTATTTGAAAAGTCAGTGCTATGAAAGAACATGATCTTAATCGAATATTAACATTCTTCAAGGTAAAAAAATGCAACAAAACATAATAAAATTTTGAAAGGACGTTTCGAGACCGTCCCGGGTTTCTATGGACGTGCCAGTATTTTACTTCTTCAGGGACTCGAATGATTGCCGAAGTGCCACCCATGTTCTTTTTTTTTAAATTTTCCCCGAGTTGATGTAGAGAGCAAGATTAAAAGGGGTATGCCCCTTGCGGAAGGATTTAGTTCTACGAACTGGCAAGCTGACAAAGTGGTCAGCGCCCGAACCTCTCGGGATTCTCGAACAAATCATAAATTATTGTCTTCAGAAAGGGAATGTTTTCGGACATTATTGCATATTGAACAAGGCTGGTGGTATGTTGCTTGCTTTGGAAGGATTACTATTCTGCAGGACAGACAGAAGGATTCCCAGAAGCGTTGGAATAACAGTCCAAATCAAGCATAATAGACGAGCTAGCCCTCTACATCGCGTAGTGTTGGCTCAGGCAACATCGCCAACAACCACCCGGCGATTTACATGATCACTTTAAGAAGTTGATATATAGCTTATGGGAAGACCTAGATCGCTCCCACCATATCTTGAGGACTAGACTACTGTAGCACAATGTTGTGGGAGCCGGGGCCCAAGTAGACTGTTTTACAGACAGCGTTTTAGCTCCTTCAGTTCATATAGACACGCTTTAAATACCATTGGTACTCAAGCTTCTCTACTTTCGGAAGGGATTTGGGATTTCTTCGACGATCAAAATAGTCACTGGTGGCGATGATTAGCCTTGATCAGCTTCGAAGAGAGCCATCGTTCCCTCTACATATTCTCAGGAAAAATGTGACCCAGCGAATGCAGCCTGACTCATGCGTCTGGGTTCAGAGGACAAACTATCATGGAGAGGTTTTTTAGTGATTCAGATGAATCTGGAACTAGTTATACGACCTCAGAACGTTTTTTACGTGGACTGGGTCGTGCCTTTGAATTGTGTTGTTCTTTTCCAACCACAGCTCGTTTTCTACCCGATCAAAGATGATTCTACCTTTCAATTACTTCAACTGGTGACAGAGATGTAAATACGAATAATCGAAGGAGAGGAGGATTGAAAGATGAAAAACGGTGAATAAGAGGACCAGAGAGCATTTGGAAAAATCTGTTAGGGTTCAAAAACATCGGAAAAGGTTACCTGTGGTTGCCAAACAGGTAGAATGACTCCGGGCGAACATGGTTTGCTCGTCGAGCACGTTTCCTCGAGAAGGACGTCATCGCCCAAGGCCACCACAATCAATGTGGACAGTAGGAATAGAATAATCATCTTGTTAGGGTGACATATTGAACATGTATATCTGAAATGTAAAAACTCAGCCATAAATTCTTGACCTCATGGTTTTGGAACACAACTGAGCAATCAATCATCAACGGAATGATGTTCAAAAGGACGAAAAAAGTAAAGTAGGCCAGCGAATTTGTCCAAAGCAGAGAAGGAAGTTAGCAGTGGAAGAATTCAGACAAGGAGGAGACCTGGCTTATGAAAACCTATAAAAAAAACCTATGAAAATCTGCAACCCACAAGTACCCATCAGTAAATGGCAGTCGATGGGTTGGCACTCTACGACGGACAGAAAGGTTCCCTGAAGGCTATCGGGATCGAGTTATTAGAACCACCCTGAAGGCTTACAATCTGCTCGATTTGCCGCCACCAATATAACTGTCGGATGAGCTCATTTCAGGTTTCCATATGTTTACCATACAATGTGGCCGCCGGGTGAGAAGCCAAAGCATCCATCGAATTTGCTACTTTTCTCCGTCCGATTGGAGGGGCGATGAACCGTGCTTTCCGGTTTGGGCCAAAATAAAGCTCAGAGAGGCCGTTTTATTTTGAGGTATTACGTTGTGGGCTATGAATAGGCTTATATGACGTTGGTGAGACCAACGAAGGCGTCCGAGGAGGAGTCCGAATTTCATTTTGAAAATATGGGAAGACATGACATCTTGAGGCCACACTCAACGCCCGAAAATGAAATAGAAAAGATGGCAAAGAACAGAAATCATTCGTGAACGGAGTATTGGGAGGGCAATAGGGAAGCAGGAAAACAATGAAGGAAACCAAGAAATGATCAAAAATGGTTAGCCGACGTAAGAAAGTAGACTGAGCACTCGAGCAGCGAAAGCTGAAACCTCGGCTCACAGATGGCGATTACTGGCTCCGGAAACGGTTCTCATATGAGTTTTCACGCTACATTACTAGTAAAAACGGAAGTGATGCAAGCCAGGTAATAGAGCGTGAGGAGCCGAGAGCGTGAGTGAGGACGAGTCGCACGGGACAGGGAATTGCTATGATGTCACGCCATAACGGAAAACAGGTAAATGACTATCAAAAGGAAAACACAGAAGAGATATTGATCGAAATTATCGGAAGAGATGAAGATGATGAGAAAAGCGAAAGATTGGAGATCAGTTTGAACCAGCGGCAAGGGCGTGGTTTCGGTCTGGTCGAATTTGATCGCCGAATCTCTCACATCCACCCGCAGTGATGCACGTGGGTCAGGATTTTCCCACCGCCACTAGAAGGAACAGCACACTAGTGAATGGGCTTCTGTAAGACTTCCTGAGCGATGGCGAAAAAGTCGTTAGAACACATATATTTGAACTCCCCAGCTTATCGATGGGTTGAGAATGCTCACAGCAGCCGTAGTCTCGTTGATAAAGTAAGTTAGAGTAATGTAAGTAGAGGCTAGTTCTCTACTTCACCACCCATATACCTCATAGTTTTTTTGTGGTTTCCTTTCCCTCAACACCTTGGCTACTTTGGTGAGCTCTATGGGGGGTGACAAAAACGTCATTCTTCCAAAGCCAAGTTTGCTCTGGGATTCCACTAAGCATCAATGAGGGGTCCTTCTTAAGAGCCTTATGGGGCGTCCGGGATAGTATGGGAGTGGTGTGATTGCAACTTGGCCGAAACGTCAGTCTGGTGAAGCCTGCATGCAAAACTCGTCAAAAGTTTAAGCAGACCAATTCATTATACAATGCACGTGTCAAGACTGATGGAAAACTAAACGGAATGGCACCTCCTCTCATGCAGTTCTCGAAGGGGCCTATCCGTCGATGAACTCCTCCTTGGATTCGTCTAATGGAATCAACAGCGAAAAAGCCCTAGTTGCACTTGGTTACTACCCAGATTTGATTCTGTTTCGTGGTAGAATTTCCGGTCTATCCCGAAGATGGCCAAGATTACCTGAGTTTGCTTGAATGAATGCGGTGATAATGAACCTAATACTTGTTTGGAAATGGCTGCTGTAGCTCCCTAGACATCAGGACTACGGAACTTGATGGGAAAAGCGTGGGAATGGTTTTCAACATCACAGATTTTCATTCTGTGAAAACGAAATTCTTTAGAAAATGGAGCAGCTGAGGCCAGCCTGTACCCAAGTTATCCCCACCCCTACCTTGGAGTATGGGAAGAATCGAACGAACTCGACAGTGTTTCTCTGAACCCTGCTGTCAAGCTGAGTAAAGACAAGTGCTTCGATTTGAAGAGATACATGATGAGAGAATAGCCTGAGGAAGTGGAACGGATTCAGATTTCAATAAATATACGCTGCGAATAGGAAAAAACATCGACTGAAAAAATCATTCTCCGACAAATAAGATGAGAATACTGTGACATGTGGTTCAGTGTTTACGAATGGTTGAGACGTAAATCGGGCAATGGGCGTAAATTGATCTTGGGCTCAATTTTCGCTCCCACTAAACGCCAGAAGGAATCGAATAGTTAGCAAAAAAAAATAGAAACCCTTCCATGGTGATTCTCAAAGCAGCTGTTGTCAAACGGTGAAGAAAAGGGTGACGACCTTGGGATCACCTGATTGTGAGAGTAATTTGATAATTCAATTTCCTGAAAATTCTTACTCCAACACTGACTAGGAGGAAGAGAAGGACGAAACGGTCAATCTCTAGCCCACATGGGTTCCTAGCACAGATTTCTTGGGACTATAACTTGAAATATACCAAAGTGAAAGACTATTCTTTTGTGATAGACCAACTCTCGACTACGCTTCTTTTAGCTGCTGTGCTTCAGTACTGAGAAATCCAGTGTTAAAATATAGCGGTAGAATGACTAGTGATAATGAAATCTTTTCGGAAGGGGGACCCAATATGGGACCCTAGCTTGTGGTCCTGAATTATAACCCATTCATGTGTAGTTCGTATAGTTTGACTATCAATGTGGTACTCAACAGACTGATGCCAGGAAAAGGGTCAGGGGAATTAAAGACCAAAGAAAAAGGGATATGACTTCGATCTATCCACATCCGATTAATTCCTTGCTCCCTGGACAAACAAAGAGCCTGAGAACAAATAGTCAAAGCAATGTTCGCTGCAACAAAATTAGAGTTCTCAAGTTTAGATGGATCTTTGGACTGTCGATGAGCGCTAAAGAAATTCGTATTTAACGGCACCGGATGTCCTTAAGGTAAGGTCAAAGCAGAACAAGTCTTTGATAGAACGCTTGCGAATCGGCAGGCCAAAACAGGACCACTAACGCAAAATGTGAAAACCGAACCGAAAGTTTCTTCACCCACATTCACATAGCAGACTAAAATATCTAGTAAAATAGTAATACTAACTAATCTGATAAAAAGTATTCAGTAGACTGAATACTATTGTACCAGATATTATTTTCTTCCAAAAAGTTTTTCAGTTGGGAATGACTTTGTATTTTTTATGAGGGTAAGCACTTGTATCGACTTGCCCGCATAGTCTACTACAGTGTTTAATGTGGGAGAAACAGAGGAAATAGCTACGACGGAAAAACTAGCAATTGCAACAATTCAACTATTTCCAGCAATAGTTTATTGTTGTCTTGAAGTCCCGCGAGCAATTAGCTGGACTTCTATTGACTGAAAGAAGGGGATTGCCAATTTCAATACGCTACGCATGACGCTATATCCGTTCCCACACTCCGATATACATGACTTCATGGGGAAGAGGTATGTAGTTTCTGGCAAGTGGCACACTATCACACGCATGATTCGGAAGTCGTTTTCCAGACGGATAATTGCGTTAGCCTACCAAGCCTTCCATCCCTCTGGGCTCAGTCGGTTGGTACCAGATTCATCTGGAAGGATGAACGTGCTGAACTGAACATTGGCTGGCCACCGCAAGCCTAGTTGAATTAGGGCATCAGAGGTGTTTGGGTGGGGTGCAGTAAGAACAAATGTCGTGTCGCGGCAAGAGAGAAGCCGCACTCGAAGGAACGTAGCGGAATGCAGCCGCAAGTAAGAAATTCTGGAACAAAAGAACTAACAGTAGAATCATGCCGTAAGTAATAATCGCTGAGCTGTACGAGGAATGCGCTAGAACTGTTATAACGAGGCAAATAGTCCGCGACAGCCGCCTGCGGCGGATCGATTACACAAAAACGATCCTACTGCCCGTCTCTGAGGTGTTTCTCTTGGGAACCTGAACAAGGCCTTTTTGGAAAATTCTCTTTTGTTTGACGGGTACTTACATATGTCTCGAAAAGGAAGAAAAATGTTATAAAATATGTGCTAGGAAAAAACTATGAGAGCGATCACCGAAGCCTCTGTAAAGGTTTCGTATTCAGTATTGGTCGTTGAAACTCTATGAACGAATCGATCCATCTGACACCATATGTATGACTCTACAGAATATGGGCAGAAAACCGAGTAAGGCTGTGTGAATCACAAGATCAGTGAATACCACCAAAATTATCGATCATTATCGATTATATTCGAACAAGAACGAGGTGAAATATGTAGTTGAATATAATGCGTATGTTAGGCAGTTGCGGAGAGCGTAAAGTTGGGCCACCGATTGTGCGATGCATCAAAGGTAAACTTTGTTCTAAAGATAAAACAAAGCTGAACTGCAAGGAAACCGGTAAACAAAGCTCCAGTTCTGAAGCCCTAGGGAATCGTAAGCAAAATTTGAAGGATATGTCGTCATGGCCTGAGATTAACTCTATTAATACGGGCATGGCTGTTGCAGAATCTTAGCTTGTGATTACCTGAGCCATATCTCAATCTCAACGACAAACTAGTGAAGGAATGGAAAAGCAGGTTCAAAAAATCTGCCAGACGCAAATGATCAAACTATGCAGCTCTCTATGAATTCGAAACCTTTGTTGAAAGTAGGCCACGGAAATACGTTATTACGTTAACCTAGGTAAGAGAATTAGGCCAAGGTGAATCTTTGAGACCATTTTGTGACTGCCTCATATCTTCTGACAAGAGATCCGGAAAGTTTCAAAGATATTTGTAAGCATTAGAGGGTCTAATGAAGCCTGAGATAGCGATATCAGCCTCCCATAAGCCTGAGCATGGTCAATTACTACCCGATTTTTTTTATTTGTTACAAAAAAGCACGCACAAAAAAGGAAATTTTGTAGAGTTGTAGTCAAAATAAAGTAGTAAGAGAAAAGTATACTGAAACATGGCCGTGAGGCTGAATAGTTTAATGCTAAATAATAGCAAACATCTGGGTAGAAGGAGCTTGTAATGTTCTCATCGGGACTACGTTGTCAAGTTCCTGCCAGTGGGCGATCTTCGATCGGGCCGGCTGCTGCAGCCACGATTTCTTTCTCACGGCATCAGCTTTTCAAAGGGTCCATTGAGAGAACGACTCACTCGATTTCATTTCGGCCCCCAAGACATTACTTTAAAACGGAAATCGACGTAAAGGGCAGTCATAAACAAAAAGGCTTGAACATCTGCTCGGCGTGGACGACCGAAGAACAGACCTGGGGCCGTTATAGAATGATGTGATGAAACGGGCGGCGGCCGAGAGGTTAACATCAAGGTTAGAGCGCTAATGGGGGTCGGACAGAGTCGCACATTGAGAACACACGCGAAAACGGGGGAAACCATTGGTGCGGCAGGCCGTACATCCCCAGGGACGGCGCAAGTGTCAAGACAAGGAACTCTGCCCGCACGCCTCTTGCGCGACCACCCAAATCATCCCTTCGCTCCATTCACTTCCATTCTCCTGCTCCTCCCTTAAATGGGATTGATTGGCCCGAATTAGTCAATTCAGTGAATTATTCTAAGTTCGGTCGTCCACGAATATAGCCTTGATATAATCAGTTTTCTGGGTTGTCTGATTCATTTTTTTCACTTTGGAGGCAAAACGAGTACTGGTGAATAAGGCTGCTTATTAGGCCTAGTATAAGCCACGCAGGCGGCTTCGTTTGAAACTCTTCTGGTCTTACAGTACTACCCAAAAGGAGCTCTTGCAAACTTCAGAAAAAATGTTTGATAGAGTCCATCTTACAGGAGAATCCGCCGTAGCAACTCGCCAGAAAATCGAGTATAAATGGTTGAAATAAGTCAAAGTGGTATGTGGAGCGACTCGATCGATCTCCACAAGGTAAGGATCTTGGAGAGTTAATTTACAAACCGTTGATCCTTTACTACTAGAAATCGTGATTTGAGCTGGCGACAGAAGTCTTGAGAAAGAAGTGATGGCGAATATTTGCGTCCAGTTGGTCGCTCGCAATCACCTGGTAGTTACTCAGGAGATTGTGGCGGCAATTACACGATAATCAGGTGAATGGAATTAGAATGGCGTGGAATGCAGGCCAGCGACTGCTAGTACCTGGCATTTCACCATGACAAATGATTTTCAGACTACAAATTCTGTTTTCTACCCTCATTTTGAATCGGCTTTTGCAGCGAAGATGATGTAGGGAATGAGGATTCAAAATAAATTTTTGCAGAATTTTCCATTGTCTGGACCCCGAAAGGATTTTGTTGAAATGTGAAGGTAGTAATATGTCTCTTTTTTATGGAGTTTACTACGGGCATCAACCGGAATACGTCTCCCTAGGCTAGTTGGATGAAGTGCTTATTGAAACCCCGAATGACCTCTGAATTTCTACTTGAAGAGTGCGAACAGAAGGTAAAAACAACGAAAATGTCATAGCAGAGGAAATTGCAAAAGAGGGATCTAAGAAGCATCAGGTATTCAGCTGTGAGCAACAACGAAAGCCTTACGACACCTCACTTTTTTAACGGAAACCTTACTCGGTGGGAAATTCGGTAAAAGCTAGTGGTGAAATAGCTCCATCACTTGAGAGCAGTTCCATGAGTGAGTAAAGGAATTTGCTTGATTACTAGCTCTCTTTACAGTATCCTTCCTACATTACCAATATTTCCCAGTTATACGCACTGCTTTCCATAGACTGGGGACCGAATACTGCTTTGGAGCTTTCGGTACCTGCTGATTGCGGCTGACTCGATATTGCAAAGGTCATTCTCGAGTTCAGGCGCTACTAAAAAATTATTCAAAGCCAGAATGTTCTTCCACGGATACGTAGCATAGCCCAAAAAAAACATTTTAACGTTGAGCACTCAACTCTCCAGGTATTCATAAATCGGTGGTTCGTGAAGGCAACGTTTGCTTGGAATAGGCACTATAAGGAGAAGGATAGATTTTTGGGTTTCGACCAATCTCATCTGAGGGATGCGTCTACCCATTCGAGTTTCATTCAGAATCGTAATGGCATATTGAAAGTATATGTGGCCGATACAGTGACTTGCGGTAGCCAGCCATTGTACGAGACAGTGCCTTTATCTTCCTAGATGTGTCTGCTGCCAATTATCCGACCCCGTAGGGATGGAAGGCTCGGTTGGCCTAGGCAGATATCGATGCAGAATTCGATTAGGCACTATAGATAGGTGAAATGCTTCAGGCTCGTCATTCTGTGGGCCATAATGAAAGGGCGCTAAAAGCATGAAACCAATAATTCTGAATGGTAAAGGAATCTCCAAATGCTTCCTTCGTTTCGTATCCAGGTGGGGTATTTGTACAGGTCAAAAGGCAGCCCTCTACAGGTCGTACCTATGCAATCTAATCTACAAGTGAAGTTAGGTAGTTAACGTCGCATAGTTTTTTCGAGGCTTGTGGGTACCTGGAACTATTAGGTTGATGCATAATTATTGCGGATTTTTTCGCGGCTTTTTTTCTCCCAATAGAATTTGTATACTGAATTCGGGTTTTCTCTATAAATGATCTACTTGATTTCCTCTACAAAAGGGTGCCCTGAAAGCGGTCCGCATATTCGCGATATTAGGCTCTACTACTTCAAGAAAAGTGTGAAGGTGGCAGAGTCATTCCGCGATCTCAGTAACTTTTTTTTCAAAAAAAAAAATTTTAAAATGAAACGACAAAAATACTGAACAAAAATATGTTTAAATGATTACTCCGAAGTTTAGCCACCATCTGCGTGATACACTGCTTCCCATTGGCTCGATAGTCGGATTCCAGAAGTGAAGAAGTTTTGATCCTTGGGGGCGATTCACGCCTTGACATCGGCGATGGAACAATCAGCCAAAGCCAACCAGGAAATGGGATCTGCCCCTAAATCTTCCATATTCACCAGCAGAAACTGCTATGGATTATCTCGTCAACCGTTCGGTGAAAAATGGCTGGGGAGTAGAACTTACGCCGATTTGGATGACTCAATGGCCGATGTCAAGGCGTGAATCGCCCCCAAAGATGAAAACTTCTCCGCTTTTGCAATCCGAATATCTAGCTTATAGGAAGCAGTGCTTGACGAAAGCGATGGATGAGTTCCGTAGTAATTATTTGAACATGTTTTTGCTCAGTATTTTTGTCGTTTCATTGATAAATTTGTTTAAAAAAGTTACTGGGATCACGGAATGAGTGTGCCACCTTCCAACATTTCTCGAAAAAGTAAAGCATAATTGCGCGAATATGAGGATGGTTTTCTAGGTACAATTTTGTAGAGGAAATCAAGTAGATCATTTCTAGAAAAAATCCGAACTCAGTATTTAAATTCTATCGGGAGAAGAAAAGCCGCGGAAAAATCCGCAATAATTATGCATCAACCTAATAAAATCGTCCACAGAATTACAAGAATGAAACGAAAGGCAAGACTCACAAGGTTGGCGATTTAGGGACAAAACTTCAGCCTCGGACGGGACTCGAACCCGTACTTGTCCTTTCCGGGGACCGTGCTCTTATCCCTTACACTACCGAGGCCCCGCTTGCCCTCGCCTTCTTGATGGCTTATATGCCATAGCTTATCAGCACTCACACGTTCAACGTGTTGAGCCGGTCGGCCAATATCAGCACAGAACCGTTAAGCTGTAAGCTTTGCATGTTAGTACTTATTTTGACTTGATGTTTTGTTAACTGCTGTTTTAACGCCGCAGTATGGCATATGTGTAAGTGTATAAGCCATTAAGAAAGCGAGGGCAAGCGGGGTCTCGGTAGTGTAAGGGATAAGAGCATGGTCCCCGGAAAGGACAAGTACGGGTTCGAGTCCCGTCCGAGACTGAAGATTTGCCCATAAATCGCCAACCTTGTGAGACTTTCGCTTCGCGTACTGCGGCGTTAAAACAGCAGTTAACAAAACATCAAGTCGAAAGGCAAGACTGTCTCAAAGAATGAAATGAAAGTCGTGAATGGCAGGGATAGGGGCTTCGGACATCAGAGCGTGCAAAAGTTGCATGCAAAAATTTGAAAAGAAGCAAGGGGAAGGTGTAAAAATAGAGAGGATCCCAACAATATTCAGGAATTTCAGAATTGATGAGTCATACAGGGAATGTGAGAATTCTTTTGCGATTCTTTCATCAAGTAGGCCACTTTTTCTCGACAGCTCACACCGCTTGGTAAGTAACAAACGAGATATGTCCCTTTTTAAATTCTCGGCAGTATTAAGCAGAAGATCAAGAAATCGTATGCCGAATACCGGAAGGAAACACGATAGATCGAGCGACTGTTCAAAATCACAGAACCAGGATGGCGCATTAACTGAAACCTGGAAAAAAATTGTTCGAAAAACATTAGAAACTAATAGGATAGGGCAGGGGCAGCTCTGATTACTGTTTAAGAAACGAAAGAAGAAGAGTAACGTCAAGAGTAATGTATAGGATAGGAAATTCAATGGCACACTTCTCAAGGTAAACCTCACCAAGGCTAAGGCTAACCTCACCCAGGACCGAATTCGGGGGAAAGCAAGAATCTAAATGACTCTACGACATCACTTGAAAGTCTAATGCACTCGCGGTGAACTCTTAAGGGTGTGGTCACCTTGTCTACTTTTAATGGATGGTTCCGAATAGCGAGACATCAATTAGAATCCGAATAGTCGAGTTTGCTGGCCAAAAGTCAATTTGACAAGTTGAAATGAAATAAAAAATCCATCAAAGTAACATTAATTTATAGAAAAAGCCATCATGAAATCGCGCCTCAGGTCGAGTTGATATCGGTCCCAATTTTTCATGAAATTCAATGAATTTGTAGCTCCTCAGAATCATAGAAACAAATTGCCTTGTCTAGAGCTGAAGCTCAAAGGCACAGCTCATGTTAAAAATAGTTTTTGAGGTTTCTCCATACGATGACCCTGTGACCCTCAAGGATAGCCTAAGGGACGCTGTCGAGTCGAAAAACGGCCAAGATAGGGCGTAATGAGGGCCCCTAAAAACGGCTTAGCCGACGTACACACCTAGGGAGGACGAGTTGTTAGGCGTTGTAAAAGCTGTAGAGGTTAGATCATTCTCACCGGGACCCACACCTTGCACTCATGCAGTGGCGCACAGAACAGCTTGTCCAAATAAATACCCCTTCCATGCAACTTCTGCCGTCATATTTTTGTACAACTCCATAGTTTACTTTTTTTGAGACCTTCTATTCCTCCGAACATGCCGATTTTCTCGTTTTTGCCGCCACTTTTGCGTTATCTTAGACTATCACTTCTACTATTCGTCCTGAACTAGATGGAAACCCTAAAATCATCGTGAATTATTCCTCTAGTATGATAAAGTATTTCAGCTTCGATCAATACCGTCATTGGATGGGCCCTTCGTATTTGATTTTCATTCAGAATCGTTGTGCGGTTCTGAATACAAATATGGTCTATGCACTGGATTGTAGTGGTTGACCGATGAGTAATCATGCCTATAATAATGCACCACTTGGCCCCACATCAAGCCCGCCATACGTTGGGGGTGCTACCAATAATAACTAGTTTTGCAGTACTCGAAGCTGGTAAATTGCTTTCGGTTTCTCTAGGATTTCTAATGCGGCGTTTTGACCACAATGGTGGCAGAACTGGAAAACGACAGCATGGAAGATCCACTCACTTAAAAATTGCATTTCTCACCAAAGCTCTGAATTTGCAATACCAGGTAACAACAAGCTTTCCAAAATGACAACGGCACAAGACAGTATCCAGAGATTGAAGGAAGTGGTGTCTCGAAGGAAACTCGATGAATCATTCCATAGGAAAAATGAATCATATGTTGGTGGAAGGGGTCACATTGTTTGTTTTGTTTGTTCGTACAACCGTACACATAAAACCGAAAGCTGTCGGTTTTCCATAGTTATACAAACAGTTTTATAACTACAGCCTTCCTTGCCACAATCGAATCTTTAACTCGATAAATAAACAGGTTTCTGAGCGAATTCATCAAAGAACAGAGTATTTCGGTGTAGGGAAGCTAGTCAGATCTTGAATACTGCTAGGAAGGTAATTGGCAGGGGATAAGCAGGGGAAACTCAAAGCAATGGCTGTTTTCGGAAGCGAAACCTATGTGTGGAAGGTTTGTTGGATAGCCATTGAGTGAGTTTCACTTCTTCTCTTTAGAACAAGTTAAGTTCGAGTAGAAAAACATCGAATGAGAAGGGACGAGGGAAGGAGGGAGGGCGAATGAAAGACCTCATTGGCCTAGGCATGCATCTGTACAACACATTATGTCTGGTCTTGCATACGGAGTGGACCATCTGGCATGTTTTTACCCTAGCTTACCAGAGTGATGCAACCGTATAGAAACATACTTCCACGGATGAATCTGACAAAAGCTTGGCTCCTTTCTGTCTGATTAACGTTCCCTCTGATTCCGAAACGATGCTGTTGCCAGTGTTTTCTGGCTTCTGCTTAATCTCTTTCAGCTGAGTGTTTGCAATTTTTCAAGCAGCTTCACCTCCAAAAATCATCCACGGATGATGGTTATGGATGGTAGGGTGTAAGAAATTACACTGGTGCTATCGTGAATGAGCAGATGCGGGCCATTTCAGCTTTTGTTCGGAGCAAAACTTGTGCGAATTAACAAGACCCCAATAAAAATGAAATTTGAGAACATTCGTAAAATTTTGCATGGGAGGGTAATTACCTCAAAACAGGGCCTGTCCTGTTTCATGGCGCTATTCTGATAGAAGGCAAGGATTATATACAAAAATTACTTCGAAAATGATTAACATTTTTGGCTCGGACTTGGGTAGTTCCAACCAGATGGATAGGAATATTCGGCCGTCTTTCTATCGTATGCAGCAATTTGGTTTCCTGAGCTCCAGCATATTCCAGCCAATGGTCAGCTTATTTGCCCCTTGATTGGCCGACCGCAGCGTGAAGGGCTTGACTTCCTCGAAAGAGTCAGAGATAGAGATAAATGATAGAGACAAGGGATAAAGGGTGGTTGGATAGCACATCGCAAGAAGTTTCATCAAAATTGAGCCTTTTAAACGGAAATGTTCTGGACTCCCAATATTATGAGAAAAAAACCATTTCCCCCTAATAGATCATAAAAGAAAAAAGAAATACGGGATGTCCGAATGTGTGGATATTCGCCAGAGCAGTCTCCCTGGCAATTAGAGATTCGTCGATCCTAGAAATTCCACCAGAACGATGGTTGAACGGATGCGAAATGAGCAGAGCATGGCGGTCAACATGCCGCCTCCTACGAAGCCAACAAGTGATGAAGAAAAAACAACTCGGGTTTACTTACGCCGAGGTTGGCAAAAACAAGGACGAGTTATCCGTGACACGAGTGAGCTCGCACGAAAAAGTAGATACACACCTGCCCTTTGGGGAATCCGATCTGTTCCGGAGAAGGTCTGTAATCGGATCTGCCTGCGCTCACAAAGATCGATGATTACTGAGGTCTTTCTCAGGTCCCTAGAAATCAGACACTTTGGCAATATCATCCATAGATCACCCTGATCTTGGTAACAACTCTGTGGCTGTCCTTCATCCCTCCTCTTTAGGAGAGATTATCGAAAGAGCTTATGAATTGAGTCATCCTCATTTACGAAATGGCCTGCTGATAAGCCGAAAATAAATGGAATCAACTGCTTGATGTCAGCCTTCCTGGTACTGTGGTGGGCTAGGCATCCCACTTCGCTCAGTATCGTCGAGGTGTCGTTGGCGTCCTTTAAGTTGGCGTCTTGAAAGGGACTTCTGGGAAACAGTTGAAATAAAATCAGCGGGCATGATTGCTGCCACTCCGTCTCCTTCTAATAAACAATCGCAAGACACTTGCTAATGTCTATTGATAAACAACTCGCGAGTACTCCATCCAGATTAGGGGAACGGGGGGGGGGGGGGAACGGTTAGGGGGGGGATAGAGAGTTTTTATCCTCAAAAACTTGAAGTAATGCTCTCATCTTCACATAACCAAGAAGAAGAGTGTCCGATTTTTAGAAGAGTGTCCGATTTTTTGAGTAGTTTGGTAGTAGTTCGGTAGGGTTAAGGAGATAATTCCAATTATTAGGGTGCCGAAGAAAAAATTGCTGTGTGATTGGTGATTTTTTTTTCTACAATCAATTATTCTATTTTTTCTTTTCTATTTTCTTTGTATTTCATTTTTTTTGAAATCCACTAAATCCTGTAAGCTCTTATCCCCAGCCCAATATGTACTCTGCTTGGTGACATTGTACCCTTAAAGAGACCTGTGGGCTCGAAAATGGTCTTTACCGATGACAGGTAAGAATACCTTTTAGTACTGCCCAGTTAGAAGAGCTATGATTCCTCCTTCCTAGACGAATTTTACTATTAGGCAAAACCTTTTCATATTTTATTTTCTACTTGTAATTCGCTTCCGTTCCGCTGTAAACGGCGTATATTGAAAGCCTAATTACTGAATAAGTAAATAAATAAATGAATTAATATCGGGACAAATAGATAAACAAATAAAAATCGCAATCTCAAGAAAAACCTTTTTATATTTTGGAGTTTTAGGATCATTGGGAGACTGTGGGTCTCTTCGGTTCACTTATTCACTTGGGAGGGATCACGGTTAATATCATGCGATCTTAAGAACCATAGTTATCGTAGGTTCTCAATACAACTAGGTAAAGTCCTCAATTTTCTTCAGTTTCACTCAGTTATAAGCATATCTTTGTTGGGCTTGTACAGAGTAAACAAACAAGTAAATATCATTTCGCTCACGATTGCAGTCATTGTAACCATTAGCAACCGTTGACTGACTTCCCTGACTTTGGCAGAATCCCTTCTAAGATTTTCTGACGATAAATATACGAAGTGCTTCAAGTGTAGTTTTAAATTGCGGGTATCGGAGTTTTCTTCTTCAGGAATTCCGGCTTTTCCTTCATTAGAGGAAAAATTCACAGAGTATTCAAATTCTCTTTACCCTTCATACGATTAGAGCTCCTTCAGCTCTACAAGCCCTAGGCGGGGGCTACAGCACCGAAATTTTTTGGAAAATTGATATTATAAATGGCGACTCGCTTCGCGACGGGGGACCTTCTGAATTCGATGGAGAAAGTTCAAAAGGACATGGCATTTTGGGACATACTCGAAAAGAATGTCGCGAACACCACAGAGCCCTTCTATACAGCCCAGTTACACCGCGTGAAAAACGCTATGCGACCCATACTTCTTAAGGAAAACGCAGGGCCTCCATAATGCTTTAGTTCTCGAGGCCGCACTTCAAGGGCTAAAATGAAGGGTCCTTCAGCGTCCTCGGTGTTCTCTGAACCTTATAGCGGCGAATTATCATCATTTTCGTTCACAGTAGAACCGCATAGCGGGAGGAAGGGGGGGGGGGGGTGTTACCTTTTACAATGAAGAGGATCGTGAAAACTGACTAGAAAACTTCTTTTTTTTTGCGAAACGGCATCAAAAACTGGTCGGAAAGTGGGCGAAGGTCGTAAACAGCGACAACAAATTCACAGCGAGCGTTATTTATAGTGATTTTCTCCGGATAACAGTAATTGGAATAACTGCACGAACTTATTTTCCTACATAATGCTAACAGCAGGAGAGACGACTTTCCCGCTTGCTAAACTTATAGTAGACAACTCAAGTGGCAAAGGATCTACTCAGGCTCAAATTGTAGAGTTAGTGTTCGGAAATGTCAGAAGTCGTAATAGTACTAAGCCCATTTTCAGGGCTCAAACCTTCGGCTGTAAAGGATTTATAGCATGTAGAGTAGCTCATAGAGCAAGTGACCTTTTCTAGTCAAATGTTCAACAATGTGACCCTACATACATATTCCTTATAGTCCTAACCACAGCACTCTCCGCATTTGAAATTGTTCAATTTTAGAACCTTCACCACTACCTTACAGAGGTTGTGAAAATTGAGAAAATCCGAAATGCTGAATCTGAATCTCCTCGCTATCGAACTTTTGCTGCTTGAAATTCCAGAGAATCCATCTGAGCGATCATTGATTCGATTTATGTGAATCGGAGCGAATGATTTTGGTAGGCCACTGGCTTCTCTTGTAAAACTTCTTGTATTGAATGCGTCAGCAAACGTCTTACTAAACTGCCAAAGGCTAGTTAACTATCCGCCGTAGTAGTCAGGGGCCGTCTTCTAGATATTTGGAGCTTTCCCAGCTTTACCTCTCAGCATCTTCTCGACCCTAAAGTCCTCCTTTGAAGTCTTGAACAGTAATTATCAATCAGATCAGCAGCCACTAACGCACAAGACACAGGTACTGATACTGTAAGGTGCTATATTTGAACAAGAACATAAAATTCATAGTTAGCTGGTGATTGGGTTTTTTTTTTCAGAAAAACGGCCGAGTCAAGTTTAGGAGCACATAATTCCGAGAGTTTCGACAAATGGCTGAAGAAATTGTCATGAGCAAAAAAAGGATAAACAAGAAAAACATTGATCCTGTGCAGTGCGCTTTTCTACAGTAGTCTAAACGGGAATGCCTCACTGATGATGTTATACAAGGGACAGGTTATCAAGTTGAACAGAAAATGCATTATCAAAATCTCGCCCTTATCCAAATTCTGCTGTTTCGATCAACTTGTTCTGAGGCAATGCCATGTGAACTACAGTGCCCAGTGCCCTCTAGCACCCTTGTTGAAGGCCTTTAACATAGGATTCAACTGAGGCTATGTTGTTCGTGAAATTTTGTGTCCATTGCATTTTATTCCTTCATAATGTCACTGAAGGAACCGAGTCCTATACTGAACTTTCCTTCTTGTTGGTATCAATGGTCTACGAGTATTACTGTGCGATTAGCCACTTATTCAACACAAGGAGGAAAGGAATTTTCGCACGAGGAAAGTCCTCTTTTCCAAAACCTCCGTGTTTCTTTAATTGCCTCTCCGCCGAGCCACCATTTCTCTCTCGAGTCCCCTTAAACAGCCCAGCAGGAGGAGGGATCTCATTTATTACTGATAAAAAGTTTTTAATTCAACACACACTTTGAAATCTTAAAACGACGGTCTATGGCGATGCAGAGAACGCCGTCGTGTTTAGCTATTCACTATTGCGATATGCCTTGACGGATTACATTATGCCTGAGTAAGTTTGTAAGAAAGGGCGCAAAATCGAGGGCATAAGCATCAACAGGATTATGAAAGGACCAACAGTGGGGTGAAGAGCGGTATTGAAAAAGCGCGTATCCTTTCCCTTACAAATATTCACACCTCGAATGGATGGGTAAGGGCTCACCAGTGGGAGTGGTTGCTGCTGGATTGCACTTCTGACATACCATCCCCAGAAGTAGCCGCGATTGTGACGCACCTGGGACGGAGAGTAAAGTTAAAGAAGAGGGATTAGCCAGAAAAAGGTTTCCTCCTCAGATTTAATACTCGTACAGCTCGTAAACCTCATTCTTGGGATTATTTGTATTTTGTGGTTTTTTTCTGTTTTACTTGTTAGAACCTAAGCGAGGGTACCTCCGGGTTACTGTGAACCTTACACATTTTGCTTTACATATACGTTAAAGTAAGCTTTAGTGCTATTATTCGAAGTGCTTGATCCTTATATGTCATGGAATATTTTACCAACCAGGGAGAGAGCTTTAGCCATAGAGGTGGAGTAGGAGTAAGTTCGTACTGTCTCACCCAAAGTTATGGGATGGAATCCCGGATCAATACATGCCCTGGAAGACCAAGCCTTCAATCCTTTCAGCATCGGTTAATTTGTAGTAGACTAGTCTGAGAAGTGTAAGCACTGACTTTTATACCGGCTGTTACACAGGTCATTTTAGAGGACTTATAGACATTAAATCGCAGTTCACAATAAAAGTGTTTACTGAGTTGTCCCCCTAGGAATACCCAGTGGCCCCCAAGGGTAATAGGAGGGATCCAATCGCGCCCAAAAACTCAACGGTGAAGGCATAGTGGGAGCCCCGTTACTGGCTTGCGCGGCCTTCCCGCCCCTCGATCGATGTCGCGTCGGACGAGTGTCGAGACGATACAGATTGCAAATATTCGCGGCAGGACTCACACACAGTCAGCTGATTGCTGAATAATGGGGCAAGGTTTTTCTGCTTATCCTTTATTTCCTATTATTCGTTTTGCTACTGCGATCCCTTATTTAGTTTTCAATCACAAGGATCTAAAAAGAAGTGGCCTATTTTGCTTTACTAAGGTATTTTTGTTAACCTGTGCTTATAAGTGAATGGATTTTCGCTTACCGTAGTCAGCTAATCGTACCAGGGCCCACACTTACGCACTGACACACATTGTATAGCTCGTCCAAACGCCCCATTCCTCATTTTTCTGGTATCATTCCCGTCCAGCCCCCTTTTTAACGATTTTTCGAAGCCTATCTTCAGTTTGGAAACACTGATTCACGCTTTCTTTTACACGATGTCTTCCATTTTTCGTCATAGTCTGGATTACCGAAAATTCTAGTGATCTGTGCCTTTAAGTCCACGGCTATGAATAGAAGTTGTACGCGGGTGCATCCCAAAACGGGATTGATCAACATCAAGAGATACTTGGCTAATTCCAAGATCAAAAATGAAAAGCGTAACACTGAATCCAAGACGGAAAGCCTAATCAGAACAGTTCATGTAACAGCAAAAGTGCAACCAGCATAGGAATAAAGAGTTGTGAATCCATGCATCACGGCTATTGATATTGATGAGGATCACAAAAATGAGGCAGATATAGAGGATTGGCACTAATCCTCACAGGCTCCCGCCTACCACGAAAACACAGCGCCCAATATATTCCAAGTTTGGAAGAGCTCCACACAATGTCTCCAGGATTACCGGTAATCCGTTGTTTTCTGCTTCATGATATTATTTATCCCACTCATTTTATCCGCTTTATAACAAGTTTCCATCAAAAATGAAGTGAAAATGAGGCCAAAATAAAATGCTCCCAATTGGTCATCGTCCTCGGGATAGGCCACGCTTTCGAATGTTGTTCAGAATCCCGCTATAATTTAGGTTTAAGAGGCTTTCCAACGTTTGTCAGCAGAACATTTCGAACTTTAAATTAAAATCAGAAGTCTTCAATGGTCAAATTTTCGGTGCGCCATTCAAATTCTGCTTATAAAGTATAAACAGTCGAGTTTCGTTTGAGGTCAAATGATTTGCTCATACAACCCACCTTTGCGAGAATTTTGTGGGAAATGTTCTCGAATATTGCCTTTTTGGATTCCTCGATTGAACCCTGACTGGAAAATTAGGCCAGATCAAGGTTTTATCTACCCTGAACAAGTTTGATACCCTGTGGGCGGTCTGGTAGGCTTCTACGCATTGGGGGACTCGCTGAGATTTGATCACCCGACCGGATATGTGATTAATGACTCCTACAACTCCTAGCATGTCTTAGGTGTTGTTACATTCCTTGACAAGCTGAACGGCAAAACAAGGAGGTATGGCAAACGAGCAAGCAGGCAGAGAAAAAATACAGCTAACGAATAATATGAGAGGGCAGCAATAATAGCAACATGGAGCATCGTTTAAGAGAACTGGGATAAAAACGAGAGTAGCCATCAGAAAAAGATTGATTTGACGAAGAATATGATGATGGCACTTTTCATAATCACGAACGATTACGAAATTCCTGGGGAGAACATCTGGCAAAGTAACTCATCTCCAAAGAGAACCTCAAGGCTCAATGTACAGCACTTTTTCGAAAAAGCAGGGTGACAGCAGCCAAAATATGACAGGAAATCCAAAGGAAACAGCTTAACCGGATATAGCCGTTTCCGTTTGATCCCGGTGTCATTTCTTATGCATTTTCCGCACCCACTATGCTCCCCCATTTCAGCGCTGATGAGGTTGCTCATTCTGAAGTGGTCAATACTTGGGTATTCCACATAGGAAAAATGAAGTGGCTGCACTAATTGCAGCTTATTTTAGTTTATTCGGCCACTCTGAATGTGCTCCCGAAATTCAATGATGTTTTGTTTCTAAGGAGTTAAGATGAATGATGTGGTGATAAGGGGTACCCATGGTCGCCAGGTACAGCAGAGACCTACGTGATGCCTACGGTTCGTAGGCCCTAGGTCACAAAGGGTTTCAAAATTCAGATTTAATGTATTCAGTTTTAGGGAAAAAACAGACTTCCGGGCACCACCACGCTTCTTGACTTTTAAGTACCAGACGGAGCTGACCTTCCTTGTCTCTGCATCGACTAAACTTGTAGCTGAATGCTCCTCGATCTTGGAGAAAGTGGAAAATAAAACGGGTCATATCAAGGGGTAGGGAAGTCGAATAGTCTTTCTCACAATAAAAAATGAGCTTGAACTCAAGGAACTGCTCGATAAAAAGTGCTTAATGCATTGGACGGTCAGGAAGCCTTTCATTGTGCACTTTCGAAGAGATGACAAGAGCGTCGTAGCAAGTGAAAAAGAGAATGTTCTTGATGAATGCGTCTTCACAGCCGAAGAATTTCGGCCAGTTGTCAACGGTGACAGCCAGCATTATTCATGAGAGCATGTCGCTAGAAAGAAACTATTCCAAAGAGTACTCTCATTGCGAATAGGACAAGGTGATTGATGTAACTGACTGACATATGTAATTGACGAAAGTGTTGAAGACAAACGAACGACAAAAACGGGATTGCCACACCGAGTAGTTGAAATCAATTGGTCGTAGTGTGGGTGTGGCTGGTAGTTTGTCTCTCGCCCAACACACGGTGACCATGAATCTGACTGAATTCCTAAGTCGATTTCCGTCGATTACATTTCAAGCGAAAACGCTCGTCACCGCTATCGTCGCCCGCTCCAGTAGGAAGCAGCTTATTCGGCTTAACCACGGTCGCTAATCCAATCTGCGTCAACGCTTACCCACGTCATTGATACTTATTTGGTACCACCAACAAAAACTGAACTTCACAAGTTGATATCATAAACCGCGCTTATCCCCTTAGCTATACAAAATTTCTATAAACTGGGCTCTTGCAAAATTATCGATACATTGTTTATCCAATAAAAGTTGCAGAACGAATCAACTTCTTTTCACTTTGTACTTTTCTACATGGAGGGTGCAGCTATAAAATCTAAAAATAGAAAAACATTGATGATAAACAATGTAGAAGGTAATTTGGGAGGTATTTGTATTCGTCTCTTACCATAAAATCCAACGATAATACTAATAACCGAAGATCAACAGTAATTCGAAGTTAGGATTAAGGTCATGGGTAAATAAATATTTGGTCTAAGGTCATATGCGGGTCGAAATTTATTTAATATGATGATTTTTGGGATAGGAATGTACAAGGGAATGCAGTAAGAAAATAATATAAAATCTATTAGAATTAAAACGAAATTCGTACACTCAAAGCAGATTCGAAGTCAGAGTAGTAAAACAAAAAATACATGTTGAAGTTTTGGGGCCAATAAGTACCTTTTCTGTGTCCCTACATTTGACTGTCAGGTGTGGTGGTGGCAAGTGGCGCACTTCACACCCTCATGGGTACCGGTTCGGATCCCGGATCGATATCCACCTAGACCAACCAAGCCTTCCATCCCTTCGTGGTCGGTGAATTGCTACCAGACTCGTCTGAGAGGATGAAAACACTGACTTGTACATTGGCTGGCCACCGCAAGTCATTGTATAGGCCACATACGCACTCATTACGCCACTAGGATTTTGAATGGAAGTCGAGTGCGGGAGCGCATCCCTCAGATGGGGTTGATTAACGTCAAAAACTTTATCCTTTATTCTTTTATCACTTAGTGCGGGTCTGGAAAATTTGAGGCACCCTTCATGAGTTGAGAAGGAAGTGTTGGCGGAGAATAATGCATCGGTGGCGAAAATAGCGAGAAAGTCCGCCGGTATCGCGAAAAATAATGGCTTCTAAAAGTAAATGAATGGAGGTTTCATGAGATTACCACAAAGGGAACGAGAAGAAGAGCCTTTTTATAGGGATTTCGATTCCTTTGATCGCGTAAAGAAGTGACTAAATCCAGCCAGATGCCCGAAACTGCCTCCCGCTATCGCCTCTGTCCATGAATAGTCGTTTGAATTTTCAGCATAGGTGCCCCTTGTTAATGACGCAATCTCTAGAACCCTGTTGAAACTCGCCCGCCTTTGGGTGTAGCATACAACCGATACAATTTTTAGGCTCTTATGACGCCCTACATAGCCCCTTTTTCGAACGCTATGTATATAGACGGGCCTCCGAGGAGTATATCCAAGAAACTAATTCTACCGTGAACAGTGCCTTCGGAGGCACACCTTACGATGATTCCAAGGAACCCTTTTAAGTTGAAAACTTGATTTGTTAGTGGTGAACAGCGCATCGGTGGCGTGAGAGCGAGAAAATTCGTTAGCTTCGACAAAAATAATGTTCCCTAAAAACTGGAAATAGAGGTTGTTCAAGTTCATCATGACGGAAAAGGAACACAAAGGGTTTTTGGGCGTAGTTTCAGTTGTTGCATTTGGAAAGGGAGCTGACTACATAGAGCTGAAACTGTCCAAAACTGCTTTCTTCTGCAGTCATGAGTCACGAGAAATTGATTGAAGTTCAAACATGAAAGCCTCTTCTCAGGTGGTGCAGCCTCTAACGTCTAACGATGACGCCGTTGGAACTCGTCCGCTATGATTGTGGCATTCAGCCGATACAATCTCTAAGCCCTCACAGCGCCATGATCAGGTCGTTTATCAGTCTAAGAGCGCCATATATGGTAAGCCGGGAGGCCACAGATTCATCATAGGAAGTTTTCAAAGAAAGCAAAAAAAACAGAGTGCGCTCACGCTCCGCTTCCAATGGGTGGAACTTACACCAGACGCTGTCGTACTTCCTCCCATTCTGCAACCTGCCATTAGTGTTCCTGCTACCTGTATCCCTTCCCAATTTGCTCAAATTTGTGGCATCAGCAGCTCTAAGATAACAATTTACGCGGACTCAAAACGAATGCCGTCATTATGATTTACCTATTTACTACCAAATTTGGCGAAAGGATTTTGCTTCAGTGAACCGGCAACAAATGAGTATAGACGAACTATATCAGTCGAGCATTTGTAAAAAAAGGCGTAGCACCTCGGGCTAGCTTGCAGGAGTCATCTGTGGATTCGTTCCGTTGAAAGGTTTTTTGGTGTCCATACAAATGGTGAATATTGAACGTCTGCTAGTTTCCTAGTTTATTGAATGACCGAACACTCTTTCAATCATAATTTTTCTGCGATTTTTAATGTGGATTGAATGAGTGGTGGTGGACCTTAAAAAAGACTTATTCGGACCATTCCTGTAGCTGGTGCACAGGGTTCCACTGAATACCTGTTTATCATTACGCGAGTTTTCGAATTTGTGTGTGCTCTACAGTTTCATAGAGAGGTGTTGTACCTTTCTCGTTAGACGTCCAAAGAACTCTTGCTTCAAAACGATTGAAGGTCAATGAAGACAAATGGCTGATTAAGTTCTTTCCTGTTATATTTCGACGGTAATGAAGTGCCCGACAACTCTTTCAGCTGATCCATTTGATGGCATTCGGCCACAAATCAATCACCGACTGAAGGTCACTTTTCTCTTAATTGTTCACAGTTCAACCTGGACACAGAAACGTGGCCAAATCACGGAAAGGACGAGTACCAGATGTTGAGATACATCGGCGTGACCTTGTGTAGGGAATATTCAGCGGGATGCACTCAGAAAGTTGACGCCTAGTTCGTATTCAGAAAAAAGGCTTGTTTTTCTTCAGCCACTCACTTCAGTGAAGCAACTCATGCTGATAATAGTGTGAAGTGACCCTTACAAGACGAAAGCAAAACGAATACTTATTGAGGGGAAATAAAGGACATGTTCTTGCCAAGTGTTCGAATAGGTGAACGGATTCAGCCCCGATCAACACCTTCGAGACTTGTCGTGGAAATACTGGAGACCCCTCAGGCGTTTGGCTACTTAAGCTATCCTTTTACTTTTCCCCTTTTCTCAGACTGCATGCTTTTAAATCAGCTGTTTTAATGCCCCACGGGTATAAAGGAAATCTTACCTGCAAGGAGAGTGGAGGACGGGAGGGAGCGGTATCGTTGCAGTTTAGCCTTCTTTAGTGTTCATAGTTCACAGCTAATTCAATCTAAAATGATGAGAAACGTGACTGATTAGCTGCCGGTAGGTGTGCGACGCACGGTATTGTCATCCACAGATATTGGGCAAAAAAGGAGCACCTGTATAGTACATCCGAATAAACAGCCTACATACGAAGAAAAATCAGATCGAACTTAGCAAGGGGATCTATTCCAATTAGAAACATGAAACTTTCTGGTTTACCGGGACCGGGAGGGCCATTTGTTGCAACCTATATGATCAGGACATTTGACGAAGAGATCGTTCTGGTTCTACCCACCCAGTCCAGGAAATCCACGTTGATAACTAGGTCATGACCAGAACCGACACAGAGTTGTTGTAAGGCCTAATCAAAAAAGCTGTGCTACATCTTGAAAGTTCAGGGGAGGGCCAAAATTTTATCTCACGGTAGAATTTTTGGCACACGGAGACCCTCTGCTTACTGCTGATTCACTCAGCATTCGAGAAATTATTGTTTGCACCTCATCTACAGTACAGTGTCCCTTACAATGACAATGTGAAAACTTACCTGTACAGTTCAATGTACCGTTTAGCTTGATGAGAAACATGAAGAACTCGGCAAATCCTTCATTGAAAGTCACTTATGCTTGAGGGAGCAGTGCGCGAGAGCAAACAGAAACCAGAATGCGCTAGAAATGGAAAGATGCCGACTACGCAGCCTAGGTCAGATAGGAAGGTGAATGTTAACGTGAATGTCAACATGTAAGTTCTTAGGTTGGCTGAGCGAGGACCTATTGATACAGCATTTCTCAGAGCTAAGCAACCAAGGACTATGAGTTGGTCTTTCCACAGAGGACTTTTTGTGCTTCCCGTTTGATTGATGCTTTCTTGCAGGGATTAGAAAAGATTTCGTCTAGTGGGAGCACAGGAGGTAGACTTCAAAAACACAGGGCAAGCGACCGAAGTTATTGCTCCCACAGCACCTTCCCAGGTTTCCTTAGCAGTCGTGAAAGACAGAAGTATGAGTAATCACAGCCTTCCTTTTTCTTTGATCTCCACCACTTGATTCTCGCAGGTCCACTTCTTTCAGGTTTCTTTCAAATTTCAGTGGCGCGGTTTTGAGCGTGCAAATCAGTGGCCGATGTTGCGTGGCAGTCGTCCAATAGGCAAAGTCTTTCCATCTGTCACGAGCCCTTGGTCGCGGTGCTTCGCGAGAACAAATTTTACTTGTAGTCCGGTTCGCTGCTATAAAAGGTGGTGAGGTGAGAACTACGTTTCTAAAACTGTGTGTTAACAGAGGTGAGGCTATTCAAGCCCGCGTATCCTAGGATTCGCTCACCATTGCCGTGAAGTAACCCATATCCCAACCTACCATAACAACTGTGGTCACTTTCGTGGAGCCAACGTGCCCATTCAACCACCCACGGGAACAACACCTTCTTGCTCAGAGCCAGCAACCAGTCTGTGGAGCGTATGCAGAGAGAATGTAGCATGGCTGGTGTTCAGTACGACTACAATCTTCCTCAGTCAGTCACTGACGCGTTCGACGCCCACAATGAAGTCCCGGAAACTTTCGGAGACAATAACTCCGACACCGTTGGTCCTGGGCTGCCACAAAGAACGGCTTTGGGGTTGCAGCCAATGTCCCTCGAATTGCAGTAGAACCATATCGTCTTTTGCACGGCACAGAAATCTACTCTTTTTCACTACACTAACTCAGTCTGATAGCGCCCCAACACTTTGTGTTGTAACGAGCCCTCCACACTCAGAGAGACTACTGGACTAGCAAAGCTGCCCTCCGATGCCATCATTGCGTAGGAGAACCTCGCTTACTTTTGACATCCACCGGCTGTGCGAGTGCACGTCTGCTCCGGCGGACGCCCTAGGACACAAACGTGGTGCATTAGAAATCATAAAACATTTTAATGTGGCAAGGATGTTCGAATGTCGGCCTGTCACGTACCTGTCTCCTCCATTCGAGAGTCCGCGTTCAGCTCCGCCTGACCGAGTGATTCCCAGTTATACCCGTGAATATGCGGACAATACCGTTAACTTTGATTAATCATGGTATTACTAGTATTGATTGATAAAAGGGAAAAAGAATTGTGCCGGCTCAGTAGCGCTGAAATTCACACAACTCTTGAGCTGCCACCATTGTGTTCTCGTAAAACACCTGAGAATCAATAGATTTGGCGCCCTATCTTGTGCGCGGTTGAATAAGTTTCTCTTTGTCTGTAACTACGCAGCAAACACAACAAATCTCGGACTAAGTTCCACTTTATTCCCTTCAACCCTATTCATGTTGATACTAGTGGATAGAGTAGGCGCTTCCAGACTTCTGCGTAGACTTCCGAGGAAGGCCCACTTCCAGCAAAAGTAGCATTAGTAGATAATATTTATTAATGGCACCCCAGCAAACCGTCCAGGTTCCACTCGTTCCGACAGTTCTATGAGCTTTGGAGCCACATGAAAAATAACTCACCATCAGATAGAAGCGTTGGTTCAAGTTCACACCTATATTCCATACTATGCATATAAACAAATTATTACATTCGGTTCTATTCCAATTACAGTCATTGTGTTCTTTAGACTCCTTCTTACCCTAGGTAATGACTCGAAAATGTAATGATTATTTCATTGTTGAATTTGTATTTATTCTACTGACCAAACGTGTTAAAAGGAAAAGCCGAGCTAGACAGTAGGGTTGTTTCGAGTTGTTTTTTATAGTAGATCGCGATCAGTTCTCTGACGCTTCTGATTGGACGCTAATACTGTTAGGATAAAGCAAGAGCTCAAGTTGATGCTTGAGAATTATATTCGTCAACTGCTGCCTTTACAATTATAAATTTTGTAAATAGTTTGATGTGATGTAGCAGATGTAAGGGAAAACCCCGGAAAGGACTCTGCAATCCGATTTTTTTGGTATTAACTTGCTGACATTCACGGTTGACGATGCACGGACCTCTTTTGCTGAAGGTTCAGAGTGATTTACCTCTTTTCTTCCGAATTTGGCGGAACGGAATTGCAGTCTTCTCATCATCATTCTCATTGAAGGAACTTCAGTCTGACGGTGGCAACAGAGTACATGGAGTCGCCTAGCGGCGGATAGAGGAATACTTCGTCAAATAGGAGGTAGCGGTACTTCCTCAGACATGTGTATACAGGCACACGTGTCTGAAGAGTCTGCGGGTGCGGTTGACACCAAGCCCACTGGCTTGATCAAAATATCGCTATCCACGACTGTGCAGTGATTCGGGAAGCGATTTGGAGCCCCTCCGATAATTAAGCCGACTTGCCTAGCCCCTGGCAAGCTACTTGTGGGTATCCAAATACCAAAAAGGTGTTATCAGTGGGTTCCATTCTCTACATCTAATTCAGCTCCATATATGAGAACGTTGGGCAGGACCTCTCGAAAGGGGATGCCAAAGTCCCAGAATCACGAAAGTTAGCTCAAAAAGAAAAGAAATAAGATGGCGATTTGTACTTCAATGCAACTTCGTCATAAAAAGGAGGCCAATCCGGCGATCCGATTGGTTATAGAATAATGTCCTCTAATACAAATCCTGAGGGTTATGTGATCCTGTTATGTGAGGGCGAATTTCCTTTCTCATACCGTATGATAACATTTCGTTGACATACTCGAGATTTTTTATAATCCCTCAATACAACTCATGTGTTCTCACTACAAACTACCAGTTAAAATTCATATAGACAGACTCTACACATACTGTACTTGATCTAATTACGAAGGACTGCTGCAGACGCTGCAGGCGCTAGAGAAAGCAATTCACCCGTTGGATGTAGAGAGAAGAGTAGGTGTTCCGCACAGTTGCTAGGACTGCTTCGATATGGGAGCACATCGTCCAACCATTTAGCAATAGCTCAGCCTGTTGGCTGCAACATCAAGATAAAAGAATCATTAATCATTAGCTGTCATGTTATTATGACTTGGTTTGCAGCCAACTCTTTTTTTTTTTTGAACATTTCACGTTTGAGTTGAAATATCCAATGGTTGTATTCATTCAATTAATTGATAGCGATCAGTCGCCAACGGTCAGTCGCCAAAAGAAGAAAACATTACAGAATAGCGATTGGAGAACCTACAACGGGTATCTACAAAAAGAACCAGAGAGAACCAAGCAAAAACCCCTGAAAAACTAGATTAAGAAAAAGTTATAAGAAAGAATTAGATATTGCAGTATTGCAGATTCCCATAAAACAAAGGGGCAGAGGGGGCCAACATCCCTGAATCTTTGCTAACAACAAATGCAGTTAAGGTTTGGCAAGGGCGTGCAGCGCATCTCCAACGGGGAAAACGAAGGTGGATGGTGCCAGGAAGAACATCACTCGAGACAGAGCACTAGGGCACTACTTGTCGGAACTGGAACCAAGTTTTCGGGTGACAGGTGTTCCCTACCTATTTCCAGGCCCAAAGAATGTGATTGTAGAGCGCTGTACGCATTGCCAACCAAAGAACTGAACAGCAAACGCGTGTAAACTACGAACCGAGTGAAGGCAGGCCGGGAAAGCGATACGATAAGCATCAAGCTTAAGGATAAGGCGACAGAAACAGAAACAAGGGCGCGGTAGTATAATACAAATAGAAAGACACAATACATTTGAAACAGATACCGAAAATTTTATAAGATTTTTATAAGACCTGCTGCCAAGATGGTATAGCTTTGCATTAATTTTATGAAAATCTTGTAAAATTAATGCAAAGCTATGCCAAGACTTATCGAGGTCGAACATTGACGCTGAAGATACAGGAAAGTTGAGAGATGGAGAGAAGGCGACAGCACCGGGTCGTAACAAAGCAGGGAGACGTAAGAACTAGTATTTGACTATATGGACGAATTGATTCACACAGAGGAGCTTCCCTCATACGGTCATTTATACTAGAGCGCCGATCGTTGAAAAGCTTGGTGGAAACCACATTGAATCCACGAACTGACCTAAACTAAAAGGTTTCGTCAAGGTCAGGCTGGAACAGCTTTCCAGCAAAAGAAAACTTCGAATGATGTGGTGCCACAAGGTAGAGGCCGAGCGTGTGCGTATGCTCCTTCGGAACACCAGTAAGGGGAGAGACTCGAACCAGTTCGGAGCTTCAGGTCAGCGGCGCCTGTTGTTATCTCATGCCAAAAACTTCTTCTTGAGAAACAATAAATAGCTTTTTTCATAACAGCCTGATGAGTAGCGGTTCACGCATATGAACGTCCCTCAGCATGTAATTTGACCTGGAAGTACTTGGATACTATATCTGTTATAAAACACTCAAAATGGAGTGTGTTATCATGCGTGAATCTTAAGTCACTGATGAGACAGTGTAGGGCAGGCGAGCACTTCTGGTCAGCCTACTCTACAATCCCTTCTTATCGCATGAAACAGACCTTATTGTGTTAAAGCGGCATTCTAAATGTTTAAGGAAATACGTAGTTTATGCCTCATGAGGTGCCTCACTAGTCATCAACAATGTTCATCACAGTCTTTCATTCGTTACCTGCCATTGAAACCAAACCCACATCTTTCCATGAGAAGCTAAGCTGCACTATTAATAGTGAGGACATGATGACCAAATTTTTTACTTGACACACAAAAACCCACCTATACCTTCAAAGATACAAATAGCGAATTGTAGAATAGTCGCCCAAGGATTTGTAAGAACCATTATGGATTTTGGCTAGCTGCTTACTTATGTTGCAAATTCGCTGGGCCAATAGGACAAATTGAGGGAAGCATGAAAGTTCCACTGGAAATTGCTTTTTTGGTCTGCAGACCGATGCTTCATCATCATAAGAGAAGCGCCATCACATACTGAATTTTGGTTGCATTGCTCTATTTCCGCCAAACTCATCTTCATCGAAGGCCTAGGCAAGACATTTGGTGCTTTGAAAATTAGTTTCGTTCTCTTTCATGACTCGTGATCACAAATTTACCACTCTGATTTTTCTAAGAAAAAATTCTGAAAAAATGGGCTGGTGGATCAGCTGAGCACCATATTCTGTCACAGGTAGAAGGGCTATACATCGGGCTATTGTGCTGGCCAAAGAGTAAAAAGAGTTAAGATCAAACAAAGAGCAAACCATAAAATGCGTAAACAAAGTTCCGAGTTTTGGGTAGCAGGAATGTAGGTAGAGAAAAAATGGTGACTGTACCGATTGTGATCACAGCGCTGAAGAATTCATTTCATTTAATCCACTGCAGATCCAAGTTATAATCCGTCGAACTACGATCGATATTAATTACAACCAGTTGGTCGAAATCGACGTGAAAACGTGAAAACGTGAAAAATCACATGACCCCATTATTCTTTTAGCTTACACTACAATACTCCTACCTCAGTTTGCGATGAGTTTTCCATACCTCTACCTTTAGCATAATCAGAGTCTTGCGGATAGGCAGATCCATAGGCAGGCCGACCCACCCAACAACGAGAAAGAAAGCTCCTACAAGTTTGTGAGCCTCCCCTAGAATAATCATCAAGTGGAGAAATTCCAGTTCTTTCCGATGTCGTCTTACAAATTATTTGCATAGATTTATTGGAACTTCAGTCGAATTGCAGTTGAAACAGGGCTTCGTGAATGAAGCCCTTTTTCTCTTTTTGCCAATAACACCGTTGCAACCAAAGATCGTACTCGCGGGAAGACGTTCAAATAAACAATCTTCATTTTTCAGGTTGCGACCAAGAGGAAGGACGTCGCTACATAGGGAATGGATTCGAAAGGGAACCGAGTCTCTTAGTAGTCAGGAAGATTTCAACTCACTGTTTTTTCTTTTTTGTCGAAGCCGGGTCCGAAGAATGCAAGCGATTTTTGGCACAGCAACTGGGTATCATCATCGGTGAAGGATCTAAAAGAATTAGATGTTTCAACAAACAAAAGATATGAAAATGCTGTTTCCAAGTTCGGGTACGAACTGCTTCCTTTGATCACCATGTCATCGGTCACATTATTCGGCGACTTCAAATTCCAAAGCCTTGCTATCTCACTCATCCCTCCATTCCTGTGAGCCATTAACTGAATGTGAATTCAAGGTGCTCATTCAAACAATTCGATAGAACTGACCAGAGTGTCGCTCTTCATCATGTTGAGAGTTTCAAAGCATCTTTAGACTTTTTCGGCAAAGTCCACTACCGAAAAGACCTGTCTTTTCCGGTCTTTTCGGTAGTGGACTTTGCATGCCTTAAGTAATAGCATGTCTACAACATCTATTCGGCTTCAGCGGATGTTAGAAAAAATCATGGTCAATTGATATCATTAGATAATCTATACCTCGAAAGGCAATAAATACTTGGAAGAAAACCAGTGCTGCAAGAGGTGACACATCTTGAAGACGACAGATTTTTCACGACGAACTCCCTATTTGTAACGATTGCGATTGCATTGCAGCTGCACTTGAGCACTTGTCAAAATACATGCAGAATGCTTCCACAGTTTTCGTCCGAAAAGAACCTCGTCAAAGTGTCTTTCTTTTCTATCACTATAGTTCCAAGTGTAGCTCACAATCGAGACATAAGGTGTTAAAAAGGCAAAATGAGTGATATAATATAGTAGTGAGGTAGGTGCAGTCATCCTAGCCCAGTGTTCGTAATCTCGCCGACCTGCTGCTTCGAGATGCAGCCCCTGAAAATTATCACAGTCGAGACATAAGGTGTTAAAAAGGCAAAATGAATGATATAATATAGTAGTGAGGTAGGTGCAGTCATCCTAGCCCAGTGTTCGTAGTCTCGCCGACCTGCTGCTTCGAGATGCAGCCCCTGAAAATTATGCTAAAATAGCTCGGAAAAAGAGTTTCAGATGATTTAGTGTATTAGCAATCCAATTGATTCATATATCTTTCGTATGGGATCAGATCGAAACTAGTTGCCAATTTCCCTGCACTGCAAGTTGATGCAAGAGCTAGTACGCACTAAAAATGACGGACGCAGTTGAGGAGCTATACATAACGACTGCATATCCAAAAGAAAACGGAAACTTCTCACAGCACTCGAAACGCTCGTTTACAACCGTTGTGTGTGACACTAGCTTTCAGTTGAAGCAGAACTCCTTTGTCTGATGGTATTTGGACATTCGAACTTCTCTGTGAGTTCACTCCCCTGTAAAACCTTAGAACTACCGAACTTTTCTAACCAGTGTTCGGGCGTTAAACATTGATGTTGGTTGAGGTGTCAATAGCACACCTTAACCAACCTCAATATTCAACACTCCATAGCAGTAATCAATAGCGCTTTGAGGCAACATTACCTTCAAGTACCAGGCGCATTTTTGATTTGTACCCAAGGTTATTATACAAACATCTCACTATTAGTTGATGTAATCGCGCAGATAAGGAACGATGACGACCGAGAACATCCCGTTTCCAGTAGCCCGGTGAGAGAATGCGGAATGTTGTTCCTTACTAATTGCTTATACACTGGGCAAACAAAAAACGTTATCCGTTGACTTTGCAAATAGCTTTTTTGGCCGGGGGCCATGCAATTGTATCATATTAGTAAGTTTAAGCAGATGGAGCTAGAATAACTGCCGCGTCACCGTTCCTATAAATTGTGAGGCTGAAAGCGAAAGTTGTCGTTTCCAAAATGCTTTTACTCTTCTTTGTACTAGTTCTCATTCCACAAAACGTCGCCACTCAAGGTAAATTTCTTCATTGATTTTGACCTTAATAAGCCCATCACTCAGTTGTTCTTCGGGGAGGCGCTCGTTCTGGATCGCTACGAATTTATATATACGGGTGATTATTAAGCTTCAAAAAGCCCTCTACCGAAAGAATGGAAAATTACTTTCGAGACTCTCAACATGATGTACGGAGACAATCTGGTCAGTTCTGTCAAATTGTTTGAACGAACAGCTTGAATTTATTTGCAATCAATGGTTCACAGAAATGGAGCGATGAGTGGGCGAAGAAGGCTTTGGAATATTTGAAGTCGCCGAAGAGTGTGAAGGCTGACGTGGTTATCGAAGGCGAACAGTTTGTACCCGGACTTGTGAACAACATCCTCAACGTCTCCTTTATTCGTTGAAACATCTTAATTCTTCAGGTCCTTCAACGAGGATGATACCCAATCACCGTTGCAGAAATTGCTTGCATTCCTCAAACCCCGCTTCGACAAGATAGAGAAAGATGTTAGTTGAGAGCCTCCTGATCTCATGGTGGAATCAAAAATCTTTAACTTAACAATTATGTAACAAGAACCTTTTTTGGCCGAAATTTGAGGTATGGACTTTCTAGCTCGAACGTCTTCCCACGGGCACGATCTATGGATGCAACGGTGTGATCAACAAGAAGGGAAACAAGGACTCCATCTCCGCTGCCTGCCTTTACAAAAAGCCTTGATGTAGCCTCACTTGCCCTACATCTTATACTGTTTATGATAAATAGGTGATAAATATCTTGTTAGCCTACGTCAGAAATCACAGAAACTTTCTTGCTAACGTATGGCTGCAAGTTTGTCATAGGGTCATTAGAAATTTCAGATTTGATAAGGGTTTTACCAACAGACAGCCAAACCTATTATACACGCCATCAAAGACTTCACGATAAATATGGTTTCCGAGATTCCTTATCATTATGAAGCCATCGCCTCCAAGGACGGCAGAAGCACGGCTATCTGGTTTCAAAATGACAGGGCGTGATGAAGGAGCCAAACTTGAGCCTGAGCCGACGTTAACACCAAACGCGGAGCTCTATTTACAGCGTTGTATAGGCTTTGGAGGATACATCACTCACACCTGTGCGCGCACTTTGCCCGCGAACAGCTTACTGTAGCCAGCCGTGCACAATTGTTCACACATTTGGTGAATAACACTTTCATGTGTATTCCTTCATCACATTCCCTTTTGAAGCCTAGTTTTAATACATTTCGGAAGCCTTGCATTTTTATGGATATGCCGACTGTCGCGTTCTCTTTGTCTTTTCTTGCACCATTCTGGACGATTGCTCCCATCACTATTCGTATATACACATAACCAAAATCGTGTGAACTGTGCGTTCATGTAGATGGGCTTGCTTTCATGGTCTGTGAATTTGCCTTGCTTTACAAAATGTTCTTGGTTGCGATAGCTGGGTGATGCAAAAATCCATTGCCAACATAAAAGCTAAGAGAAGGAAAAATATTCTTATTGCAAGAAATAACATTGGTATACTTTGATAGCTTCAGGACACAGTTCACGATAATGTTGGGTTATCCAGATCATGAAGAAAATGAAAAAGTAGGTGTTGAATAGTGCGACGGAGGCTAAACTGAGAACCTTGTTTCCAAAAAATAAAAGACTTCAAAAATGTCGTTGAAGACGTGGCTAGACTATGACAAGCCCAAAAAAAGGATGTGGAAGGGGTGTCTCGAAGACCTATACGATGCGAGGGATTGCGTACAGCTGACTACACTTTTTCGAAACTCATTCATCCTTTCAATACAAACGCTGTCGTCAGCAGAAATACCTCACCATTCTCATCCTCATAATAAAGAAGGAAAACTAAAACATGACCGCAACACCAAAAGGAATAACAGAAAATAACAGAATAAGAGTCGAACGTCCCCTCTTTACACGGTTATCAATTGGCTGCATGCTGAAAGTTTGAGTCTCGGAACGTAACCTGTATCGCATCGATACTCGCTGGGCTACCATCGGTCGATGGGCATGCACGTCGACGAAAAAACAGGCTCATATTATGCCCCATCTATTGGGTTTTCGTCGGCACAGCGCCCCTTGTGCCATCTGGAAGCCACTGGGCAATCCTAGAATAAATCGTAGGGACCGTTTTTCTTGTGATTTGTGCCCTTATGCGTAAGTTAGACTGCATTGCAAGGAATTCATAATAACCTCAACCAGTTTGACGTTGAGGAGCTGAAAAAGTTAACAGATCCTGAACACTGTCAGCAATAGGACCGTTAACTCGTAGAGACAATGCCATACGTCAAGTACTCAGAGAAGGTCATTGTATAGGTTTCGAAACACCTATTCCACTTCTTTTTTGGGCTTGTCATAGTCTAGCCGCGCCTTGAACGACATTTTTAAAAACATTTTTTTTTGGAAACAAGGTTCTCAGTTTAGCCTCCGTCTCACTATTCAACACCTACTTTTTCATTTTCTTCATGATCTGGATAACCCAACATTATCGTGAACTGTGTCCTGAAGCTATCAAAGTATACCAATGTTGTTTCTTGCAATAAGAATATTTTTCCTTCTCTTAGCTTTTATGTTGGCAATGGATTTTTGCATCACCCAGCTATCGCAACCAAGAACATTTTGTAGAAGCAAGGCAAATTCACAGACCATGAAAGCAAGCCCATCTACATGAACGCACAGTTCACACGATTTTGGTTATGTGTTTATACGAATAGTGATGGGAGCAATCGTCCAGAATGGTGCAAGAAAAGACAAAGAGAACGCGACAGTCGGCATATCCATAAAAAATGCAAGGCTTCCGGAATGTATTAAAACTAGGCTTCAAAAGGGAATGTGATAAAGGAATACACATGAAAGTGTTATTCACCAAATGTGTGAACAATTGTGCACGGCTGGCTACAGTAAGCTGTTCGCGGGCAAAGTGCGCGCACAGGTGTGAGTGATGTATCCTCCAAAGCCTATATAACGCTGTAAATAGAGCTCCGCGTTTGGTGTTAACGTCGGCTCAGGCTCAAGTTTGGCTCCTTCATTACGCCCTGTCATTTTGAAACCCGATAGCCGTGCTTCTGCCGTCCTTGGAGGCGATGGCTTCATAATGATAAGGAATCTCGGAAACCATATTTATCGTGAAGTCTTTGATGGCGTGTATAATAGGTTTGGCTGTCTGTTGGTAAAACCCTTATCAAATCTGAAATTTCTAATGACCCTATGACAAACTTGCAGCCATACGTTAGCAAGAAAGTTTCTGTGATTTCTGACGTAGGCTAACAAGATATTTATCACCTATTTATCATAAACAGTATAAGATGTAGGGCAAGTGAGGCTACATCAAGGCTTTTTGTAAAGGCAGGCAGCGGAGATGGAGTCCTTGTTTCCCTTCTTGTTGATCACACCGTTGCATCCATAGATCGTGCCCGTGGGAAGACGTTCGAGCTAGAAAGTCCATACCTCAAATTTCGGCCAAAAAAGGTTCTTGTTACATAATTGTTAAGTTAAAGATTTTTGATTCCACCATGAGATCAGGAGGCTCTCAACTAACATCTTTCTCTATCTTGTCGAAGCGGGGTTTGAGGAATGCAAGCAATTTCTGCAACGGTGATTGGGTATCATCCTCGTTGAAGGACCTGAAGAATTAAGATGTTTCAACGAATAAAGGAGACGTTGAGGATGTTGTTCACAAGTCCGGGTACGAACTGTTCGCCTTCGATAACCACGTCAGCCTTCACACTCTTCGGCGACTTCAAATATTCCAAAGCCTTCTTCGCCCACTCATCGCTCCATTTCTGTGAACCATTGTTTGCAAATAAATTCAAGCTGTTCGTTCAAACAATTTGACAGAACTGACCAGATTGTCGCCGTACATCATGTTGAGAGTCTCGAAAGTAATTTTCCATTCTTTCGGTAGAGGGCTTTTTGAAGCTTAATAATCACTCGTATATATAAATTCGTAGCGATCCAGAACGAGCGCTTCCCCGAAGAACAACTGAGTGATGGGCTTATTAAGGTCAAAACCAATGAAGAAATTTACCTTGAGTGGCGACGTTTTGTGGAATGAGAACTAGTACTAAGAAGACTAAAAACATTTTGGAAACGACAACTTTCGCTTTCAGCCTCACAATTTATAGGAACGGTGACGCGGCAGTTATTCTAGCTCCATCTGCTTAAACTTACTAATATGATACAATTGCATGGCCCCCGGCCAAAAAAGCTATTTGCAAAGTCAACGGATAACGTTTTTTGTTTGCCCAGTGTATAAGCAATTAGTAAGGAACAACATTCCGCATTCTCTCACCGGGCTACTGGAAACGGGATGTTCTCGGTCGTCATCGTTCCTTATCTGCGCGATTACATCAACTAATAGTGAGATGTTTGTATAATAACCTTGGGTACAAATCAAAAATGCGCCTGGTACTTGAAGGTAATGTTGCCTCAAAGCGCTATTGATTACTGCTATGGAGAGTTGAATATTGAGGTTGGTTAAGGTGTGCTATTGACACCTCAACCAACATCAATGTTTAACGCCCGAACACTGGTTAGAAAAGTTCGGTAGCTCTTAGGTTTTACAGGAGAGTGAACTCACAGAGAAGTTCGAATGTCCAAATACCATCAGACAAAGGGGTTCTGCTTTAACTGGAAGCTACTGTCACACACAACGGTTGTAGACGAACGCTTTGAGTGCTGTAAGAAATTTTCCATTTTTACTCCGGATATGCAGTCGCTATACAGTCGCGCTCAAAAGTGTTCGGTCAAACGCTTTCGCACTTCTTCGTTCATCACATTTTTCTTAGTGGAGCAAATCGCGCGGAATTTTGATATGTTTAACTAAGGCTCATTTCACAGTATCGAAAACTATTCGATTGTAAAGCAGCAATATCCATACAATTAGAATAAGATGTTTATGTGGCAGCAGATTTCGCAAAAAGCAAAGTTGGTGACGTCTGCAGTTATTCGCACCTCCACTGCGTTTGACATTAGCGCTCGTACACTTTAGACATGATGAAAAGGAGAGAAATTCAAGAAGGAAGAGCATTTGTTTCACTAGTTCAATTTAGTCCAAACCCTTGGGGATATCTAGAACATGATCAGGTTGCAGATTAATAGTGATAAGTATTCACAATACACCCATGCTATACATATCGAAATTTTGCGTGATTAGATCCAGTAGGAAAGTATGACTGAAGGAGCATTTCACCGAAAACTTTTGGGCGCTACTGTATACAATTCCTCAACTGCGTCCGTCATTTCCAGTGCATCTCGGCTCTTTCATTCACTTGCAGCGCAGGGAGATAGGCTACTAGTTTGGATATGATTTCTTAAGAAAGATATAAAAATCAACTGACATGCTCATACACTCATTAGGAACTCATATTTCGAGCCATTTCTTGGCATTGCTTTCAATCGCTGTGTTTTAAATGCAGCAGATTAGAGAGATAAACATCAGGCTAGTATGTTTGCACCTATCTCACTGCTATACTATATCATTCATTTTGCCTTTTTAGCTCTTTATGTCTCAGTTGTGAGCTACACACGGATCAATAGCGGTGATAGATAAGACACGCACTTGCGAGGTTGTTTTCTGACGGAAACTGTGGAAACATTCTGAATGTATTTTGACAAGTGCCCCATTGCAGCTGCAGCGCAATCGCCATTATTATAAATAGGGAGTTCGTCGTGAAAAATCTGTCGCATTCAAGATGATATCAGTTCTTATTGCACAGGTTTTCTTCCAAGCATTTATTGCCGCTCGAGGTATAGAATATCTAATGATACCAATTGACCATGACTTTTGCTAGCATCCGCTAAGGCTGAATAGGTGCTGTAGACATGCTATTACTTAAGGCTTGTGAAGTCTACCAGTCTACCACCAAAAGAGTCGAAAGATACTTTTGAGACTCTCATCATGATGTACAGCGGTCAGTTTTATCAAATTGTTGAAACGAACAGCTTGAATTCTCATGTATTATAATTGTTGGCTCACTGGAATGGGGTTAATGAGTGGTTGAACAACCTCTGGAATATTTGAAGTCGCTGAATAGTGTGAAGCTGACATGGTGATCAAAGGGAAACAGTTTGTACCCGGACTTGAAAGCAGCTCTTCAACATATCATTTGTTTGTTCAAACATCTATTTTCTTTAGGTCCTTCCCTGAAGATGATGATACTCTTTTACTGTGGCTGAAATTGCCCGCATTCCCTTAATTCCGCTTCGACAAAAAACAAAGCAATGAGTCGAAATCTTCCTGACTTTTTAAGAACTCGGTTCCCTCTCGAACTCATTAATTAATAAGTATCCTCCGTCTTGGCCGCAACCTAAAAAATGGAGATTGGTAAGCCTGAACGTCTTCCCTTGGACACGATCTGTGGATTCAACGGTGTTATTAACAAGGCTTTATCCACGCTGCTTGCCTCTACAAGAAGCATTGATCCAGCCATAACTCATCTGGATTTCCAATAAATCTATGATGGAAATTATGCGCAAGATGACATCAGGAGGATTTCTGGAGTTTCTCCGTCTGATGATTATTTTGGAAGAGTCTAACGGAGTAACGAGAGTTTTTTTTCTCGTTGCTGGGTCGGCTTGTCTGTGAACCTGCCTATCCGCAAAGCTCTGATTATGATGAAGGTAGAGGTATGGAAAACCCATTGCAAACTGAGGTAGAAGCATTACGGGGCAAGCAAAAAGAATAGTGCTGTTGTGTGATTTTGAAGTTTTCAAGTCGATCTCGACCAATTGATTGTAACTAGTATCGAATGTGGTTCGACTAATCGGACGACTATAATTTAGATCTGCAGTAGATCAAATGGAATGAATTCTTGAATGGCACTGTGATTTCAACCGATATAGTCACCATCTTTTATTCCCTACACGCATTTTACCCAAAATTCGGAACTTTGCTTACACATTTTATTGTTTGCACTTTGTTTGATCTTTACTTTTCTTACTTTTGAGCCAGCGCAATAACCCGAGTTATAGCGCTTCTACCTGTGACAGAATGTAATGCTCAGCTGACCCACCAGTCCATTTCCTTAGAAGTTTTTTCTCAGAAGAATCAAAGTGGTGAATTTGTGATCACGAGTTGTGGAAGAGAATAAAACGAATTTTCAAAGCACCAAAAATCTTACCTAAGCCTTGATGAAGATGATTTAGGAGGAAACAGAGCAATGCAACCAAAATTCAATATCTGGGGACGATTCAATATGTGATTCAATATATGGTGACGCCTTTATGATGATGAAACACGGTCTGTTGATGAAAAAAGCACTTTCTGTGGAAATTTGATACTCTCCTTGATTTGTTCTACAGGCTCAGCGAATACACAACATGAGTGGGTAGCAAGGCAAAACCCATAATTGTGCTTATATATCCTCCAGCAAACATTTTATAATTCGCTATTTGTATCTTTTGAAATGAAGGTATTTTCGTGTGTCAGGTTAAGACTTTGGCCATCGTGTCCTCAGTATTAATAGTGCAGCTTAGCTTCTCATCGGAAGATGTGGGCTTGGTTTCGATGGCAAGTAACGAATGAAAGACTGTGATGACAATTGTTGATGACTGATAAAGCGCCTCATGAGGCAGAAGCTGCGGAGTTCCTTGATTATTCCTGATGCCGTTTAACAAAATAAAGTCTGGTTTATGCGATAAGAGGGAATTGTAGGATGGGCCGAGTAGAAGTGCTCTACATCGTTTCATCGTGACTTAAGACTCATGATGCATGATAACACACTCAATTTTTAGTGTTTTATAACAGATATAGTATTCAAGATACTTTCAGGCCAAATCACATGCTGAGAGCATTTCATAAGCGTGAGCCGAAGCTACTCATCAAGCTGTTTCGGAAGGTAGTATTTGATGTTCCATAAGAGGAAGAGCTGAGTCAAGTTTTTGGCATAAGATAATAACAGGCGCCATTGATTTGAAGCTTTCCGGTCTGGTTGGGACCCTCCCCTTACTGGTGTAACGAAGGGGCAACCATATAAGCTTGGCCTCTACACTTATATCACCACATCAGTCAAAGGTTCATTTTGCTGGAGCGTTTTTCCACCCTGACCTTGACGAAAGCTTTAGTTTAAGCCAGTTATTAGATTCAAGATGGTTTCGCCAAGCTTTCCAAAGATCGGCCCCCCTATTGTAAATTATCCGTATGAGTGAAACTCATTTGTGTGAGTCACGTCGTACATATAAACAAATACTAGTTCTGATGTTTCCGAGTATTGTTACGATCCTGTGCTGTCACCTTCTCTCCATCCTCAACTTTCTGGTATCTTTTTAAAGGTACTGCGTTGCCTCTCTATTTGGTCAAACTAGTGCGCTCTTGTTTTTGTTTTTATCACCATAACCTTGCGCTTAATGCTTATGGTATCGTTTTCTGCCTTCACTCGGTTCGTAGTTTACACGCGTTTACTGTTTATCTCTGTGGTTGGCTATGCTTACAGAGCTCTACTGTATCATTCTGTGAACCTGGAACTAAGCTTATAGGGGTAGGGAACACGTGGCATTCGAAACCTGGCCCCAGTTTCTACAAGTAGTGCCCTAGTGCCCTGTCTCGAGTGATGTTCTTCCTGGCACCATCCACCTTCGTTTTCCCCGTTGGAGATGCGCTGCACGCTCTTGCCATGCCTTAACTGCATTTGTTGTTAGCAAAGACTCAGGGATGTTAGCCCCTCTCCCCCTTTGTTTTATGGGAATCTGCAATATTGCAATGTCTTATTCTTTCTTATACCTTTTTCTCAATCTGGTTTTTCTGAGGTTTTTTTGGTTCCCTCTAGTTCTTTTTGTAGTTACCCGTTGGAGGCTCTCCGATCGCTATTTTGTTATTCTTCGATCTCTCGGCGACTGACTGGTACCAATTAATTTAATATGTAAAGTCATTGGATATTTCAAGTTAAACGTGGAACGTTCAGTAAGAAAAGTTGGCTGTAATCTGGTCATAGTAACATGATAGCTGCCTATGAATAAAGTTTTTCATCTTCATGTTGCAGCCACCAGTCCGAGCTATTACTGAATCGTTGGATGATATGCTCCCATATTAAGCAGGCATAGCAGCTCAGTGGGAACTCTCACGCTTCGCGCCTACATCCAATGGGTGGATTGCTTTCTCCATCGCCCACGTCAAGTCTGCAGTAGTTCTTCGTAAATAGTAAATCGGAACTCGCACTCGCACGTACAAAGTATTGATGATAAAGCTCTGAAATCTATATCTATAGACATTCATATACTGATGTATAGAAATCCTTGGCCACGAAACAGTGAGTTCAGTACTTTTACGAGTGCGAATTCCTAGTGGTATTTTCTTAGAAAATTTTATGTCTAACATCTTTTCATTTAAGGCACTTGGAATCCACCCATTCTATAGATGAGGACAAATCACTTGATAGATCTCACGATCGATCGTTCAGCGATGATCCAGGGTGTGATCATACATATCACATCACGTCTACTTCCTATTAATTTCATTTGATGGATTTCGTTGAAGGCTATTGGTGGAACCCTTCCATTATATTGTTATGGTGTGTTGGATCTGTCTCGTCTCAGTTTGATCCAACTTGATCGCAAGTATCGGAAAGAGTACAGAAAGTGGTTTGTCATTCGATCAGCGAAGCCTCTTCTTATGTAGTCAACAACTGGAACATTCCATCCTAACTAATATTTAGTGGCCGTTTTGTAGATACTCAACGGTAGTCGCCCACTCATCGAGCTTATTCTTTCCACTCTCGAGCGGTAGAATTGGTAATTCAAAGAGTTACCGCATGTACATCTAGCATCAACTGTACTTCTTTCATCTTACCACTGGACATATAACTTGACGATTGAAGGTGCTGCATATGCATATCTGCTGGATTTCAACTAAATAAACAAGAATAAAGTCCTCGGGCGTTATCCCGTCTGAAGAATGCGCCCCGCATTCGACTTCCATTCGGGATTGTAATGGCATAGACATTGCGTATATGGCCTATACAATAACATGCGGTGGCCAGCCGATGCACAAGACAATGTTTTTATACGCCCAAACAAATCTGATAGTAAACAGTGTGTTGTGTTAACATGTGTTTATGTAGAAAGTTTTATTCGACGTCGAAATAGCAGAGTTAGTAGTAGTAATCAGTGTCGAGGGTTGCGAACAAACTGGCGCCAGTTATCGGAATAAGAAGAGGAGATGAAATGGCAATTATTCCTGGAAGACTATGAAAAGAGTTGTTTTCCGCTATGTTCGTTCTTGTGATGCTTGCCAGCGGAAGCGGATTCATCCTGCTAATCACAAGCGTCTTTTACCTATTCACGCTGAGTCCATCTTTTATAGGGTCGATGTATGTAGATCTCAGCGGCTTACTATACATTCGCTTTTTTTTAACAAATTGATCATATGTCTCATTGATCAATTTTCCAGGTATGTTATTGCTTCCCCTCTTTCTGATTGTTCTGTTCCTACAGTTGTTCAGTCTTTAATGAGTGAGGGTACTTTAAAAGGAGCTGTAACAGAGTTGATCTCAGATAGTGCTTCTTATCTCAAAGGTGAACTGATCACCGAATTAGATAAACTACATCAATCGATACTTTAAAGGAGCTGCACCCCTTATCATCATGAAGGGAACGGGGTATGCGAAAGAGTCTTTGCCACCTTCCAGGCCATGCTTCGCACTTATGTTAGCGACAACCAGCTGGATTGGGATACCTTCTTGCCTACATGCGTCTTCTCGTATAACACCAGTATCCACTCCAGCACTGATGATATCCCGTTTTCCCTAATATTCTAACGGGCTGTATTTCACATCGACCTCATGCTTTGGCCCAGCCCTATTTATCATGTTCCATCGGATATGGACGATAGCATCTACAAAGAATCTTTCGCTTCCGCTCTCCAATCGGCATGAAACTCCGCCGCAGCTTTCAACTTACAGCAAAGCTCTCACTTCAAGAAGCAATACGACAAGACAGGATTACCACCTCTGACAACTTCAGCTCGAGATAGGGTATACCTCCGGGATTTCGCTATGAAAGTCGGACTGTCACCTAAGTTATTTATCCTTGGTTGGGCCAGTTCCGTGTTAATGTCAAGGTGGAGCACCGGCATCTGATCATCACTAGCGTTTCTTCTCCGCAATCGACTCAACGTTCGACTCTCCTTCTCCTTCCCATCAACGTTTGACTCTCCTTCTTCCTCACATAGTTACGACACTCGTTTTCAAAAACTATTCCATGCACTATTCGCTATTTTATTCTTGTGATTTGGTGCATCGGCCGTAACTGTGAAAACGTCAATGTTGACCCAATGCGTCGCCCTGTATTTATCACGTCCCTTGCAGATAAGTATTCTTCTGCGGCGCACGAACTGGACGAACTACTTCTCTCGCCAGGCCTTTGTGACTCACCGATGTATCCTCCAACACAGTCGTACGGAGGTCTCAGCGCAGAAATGCTCCTAGCCGAAGCAAAGTCAAAACAAGCCTTTGACGGAGACAACGCATCTATTCCTCTCCAACCCGGGCCTCCGCCAATGAGCCATTTCGGAGTAAACCCTTCTTAACTAGAGCGCTTCGAAGTAAACCCTTCTCGTCAAATTGTTTCGCCAGCTCCTTTGTCTCATGCAGTCAGTACGTCTGCCGTAGATAAGCCAGAAAGCTCGTCAAATTCCTCTTATGCGAGCGTCGTCAACCACGTAAGAGCCGCAATCACATCGTCATACTTCTCACGACTCGGACAGGTTTCGAAGCCTCGCGTGGAGAGTTCTTCAATTGTCCAGAAGCCGCCATGGCCAACTTGTTTTGAATCACAAAAAGTCTTTGGCAGGCTTGTTCTTTTGGCCTGATATCCTCCAATGGGCTAATAACCGCAGGGCTGTTACTACAACAGCGGCTCTTCCAAATCTCCTAGGATAGACGGCTCACTTCTCGTTTTTCAAACAGAAGGTGAGTTTTCTCTTTTCTCACAGTCCCTATTTCTAGGTCCGGGTACGGACTTTGTTGGAATGAGGGGAAGTGTAAGAGTCTGTAAGATACAAGAGACTGTAAGACTCTGTAGGTGGAGGAGTGACCGTAATCCAAAGAGTATTAGGGCGTGGGAAACATAGATGTCTGGAAAGGAAGTGTCTGAGAAGTGACACTTATCGATCTTATCAGCTGATAGGGTTCTAGTCGGAATTGGAAATCATAGATCAAGAAGAGCCGCTTTTTCTTTTATTGTGCAAATTGCTTGACCTCGCGCATGGGAATTTCCGCTCACTGTATCATGACTCATCTCATCACACGTGTTCAAGGCTCGCCGCCAACTTCTCGGGGAGTACTACGACAGCGTCTCCGTCCCACCATCAGACTCGCTGTTCAGTCTGCACCTCCTGCTCGTCACCTCTGGGCCCCACGACTTCCAAGCTATAGTGCCTCAACTCACTTGCTGATCTCTATACTCCATACGACAGGACTGATCCCTTTATTCACTGCAGTTACTGATAAATGATACACTCTTACATGTGTTTTGCAGACATGAGGTCAGCGGTGCGGGAAATTCCGCACTGCTGACCCTGGGTTGCGCTCCTTGCAAACTGTGACTCGCAACGCGTGACTGCTACCTCAATACCACAACACCGACAGTATTCCTCAGTTCTGTGATCTCGAGGGCTTACACACCATATTGCCGATCGCAACAAAAGATGAGCCAATCCGAGACAGCTCCAATATAACGTTATTGAAATATTATGTAAGAGTAGAGTAACTAACAGCATAAGCCGTAGAACAGTCAATCAATCATATCAGTTTCAGATCTCGACGACGTGCCAAGCTGGACGGAGGCGGCGCGAGGCGGTACGATGGAACTGGGAGAAGGTCCCGCACGACCTCGGGGTCCGGTCGCTTCGGAGGCGAGCAAAGCTCGCATGTGTCTTCACTGCTCAGTGTAGTTGTGTAGTTACTTGCATGCCTTATATGTGTGCCTATTCCGTGTAGGTTTTATCCTAATAAACGTTAGTATATGATATGTGGACGCACTCCAATAAAGGCCCCATCTAACTGGTAGCAGCGGAGACGATCCACACCGCGGTTCGTTCTCCCGACTTTGTTTCCTTTCTCTTCTTTCCTTGATTTTCGCGAATTGCCGGACGTGTTCTTTTGATTTTCCGGCAGTTTCCTCTTTTTCTTCTTTCCCTAGTAAAGTGTTACTTCTAGCTCCGTAGAGCAATTTCGCTCCCTTGAGCATTCTCCCGATCCCTTCTTTCTTGCCCTATCATCGAATACTTCACAGCTAGACAGATTCTACTCGAAGTTAGCACTGAGTGCTCCACCCTCCCTTCATTATATCTTTTAGCTTTTTCTTTCGCTTCTTATTCCTCCCTCGAATTAAGCCACCCAGGGCCCGGGTTTGGCTTACTCGCCCTGAGGGAGGAGGCTTTTCTCCATTCTGCTGTCTTCGTATTTCGGAATTTCCGTATGTTCATTCGATAGAACTATGGTGCTCCCATGAGATCAGCATCCTTTAAAGGTACTAGTTTCCTTTCACTTTCCGTTACTTTGGTTGAAGTGTGAGACGCACAATCACACCTGCTGTTCTTTTGCTCTTTTCCTAGTTCCGTTTTATGTTGCGGTAGTCACCGGACGTAATTCTTCCTTCAGTTTCTGTTCTTCCTCCTTCCCTACACTTCTTCTTCTCTCCCTCATGTCCTCTTTTCTCTCGGCCACACGGCCAACTTCCCGATCTTTGTTGGAGCACTCTTAGTTATGGGAACATACGTTTCCTCACGCAGATACTGGTCACTCTGCGTGTGAAGAGCACTTTTATGCTTAATTATGAATTCACTTACCGTCATTTTATCAATCGATCCCTTTTATTCGTTTAAATTCGATAGGAGAATATTTCGAAAACGCCGGCCATAAGCTCCCAGTGTAGAACAAGTAAGAAAGGATTCTCCGCGGTATTTTGTGGATAGGTGTCTGTCTCATCCAAGAACCTTGTGCGCACTTATAAGATATGGGGACCCCCTAATAGCTCCAAGCAATGGTGATATGAGCAACCGTAACTATAGGTTTGCGAGATCCTTATTTGTCTGTAAAGAGCTTTGTATTACGGTGACTCTGCCGACGTAGGCTCCGCGCTAGGCTGATAGCGCGCGGTCGAAACATCGGCATACGGTACATGTTTCCCCGACCGCGAGCCTTTCTCACGCTTATCGGCGGGGAACATCTGTATCAGCTTCGCATAGCAAGTGCTTTCCCTTAAACATGACATTTGGAATTTTCCCTTCGCTAAGATCACTATCTCTACACGGGATTTCTCCCGATTGCGCAACGCATTCGCGAGAATATTCTCAGGGGTCGGGATCGGATAATATAAGAATCTCTCTGCCCCGCCAAGATGGGCACATTATACCTTCGGCTCCATCCTCGTCCCTTATTATGCCGGTGACTCGTAGCGCTGCTAAGTCTTCCTTTTCTACCCCTGGGTCATCGACCCATTTCACCGAAACCAAACCCCCGAAGGCAGAGGTAGGGTTGGGCTCGTTCTTGGCTTTCTTTGACGAGCTCCGCGACGACTCGCCACTTTGTGGCCGTGACGTTAAGATGCTCTGCGATGCCACTTCGTCCGCGTTAGAGCAGGTGTGGAATGACTCTCGGGAAACGGCAGCTATTCTGACTCGAAGGATTAATGAGTGTAACACCACCCTCACCCAGCGGCTTAATGACTCCTTCGCAGAAGTGGGTCGTCGTCTAGATAACCTTCCGGTGGTGGCTTTGTTCCAACCCGACTACCACGGTTCCCGGATTGCCCCTTTCTCCGGCTGTACCGAAGATGGGGCACAGTTTTCCATTTGGCTGCGTCGGTTGGAAGACGTCATGCGGATGCGCCCCGCGCAGCTTACGAACGAGCAACAGGTGAACTTCCTCATCGGGCACCTCGAAGGCGTCGCTCGGGAAAAAGTAGAAGAGCTCACAGGAGAAGATAGGATGAATTATGCCTCGGTGGTAGCGCATTTACGCGCCTTCTTTGAAAGCCCGCAACAACGCTATGTAGCTCGTCAGAAATTATCCAGCTGTCGACAGGAGTCCGGAGAATCCTGCACGGCATTTGCCAATCAAGTCCTGAACCTCGTGCGCGCGGCCACCTCTGGCCAGGACGTAGGCACGCAAAAAGAACGCGTCCTCGAAGAGTTTGTGGCCCGTCTACGAGGCTATATCCGGTACTTTGTCAAACTAGAAAATCCGACTTCTTTTGAGCAGGCAGTCACCAAAGCCCAAACGGTCGAACAATTGCTCAACGAAGCCACCGCAGAACGTCTTCTTCACCCGTCATCCCCACACGCCCCGGTCCAAGTTACGTCTACCTTGGATAATGTCGGTAATATCCGCTCCCAGGGATTTCCCCGTCGGGGCCTATCGCGCCCAGCCCAACCTGCCGTTCCGCGTCAACAAGGCCAGTGGAGAACCCCGACGGCGATACGGACATTAATCGGACCCAGGTGTTTCAATTGCCACGGATCCGGACATTTTTCCGCGGTCTGCCCGTCTCCCCGCATGCAGCCGGCGCAGCAAAGAGGGTTTCGGGAGCCTCCACCTGTGAATCTTAGAAAAAGAGGGGGATTGACGCGGCAACTTCCTAACGCAAACGCTTTAGCGTGGGGGGCATATACGGGAACGAGTCCTTTTCCGGTAACTTCGCCATTCTCTTCAAAAACCCAGACACCGGCGCCACCCGACGAGTCGCAGCGTCTCCTCCAGTCTCAGGCGCGAATAGTGGCCCTTCTGCAACGCAACGAAGAACTTACACGATCATCTGCCTCGTCATCGGCGGTTACCCGACCACCTCCGGTAAGCTCCCTTCCAGACGTGCGCCTGCTCCTTTGCGCTGCGATCCTCCTCATGGCGCTTGCTTCCCCAGCTTTTGCAGTTGAGGCTTGGTTATGTCCTACCGACCACCCTACAACGTTTTTCCTACCCCCGTTCGCTAATAATTGCTCCAACTTCGCACCTAGTTCTTTCAAACCTTCAGTTAGACTCTCTCTCCATCTATATCGTCCAAACACAAAACTATATTCTACTTCGGCCTCCTTGTGTAAGATCATCAAACACTCGGTGACTTACTCAGTCAGTTTCTTCGGGGCTCGTACAGAAACCCAATTAGAATCCACCGTAGCAGTTTTGGAGGGGGAATGTAAGCAAATGGCCCTTCACCATCGCTGCGCTCACGGCGATCTTACAGCGCTTTCCGGTGTACGGCGTACGCAAAATTTCCTAAAGTTCTCATTTCCGTCTGCACCGTTCGGCTGTTGCGTGTCTCACCGTAAAGAGGTCACCAACTGCTATCTTTATTCGACTGAAGTCCACGTCCGTCATGGGGAATTATCACCCCAACCGCTGTTGGGCACCTGTCCGCGTGCTCCTATGCAGACGGATCCTGTACACTGGCAGACGGCTCATTACTCATTTGGACTCCCGATACGGAGGAAGCCTGCAAATATATTTTTGTCTCTCGCCTCACAGGCTACCGCTCGGACACGATATGGGTTAGTAATGACAAGGAATTCGCCCTCTCTTGGTCTAATCAGTCCACTACATTCTGGGATTGCGCTGAGGAACTCACTCTCACAGACCAAGGTTATGCGGTTGCCATCTCTCGTCGCCAACCTCGCGGGGTTTCTGAGGACGTAGGGATGGTCACCTCCAACCAACTGGCAGCCCAACTCCTGGCGGTCGGAGGGGCCACCTACTCTTCGGTGAGCGTATTGTACCGTAATGCGCTGCGGCTATTATGCGACCGTACCAGCATGCTCTCTTCCGCGTTACACGCCGCCTTGCTTACACAACCTACCATCATAATGCGCTTGCTTCTCGACCGACAGGACATATCGGCATCGTATTTGGGCAACGGTTACGTTCAGGTGCAGCGTTGCGTTGCGTTGTCTCCGGTTGAGTTGGTTGCGTTCAACACTACTTGTTATTCGCTTCCGCGGGTTAAAATCCGCCTCCCAAGTGGCTCACTGTTACGCGCTTTTATGGAACCAGCGACCGGTATCATCCGCCGGCAGGCGAGTCCACTCTCCTGTTCCGATGTTTCGCCCATCACCCTCCATACCACGAATGGCTTCCGTAGTTTTTCCCCACGTGACGGTACTTGGACCGACGTCCCCGTCGATAATATCGTTACTATTCCGTCTCTCTCTTCACTTGCTATCCGCCCGTCGGACCCTCCGCTTACAATTTTTCATAATCTTGTTTTAACTAATTTCAGCGAAGCGACGAACGATAATCAGCTACAGGAGCTTTGGGTTGCCCGTGATCACGCTCGACTAGTGGAGTACTTCGAACAGTCTAGCTCCCATCCTATCGAGTCCAGCTCTTCGGCAGCTTCGGTTGGTTCCTTACTGCCGACCTTTTCTTTATGGTCCTTTTCACTTTATGATTATTGGGTTTCTTTTTGTTGTTTTCTAGTTACCATGTCTTTTTCCGGATTTCTTATCAAACTCTATCTCAAATTCTACTCTCCTGCATGGCACACCCGATTTTACAGTCATGAAACACCGCTGCCTTTGACCTCCGCCACCACTCCTTTACACCACACGGCTCCTTCAGCTATTTCCTCCCTCTCGATTTGGGCGTTTCTCAAATTCAGATCGACGCATCTACTTCGTGGCCCCCTAGAGCAACAGTAGTCCCGGTATCGGTAATGTCGGTAGATAGCCCTCTGCCCTTCTTTGTTACACAGATACCCATTCGAGCTAATAGCGTTCACATGTTGGGACTAGTCGACACGGGCGCCGGGGTCACTATTGCCAGCCAATCCTTGCTTCCCTTATTGGGAGTGTTTGATTTAGCACCGTGCTCCGTGCCCGCAGCCGTAGGCATGGCGGGTTGACCCGTTAAGTTTGTGGGATCGGCTCTTGTCACCCTCCAGGTAGGCAAGGTCAGTCTCGCCCATTCCATCCATTTCACTGAGGCGGAATGCGTTCCTCGGGCGGTTGACGCATATAACGTAATATTAGGCAACGACTTTCTTCAGCGTGTCCCGCCATGGCTGCTTAACTACGCCCAACACATCTTCCTGGTCGGCGAAGAAGCCCTTCCCATCCTTACAGCAAAAGGAACCACCCTTCCCGGAATGCTAAATTCCGAACCAGCCCCTGTGGCAGTTCGCGCGGCCTCAACAACGGTACTACCCCCTGCTTCAGAAACCCTAGTCCCCTGTAAGCTGGCTAACACTGTTCCTGAAGCGTCCACCTTGCTGGTAGAAGGGGCGGTTCTTCCTAACGATAACCTGATGATCGCGCCAGCTGTCTCACAGGCAAATCATACTCACTTACTAATTAGTAATCAATCCGCGACCCCTAAAATTCTTTACAAGAATCCACGCCTCACTTCGGCCCGACCCGTGCTGGAACTTTAGAACGGAACACTCCTGGATCTTCACTCGCATTTTTAGCGAAATATGCTCCCTCGGAGGAGCACCAGCGACAGTTCCGTCCCAGCACTCCCCTTGGGTTCCCACTAAAACGAAAATTCAGTCCGGCACTCGGCTCTTACAGTAACCCCCTGGCTTACCCCACCGCCCACCCCCGTGTCCTTGCCCAAAGCCTTTTTTCGACGCGTCGTATATGTGACGGGTAAAAATTCACGTGTTAACACGTGCCGGATTACTGTAAGAGCCGAGTGCCGGACTGAATTTTCGTGCCTGTTGGGTTCCCGACCTATCACAATCCAACGTTACCGACGAGCAATGTCAACTGCTCCGGGACCTTTTTGCCGAATTTCACGATAGGATCTCTATGTCATCCTATGACCTTGGTTCATATAACCATACCCAAATTACTATAAAGACAACATCAGAAATACCACCCTCGCGGTATCGGCTAACCCGCATATCAGCTCGGTTTCAAAAGGAATTCGACGAGCATATTAACAAGCTCCTAGCCTCCGGACGCATTGTCGAAAGCGACACCCCCTGGCTACACAACACTGTCTTAGTAAAGAAGAAGGACGGTTCCTTGAGAGTTTGCCTGGACTTCAGGCCACTTAACAGTATCACCATCCCGGACCATTACCCGCTCCCACGTATCGAGGACCTCCTCAAACGGGTCGCAGGCAAGAACTTTTATACATCCTTCGATCTAGCGTCCGGTTACATGCAACTCCGCTTGTCCTCAGACAGCCAGGCGAAATGCGGATGGGCTGCTCATCGAGGCATCAATTTGTTTACCTTCCCTTTGGGCTGCGGAACGCAGGGGCATACTTCTGTAGGGCCATGTCCCGTATCCTCGCTGGCCTAGATGATGATTGTCTAGCTTATTTGGACGATATTATCGTTTTCGACAGCGACTTCAATGCACATCTCCAAACCCTACGGAAGGTACTAGAGCGGTTCCGGATTTACAACATCAAAATATCGGCTAAGAAACTTACTAGTATCGCCCGGTCCCAGATCACTTTCCTCGGACACGAAATTTCTGGCTCCGCTTATGCTCCTGCAGAGCATAACCTTCGCGCGATACACGACATGCCCACCCCCACATCCACGAAGGCAGTCAAAGGGTTCTTGGGCATGGCTAATTTCTTTCGCAAATTTGTCAAAAATTTCGCACTCACAGCAGCACCACTATACGAACTATGTAAGAACAAAGTCCCCTTTAAATGGGAAGAACCTCAAGCGGCGGCTTTTGCTCAATTAAAAACCATCTTAGTCAATCGTCCCTGCTTATCGTCTCCTCAAGATAAGGACTTCATACTTCACACAGACGGTAGCAAGGTGGCCGTAGGGGCAGCCCTCCTTCAGCTGCAAGCTCCTTCCGCTTCGTCCCCTGTCGCCATTGGGTACTTCAGTAAGACCCTGTCACCCTCACAGCAAAAGCACATCGAGTTATTCGCCATGATCAGTGCCCTTCGATTTTTTCGTGCCATCGTTTATGGGAATCACACTCGGGTGCTATGCGACCACCAACCTCTCACCTATTTGCTACGGCACCGCAAAGCTCATGATAACCTGGCCAGATGGGTGGTTGAGTTGCAAAGTTATGATATTTCCATCGAATATCATAAGGGATCCTCAAACGTGGTCGCCGACCATCTCAGTAGCAACTCGAATAATTGTTTCGTTGACGGAACCCAGGAGAGCGAGGACATCATTGAGTTTCCACGTTGCCTCGTCTCACGGGCACATCACCCACCATCGTCCGATACAGAATCACCGGCTCTGGCCCCACCACTTTACATTCGGCCGTATGATGCGCTCCTAGCTCAAAAGCAGGACCCCTTGTGCAATACCATCATGTACTTTTTGGAAAATGGGACTTTCCCTGATCATACCCCCGCAGCTATGCGCGACTCCTGCTTACCATGGATAGACCAATGCTCGATACAGAAAAATGGCTGTTTGTACTATGTAGGACCTACAGCCACACGGAGTCGTAACCGGGCGGTGATTTTCGTCCCCCAAGCCCTGCGTGAGCCAATTTGCCTCGCTTTACACGATAGTCCCTCCGCCGGGGGCCACTTCAGCTGGAAGAAAACAGTCGCCAAGATCGCGCGGCGTTTCTTCTGGCCTTCACTTAAGGAGGATGTATTTAAATACGTACGTTCATGTGACTCTTGCCAACGTAAGCGCCCACATCCTTTATCCCGGGAGCCCTTGATCCCTGTACATGCGGGAGCTATATCCGACAAAGTATACTTAGATCTTAGCGGCCCATATCATCGCACTACCAACGGCAATAAGTATATAGTATGCCTCATCGACCACTTTAGCAAGTTCGTGGTCACGGCAGCACTCCCAGACTGTACCGCTCTCACTGTCGCACACCCCATCGTCACCCAATGTATATTTGTCTTCGGTGCAATGACCGTTTTAGTCTTTGACAACGCCTCATACCTTAAGGAGGAACTACTCACGGAGATCGGGCGGTTGCTGCAAATTGGACGCTATTTTACCACCCCCTACCACCATGAGGGCAATGGCGCTTGTGAGAGGGTGTTTGCTACCTTTCAGGAAATGCTCCGCACATACATTAATCGAAATCAAACCGTTTGGGACCTGTTCTTACCGGCCTGCACCCTCTCATACAATACTTCTGTGCATACATCCACCAACGACTCTCCGTTTTTCCTCATGTTCGGTAGGGACCCGGTGCTGAACATTGACCTGCTCCTCAAACACCATCGCCAGCGGCACATCCCCTCTGACGAAGACATTAGCATTTATAAAGAATCCCTCGTAACCACTTTACATGCAAGCTGGTCTGACGCAGTCGCCTATAACCGTAAAAGGAGCGATGCGATGAAACGCCAATACGACAAAACCGGCCTCTTACCTCTCAATATTAAAGTAGGGGATAGGGTATACCTCCGCGACTTCACACCTATGCCGGGTCTTTCAGCCAAACTCTGTTATCCATGGCTCGGACAGTTTCGCGTATTAGCGGTCGACCCCCCTCACCTTACCATTCTCAGCATAACGAGCCCCCAGAGCCCACCCAAATGCGTCCACATGAATCAAGTCAAACGCTGCTTCATGCTTTCCGGACCGGTTTTCACGTCCCCCATGGCTTCCTGACTCAGAACAACAACAGCTGTCATCCGCCCAGGCTCCCTCGGTGTCAGTCGTAGGATACAATCACACAGAATTGACCAATTCAATTCGCAACAATTCAATTCAAAACAAAATGGAGACTTTATTACACCCTTATAATACACGAACACTTTCTCTGAAAAAACATCGTAGCTGCTAACATAATTTTTTATTGAAGAAAAATTTTTGCTTTGTTTCAAAAGTATGTGCACACTTAGCAAAAAACAAAAATATAACTGAGATCAGAAATCAATACGGCCCCCTAAATTTCTGTAAAGGTTATTGACTACGAGGAATCGTTTGAGAATGGTTTCGTCACGGTACCTTATCTAGTTACCTTTGAAATGAAAAATTTTGAGTGTGCACATACTTTTGAAACTTCAACTGGGCCGCTCTTTTCCATGCATTGCTAGATTCATTCGAGACCCTAGCAGCTATCGCTCACAACCTATTCCTGGCCGTCCACGTATTTTGACTGCTCAGGACAACAGGAGAATAGCCCGTCTTGTGGCGGATACTTCTTTGTCTGTGAGTCAGGTCCGAGCCCAGATGGGTTTATCAGTCTCGCGTACGACCGTTTGGCGCTCTATCCGGTCTAATGAGTATATCACACGAGAGAGGATGAAAAAGGCTTTTCGTATCAGTACTTGCCACAAGCTGACAAGGCTGGAGTTTGCTCGTGGGAGCATGGCAACATCATGGGACAAGATACGGTTGTTCAAGAATTTTCAGGATTTTCCTACTTTTAGAACAAACAACGTGTTGTACCCATTTTGTTCTTAGGTGATCTTCTCTGATAAAAAGAAGTATAATATCGACGGGCCGGATGGATTTCATCATAACTATGGGGACCTTCGCCAAAAGCCACTTTTGTTTTGGAGAAGGAATTTGGAGGAGGCTCTTTGATGGTCTGGGCGAGTAAACTCCAGCCTTGTCAGCTTGTGGCAAGTACTGATACGAAAAGCCTTTTTCATCGTCTCTCGTGTGATATACTCATTAGACCGGATAGAGCGCCAAACGGTCGTACGCGAGACTGATAAATCCATCTGGGCTCGGACCTGACTCGAAGACAAAGAAGTATCCGCCACAAGACGGGCTATTCTTCTGTTGTCCTGAGCAGTCAAAATACGTGGACGGCCAGGAATAGGTTGTGAGCGATAGCTGCTAGGGTCTCGAATGAATCTAGCAATGCATGGAAAAGAGCGGCCCAGTTGAAGTTTCAAAAGTATGTGCACACTCAAAATTTTTCATTTCAAAGGTAACTAGATAAGGTACCGTGACGAAACCATTCTCAAACGATTCCTCGTAGTCAATAACCTTTACAGAAATTTAGGGGGCCGTATTGATTTCTGATCTCAGTTATATTTTTGTTTTTTGCTAAGTGTGCACATACTTTTGAAACAAAGCAAAAATTTTTCTTCAATAAAAAATTATGTTAGCAGCTACGATGTTTTTTCAGAGAAAGTGTTCGAAGGTTATAGCACACAAGGAATTCAATGGTAAAGGTCACAGGTCACAGAAAGCAATGGTATCCCCAAAAAAACAAAATGTTGGGTGTGCACATACTTTTGAAACACACTGTACACGTTTCAGAAGCCGTCCATCATCAGTTTGAGAGCAGTCGTGGTCTACGTCTTCGGTCCGCCTCTACCAATTCTTCGGAGCCCGGACCACTACGATCCAACAGCTAGTCCTCCGACTCACGTCCGCTCTCCACCGGATTCCATTCGTCGATTTCTTCTCGACTAGGGTACTTACCCACGTACCCTAGTCGAGAAGAAATCGGACTCGACAAAATGAGCGACTCCAATCACGACACGTCGCCTCCAGCGGCCTCCCCGTCTAATTCATCAGCCCTCCGGGCATCTCCTTCGGCCTCCCTCGAACAGCTGTCTCTCAGTGCGCCAACGTCAGGACGTCAGGAATCGTTTCCTCCTTCGCCGCCGCAGTCATCAGACCTCCCATCTACATCGAGGTCAACTACTTTCTCCACCTAACGAACTGCCTCATCAGAGCGGCAATCATCTTCGACGTCCACACCATCGGCGTCCTCACCTCCGAAGAAAGTCAGAGCGCCCGCACCAGCACCAGCTGCGGCACCGGCACCAGCACCAGCACCACCCTCTCGTCCGTCCGTATTACAGGGCATACAGCCCCATCCTGCACATTCCCCACGTTTTGAGTAAACCCCTCAAGGATACGTCAACGAGTTCACACATCAGCACCCTTGGGGCAACTACATCGCTCCCCGACAAGACTGGTCGGAGCTAACAGAAGAGATGGTAACAGGCGTCCTACCTATGCACGTTTATCGGCCAATACCACATAACGGCTACTTTGGCGGTTCTTTCGTGCGTTCTCTGACCCCACGGCGCTTCGTCGGCACACCATCTCCCACCAATCCGCTTCCTATACTGGAACTCACTCGAATGCCAGACGTCATCACCTTCCGACAGCATGCCGCGAACCTCATCGCCGACCTACTCGACAATCACTACCAGGACGACTCGCCCACCTTCGCTCAATTGCCGTCCATTTCCGGATTAGGACCGACCCGCCTCCTGCCTCCACGTCTACCGAGCGGAGTGCGCCCCGTATTATACCAGGTCGTCAACAGCTACTACGGTACGGGCATCATCATCGAAGCCAAGGATTTTTTTGTGCCAGGTCCCGACCACCGGGAACTTCACTGTATCCCTTTGACGCAAGATTCTATCAATTACCTCTCGCGGACACGGGGATTCGATCGCACCCAAGTTTCCGTCAAAGATTTTGTATGGGTGATTTCCCTACGCCCTACACTGTCAACACTGGACACGGAGGACCGCGAACATTCACTCTGGCAGGCACGGGCACCACGCCCACCGGCACTGAACCTAACCCAGCCATTTTTCTTCCGAGTACATGAGTTTATCTTCGCTACTCCAGCACAGCGTAACATACTTGGCATAGTTCTCGCAGTCGCACGTAGAGGTAATCGAGGGCAAGCTGTCAACCACATCTATGCAGCGTTCGAAGGCTCCCCAAAGGCCCTCCGAGTCACGCAATCAGTATGTTCCTTCCCTCTCACGCAAGTCGAACGAGAAGACCTGCTCTTAGCCAGCGCACGAACAAAGGTTTCTTGCGCGATGCGCTTCTCACACACGGCCATCTCCGTTCAGGCTCAACGCGTACTCACGGCAGAGATTCGTCGCTTCTTTCCGGCCCACCCCAACGAAGCCATCATGCCTCTCAGGGTGTCCCTGTTGCCCCAGGAAGATCGTAACTGGGTCAACGAGCGGCTTGCCGCATTTACAAGCTACGGACGCCATATCCGCGTGGCACGTCTCCGAATGGGAAAGCTGTTTGCTGTCGCAAGTGCCTCACTGGCCTCGCAGGCCTTCCTCACCGATGACAAGTGCACGCACGAAATAGTGGCCTTCATTCCCAACCTCGACGGTTTACCGCTTCGGCTGCAAATTGAGCTCCCGTCCATGGCCCCAGACAACGGCTGGAACCGCTCGCGCAATGTCAACGTATGGGTAGTACACTCAACCACAATGACTCGAGCCACCATCACTTTCGTGCAGTATGACTTCGACTCCAGGACCCTCGCCGTTGAACTCAGCGCAGACACTCGCTCTCAGCAGTCGATAAGGGACGCAGTCATCGAACACGGGCAGGTATTTGACGATCACACCGCGCGGGCACGTGTGTGTGTTCGCCTCTCCCGAGCCCCATCAGGAACGGACCCGGTGTTTGAGCTTCTAGCCGCCTCCAACATTTCTCTGGCATTGATCCCGCATCGCCGTTCCTAGCGAATGTTATCCTGGACTCCGTCTTCGGCGGCCGACCTCGAGACCACAACCCTCCTCCTCCGCCACCTCCAACGAACATGAGCGTCATACTCGATTCTCGTCGCCTTCAGCTCCGCCCGGACCAGGCTAGGGCAGTAGAGATGAGTACAGGCACACATCCAATTTTTGCCATCCAGGCCGCGTACGGAACGGGCAAAACCGTCATTGGAGCGTTCATAGCCGCACGCCTCTCCGTACCCGGAGAATTGGTTATCGCTACGGCAACAACGAACGTGGCAATCGCCCAATTCATCGAAACCCTCCTCCGGCTCGACGAATTCAGCCATCTTCCGATTCTGCGCTTCGTCGCCGACTCCGCACTACAAGAAGGGGTACCGCGAACACCTGTGGATCTCCACACAACTCTACAGAGCCTGCTCTCCCGGTATTTCAACCGACTCCACCCCCAGGAGATCAGGAGAATGCGACGCTATACACGCGGAAGACGCCTACTCGAACAACTACTATTCCACCCTGAACAACTATCACGCCTTTCTGAAGAGGAACGGGAGGAGTACCGCATTGCCGAAATGTGTAACTCGGAAGCAACGGAACGCGCTATCGCGATATTATTACGACTCCAGTTTCCGGCCGTTCTTTGTATCACCACCTCGTCGCTACTGAACTCCACGAGGGAAGGAGGCCTATTCCACGAACTCTTGTCTTCCTGCCGAACCATAATTGCGGACGAAGCTTCCCAGATCCCCGAACCTGTGTTCGTTGCGATGGTAACCCGCTTCCCGCAAGCCTGTCACATCTATATAGGGGACGTACACCAATTACAACCCCACTTGCGGTGCCCACGGTCGGCCTTAGCAGCACGTCTCGGAGGACGCGGAGTGATGTCACTACTACTCAGCAGGAATATTCCACTCGCTCCGCTAGTCACTACTTTCCGCGCACACCCAGCCCTCGTACACCTATCCAACACCCTGGTATACGATGGAACGTTGGAAAGCGGAACTCCGGCGCACAGGCGCAACGACTTGATCCTACGACTATCCCTCCCGAACCCACGAGTGCCATTCGTACTCGTGAACGTACGCGGAACATCTTACCGGTCGTACTCCTCGTCACACTACAACGAATACTAGGACCAATGCTGCCGAGACATCATTCGGGGCCTGCTATCACGCGACGTACCATCCTCTTCAATAGGCGTCATCACCTTTTATAAGGAGCAGCAACATCGTCTCCAGGAGTACACCGACAGGCTGGGAGTGGCACTTTATACCGTGGACTCCGTCCAGGGCCGCGAGATGGACGTGGCCATTATATTGACCACACGCACCGACGTTGACGAGGCCTCCGGCAACTTCCTGAATGACATCCAACGGATGAACGTCGCCCTCACTCGTTGCAAATACGGGCAGTTCGTGCTAGGGTACCTCAACGCGCTGCACACCTTGTCTAACTGGAGCCAGCTCGTCGCGTGGGCCGCACGACGTAACACCATCGTCGAAACAGTGGACCTGCCCGATATCTTCTCATGAAGAGCACAGTAGTCGACGCCGACATCTTTATCAGAATCTACTTTTTCGACTGGTAAGTACCATAATCCCTTCTTTCCTTTTTTTGTCCTTTCATTACTTTTTTAACGTCCGTGTACGGACGTTTTGGGAAAGGGGGGAGGTGTAAGAGTAGAGTAACTAACAGTATAAGCCGTAGAACAGTCAATCAATCATATCAGTTTCAGATCTCGACGACGTGCCAAGCTGGACGGAGGCGGCGCGAGGCGGTACGATGGAACTGGGAGAAGGTCCCGCACGACCTCGGGGTCCGGTCGCTTCGGAGGCGAGCAAAGCTCGCATGTGTCTTCACTGCTCAGTGTAGTTGTGTAGTTACTTGCATGCCTTATATGTGTGCCTATTCCGTGTAGGTTTTATCCTAATAAACGTTAGTATATGATATGTGGACGCACTCCAATAAAGGCCCCATCTAACTATTATAATGCAGTGTTCAGAATAAAATAATGAAGTGTTTGAAAATTCCTGTCCATTCGACTGATCTAATGACACAGAGGGACTGATACTGTGCAATTTATCATTTCATACTTTATTTTCATTAGGAAAAAACATTCACAAAAATGGAATGAGGGATATTTGAACAGCCAGTAATGAAACGTTTTCAAATCAGGAAGGAATCTATGTGGAAAATCGTATGGAATACCGGCATATTCATGAGGTCACTTGATAAGTAATTCAGTTACAAAGTGGATCAGAAGTTCGGGAGCAGGCTTAAATCCCTCATAAACAATCGAGATGGAAATCAAAGAAACAAGGAGTTGAACACTATACAAGGCAGCATCATGAGCAGAAGTGGATAGCCGTATCGCGTTTCCCAGAAATCTTAGTAATCTAATAATGAGCTTTTTGGGATTGAATAAAGTCTGAAAAATAGAAGTGAAGCAGGTTCTTAATCACTAACAAAATGTGGATGCTCGCTGGTTGATTGCCTTCACAGTCTTCGAGACAGGATGGGATTATGGCCCATTTTGAAGGGATTTCCAAGGTATCAGAGAAAGTTCTCTTAGTGGTTCAGATGCCAATGGTTCAATTATTTTGCAATGGGTGTTTGCGGCAATTCACAGATGTTTCATAACCGTTTATTGTACCGTGAAAAAGGTCCACAATCGATTATTGATCGTATCTGTGAATTTCCGTCGAGTCAGAGCCATTCAAGGTTTTCATGTGGTCTCTCAGCCATCACCCTCCGAAGACTGCAAAGCCTGCGCATGTCGCGGAAGAACTAGAGGTTGTGATTCGCGCCGCGCACGGACGATTCCACCTGAATTCTCCTCAACCCGTTAATTAGCCAGTTTCTCTATGCATTCAAGTCAAACACACAAGCATGGGCTTTAGTATGTAGTTGTCTGTTACTCGCCAGTATTGTAAATATACAGTCGTTTGTTTGTAATACGAGACTTTGAGGGGTTATTTGTGTCTTCGCCTGGTTCTTCAGGGATGGGCGGATGCGTAGGAATGCTACCAGTTTGGACGGAAGCTACCTGAAAATCTTCTGCAACTTTGTCACGAACTTTTTGAAGAATAGAATAAATCGGAATACTCGGAACCCACCTTCATTTGGCGTATCGTTTGGGTCCACTTGTTGCGCATTCTAGCTCGTTCCTCGAATTTCTCCTCTATCATTTTCCTCCTGAAAAATGGAGGGAACTCAAATTAATTCTCCAAACCTTAGGATAAATGGATAAAATGGTGTAATCAGAACTTCAGTTCCTTTCGAAACGATACCAAACCAATGGTGCCTTAAGGGTAGAGAAAACTGAGTGGAAAGATCCACAGCCGGAACGGTTGGTACTCGGTCCGCCACCATTGACAAAATCCCCAAGTGGGTTCGGAGGGAATGGAGAACCTCTCGTACTTGCATGGATTCACGAATAGAGCTCCTGATCGCCCGTAGGCCGCTTTACGGACGCTTTCAACGTTACTCTTCCACCCACTAAATCCGGTCCGAACTCCTTGGAGAGATCACTGGTTTGGCGGGCAGGGGTTGTTCTGCTACCAATGCCATCCGTATTATAGTTTGCTTTGTAAAATAAGGGCAAAAGCAGAAAGTGGGCCGGCTGAAAAGATTCTTTCACGTACTGGTGATGGCTCATGAATCGCAGCAGGAATCGATCTCCACCTTTCATCGATTCGCCATACTGTTTCATTATGTCGTCGCCTATAATTACACGGCTTTACAATTTGAAAATGGAACAGGCCCAAAAGGAAGTGATAGATAGTGGTAGCCACTTGAGACAAACAAAGTGGATAAAAATCACTTTCGAGCATGTCACCTTTCTTCACCTCCATATCGGTTAGAGCGCGTTCGACATCGCCCTTTGCCACTTGGTCTGACCCTTTCTTTTCATCACCTGCTGAACACCTTGATTTGTCTATTTCATTAACTCAATCTGGGCAACGACTAACCACTGCTAAGAAGATTCATTTTAAAATCGTCATCGATCGACTGGACGACTTTCCCAAACAGCAGCTCTAGCTGCATTTGCACGACGTTAATTGCCATGGATACCACTGACAATCCAACAAGGATTAGTAGGAAATTCGCCACAGCTACCCGATGACTCGAAGTGACGTCTCCGAATCCTGAAGCCAACAAATTTAGCAATGTGGCTGCAGAATGAAACGATTTTCGACCGCGTCTTAAAGTAGCATTTGGATGCCTGAGAGAAATGTAAGATTACCCCAACCATTTGGCTTCTTCCAGAAGCCTTTGTGACATCTTAGCTGATGATGAAAAGTAGGAGATTCTGAATGGATTCGAAGGTAATCTTCTTGGCCCAGAACCAGTGTGAGAGCCAAAAGTTTCACATTTAAAACGGCTAGCCTCTACAAAAAGGTCCCAAAAAACAAGAACACTCCGGATTCCTTGTCTAAGTTCAACGCACTGTGACAGTAATTTTATGTAAGTATGAGCTTTCATAGTTTCTTGCGGTTGACCACTCCTTCCATGCCTTTATTTTATATCTACCTTGAAGTTGCACTATTACCTTATTTTACGTGTTCTCTTTTTGCGATTACATGAGTTCCTTGTATTTATTCCATTATTTGAGTTGGTTCCAGGAGGTTGATATACTTTTATACTAAGATTGCCTTAGCAGCGTAAAACATAACATAACATAACATAAAGGCGAATTGATCCTACGAAGTCAGGCACGCTGACGCAGTTGGCCTTTGCGCTGATACCATTGTCGCAGTAAGATCAAAGCAGACCATAAACTTATTTTAGGCCTTGTTGTGAATCTGTACTGCTACCAAAAATCTTACCAATGGTTGTGAGTGAAATAAAGAAGAAATATACGGTGTCAAATAAGGACCATTGTTCGAGGTATGCGAAAACCACACAGCATATACCCATCCAGAACATGAGAACTGAAATGGAGCGCCGTTATACAAATGATACTTCTTATACAGAAATCGTGTCATATTTTTTCGAAGCTTCCCGAGAGAAATATCAGAAAAAAACCTTAGTTTTGAACGCTCACCTATAACAACCAGGTACAGTGGTATGGGGTCAACTTCGTCAGGATCACCACAATGGGGTACATCTTTCGTATATGGCGAGTCGCAGATGATCTGTAACAGTTAACACATAATCGCTGACATTATGGGACTGTTTTGAAGGCGATACACTCTTTTTTTTGGGGAGATTAGGACGACAGCCTCGGTAATACTTAGAATTGTACGCAAAGATACTAGAGGATAAGCCCTTATACTTTCAAGATTCGTGGTGGTTATTCGGAGCAGTATTTTTCTGGGTAGGCCTAGTTCTTAAATACCAAGCTCTACTCTAAGTTGAGGAAACCTTCCAGTACCATGCGTTGTGTAGGAGTTTAGCCCTCTATAGTAGTCATTGCATCGATACTTGAGTTCAAGGCGGTTTAAACTTATCTCACTGCTTTTTATATTGGCTCATTTTGTCATTTTTTTGTGTGACTACTGTGATCTCCATAGTACGCTGTGGTTAAACAAGCCCTTTTTTATCATATGATCCGTGGATCGATTGTATAAGGCTCATTACTGATTACAAAACTCGATGGGTTGGCAAGTGGTCAATTGAACTTTATTGAGAAGGAAAGCACGCCTCTCGAAAATTTCCCGCAAGCTTTTGTGTCTGGGGTGAATTCTTCAGGCTGTTAATTATATGAAAAATAGCCATAAATTATCAGGGGCTGTGTAACATCGACGGGGTTCATTAGTTTTTTTCATTAATTTGAGGTTCAAAACATGCCGAGTGCAAAACATTTGCTGTCCAAGCGTCTGTTAACGGAGAAGTTTTCGGCGGTCGTCAATTGGAAACAATTTGTCTCCCAAGACTCCAAAACCCATTATATCTCGCGAAACAGCGAGAATCGTTCAAAGACAAGTGCATCGAAAATTTATCGGAAACCTCTGCGCAATTTGTATGAGCTTAACTACTGCAATTCAGAGGTTGTAGATATTGGGTTGCTCAAAAAAAAAACCCGGGTTTTGTAAAAAACATTCTTTTAAATGTTCGTTCGAGGATTTCGCAGAAGGTGGAACTTTTTCTAATTGATAGGAAAAAGTGAGCAAATCTCATTTTCGGCTTATTTTTAGAACCTCGTTGCCATCTGTGCATGGAATCTCGGTTGGAGCACTTTCGACACATTCTGCTCTTTTTCCATGATGGCAAAAGAGCCGCATGACATATATAGGACACAAGGAGACAACGGCTTTTGGCTTTTGGCTTTTTTTCACTTCAACGTTGATTGACCAGCAGGCATTTATGATGATCTTTTGATTGTATCGACCAATGCCGACTTTCATATAACCCATGTACGAAATTTCTGAATGGACCAACACATCGATGGGAATGGTGACGAGGGTACCGAAAATTTTGGACCTGTAAAAAAGCCAGATGTTCAGGCACCGCATGAGTTGAGGGTTATACACTTAACGCAGCGAGTTAGTGTCAATTACTTGTGTTTCAAATGCGATGAAAACCACCCATCTCTCAACTGAATTGTGACTGTTGATTAATAGTCAGAATGTATTCAAAAATTTTACTCGCTACCGATTACGGCAAATATAAGATGAACCTGATCGAGCAAGATCCAAGGCCAATCTTCGTCGAATCACACCACCATACATTGGTGGGGCCACAAAAGTGAGATATGGTGTGAAGTGCTTCCAAGGGACCAGAATGCTTCAATGGACCCCTACTTATAAAAGTTCTATGGCGCAGTTGAAAAAGCTTCACAAAATCAGCCACTAGCTTTGATCTAAAGCTAACTGAACAATTTGTCCAAGGAAGGGCAACCGAGTAGATCCTCATGAGAAATTGCTTCACCGTCTGATACGGTCTACGGAGTACTTGACTCCGTCCTTTCAAATGTGCCAACCGCGCCCATTTTTCTGCTCTCATCTGTCGGACTCCCGTTCAATCGAGTCTTTGCTGTGCCTTCTGACTGATGCCTCATCTAGGGGATTTTATCTGCGCTCTAAGCTTTCATTGTCAGGGACGAAGAAAGGCAGTAATCACGTAATCGTCTAATACGGCCGTTCAAAGAGAGCAGCCAATATTCGACTCCAGAAAGTTACCATCTTGCAACATCCTAACCCCATGGGTCCTATTCATCGTGAAGTATGACAAAATAACGAATCCTGGACTGCACCAGACCATGATCATCTTATCTTATGGTACTTGTTTACAGGTAAAGTCCCTAGCCACTGGCTGGAAGAACAAAGAAGGATCAGCGTGTCTAGAAGAACAGTCCAGAACACTAAAATTTTCTGGCCTTCCTAAACGGATCACTTCTCTTAGAGTTGCATCTTTCATTGGTAACGTTGTCTCGAGTCAAGAAACTGGTGGAACAAGTGATTATGCTGCTCCGGCGAGGCCTTGAAACCACCAGCTGACGTCTAATATAGAGCAGCTTGCCTCACCTGTTTGGGAGATTAATCGCTAGAGCTTGAAGAACTCGGCATGTCATTTTTCAAAAGCCACGGCCCTCAACACTCCACACCACCCATGTTCAAATCCCATCGATGGGTGAGCACAACGCGTGAAAGCTTCCGAATATAATTCCCACATGATTTTCAAGAATTTGAATCAAAGTTTTAATTTCAGTAAGTTCGTCAAAGGTGAGTCGCCTGAGTTCATGGGAGCATTGGAAAAAGGGAATGAGTCGCGGCATAGTGCGGATCTAATGGAATGTCGGAAACATTTCAGACTACGTAGATAGGCATAGAGGGTAGATATCGAAGCTCGAAGATCACTCAGTATGAACTGGCCATCCTCGTCGGAGTTGGGGCTCTGCTTTCTGCGCCACATCAGTTCGTCAGTCGGCTACCATGTTGCTACTTTGTTCATGCCCCCATCTTGCGGGCGATGAAGCTGATTTCTCACAGGGTTGGAGCATTATGGACAATTCTGTTCATAAATGGCCAACTTTGTGAGGAATGAGATTCATCGGACACTATGTAGAGGTCCCGTCCAAGACTAGTTTTATCCATAAATCGCCAACCTTGTGAGCTTTCGGAACGCGTACTGCGACGAAATAAGGATGAAAGGAAGAGTCTTCTGGCGTTGATTAATCCCGTCCGAGGGACGCGCCTACGCGTTCGACTTCCATTCAGAACGGTAGAGGCGCATCGAATGCGTATGTGGCCTATACAGTGACTTGCGGTGGCCAGCCGGTGTACAAGTCAGTGTTTTTATAATCCCAGACGGCCCTGGTACCAAACCCGCAAGGATGGAAGGTTTGGTTGGTCTAGGCAGATATCGATCCGAGATTTGAGCCCTTGATCATGCGCGTGTGAAGTGCGCCACTCAACACTACATCACTTTTGCCACCACTAGTTATATACATAGGTTGGAATGCAACTTATGATTAGTGCCTATTGTTAGGAACGATCCCATCAGTTAGTAATGTTTGGGGTTGAACTTCCTCAATAGAATCCTATTTCATTTAGTCGTATAGAGTTTATGGTTTAAGGGTTAGCTCCTGTCGCTACCTCGAAGCCGAGGACTGTCCATCGTTTACAACTTTGATAATTTACCATCAGTAAAAAGTGGCTATCTATTAGACTTGTAGCCCTATTAGTGTGGAATATTTGAATTTTTTCATAGCAATGAAGTCTTTGAGAACGCCGTTTCTTTGCCATACTCATTATTTACCTCTGGAAGCAAGGCTACTCTATGCTCGTTTCGTTCAACCCAGAGCCTTCGATATGACTAAATAGCTCGTTTTTGTCCGTATATGAGGACGGCAGATCAGAATAGGCACCATACTAAGCTACGCTCAGCTGTCTACTCATTCAACTCCTGACTTAAACAGTTGGACCCCCTAATTCTATCAGGGAGATTTGATGGTAAGGTAGGAAATCGACTTTGAAATGGCGATGAAATGACGAATGCAGTGGCCTATTTGAGCCGTCAGAACCATCACATTTGAGGGGCTTCAGTCAAATCTTAACTAAGAGTTCTTAGGAAGTGGCCTGCTAAAGTCTCAAATAAGCTGACCTCCTGCGATCCCTGACGTTTTTTGGTGCTAAAGAAGTCCTTAATTGGTTGAAGCAACGACGGAAACTTCTTTTTCCATATTTCTGTAAGCAGTAGATGAAATAAAGGGGTTATGAATCATCTCGGAGACAACTCACTGTTTGCGACATTGAACATAATTGTGCCCCAGTCATTAAGGATCGTGACCACCATCGGTATGCCAAAAACTGCGTACACCATTGTGAACAATCGGCCCCAGAATGTTTCAGCAGCCAAGTCACCGTAACCTGTAAGGAATTTTCTATGTCATCTACGAAGATCAGAAAGCTTCGTGCGAAGGTTTTACAACAGAATGATTTTTCAAGTTATTACGTAGGAAAACATATAATCTCGAATTTCTTCTCAAACAAACTTGAATTTTCGAATTTTTCCACTTAAATTATGTTTCGCCGTTTCCCAGCGTTTTCTCCTCGCACTTCTCTTCGTCACCACTTAATGTTTGATTTTGAAGGTAGGCCTACTCAACATTCGCTTCGTTCAAACCAGAGCCTTCCTGAATAAGAAGCTTCCCAGAAAGGGTGTAGGGAGCACAGTTAGGTTGCTTAAAATGCGCAGTTCAGGATAAGTCTGGAATACCTAGCCTAAGTGAAATAATGGAAGTTATTTATAGAGCAGAATAGTGCAAAAAAGGCGAGGAAAGTAAGAGATATCAAAGGAGGTTTTTGGGCGCTGATTGGTCCCAATCCTCGGTAGTTTTAATCTCCTAGACAAGTCATTTACCAATCATTCGACCCTAGAAAGTGGAAGGCTTGACCGTGCTAGGTGAATATCGATCCAGGTTTCGAACCCGTGACCACGCGTGTGTGATATTATGCCACTTGTCATTACACCACCTCCGCTAAACGGTCCTCAGATGAAATCAGTGAGTAGGGAGTTGGCTCTCATAATTATCATTCAAACATTGCTTGAGGCAAGGTGGTTTGTCAGCATCTCAAGCGCTAACGTTCAAAGATTGCTGCGGTACTACTCGAATCAGGTCACAACTGAATTTTTTGTCCTCTGTTCATTAAGTTGAGGTCGAAAACCCCACATGAACTGATACAAGATTCTCAAAATTTTCTTTCAAAAGCTCTCATGTTCTAAGCACCCGAATACATATGTTATCTAGTAAATTGTCACTTGACTCTCACAAATAGTGATTGATATTATTGTAGTCTCCCACGTGAAGAAACTGTCCTTTGACACCCCTGACGATGTTTGCTTTCTCAGATTTCTCAGAGACTAATTGCGCCGTCACCTCTCCAACGGTGAACTGTTGACCACAAGGCATTCGAGCCTTCTCATGTATCATGATAGTTTAACTGATTGTTGTGTAAAGTTTTTGCCTATTGTCCAGTAACTCAATTACAATTACAAAGCAGTCAGGTGCTGAGAGCTGCTGTTGTGACATAGGCCGGGGGAGTACAGGGAAGTGGACGCGATTCCAGACAGATCAACCCGCTGCCCTTGATTCTTGAGTAAGCCTCGAAAGCTCTGAATCAAGTGCGAAGTCAGCCATTACTTTACTGGACAAAGCATTCGTCGGCGAGACAGGAGATGAGGGTGCCAAGGGTAAAAAATTTCGATTAGGTTTCAGAAAAGTCTAGGCAACAAATAAAATGAGTAAAGATGAGGAGTGAGCGGGGTCAACTAATGGGGTGAAAGGAGCGGAACCCTTCAATAAGTGGTGTATTTTGGAAAAGTCGATAACTTTCTTCAAAAGGTGGGGGAGCCATGATCCGAAACTAACAACGCTATTTGGAACGTTCCAAAACCCGGAGAAGTTGAAATCTTCATGATAGACGAAACGCTTCTGAAAGGTGTCGGGTAGGAACTGAGGAGGATAGGATCCCTAATCTATCGTAATAGCAAACCAATTGCGAAATTCAAAACACCCTTGTTCGTGAAATGTATCAATAGGTTTTAAAAATAGGATGTCGTCTATCACATGTGATCATTACAAGCAGAGTATGTCTGTAATGAACATTTAGCTATCTCGGGTTGAGCGCAATAAAGTCTGAAACCCACCTCAAAATAGTTGCACGAGGCTGATGCAGGCCACTTCATTCCTGGAAAATAATTCAAACAAAAACCTACCTATAGTTGTATAGATGGTGCCTGCATAGTAAAGCCCTCCCCAGAGATCCCATCGCTTCTCTTTTTGTATGACCGGCTTTATCGACATGCTCTCATCATATTTGTCGATGGCTTTGCGGAGTTCCGTCTCGTTGAAGAACTGCGCATTTGCTTCTGTGAAAATCACCTAAATGATTTCAGAAGATCTAGTGGCTTCTGTATATCCAATATATCGCAGTTCTTGTTACATATCACACTGAACGGTCAATAAATAGAGTTATCAGCTAACAGATTAGTCTTTTTGTGCGCTCCGTCCTCGGCTGCTAGTCAGAATCGTAGTGACAATTCTATTCTATATGTGAACTATAGAGTAATTGTTTTGACCACTCGATAAACAGGAAAATTTCATTTTCCAGGAAGAGTTCAGTACCTATTGGTTAACAATGCAGGACCGGGAGGTCCCCCTACACCACCTTCGTCCTAGTATAAGTTACACTATTCACCTTTGTTGCTTATATCAAAAACTAGCAATTTGACTCTGAACTCACATGAATTCTCTCAACCAAGTCTTTCTTTGCTGCTACACTTTGTCTGATTAACGATTTTGTTTCTTCTTCATTTTTCAGGTCTTCAGTACCGCTTTCCAGACCGCAAAACACCAGTGCGCCTGCGAGACTGAAATAATGACTGTAATTAGTTGGAAAACATCTGAAGACAATAGCTGCTAGACATTTGTTAAAAGTACAAGAGATTCAAGGTTCAGAGAAGTAAATACGGAAAGTTCTCGAAACTAACATTTTCAGTTTTTCATGATTTCCATGTCTTCAGTTACAGCAGTATCTGAATTGAGGGGAAGGGAGGACTAGAAGGTGAGGGGAGGGTGGTTGGTGGGAGAGGGGGAAGAAAGTCTTCAACGCTTGAAAGGATGGAACGAGTAATTCAGCAATGTTCGCGGTTCGATGACTTCCTCCATCGCTTTCTCCTGTTCAACCGACAGAAAGTATCCGATCATTATGCCAGAAGTCCCAACCGAACATGGCAATGAGAAGGATTTTCTGATGGTTGGAATCTCTTGCATTGATCTATGCAGTTTACCGACCATTCCGATCTCCTCCTCTATGTTGTCCCAACCGCACTACATGATTAATGAGTAGGAGCGGATGTGGGGAAGTGGCAATTGTCGCAATACTTATCACACGCTTGGCCTATTAATTCCAAAAGATCCAATTTCCTCCGAAATGTGCCGCAGAGAAGAAGTTTGTGGAAAGGCAACATCTTTCTGTTGTAAAAGTGCATGGATCGCATTTCTTACGATCTCATTTGGACAGTTTGGATGAGCCAGAACCTCTTCTAATGGGTTGTGGTCTTGTTGGAATCCAACATTCCACGAGCACCCTCTCGAAACCCGCAGGTGGGAAGGGCGTTCAACTTTTTGGTCTCTATGAGACGGACGACAGATGACGGATGACTTCGAACGCTGCGGGCGGACAGCATTCCAGGTTTTTTTTCTGAGATTGCGATACTCCAGTAGACTTTCCAATCAGTGATTATGTACTTTCACACAAAATGAAGTTCTGCCACCCTTCATCCTTTAATTACCCACCCAAAGGAAAGTTTACAGGATCTGATCGAGCCAGGATATTACACTGAACTGGACTGGACTCAGCCGTCGAAATGGAAACCAGGTTTGCGATCAAATCCAACGCTGGACAACGAACACATCTGTTCCAGAAGCATTTGACAGGGTTTCTACATACGGGGATGTCTACCAAAAGATGACAGAGCTACAAAAAAGGAAAAACCGAACCTCGAAACAAATGCCAGCGTCTTTATTCCCTGCCTAGCTACTAGCAGTAAGTATGAATGTTTATCACAAGTTTCCAGCAGAAACAGAAGACAGAGCAGCCTTCCACTTAGCTGAGGGGTTCAACGAGTGATTGTTTACAGGGAAAAAGGGGTCTAGGTCAAAGAAATCTCTGTGCCATGTAATCCTGCAATTCGATACGAAAAGCTGCTGGATGTTGTCATTCCTCCCTTTTTGTGTAATGTCTACATTTGGGAAGAAAGGATATGCTTTTTACTGCTTCCATCGCAGTCCCGTCCTCTAAAAGAACTTCGGGCATAGGCTTGTGATCAGGAAGAGTCAAATCACTCAAAGAGGCCAGGTTCTCGAGGAAAAAGGCTGTCTCACTTCTCAGCGTCAGGCAGGTAATTTGGGATAATTCGGAAGATTGATATACAGGATGAGTTACGTGATTATGTTGGCAAGAGAAAAAGATTCGGCGAAGTTGCCAGGAACAATCGGCAACAAGTAAACACAGCTGCGACCTAACAACGACTATGAGGCCTTTTTGAAGTTGTGGAGCCTATGAAAAACTTTTCGACCACGTCTGTTCAGGAAAACTTCTTAAGCGTCTCCGGATTCCCAGGATTCCCATCTAGAGTAGCTTCATTGCTGTTGACAAGGACACAGATGGAATCCCAATCAAACTTTATGTCCACTGACTTTTTGTTGTATGGACACGACAGGGTGAGCCAGGATTCCGTTCTTACGATGATTTGCAACCTGAGGGACTTGGCTAGTTGATACAAAGATACCGATGAATTCAATTTATACATAACTATCAGAAGGGTAGTACAATGTGGCGCTCGTGCAACATTCAGAGCACAAGGATCAAATTTCTGATCGCTGCCCTCCAGGGGCAAGCTAGTAAGTTCCAGGTCTCTCTCAGTTACAAGCGTCACCTATGAGGAGAGTGGCACTGATTCAGCATCGGTATCATCGTCCAGGACAGGATCGCATTCATGAAACATTGCGATTTCGAATGAAGGTCGAGTGGTGGATTGTTATACCGAAATTAGTCATCACTCTCCGTTTATGGAAGCCTAATCTGTGAGCCTAATCTGTGACTTACATAAAGATGACTCCTTCTAGGAGATTCTTCATCATACACATTCTATTCAAGACACATTTTAGATAACAAATCGATAAAAGATGGGACGCTCTCAGCTCGAGACCATGCTGTATGTTCATAAAGGAAAAAATATGTATAAGCATATGTACTGGGAACGGAGGAAGAGTCCTTGCAACCAGTAACATCCGGCGTTTCTTGCATGCTTTTCGTCATGGACTCCCTTTGTTCCATGCGAATCCCAGCATGCAGCTGTCATTAATACTGATTAATTCGATGACAGGAGTCAAGCAACGAATTGTGGGTGAGAACGATGGCTGTGCTGGATCCATGAGAATAGGTTTCTCGAACATTATGGATGAAAGCAATGGGACATAAGCTAATGGTTCACTTTTCTTCTCTATTTTCTTCGCTGGAGCGTTAATCCTGCGCCTTAGGCCGATAGGATGTTCTAATGTATCGGTAATAAGAACGTTTACACTGCAAATAATGGTCAGTTCCAATTATAGGGTTGTTGTGAGAGGGAAGTTGTTTCAAGTCGATCAATCCAGCGTGCGGGATGCGTCCAGGCATTCGACTTGCATTACTCAGCATCACTGTGGCGTACTGAATGCGTATGTGGACTGCACAATGAATTGAGATGTCCAACCGTTTCAATTAGCATGTGGCCTGTACTGATCTAAGCCAGTGATTGATTGGCATTGATTTCCCCAGGCGAGTCTGGACATAATTAACCGACCCGGGAGAGATGGACGACTTAGTTGGTCCATGCGGACCCGGGATTTGTTCCTAGAACCATGCGTGTGACATTAGCGCTGTGCACCCATTGCCTCCTAACCCCCAAAGGTAACTACTACTTGATGTCAGAGAAAGTGAATAACCTCAACGACAGAAAGCCTTCGTTGATTATTCGTGAGTCACCGTGATGTTAAGCCTGAGGAACAAGTGGCAGGATTTGCGAAACTCCTACTTGAATTAATAATAAAAAAAGGCTAAGTAATGATCGTTCACCCTGAGTGATCAAACAGCAAAAAACAAAGTAATGACTAGTAGTAAAGTAGTGATAAGATGATCATAAGATGATGAAATAATAGTAGTGATAATGGTAATAAAGTAACAAAATGAATGATAATAACTTCCCAATAACTTCTACCCACCTGTACAGTAACAAGAGTCCGAATAAGAGAATATGGTGTAAGCGATACTTCTCATAATTAACAACGACGAGGTTCCAAAACATTCTGCAAAAGCTTTTTTTAAGCTCTCATGAATCAAGAAGGAAGAAGGAAACCCTAGTTAGCACCTGGGTCTGCCCACATGTCTTTTCCGATGTTTAAGCAGTGAATAGGGAATGAAATGATCTGACATTGTGGGAAGGTGATCGTTGAAGGAACTTAGAAAGCTACACGGAATCTACTAATGAAGTGGCTCTACCATCGTTCCCATCGTTCTGTTACACTTACTGGTTCCCCATGTGAACTATTAATATTAGTAAAAGCGGACGTTCCATGAACCCCAATAAGAAAAAAATTTGAAGAATGGAAAGAGCTGCATTCTGGTGTCACTGAAAAAAAAGTGAGGCGGGATTTCGGACGAGGACGAGATCGGTGTAAAGCATGGGGCTTGAGTGTTAAGTCAAAACATTGGCGGACATCGGCTGTGCAGCGGCGACGAAATCCCACTAATGGGTTTGGAAATAGCAGAAAGGAATGTGTGCTACAACTGGGAAATGCTTATGTACTTCGAAAAAGGTTGTTAATTTCAAGAAGTTTCATACCCTGGTGTTGCTGTACTTAACTCTTGACCCTACTTTTAGCGCCTTATCTACAGGATTTTTGAAGTCACGGCTACAAGGCTGGTTTTTGTGAAGTACCTCAAATATCTGTAGACTTTTTACTACTACTTGTGGTTCGAATTATTTACCACACCATATATGTATGCTGGGAAGGACCTGGATAGGAAAGGACACTTCTGAATACAACATATCCCTGCTTTTCTGCCAAAGATGGACTACAGCTTCTGTTTCGAATTGGAATGTTTACATAACTGGTCGGTGGGGTTCAGAGCACCTATAATCAGAGCATTACAAATATGGAGGTGAAAGTTGCTATGACAAGACATTGGTAGACAAAGACATGTCCCTTATATGTATTGGATGGTTTCTCCGCAATGGCACGAGAATAATTGCTGTCATTCTGAAGAACACCTTCATAAGAATGTTTTTGACTGAGATCCAGTAAGAAATATCCAAACTGCTGTGGTATACGGTTCTTCTGATATCGAATAAAGCAATAGTAAAGCTTCGTAAGCAGAGTTCTGTGCTTCCGACTCGAGCTTTGCATTGATCTGAACGTAGACTTGACAGTTCAAGCTCCCTGAATAATACCACAACCGCAAAATTACTCGCACTTTTTTAATTTATCGATTTTTTCCCTTTAAAACTACCCATTTCTTAAAAGGAATCCTGCGCGACACAGGAATATTACTACCGTTCCTTAATTGCTTTTTAGGGATAGTCCCATCTCCTTTGGATGAATGTCACAGTCACCATCACCCAATCACTTCGTCCAACGACAGACTGCTACCGTAACTTCGATAAGTTCTGCTTCCAAATAATATATCCTGCCTATTAGACTTGAGTTTAAATAGAATTCTGCAGCAAGACATCCCTCTTTCACACGATCGGCATTGCGATGCGTTTCTCTGCTCATGTCAGCCTTTCCATCCGTTCATCTGTCTGCCCGTCTGCCTTTTTATATGTCTGACTATCTGTCTGTCAATCTAATTTTTCGGTTCGTCAATTTCTAGCTTGTCTGGTTCTGACTGCAGTACATTCTAGTAGGCGGGTGGTGGATGTGATTTGATCGAATCCTGGGCATAGGGATCGATATCGGTCACAATTATCAACTTCGTATGTGGAAAGATATTAGATCGAATTATCGAGTGAATGTTGTTGTAGGAGTTGAGTCTTCTGTGAGCAGTAGATATGAATTACATTTAACGGTTCCATGGTAAAGAGTGAGATTAGCTCAACTACTGACTAGGAACCGTTTCAGGAACGGAGTTTTAGAGAGTAGTGCTTGATCGATCACAGTCATCATTTTTTAGCACTAGGTGCTGTGTACAGCAAAAACTAGCCACGTCCATTGGGAACTCGTATTCATGGACGACTTCTTTCAACTACCTCATTCAAGCAGGACATTAATAGGCTCGATGCATAGGTACTGTCGTTTTTTCGGACGGAATTTTTTCTTCAGGATTTCGCGCCTCCAAACCGAATATTACTTGGAAAGATCACCTGCCATACAAATGTACTGAAATCTACCAGTTTCATGGTCATGAATAGATTGAAGTTCAGAAGCCGATTGGACCTAAACTAGTCACTCCGGTAATTTCAATCTCTTCTTTTCCCCATTACAACGAATAAACATGTCCGATAGTGATGTACGCTCTGTTCACGACCCCTTCTGATCGCTACATCACCGGATCACACCTTTACTGAAAAGCCATATAATTTTTTTTGTTCGAAATGATTTCTTCAGTTGGAGCCCAAAGTTCACCCGCAGGGTCCGGCGACTGCCATAGATCAGCCGTGGGGTCCTCCGGAGAAATCAGTTTGATAACGGGACATTATTCAAATAACATCCCAACGAACTCGGTTCTCGCAGTTTGTAGACACATCAAAGACCCAAGAGGTGCCATATTCCGGGTTTAGTAATGAATAGATTCCACCACCCCCCCCCCCCCCCCCCTTGAACGATGTGGGAATGGGCATGCTCCGAACATATCATCCAAAACGATTCGGAAACAGGTCACTCATTTTAGAGTCTGTCGGGAAAGCAAAAGGCGATACTAGAGTTTTCTACAGAAATGAAGTGAATTTGTGACAAATTATCATGTTGTCAACGTCAAGTTGTTTTGCTCGATCTTGAGAAAAAAAAGTTGGATGGAACTAATGAATGGCCGCACTCGAGTCATTGTGCACTAGCAAATGGCTTCGGAGGGAAACCATTGAGCAATAAAAAACCTAAATTTACGGCTCAGTTGGAAGGCTTGACGATTCTGAAGGAAAGATAGGAAACCCACCTCTCAGTCATAAATTGCTATGACTTTTGAAGAAAAAGTTGATTAAGTTGATACTCCCTTCAACAAAAAAGCTCAGAAGGCTGGTATCGACCTACATGTGGATAGGCATGGATTGATGCTTCGAATGATTAAAGTGGGAGAATACTTCCACTTGCACGCTACTGCTCCATCGCAAAAACCGATAAGACAGGCTATGTTCGATTGGAACAAATGTTGCTGCTGGTCTGATTTATGGCGAACATCAGTACGAATTTTGATTCCCGTTAATTTGTTATGAGTTGAAGCCAAAGTGAATGGCAGTCGTCGCCACAATTCTTTGGAAAGCCTTTTTTTATAGATCACGTTTTGAATTAACAGCGCAGTTTGCAATAAAAATGATTTTAAGATTCCTCAGTGATAGGCAACCGTGGCTATTGAGGAGGCCATGTGGAACTGATGAGGTCCAATGAGGTTTCGAAAACATATGCGGCCGCCATTCGATACTCCCAGGAAAGGTCGTCTTTTGCCGGTCTTCTGGGGGTTGGCATTATTCAAAATGGAGCATGTTTGTTGTATATGCAGTCAGTTCAACACGCTGACAATTAACACACGTTGATCTCATTCGAGAAGGGCATAGAAACATACTTCTTGCTTTGTATGCGGGATGCTGCTTCACCCAAAATTCCACTTAGATTTCATATTTGGGTCAATCCCCAGAAAAAACATGGAATGGAGAATGGTCAGCAAGGTGTTTGCTGATGCCAGCCCATACTAGAACATAAGTTTTCCCTCTCTTTCTCCTCTCCTTCCTAAAAGCTCGATCATCCTGATTGGAAAAGGCTAACAGTGTCAATCCTGCGACAAAAAGGAGTGATAAGGGAACGGTATAAACAGTTTCCGTGGATCTCCTAATTTCCTGACCCACCTAAACTGAAACTTCCACTTAACTTGATACACAAAACGACATACAAACAGACACACAAAATTAGCACTTTATATATAGCGAAAGGTGATTATTGAGGACTTCAATTCACATATGCCTGGATAGAACGAACATTCCCCGTTGTTGATTATTAGTTTGTACGAAGTCATCATGACACAAACTAGAAGGACTCGGAAAAAATCGAAAAACTCTCTGCCCCAACGCCTTTTTTCAATTTTACTATTCATAACGGAATTGGGAGTTGTTCATAGTAAATCAGACTGTTCTGACTGTCGTGGCAGACCACGATTTCCCTGATTCTCCTATCTGTTATAGTTTGCCACTGTATCCATACACTCATTCAGTAGAATTCTTTTTATCCCGGCACATGTACTCTTCTTACTTGATCATCTATGGATGCACATGTAACATCTGCAATGTTTATTCACGTATATAAGCGCTGGAAAACGTTATACCATGCTCTTGGCACAGTAAACCGCTTCCACCGAACGACCGAGACAAGACCACATCCTTTTATTTTTTTTAATTGCTCGACAAAGCGGTCAAGATGTAACTGGCAAACTGATTTATTGTCTCTACCACAAAGCTCCTCAAATGTTCCTCGCAAAGAATATTTATCATGTTCTGCTGGCTCTCAACTACCGTAACTATTAGGCCGGTAGAATTAGGCCTCAATTGCTCGCCCGACTAAGGACACCGCATTCAGTCTTTGTCATAGGCAACAGATTGAAAATTGTTTGATTGATCAAGACGGGATCCTGATGAAATCGGACGGAGTGTTGGGCCTGTAAGTGCGGGACGTTGCTAAAGGCAAATAACTGGATTTTATTGCCTAATCAATTACCTCCGAGACAATTTCCTGGTGCCCAGTGACTCAAGTGTGGCGTCACATGAGTTCCGCCCTTTCTCTTCTTTGAGATTTTCCGCCCTAGTTCTTCTTTAAGGTTTATCCGCGAATTATAATTCTATCGAATTTCTATTGAATGAACATGTTGGCAACTTCCGGTAGCGACACACTTCTTTGCCGTGCAAGTAAAAGTTTGGAGTGGCGATCAAAAAATCTACATTTGAAGCTGGTGCTTGCCCAGATCAATGCTGAAGGATGACACATGGCTTAGATATTTTTGAAATCCTTATAAAATTCTCTGCATAACAAACGTGAAGCGATCCGGAAATCACTGTTCGATTGCGCGTAAGCGGCTCAAAACCTACAGAAACGGAAATTCACGACGGGCACTCAACTCTTAAAGTAACCCCTCAAACACCGCCCACCCCCGCGTTTCTCCGTGTCCTTGACCAAGGCTTCTTCTAGACTCGTCGTATATGTGATGGGTGAGAATTTGCGTATTAAAATTTGGTTATGCAGTGCCGGATTACTGCAAGAGCCGAGTGCCGTGTTGAATTTTCGTTGCTGCCATAGCACTTCTTGCAAATGGAAGCCAACAGTTGTGATGTCGGTGATTATTGAAAGATTATGAAGGAGAAGCCCGTCGAATGGGCTTGGGACCCATTATCTCTATCCTTTCAAATCTAAATTCGAAGGCACTGTCTACAATAATGGTAGAGTTCCTAAAGTATCCAATTCGAGTTGAACGGCGGATGTTGGTCCGGCGCAGTGCATCGGTGGAGAAGAAAGCGCGAAAATCATGGAGAAAAAGAATTCAGAAATACAAAGCTTCCCAGAAGTAGTGAATGTAAGGGACTTCACGAAATTATGGCGACGACAGTAACATGGAGGGACTACCTCAACGAAATGTGCAATTGGGTAAAGATGTGGCTACAGTAAGCAGAAGGAGCTGACGGTTGTTCTACACTGGCGCTGTGAGTCTGTACTGCATGCATTTAATGTTTTATGTTCTTCGTCTGCTCACCTTTTCGACACTGCTGCCCTTTCTGCTTTGACGTACGCCTCGAAGTCTGGGACTCTACGAAAGCAGGATGAGCATGCTGTCAGCGTTACTCTACGTGCCTTGGACAAACGATGCTCGGAATTTCCCCATACACGCAAGTGCAGAAGGGCATCCGGAGTTCCGAGCTTCGTCAGTGAACGAAGACCAAGGATACCGCTGATTATGCCAAGAAGTCGACAGGAATGCGATAGTGATGACAGTTGGACCTGGGCGGTTACTGAGTGGGAATCAAACGAACTCCAGGACGGCCGCCAACGAGATGGTCAAAATTTTTCGAGAAAGCTCTGAACGAAAGGAATGTTGAACCTCGTGTCCCTGAAGCGAGGATGATCCACTGGACCACTCTGGTTCGTGACAAGGACGAATGGAGACATTAATGGCGCCCACTCGAGGAAGTCGATGATAAACGGGACGACAGGAACCAGGTGACATGTGATGTTCTTTATCCTGTTATTCTCGGTTACTGTTGGCATTTTGTCCCATCTGTCTAACTAGGACGTTCCTACTCAATCTAAGAGGATTTTCAGAAAGCTCCACAACAACTTCGTTCCGCCCAACCAGGACCGTTCCTCTAAGGTCTCCTGATCCGCGAAGTGAGAAATGGTGTTCCACAGAGCGATATCGTCTCGCCCAAAGCTTTCAGTGCCACTTTCTGTAGAGATCGCGATCGAGTCATCTCAGTCTCATCGAGGCTCATCTTTCTGAGCTATCTTTTTGATTTTGATTTATGCCTCAAAGACTTAGCGTTTGCATAGATTCAGTGCGCATTCAGCTCCACTCAGCACTCCGTGGAGAGGACATAGCGCTCGAGTGTCCACAGTGCAAGTGCAGAAAATTCGGAGCTCTGAGCTCCATCAACACGCTGTAATGAGGACGATGTGGTCGAGCAGTTAGGTAAAGTCAGGAAACCGGGATACGTCGCACACTTTTCTGATTACCAATGGACAGATTGGACCAGATTCTCCCGGGTATCAAAGGCAACAGGGATGGCCGTCGGTTCGATGATCAGGCTTTTACAAGAGAGATAGAAAAGATTGGTTCGTCCGCACCTCTCGAGCGCGAAGATCCACTACATTGCATTGGCGTAATACTAGACGAATGGGCTACTGCAGGTTCCAATTCATGCAAATCGGTTACCAGAAGGATGGTGACAGGTGGTACAAATGACCAAAATCGGACAAGCTCAATCAAATTAGATTCGGTACTTATAGAGGCTACAATTCGATAGATTCGTTGGTGGTAAGGATAGAAATGCCGACTTTGATAGCACTTGCTCCCACAATGTACTATGCAGTGAGCTCAACTACGGTTATAAAAGGAACTTGAAAGAGTGGAAGGTTTATAAAGACGCGATAAAGCTTCAAGCTTTCAGTTCGAGTCCATCTTGAAAGAGTGGGCGCACTGAGCCTTACAACTTGAACCAGTGATTCCTCTAATGTATTAACAAGCTCCCGTACTGCTGCCGTTTTGCGGAACTTTAAGATTTTGCTGGGATGCGTCAATCCCAACTCAACTGATGAGTTTCGCAGGCAACATGATTCGTCTGACAATGAGTTAGGGGCAAAACGAATCATCTTCGGTTTTTTATCCTCTTTATTTCTTTTCTATTTTTCTTCCCTTCCTCTTTCGTTACCTTAATCCTTGTTGTAGTAATAATTTCTCCTGAAAACTTTCTTCCTTATGTTGAACATTTCCTTTCATCAGTGATGTTCCACTGTTCAGGGTGAGTAGGGTGGAACCGAAACTCCATACCTAGTTTTCTACCAGAAGAGAGCTTATTCGCTGCCACTGTCGAGTGAATCAAGTACGTATTTTACGTATACGATGGTGAAAATATAGTGGGGCGGGGGTGCCACTGCCATCGCTTTGCACTCTGCGTCTCTGAAACCAGACCGCAGAGTGCATAGAGGCCTCGCCAGGAGAGGAGATCCGGGGTGGATGGGATGATGATCTCGCTGGGCATCATCAAAACTTCTGCGCTCCAGCGCGATCTCTATGCATCTGCCATCTGGTGTCAGAGACGCAGAGCACAAGTAAGCTCGCCCAACCCAACAAAAGTTTTCGTTTTTCCTGCGTGGAACTCCAATCCCCCGCTTGACTATTTCTTTCGTACCCCTGTATTTCTTCTGTTGTTTTGTACGTCGATTTTACGCTTTTTTTCATTATTTTTGCACTATTCTAGTCAGTATCTTTCATTATCCGCCAAAAACCGGGTAACCTAGAATTATCGTGAATTGTGCCTTTAAGTGAACTCCCAAAATCAAAAAATAGCCCCAAAACTGAAGGTTCCTTTTCGCAGCTTTGAAAGCTACTCTTAGTTCTTCTACTGATACCCTGTTGCCAAGAAATGTCTCTTTGAAAGCAGGACTTAGCTATGGAATGAAGGCGCTCATGCCAAGTAGTGGGCCAGGGTGAAGATGAAACAGCGCCGTAAAGTCAAGAATCATGACCTTGCTCGATAAAAGTCCATCAGGCAGCCACCTCACCGCACTTCAGCTTCTTTCAGTGAATTACGACAGCTATTTATCTTATCCAGTGGAAAATAAGTCTATTGGAGGCAGATGCGTGACCTTCAGCGTTTCCCCAATCAAGCTATGGATGAAGAGAAGGAGAATTCCTCAGAAGACTACATAAAAAGAGATGCGTCGTATCAGAGTATGAAAGTGACCTTTGTTTTGGAATAGTGAATGGAAATAATTCCAGTTATACAGCACTAAAACGCTTCTACCGAGGACCGCTTCTCAAACGCTCCAAAAACGGCTCTTGTTACTACTTCTAAGGGTATCAAGTCAATAGATCGCGATTAAGTGGGACTTTCACCGATAAAACTGCTCTAGGAGGACAGGAAAGGAAAATGTGCCATCAAAAAAATAGCTATCAATGCTTTATCCCAGAACAACTCTACATTATCCGAACGATCAAAAGTATCAACTTACTCACTTGTGAATCATTTTTGCTGATCCTCGTAAGAATTTCTGAAGTTCAATAAATGCTCCTCGTGAAATTTGCAACCTCCTCGTAGACTTCACTTCTATCAACAAGATAGACAGTTTGGGCCCAAAATGTCAAACGAATGATGATAACCAGAAAATCAGAATCGTGAGAGGCTGACAGCACCGAAGGAGCTCTGAGAGTGAATTTGTGCCAATTTTAAATTACCTGGTGTAAAGTTGCCCCAATACCCCGATTGATGTTTATTCTCAGGATAGATGCACTTTCTGTAGCACAGACAGACTTGATTTAACACCTGCCATTAAGCGCATCAAAAACGACATGGGGAAAGGGTTGCTAATTCATCTCGAGACAAATGACAGAGGGTTCAGGCTGCAGAGGAAGCTAATTCTGTGCGTGGTTCAGATATCATCAGGACCAAGCGTCTACGCCTCTCAGGAAGCAGCTATAATTATGGGGCTCTTTCACAAGTGGTGTAACTTGCAGATTACCCAACAGAAAGTTATTGAAGTCGTATACGTTTCGCAACGGACAGACAATGCTCGGAGATGATTACTTCATTAATTATATTTAAATGTTTTCAACCGAAGCGCAGAAGGTGTAGCGTCAATTGATGCCGCCCATCTTTTTGGCATAGGGCTAAAATCCCGCCTCGTTATGTGCCCACACCCCCACCACGTCCTCGTTGCTGTGGTGTCCGTCGCATATTATCCAAACCCATCTGAGTTGACAATAGCATTAACATGACAGTCGTCTCGCCCTCCAAGTCAGTGTATAGGTCACATACTAATTCAAATGCCACTACGATCGTGTATGAAATTCTATCCGATGGGTGCATCCTAAAACAGAATTGGTCAACTTCAAACTACGGATTTCACATTCTACTAGAAATGCATCTTTTCCTGAGCACTTCCACCTACGGTTCACACTTCCATTCTGAACCCATCGTTCCTCTCTTCGACTTCTTTATCCATGCTCCGTGAGATAGGAACAAACTGAGCAATTGGGAGTCAATCATATCGGCGCTGAATACCATAGCTCTCCTTTCGATAGTCTGGGGCACTTGTTCTATCAGGTCTTGCATATATAAACTTTTTCGATAATTCCTTTCACCCAGGGTGCCGTATACCACAATCACCCATCTGATTGATTTGAAAGGCCTTGATGTTCAAATCGAGGGTCATTTTGCCTACCCAGGTCGACGCTGAAATACAACTCTTAGCACGCTTTAATTTTCCGAAAAATTCCCACATAATTGTGTGCATAAAAATGCGAAGTGATCTGAAAATTACTGATCCGATGAATAGTCGCACATGAGCACCTTAAAAGCCTTCTAACAGCCCGCGCTAAAAGTTATTGTATCGGGGTATCCCGAAAGGTATGGTGCCGGTGACTTCTAGAAGGTATGGTGTCGACGAATTATTTAAAGATGAAGGTAAACCCATTATTTTCGTTTTATTCGAATCTGAAAACAAATGCACTGTCCACGATAAAATGTAAAGTGCTTGAAGTACCTATTCCAAGTTGAATCACAGGTGTTGGTCTGGGGCACTGCATGTGAAAAAACTGCGGAAATCGGTGGACTCTTAGAAAAGACTCAAAAATAGTGAAAAGAAGGATACAAGATGTGCAATCGCGTAAAGAGATGGCTACAGTAAGCAGAAAAACCAAGGATTGAGTTTAGTCCGTATTCACTCAGAATTTTGCGTCACTCATCTTGTTGTCATTCTTTGCTACTGTTGCCATTTTGTTTTGTTTTGTTGTTATCATTATTATTATTGATTCGTTCTCGTTAAATGAGATTGCATGCTATGTTATTGTCTTCTCAGATCACCTATTTGAATTTTCAACATATGCGCTCATTGTGAATGCCGCACCTTCCTGAAGGTCTTCAGGACTTTGAGCTGCGACATACAGCGAAGATATTCTTAAGCTCTTACTGCGCTTTAATTTTTGGCCCGGCAGTGTACCGTATTACATACAGAAGGGCCACAGATTCATTCTAAATGGAAGTAAGATATGGTACATCACTACGCGTTTGCACTTAAACCAGGCAGGATAAATTCCTTGTTACTGCCTCCTCCAGTCTGCCGTGTCCGTATATGCGTGCCTGATTGATTTGCAGGTGTACGGTCGCTATCCTCCATGATGTCAAAGGAGACATCGCCGAAACCATGGATTCAGTGACTGAGAAGCATGATTCAGGACAGAGAAATATCTGAGACGCAATCAGGAGTTTGCTCTGGTCGAGAAGCCCTTTTCCACTCCACGCATGACTGAGTACCCGAAGTGTACCAGCCCAATAACAGCATTCGGTAATACACTCTGTTCTCTTGGTCGAAGACAGCCCACAATTTGTATGTCAGCATTGTGTAGATTCACTTGTTAGAAGCTGTTCAAATAGTAGGACTACAACAGTTAACGAAACCGAGAGGATCTAATAAAACAACCTATCCCCCGATCCATAAACGCTTGCATCAGATTCACTTCGACGACAATGCGGATTTCGACTTTTTGCGCCCATGGGATCACGCCCCCTTCCCAGTACGATTGGCCCCCACCGATGGCTTCCAGTGTCCCACGAGAAAGTACTTTTAGTGGCCCACTGAATTCAGCAACTTTTCCCTATAATAATGTACCAAGACGTTATTTTATCCATCATGTATAGCTGAGGGTTTAGAATGGAGTTCGTGTATGGAAGCAGTGTAAAATAGAATGTCGAAAACCAGGTGCACACTAGCAATTCGCACAATTTCTAAGCCCTTGAGGATCAATTTATGCTTTACGACTGCTGAGAAGGTGAAAAGTCTGCCATGGCTCCGGGACTGGCTACTCATATTATGCGAATGTATCTGACTTTTTTTAGTTGTGCCCCTTTGACTGAATATGTTTGTGATGCCTTAGCTTCTATAAAACATTCATGTAGACCATGTTGAATATAAATACTATGAGTTTGCTCATAAATATGAAAATTTTGGACAAGTTTTGAACATGGTAACAATGAAGAAGTTATGGCGGTACCCAACATTGGCTGCCATTGTCCCATGCGCCAGTCATAGTCGCAGCCATTGCCGTCAAAGGGTTGAACAACTGATATTACAAGAGAGGGCATTATTAGCGATGTCTTCGAGCTGACAAATCGAGAAGAGATTGCCAGCCAGCCACGTTTCCCGGGCAAGCAAAAACTTTTTCATGAAATGCGCAAATACACCGTCGGTGTAGGTGATCAGGCCAACCCCATCTTGCTAGCTAGAGTGCCTTTTCCCAATCTATGAGGAATTTCAGGAAGCTTTGCGATCACTTCGTTTCTCGACTTCAGAATCGTTCCTCCAAGAAAATCATAAGCGACGTGAGGAAAAGAGTTCGACAGAGCGGCATTGTCTTGCCCAAAGCTTTTAGTGTCACTCTCTGTAAAGGTTTTGTGCCACTAGGAACGGAAGGTCAGCGATCACATCGTTTCAACCTTGCAAAAACCTTGACATCGTCCCTATAATCCTGAACATCGAGCAGGCGGAAAGAATATTAATTGGAAATACTTGTTGGTGGATCGGCTCGAGCGCTCATCTTAGCCGAATCTTACGGTTACATGTCTTAGGTCAGCGTGCAAGACAGGAAGCATCTATCCTGAGCCTATCTTTTTGAATATGATCTTGCTCCGATTCACGCCTCAAAGACTTAGCGTTTGCACAGATACCTAGATTGACTGTGCATTCAGCTTCATTCAACACTCTTTGGAAAGTACAGCAGTGTCCAAATTCCCATTATGCAAGTGTAGAGAGTTGAGAGCTCCAGCTGCATAAACGCATGGAGATCATGATGATGAAGCATAAGCTGAGAATGAGAAATCGGGCCGGGATATGTTGTACATTTTGTTACTACCACCATTGGGCAGAGCAGACAGAATCCTTCTGGACGGGAACAATGATGATCTCATTTTAATGTTTACGCTTTCAAAGGAAATATAGGGAAGATTATGGGTTCGGTATCCTCCCCCGATCCGACATCGCGCTCGCCGCACCCGCCGCATATTGCAGATTTGCGATGAAGGATTGAAGCGCGCAATTTCTGAGTTAGGAAGTTCTTTAATTATATGAATCCGCCGGCCGCTCCTTTCAATTCCCATGCTGTCCTGACCATCAATAATATAGGAGTAGTCATTTCAAACAAACAAGTCTAATAATCATAAAAACGAAAAAGAAAGAGAAAAACAATCAAAATCAATCAAAAAGAAAGGAGGTCGATGAAAAATATTACGTCCAATCGATTGACGGGAGGCGGGCCGAAAACGGTAATTGCAGTTTGGAGACACGTGACAACAGCAAAATGTTTGCAGCACGTGAAGCGACCGTGGGAAATTGGGGATGAGTTGCGTTACTCGGAAGATTGGTATGTCCGCGTTTCTCTTGTTTGAAAATCCGACACAGTGCTTTGGCGATAACCTTCAGCGAATGGTTGTGTTAATGGTTCCAATTTGTGCAAATCGAAGACCAGCAGGACGACAGTGGTACAGATGATCAAAAGGGGAGCAGCTCAAGTTGGTATCTGTATTTATAGAGGCTACAATTCGATGAATTACTCGTTGGAATTGAATAATAGCACATGCTCCCACACTGATTTGTCCAGTGAGCTCTACGACGATTACAGAGAGCCCATTAAGGTGGAGTCCTTTTCTGTTTTAGGTCCGACGAGCTCTGAGGCAGAAGAAATCGGCCTACAAAGCTGGCAAAGGGCACAAATTCCAGAGGTCCTAACTGCATACAGTACTTCCAAGAGGCTCGCCAAGGCTGCGGTAATGAAGCAAAGAACACGGAAATGGACGCCTTGTATGAGAAATTTGACAGTCGAGAATGAGAGAAATTCGTCTTCCGCCTGGCAAAGTGCTTCACCGCGCTATTCGGGACATCGGGGTAGTGAAGCCCGTCAGGAACAATGAGGGTGCATTCCTTAGGAAGCCTGGCGAGATCAGCGTGGATGGAAGGATTACTTCGATAGGCTACTTAACAAAGAATTTGCCCGTAAGAACAGCTCCCAATTAAAGGCAACGGCTGGCCCTAACAAAGCCTCGACAGAAGATGAAGTGTGCAGAGCAATAGAAAAAATTGAAGGTTGGGAACGCAACTGGTCTGGGTGTAGTACCGATTGCTTGGAAGCAGGGAATAAAGTGGCTCACCCTGAGCACTGTGACTGCTAAAGGAAGGGTCCCAGATGTAAGGAGGAGCAACACTATCGTCCCCATCTTTAAGCAGAAGGGGAACACGATAGTGTTCCAACTACAGGGGAGCAGGTTGACTGCTCGCACTATGAAACTGTAGAGCAGCTGGTCGATTCAAGATTGACAGAGTGGTCCCAACCTCGCAGGAGCAGTTCGGCTTCAGGCGTGAGTGGACAATGGGTGCCATCTTCATAGCTTGGCAAGTTATGGAGAAGTATCGAGAAAAGCGTAGACCCTGCTACTTAGCCTTCCTCGTTATGGAGAAGGCATTCGATCGTCTCGCGCAACAAGTCCTCTGGAACGTGCCTTCAAAAATGAAACGTGCCAGAGCACCTCATCTCCCTAGTCAAGGACATGTACGATGGTTCCACCACAACAGTACGCACTCCAATGGCCAAACCGACCAATAGATGCCACTCACTGTTGGGGTGCATCACGGATCAGCTCTGAGCCCGTTCCTCTTCCTGCTCAGATGGACGTCATCACAGAAGAACTCTTGGATGGACCACTGAAGACTATCCTCTACGCTGATGACATCGCTCTGGTAGCGGAGAGCAAGTAAGAACTGCAGTACACGCTGCAGAAATGGCAGAAAGTACTGACAGAGAATGGACTCCGACTGAGCGTGAAGAAGTCCAAGTTCTTCAACTCCGAGGAGTGCATGGAGTCAATAGTCGACGGTCACGGGGAAGCCATCGAAAAGGTCCACGACCTCCGATACCTTGGGAGTGATTTAGACGCTGATGGTAGCGTGGACCAGGCCGTAAAATCTCGAATAAACGCGGCACGAAGCGCAGGAAGTCCACCGGTATTCTCTGTGACCGTCGGTGCTCCAGAACTTCCAAAAGAAAGGTGTATCGGACAGTGGTATGGCCCGCGATGTTGCACGGTAGCGAGTGTCGGCCCGTAAGTCAAACCCATGAAAGAGATCTCCACCCCGCTGAAATGAGAATGCTCAGATGGGCCTGCGGCTGGACGCGGTTGGACCGGGTCAGAAATGAAGACGTCTGGACAGCTATGCAAACAGCCCCAGTTCAGCTGGAAATGAGAGAGCGGCGCGTGCGATAGTTCGGGCATTTATAAGAAGTTCACAGAATCATCCGATAAGGGAGGTAATTGAGTTCGAGGCTCAAGGAAAGCGATCACGAGGAGCCCCAAAGAAGAGCTGGCGAAACGTGATCAAGAAGGACCTCGCTGAAGCTAAGGTGATGGCAATAGATGCCCGCAGATAGAATGTGGGGACGGCTGACAAGAACAGCGGACCCTGCGACGGCGCGGGATTGACGCTAGGGAGAAGAAGAATCTTGGTGCTCAAACTGCTAATACCTTCAATGATACAAGCACCCATAACGCAACCATATTTTGAAGGTATACATGGTGATCGGCTCCGGACATTTCCTTTCAACATATGGATAGGTCTGGACTCTTAATTGTTTAATTGTTCAGGGTAAGTAGGGCGAAATCGGAACTCCAGTAGTGATAGAAGCCCTAACTGGGCAAAATGAGTGATTTTGCCATAGTGGTTTTTCTTACGAACAGACAGCTTTTACTCTCCCCAACTAAACTCTCATAATGAAAAATCAGCAGCAAGTTTGAGGGTTCCCTTTCACTCAACTATGAAGGCTGCTCTCTATTGTCCAACTGAGCGCTGCTGTGAAAGCAGGGCATGGCTATGAAATGAGTGTGCTCAAGTCAAGCAGTGAGCCAGTGGTGAAGAAATCAGAAACAGCGCCGCAAATCCGAAATTTATGGCCTCGCTCGGAGAAAGTCCATCAAAGCAGCCACCTCATCGCACTTCAGCTTTTTTTCAGTGAACTACGACAGCTATTTATCTTACAATTAGACATTGGAAAATAAGGTTGATCGGAGTTAGATGCGTGAACTTCATTGTGAACCCACGTAGATTATGGACAAGGTGTAAGAGTGTTTCTCCGAAGACCACATAAAAAGTTTTGTCGCATCAGAGTATGAGAAGGACATTTGTTTCGAAATAGTGTTAGAAACAATTGTAGTTATCCAGCACTCGAGCGCTTCTACCGAGTATTGCTTCTGAAACGCCTCAGAAACGGTTTTTATTACTACTATTATGGATATATTAATGAAACCTCCACGGGGTCCTTTAAGTAGGACCCTCATCGATTTGCTTGCCCATGAGAACAGCAAAGGAAAATGTGCCATCAAAAAAGGAGCCATCGATGCATTACCTACAGAACCTGTCTATATTATCTGCTGGCTACTTGAGCTATCGAACTTTAACCGTGGTGTACATAGCTACAGTGGCAGTACCTCTCAGGTGGTGTAACTCTCTCTCTTTTTTAGGACATGGTTCTCATCTGAACTGATCGCTTCTGAGTGAACTCTTCCTTCTCGAGTCCCTGCGATACTGATGAACAAATGGCTAAGAAGGGACCGTCAGTGGCTGAATGCACATTAAACGTTCCAAGTTGAAAATGGTGATAGAGCCTTTATTGCGCCATATCAATACCCTAAACTGACAGGAAAACTACCTAGGAAAAACTCCTGAGCCCCATCCTCTCCCCTCCCCCCCCCCCCCCCCCCTTCCGCCAGGTTCAGATTCCTTTCAGCTTATAGTTTGCGGTAAAATTACTATTCACGCCATCCAGACGATCAAAAATATCAACTTACTCACTTGTAAATCATTTTTGCTGAGATCCTCGTAGGGGTTCGTGAAGTTCAAATAGATGTTCGTGAAATTCGCAACCTCCTCGTAGACGTCACTTCTATCAATAGACCAGCATATAAATTTTTGTCCAAAATGTAGAATAAATTTATGATAACCGAAAAATCGGAATCGTGAGAGGACGACAGAAGTACTGAAGGTTGAGTGAGAGCGAAGTTTGTGCCAATTTTAAATTAACTGTGTAAAGTTGCCACAATTGATGTTTATGCTTAGGATAAATGCACTTTCTGTAGCACCGACAGACTTGATTTAACACCTGCTATTAAGTGCATCAAAAACGACATGAGAAAAGGGTTGCTAACTCATCCCGAGACAAATGGCAAAGGTGTCAGACTGCTGAGGAGGCAGAGCTGTGCATGGATCAGAAATCTTTCAGACCAGCCGTCTAGGCCTCTCACGAAGTAGCCAAAATTGTGAGACCCGTTCACAATGCTGTAACCGTAAAATATCTCAAAAAAAAGTATTGAAGTCGTATGTGTTTCGCAATTGAGGCGGAATGCTCAAAAGTGACTGCTCCATAAATTATATTCAACCGAAGCGGAGGAGGTGTAACGCCAAACATGTTTTTGGCATACGGATAAAATTTTCGCTTTGATTTATGCCCAGGTCCCCACCACGTCCTCAATCCCTGTGGCGTCCGTTGCTTTTTATCCAAGCTCATCTGGGATGACAATAGCATTAAAATGACAGTCGTTTCGCCCCTCCAATTCAGTGTAGAAGCCACACACTCATTAAACTACCACTACGATCTTCAATAGAATTCTATCGGATGGGTGCATCCTGATACAGAACTGGTCAATGCCTAATCACGGATTTCACAATCTTCTACTTCTACGTTCAAAATGCACTTTTTTCAGAGTATCTCTCACCCACGACCAGCCTTTCCTTCTCGGAAGCATCGTTCTCCTGTTCGACTTCTTTTTTGATCCTCCGAGACGACATAGGAACAAATTATAGCATTTATATCGGTTCTGGATATCGTAGCTCTCTTTTCGATAGCCTGCGGCATTTGTTCTATCAGAGATCAACACTGGATATCGTTCTTTTGGTTTTTCCTCTCCTTAGGCTGCCACATATCAAAATTATCATTCTGATTTGGGTGAAGGACTATTAAGTTTTCCCATAGGATGGCATCTTTTCAAAATTATATCAGGGTCCCAATTAGGAATGGAAATCGAATACATTATCCGGCCTTTACATTGGGTTAGAGGTGGTGCGGGGGAAGGACAGGCAGCATCACATTCATGGCCGGGAAAACGAATTCCGGATCGACCAGATCGATACCCGTCTAAGCCATCCAAGCCTTCCATCCCCCCAACCCCCCCCCCTGCCCTCCCCTCCGCCTTCGCCAGGATGGGTGTATATCGGCCAACCCGTTTAAGTCAATGTATCGGGTACATATGCATTTATATCGATAACGCGCTTTCAAATTACCACTATGTTTAAGCGACGTCGAAAGTGTTTTGCCTGTTATCCTTTTATACACCACTCAAGAAATGAACAGATCCTCCACCCGTGGACACATTAAACTTCACCGAAATTGAAACGAGAGCCAGCAGATCGGCAGTGACGCCAAAATGCCCTACAGGAATGTTCTACCGGCTCCACAACGTATGGCCCTGCACGCGGTCTGCTTCTCCAGCCGTGCAACACTAATTCATTAAAGCTTCTTTCCCACGTTTAGGAAACCAAAGATCTTAGGAAGAACGATAAGTGCGCCTGTTTCTCGGGAGACAATCAATTTTATGGTCAATGGAAAAAATCAGAGTCACCTGTCTAATTGCTTCTTCTGTTTGCAAAAGGTGAGCATATCAATCTGTTGTTCGTTGTGTTTGAACAAGAAGCAGATTGATAGTTTACGCTTTCATCGAATCAGAGACAATCAATCTGCTTTTTCCCCTCTCTTCGACCGATTTTGTTTCTAGGGTCATGAGGCGATAATTCCCATTTAGAAACTCATGAGCCTGAGCGTAGTTTAGGGCTGAACTGGGAGAACCAAAATATGCGGAAAGTCGTGCATCGTGGACAAAACGGAATGAAAGATTCGTGATTTGGATTCTACTGGGAGAAGGCCAATAAAGGTAACCAACACAACTGAGCAAATGGAGCCTATAGTCAGAGGGAGGACGTGCTATAAATGGGCATAGAGCCAGTATAATACGCGAGATGTGCTCCCCATTCGGAGTTCGGTTCTGAACGTCTGAATATCAGGGTAGACCTCAAAGAAAAGGACAGGAGCAAATGATCGAACAAAAGCTAATTTTTCTCTTGAAATAGAAAGAAAGCAGTGGTGTTTGAAGCTCCAAATGCGCAACTGCTTCATAATTCGTTCCATTGATATCTAGGAAGAAAAAGAATGCCGGAGTGGGAATCCAAGTTCTGAAATGGGAAGAGGTCGACCACCAGTAAAAAGTGTTCCAAAATAAGAGCTTTTTGTGCGTTAAGGTTGTAAGATAATGAATCCCACGACCACTGATTCAACAAATTGCAGTTGTGAAAAAATGATAAGGAATGAGACAGACTAGCTTCCTGATTCCCACAGACAAGGCTAAAGCAGCCTTCAGGCTAATAATAAGGGTCTCGAACTGTAAGTTACGCCACGAATTCGGGCAAGCTAAAGTTTCTTAGATTCGTGGATTACCGATCGGAATCCGCATTCTCATAGTTCATGTTCTCGTATGCAGAAGCGTGTATTCGTCAAACTCTCAGATGGCCTGGTAATTAAGGCAACAAGGCTTTATGAACGTTTTGAAAGCTCAGAAAGAACGAAAAAGAGCAATGGGGATGAGTTTGACGCTCATAAATCCACATTGAGTGAACCCGGCATTACTCTCTTTATTTCAACGTCCATATGAAGAACTGCGGTGATGACGTCACAAAATTTTATCCTGTTCTGCTATAACAAGGGATAAAATTACGAAAAGTCAGCGCGTATGGATGAGACCGGAAAGAAAGGATAGGTAGAATGACAGAGAGATGATCGAGATCATCAGCAAAAGTATGGGCGTGAGGCGTCGGGCTAGACGACATGTTTAAAATGAGTCACTGAAATTTCAAGCTGCACCAACTTGTCAGAAGAAATTTTACAACTGATCTTTAGATGTTTGCACTCCTAGCGACTTCGTTTGAGAATATGATTTCCTATGAGCTCCTCAAATTCCATGAATAATATGTTAAAATGCAGCTCACCCAATCTGTGAAGATTACTTTTTATTTTTTACAAATTTGAGCGCCATAGATTCTTCTAGGGCGTGGAGCCCTGTCTTTCAACCGACAACTGTTCGTCATAAGAACGTTTCGGGCCACTGTGTGAGAATGATAAATGCCTGCAGGGCTTTCTTACAACATATATAGTAACAACTCAATACTCAGTATTCAATGTGAATAATATCCCTCGCAATTTCTATTTCTGGCCTGTTTCGTATCCATGGATGTTTTTGACATTAGGCATTAACATAGATAAACCGTCTTCGACGGCGATAAATCTGAGGAACTTTTTGAGGTCAAGAAGAGGAAGTAGTGGTTGAGAATAGTGCAACGAAGGCGAAGAAAGCGAAGAAATACGCCGACTTTGTAAAGAAAGGCTCCCTAGAGGCAGTAAAGATAGGAGTTTTGAGAAATTAACATGACGGAAAAACATGGAAGGGGTATTCGGGCGTGATTCCAAATCTTGCGATATCGCAGAGCTGATTATTCGGGTTGCATCTCATGTTTTCGTCACTTCCTGTTCCACTCTGTAGTTATTTAGTTATTGGAGGTCACAGTTTCAGTTTATTCTGTTTCTATTTGATAATACATAGAATTACTTACGTATGATACATCGACATCCTTGCCAAGCCTTTGTAGAGAGCTGCTGCATTACCGAACTTCGTAAGACTTATCCTCCACTTTTTAGGAACTCCGTGAACCTTGTCTTCTTCACACCTGGGGTGGGCTCGAGTTCGAGCACGATACGAATTACTATGGATTATTACCATAAGCAGAATAGGGCGTTTGGAGAACAGCAAGCAGAAGCATAGGTTAAGTGGGCACAATAGCAAAGAAGAATTCAATGAAGCTCATCTGAATCTGGGTCAGGTAAACCCTCTTATCTGTTTTTTGAAAGCAAATAGCGACATCGTACAAAACAGGCAAGGTGTTATGTAAATATTGTGATGCCCAACAAACGAAGACAGTTATTTCGATAATTTTGAGTGGCACGTGATCACCTTTTGGAAACTTATACCAAAGCCATTCCGAAGATTTTGTTTTTAGAACTATCGCTTTTAAAAACACCCACAACAAATAAAGCACTAAGCTCCAGTTCTCTTCAAAGATTGAGAATCGAACTCGATAAATACCGTCTGCCATGGTCATACATTCTCCCATGAGCAAGAGCTAAACTGATGCAGCAGGACGACTAGAGGCTTTACTGCTCAGTTCATGTCTGGACAAACTGAGACTTATTCGTTTCCGGATGGACCAACTCAAACAAAACAGAGTGGAACCGACACCATGGGGAAGAACATTCTGAATCAATTTTCATCTGTACAACTCTGCATGAAAGTTGGTTGCATGGCGCACGCGAAACAATGTTTAATGCAAAATTCCACTTACATATGTGGGCACTAGTCGGATCGCCAGGCTGACGCCAGGCTCTCCCCCCTTCTATATAGGTTAGCTTGACGCCCGCCTTCCTTCCAAATATGGACGCTGAAAGTGCAAATTGACTGCTTAAATTTACTCAGAGTATTGTGGTTATGGTTTTACCCACTCTCCCCTACATTTCCCTAGGCCCTGGCGAGGTCCACTTCGAACGCTTTTCAACACCTACCATTAGTGAGCGAATCTTCCCGCCTGTACCCCTGCCAAATTTAAACGCTCACACTCTACTCCCCCAATTAGAAATTTCCCCGCAAGCCCAGCTCCCCTGTACGAGTCTAGTCCTGCAGTCATTGTTCCCACACTCCCGCCTCCACCCCTGCCAAATTTGAATTTTCTAAGTCCGCGGGAGCAGGATTCATGAATACCCAGTCAGAAATTCGTTTCGCGCACGATCAGCTCCCTGCGGACGGACATAGTCCTCCTACCAATCAAGTGAGTGGTAGAGTCTCTGGCGTCTGCTAAGCTCGTTTTAGGATGCGTCCTGCGTTCCCTTTTCATTCAGAATCGTTTGGTGTAATGTATGCAAATGTGACCTATGCAATGATATGCAGTGACCATGCACAAGTCAGCTCTATTATGTTTCCAGGCAAGTCTGATGCCAATCGACCGACCTTGGAGGGATGATAGAGTAAATGGAGATCTTAAACCGCCACACTACCCTCCGTCCCTATTCTAAAAGAGACGAATGAGTTGAATGGATTTGTTGTTTACTTCAACTGACGTCAAGAATAGTTGATCAATATAATCTACTATAATCTTCAATATTTGTTCATCTGTTATTTTGAATATATAACTTTTATGTCTTCAGTGTGCTCTCATTAAGTCATTGTCGCCGTGGACGACGTCAAGCCGTCTCGCTGTCATACCCGCGCGGGCAGATCAAGTGATCGGACCACGATCGCGCGGGGAAACTACTGTAATGAAGGGAGGGCGGGAATGTGTGAGGAATTCGTCTTCTTCTTCCTGATCCTACTCTACCATCATTTGAAGTGTTTGCTAAATATTTGATAGTTATTCTCTTAGTTAACACTCGTTACTCACTTGAAGTTAAACTTTTCTAATAGTTAGTACTAATAGTTAGTACTTGAGGAAGTCTCGCGTATCGGGTCGCGTAAGAAATATCAAACCGCGTGGCAGGAAAACTATTCGCGTACAACAAGAGAACCCCCTCATCAGAGGCCACTCTCGAAAACCGAGGAGCAACTGAAACAGATGCTACGAAAACAAGCCCATGATTGTCATGAACTTAACTGAGGCCTCAACACTAGTCACCACTTGTCTTGCAAATTTCCTCAGTGTTTTTCTTTTGATCCATGATTTAAGACGTGATCTTGGAGGAGCTGCCCTAAGGGCACACCTGAAGCGCATGTTCGAACAATGAATTTCACCTTTCTTTTGTCTTCACTTGATCCGTTACTTTCGGTTGTTGATAGAATTCAGTGGTTTTGCTGCGTTTCCTTCTCTTCAACATCTCCAACATACTCCACAGTGTTATTGTTCCTAGCAATACTTCTCATGCCGTATTTTCACTGTCGTTAAGCCCCTTAGAGACCCCTAGTCTTGGTTAAGCTCTAGAAACGATTCTACTCCTCTTTTGGGGTTCCTAAACTCCCTCTATGATGTCTGTAGAAGCGATAGGTTTCAAAAAATGGACGGAAAAGTAGTTATGCTCATCAATAACAGCTTTGTTAGCAAAGTTATTTTTTCTGAGTCAGACAACAATGGGTACGAAATCCTGATTGAAGATGTTGACTTTTTTGGGAAAAATGTAAGGTTTTTTCTGGTGTATCGAACTCCTTCATGCGGTGCGTTGAATTCAAGTGTTCTTGGTGACTTCAATTTAGAGGATGTAGACTGGAGTAGTGAAAAGCAGAAGGGTGCAGCGTCTTCAGACTTTGTCAACATGTTTAAATGTCATAATTTTCAACAGCTTGTTCCTTTCCCAACAAAAGGCATTTGATTTTGTGCAATACCAAAGGATCAGTGCTTGTTGTAACACTCTTTCCTCCTATTGGCAGTACTGCCCCCTACAGACTGCAATTTCAGATCAATTCGAAAAGTCAAAGTACTTCCTGGAAGCATGATTTCTAAGCAGCTAACTATCCCCTATTGAGGCATATTTGTCCAATGTTGACTGGTTAGGGTCTTTCGGAAACGTTTCTTCGATTGATGATATGTATGAGCTATTTATTAAAACTCTTCACCATACCACTGAGGGTTTTGTTCCGGTTAGAAGAGTTCAAGAAGGTATCAAGAGCTTATCCCTTTATCTGCAGAGCATGATATGCCGTCGTGACAAATTGTGGAATATTGCCGTACCTATGGCACTGCATATGCGTCGGCCACCTTAGAGAGTTCAGTGCAAACTTGACAGCTATTTTATTTCAATAGATACTACACTTATTCGGAAAAGAAGATTACTGATTCTAAGACTTCCTCCAAGATATATACATTCATCAATGCTCGCATTGAGGGAAAGTTGAATCCCGCTTTTGTTGATGATTCTACAATCTTCACAAACAAGGCGAAAGCTGAACTTCTTAGGGAACATTTCCAAAAATCGCCCACTATGTGGTTCTATAAGGATGAGATTATGGAATTGCTGAGTCATCGGCAAAGTTCAAAGAGCTTATAACCGGATTTTCTACCTCTGAGATTTATCAAGAATTTTGCCTACAATCGCTTTTCTATTGAAATACCTTTTTAATCTTCCTTCCATCAGAGGTGAAGTGCCGAGTCGAAGGAATATATCATTCATAACCCCAATACCTCTTTCATGCTATCGTCCCCATAAGTATTAATAAGCTTTTGCTGAAACTTCAGAGAAAACTCTGAGGAAGCATGTTCTTAAACACCTTGAAGAAAATGGTGTCATACCACGGATTCAACACGGTTTTTGTAGAGGAAGGTCTAGAGAAACAGCGTTACTTCCGAGTCTCAATGACTGGACAAAGCTATTTGAACTGAAGCAGCCGATTCACGTAATCTACTTTGATTTTTCAAAAGCGTTTGATGAGTTTCCACTCAATAAATTAGTCTATAAACTCCATTTGGTCGGCAGTCATGCAAGAGTAGTGCAATGGATTCATAACTACATGGTTCACTGCAGTATCAGGTTCGGATCGGTAATGATTTTTCATCGCTTTTCCGCACCTTTAGTGGTGTGCCGCGAGGGGAAGTGCTCTCACCCTTGCTTTTCCTTCTCTACTCTTTTAATTTGCCCAAGCCTTTTTCGAATTGTGGTATTACTTGCGTAATGTACGCAGAAATTAATAGAATTTATAAAAGCATGCGAAAAGTTGAAGACGTTGCTGCTTTACAATCTGCAATTGATCATATGGCTCAATGGTCTAAACTCTGGGATCTGCCTATCACTGTGGATGAAACACTGCACATCCAAGTAGGGAAACCTTGCAAAGGGGCTGTTGCTGTCCACCACATAAATGGCAGTGAAGGATTAGAGTTAACATCTTAAGGACCTTGGGTTTCTGTTTGATAACTCTGTTTGGAAGCTCTGTTTTGACAGTCATTAAAAAGTCATTATATCCAGAGCTAATCATAGGGTATATAATTTATTAGAGAGATTCACGTACCGTACCGTACCATGGATCCACGTTCATACACTATTGAAAGCTTATAAGACGTATATTCGTCCAATACTTGAAAGCGGTTCAATTGCCTTCTCTCTTCATAAAAAACGTGATAAAGATGGATTGAAAGTGTTCAAAGCAACTTTACGAGGAAGCTGTTTATGCGTTGTTGTAGTGTCGGCTTCCACCTTATCTCCAATGGCGCAGACAGACGAGATCAAGTAGGGTTCAAAAGTTTATCTCCTAGGCGTGTTATCAATTATTTGCTGATGATGTTTAAGGTATTGTCTGGCAGAGTTAATTTGTGCTCCTCAGACTTCTTTGAGGTCGTTAGGGCGAACTCTAGGAGACATAGTATCAAGCTCAAGATCTCGATTTCTAGAGCTCAGGTCGGGTTCAATGATTTTTCTTTCAGGACTCCAAATCGTTTTAACAATTTATTTCGTCAAAATACGCTTCCTTTGTCTCTTAGCCAATTCAAAAGAATGGCCTCTGAAGCTTAGTATCATGTTTTCTTATATTAATTATGGGGTCTCTTGACTACCATCTTCTTTTGAATTGTGTTGTTGGCGATTGCTCAGTTTTTGTTTTGTCTTCTTTTGCTGAGCACAGGTATTACGTCGCTCATTGTGCGCCTTTGTCCTCCTTGGTTTTATGCTTTTTGCCTGCTCACGTAGTCTTGTATACACTCTCAATAAATAGATGCTTTATAGGCTATTCTAGTTTTCCTATGATTTTGTGAATGACTGCTTCACTTTTTTACCTTCGTCTTTTATACCCGAAGAATTTCTTCTTCTTCTTCACTCTGGTTTTCACTTCAGTTTTCACTGAAATTAAGAAGTGCGAAGAAGCTCCCAACCCACCTGATGTGGAAGCGATGTGATGCAAACGGCTTTCGCCCTAGTTATTGGCAGCGTATGAGTGAAAATACCGGTGGAACACCATTTCTTGGGGTGTATAGAAAGTTTTTGAGGCATCGCTGTATCATAGTTGGAAAAAATAAACATTGGAAAGCAAAGAAGTTTCTTCTAGAGGCTTTCCAAATGTCAACTTGACAATTAAATTCGTCTGAATTTGAAGAGCCAAGAGACGCTCTTCCCAAACCGTTCTCTCATTTGCACATCAAAAAGATAAGTGTAACTTCAAGCGTCTAGTGGATAATTTCGGTTGTAATCGAGCCCGATTAAAACTTTTCTAGTTGCGAAATATTACGTCTGTTACAACGAATACGAATACGATATTTTTATCAAACAAAGTGAAAAGGATGAGACGAATTACAAAAAACAGAGCGTAAATGCACTTAGCAATTAGGGCAATAAGAACGAATCTTAACTTGTGTCCGCACCTAGGTGAGACCCAGCTATGTACATATACTAGTCCTCAGGTCGGGTCAGATGCAATGGTCCGCAGGCCACTGCACCTCGGGATACCAGGGATCCCCCGGTACTCGATGCGCCGACCTCGAGGCCGAGATCGATCGAGCACCGGTGTGGCACATATATTATTACATGGGGTGCCTCTAAAAATATGGCGATTCATTCAAAATTCGATTCAAAATTATTCAAAACCGGCGATGAGGGTTTGAGCCTCGCCCCCTCGACCTCTGGGTCCTGACTGACCTACATATCGATGCTCCCTATGAACAGGAACTAATTTGAACATTTTATTTCCACTGCGTTGAGGTGGCCTGATCTCTTGAGGGATCCGTTCTCCTGTTTTGGGATGATGGCCACCCCTTCGTTGCTGTTCTTTCCAGGGTGCAACTTTCTTCCGATACTCCTGAATATTTGGGACACCATCCGTGCGACGTTCATCAATTCTTTTGAATGGTGTAAACTTTAACAAGCTCGCATATTGTGCCATTGTGGTCATCCAAAAACGTTTGGCTGCACTTTGAGTGAATATTTTCCCATCTTCGTACGTGACCGTCGAAAATCCCGCTCCTACGGTCTCCTGTTGGGACCGTAGAGGCAGTAGACAGCGAAGACGATTTTTCAAGGGAGGTCGCTGATTCAGGGCCTCTTCGAATAGTACCATATCTACGGACCTTTTCCACTGATTATCATTCTGCGGTCCAGCGAGCGCGATCAATTCGGTGCCTTTGGCGACAAGTTGCATCAAGTTGGGTCCACGCCCCACGCCGTCTTGATGTTCCAGTGAATTCCGCAGGGCTGAATAGCAGGACAGATGAATAGTCATCGGTGAACCAATCTGGCTCCATGTCCTCGGGCTTCTTCATGATGACCGCTCTTTGGAGCTCTGGCTTGAAGCAATCCTGTACATTTTCGAAGCCAGCTGGTAAAATAATGAGGTTTTTTTTACTTCAGATTTTTCCAAGATGAGTCCGTCCAAGGATAATTTGAAGCATAACTTTTTGCCATATCCGTCACGACCGCCATGTTCGTTGTATCCCATCGGCTTCGCGGTGGGTGTGCAAGGGCAACGTTTCCAGCCTCAGCGACCGAACTTAGTGTTGCATGAATACAGTGCTGCTTGTAGAACGATAAGGCCATACCTATCCGGATGGAGCGACGAGATCGTATAACCGATCGAGAAGTCTGGCGGTTCGCTATGCTTCGGGTACATGAGACTGGATCAAAACCGATAATAGACGAGCTAATTCATATAGTGACGAAAATTTCAAAGCTCCAAAGGGAGCATTAGGAATGACATCGTGCAAGATAACGTCAGTTGAACATTCTACTTCTACTCCTTGACACATCAGCTTTCCGGGGCAACGCCAGACCTGTCGGACATCCGTCGTTGACGAAACGATGGTGCTGAAAATAGGAACATGAATTCTGAAACACGTTTAGTTTATCATTTTGTTGACTTTCATTTCTACTTTTCTAGGTCTGCCACGTTTTTCGTAGCGAGTAGTCAAACCCTTGACCGGATTATCGCTTATTTCTGATGGAATTTTCCCTAACTGATCGAATGGGAGCTCTTTTGTAAGATTATTTTCTCCGACCAATGTTACCAATGCAGAGTTCTCTGACGCAGTAACCACGAAATGGACCTTCCCACGAGGTGACCAGTTTAGGGTGACGCGATTCCCCTTTCTCTGCCGGGATTTTCACATAAACTCTATCCCCAACGTTAAATTTCGTGCATTTTTGAGTGTTCCACTCTCTATCGTAGTTCCTTTTCATCCTATTACGACATTCATTGGCATTTTCCGTGATGTAATTACGAGCCAGTTTTAGACCATTCCGAAATTCGGTTTTATAACTATCGTATTCTACCATGTATGGTAACAAAACCTTTGATGGTATAACAGCCGAGGGATAAACGGGATCGTGGCCGTAGAGCAGAAAATGGGGACTCTCCCCAGTGGCTCCATGTGGGACTGCATTGTAAGCATACACGATCGTGGGTAGAATCCTATCCCACTCCGCTGCTACAACTGTTTTTTCCTAAGCATCCTAACAATGGTTCCATTGACTCTTTCCATTATACCATTTTCCCTCGGGCAATAACACTTAGGTAATTTTTGTTGAATGTTCATAACCGAGCATAGGACCTCCATGACGGAATTCTCAAATTCGCCCCCACGGTCTGAAAGCAAAACAGTTGGCCATCGACCGCAGCCGCAAATCCAGTTGCTGAAGAGTGCCTCAGCAACTGTTTCAGCCTTTTCATCTGGAATTGGATACGCTGCCAAACACTGTGAAATGGTCCACAACTGTTACAATGTAGAGATTCCCACGAGTAGTTAAGCCCATTTCGAGTAAGTCGATCCCGACATTTTCGAATGGCTTTAGTGAAACTATAGGCTTCAGAGGAGAGACAATTCCCTTTTTGTTGTTTGTCAGAAAACACGCTTGGAATTCTTTGCACCACTTCACCAAGTCTTGATGCAGCCCTGGCCAAAATGCAACTTTCTTCAGCTGATTAAGCATTTTACGAGCGTTAAAATGACCACCTAGAGAGCCATGATGAGCTACTTCAAACAACGTATGTCGCTTACTCCGTGACCGGGAACAATGAACCGTCCTCACTTGTAAGTTTGAGTTGCCCGCCATCAATCGCGAAATCAAGTGAACTTAGCTTGAACCTCTGAAGTCTTACTTCTCCCTCTCTCGCTTTCCACTGCGTCAATGACTAGCCCGAAATCGGGGTCTTTTCGCAACTCTCTGAGCCATTCGTGCTCCTGTACCCAACACACCACTTTTCGTCTGCTATCCAGACGGGTCCGTTTTCCTCCCGAGCATCTACGGGGTCTCGCGATAGCGCATCAGCGACGCTGTTTGCTGCTCCTTTTACATGCTCAATTTTCAGGTCATATCGCTGTATTTCCAGCGCCCAACGCAAAACACGGGGGGAAACATGGACTAGCTTAAACAGCGACGTTAGTGCGGCGTGATCAGTTCTCACTGTTGTATGAATACCAAATATGAAATAGTGAAACTTTTTAACAGAAACTTAAACTGGTGTTAATGCTTCCTGATCTTCCAGCACCTCTAAGTGGCGCTCTTCGGTTTTAGTTGCGATAAGGATGTTGTCCAAGTAAACATAGACTTCTGTTCCTTTTAGGTCGCCAAGCACCTGATCCATTAATCGCTGAAACGCTGCTGGCGCATTCGTAAGGCCAAACGGCAGTACGTTAAATTGGAACAACCCGTAAAAGCGCTTATTTCCTTTGCTCTCTCTGTGAGCGGTACCTGCCAGTAACCACTAACCAGATCGAGAGATGAAAACCATCTCATTCCTTGCAGCTTCTGAAGGGTTATATCGATTGGTGGTAAAGGGTAACAATCTTTCTTAGTTACTTTGTTCACCTCTCTGTAGTCAATACACAACCGTGTACTACCATCTTTCTTTCTTCATCTACCATCTTTCTTTGCTACCAGCAGTACTGGAGAGGCCCAGGGTGATTGGCTTTCCTCAATAATTCTCCGATTCTTCAAATCTAAAAGCATACCATCTACTTGCTTCCTCACACCATATGGTACGGGTCTCGTCTTTTGACGGATGGGTATGTGTCCCTGTACATCAATATCATGTTCTACCAAGCTGGTTTGCTCAAGTTCAGAATCGTTTATTGCGAAAGTTTCATTAAACTTTTTGAGAATTTCCACCAACTCTTTCGGCAGCTTTTCTGGACCATGATTTTGTTGTATCAAATCGATCAAAACTTTCACCCGTTTTGACTTTCGCAGTACAACATGTTTTTCCATGTCAAGCATACCGCCTGACATGTCTATAGCCTCGGGAGACCTGATAGAACAAGAATCTGACCATTCTCCGAGCGGCTGACCCTTATTAACTACCCAGGTCTGGGAGTCGCGGTTCGCAACGGAGACTTCCGTGCTACCCTCCTCGAGACGACATACCCCTGAACAAATACGGGAATCGTTGGACAAGAAAAACTGTTCTCCAAACTTCTTCGAGCTCTCTAGCTCAATTTTTGCGGCGGCTCCCGGTGGTATAACTACCCTTTTCGACGCCTTCGCATGTTCCAAAAAGGTTGTTGCCTTCCGCAACGGCTCTATGCTAGGTTCAAATCGTAATTGAATTCTTAAAGCATTAAAGGCATTAGTTCCTAGAAGCAGCGTATTTTCCTTGCTTTTCTGGACATGCATGGTATCTTGAACGCTATCCGCGCCTTGAACGCTTACTTTTGCGTTTACAATTGCAAGAAAGCTCATTTGGTTCCCCGAAGCATCAAAAACTTTGTGCTCGCTTCCATGACCTACCATTTCCACTCTTTGTCAATGTCAAAGCCTTGCACCTTGGCTTGCTTGAGCAGACCAGCTGGTACTATGGATATTACTGACCCAGTATCTATCAATGCTTTAGTCGTGAGCCCTAAGATCTCTGCATCGTACAACGTCGCTTTCCCCACCGCTATTGTGGTTGAATCTAAAGCTGACTTACAGGTACGGACCATCCCACACCATTCCTCCACGAATGTAGAGAGTGATTTCTTAGGAGCATGTCCATCCTTATCCTTTCTCATTGATCCATGACCTTTTTTACCAGGTATGGAACCTTTATAAGGGTATTTATTTGGACAGGAGGCACTATAATGACCTTTCTCCCCGCAGTTATAACATTTCCGGGTGCCCTTATCATCATAGCTAGAGGCTGTCGCCTTTAAGGCGCTAATCTTCCCCCTAGTGTTGTCCAACCAACTTTCCAAAATTTCCTTCTTTGATAGACTTAAAGACTTCGCCATTTGGGACTTTTCAAGTCTCAATGCAACCCTTTTGACGGCATCGTAAGTCTCCCCATTCTGCCCTTCCAGAGCGGCTAGCATATGGTACGAGTCCTTCCAATGCTATAGGCAGAAGTACGATTTAGAGGCCAAATGGATATCCAATTCGTTACTTGGGTGAATTTTCCTGGAGATATCCTCCATCCGGCAGCAAAAATCTGCTACCGATTCACTATTCCTCTTCTTGAGTTTGTCCCACTCATCGATGATCCTTAACTTTTCGCAAGGGTTACGCCGGGCTTCCTTGAGGGCTTTCACAATTCCAGCAAAACTACCCTTCTTCACACACTCTGGTAACCCCTTATGGACGGATCGAGCCAACCCTACCAGGTTATTTACCAGCATATCCCGTCTATCGCTATCCGACCAGACTATTGAGGGATACTTCATTTCTACTGCCCGTAAAAAATCACTTAGTGAGGTCTTCCCGTCATATTTGGGCACCTCGGCCACGCTTTGCGCTTTAAAAACCCTCTAAAAACGCTGAACATTCCGTTCATTGCATGGGATATGTGAGTATCTGATTTTCCCTCCCCTATGGAGTTTTGCAAAACAGAACTCGACTCACCGACTGTCGACACGCTGGTAGACAGCGGACAAGATGGACTCGACCGTCCGCTGTAGATTGACCTCGGGTGCTTCAGTCGCCATCTTTCGTTTCGTGGCACGCGGGCTGGCGGCTCTGAACATTGGGTTTATTGCCATTATTTAATGACAAGAGCTGCTTGCTCACAGCAGACCAATCTACGCCAGTGTTTTCCTCACCGTGGGCTTCCGTGGCTGTGCGAGCGCCTCGGAACGAGGTGGCCAGCTTCGTCGTCAATTCGTCCACTTGACCCTGCAATTGGCTTTTTAGACTTCTGAGACTAACTAGCTCTTCATTCATGGCCCTCACTTCAGCCAAAACCTCATTGGTTTCGCAGCCCATTTCTGCTGTCAAAGTTTGCATCAAGCTGCTATTATAACTCGCAATTGGCAAAACTTTGCGCAATTCTCCTGGAGTTAGTCCAATATCCTCAAAAATCGAATGCCTAGCTTGACCAATTGCCAGCTTAGCTTTTTCTCTAGCTATTTCTACTGTGCCTTGAACCAATTCCAAAATATTTTGCTTTTTCTGTGCAGATAGATTCCGAATCCGGTCATCCAGACTATCCCCTAAGCGGCGGATAATATTATCAAAAGCACTAGCTAGCTGGGAGTTCATTTCACTTAGCACTGTTCCACTTCTGTTGTCTTCTCCAACAACCATGTCCTCTACTGTGTTCTCCACAGAGTTGTGCGTGATTCCGCTCATAACAGACATTTCTACAACTGAATTCATTTATTCGAGCTCACTTGGCTTGGATCTCATGTAACTTCAAGCGTCTAGTGGTTTTTCTGGATAATTTCGGTTTTAATCGAGCCCGATTAAAACTTTTCTAGTTGCGAAAACGAATACGATATTTTTGATATTTTTATCAAACAAAGTGTAAACGATGAGACGAATTACAAAAAACAAAAAGTAAATGCAATTAGCAAACAGGGCAATACGAATCTTAACTTGATTTCGAACCTAGGTGAGAGCCAGCTATATATACTAGGACTGAGGTCGGGTCAAATGCAATGGTCCGCAGGCCACTGCACCTCGGGATACCAGGGATCCCCCGGTACTCGATGCGCCGACCTCGAGGCCGAGATCGATCGAGCACCGGTGTGGCACATATATGACATAAGCGGATAAAGCCTTCGGAGTTGATCGGTTCCACTTCTGAAATGCCCACTCCCACGCACATGATTTCCATTCACCGTCGTAGCGGAGTTTGACTGCGTATATGGCCTACACAATAACTGCTGGTAGCCAGCAAGCGTGCAAGTCACCGCTTTTATCCTCCCGGACGAATTCAGTACCAGAAAATCGACCCGTGGTTGGCTTAGGCGAGTATCGTTCCGAACCGCCACATCGAAAGTCGCTTCAGGTAAAGTTATCGAATGAGTGCAGAAACAAGGAAACAGGTGAATTGGAGAACATTCAAAAATCTCCTCTGAAAGCAAATGGTACAAAAAATCCGCTCTGTGTTACATGAAATTTGATACCATTTGTCTTGTTGAAGAACGGAGCATTTACAAAAGTACATAGTTTAGTTTCATTTTGTTGTGTTGTCCAAAAGCAGGTCCAGTGGAGAAACGGGGAGAGGGGTACATAGAACGGTCTTAATAAGTCTGGCCATAATGCAGTGATCTTGTGTGGACCTTTCTTTCGAAAAATGAAAATTCAAACGCCCTTGTTACGAGGGAATCGAGAGTGACGTGTAGGAAACCATCTCGAACAGTCGAATTTCTACTAATTGGTGACCTCTCTGTTATGGTTGTGAACTCGATGACTCCCCGAAGCGGTAGATTCTTTCAGCCGACTCTCATCATCTATGGGCTTCTTTTGTTCTTCAGTTTGTAAATCCCAAAATTCAACGCAATGCAATCTTTATTAACAAATGCAGGCTACTAGAATAAACGACTTAGAAATATTAAGAAAAACATAATAAATCGTAATAGAGATGCACAAGACACGATGATTTGAAATCGAAGGTAAGGGAAGGCGACATTCGAATAAGCACTGGAAAAAGGCTCACTATTCACAAACAACATAACACATTATGGGATGATACGTTCTCGAAACTACGGGCGAAAAACCACCCAGAAGATCTACATGTACTAAATGAAGGATCGGGAGATCACTTCATCACTCATTACTGCTGCCTCTAAATCATCACCGCATACACAACCACATATGCACAACGGCTTGAGAGACTAGAACGGTGGTATGACAAATGACATTCATATTGGGGTCTCGGACACAGTTGTCCCCACAGTATATTTTGAGGTCGAGGAGGACGTCTGGCCAGGATCACTACGTGGAGTGGGAGGAGCAGTCCCTCCAGCACACATCTACGGAGACAAAAGCATTGTATACGGTAGCGATAAAAAAATACGATAGCGCGCAGCGACGACGACCACGGCGACGATGATGACCAGCGACGGCACAGAAGCATCTCTCGACTCAGAATATAGAAGACGACAGCATTACATAAGGCACGATAATAGCTGCAGACAACTGTGATCGGAAACCGATGGAAGAAGAGCTAATAGGACGACGTTCGCTTCAGCAGCAAGCTACATCAAGAACGATGTCGACGGCAAAGAACACTGGGCGTTGGTGCACTGAAACGGCGACAGCACGGAGACCATAAACGGATCGAATCGATTTTGCAGACGAGTTTAGAATATCGACTTTTCCATTTTGCGCTGCTCGGCCATCTGAAATTAATGTGATGTGATTTCGATAGCATCGACTTCCTCACAACCACCCAACATTGCACAAATGCACCGGATAAGCTCCTTGACAATGTGGAATTGACGAGACCTCCAGAAGATCATTAAATCAATAACTTTTCCCGAACCGCAGCATTGGCGTCACTGCGAATTCACAGATTACCAGATTACACTTCGAGAAGTTGGAGTGGGAACTGCAGTTATACTCAGCGTACAGATGCTGGCGTCAGTTCAATGAAAGCGCAAGCCGTCCCCATGTTTGGCGATGCCCGATTGTCGCATGGTGTAAGGCACGGGCGTCAAACTCCCGACGCCGATGTGCGTGACACATCGGCGTCTGAAGACTGAGCGCCCAGTTTTGGCATCCCCAAAGGTCTCATGTTGGGATTTCATTCGTTTATGGATTTCCAGCTGGTTGGTCTATTCCCCTTCGCGTAATCAACCTGGCTTTAGCTTTAGCAGTAGCTGCTTTGAACTAGTTTTACTGTTCTCACTCGAATTGCTTTTTTCATATTCCTATGTTTGTTATATGAGGTATGACTAGCATTGGGTGTAGAATAGAAAATCAAATGCCCAGGTTAGCAGGCAGACATGTGGGACCGCCTTAAAGGCATTAAATCCAAGCACGAGCCTTGGAGCCATGCGATATCGATCAGTAGCACACTGACTACCCCGCTGTACAATGAGTCGACGCTTGACGCCCTTCGCCCATGCTCAGCGCAAAGTATGATTGCGAAAATTCTGTCCGCACAGGAGACAGGAAGGACGATATTTGAGCGCTAGGCCCACAAATTGCTCGCTGGGGATTTTCAGAAACCCGCCACCATCCGTTAGCTGAGTATAAGGCAAATTCGTTATGACTGGACCTAGAAAAACGATCATAAGGAACTCCTCCGGTTCAAACCGAATATATCTCACAACATATTTAATACTAATCTAATCGTCACACCACAAGCACAACACAACGTCTTAGATTTATTCACTGTTATTTATCAATATAGGACCAGGTACTATCACAGCTGTTTGGTTGAATAAGATTCGGGGCAAAAGAATATTGACAGATTTAAGGTCGTTGCCTATGAATTAATCTCAGGAAATCGCACCGTTTCAGCTAGCGAACTTGGACAAATGGTAAAAGAATCGACGATGAACGAAGCCGCTTGTTACTGTAAACGTTTCTGGTATGGCCAACTAGAGGCTTCTACTTGATAGTGAATCAGGAAGTTAAAGGCATGTTGCATATCTTCTCTTGCCAGAGAAACCCAAAATATAAAACACAACAACACGATAAATTACAATGAACTACATACAACGAGCAATGGCCCACGAGTAACAATGTACCTTTAGAATGGACAGCAGGCACAGAAGCGAGATAGAAGACAGTAACCCGTGAGGCTGGTGGTGGCCATGCCCACGATGATTATTGATTGAAACCAAGTGCGTTCATCAGCTTTGACTTCAGACCCGACGACGAATGGCTTGTTGTCATGCGGGATATTTGTGACGAAGTCATGATATCGTCTGCGGATCGTAGAGACGGCTCCTGCTGTAAAGCGACACACATCACAACACAGAACGGTCGCGCTTACGCCGTACGACGTCGCCATTGCACGCGACTAATCAATAATCTATTGCATCGATTGAGCAGGTGCGAGAAGGCGATGTCGCACGCGTAATTTCAGATTTTTGCACAATATAAAGCAAAATGAAGAAACTGCGGTTTGAAAAAAAACGACATGCAGGCTTGAGCACATTCTGTTATCAAGCGGACATTCCCGACAAATACGAATCCATTGTCTGCCTCAATAGCACTGCTGAATTCTGAAGTTCTACCATACGAAGATTACTCGCACAGATACAAAAATCATTTCAGCACCAGCAATTATCGCAGTTTGCCTGGGCGCGAGTTGCTTTTATAAACTGCACATGCTGTGAGACAGACAATGATTCAATCAGAGCGGTCATAACACCTTCGGCGAGTACTTATCAAATGGATCCCGGAAAATCATACTGAACAAAAGAAATCAACTAATAACAACGACAAACAAACAAGGATCTGCCTGCCAGCTAATATGACCAACTCTGTATGCTATACTACCCCACACAACACAAAACGATCGGCTTCAATGGCATCGAATTTTTAATTAAGTGGTGCAACCACTACACTACAAATACGATACAACAGTTGCCATCTCACAAAACAGACCTGAAGTCGCGTACTACATCCGAGTAGTTTATTCATTCGCTCATGCTGCGCTGCGTACTGCGCCTACAATATAGCAAACAAACTTTCTGCGTACGGCACGCAATTCTTCACGACACACTTCTTTGTGAAGAGACGATACGCATACGAGTTTAGAAGTAGAAAAAGCGGCCAACGCAGAATGTTTACTGGTTAGGAGTTATGACCGCATCAGCGTCAACATTTAATAACACATAGAGTTAGAGCAAGATAAAAGTATCACCTAGATTCTTCAGAAAGAAGAAAGGTTCACAGATGGATCGAATAGAAACTATTTGAAAGTGGTGTGTTTCTGCTTACAGATATGGCACTTTTCAGGTGCCACTTACCTGCTTCTTGGCTCTCAGAGCAACATCTTCCAATGTCTCAGCAGCCTCATATTTACCTTGACGCCGATAAAGAGCACCCAGGTTCTTAAGCGTTGTCGTCACGGTTGGGCTAAACAATGACAATAAAGTCAATATTTATAGACGCACTCTATAAAACCGTTGAATTTCGTTAGAACACTTACCTGTCCACCTTGGCAGCCTTGTGCCAACCGCCGTGATCGTGGTAGGCGATTGGGCCCGTATCAGCTCCTCCCTTCTGCTTGATTTCCTCACGATCTTCAGCAATCTGCCAAATTGGTTTGTTGTCCTCTCCAATCTGAAAAAAATTAGTACAAGTGCCATGGCTTTTCACCAGTAGTTGCATAAGAGAAATACTTATCACATACTTTTCCAAATTCGCGTTCGTGTGCTCGAGTCAGAATCTGCTTGTAGAGCTCTTCCGCTTCCTGAAAAATGTATTTGGAATGAAAAAGCAGTTGTTTGTAACCCAGCGCAAAATGTTTGCTTGAAGGAAAGAAAATGCACTGAAGAGTAGTCAGAAAAGAGTGGAGTTGGGAATGGAATGGGCAAAACAATCAGTGCACTGGCTCGTAACTGCGAAGATCTAACAGGATGGGGAGACATGTGTGCTACGCGTCAAAGTCAATTAGAAAGGCATTCGTAAACAAATCGTAAACGCTCAACAAGGCTTCGCTGCTTTTAGCCATTGCTGGCTGTCAGCGAAGTAATCGTGCCATTAGAGCGAATGTCCATTGATGGCAGCTAACCATGTGACTGCACATGAATGCATATTAAAAGTCCCAGATGGATACCATAAAAGAAAGCCATATAGGAGGCCTAACATAAGGGAAGCCACCCAAACCACGATTTCACGTTTCCAAAGCTGCAATTCTTCCATTGCGAAATAAAGAGAAAATCCCTATGGACTAGACAAACACTGGCTGTTGATGAACTCCATGAGCAGGTAAGTCTATTGAAAGTGAGAAAAATACGAGAAAGAACAATTGTCTGACCTTATATTTGCCCTGTTTCAGATACGCAGAAGAAAGATTGTTTTTGGTCTTCGCGACATTCGGATCATCAGGTCCTAGCTTGCTTTCGTAGATTTCCAATGCACGCCTGAAACGATACTGGTTCACCTCATATCTGCCTTGTCGACATAAAACTGAAAGATACATTAATTAACTCACTTGTAGTACTGCTCGACTTCCTCATATTTACCCTGATTTTGGCACAGAAGAGCCAGATTATTGAGTTGCTTAGCTACATCTGGATTATCGTGACCGAGCACCTAGATGAAAAGCATTCGTTCTACGAATAGCTTGAGATATGACTAAAGGAACTCGAAGATTTGTAGGACAGTAAAGGTTATTTTCTACAACTACTGAAATCACTTTTTGAGGAGGTGAAGATAGTTTTCTTGGAAAACCACAAGCTCTTTATGACGGGAAAGTTCCGAGAACTACCTCAACCTAATGTAGTGAAATCCAACTCAGGTGCACTTCAAGCTGGATGGTAATTTTAGGATGTTATCTGGCAAAACTGTGTTGCACTCTAATAACAACAGTACGTGGCTGTGGAAAAGAAATATTTGGGCGTTCAGTGATTTCGGTTAGGAGCAGGTCTCCGCATTAAATGTTCTGTACTCGCTTATTATTCATTTGTATTTATACAACTCCATTAGTAAGCACACACACGAAAATCAAAGTTATTCGCGCCAAGTAATCTTTCGAGACAATGATTCGACAAATCGATCTTTGCATCAAGAACTGACACGAGCCATGTGGAATATTTCCAATTTACTTTTTGTGCTCATATTGTCACGCAAATAGCCAATATGATGTATTCCTGGTACATAAAATTTTTCTGTAGAGGGACCGAAGCAACCGCCATCACCAGGCTGTAAGAACTGCAATGCACAAAACGCAAAGATGGCTCACCATAATTACTGTCTCGAAAATGATTCATTTTGCTGTACCCCCCGCATACGGTAAGAACTATAGCTGGCTCTCGCATGTTTAAAAAAGACTATGTTTAAAGGTTAGGGTGCTTGTATTTCAGGGAGGCTACTACATATGACACCGCAAACATGCAACTCTATACTCAAGAGCACAGGCCCACATCCACACATCGCATCATGTGCACGTATCTAACATATCCAGTTATCTAACAATTTCAATATTGAACAGGTAATCTCAAAATGTGAAACCAGACATAGCAAAACTACGGCTCTAGCTAGGATGAACTGATCAACACATACCTTTTCCCTTATCTCAAAAGCACGTTTGCACAGAGGCTCAGCATCCTTGAACTTGCCACGCTTTCCGTAAAGGACCGCCAAATTGTTCAGAGTAGCTGCAACCTAAACACAAAACCAAAATGAAATCATCGAATGAACTGATGAAAACCTTAAAAAAACTAATGCAACATGACGGACGTTTTTTGAAATGTTCTATTAGATTAAACCTAATGATACGCGGAAAGGAAGCCGCGTGTAGAATGAGAACGAGCCTATATTGACAAATGTAGAGTTCATAAATCTTATTTTCGAGTTTTCAAAGTGTTATCTCACCCTAAACTCGAAAATACGGTTCAAGAACTCTCAGTCAGTCCTCCTAAATCTCAGCAACCTTTTAGTACAAACAATATTCACGCATTCTGGGAGCAAAATTGAATTCGAAAAAGAACTTACTGCAGAGTGGTTTTCTCCAAGACATTTCTCCCTAATTGCGAGAGCCTCATTCAGGAGATTAGCAGCTTCCTTGTACTTGTTTTGGTCTCTAAAAAGCCCGAGTTACAAGAAGATGATTCTGGCAAGATGCCTATCGAATATGCTCGCCTGTAAACAAGTGCGAGGATGTTAAGCATCGTAGCGACGTCAGGATGATCATGACCACTTGACTTCTCAAGGCCTTCGAGAGCCTGCTTACATAGAGGAACAGCGACTTCATAACGACCTTGTGACGCATACTGGATCACCTGAGAAAGACACCCGTCATCTTCAAGGACGCACACATTGTAATTATTAAGGAGGATAGTGATGTGGTAGTAGTCGTAAGTAAGGGAAGGCGAAAGAACTCAAATAGTGCACCCCACGCTCTATGAGAAATCAGTGGCATTGCCCGCAAAATTGCAACAAACGACAAACAATCATTCAATGCTGCAAAATTTCCACTTCAACAACGGCCTAACTCACAGATAACACCTCGAATAACAAGAGAGACAAACGCATATGGTACTGAATTCAGGTTTGTAATTGGGAAATCATTTGTAATGAATGTAGTGCATGGGAAACGGTCAATAAAACAGCACCACAAGAAATTCAAATGCAACAGTGCGTTTGAGAAATTAATTTTACCAGATTGTGCAATGTGCGAAGTCGCGCTGGAATCTCGTAGCCCACAGAAGCTGAAGCTGCCATTGAATGAGCCGGTGTTGGCTGCGCGAATTGACCTAAAGAGTAGAATGAGAACATTCAATTCAGATGCTCATTTATTCATTTGATTACTTGGGTGGTGTTATATATAGAAGTTCGTCCTTGGAACTCATCAAACAAAATTGCACATAAAAACCTTTCGAGGCAGGCTAATGAATGGAGGTAGTACTGATAGGTTTCATGAAAAGTGCAGGCCTGCTAATTTTTTCCAATTTATTACTTTGAAAACGATATCTTTCACTTGTTCTACGTAGAAAATATAGTGTGCTGTTTAGAATATGTCAATAGGGATGAAAGCGCGGCTGAAAATGGAACTCTATGGTCTGGCATGACGCAAAGTTCCATTTTCTCGAAATGGAATCTTCAATCTTATCCTAAATGCATGACACTCACTAGATTGCAGATCCTCTTCGTCTTCTGGTCCAAAACCAAGATCTTGCAGGGTGTCATTCGTAGAAGGTACATTGGCTTCGGAAGGTGTGGATTTCACATCGTTCTGCTATAAGTAGACGAACTGTTGCAAAACGAAGCCTTTTATTCCTCTTATTCCATATAGATTATGGAAAATAAACAATCTCAAGGAAGGATCCCCGCGACTCACGATATCGTCATCGAACTGTTTGATGGAGTTCATATATTTGAGATGTTTGTTTTCTTCCTCCAAGGTTGCCACACGCTAAACAGAGATGTTACGGGGGAGCTTGTTTTTTTTTCTTTCTGCTTTGTAAAGAGAAAAGAAACCTGTTCAGAAGTCTGTAGCTTGATTTGGGTCGAGCTTAGCTCATCACGTAGCCAAGCATTTTCCTGACAAAGGCGGCGTCGTTGAGCCTGGAATATTTGGGAATATTTTTGAATGACTGATATTTACTATGAAGATAGCACGATTGAAGATGCTATCAACCTACCTGATATTTCTGTTTTTCTGCTTCCAAATTATTCAAGTGAGACATTATCGATACCATCATCTGCAAAAATACAGACTCTGCAGGGACAACAGAGAAGCAATATTAACCAATAAATCCTGTTCAGGAACAGATTCGTACCGTTACTTCTTCAAGACCGCTAGATATACTGCCCACGTTGTCTGTAATTTGGTGATGCTTTTCTCGAGGCATTGGCGCTTCATCTTCACTGATTCCTGAAAATAGGCTGTGATTTAGCAAAATCAGTTAGCCCAAACAGTTTCTACACAAAACACAAGTTCCGAGACGACTTTAACACAATCATTGCGGTCAACGACCCATGCAGCAAGCACATGACTAGCTCAAGCGTGATATAGTCGAGTATGATACAAGTGCCGCTTTGAAAATATGCATGGCCAATTTTACGTGCACTCTAAACGGACGCTCAATTATCGAGGAAAGAGACAGACGCTCTTGCAATGCGTAATTCTGGCTGAACCATGCTTTTGAATGCCGTACATGAAAGTTACGACCCTTTCTTTAGTAAGTCAGTTTATTTTTGTGAGTTCCATACATGCGTCCTACTGCAAGACATAAGGATGATGTATTCCTCAAACGCTTCAAATAGTGAAACTTTGTTTTTGATCCGAAGGACACTAATGAGGACTAGTTCCGCACACACACATTTTGCTCATGTAGAAGCACTGCATACAAAGTTTAACAAAAGGAGATACAAAAACACAAATGAAGTATACTAGCGCTATTATCTGCTGAATGGAAAATATCCAAAGCGCAAATCGAGATTGCGTGAGGAAAAGCCCAGAAACAGCCCCAGTTATTATTATACTTCGGCATCTTCAAACATCAACTGTTTCGAGAAATATAGATTTAAAATACATTAAGGGTATCCTTTTCGATTCTTATGGATTTGGGGTATCAAAACTCTTCGTGCTGCTTGTCAGAATTTCGAGTAACAACAACCAGAGAAGGAAGTATCATTGCTAGATCAGAAAGAACGCAAAGCGACAGAGCAGACAGAGTATCACTATGTTTACCAAATAGAAAGGTATCGTGACCGCTGCCTTACTTTCCCACCATATTACCCTACAATCGACATCTTGGTGTTGAGCAGGCAATATGGAAGCATTTGTGGCCGTCTGCTTTTCAGTGAACTTTCTCAGTGAGCGAAATCAGGGAACCTCTGCATTAATATGCCGAAAATGTGCCCATTTTATGAATTCGCGTCTGTTCAATATCTTTCCGAGGGGATAAAGGCTGGAGACATCCTACGCGATTAACTTCGACAGTCTTTGGTCCCCTGTGCGCTCACTGAGCAATTTTCTTCCTTTCCTTAGCAAAAAAAAAAACATGACCACGTTGCTGAGACACGAGCTAATTTAGTCTCTTCTAAACGGGGCCAAAATGCATGACGCTCCTCACCCGGTATGTGGCTATTGAAGCCACCCTTCTGGTCATGCTCGAACGTATAATTAGCTACAGACAACGCAGATACTGTCTTCTTTTTCAAGTTGTTGCAGGCAGATGTTTTCGTTGTTATGCATCACGCAAAAGCAAGAAGTAGAGCAAAGAGAGTCGAAGCCCTATTCGTTCCTGCCGCAGAAATAACAGCTACCCTTCACCCATCCATATAGTGATTTATGAGAGTTTTTCAATCTCCTTCAAACAATGGTTGCGTGCGTCACTTCAAGGGCCAAACTCAGTTGTCTTTAAGAACGAAGTGCAAATAAAAGAGGAGAATAGGAGGTACGATAGATAACAAAAAGGGTTGCAGGAATCTGATGAAGTTCGGGCAAGTAAGGGCATTTTATAAACCTCACCTTTGAGACTGCTTTCAATCGTTGCGCCGACATTATTGTGCTCGTCCCGAAGAGCTTCGAGGCCTTGCTGGACGGTTCGAAGGCCCGTCGAGACGTCCTCTTGCGTCATATTACTCATCCTCGCCAAACTCTCAATCTTCCGCCTAAATCAAAATTCGTTTACACAAAATTAAGAGGCTATCAAGTCAGCCAAAAAAAAGACCACAAAGAGGATGAATGGGAGGAAAACGAAGCGAAGTAAAGATGCATGAGACTGATATGAGACGAGATTAGCTTTGTAAATTCCCATAGATAACGCTACTTTCATTTTAGCAGAGGGAAAGATCCTTTATTTGCCGTCCTTTTCTATTCCAAAATGATTTGTTAAATAGTTTTTACCCATGTAAAGGAAACTGGTTCATAAAATGCTCCAGTAAACAAAAACAGATGTTTCAAACATAGAAATAATGATCAAAACAGAATCTGACTTTAACTATCATTAATATACTTGAATTATTGAACAATTGTAATTAAGCATTTTTTAAAATTTGAATTATATATCTACCTGACCGATGTAAATAAACTTTTATAGTAATAAAGTTGTCCAACCAGCGGACATGTAATTGGGCAGAAATATCTATGGCATTCCAAGGCAATCTGGACAACTATCCGAAGAATGTCAGAGACTTCGCAAGAATGAACTTTGAAGGAAAGCGTGTCGAAACGCCAAATTGAGAGGAATCACGACGATGGGGGAGAAAGATGTTAAACAAGGAAAAAAAGGAAGGAGGGAAGGATGTAAGCGGATCAATATGTCCGCAAGGACATCGCCCCGCCGTCAGATATCAACGTCATGGCAAAAATGATTAACAGACTCGAAATCAATCAATCGGATATGAACTGTAGATCGATCTTTGAAGATTGAAATGAGTCAGCTTTGGCTAGGGTGGAACATACGAGCAAATCAATCGGGAACATCAAGGTGGCGCCCGACGGCCGACCGAAGTCGGTTGCTGAAAAGTTGCGAAACGAGCCCGAATATTCGGGTATTCAACTGGGAGTTTCGCTGTCTTGACTTGACTGAACCTACTCAGAGGAAATATGGCAGAATTAAGCAAATTGGTAACAAAGGAAATGCGCTATAACGTGAGAATTCAAGAGAAATTCCAACTCAAGTCCCAGGTGTTGCCGTCGTTACAATAAAGCTAGTCAGCAATGAATCTCAACCAAATCGAATCACAGAATAGATTTTTACCACATGAAAAACGAGATGATTCATAGAAATCGCCAACTGGCCGATAAAATGATATAACGAAGACTGGCCTGTCGACAATTCAACGCTTCAACACACCACAAGGCCGGCGAGGACCTCTCGGGGCCGTTCGCCCGGCCAATCAATAACCCTTCGAGAGGGCTCTAATTGGGAGAAAAACTGCGTTGGAAACGGCCAACTATCGGATCGAACGGCCGACGCAGCCGTCACTGCCCTGGGCTTCGAGCCGATCGATAATTCGATACATGCGACGACGGCGAGGAGTCGACGACAATCGCGGGCCAGCGCCCACCCAGGCCCTCATCACACAGCTGGCCAAAGAGAGCGCACTGAGGGAAGGCGTGACATCGCGCACGAGACCAGGTGGTTGCCCAGGTACACGCTGGACACCCCCCCGATGTCACCTTTCGTAAATGCGTAATAGGATAGCACGCTCTCCGGGGAAATCGCGCTCCTATCAGTTCGGTACAAAACTCCCTCCTACTTGAGCTTAAAGCAGGACCTTTACTTTTACCCGTGCTCCTAAGAGTAGGTTAGTAAACATATAAGCAGTTCACCAGGTGACTACGGAAGAACGCCAATCTCTCTCGACCCATCCCCACTGCTTTCTGGTTGTTGCCCACGTGTTAAAACTCACTCCCCAGTGCCTTTTCCCATGCAAAGCATATGTGACGAGTTTCTTTCAGCCTCTAAGGGCTGTATGTTGAGGGCTGTGAATAGGGAAATTAAGCCACGCCCTCGAAGATCAAATTTCAAGGGCGCAGACATTTAAAGGTCCTTTTGCCTTGTATCAGATAAGTGACGCTGGAGCAGGAAATCGGTTTAGCTAACAACCTTCGCCGGCTCGAACACTCACCTTGGCTGGGGCCGCTACCATAAACATCGCTTTCCTCTCAGTCTTCGATGATGTACAGTAAAAGGGGCCAAAGTCATGTGGCAACCCAAGATTGCTAGGTGTTCACTCGACTATGGGAGCTTGTGCTGGTGGTTCAGTGGTTTTCTAATAACTCCGATGATAACGGAGTAAAAATACAACAAGTAATGTAATAAGTGCGGACGTTACCGCAATGAAAAAGTAGAATAATGGGTAATAACACTTTATCTAACAACACAACCTACGTCTTGCCCTGGACGTTGTTTTTGGAAGAAGTGGGGACCACGCTTTTTGGTGGTCCGCTTGACCCCGTATCATTTAGGGGCGTGGGCTAAGTTAGGGAGTGTCGTCTCAGACAGTGAGCCGACGAGATAGTTGTTGGGATCGTCGCCGTAGACGACGATAAAATGTTAGGATGGATTCGTCGGGGCATTGACAACTCAGGGGGGAATTGCCACAATCGCAACGTACGAGATTAGTGCACGAGGCGAAACTATTAAAAGCTTGTCCAGCTGAAGTACACGCTACCGGTAACTGGTAATTTGGGGGTAATGCGTAGGCTCTATCTGACGAAATAGCGAATTGATTGTTATCTAGTGAGGTTTTGAGCTTCTGTATGGAAGCGACCGTAATGTTGAAATCCTGAAACTGTTCTGTGACGTAGGGCTGAAAGGAGCGTTCAAACTTATCTGTTCGGTCCGCTATTGTTACCTCTATGCTCAAGGTTACTGTAGGTGTCCAGTGGGGACACCGTACTATTTCAAAGACACGTTCTGAAACAGGTGTATGGACAACTCTGAAAAACCAACAGCTTGGTAGTGGAAGAAAGCAACCGCAGAAGATTCCTCCACAGCTGCTCATACAGCCGGAGTAACCCGGGTGCTTTCTGGTATAGTTCAGTTCGGCAACTGTCTCATTAGGGTTGAATCTATCGCATTTGTCATTAGTGCATGAGCCGACGTTGGCGCAATGTTTTGCGTGGAATATTTTCACTACTGTGGGCCTTGTGAAGAACTCTATGACTTTGGAGCATTTGAACTCTACCTTTCTCTTCACGAACTTTGCCACACCAACGGATTTGTTGCCGTGCCGAATTTCAATACAGAGCTCTGATTGCAGCCTGTTGAATAGCAATTCTCTGCTGTATTCTAAGTGGCAGTGATTTGTTTCGCTGCATACAAGTTCCGCAGAGTGACGCATGAAGCCATGTTGGCAAGCGCTACTAAGACAAAGGAGGTTTATCACTACACAAATGGTGAGCGCTGTTTGTGGGAGTTGGGTTAACTCGAAACTGCAGGTCGGAGCATTTCTTGTACTTGGTTCTCTGAGCACTGGAATGTGGGTGGTGGAAGCTTTCTTACCGAGCTTTTGTGAGATTTTAATTGCTGTCCATGCGATCCCCATCACCGTTATAATGAACAAATAGAGTAGAATGGCCGTCGTTACAATTGCACCCAATGGCCAGCAGTGTGGGTTGCCTAGTAAGGTTTTTGACAGAAAGTACTGATGATCACAAAATTTTGCTCTATCGCAGACCAATATTCGCTCACGTAAACCACTGCTTTCTTGGGTCCGTAAACGTACTTCGATATCCTTGCCTGTAGGGGATATGGGCAGCAAATAGGTAGATGGTTGCGTTTTGTTAATGAATGACTGGCATTCACTAGTGATGCAGATCTCGATCCAACCTTTGATTGGGGGTACGTGTACAACCCCATTACCACACCATATAAAGGGAAGTTCACTGGTTGCTAAAATAGGGGACATCATCGCCATTAACGTCATGAGCATCAGCAAAGATGTTGTAGGAAGCGATGACTTTGTATGGGTAACGGCACAGTCTAATTCCTTGAAAAATTCTCTAGCACGCGTTTTGGAGGAGCGAGGTAGAGATTGTCGCTCCTGCGGCGTTTGTGAGCTTGAGGGTGGAGCTAATGGGTTGTTTAGATCCGGCCCTGAGGGATGTATGATGGTCTTTTTTGCTGCGCTGTCCCTTGTGACTTTTGTATTGAGTGAACTGCGAATTTCTAACGGGTAGATTTTGTTAAGAGGGCGATGGATAATCTTGTGGTTTGGCATGAGGATTTTTGCTGATCTAATCAAGCCATCGGTGGATTCAATAATTTCCGTGACCTTGCCGTAAGACCACGTTCCTCTTGGAACGAGCTCTTGCTCAATAAGTACGATCTCGCCTTCTTCTGGGCACGACCGTTGAGAGTGTTTAGGTTGCTTTAAACGCTGTTTTTGCATTTCTCGAAGGGATACTAAGTACTCGCACTTCCAGCAATCCCAAAATTTGTTTGCTATCATTTCGGAAAAGAGAATCGCCTCTTCGGCTTGCTTTCGTGATTGGATGAGTTCGGGGTCATACACAGGATCGTCTTCGTTCTGCTCACTTCCTTTTTCTGGAAGTGAGAATCTGACGTTACCCTGAAGAAAATCCACCGGGCGAAGAGGAATTTGTGTGATGTCTTCTACGTTTACTTTTGTTAATGGTCTTGTGTTAAGGATTGCCTCTATTCTCGTGATAACAGTACACATTTCCGTGAAACTCAACTTCCTCCGCCCGACGGCCTTGTTAAGTGCTTTTTTGACCGATGCTACTAACCGTTCCCGGCCGATGCACCAAAAATGTGCTGGTGGTTCAGTGGTTTTCTAATAACTCCGATGATAACGGAGTAAAAATACAACAAGTAATATAATAAGTGCGGACGTTACCGCAATGAAAACGTAGAATAATGGGAAATAATACTTTATCTAACAACACAACCTACGTCTTGCCCTGGACGTTGTTTGAGGAAGAAGTGGGGACCACGCTTTTTGGTGGTCCGCTTGACCCCGTATCATTTAGGGGCGTGGGCTAAGTTAGGGAGTGTCGTCTCAGACAGTGAGACGACGAGATGTTGTTGGGATCGTCGCCGTAGACGACGATAGAGCTGATCTCTCTGTCCTCTGCTCCACCGTTACTAGCAGGCCAAGGCAACAAGAAAGGCTTGTTCTGGTGTTCCCCGTTGAAACAGCCCCTTAGAGCGATTCAACTTTTCACCGTCTTGAGCCTTCAGCATTTGACGAGTTCCTTCTTTCTAACTGCGTGTGGTGGTACTGTATCATAAAACCCGCGGACTTTGAAATAGGGTTTGTCCCGAAGGGCAGGGCACATACGCCGAGTGCTCACTGCATCCTTTGAACCCACATATCAGACCGTATTCAGAAAACTTTTGGCGAGGGAAGAATATTCAAGAAAGTTCAGTTTTTGCAAATTTCGTGATAGCTAGCTTTTCCTCGTGACCGTGTGTCAGATTAGTGAAGGAGGAGCAGAAAAACTGAAAGTATTCCGCATAATCGAAAGAAAATCACCAGCCATCAGTTTCACATGGCCCTGGCCTCTACGAGTCTACCTAACCGAAAGGTTGGAAAAGAGCAGTCCCCATGATGGAGAACCTACTCAAGGGATGACTCCTCCTAAAACATTGATAGAGTAGGAGAAATGCAGTAAGAATGCCCTCTGGGGTATGTCCCAGGCCCGTGAATGCTTGTGCCTTTTGCTCGCTGAGGGCTGCTGATTATTGGCATGGCTATGCCGAATCCTCTATCAATTTTCTGCTCTGCCATCACTTGACAGAGTGCAATAGATAGAGAAAAATCGTTGAAATCAGCCCGTTGAGGAATTTTCTCAAGTGTTCCTTCTAACTCCACTGAGGACGATTTCGCATACGGCTCAGCACACGAAAGTTCCTAATAGGGCGCACTGAAGAACCTAAAATCGATGTGTGGCGGAATTACACATATTGTTCAGTGGAGGTTTGGGAGCTAACAACTCACCATGGGTCAAGGCAAGGTGACGAGAAGGATCATAAGGCACTCAATTAACTGGCGACAAGAACAGTTTATCGACAACTTCTGGAGGAAAGGTCCGTTTATTGCTGGAAGCCCTCGAGCCTTTTGACACATTCACTCTATCAGTTTGGAGAGTATATCAGACCATGGCACGCCCTTTTCCCAGTTTACCGCCTATGGATTTGCCATGGGATCCACGAGAGGATACCCATCACATCCTCTTTGTGCACCGTATAGATTAATGACTCTGCTTGAACCTATGGTTTTGTGTATCTCAAGATATCCGCCAAGCCAACCAATACTTACATCTCTCCGTGGTCGGTTAATTCGTACCAGACATGTCTGGGGATAAAAGCACTGACTTGTACATCGGCTGGCCGCCGCGAGTCATTGTGTAGGCCCCATACGCATTTATTACGCCCCTGCGATTCTGAATGGAAGTCGAATGCGTGGGCGCATCCCTCAGACGGGTCTAACGCCCCAAGACTTTATCCTTCAAATGTGATTATTGGGGTATTTCCGAAAGGAGACTGCAAATCTGTAGTTCTACTCACACCTCTAGTCACTTCCCTGTAGGGTGAACTGACTGACTCCTAATATTTCCTATCGGACACAGCTGAATTAAGATTGACTGTTCAAATTAGACTTCATTACTACTGGACAGTTCAAAATGGCAAGAGAAATAATTATAAAACCAAAATCATGTTAATATAAATTAGACATTGCGACGAAATATTTAAAACAAAGTATCTGATAGGAGGCGTTGCGAAAAAAAATTCTGAAGCAAAGGAAAGGCACACCCTTACTGTAAGTAGGCAGTTATTCCTACTCACCAGCACCCGAACTATTAGGTTATTCAAATACTCAGGTGCCTCATCTAAGAATATAAATCACTTTGGAAACAGATAGTGTTAGCTTCGAAGGTAAACCACTGTAGCGCTCAGTAAAATGCACTGCTTCTTAGTTGCAGGCCTAACGGTTGACGGAGGGTGACCTCTCACACTTCTCTGGACGCTTGGTCCTGTTTTTTGACACAAGACACCATTAAGAAGTCACTTTACAGTTGTGTAAGCAGGCGCTCGAAAGCAGCATGAACACTTCTGGATTGTGTTGTTTGTCATCGCATTTGCATGATGTTTGATATGTATTACCAGGATTCCCTTTTTATCAGACCCCTTTAATGGCTCCAACACAACTGCAGCGCCCTCACTTGCTTCTTTTTCTTCCTACAGGACCCTGTATCGAAACCGTCAGCCACCACTGTATATTACTAGCCATTATCTTTTGCACTTAAATCCCTTTCATTAGTTGCACGCTCCGTTTCTGCGTCCTCTCGTGTTGTACCGTTTACTTCCTTTCACTACTCCCTTGCCCATGCGAGCACAGGGAGATGCAAATGTGATAACGTGATTTCGATTTTTCTCTTTTTGCTAATTCGGAATGTGTAATTGTAATGAAGTTTTGGATCCACAAAAACGGTATTAGCTCAGCTGAGTTTGGCAGAGAGGGGGGACGCACGATTCGTGCGATTCTGGGTGCGCGCGGCAAATTGCGCGACGGAATTCGTGATGATTCGAACGACTCTGACGCCTAATATTGGAGCACAAACTTGAAGCAGAGTGGGTCAGTAGGATCGCCTGACCATACCCAACTATTCCACTTCAAGTTTGTGCCCCAATAATAGGCGTCACAGTCATTCGAATCATCACGAATTCCGCCGCGCAATTTGCTGCGCGCACCCAGAATCGCACGAATCGACACACACCCGGCAGAGAGAGGTCAGCCAGAGAACCGAGCGAGATCGTCCTGCAGGCGACTAGTCGCTAAAGATATGGAATTTGGTGGAGGAGGTTCACCGATCAGTGATGGTTTTACATCTTCAGAGCCGTCTCTTTTGAGAAGCGATGAGCCTTCTCAGAAAGGTGGCTCCTCACAGAGGCGCCTGTACTGCGCCCCGAGCGAGGTAAGGAACGATCGCCGCAAAAATTCCATCTCAAACGATCTTTTCCCATGAAGCCCAAAGCCTGGCTGAGAGCTGCTGATTCTTTACTTGGCTATGCGAATGCTTCATCAATTTCCTCCTCAACTGTCACTAGTCTAACGACGTCAGAAAAAATCCCTTTTAAAAATTGGACCCGTCATTCCAAACCATTTCTCTTTCTCCGAACTTCCAGGACGTTTCGAATATGCCACAATGAGATTGAATAGACTCCAGAGGAAATCAGGAAAACCCGTAACAACCCCTATACGTCGCACGAATGTAAAACAAAGGGTGAACCGCGTGGTTACTGCATTACGGGATCCGCCAACTGACACAACTTCATAAGATCGCTTGGTGAGATGTGTTGGGGATATCGCTAGCTTGACAAGATCATCTTCTAACCTAAAGGAAACTACTACTGCGATGCTCAGGGAACCGAAATTAGGGTCTTTGCTCTAATAAGACTTGTGCTATGGTGGTTTCCCAAAAACCATCTGACTAAACACGTCCGGGCTACGACAGGGAGCGAACTATGGAATGCGCTTCTCCTATTCTGCAGTTCTTGAAGTTCGAAAATAAAATCGAAACCCCGCTCCAGTATGAATATTCATGGCACCTGGCCCAGTCTGGTTGAATGGCACGGCACTAGTACCGCTGCCGCTCCTCTCCATGTAGGTTAGGCTTAATTCGAGGAAATCGCAGAGAAAAGAGAAGGAACCAACTCCCGAGGTGCGAGAAACGGTCGTTGCCTCATTGCCATTGACAATAGCATGGTAGGGTGCAAGATGGTCGATAGCCGAAAGAAGGATGTTTCGGAATATCGGTAATCCAGGACAAAGCTTTCCTTTGCCCAGGTATAGGCCCTCCCCAACCCTCGATTATAACGCAACAAAACCACGAATATATCCATCAACTCCTATACCATTCGTGGGCTTGCCCTGGAATTTTCTTCGTGCTGTATATGGGACGAAATTAGGGAAGGAGTTGAAATAAGATCAAGTTGTTGATTTTTCGTAATAGCTCTGCGTCTGTTGAATTTCACTTCACGGCAATGTCACTGTAGGAAGTAGAGCCCATCCTAAATTTTCATTCCTGAGCGTCTCAGAAGGTACGGTATGTTTTTCAGAAATGAAAGCAACTCGTCTTCGAATAGCACAAAACAGCAAATTCACAGAGTAAGCTGGGGAGATTGTTTTTCTGTTAAGGAGTGCATGAGCCACTTAAATCAAGTGGATGTGCGAAGGAAAGCAATTAAAGCCAACAGCTGATTGGGAGTGGAATGGCATGAACAAAATGTCGCGTGTGAAAAAGGACCCTAATCAGGTGACAGAGCCTTGCTATTGGGCAGCCCATTGCAAACCGAAGCTGGGTGGCGGCTTCCGAGGGAACGGATCCTTTTCTATTGAAAGGCCATTGTGATTTGTTACCCTGCACACTTTTCCATTCACTGAAGGCCTGAGAGATGCCCTTTCTTTCTATTACCCGCTCCAAGAAGCTTTTCTCCAGGAGATGGTGTAGCATAACGCCCCTAATAGCATCGGTAAAGCTTACCTTTCTGGTTATATTTGACTCCACTAATAATCAGTGACCCAACGCACCTTTCTGACAATGATCAGGTTGACGAACAGTGTTGTAGAAAGCTCCGAGCTAGAGGCAAATACAATCCAACTAAATCCTGTGTTGGCATACAGTTTGACTCCTCCTCTTTCCCATGCTACTCAACTCCACAAAGCGCAATTCGTTAACGGTGGTCTCATTCCTGGTTTAAAAGTCCGGATCTCATTGAAATTCTCAATCGCTTACTGATAATTAAATTACTCAATCAGGCTCTTTTTGAAACATCTTCAAAGCTCGCTCCTCAAATGTGGATTCAGCCCAAACTTACAGTCTTGGGACCGCGATTGGCACTTCGCTAGTGAGGGAAAAAGCGTAATATACTCATGTGAAGAATGGGTCTTCCTCTTCGCCTTCATCCATAGAATAAACGGCTTACTGCTCAAAATACCGATTTCCTCCGCACTTGATTAATGCTCCAATCCACTAATAGGAGGGTGCTACCGGAAGGTGCCACTTAGTGAGCTTATTCAGGAGCCCTTTTGAGTCGTATCAAAAACGAGTAACCCCTAAATTAGCTGAACTGCGCGTGGACAAACCTGATTTTCAAGAAGCAAGCTCTCGCGTATGCTCAGTACGTTCTCTTTCCCACGTGCTCTCCCCCTTTGTTTATTACAGCAATTAACATTTCTCAAGGTTTTTTTTTGCAATTTTAAGCGATTTCAAAGGAGAGAGTGGTGTAAAATGACCTCATATTGCAGTAGCAACTGTTGTAACGTTTGCAACAACACTATCACTTCAAAACCGGTTGACTTGCCCTGGTTGACGGGCAGTTAAGAAAAAGTTGAATACAGTGGGCTACGGCATAAGTTACAAAAAATACTCACGCCAGTAAAACTTTTATGGGTAGGTAATATGACCGCCCACCATTGTAAGTTATCACCGAACAGTTGGTGAATCATAGGTTTTTAGAGGGGTAAAGACGGACAGAGGAGCAGTCGGATTTCTCAGGATTAGTGACCTCCGTGCAATTCAGCCTTCTTCCCTAACTCGCTGCAGCTCTCTTTATGGGAAGTACAGTTACCTGGGGTGAACTCTGCGAACGAGCGAGGGGGTTGAGAAAAAGGAGAGCATACATAAGCAGGAGTGGAGGTGATGTAGTAGGAAGGGGAGGGCTATCATATGCACTGTCTCGATAACGAATTCCGACTCGGCCAACGAGCACTCCATCCCCTCGAGGTCAATCAATCGAGACCAGACCCGTCTGGCAGGATAAGAGCTCTGAATTGAGTAATGGCTGCCCCTCGTAATTCATTCTAGAGGTCACAACCCATTCAAGCGACTACAATTCTCATTGCGCAACAGAAGCCGGGATATCCATGACCGCAGCAAGGCAGTACGCTGTTCTTGAATCTCATCTTGAAATTCAAATGAACTGTTTTTTACTCTCCACCACATGGCCATGCAGACATATTGAATGAGAAATGTGTTAAGAGGACTGCATAGCCAGTGAACACGTAACAAGAGCTTAACCATTTGTTAGAAATTGGATATGCTGGTTGGAGGCTGAACATGCTTTCGATAACCATGCACAAAAAGGGAAATCTAGATTTGTTCAAGCCCTCTGCAGCCTTAGTAGAATCGCATAATGTTCCAGGTTCACAACGGATTCAGAGGCAATTTTCCCCGCTCAGTCGAGTAGAGCAGCTTATTCTTTTGGTAACCTTATCAACATGGGTGGAGGTGGTACAATGACAAGTGGCGCACTCTCATATACGAAGGGTCACGGGTTCGAATCATGGCTCAATATCCGTTTAGCCAACTAGGCCCCTATCCCTCCGGGGTCGGTTAATTGGTAACAGACTGCTTGAGGGGATAAAAGCACTGTCTTGTACATCGGCTCACCACTCCAAGACGCTGTATAAGCCACTTACGCGTTCATTACGCTGCTACCATTCCGAATGGAAGTCGAGTGTGAGGGCATATCCTCAGATTGGATCAATCGAGGCCAAAAGACCTAACAAAGGGAATTCTTGCTATTTAGGAACATCAGAAACTTTCAAAGAAGAACTGTTCGAATTGGAGAAATGAAGAGACAAGGATCGTGTCTGCGCCGGTGTCTTTTCCCATAGAAATGCAGGCCCACGATTGGCCTCATGTATCAAAGCGATGCAGGGGGACAATGTTTTTCGCCTCACAATCGGATCAGAGTGCGCGTCTAACTTTCATCCATACCTCCTTATCACAAGAACTCGATGTGGTCTGTACACTGACTTGCGGGGTCCAGTTTATATACAAGCATATATTATTCCGACTCTTCCGCGACCGGTCGGCCTGCACAAACTCCGGGAGACGGAAGGTTTTACCAGACTTAGGCTGGTCCTAGGCTGGTCCCAACCAGTTCGGGATTTGATAATGAATCATTATGTGGTTGTAGGAGACCACTTGACGCTACTTGACCTCTGTGTCCAGAGAAGGAGGTATCTCTGATAACGGAGCTGAAATGGCAAAACGGCTTATGTCGTTAAAATCGGGTGATTCAAACAAAAAACCACAGGATACGACTTTCTGACGTCATTCCACGTAAGATTGGATAGCCTTCAGAATACGCGAGTTTTCTTCACCCATGATAGAACGAATAAAACCAGCTCCAAGAAGATTAGCATGAGCCAATGGCTTTCATCTGCCTCGTTGGTCCCCCTCATTACTTCTTTGCTGTACGGTTGACAGTTCCTCAGGTGAGCTTATTGAGAACGAGGAACTTCATGAAGGAATTCCTAGCCATTTCTACTCACATAGTGAGTAGGCGGTTGTTGCAGAAGGATGACTAACTATTGGTTTTGCTCAACGATGAGGACAATTTGGGAAGAATCCTGTACAATTTGTCATAGGAATTTGTTAGAATAATATATTATTTGATCTGTTGAACAGCTGATGGCCGGCCGCCTAGCACCTACTTTCACTCTTTTTACAAACTTAATTACACTTACACAGCATCCTAATCCACACGATTTATAGGCAGTTCTCTTTGACAATTGTAGGGGAAGAGCATTTCGTCGTTGCTCAACCTCTCTAGTTTGAAGTATTTACGCGTCCAAAAGTATAATCATTGAAGAAAACAACAGTTTACCCAAGATACGAAGAGGAAGTAGGCGATATTCACATGACTAGAGATAAAGAGAGAAATGAATTGTAGGGATGCCTTAGATAGGGAGGGGCCAACCGGCTAGATCGACAAAGATGCCATCTATACGGCAGCAGCAATGTATGCTCTGCTAGAACTAAAAGCTATCTCAGGCAAACGACGGATTATATAAAACTGAGCAGGCACTGATCGTTGCCAAGTAACCAGCGCAAATCGTAGGCAAAATCAGCAGGCGAACGCCATTACGGCCTCTAATTTTGCCTACGATTTGTGCTGGTCCTTGGCAACCGATTATGGCAGCCTCAGCATTCCATGCAATACTAGGAACGAGATGGAGGACGAGGAGGAGGAGGAGACGGAAAGGCAGCATCATTGGCTGGCAATCAGTATCAGCCTGTCAAACACCTAGCTATTCATGAATATTCTCACCTGCCAAAAGACGAAAGAAGATGTGTGATCGGGGAGGAGTACATGAGAGAGTAGAACTTACTGTCGATACGCCTGCATAGTGCTCCCGGCGAGGCTCATTATTCCCCCGGGGATTTCACGAAGCGACGTGATGGTGAAGGCCGAAAACTGCACGCTGCGTCCACTGAAAATATTTAATTTGAACGGGACGTCAGGAAAATGCAACGCCATAGAGAACGTGAGTATGGAGAGAGCAGAATGTGAAGCAGAGGGAGCAATGGGGGTGAAAGTACGGGCGGCTGAAGCGAATTCATGAGAATCTCCTCAGAACAAGGAAGGGCTCGGGATGAAAGAAAGGGTTGAAAATGGGAAAGCGAAATCGATATGCGGAGATAAGTGTGATACGCTTTGAGATGGCAGAGCGAAGTTCCACTAATCAACTGGAACAAACGGAGACAAAGAAGCGAAAGGCTGTTGCTGAAGTCTCTTTTGAATAAGGTTTTTCTATTCCTACAGTATCTTTTTCCGTTTTCTTCGTTGCCATTCCCGACAAGCGCTTATGACGAAAAGACTGATGAGCAGAGCGAAGCGGCTGAGTTTGGGTATGCCTGTCGAAGAGAGGGGAGGATCACCATCCCTTCAGTGTACATGCTCGTCTAGCCAACGAGTTCTCGCAATAGAACTAATAATGCTCCCGCAAGCATTCGAATCAATGCAAATTCTTTGAAGAGAATCCCATGAAAAGGGCGAACCTTTTCGGTGTGTACTGGAACAAAAAGCCGTCCGACATCCGCCTAGGAATGTAGCCCTAATTCGGAATGTACGTTGTTCTCTAAAAAGGTATGGTCAAGTCAGTCGGGCGGGACGAATGCCCCTTTTCTTCTCTCACTCACATAGGGAAGATATAAAGGAATTCGAGTAGGTGGAGTATTTAGAGGTCGTATCGAAACTTTACGGCAACAGAAAGCTGATCAGGGTTCTGACCCTGCAGAAAGTAGTTGCTCCACCTACAAGTAGACTTTCTAGTTGACCGGTCCTACTCCATACGTGATGTCAAATCGTATATCTTTCCTTCATTAGGTCAGAAGCACGAGAAATACGCACGTAAGACATAAGGACTGAGGGCCCACTTTCACATCGTTTGTTACAAGAACAACTGAAGTTCTGTACTTGAGCCATACTAGCAAAGGCAGCTCAGCGTCGAGAAAACTGGTGTAAGAGGTACTACCAGCTACCGATGCTCGGCGATCCGTTCAAGATGCCCAACCTTAAATTTTTTCTGGGTGAGGATGGGTCTACCCGGCAATTTTCGTCTGGATGAACCCCTGAGCCACTCTTAATCCCCAAAAACAGCATTTTCCCTGTGATGGCGAATAAATTCAATGGGTAGAAATTCTCTGGTCTATATTAATGTCCCGCTAGATCCCGAATGTGGCTTACATGACCCTCAATGAATAGATGAATGAGTAATCCTTAGAGTCAGTCTATGCACGACTTCGTTGGGACAGTACGTGTGAGCAGCAAAGAGTGGAAACGCCCAGGCAAGTCAGAAACAATGGGCTATCCGTTATCCTATTTCCACCCGCAGAATCCTACAGAAGACAGTCACGATCGTTAGCTGGTCGTTAATAACTTTTTCTTTACAACAATTGTATGGGGTCACCGTTACAGCCGATTGCTAGTGATTCAGAGAGACGTTCCGCTCAATGGGGGTGATATCTGCTCAGATTCGCGCTATTTCTCCCCCATAAACCTAGGAAGCTAGCCAGATCATCAGCGTGAGACTTCCAAATGGTAATCCTTCTGTACCCAGGCAAATCTCTAGAAAAAGCTGAACTCTGGGCAATTGTCATCCATAAAGACATGATACAGTGGAATACTTGTAGTGATACTCAATGAACCCGCAAAGAACATTCAACTTTAAGAAGAAATTTCTTTTATGTGCTCGGAACTAGGAAATTCCAATCCTGCCTAAGCCATCGTCAATCATAGGGCTCTATGAGAGGCTGTAGTGAGTGTTTTGATCGATCCTACTGATAGGTGCCCGAGGCCCATTCTGCGGCAGAGATTTGATACCAGCAGCTGTAGGCTGAACTCGCTATAGCGAAGCCTCCACTCAAAAACTTGCCATCATTCCGATACTTTGGGCTTAGCCATTGAAAACGAGGCGAGTTCCTTCATTTTATGACTCACATGGTGGCAATATCCCAGGTTTCAAAGTCATATGAGTAATGTTATGAAAAGCGCTTGTGTAAAGCAAGCAGCCCGGTTATATCTACAGAATCAACACAAGTTTGACGCTCAGTACCGTACACTGCCTGTTACGGTAGGATTACGGTAGCAAACAAACATGTGCGCATGTGGCAAAAAAAGGTGAGCGATGATACTTGATGAAAATAATTAGGGTTATGGCTCATGTGAGAACGCCAAAGTTCTGAGGCCAGAGCGTTCCCTGAAGAAGATGAGTCCAGTGAGAGCGAAAAAGTTGTGAACAATGGTCAGTTGCTTATTGCAGGAAGCATAAAGACACAGCTGTAAAGATCGTAGTCTTGTGATTGTGGCAGGCAATCGTGGTGGAAACCCGATATCCTTAAGTGAGCGCGAGGAAGCAGTTGCTGTTGGATGACAGACCAGAAATGCATTTACATCTGCTGCTCGCAGATAATTCCGTAAAGAGACGAATTTATACAATCTTTTTGGTCGTTGGAGCAGACAGTGAGAGCGATAACGATGTAGGACATTAGGAAAGCGAAAATGACTAGGAATTTTACAAAATATGGAGTTTTTACGAATTCCATGAGAAGTCTAGAAGAAATCCTGCATAGAAGCTCTTGTTGAACTCGGCCAGTATGGCTGGCGGGGCAAACGGGGAAGAAGGATAGGAGGACAAAGTGTCTCCTTAACCCCCCCCCCAGAATCTATGCATTTCCTCTTAGCTCAATGAAGAAAAGTCTCGATTCTGGCTCCATCGAGGGCCGTAGATGTTTCTGAACGCTCCGCTCTTGAAGCCTTCACAAAACCTGGGAAAGCCAGTCACTTTCCATCCATTTTCAGGATGCTCAGACCTTTTTTCTCTCTTAGAAAATCCCTCACATGATGTAAACTGATGAAGTCAGAGAAGATCACTTGGCTAGTTCGATCATAAGGGCATCGTATGGTCTGAGTGAGAAACAAACAGACTCTTAATTTATTACGTGCCTCCGCCTGTGCTGAAATAAATCAAACAGAATGTTGGCAATAGAAATGTAAGAAAAGGGCTGTATGAATGCAAATTCTACCACAAGAAGTTGTTCGCGAACAAAGGGATGAAGGTTCTTTGAAGGATTCCTGAGAGCCAGAGACTAAGAGAGCGATACAGCTTCATGAGGAGAACAAAGCTGTACTAGGCCAGTGAAGAGATCGGTAAAGAAAAGGCCGAGTAAGAGCGGCTTCCCAAGTGCAGCTTAGTAATGGCCACTGCTCGAGTGTACTTTTGACAAAAGCTTATGGTTTTTCATAGTAGATTATGTATGCAATGATTAATATGTGCTGAGGATATGGTTAATGATGGCATTTGTGAGCAAAGAAGCATAATCCCAGCAGGTTGGCACAGCTTGCCCCATCCTTGAATTCCCTTGTATGAAGTCGCTCATTCGGACGAGTTGGCTCCGGAAATGGTTGACTGTGGTCACATGAAAGCAGGACATTAAGCACACGAAATAGTTCAAAGAATCCATCTGCAATGACGGAATAGGGCAGTCCATTGGAGTTTTTACGTGTTACAGTACACCTCTATATCGGCACGAAGAAGGCAGTGGCTCGATGGTTTTTGGGTGCCTGGCATAGCCTCATAATGTCTCAGTGGTATTGCCTGTTCCGGCGAGGATGATTACACCATCAGGGCAGAACACCGGAACAGCGAAAATTAGCCTCATTAGAACGTTCCTTCCCAGTAGCTCCCTCCTGAATACACGGCTCTTTCCTCCTGCTTGCCTACTTGGATTCTCCTTTCATGAACCCACAAAAATACCACGAGACTAACTCCAACATACAATCTATCGAGGCGATTAATTAGACTCTTTTAACAAAACGACCCTCTCCTCCCCAAATGATCAAACACGACCGCTGTCGTTGGTTCAATGGCAAAGAACTAGGAAGCCATCAATTATGAGCCGAGCGCGTGACATAACAAAAAAAGAATGTTCTCGAACTTCTGGAATTTCTGAGTATGCATATGAATTGGAACTATCACAATGAAAAGGAAAATGACGCGGATGGCTCCTTCTGGGCTAAGGTGGTCAGGAAGGAATGTAGTAAGCGACTGCGGAAGGTATGGTCAATGTTGTGCCAACCACATGATGAGCAATCGCCCGCATCCAAATGACATATGATGATAAGACCAAGCTGCAGCAGTAAAAGTTGTGCTCCCAGGGAAAACAGGTGATCCCATTGGATGGGATATGACTGGGAATATGTTCAAACGACGAGTTCTTTCCCTCCTTTCCGATATCCATTAAAAACAACTGCGGAATTGAAAATCAAATTTTCTATTTTTGCTGGGGTTAGACGGGTTTTATGATCCGTTTTTGGAATCAGCTTTTCTGGGTAAGCAATCAGGAACGCTATTCTCCCAGTATGTGAATCGGGGGTGTACGTAACTAGACTTTACGATTCACCACCGAAGCTCTTTCATTGAAGATTTACTGCGTTCATTTTATGGCTCCGAACAGAATTTACTATGAATGCTACCAAATGGGTGGCATCAAAAGACGTGGCCCCGGACGAGAAAGAAGACAAACTGAATTTGTAGGCAGAGTTCCTCGGGCCACTCGCTGGTTCCGGCTATTTGACCCTGTCCCATATGCGACCCTAACAGTTGAGTGTATTGGGTGCTCCCCCATGCTCAGCCTGCCTTGGTGTCCGATCTAGGATCTATGATACGACCATTATTCCTACTAGCCTAATTCCAAATGATTCAGGAGGAGGTTAAGGGCAAGGTGGTTTTAGATTACATGGGTCAGATTTGATCTTGGGGGAGCACACCTCCTCCAGTTCGTTCGGGAAGGAGAAACAACGATGGGGAATTCCTCAAAACAGTTTCCGACTACTAAAGTTTAAAGTAATCGCTAAAATATGCTCATCTGAGAAATTAAAACAAGAGTCTAAAGGAGGTTGCCCAAAGCTTCATTACGGAGCAGATATCGAAAAAAAAAGTACACGGGCATGACAACGGTCAGGTGCGCCATCATGGCCCTGTCTTTCAGAAAACTGATTAAGATATGAGGTTTTGAACGAATTAGAGCAGTTCTTATCAGGACTTATTTCAAAAATCACCCTCCCCCTCACTCCGCTTTTATGCTCGCCTTTTCTCCAAAACAAGCTTCGCTGCACTAAAAGGCACAGAATAGAGGGGCGAGCGAATTTCAACTACAAAAAAAGGAGAAAAGCATCGACAAGGCTGTGAGCAATAGAGAGAATCCGTAGGGCAAGAGCGAAGACGATTGAGGCAATAAGACGCTGGCTGGGCCCAGCCGACGACTGACTGGTGCCGACAAGCCGAGTCTCTCAGCGAGACAGAGAGATGTGCTTAGTGAGCGATTGTGTGTCATTTTAGGTCCAGTGTCGAGGCAAAGAGGAGAGACTGAGGCATTAAGTCGGGGATCGATTTCGTGCTAATGATTTCCCGGCTGATTGTCGCAGCACAGTGCTGGCGCTCGAACTCATCCTTAATTGGGACGAGTTTCCATGCCAATTGTCGTCTGCAGAGTTGTTTCGCAAGCAATTTCGGCAGAAAATGGTTGAGGAGGAATTGCGAAATGCTCTGAAGTCTGAAATGGATGGGCAGGGAGGGATGTGAAGACGACAGTTTTCTCACATGCATTGAATTCCATTCCCCCTTAATGTGCTGCTTATCTCTGTCAAAAGATCGTTCGCAGCAGCCGCAGATGGCTAATACATCCATCCTGCAAATCCTCATTATGGAAATGACGGGGCATCTACATAAGCTCATACATCGATAGTAGTTTGTCGTCGGCTAATGCCGCTGGCAAGTAGAGGTGGAGGGGTTCGCTTGTGTCGGTCGATTGAGAGTGCCAGCCGCGCAATAATGAGTTCCTATAGATTGAGACTACACAACGCCGAGTTATTCCAAGACACTCAATGGACTCGCAAAAACACCAGAATGTAAGCTGAAGAATGCTCTGCGGCAAAGTTCGATTGGATTCCTGCTGGGGCGAGCTTACATCCAACTTGCATCGTAAAAGGATTCGCATATGAGACCTGTTCTTGGAGGGGGACGGAACATACACCCAATTCTGGATGGACGCGGCAAACCGGGCGGCGGAATTCGTGGTGATTCAAACGACTCTGGCGCCTATCATTGGGGCCCAGGTTTTAGGTAGATTGGATAAGTAGGGCCAGCTGATGCTTATTATCTACCATACTTTAGGTTTGTGCCCCAATGATGGGCGTCAGAGCCTTTCAAATCACCACGAGTTGCGCGTCCATCCAGAATTGGATGAATGTACCCGTACCCTGGATGGCTGAAATAGGAGCTTTTGACGAGAACTGGGCGAACAGCTACAACGAAACGGCCCAAAGTGTCGGGCGCATAGGGAATCAGCGTCTTTGAGAGGCTTTGATTTTCGTGGGCGCAAGGATTTTTGTGGGGCCCTCGAGTCGCGCTAGTCGGCGTACTGTAAAATGAATTTCAGGAGATACCGTAACTGGCTCATGAAGCAGACAATATTGTAAATACATTCAAGACGAAAATGGACGAACTCTGTTGTAGTGACAACAGAGTTCGTCCATTTTCGCATGAGGACAGTGGGAGAAGCCTGGCATCGGAAAAAACAAATAGGAGATGCTTCAGAAATCCATGCATAAAATTCAATGGAGACCTGAAAAGGTTCGGGGACTAGCGCTTACGGGTCACGATGCGTTGGCAAATGTTGAAATGGCTATGGGAAGAATCTATCTGTTTTGTTGGAGCTCCAATTGGTAACGGAATTTAATTAAGGCCAGAAAATGAGATGTGGGACTCTTTTTATACACACTGAAAGCTTGTCGTCTGCCCATTAGTGCGAGACGAACGAACCAATACATCTGCAACGAACGAAATTCATCTCTATCATGCAACATCTGCTAGGGGATAAATTAGACGATGTTTCCAGCTCATAGAACATATTTGAGACCTCTCAATCATATTGTCGCCATCTGTTTTAAGAGAAACTCGTAGAGCTGCTGGAAGTCTTGCAATTCTTTCAAACCCGGGGCAGTTCGACAGACACTGGCGAGCGTTCCAACTCGGGTGTGGTGCGTTAGGAACGAAATGGTCGCGTCGCGGTGAGAGGGTCGTCGCGCGCGAAGGAATGTAGCAGGATGCAGCAGTAGGTAAGAAATACAAGAACAATAGTACTAATAGTAGAATTATGCATAAAATAATGATCGCATATCGATTGAGCTGTATGAAGAACGCTAGAGCTGTAAAATGAGTGGTCCGCGACAGCCGCGTGCGGCGAAAATACCCAAAATCGTTCCTAACGCCCGTCTCCCTTCCAACTCGAGGCCTGGTCAAATCTCGAAAAAAAATTGGATTTCATGAAAGGCGACGGCACAAATCCTTATTTGAAGGGTTCAGGAAAAAGGCTAACTCATTAATATTGAACAGCTTGAGAGAGGTTGTGACTTCAAAGAAACATGGCTCCTATGTGAGTGGTACTCAGGAAAAGGAAGAAATCGATCGGTAAGAAAACAAAGAGACCTAACAACTTGCTTCAAAACATATTTACTTATGGGATTGGGTTTGAGAATGGTCCCCTACTGTCCACTCTCACAGCAACTACGATACTAGCGAAATTTCGTTCCGCAGAGTTATTGACAAATGCCTCGATCCCTGATGGCCCCTCTCTTTGAATTCTCTACCTCTACAGTGATTGCTGTTCATCTCCCTTGGATGTGCTCATATGTTTGTCGGTACATTACACTTTTCATAATTGCCATCCCAGTTCACTTCACCTTCGATTGTAATTTTAGTTCTGTTTTATGTTTTTTTTTTCTTTCTGGCTTTGTTGCCGCTTATGCAGGTTTTTTTTATTGTTTGTTACTTCGTGGCTACCTCAGAGCCCTTGCATGAGTCATCTCATGTAATAAATAATAAGAAATCATTTGAGTATCTGGCAAAGCATTGGAATTAGTGTTGAGCATTCATTTAGAGGGGTCAGAATTTGAGTTCAATTTTACACTCTAGGGCGGGTCATAATCGAGAAGAGTTCCATTCTCATGAGAGGATAAGGGACACAGTCCTCGGGCGTTGATCAATCCCGTCTGGGGGATGCGCCCCCAGCATTCGACTTCAATTCAGAATCTTTGTGGCGTGTAGACTGCGTATGTAGCCTATACAATGACTTGCGGGGTCAACCTCCACCAGTGTTTTATCTTCCCAGACGAGACCGGATCCAACTAACCGACAGCGGGGATATAAGGCTTGGTTTGCCGAAGTTGATATCGATCCGGGATTCGAACACGCGACCATGTGTGTGGGATAGGGTGCCATTTGCCACTACACCACCACTGCCTCTACCACTCATGAGTAAATCTTAAGGAAAGTAAGGTTACTGAACCTGTAGGTATTGAAAAACTGCTTGGGCGCGTTGTAGGTCAATCACATCCCCAATAGCATCTCTAGGGCAACGGAAGACTGATGAAAGCAAAAATTTTCAAATTTACTTCACATTTGCTGCTGAGGTTCTATGAATCAGGAACAGCCTACGAAAAGAAGGTGTCCATGGCTTGACTAGGCGCTTTTTAATTCTCACTTAATCTGGTAACTACTTTGTTGATGTTCGAAGAGAAACCATAAAAAAGTAAGTCGAACGACTTTTTTTGGTCATGCAACAAGAACAATCACCAAATATCATCAAATGGTACTCTTGATTACACTTGAAAAGCTTTACATTATAAACAATTTGCCCGAAGACAAAATATGGGGGCATCATTAAGAGAGGGAAGTCTCCGACTCATTTAACCAACCATGGAAGGCCAGCCGTGGCCTTCTTGACCTTGAAAAGGCAATGAACTCAGTGGAATTTCAGATAAAAAATGTAATGAACATAGTCGTGGCTAAATGGTGCTGAAATGATGCCCTAAAGATTACAGATTACTCTAATTTGAATTAATTCTAAAGGATTAGCTAATTAAACTAAACAGAGTATTCGATGCGACAGGTCGCACGAGAGAACGGAGTTAATGAACATATCCGGCTGATTCTTGGCCAACATATTCAAGTGGATATAGCAAAAGCACAAGAACTCAGCTATCAGGAAAAAGAACCCAGACAAACAAGTATCTTGCCGTTTTGGTACGCTTTTCATGTAGCGTCTCCCCGAAAATCCTGAACATAACAAAGGTTGTTGCCTGCCCCACAGTACAAAGCCGTAGCCTTGGGCCATTGACATTCCGTTTTCGGTCGGGGTACTCAGGTGGTTTCAACAATGTGGTGGTTCCCGCAACTACAACCCAACCCCTCCCTCCCCATGTTGCACATAGCAAAATGACGGTCATGTTATTTGTGTGACGAACTGGTAGAAGTGACCCCAGGTGAACTCCCACAGCTTCGACCCTGTGCCATGCAGCAGTGCAGTATACAAAGAATCAAAGTGGGAAATTAAAGAACATTAAAGATATCGAAACTGGTCAAAAATTCAAGTGTTCTGCATGCTATACATAGTTGTAAACAAAGATAGTGAAAGGAAATCATTCTCACAATAAATGTTTGTCAACAAAAACATTCAACGAATATAACAAAAAGATAAGTATGTTATAAATCAGGAGACTAGCGGCTAGTCAACAATTACAGTAACTTTTTATAGATCATTGATAGATAACAAGATATTGTGGTAAAATGCGATTACTATCTCTGACTATATACTCGGAAAATTCCAAGGCTCCATAACATCGTGATGAACGGTCGACGAAATCCGCCAGGGGCATCACCACACCTGAATTACGCGATTACCCACACGGTTCTTAAACAGAAGTGGAAAGAGTCTTAATTTCGAACGAGATCGATCGACCCCAGTCTACATCAAGTCGTATGGGCATCGAAGTGCAAGATAGGTAGCATGGTTATTACGTCTGACAGTTTCCCATAGTGGTGGTACATGAGCACAATAAAACCCCTTCCTCTACAAGAACCTTTTTTTTAAAGATCAGTACCGTGAAGGATATCCGTATTGGCTTCCAGCTTGTCGCGAATACACTCACCATTTTCTGTAATGGAAGATAATGGGTGCTTCTGACCGACTGCATGAAGCGAATCGTAGCCTTTTGGAAGTTGATCACCCCAATTGTAGTTCCAGGAATTTAGCGAATAACATTTGCCTAGAGCTACCTAAAAGAATATGAACTAGTGTTAGTCATTTGAAAAAAGATGCGTTCTTGAAAGCACAGCTCACGATGAAAATGGTTCCTAAGTTCTCTCTCTAGGAATACCCAGTGGCCCCTAAAGGTAACAGGAAGGACGCGTCGGGTCCAAAAACTCAACAGTTAGGGCATAGTGATAGCTCTGTTACGGGCTCGCCCGGCTACCCCGCCTCTCGACCGATGATGTGTCAGACGAGTGTCGACCAGATACAGACGCCAGGACCTAGACGTTTAGCACGCAATCAGTTTGTCGCCGAGTATCTTTCTCATTTTTCTCATTTTCTATTGTTCTCTATTACTCTTTTTGTTGCTGCGATCCTTCTTCCAATTTTCTACCTCAAGAGGCTGAGAAAGGTAGGCTATTTTTGCTGTACTAGGGTTTCTTGCTAACTTATGTATAGGAGTGAATGAATTTTAAAGAACATTCTTGCTTACTACAGTCAGCTATTCGCACGAGGACCCCACGTACGCAATGACACATATTGTCTAGCTCGTCCGGACGCCCCATCCTTCACCATTTTTCTGGGCTCATTCTCGTCCAGCCCCCTTTCTACCAATTTATTCGAAGCATTTTTCATTTTAGAAACACCGATTCACGCACTTTTTGGCTTTCATCGTACTATTTTCCATCTTATCTTCCATTTTTCGTCATAATCTGGGTTACCCGAAATTTTCGTGAGCTGTGCCTTCAAAAATGACCGCATATTTAAATACATACAAACCAATTAAAAATCTTACTCGGCATAGCAGCATATAATTGTAACCATTAGCAGACGATTGACAGTAATGAGTGCTCTTCTCGAATGAATCCGCCAAGTAGATTCCCTGTAATTTGTTTCTATTAGTGAATCCTCGATTTTTCTAGTGTTTTGATACTGACGTCGGATGGTCACCCTTTAGTACCTTTCATTATTTAGAATTTCAAAATACTAGCTAGCGTTCAACTTCCAGCAGATGATGACTTTCGGTGCAAAATATGAATAAATTCATGCATTCACTTGAAAGACCAAGTTCAGGAGAAAAGGATTCAAAAGTTCTCTACTGACACGAAACTATGGCATTTTAGGCCCTATCGGGTCGAAAAACGTGGTGCGGTAATGTCATCGCAGAGGCTGCGCCGAAGTGGGCGAGATGAACTAGTTTCGATGGACGCGCGAAACGGACGTTCCTCTCGGGAGGTGGTGTTATGGGCAAACCTGCTTGGTACTTGACCACCCTCCCATTTGATGAGTCAGTTATGACCATGAAGCGTTCCTCATTTCTTCGAGTAAGAAAGGCACTTAGGTGTTCCAGCGGCATCGCAGATTGTGGAAGCACGTGCAGTGTTTAGACAAATTGATGCCTTTATCAGCTGAACGCTATTCTACACTGAGTATGAGTTACTTAAGTTAGAATATGAGGATGTTTGCCTGAAAAGCAAATGAGGTGGAAGATCAACGGAGGTATGCTCCACGATTAGCTGGCTATAGGTATCTCATCTTTGAGCAGGTATACCTAATCAATCACCTTCACGGAGTCTCACGACTAAATTTGTGAAACAGCCGCGCTAAGAACCTCTTGCAGAGGAAATTGCTGACAAGGGAAAGAATCTCTTCCAAAGGATTTCAACCAAATGTTCACTACCTCCACATAGCTCGCAGACGAAAAAGATCAGTAGTAAAAGAGCAATGATCTGATCTTCCGGTATATCAAAAAGTGCTATCCTGTTCTGTTGCTCACCTTCTTGGCCATAACCATTTCAATGGAGAAAATTCGCTGTGAAAGGATAGCTGGTACTCTCAGGTGATTCTTTTGACTAGTTGTTTATTCGACTGTTGTTGATTCCTATTCTCTCCTCTTGAACCTTCCCGGAAGTTCCAAAGTTTTGCTTCTACAAGGTAGTGCTTCTCCCCCAGTTCTTGGAGACCCTGTCCCAATATGAGCTATGAGAGATGTTGACGTTTAGGCGCCCTATACAAAACTTTACCACAACTTTGTATGCTCAAATTTCTCAGGCTCGAAATTCAACAGCCGGCTCCCGATTAGCTGACCTATTCTTCTTTCTGAAGCCTACGGGAGGTTTCAATGAGACGAAAATCGGAACACATCACATGGTGTAGTTCCTGGAGGCCAACCAAAACGTGCAGTTATTCATCAAACTAAACTACTGATTATTATTTTCTTAGCAAAATCAGAACTCACATCTCCGAACAATCTACCCGTAATCGAAGAGTTACGCGGGTTTATAAGAAAACCGTCCTTCAAAATACTCAGCAGATTCACGGCTTTCGTTCCATGCCAGAGAAACCTGAAATGAGAGCCGGTTACCCTAACTATCAACGATACCCTGAAAAGTAATTGAAAATAATCAACTGACATTTGGTTCTCGTCGCCAATGAAATCGGCAAAGTTCAAAGTGGCTTCTCGTGGAGTTATTTGCAGAATTCCCTGAAAAAAAAGAGGATTTCGGAAGGAAGCTGCACGATCCGTAATGTAAGTAGAAAATTCTGTTTCTCTATTTGGCTGAGTCCCACCAAATTCAGCTCCTTGGTGGGGCCGGAAGATTGGGTAAGTTTGGGTTGAGAAAGTCATGAGTCAAAGGCTGAAAGCACGTCCACGGTAATCTTGAGGCGCCCTCTTCAAAGGTCTACGATAATACCGAGGTATCCAGTTCAAGAGAAATAATGGAAGCTATGGTGAGGAATAGAGCAAGAATGGGGAAGAAAGAGCGAAAATTGGTGGATTTAAAAAAATATTTGACATCAAAAAAGTAGCAAAAAGGAGGTTGTACGAGATCCCCATCTGAAACCGTCTGGGTGTTCCCACATGAGCGAACTATTCGTCGCGTCCTGACTCCAATACTATGGATAGCGTAGGCTCAACAAGGCCGGTATAACACGGCAACTCTGGCTGTGTGCATCGGCTAACCCCGTTTCATAGCCATGAAAGTGGAAAAGAGCCAATCCCACAGATCACCGTTAGGGGTCATGGGCAAACAATGGGCGTGAGAGACTGCACCCTAAGACGACATGCAATTACGAACCTTGACTTTCCAACCAGAACCGCCCGTTGTGTGGATATACCGAAGGATTTTCTGGCTCATATCGGCAGTTGGACTCATCTCAGTAAACCGGCACTCCAATGCTGCTATAATGTAGCTGAAACAAGAAGTTTTCTTTGAAAAGTCTTAAAAGGCTCAAGAAAAATCCAAAAAAACTCAGGGAAGTTCAGCATCCAAGCAGTGGCTAATTACCTGATTTTGTCGACATCTTTGCGATAGGCAGAGGCAGTTAGAAGACGTGTGGCAACTTCTACTTCTGTCATACGATTTAGGGTTTCACGTGCGCGATTGATCTCATCCTTCTAGAAGTGGAAATTGCGTTATGTTGACAACAAGCTAGTAAACAACAAAGAGGAAAAAGTTCATAGAGAACTGGAAGAAATTTAAAACAGCAAGGAAGGAACAGTTAAGCACTCACGTTATCGAAGATTTTTACTGCGCCGTACTCGAAATCTGCGATCGGGAACACGTTGTAGAACTCACCAGAGAGCAAACGCTAAAAAATGTCTTCACAGTACCAAACTGAGAACTGCGAGTGCTACCATCCAAGAACAACTCACACTCGTTTCGAATGCCTTCAGCACATCAGCATCGCTGTGATTCTCTCTCGCCAGAATTTTCTGGAGATCCTGCACGTTCTTCTCACAATCATTCAAAATGGTACGAGCTCTCTCGATAGCCGCTTCGCTGATATGACCAAACGGACACAACATTGATCGATCCATCTGGAATTACTCATTTGTGGAGAGTGCGGTGCAGTAGGATCGAAACTGTCGCGCAGCGGCGAACGACGCCGCGCGCGAGGGGATCTAGCAGAATGCAGCAGCGAGTAATAGATAAGGAACAATCGAACTAACAGTAAAATCATGCCAAAATGTATAGTCGCATAGCGATTGAGCTGTATGAAGAATGTTAGAATTGTTATAGCGAGGTAAATGGTCCGCGACAGGCGCGCGCGGCGGATCAGATCGGTTACACAGAACCGTTCCTACTGCCAGGCTTCCATTTGTGGATCACCCTTTGAGCTGAGACTGGTAAAGGGCCCCAAAGGCTTTCACATTTTAGTGGCATGTGGTCGTTGGAATGGAAAAGTTGGTTTCGGTAGAGTTATTAGTGTAAAGGGTCAAATCGAATAACTGAAGGAGTAAGGATGTAAGACTTGAAAGAAGGAAAGTACGTCGAAGGATATGAATTTACCTCCTTGGCATAACTTTTCAGCTTTTGCACATTACTAATATCCTGGATTACTCTTCTCGTGAGAGACTCTTCCTTATTTTCTACGAAATTGAGAGAAATCTCGGACAGATTGCTGATTTTCTTCACTGTCTGAAAGTAAACCACGCACGTTACTCTTACTCGCTCAAAACCGAAAACTGAGGCAAATATTTCAGGCTACTCAATGTAAACTTTTATACTCACCTCCACCAACCGATATTTTTTGGGGAGAACTTGGAACTGCGAGAATAGCCCCCAATCTTGTCCTGTCTTCGATCGCCACACAGATTTGAACTCCTTCATAGCTAAAAGTGGAAGCGGTTGAACCCCACAGAATGCACAAGACTTTCTTTTTTTCTTTTCGGAGTTTATTTTGCCAAATACTTGATGATCAATAGAGGCTTTCCTAGTTAGGATAGAACTCCTGAGAGAACAAGGAGCTCTTGTAACGACTAAATAGACTAAATGGGTTGCTGACTCTTTTAGAAGCGATACTTAATTATAAAAATACCTGCGTCAAGAGTGCTGAACGGTGTTGTCTGAAATTCGCCTCGTCCCATGCCGATTCGTCCCCAATTTGTGAACAGAATCCAGAGGTTCGTGTCACGTCGTTTCATCAGTTCAATCCTGTAGAAGTTGTGGAATCCGTATTGCCCGTAATTCAGATCGGTTTTGTTCAGTACAGCCTGAAAAGGGAAAGGAAAGTGAACATTTAAAGAAAATGTGGAACCACATGGAATCTTACATACCGACATGTATTGATGAGTAACAGGACATATTACAAGGTCAGCAGTTTCGCGATATCCACTCAATGCTGAGGGTTTCGATGCAGCGGAAACATCTACTTCACTGTGCTCGGCATGCCAACGAGCTATGAACAGCTTGGATTCTTCGTCGACTTTATACTTGCAGACGAGATCGGATACATCAGGAAGTTCCGATGTTTGAACCCTGAAATAGTTGCGGATCTTAAGGACTAATCCGAGAATAAAGGATAGAAGGATAAAGTCTTCGGGCTCTAATCAATCCCATCTGAGGGATCTGCCCACACATTCGACTTCCATTCAGAATCGTAGTGGGTATTGAATGCGTATGTGGCCTATACAATGTACATCGGCTGGCCAATGACTTGTGGTGGCCAGCCGATGTACGAGTCACTGCTTTTATCCTCCCACACGAGTATGGTATCAATTCACCGAACCCAAAGGGACGGAAGGTTCGGTAGCCTTAGGCGGATATAGAATCTTTAAGGCGGAGGTGGTGAAGTGGCAAGTAGTGCATTACCACCCACGCAAGTGGTCACGGGAATAGTACCCTTGACCATGCGTGTGTGATAGTGCGCCATTTGCCACTACTCAATCTCCGCCCTGAAGTGTGGAGATGTGTAGGAACACTGTACTACATATTGGCTAGCCACCACAAAGATTGTACGAGGCATACAAGTATCCGGAGAGGCACTAGATTTTAATTCAAAGTTTAAATAGTGGGCGCATCCCACGAACGTTATGGATCAACGCCAGAAGACCCTGTCTTTTGTGCTTACTGAACCCAACTGCAACACATCAGTCGGTTGCACGACCCTACCGAAGCCACCCCATTGATTCACTACTTGATAAATCCCTAATTATTCGTTCATTATCATATATTCCGATACATTCATGGGGTGGGGAGGCGGACGGGTAGAGCGGGAGCATTGGCGTGAGGAAAGGGCAGCAACAGCCTTGATTCTTCGCTCCTTCACTACACCTCATAGTTGGAGCGATTCAAAACTAGTAGTTTCGCCAGGAGACGACAGCTAGACACTTACCTTAGGGTCGTCGAAAGAGAAAATGGCTGCCCGAAGTAGGCAAACATAGGACAACTCGCTACTGAACGACACCTTGAAGGCATAGACAAGTCCAACAATCCAATAAGATTGAATTTCCATTGGAAGGAGGTGGTAGTCGCCGAAAAAGCACTATCGCTTGCTGTGGAATCCAGGTAAAAGTACCGCCATCCATCGTCTTCCAATGTAGGTACACACTCAGCATCGGACTAATCAGCCTTCCATTTTGGCCCCTACCAAAAAAGTGAACGAAGATAGTTCCAACATTAAGTGTTATGGAACGTGCCGTATATTCAACCTCTACTTGGAACGTACATACAAATGCTGGATCACGATTGGTGTTCGAGAACTTTCGAAAGAAGAGAAGTTTGCCGAACACACTTATGAAAACTCATCACGAAAGAGTGCTACCTCGTTACGAGTACTGAAATTTGATGGGTCCGAAAGGAGCTCAATTCTGTGTACTATCATGATCCAATTACTTAGTGGTGATCCACTTGAATGCCGATCGGTTTCTTTATGTAGTTATTCTGCTAGTTCCTGTTGGACGTATTTAATGAATGATGACGTACCCATTGCTGATTTTTGCCTTCTTTGCCGAACCACCAAGCAGTTCCTTCATAGCAGATGCCATTCTCCTTTGTTTCGTTCTCACAGCTATGTCTATTGGCGTGTTCCCATCCTGAAACAAATTGAAATGGGTGGGAATCGGAAAAAGTTTAGAATTAGTCAAAACCTTGTTCTTTTGCTGCAACAACTGCTTGATCTTCGCCGGCACTTCTTTGTACAGCTTCCTTAGAAGTTCGATGTTCTCCCATGGAATAGGCTCGACCATGTAATGAATGATGTTCCTTCCTTTGCGATCACTAACCATTAGATCCAGCTGAAACTGAGCTTGAAAGTAATGTACATAATGTATGTAATTATGTATAAGTTGTGTTGGTAGCCATAGATCCCTTATAACAATAAGATTTGCAAGATGGCAGACCGAGACGTTGATTTTAAAATTAAATCTGGCTTTTGAGCAATCGTGATAATTCCAGCAAGACCAATGCTGTACTTACATTTCTGTTAAGAATCTGAATCCTTTTCGGAGGAGTAAATTCAGTATCGTCCTTTTCGGTTTCAGCCTCATCTTCAGCTGCACTCTCTGTCTCTGACCGCTCACTGCCAGCTTCAGATTCCTCTTCGGTCTCAGCACGTTCATCTTCTTCATCCCCATCACTTTCGGACGCTTTTCTTTTTCGTCCATTAATAGCTCCGAGAAAAAGTCTTGTCGCTGTATGCGCCGCCGTTTTCTTCGGTGCAATTTTCTTGGACATCGACATTGACCCGTCACCGCAGAGGGCCTGAAAAAAATGGAGATCAGTATAAGGAATAGTGAATGAACCCTTTTAGATAACTGCCACACCTGTACAGCAGTTTCTTTGTTCGCAAGGACAGCAGTCATCATTGGAGTTCGTCCTTCCAAATCCGGTGCATTAACATCAGCCCCAGCTGCTCTCAATCGGAGGACGAGCTGATCTTTTCCCAATGCACAGCACCATGCTATTGGACAAAGCGACGTCAGTGAAGCTTCTGACAGTTCGTACGGTAGGGGCAGAGATAGCGGCTCGTCCAAACTGGAAAATTTGAGGAATTGAAAGAAAAGCATTCCATTCTTCAAATAAGGGGAAGTTACAGAGCCTCAATAGCAGAATTTTGTCAAACTGTAGTCACTACCACTTCAAATGAGTCTCATCCTCATTTCCCGAGAAAAATTGCTAGGTTTGTTTATTATTTAAATACTCTTGTGCCGTGCGAGGTTGTTAGGTGGAACGATTTATTAGTTCAATGGCCTAACGTTTCGACGCTATCGTCTTCTTCAGAGGCCTAAAGCGATTCGAGATGATTTGCATAGTATCCAAAAAGCGTATCTCCCCTTTGGCGAATGAGACAACAAATTCAAATCCACAATTCGAATTTTAACTCACCAGGGTTCCACCGCTCAAGCGGATGTAAATCCGCTGTCGCCGCAGGCGACTGTCAGTAGCGAATGAGACTTCTTGTGTTGTTTCCCTTATACTTGTGATAAGGAAGATTACGTCGTAATGCTACTGAGTCATAAGCCGCAGTACGGTATATACGGCAAACGATCGTTGGTTATAGATGGGCACTCGTCTCTACCGTTCATTTTAGGATTTCTTTGAAAGATCAAGAACGCCTCTAATGCTTTTCTCGCTGAAATCTCCGTCTCCTGCGCTAATATCGTGCGCTATACTTCAAAGTTGTTGCCGTTGTGCTCCTCCATTTTATGCCTACCAAGCGCCGTCATCAGGCTGCCACGCCTCACACTAGCTAGGTGCTCTTTTAACCGTATAGCTAGTTGTCTTCCCGTTTCTCCGATGTATGTTGACCCACATGTTCGGCATTCTATTTGGTAAATCACGCCTACCAGTGCGCAATCACCCGTTTTTCCGTAAGGACATATGCTGCAGTTTTTCGTTAAGATTGCTTGTCGTAGAGCCTGTTCCGAACTAATAGCTGCTTGATGTTGTTATTAGGAATATTCACTAATTGTACAACATCTTGCAACCCAGCTCTGAGAATGCTCCGCTGTATAGCATTGCTAACTTTATCGGAGATAAAGGGAAGGCATAGTGGCAACTTATTTTGGGGCGTACCTACTAGTTTTACGGTACCACTTCACACTAACAACGCCACTGGATACCTTGTCCTGAGTGTTGAGGTAAGGGAGCCAACCATCACGTGGAACCTCTCTTGTGAGTTTAATGTACTGTGACTGTTCATTCATTATTCGAAAACACTCGTCCATTTCGAACTGTGTTGATGTCACAATGAAACAGTCGTCGATATATCTACAGTACATTAAAGGATTTTGTTTTAGAACCGGCTCCTCAATTTTGCCCATAAAGCACACAGCAAGAACCGGTGCCAGCCGTTGTCTCATAGCAAGACCTCTAGGCTAGGTTTGTAGCATTTCGCATAGATGAGCGGATAGCGCGAACCCACCTGAAATGTGGCAAAGATGCGAGCTCACGCAGCACTACATCAGAGTCAGCATCACACCGTTCTGAAAGACGCAGCACTGCGTTCCTCAGGGGTCCTTGAGTTGGTTGAGCCGGTCGGAGGGAAGCGAAGTCTTTTCCAGCACGTACCTATAAAATAGCATCAGTAAAAAGAGCATGAAAACGAGACCTTCTTATAAGGATGACTCGATAAGTGCTAAGGAAAAATGCTAATTTCACTGCTTCTGCTACCACTTGAACACTACTTCGTAAGTGCATTTAATCCGCTAACATTTTTGCAGTTATTGTGGTAAATCGACCAAGAACGTCGGCCCCTCTATGCACCACACAGGGGTGCATGTGCAATAAACAAATTCAAATACAAATACAGAAACAGGAATGCTTTCAAACAGGGAGGCTTGAAAACTCTCTGAGTTAAGTCCCGTACATGGTGTTTTCTGGCCGAATGTGCCTTCGATTGGAGCGGTATGCTTACAGATGGAATCAGCTCCACTTGATAACCCGCCAAAAAAAACATGACCAAATCTGCGCTATCGAGTAGCCTATTGGAGGCCACTCGACACTGCAATGGCGAAAGCTTGGTTGCTTTGAAGCAGCGGTCGAGGCCTTTCTAAAAAATTAGGAAACTGAAAAAGCCGCGCTGGATGCGTCATCGCGAACACATCCCGTCGATAGCGGGTCATGACACAGCAATTTAAGGTTGTACCAACATGTTCCTTTACTGCGAAACTCACATTTCACAAGCGTGGAATACTAATTTTTGAGAAGATCTTCCTCCCTCCTTTGAACTCGCGTCGCCTTACTTTTCCTGCTGTTCTTACAAGAGTAGATAGAGATAGCATCTTACAAATGTGGGAAAAAATATTTTTGCCAGGGAATGAGGGAAATATGCTTATAACATTCTTCATTACTCTGAGGATCTTTTGAGCCTGTCTTCCATGGGAACTGATATCCCAGCTAGTTGGAGACATTCCTTGGATGTTCCGATTTCTAAAAAAGCTTTCCTCCGTCGCTGTCGCCATCGGTCTTTTAGTATCACCCTTATTTTTGCCACAGCTTTCGAGAAGATCATGAGACGCAGACTTGTTGCCCACCCGGAGCATTACAACATCATTTCTTCGCCCCAGCATGGCTTCTGTATTGTGCGTTCGGGTGAAAATGCGCTTCATAGAGTTCTTGGAACTGGACTAACAATGGAAGGATATTGGTCGCAGTTACCACTTAAGTTGAGATGTATATCCGCATATGTGTTTTTGGACGCTGATGTCAAATTCACATCTCAAAACGGTTCTGGTATCCAAATACGGGAGCATTTTTTCTATGTGACATAGGGCTTTGCCGAGCATCTCTCGAGGTCGAGAACTTGTGCCAGATGGTGTAACAGGCGAAGGAATGATCTAGCAGGCATGGCATGAGGGTTTGCATTTCATGTGCATGAAGTTGCTTTGCAGTTTTATAAAACACATGCTAAAGCCTCGCAAAACACTTTTACATTCCCCATTGACCAAGTGATGTCCTCTGTGAGATACTGGTAACAGCACCGTATCGTATGACAACGTAATCATGAGGCAAAATGACTTCAAAGAAGAGATCGGATTAATAGCTTTCGCAATGCTTTTAGGTTTTTAGAACCTTTTTAGGTTCTGAATAAAATTTTCCAGCCTGACGTACTGAAACCAACCCACAGAAACTATAACTGTTTCCTACCAACTGAGGATAAAGATACCTTAAAATGTCTGTAAAGCGACCAGGAACCACGGCGGATAGCTGACTCTATGGGCAAACTGACGCCGTCGTTCATCACTTCACAGCCCAGTGAGTAAAGGCGATGCAGAACCGCGTGTTCGACGCCATCATCAGACAGTTCACCTGAAGATAATTTGTTCGGATAATCATGAATGTTCAGCCCGTCACTGGTGTATACTAGAAAATACCTCGGAAATGATCTGCAAAGGTTAGCAGGAGATTATACTCGGTTCGAGGCAGTTTCTTTCCATTAACACGAGTTTGGAGGGATTTCAACAGTTGATTTGCCAAATTGTACTGCCGTTCTTTCAAAGATGCGTCTATTAACTGTACCATTGATGTTATATTCTGAAAGTAAGCCTTTTTACTACTCACAATCAACTCTGTTTACACTGGTGCGCAAAATTTGGGGACGAGATGGATAAAGGAACATAAAACATTAACGATTGTAAGGAAATAAGTGAAAGTGTGGAGCACATAGCTAGACCTATGAGGGTTATGTACAAGAATTGAACTTCATGGAAGAAGAGCTCGAATAAGGGGCGGGATATGGCTGCTCGCGGAAATCGGGACAGTTGGTGGGTATAAAGAAGGCCTTCGTCATTTCTAATACAACACGTCCCTCAACCATCATCTGGATGACTTTGTATGAAGAAGGATCATTGGGAAATTCGGAGAAGGTCGACCTATAGCGAAGTAGCCCAGGAAGTCGGTATCGCTTGTTGTTGCTGTTTCACATCGCTTTTTTCATGTGTATTAAGAGCGTTCCGAACATTTGGTACTGCTCCTCGAAGAACAGTAGGTGGTCAACCGAGATCAGCTGAAAAAAGGGTGACCACCACATTGCGCAGCCTACACGAAGAGATCCACGTCAATCAGCTTCTGTGATTGCAATGACATTCAAAAAGGCTTTAAGGGAAGCCATCTCATGCACTACAATGGCACGATAACTGCACGATGGCTCTTTGTACGACACGCACTACTTCGTGTGCCCCCTTACCAGCCAGCACTACTGTGTCCAGGTACTCCTTTCTCATGTTGTCCACTCAGAAGCTATTAGAACGGGAGGATGTCTGGTCACTGGAAGGGCCTGCCCATTCATCCGACCTCAATCCTATTGAGCAATGTTGGATATATTGGGTAAACGCAATGCAGCACGTCCAAATGCAAAAATCACCAACCAGCAAATGTCAAATGCGCTGAAAGAGGAATAGAATGCATTAGTTCTCACAGAAACGTGGTTGAGTTCACGCATTTTGGATTCAGAGTTAGTGTTGAATTTGCCGTACAATGTATATCGATGCGATCGGAAAAAAGGCAAAGGTGGCGGGGTGTGTTGCCTGATTAAGTCGTCGTTAATTTCAAAGCAAAATGATCTGCAGTACAGTTTGAAAGCCGATATTCTCTGTGTTGAGCTTATGAGTAACAAAGGCTTACCTTCTGTGATGCTAGTTGCCGTATACCGACCTCCTAGCTCAACATCCACTGATGATTCCCTGTTGATAGAGGCGCTTTCAGACCTATGTTCTATCCAGCCCAATACAGTTCTTCTAGGTGACTTCAATCTTGGCATAAATTGGATTACCATGGCACCTCTAATCTCTTCTGCAGCTCACTTTCTTGACTTCTTTGAGAGCTGTGGCTTTACTCAACACGTCACCCAGCCCACACATGAACACAATGTTTTGGATCTTGTTTTATCCACAGAATTTATGGTTTCCAAAGTATCTGTTCGTGCTCCCTTTGCAAACTCTGACCACAACGTTGTTGCCTTTCGTATTGGCCATAATATATCTCCAGAAACAACTCATCCTGCTCCTGACTTCTTCCGTACAGATTTTGAGAAAATGAATAACTATCTTGAACACATCGATTGGTTTACTGTTTTTGACAAATATACTTCCTCAACTGAAGTCTACGATAGATTCTGCTCCCAGTTGCACTTGGCAATGTCCAAATTTATTCCTTCAAAACTTCCGGGTCGTACATGGTTCGAATACCCCTCTCATATTAGGAATTTATTGGCTCAAAAAGACAGACTATTCCGAACCAGAGATTCTCCTCTGTCTGACCTTTGCTATAGAAAGGTTTGCGCTGATCTGAGTCATCATCTTAAAAAATTCATGGAAAATCGTGAAAGGCGATACTTGGCTAAGGCGAAACTTAGAGGTAAAAGGCTATTTCATTACATTAATGTGAGGACTAAGGCTCGACCGCTCCTCCCAACTCTCACGGATGGATCCAATAGGGTTTTTGTTACTGACAAGCAAAAGGCCGATGCCCTAGGGGCATACTTTGCTAGTGTATTCTCTGATGAGAGCTCCAAAGAAGAAATGCGCTCTGGTAACCCAACTCGTGACTACCACTGCCTCTCGAGTATTTGCATCCATCCCAATGACGTCCTCAGGGTCTTGAAAACTCTTAAAGCGTCTACTTCTGAATGCTCCGATGGGATCCCACAGATCATCTACAAATCATGTGCGCCTTCCCTTTGCCAGCCGCTGACCCACATCTTCAACGTAACGATGCTTCTCGGCGAAGTCCCCGACCAGTGGAAAGAAGCCTTTGTCTCTGCTATACCCAAAGTACCCAGGAGCCAACTAGTGTCTGATTATCGCCCTATAAGCATTATTCCCACGCCTGCCAAGGTGTTGGAACGACTGGTCAGAAATAAGATTCTATCGTGGCTTCAGAGGTTCAAGTTATTTCCGAGGGAGCAACATGGTTTCTTAAAAGGCGCTTCAACTACATCAAATCTTCTAGACAGTGTTTTCGATTGGTCTGTAGCACTAAATAAAGGGGAAGCAGTGGATGTTGTGCTCATTGATCTATCTAAGGCTTTTGATAGAGTCTCTCACACAAAGTTGTTGAATAAGTTGGAGCAACTCGGTATAAGCGGGCCCCTCCTTAAGTGGTTCGAGTCTTACCTCAGCCAAAGATATATGAGAGTGAGGGTTGAACACAGCTTTTCATGTAAATTAAGCTGTCGCAGTGGTGTACCTCAGGGATCCGTTCTTTCACCGCTATTGTTTCTCATTTATACAATGGATCTTCCCTCCTTTATTAAGACGTGCCCAGAAATTAAGGTTCAAATGTATGCAGATGACGTCAAAATTTACGCAGCATATAACGAAGAGAACAAAGAAGTTGTCCAGTTAGCTCTGAAAAAGTCAATTATGAAACTAACTGAATGGGCCTCAAATTGGGAGTTATCCGTCAATCTCAGTAAATGCTCAGTATTCCATTTGGGTGGAGGAGCCCCAGGATATTATGAAATCAATGGTGTCCAGCTGAAGCAATGTCAGGCCATAAAAGATCTCGGTGTGCACATTAGTGTCAATCTCAAGTTCTCAAATCACATAGAATACGTAACTAAGAAAGCTTTGGCAACTATGTACCTGATTTTTCGTAACTTTCATAGCAAAGATATCAAATCTTTACTATGCCTCTACAAAACCTGTGTACTCCCCCATCTGGAATACTGTTCTCCAGTTTGGAGCACTTCTCTCAAAAAAGACATTTTGAAACTTGAGAAAGTGCAGCAAACTTTCACTAGACTACTATTTCTGAGATGCTTTCCCTCCATAGCTCACAGTAATCTGCCTAGTTACGACGAACGCATAAAATCGCTTGGTCTACATCGGCTAATAATAAGGAAGGTTGTGAATGATTTGACTCTTGCTTTTCGCATTCTGAAGAAAGAAACCTTGCTTACCCCCAGTAAATACTGGGTCTTCCGACCTAGCAGCGAAAGAGCGGGTATATTTAGCCTACATCACGTCCGAATTTTGAGGAAGAACCACCATCTGCTATTTAACAACTTTTTCTGTCGAACGGCAAGGTGGCTAAGCTACCTCCCGGGTGAGTTGATGAATGCACCTAATGCTAAGATTTTCAAGAAGAATTTGTACAAGCTCGATCTTTTCAGCTTATTGAGGTTACAAAGTTGATTCGAATGTTTCTTGCCAGAAATGGTGGCACTCAACTGTCAGTTTTGCAGGTTTTGCTAGTATTTAGCATTGGTGTTACTTCCTCGCGATTCGTGTTTCAACTACGCTCATGCTCACTCTGCGCGGATTTTGAGAGAATTACTATTACGCTACCTTTACAGTTTTCTCAGTCATGTCGGATGTTACTAACAACGAAGTTTTTCTCTCACTGTTTGCTGCCTTACTATGAGATGTTTCCCCAGCTCTGAGGCGACTGCACTCTGGGTCCCTCTTAGGCCGAGTTTGTTCAGTGGCATTTACTGCTACCATCGCTTGGATTTCTTTTTTCTGACTCTCCGATTCCTTTACCCGTCTGTGGCGCACCTATGTTAAGTCTCCCATGGCCTCCGCCATGTAAGTGCAGGTCAACAAGTGTCTTTGTTTTTCTTCCTAGTACTTGGGTCTAGGTCTTACGCCCTGGGTTCGTGTTTAGATCAAAGAGGCACCTATCTTGGCCCGCCCGGGAACAACTGCGGTTGGTTGCGTTGCCTAGACTGACCTGCACTTACTGGTAGTGACCTTCGCATTACATGATAAGTATAGCGGATGGGCACCTACGCTTCTACGCATCCTATCCCTTCATTCGATGGCTAGCTGATATACGCTACGCTGTTTTTTTTTTTTTTCAGTGTATTTTATCAGTCCCCATTGCGCCGTCAGCCTATAGACTGGGAAATATTTCGAGTTAGGCCTACAGCTGAATTCCTTGGTTTTGTCTTAGCTATTTTTTTTTCTATTATGTTTTGGTTTTCGATCATTATATCAGTACTAACCCACTCTGTGTTGGCTTAGCGCACCAATGAATGCAAAGATAAATAAATAAATAAATAAATTACCACAGGAACTCATTGAAATATGGGAAGCATGGGATAGCGTGGCAAAGCACGTATTGCTGCCCGCGGTAATCACACACCCTATGTATTAGGGAGGCGTCACACTTTTTGAAGTACCATGATAAGTTTTACCTTATAATTAATCGGTGCCATGTTCTAACACACTACTTAGGGGCAAGTTTTCAGCAAGATTGGTGACCCAGCTCGATTTGGTACCGGCGCCTCTGGCGCAAACGCTAGGCATCTTTATGACGAATGGGTGCGATATTCGTGTCCTACGGGTCAAATTGCCCCTCCAGGCAACTTTCTAGTCGATTTCATCTTCTTGAAGAAAATTCGATCAAAATCCAGCCAATAATCGACAAAGTGGGGCAGTAAATGGTAAATAAGGCCGAACTCTTGTTTTCATTGCTTGTTGTTTGCTTATTTGTTCTTGTGTTTTCATTGTTATTCTTGTTTCAGTCTTGACTCCTTTTCAATAATAACTCACCGTTCCCAACGTATCCAGCAGTACATAAACCATTGCTTCCCATACTCCTCCTTTTGCGACGATCTGGGCAGGAATCGTAGACACCGACGGCTCCTCTTTTGTATCAAGCACACCTTTCCATTTCCAAACATTGTCCTCAACCTCCTTAGGTTTTGGAGGGAACACCTTAATACAGAATAACCACCGAAATTACTATGGAAAGTAGCTTTCGAAAGCAAGATCAGGCGAAACTCTCACCTGTTCGGTAACATTGCTGTCGGCTTGAATCAACGTGAGCGCTACTGACTGTCGCCCATGCAGCACTGCGATTGCTAGTGGTATATTCCCTTCCTGACAACACCTCTGTTCGTTCAATGAAGGAGACGACCTCTGGGACAGAAACTAACCTTGTTTTTGATAGATACACTGGCTCCTTTACGAATAAGTGTGACAGCACAAATGTTGGCATTTTTAAAAGCAGCCAAGTGCAGTGCCGTATTTCCTTCACAGTCACCCCAGTCAAGCTGAAAATTCAGTGAACTCAAGTGCCACGCTGAACCTTCAGCGCTACAAGTTTACCTGTTCTTTATTCATGTTGCGAGTAAGGATCGATACAACGGCAATTGGATCGCGAAGTTCGCTGGTCAGTGCATTTTTGGTAAACTGCGATCGCGAAGCGAAAGCGTAGTGAAGAGGAGTTCGTCCAAACTGAAATTTTCTGCGTAGCGAAGACAACGTTCTTTTAAAAACTTCTGACGCAATGTCGATGAGTTTCTGCCCCTTTCACAAATTTTGCAACTCGCCAACCGAACTGTCACAAACTTCCTCATGATCACGAGAAAACCTGCGAATACCTCCAATATTTGATGGCAACCTCGGACAAGATCCCATACATTGGAATTGTCTAAGTTCCTACCCCAAAGTGAAAAACACTGAAACTCCGTAAGGTCTGTACCAAAGAAGAAAACGTTTGTACCGCCCACAACTCCGTTTTTGGGGTGTAACCAGCAGTTTGGGCCAGACCTTCAGATCTGCATTCTATCAGTATCTCTGTCTCCCATTCTTCAGTTTTCCAGTTTTCTCACCCTTGGCTTCTCACCGAATCGATGTCTAACAGATCAGACAAACGACCTCGGTCGCCCCATGACAACCCAATAAACAAACAGCCAAAAAGAACAACTTTTTTGGAAAAGAAAGCATTGCGCAACAAGTTGCCAGCTGTCGTACTCACCAAATTCCTATCGCAAAGTCAAGGCAAACAAGGTTGCAGAACTGCCCAAACAAACTTCTGTGATGAAGCAATGTTAAAAGTTATGTCATATTAGCCTAATGTAAATTTCATCACTCGAGCAGTCTGTCACCGATCCAAGTGTCATATCAAATAATCGCTTTGGTGTCTTGAATCAGTTCCCCAGTTTCCTATCAACATATAGACCACTGAACATCTTGTTGTCTGAGAAGCTAAGTTCGACTCTCAATAAGTGCTGGCATGGTTTTGAATATTCGTGAGAATTCCGATTAAACTGGAACAGAATGGATCGCAATTATCTTTGGCTTGCCAGACTCGGACGAGTGCGTGGAGGTGGAAAGGAAGTCAAATCAAAGTTTGTTTGATATCTTGGTCACAGATTCAATCAAAAGCCTCTCGCCAACTCATTTCTATTCTCAGTGCACCATATTAACGTGAGCGCTGTTTTTGGAGGTTTTACCTATAGGATATCATTCCTTGACGGGTAAATTTGCTGATCATTCTGGGGCTTTGCCATTATATTCGGAATTCTGCTCAGTTTAGTAGAAGCACTACAAATCCGAGACCAATGATTCAGCTGTGCTCACCACATCTCGAGGAATATCCGTGGTGTTAGCAGCCAGCCATTCAATCGGTTCAAGAGTCGAATTCGTCGAACAATCGCATGATTGCACAGCTTCATGCAGAGGAGTATATCCTTGATTGTTCCCCTAAAAAGATATGTTGCTGTATCTGTATCAGATAGTTAATTTCCTTCCTATGATCTCACCCACCTTCATTGGAATTTTTTTAGATTCCAAAAATCGGAACAGATCCACAGCTCTCAAATCTTGCGCTCTGGCCACGTAATGCCACAGATTGTCACCGTCTGAAAAATAACCAAGATTTTTTCCACTTAGTGACAGCACAGGTCAATGGTAAGGACACGAACTGGCATCGGTGTGCTCCCAATCAGTAGGACTGAGCTGAAGCTCGTACACCAGATCGAATGACTTCTGCTCGACAAACAGCATTGCGAGTGATTTGTTCACCGCCTTTCCTTAAAAGAAAGAAATTAAAGATCAACAGCGATCTAGTTACGGACCATGAAAGACTGTTAAGTGCATAGAGTTGTTTGGGAGAAATGGTACACAGTCACGTTGCGCTGGTGTTTATGTCAAGTAAGCCTTCGGAAGGCATCATGAGTTCGAATACTTTTCGGAGGCGCGGTGCATCTCAGAAGAAATTTAATAGCGTTGAACGACGTGGGCTTCGTTTGTATCAGAATAGGTCGTGCAACCGAGCTTGTATAACTCGAGTTCTCCTGTTGAAAGACACGAAGAGCGGGTCACATCAAACATACACTGACGTTACACATCCGGGAGATGGCTCCCTTGAAGACACAGTTCACGATAGAAATAGTTTCTACGATTCCCGTAGGATGAACCTGTGGCTCCAAAGGATAGCACATGGGAAATTGACGGTTCGAAAAATGAAGTCGACAGGGCATTGTAGGAGCTCTAAAACTGGCATGACCGACGTACGCACCTATAAGCGGTCATAGCGTGTTATAGCGGCTTTGTTAGGACAGTGCTATTCACAGTGAAGTGCAAGGATGAAATGGAATGAAGCCTAAGATGCCGATGTAGGCTCATATGGTAAACAACCTAACAGTTCCAAAACTTAATCTCATACCATCCTCTCTCTCCTACTACTTTTAGGAGCCTCACATTTCCTAGAATAGCTGCTTTCCGCGCTTTCTTTACCATTTTTGCCCTATCTCACCATTATTTCCATTACTTCTCTTGTGCTAGATACCTCGGGATTACCGCGAACTGCGCTGCGCCTTCAAAGTTGCTTGAATTAACCGGAATTTATGAATCACGTTAAGAATCCCTACTGTACCACTATGTGTACCGTGGTAGCCGGTCTTCAACCGGAAGTACACCTTCCGAAAACAGTAATCAGCGTAACATCTGCCCACGTAGGCTCCAAACGGGTTTCAGGGAGAAAATATAGTGCGTCATTGACTGGACTCTATAAAAGGTTACCTTCTTCGCCCTCTTTCGGCTTAGTTTCATAGCGGAGCACTGCATTGTGTACCCCATCCACGCAACCATATTGCTTCGTTGTCTGAAGGATCAAACGAGCAGCGCTTGGATCTCGTTTCAACGCAGATATCACCAGTCCGAAGCCGTCCTGTCCTTCCAAAGCGAGCACATTTCTGAAAACAAACCGGAGAATGTATTGGTAAAGTTGAAGTCAGCTATCGTTATCAGAGGAAGATACCCCAAGCATTTATTTGTAACTGGGGCTTCTCTAGCACCATTGTCTCTGAAAAAAGTTGGCTTTCTAGTGGGAGAAAAAAAATAGAAGAGAAAGTGTAGAACGACGCTCAATCCCGTGAGCCGAATCTATAGATTCCTAAGCAGAGAGGTAAAAAAGGTAAAAAAGGGTACCTGCGCATGTTTCCCTATAATTCTACATGACTACTCGTTTAATTCCTTGTGCAACTCCAGCACTAAAGACATTCCAAGGAAAACGAATTTGATGTCCAACACAATTCATAGTTGCCCCCTTGGCAGCCACCATTCGGCGCGGCTTGTGAGGTGGACAACTCGTCCATGTGATTCAATCTCCTGATCATGCTGATAGATGTCGTTGATAGGTCAGAAAAGTTAATTGTGATGGGATCAGACAAAGGCATTGGCAGAGATACCTTTGGCAAACCTATTTAACTGATTTGATGGTTTTCATTAGCCGAGCATGTCCCAAGAAGCGATCAAAATTCGTTTCACATTCGTCTTGTATGAATTTGCAACCCAGACCTCACCCTCCCCCCCCCTTGAACTTCCTTCGTGAAGCTACCGAAAAAGCTATAAAATTTAAAGCTACATACCTCTCCCGTAAAGTTCCTGAAGGTTAAACGACCAACCTCCAGTTTACTTACAGCAGTTCAACCCCCTATCTGGAGTGGAGGGAGGGGGGGGGGGGGGGGGGGAAGAGGAGAGGGCGGTATCAGTAAGCAGAACCATTCCATGAAGTTGCTTTCTAGCTTGGAATGGAGAAACACAAAACCATGTGTTCGTCGATGTCCACACAAATGCGACAATAGCGATATAATGGTTGATGAAAGTAATTCGAAAATACATAAAACACTCCATAAATCAACTTGGTCGAGGTTGGAAAAAATGAGAATTTTTTGGATGAGAGCTGTAACGGCCTTCTGAAAATGGATTAAAGCGTCGGCGTACAATTGGGGAAAATAATACGCATAAAGGGCATGGACATCTGAGACTGCGGGCATGTTATGATAAATAAAAGAAATTTACATAGTACTTTTGATTACTATTCTTAAATGAGGGAAGAAGAAGATTAAGAAAAGAAGAGTAAAAAAACTGAAACATCCCTTACCTCAATACGTTCTTTTGAACTGCTTTCTCGAGTATCTGTCTAAGTAAGCGTAAACTGCCGTCCTCGAGCCTAATATTGAGCGCAATGTAAGGCAAAATGGTAGCAGGAGAACGATCCGAGAAGTTTTCGTCAAGGCCAGCCTTCTTCGGTTCCGACTTCATCGTCAAGCAGTCCGGACACAAATCACATCCCCACATGAGCAATCGATTAACGTAGTCGACGAAATTCTGAACGAATGAATAAAATAATAGAAAAAAGAAATCAAATAAAAATAATAAAGTAAGGAACAAAATATAAATAATGCGTGACTGCCAATTCTAAAAACGGATCCTTCGAATTTATCCCATTTCCAATTCATAGATTCCAAGTGATAATTGATATTTTAACGCAATAATTTGGAAAATTGGATTCTAGGGAGGTTATAGACTTTTTCATTCGACCTTATTCTTCGGGAGTAAAGTCGTTTGGCGTTAATCAATCCCGTCTGTATGATGCGCCATCGCCTTCGACTTTAATTCACAGACGTAGTAACGGATTGAATGCGTATGCGGAGTATGCAAGGTCCCGTCGGCCAGCCGATGTACAAGTCAGCGTTTTTACCCTACCAGACGAGCAGGTAGCAATTGATCGACCCCGGAGTTGAAAGGCCTGATGAACTGATTGAGTACCAACCCCAAATTCGAACCCTTAACCGTGCAGGTGTGAGATGATAATGCCACATTAGCCACTACACTCACCCACCATCTTCTTTAATCCCTCCCATCCCGGCCTTATGAATCACAAACATAGTGAAGTATAACAAAGAAATGGTTGCCTCATTATTCCACAAATCTGTGAGTCCCGAGACTCACGTGATCTAGAGATCGCGATGAGCCGGTATATTGAGATTGGTTCTGAGGGAACCAAAAAAAACTCAATTTGAGACAAGAACAGAGGGAAAAACGACATCGAAAAAAATTCCATGAAAAGTACCCAAGAAAGTAGCTGTAATGAAGGCAGAAATTAAAGGCACAATTCACGATAAAACGGCATCCTGAGATTCCCCCATAGGATGAATTTAAGGTCCCCACGTATACCATATCTGGCACTATTACGTCAGAAGACGGCCTAGTTAGGGAGCTATACAGGCTCAAAGATTGGCCCGTGTGTATCTTGGACGAGTTTCACCGGCATTGTAGAGGCTGCACCGATCACAAGAAAATCCGCGTAGGAAGTTTCAACAACTTGTCATGACCCATAACGACAGTGAGAGACAGTTCCGTACAGTTCTGGCTTGATGTAGTCAGCTCTTTGTGCAATCGCAATAACTGAAATCTCGTCCGAATATCCCTTCCGTGTTATTTCCGTCATGGCATTCTCGTCCAACCTCTACAGTGCGTTTGATAATTATAAGGTCACCCTCAATTTTTGCACTTTCATAAAAAGTAATCATTAAGGATTTTTTCTAGCATCATGAACAGGTTCCCCAGCACGAACAACCTAGGTATCCGTTGCTTAGCCGCTGCTGCATTCTTCTGAACTTTTTTAGAACAGTTTATCGGTTTTTGCACCGTGTCATAATTATAAGGTCACCCTGAGAAAGTGAACAATTATTAACGAAAGAGAGGAAATTTCGTGTTTGAAGATACTTGTAAAGGTAAGCATGTGTAGCAAAGGCATTTCTAAACCTGACTGTCAACATGGCTCGTGGTCATCTGCTTTCCTCTGATGAGAAGGCTCATCATGAAGGTGGGCTCCGTACTCGAGCCATTTCTAGGCAAATAGAGAGATCCCCTTGGTCCATTCGGAGATTTCTAGTGAGTCCTCATGTCGTTAAATATAACACCGACTGTGGACACCCATGAAAGATTACTACCCGTGACGAGCGGAAAATTTTGAGGACTGTTTCCAACAGTACGTCCTCCTTGAACCAGATCCGATCGGAACTGAACCTCTCTGTGTCGAAAACTACAGTCTGGAGACCAGTGAGAAGATGCGAGAACATCACCAGGCAAGCAATGGAGAAGGTGCCACGAATCACCGATCGTCACAAAAAGGCTCGACTTGGATTTGCAAAGATGAATCCAGGGAGAGATTGGGCAAAGGTAGATCTGCATCGAAATCTCGCCATAGAGCTGAATAATTCCTACTCAGGTCGTCTTTTCGGATGAAAAGAAATTCAATCTGACGGAAACAAGCGGTACTAACGCGACTTGAGGAAGGAACCAGTCTACTTCAGCCGTCGCAGTTTCGGTGTAGGAAGCCTATGGTGCGGGGTGCGTTCTGCAATGATGTCGTGTTGTCGTGAGCTGCAGTATGGATTTCAAGGATTACGAGAAAGTCTTGAAGCATCATCTAGTACCTTTTCTATGCCATCGCCGTCACCTCAACTATGTCTTTCAACAAGATAACGCCTACAATCATGTGAGCCGTGCAACGGATGAGTGGCTGCAATGCCAATAAATAAGCGTCCTACCATGGCCAGCCTGCAGTCCCGACCTCAGTCGGATGGAACATATCTGGGACATAATATTCAGACAGGTTTATGCGAATAATCGTCAGTTCCAGGGCAAAGAAGAGCTGAAGCGAGCACTTATCGAAGCATGGAGAGCAACCGATGAGGAACATCTTCGAAACCTAGTTTCTAGTATGCCACACAGGCTCTTTGATGTTGCTCCTGAACAAGGAGGAGCTATAGATTATTAACTGTTGTACATATGCCATTAACATTGATAAATCATTTACTTCCTCAGGGTGACCTTATAATTATGAAACGGTGCAAAAGCCGACACTATCTTTAAAAAATTCCTAAAAAATTTGAGGTGAAAGATATTGCGACCAAAATTTGAGTACGGAGGTACATTGTGACGAGGAATCTACCAGTGTTTGCCAAAAAATTCCATTCTGGCTGCTTTCTCCGGAATCGCAAAAATCTGGGGTGACCTTATAATTATGAAACGCACTGTATTTTCCCTACTTTTGAGGGGCCATATTCCCCTCAAAATCGACGAATTCTCTCGCTTTCTTACCTATCGATGAACTATTCCCAATCTATTCTTCCGCTTTTCGAGAAACGGGTACCTCGAAATTATCGTGAACTGTGCCTTCAAGCGAGAAGGGAAAGCCTGAAGGATATGAATGAGGCCCAATTTCCACAACTGCTATTTGGGGGGCAAACAAGCACACCGATAAACCGATAGGAACGACTGCAGCTTAACATCGAAGAGTAAAAATGTGCACTGACGTCTCGAAACTGCTCAGACTGTTATTGGACATGATCCAGAAAAGTTTGTTATTATCATAGTTAGAAGATTGATACTGAATGAAAAATTATTTCAAAAAAAAAAACACCGCACCTGAGCTTCGTCAGATTGACAATGTAGGGGTTTGTCGAGTTTGGAGTAAGCTTCTGCAGCATAGAGAATCGGCTGAAGACCGTTCGAATTGGTTTGTCGTAGCCATACCTCGATTTCTCCATTGCAGTGTTTCTAAAGTTGACTGGAGGAGTTTTACAAATAATTCAAAGTATCAGAATAAATCAAAAGATTATTACGAGCCATAAGGATATCATTGATGATTGGCATCACATCGTACAGATGCATAGATGGTGGAGATTCTTCAAGCCATAGACTGTTGTTCGACCAGACTTTCATCGGTAGTTCAAGAAGTACGTGGAGTAGGGTGAAATCGGAGGACCTTCAATGTCAAAGGTCAGAGAAGTTCCAACTGACGTATTCAGTAGAAAAAGCTGATGGGCACGGTAAAATATCCGCCAAACTTCCCCTTGTGGTGCTTGATCGCACAGAGAAGTTCGGTACCGATAAGAGCAGCCAGAAGGCAATGATGAAGGTCTGATTACCTTGAGCGAGACTCCTACCCAGCCGGACGACGTTAGCCTCCGGTTGCCCAATCACTATTTCCTCATTGACTGCTTTCATAGTCGGCGAGCGAGCGCGCGAGCCAGCCGGGGACTACTCGTCCGGCGGTATCAATCAGGATACAGTTGTGAACAAGGGACAAGCGCCGCCCCAATCGCTCGCTCGTTTGCGGGCCAAATCGCGGATTATGAAAGAAGCCGTTCAACTCAGGAAACTGACGTAATCGACATACCGAGGACCTCATGAAGCGAAGTTTAAAATCTAATTTCTACAGAGTCAATTGAAATCTGGCCTAGCCTAGACCTTAACCACCACCATTCTCACACTTTGCAGGGAACTACACAAGAAGTATTTCAAAGACCCGTGAATGTGTTACACAGTAACCCTCACATAGAAGCGTCTCCAAACACCCCGCCAAACTACGACGCAACAAAAAGGTACCCTGGGTGGGGCGTTGGAGTTACTGTATTAGACGTTCATGGGACTTCTGGAACCTACACCCTAAGAGAAATCGTTACCTATTGTCATCACGTACTCTCGCTTTCAAAGCTGTCAGTTGAACGAAAACAACAAAAGACTCGAGAAAAGTTGGAAACGGGCGATGCAGTGCAAAGAACGTCTCATAGCTGAAATCTAATTGAACTCACCACGTGTCCACCAGTACGGCTCTTATATCGTCTACATACTCTAGCATCCACCGGAACAGCAGTAAGTTCGCCGAAAGCAGAGCGATGTGTAAGGGAGTTTCTCCTGAAATGGAGCGAGCAGTCTCCTGAAGTACTCTCTTACTCGATAACAGCTAATTACCACTTTCGTTCTTCGATTCCACATTTCCACCACATTTCATGATTGAGTCGAAGCATGAGCGATATTCTTTCTCCGTCATGCCCTCCTTTCTTACGTCTTTAGGATCACGTAGACGAATTTTGATGCCGGCGAACACGTGCATAATCGAATTCCCCAGACTGTCGGCTACTGAGCAGTCTGCTCCTCTGAATGAACTTCCCTTTGAAGGTGTATTGGCCTACCCGTAACTGCAGAACTCAAAGACTTACCGAGATAGGAGATATTGGATTTGCTCGGGTAGCTCACTGTGGGTATCCTCATTTGTATATCGAAGTAGCGACGACAGTAAGGTGACTCCTTCCATATCCTTCCCGTTGATGTCAACCAACGAGGATTTCTCTTCAAGTAACCATCGAACGATACCGTAATGACCTGAAACTCTCTCAACTCCGTGAAGTCGTATTTATCTTCTGCCGAAAAACTAAAAGAAACCAATAGAATCGGCTTCTCCCTAACCTTTCAAATAGGCGATGGATAGCGGCGTGAGCTTCCAGTCGTTCTCTTGCTTCAGACAGCTTGGGTCTACACTTGCCAGCAGCCTTAAGCACTCTAGCCATCCATAAGCAGCAGCGTAATGGGCTGGAGTGTTGCCAGAAGAGTCACCCTGGTATGGAAGGTTTTAGAAGCTTGGTTGGAAGAGTGGAAGAGGGACCAAACTACTCACCTTGAGCAGATCAGCGCCTTTTGCCAATAGCATAGCAGCACAATGCTCTTGCCCGTTCAGTACAGCATGCGAGAGAGCAGTACGTTTCTTGAGGTCCCTTGCCATAATGAGAGCGCCATTCTCGATCAAAAGTTCAGCAATTGACAGAAATCCAAGACTACAGGCAATCTGAAGCGGTAAAGGCCTTGTACAAGAACTGGGTGCTTTCATTACCGAGCAGCACTTAAAAGAGGAAAAAATCAATCGCGAAAGTCACTAACCATAAGGGGTGTTATTTTGTTTTGACCACTGGATGTCGGATGATCCACGAGTACTGTTTCATGCGCAAGAAGGGTGCCGACCGCTTCCGTTCTTGAAAATCGAGATTCAGTGATTGAAGGTTAAACAAAAGACTGGGAATCTGCTTGCCACTAACCTTTGATACCGAACTGCGAAGCACAAAGCCGTGTCACCGTGCCTTGTCCGGGCGTTTATCATTGACTTCTCTGGCTTGATACCTTGAGTACCTTTCTCGGGTGCCTCCAGATTCGTGATGGCATCCAAGAGAATCTGAAATCGTGGGTCGTGGAGAATGAACTAATGCTAGTAATTGCTGATCCTGCCAAGTTTATTGACAGGGTTGAAGGCCGGAGGTGACCGCAAGGCAATTCCCCAAGGGAGGTATATTAATATGCCACGCTGGTCGACAGTAAGCTTGCTTCTCCAGTCGATGGGCACTATGGGCCCTTAGCTCATGAGTTTTAATGTCTATGCCACTTTGAAGCCAAAATGATGGCGTATCCTGATCTTGCTACCAACGCATGAAACAGTGTACTTTTGACAACAGAAAATTAACATTCTGCCTTAGTTGCATGGAATTCCCATAAATATCATGGATATCAAATTTAGAGAAGTATGCGGTAATCATTGGCCAAGTTGCAAGCACCCATGTTCAGCTTCGGAACGCATTTCAAAATTTTTTCCCCGAGAACAAGCCCCCATGGATTGCAAGGCCCAAGTAGGTTCCTGGAAACAAAACCAGTGGACTGACTTAAGGCAGCTAGCTTTTCCAATATCCAACACTGAGGAACAGTCATGGAGTACCAGAAGGTATCCGCAACACAAAACTAACCTTGATGTTCTCCTTCCTTCCTGCTCGTGCAGCCACATGAAGAGGTGACTCATGCTGTTTGGTCAGGGCCATAGGCGAAGCGCCATTCTTCAAAAGGAATTTGAGTGGCTCAGGCCCCTCACATACTGCTGCGTAGTGGATGGTATACCTTAAGGAATGATGAGAACGATCTCTCAATCTGATCTATTCGGATTGTTGACATGTATTGTGTTCACAGGGTTTCGAAAAAATCTCGAAAAAAAAACTTCGAAAAAACTCTCGAAAAAAATCTACGAAAAAAATCTCGAAAAAAAATCAAAAATTTTTTTTACTTCACTGCTTTTTACTTCAACTTCTCTTTTGCAAATTGGGAATTCTTGAACTCTTTGTGTGGAACAAACTGTAAAAATACCTTCTCTCCATACTTTCCTTCCACAATACTCCTCTCTCCCACTGGCCTTCAAAACTCTACAAGCACCCGGCTTTTCGCATACTGCAGAGGAAGTTCCCTCACGACGTTCACATTTCAAAAAATCAGAGCCATCCGTGAACTTTTTATAGTTCCTACCGCAAAAAAATTATATGATAAAGTCGCTTTGTAGCTATTAAAATTTTATATGAAACCGCCTCTAGCAGAAATAAAAACTAGATCAAAGAGCCTTTTTCCCGTACCATTTTTAAGCTTTTAGGCTACTTCTACAAGTTCCCTCAACTCATCTCAAAGAAAGTAACGGTTCGAACAAATAGATCAGCCTATTGCAATTCTATCAACCCCGTCCAACGCCCAGTTCTATGAGTAAACAAAAAAGACGTCATTGGCATGCGATTTCGCGTGGTAGGCATATCGTTATCATGTTCTCAGATCACGAACTTTGGTCCAGAGGCGGAAATCAACGAATTCGCAGAATTTGAGAAAATATGAGAATTCTAAGATCAATTTACAGTTTTAAGTTATACGGAATTCTGACTATGGAAGGGGTGTTTGGATGAGATTTTGGTCGGGTGCAGCTGCGTATAAAGATCGGCTACAATATTTCTGTTGCCGATCGCCTGGAACGTCAACTTCAGTGCCAGCTCGCTCACCATTAGAACACTGACGGAAGGTTCGACATGTGGAGCCGACACCGGCATTGATTCAGATGTTCGTTATAATGGAAGCAACAACTGCATGCCCCAGAAATCAACTTTGTGAATTCACGACTTATGTGCAACTAAGTTAAAGGCACAACTCAATATTCTTGGGTAATCCAATTTATGAAGAAAAATGGAAAAAAATGGAAAATAGTGCAATGAAGGCGAAGAAACTGCGTGAATTGGTGTTTCCAAATGAAAAAAAGGCTTCGAAACATCGTTCAAAAGGGGCTGACGAGAATGAGACCAGAAAAATGCAGAAAAATGAGGCGTTTGGACAAGCTATACAATGTGTGCGTATGCAATGCGATGCGTACATGTGGGTCCTGCTGCGAATAGCTGACTACGGTAAGCAAACCAAAAACAACCCTAGTAACAGCAAAAATAGTCCACTTTTTTCGGCCTCTTGGGCTGAGAAATTAAAAAAAGGGATCGCGGCAGAAAAAGAAAAACGGAGGAAAAGGAGTGGAAGAAAAACAACGCCTCATCACTCGGCGATCAGCTGATTATGTGTGGGTCCTTGAGCGAATATTGCAATCTGTATCGCCACGACACTCGTTTGATGTGACATCGATCGAGGGCGGGAAGTCCGGGCGAGCCGGGAACGGGGCTCACACTATGCCCTTCCTGTTGAGTTTTGAACTCGACAGCGTTATTCCTGTTACCCTTGGGAGCCACTGAGTATACCTAAGGAGAGAACTCAGAAACCATTTTTATCTTGAACTGTGCCTTTAAAAGTGCAGCTTCTAAAAACCGTTGGAACCTGGCTGCTTGTGGTGGCGAGTGCCTGCGCTACAAGCTTTCAAAGCCTCATTGCGCTCTGTCTGGACCTCTTTCAGGGAAGAACACCCCACTTGGTATCCTCGCAGGCCACAGAATCGTCTCAGAAAGGCATTTCAGAAACCATCTCTAGGAAGGGGCGTTTGTACTAATGAGATGCAAGCAGAATTCGCTGAAATGCAACATTCCCAGATGTCGGACAATGTAGCGGCTCCAATTCAAAATAAAGATTCACAGCAGCATGAGAAACGCATTTTAGACAAACATCGCACTATCAACAAGCTTAAAGAAAAATTTCTTTTGAAAATGAGGAAACAAACCAGTTGTTCAAATCGGGGATATTGATATTCGGCTCGATTGTACGGAGACGTTCAAGAATCTGGAAACAACAGCGTGATATGAATGTTGAACGTGAAAGTGTGTTTTTAGATATGCAAACAGCTTTTAGTAGACGCAAAGGCCATGATCATCTAATAAAGAAACTACAGAAAAAGTCGGAAACTAAGTCTAGGACGGCTGAGAATAGGATGGCTGACATGAGAGCCAACGGTAGGATGGTTCAAGGGAATGCGAATAGTACAACGAAGAAAGGATCAAATTAGGGTCGATCTACGAAGGTGGAAGGAGGATGCGAAGACTCGAGTGTTCGGTTTGAGGAGTGTGACTTCAAGTCTGGGAGAGATAAGCGGTTTCCTATCTTCCTTTTGATTCCTAATAAGGAGCAATATTGCCCCTATAAACTGGGTCAAATAGATAATATTCAGAAGAGATTTGATTAATCAGCCTCAGATTAAGCTTCCGCATCGGATTCCTTTTGCCTGCGTGCCTGCACTTTCGTCGAGTCATTGACGGCGAAGTACCTTACTTATACTTGCATGCTTGATATTTTTGTTGCTTTTTTGTTAAATTACAACTCCAAAGTTGATATGGGTGACCGTCTCACGTTATACATGGGAGCGCTGATTAGCAAAGGCAAAAAACCATGTGAGAGGAAGAGAAAGTACAGTTCAGGTAGAGTATAATAAAAGAGGAGGGAACACCGTGCACGAAAAGCAGTAGAACGGGTTGAAGTCCCGCCAGAGACTAGGCTTCTTGTCCATGACTCGATAAAAATCTAAAGAATAGTCTTGGGTCGTTGATCAACTCCGTCTGAGTGATGCGCCCACCCGTTCGTTCAGAATCGTAGTGGCGTATTGAAAGAAGGGCACCAACCTACAGACAGTGGGGGGATAGAAGGCTTGAGCGGTAGGGGCAGATATCAATCCCGGATTTGGACTCGTGGCCATGCGTGTGTGAAATGAGCTGCTTGCCACTACACCACATCTGCCCTCTGCCTTTCTTACTGCTACATTTTTGCTGCTTCTTAACGGTAACTTGCTAACTTGCATGCGATATCTTTCTTTCTCATTTGGCGCTCTTTTGTCAAGACAATATCGCCATGAGGAAACGAAGGTTACGCCTTTTCAGGTTCCCCTGAGATATAGGGAAATGGCAATAGAGAATGGAAAAGATGGAAGATATGAAGAAATGGAAATGCGGTCCAGAAGCTGTGGTCATACAAGAGTTCTTCGAGTACTGGTGATGTCACATTTTAACCGTGAAACATGGCGGCGGATTTGTTCCTGATTTCGTTTGATTGCACACAATGATGAAAAGATTATTTGGACCAAGTTACAGTTGGCAGTTCGAATTTCCAAAGCTTCAATGAAGAAGTGCTGCAGTCTCAAAAAGATCTATTCAATGCTTCAGTACAGGAAAGACTATACAGTATAGTATTCACTCGGCTTCAAGCATTTCGGTAAGCTCATCACTGTAGAAGAATGGAAACGTTTCAAAATTTCGAGACTGTTACGTATTACCTTACCTTGTAGCGGACCGACTTCGGACTAATTGGATTTCGGACCTATATACTATGAGCACAATAGGCCATCCCTTTGAAATGGCCAACACTACTGTGAGCGCTTACTAAATCTCACTGTCAAAGGCAATGAAGCAAGTGAAATTTTCTGGTAACGTCCTCATAATTAGTTGGTCGCCACACCTGGTAAGCCAGCCTCACTTTTACCACCAGAGCTCACCCAGTGGGAACACTGATACAAATCGACTACCCTTCAGTGAAGTTAAGGAACTTAGGATAAGCCCTGACTTTCCTACTAATCAATATTTCTATGCGCACCAATTTCGTAAAAAAAACCAGATGACAAAAAAAAGATAAACAACAAAAACAAAAAAGCAGGAGCACTTCATAAGTATCAAAAAAAGGGGATTCTTCAATTCCAGAAGTTTTTTGGGAGAATTTAACGGTACGATTTAATTTCATATCACTAACCTTAACATTTGGATTAATAGCAGCTGTATGAAGCGGAGTAATGTTGGCATTGTTGTAGCCCTTTTTCAGCACTGAAACTCCGAGAATTCGCTCTGGCAATGTGCCGCCAGTTCTAAAAGAACAAAGAGCTTCACTTGAGAAGGATGTATACTGAATGAAACTAACTTAAGGGTTTCTCTGTGTAGATCGTTCATATTACAACGAGCTGGGCCTTCAGCAAGAGCGCTGGCCAACTCTCGCAGTCCCATTCGAGCCGCCACCACCACCATGCCGTCCATTCCGTTTACATTTATACCTACATATTTATGCAGATTACAATATTTACCGAGCATCTCTACTTTACATTTGACTAATCATTTTTGTAATCGGTTGATGATTGCAAGACAGTCAACTCCCGCACACTTAAGGAATCGAACTCTTCAGCCCAACAGAGTCATCCGCCCAAGCAACATGAGTCTGGGGGATGTGGTTGCAGTGAAACAAGTCAAGTTGCACCCTTCGATGGGGACCCTGACTATGTGGCGGAAGAAACGATCCTCCCACCGCCCAGTGAGTAGCATTTGCCACTAGAATTTATATTTTCTCTTCCAAATTAGATTGTTCCTCTATTTATTCTGAGTATCCTTTTTGAAGCTCTCCTGTTCCTTTCCTATCATCTGGGGGACATATTGCCAGGGTCGTACACTGCAAAACAGCTAACCAATCACGTTTCTCATGGTTCAAGGTTAGAAAGGGTAGTGAGCTGGTGAAAAAAATAAAGTACAGCGAGGTCCCCGACTCTCACTATTTCGACTGTCCCACTTCCAAATCAGCCGAAAAATTGAAAGCGCGATGCATTACAAATACTTAATGAGAAAATTAATTTTATGGCAAGGTTTTACAAAGAGCTCCCTCATGGAAACTCCCCTGGCACAACTGAATGGGGAAAGGAATACATAAGCTTTCTGACATAGCGGCACAGTCAAGGAACATACAATTTTATCACGTCTAACTTACAAGAATCGACGTTGGGCTCTTTTGAAAGCTTCACGATGTCCTTATATCCGATACCGCTCTCAATCAACGCCTCCACACCACCGAAACTGCTACCGGCAGCAGATTCGTACTTTAGAAAGGCGTTGTTTCCTTCACGTCCTCCTAAGAACAAAGTTATCCAAAACATTCTTCCAGAGATGAATTCAACAACAAATTCAGACCTCGGGTCATCTCAACAGCTCTGGTTGCCCGACCGAGCATGTAAAAATTTGACTGACCGGTGCTTTTCTGAAATGACGGAAGTGACATTTCTATCAGCTTCTATTTAAAGCAGAACTTACTCTCTCCAGGAGGTTTGGCTCCTTCCTTGGGGCTTTCCCCGGATTTAGCTGTGATTTCAGCTTGAAATACTCCTGACGGATGGCATCATTCTTGCTGAGAATCGCCACGGAATCAGCAGAACGTGAGTCGGCATGGGAAAAACTGGTACGGCACGCATTCAAGTCAATGTTCCTGAAGAGAATTGACTTAAACACAGTGACAGCAAAGCCCTTCACTCCATTTTGCTCTGTCTACTCTCTTGAGAAACCGGTTTGAAGGGAGGATAATGGCAAAATAAAAAATAAAATAAATAAAATGAATTTGGGGTGTACGTTCAACCCCCACTACTAACAATGCAGTCTTGAACTCTCCCTCCTCCAGAGCTAGAAATAAATAAAGGTAAGCAAGCAGAGAGTGCAAACCTGCTGCCAGAATTCATAAGCCTTTTGAGTTCTTTCGAGTCACCTCTGATGATTGCTCTGATAAGGAGACGAGAATTAGTAATGAAACTCGCGTATTCAGGAGACTTTGATGAGACGAAAAACGGATTCTCCTGAAAACGTGATGGCGTGACGTATGGGTAGTCACAGAGAAACTAGAAATCACCTTGCTCAATTTGATCCCCAGCCGAGGAGTGAGGCGTTCATTGCCTTTCTTGATGATAGGCGATCGGCTTATAGATATCTAAAATAAAGGTTCATTATTTCTTGCTTTGCTTTTTGGGGAGGAGGTGGTGTAGTGGCAAGCGGCGAATACTTTTACATGCCCGGTGCGAGGATCGCATTCCGGAACGATACCAACTAGACCTACCAAACATTCTATACCTCGGAAGTTGATTAATTGATTACAGACTCGTCTGAGAAGATAGAGATACTGAGGTGCACATTGACTAAGCACCGCATATCACTGTCTGAGCAACCTTCGCTCTCGGAAGTCCCTAGAGTTTTCAGTGGCACCTGAGCGAGTGAACGAATAGCCCATTCTTCAACGCGCCGGAAGACTTTGTTCTTTTATCATTTCTCTAGATTTTGACCACTTAGGTTCCTCAAATTGTTTACTTTATTATCTCTGTAAAATATGAACTCCCCGGACCACCCCCTTGTCGATGTTTTGATTGCGGGCCAGATTACCCAACTTTGAAGTTGAGACGAATGAATGTGGCCTTGTGGGATATCACAACTATCCGTGTGGCACCTACTTTGGGTGCATGAGGATCTGGGCTGCATGAGTGCTAAGAAAGAACTCCTCGCACCATCCCTTATCGCTATCGCTTATTCGAAATTCCAAAATAGTTCAAATACACTATTCAGCTACGCGCGCCCTTACGTAACTGTCACTTTTGCCAAGCGTCAACCTCACATGAACCCCCCCCCCCCCTCATTTGGAAAACCGAAAACCGTGTAATGTCTCATTCTGAGCCTTGATAACAAAAAGGTGCTACTTGTTACCTCCCAAAAAAAACAACAATTAACAAACGCCATACAAGCCGAGTTTGAACAAACGCCATACAAGCCGAGTTTGAAAAGCGATAGGAATGCAAAAAACAGCAAGCAACTCAACTGGCGATGTTTATAAGGTTATCAACATATTTCCAGTGCAAGAATATTGCAGGTAAGGATAATTGGATGATTGAGGCCTTGGTGTAATCTCTCACTTACCTTCTTCTGTAGCTTGATTTTTTCACTTCGTTTCTTGATGACCTTCTTTGAGATCGTTTTCTTTCCTTTCTTCTCGATTACTACCTCTTCTTTCTTAACTTTACGTTTTTTGCTCTTTCCTCCTCTCGTAGTAGTTTTCGTGACAAATTCGGGGGCTGTGTGGAGAACTGTCGGTTTTCTGATTCTTGTTGAATGTCGTGGTCCATTTGTTGAGACTGCAGAAGGACCTATAAGGAGGAAAAATAGAAAGAAAACGGCGAAGCGTTCTAAAAAATAGGCCTTAATAGGTTAAAAAACACTGAAAATTGTCGAGAGATCCGAATTGAATTTGATTCCCCTTTTTAATAAAAAATATCAATCAAAATCGAAATGAAATTAAAAAAAGTAAAAAATGATTTCTCAGCACTGAGTTTGAGAACCGTAGGTGCATTTCTAAAAGTTGTAGGAATCGGCCAAGCACCTACATAGTCTGACCAATGAGTAGGTTGTAAGTAGGAGGAGAAAGCATGGCGTAGTGAGCTAACCATTGGGACCACTCATCGAAATGGGTTCAAATACGACCTCATTTCTTTCACCCCTTTGCGCCGACTCACTGGATAGATTGAAGGTAGAACACGTCTCTAATGGAATCTTGTGCAGCATGAAACCACCTCTACCCATTAGGGGATAAAAATATTCCTCAACCAACAGTTACAACTTCGTCAAGGAAAATTCTAAAACAAAAATACCCACAATACTCAATAATCGATATTATACTTCTTAACGAGCATGAACGTCCTTTTGCCATTTTTGTAGATTTTATTTTTTCACTAATGGATCGACAGAAAAAGCGCAGAGTGAGGGATGTTTTATATATATATATTTATTTATTTATTATGCACAAATGTGCACCACTAAAGAAGCCTAGCAGAGAAACAATACACAACAACACAGAAAGCCATCAAAACTGAAACCATGCAATGAAAGTGCCCTACTTTTATTGCATATAGTATAGTATTTATTGCATATATTGCATATTTTTTTAATACCAATAAGAAAAAACTCTAAACGAACTCTCTGTAACATATATGTGTTATATATGTTACAGAGAGTCCGTTTAGAGTTCCAAAAGCTGAAGACTTGTCAAAACCAATGTTGCGATAACATCCTCTGTAGAACCCTTCACGTTACTCCCCTCCCCCCTTCGGTTCACAGGTTTTCTTCACAGAGCTCTCCATTTTCTCTGCTTCATTGGACTCCACCGTGAGCTGAACCAAAGTTTTTTTCGTTTCACGAATTGAGGGACGACGGGTTTTCCTCCCATTTGGAGAGTTATTGTTGTGTTATAGCAAAAGGTCGCTTATGATCCCTCTACGACACTGAGTCCGTTCAAACTTCTAAAAGCTGAAGGCATTGTCGCTTTGTTAAAGGTTTGAACGCTGAGCTCTGTATTTACGCCCATCTCTTTTCGAAAAGCAGGGGAGATGCTCTTGTTGAAAGGTTGTTTGGCACAAAAAGAGCCCTGGTAAGATAGGTCCCTTACACTTCCACACATCACATTCTGGCTTCAACTGAGCTCCTAATCATTTTATGACCTCTTGGGACTGAAATACAGTAATAACTATCATAGAGGTCTAGGAACATGTTTGGATAGAATGTTTTATCCTAGGCACTTAAAGGCCCTTCGTAGGCAAGGCGTCATGTAGGGCGAAGTTTGATGTTTTCCTTCGGTGTAACTCCCTCCACACCTCTGCTATTCACTTTTTTTGTTATGCGCTCGAAAGAAGAGCAAACAGTGAGCAATATATTTTACAAAAATAATAAAGTCTCTAAAAAACCCGTCAATATGCAGACGCAACTTGCAGTTGCAGAAAAGCGCTCTCTTCAGTAATCCAAATGGAAGTGAACCTCTGCCATCGTTTATTATTCATCAAGACGAATGATAAGAATCCCTTCTACCGAATACCTTAATCGAACGATTCTGAAACTTCCAAGGAAATGATACCCAAGCTCTTATTGACACTCCCACATTGCAGGTTTTCTTGGATACGTATATATGCGGAATTCGATGCCTTTGATGAAAATGCAATAAGGAATTTTTTAGGAATGGTTCTGTTCAGTTGTGGTGAGCACCCGCAAGCGTTCCGAAGGGACCACTCAGCTCGGCCGCTGGCCAGCACCACCAGCCCACTAGTTACTTTTGAATGGCATTTTCTTTGGTGAACAGTAAACAATTAAACAACAATAGGAAAAGCAAAAATTAGCAAGACCGAAATTGAAAAAGAAAATTTTCTTGGGAAAATTCCCTAATTGGACTCGGATAAGGCTTTTGTTTCACACGACAAATTAGCTTATTGTGGAGCCCTGCAGAGTTTTTTGAGACTCAAAAAAAGTGACATTGCAGAGGGGCGTTTATTCAATTCTGCAAAGGATGCACTCACATGGTTGTCTACATCGTCGCTGTTTCCAGAGGAAAAAGAGCAAACAAGCCAGAAAAAAAAACTATCAGGAGAAAGAAAAAGGGCAAATAATTATGGGAGCACTCGAAAAATTATTGGTTTGTGTGTCCGAAAGGGCTTCCTTCAACTGCTATTCTGGAAGCTGGTCCCCTCATGTTCAGAGAACATTTCTGATAGCCTCATTCACTGCAGATTCTGGTGACTCAGACAGGCAAAAAAAATTAGCAAATACGATTTTGTTTCACAAATGCCGATATCTATGAAAATTAAGGTAACCTCATTTGATTTTACCCCACAGACTTTGTTTTATGTGAGTTTAATGTTTTTCTGTTCCTAAGCTTTGTTGAGATTTCAACATTTGTGAGCATCTGGACCAACAACACAATAAATAAACAAATATTTGGTGTTCTACGATATCTACTAAAGCCTTGGGCTTCTAGGAGATTTCTAGGAAAAGCTTCAAGGGCGTTCACTATTAATGTCGGGTAACCGACTTATTGCTTGAATATGCGAGGGCTGATAAGTTGCTTCAACAAATCATAAGCAGCTGAAAAAAGCTGGAATGACTGAAGAAAAAAAGCTCGTCCAGGAAAGCTCAGATGGAGGGGTATGGAATCAGTTTGTCCTTATATGTGGTTGTTTGCAAATTGCGGAATCCATTACCGACTCCTTCCACAATTAGAATATCGCAACTATCAGGAAACCTCTTGAGCCTCGTAGGGATAAAAACTCCACGGATTGGAAGTGATAAGATAGGGATTTCACCAGAATAACACCAGTTGGTATCGATTAATCAATACCCACCCAAAACAACTTTTTGCAAAATCGGCGATGCACGTACGGTCGAGTTTCGTGTGGTTTTGAATAGACAAGTTGGGAGAGAGTAGAGCTTTCATAAGACGATCTGTACATCTCCACTGACTGGTACGAATCAATCGATATCGAAATCAATGTTGATTTTTATTTGTAAGGGATCATCCATTACTTCCTTTTCTTACTGGAAAAGAAGCAGGCACTGACAGGATATTCCAAAGATATCACAAAAAGGAAGAATTGACGAATACCGGATGACCCGGCTGTTCATTGTGATAAAATTAACCTATCGTTCGAGTGACCCGTAATGCCTAGAGGGACTCAAGGGAGAGTAAGGCACCAGTATGCAGGCTGTACCGATGGGAAGCCTGAATTCATTGCTGCGTAAAGAGAGGGCAAACTGGTCTTTATGTATCTATTCAGTGATATTGGTTCACCTGCGCTGTCTCTTTATATTCGCTCTTCTTTTTGGTTGTAACATAGTAACGACTTTTAAAGGTTCCCCCACAACCGTAGCAGTTCTGTGGCATCCCTATCGTGGGAGCTACTCAAATGTGAAATGAATCTGTGAAGATCGCTTGACAAATCAAATTGCTAGAATGGCACATTCCCTATGCCCACAGTGGAGCTCAAGAATGACGCAGATAGGTCTCAGCCTATCTTGTATGAGATGGCAACTGAAAATTAATTAGCTTGCGCAGCTGGCTTTTGCTAATATTACAGTTTACAAAAAGGTGGCTAACAGCTCAACGTATTACTTAACAGTTACCCGAAGAAGTGAAAAAATGAGAGGGTAATTAAGGGTGGATTGTCATTGAGCGGTCGAACATTCTATGATTTCTCGGACGTGAATGAAAGCTGAATTCTCGATTCATGAGGAATGAGATTCATAGAAACTGATTTTATAGAAAATTCATCATCGACAACTTGCCTGTCTTTGGTCCATAAAACGGACAAAGTGAAACGATCAGAAAAATTCCACAAGAACTGCTATAATGTCAAAATTACACTGGAACTGGAAGGAAAAGTTAAGCAGAACTTCGAAATGTGGTGGAATTTTCAAATAAAATTGTGGGAAAACAGCACTGCAACAAAGCCTCTTTTTAAGCGAAAAAAGGAAAAAGCAACGATACCTTGGAAAATTGGTGATCATAGAATTTCAAGTGAGCAGTACTTCGATGTAGGTATTGGTTCTAGAATATTGACTCCAGAAGTATAATTCCTGAATATTACTTCCCAATTTTTTATTCTTTCTAACCTTAAGTTGAAGGGCGGAGGTGGTGTAGTGGCACGTGGCGCACTATATCACACACACGGTCAGGGGTTCGAATCCCGGATCGATGCCCGTCTAAGCCAACCAAGACTTCCATCCCTCCGGGGTCGGTGAATTGGTACTAGACTTGTCTGGGAGGATAATAGCGCTGACTTATACATCAGCTGGTCAGCGCAAGTAATTGTATGGGCCACATACGCACTCATTACGCCTCTACGATTCTGAATGGAAGTCGAGTGCGGGGCGCATCCCTCAGACGGGATTGATTGACGCCCAAAGACTTTATCCTTCACCTATCCTTCATATAGAAGTACACTTGAACTCAAAGAAACACATTTGAGTGAGGGAAGTAGTAACTATTTAGACTTGAGTATTAATACATATAACTAATTATAAAATCAGTACCAAGATATATAACAAAACCGATTATTTCAGCTTCAACGCCATCAAATTTTCTCGTTATGATAATACCAGTCGGGCCACCCGGCTAGCGCCAGGCTTCCCTCCTTCTTATGGGTTCGCCCGGCTACGCCGGGCGCTCCTTCTTCCTGTGAGAAATTTGCTATGCGTTAATAACACTTCGGATTATCCTTTTGTTTTGAAAGCTCTACACCCTCAGTATTAGCTCCGAAGTGGGAGCGATTTTTTCTGTAAGCCAACCTCGCTGTGCCCGAAAGAACATCGTTTAATATCACACAGGCGATTATTCAGAGAAAAAAAGTATTCACAGGCTTCATCGCGGCTGAGGCTACTAAGTTAGCTACCATCAATGTTCCTCAATGCTGTTATCAGGGGCTCTCCTCGTTCTTGGGGCAAAGGGGCTTTGCCCGAAAAATATCGAATAATGAAATTCTTCCTTTTTGAGATGTTATTTCGCTTTTTCGCTGAGCGGGAATATAGACTATCAAATGCCTTCAAAGATGTGCCTCTTTTTCTCTACGGATGCATTATTAAATGTGATTCCAACATTATTACCGGTCGGATAAATTTTGCTAAGAATGACATCAAAGCAAAGAAAAACCGTGATCTTTTACTTAACCGCAAACCCTGCTGGGTAGCGGTCGTAATCTATTAGCAAGAAGTGAAGCAAATTCATCTCTTTATAATCACACAACTTACCCTTCTTGTCGAATGAAGCTTATCAAAATTCAAAGCTAGATCGTAAATAACAAAGGCGCTAGAAGGTAATTGGTGTGTGGATCTTCTTCTCTGAGGCCTCTTCTATTGTCAGTGTTCCCATCCTGTCCCTCCTATAGATTACTCTTCAAGTCCACGGGATCAGGAGTTATGGATTTCCACTCATTTATTTCGCGATATTCCTGTTCCTTGGGGGCATAGTCCGGCCCTACTACTCACCATAAATGTTCCCATACTGCCTCCTACCAAGTTTGAACGCCCTAGAGGCAAACTAAAAGTTTTGGCGCAAATTTCCCATCCTGCCCCCCTTACTCCTACCAAATGTGAACGCTCTAGGTCCACGGGGACATGAGTTATGAAATTGCGGCCCAAAGTTTCTAACGCGCACGCCGCGCTCCCTGTGAATGGAGTCCGGTCCTGCCACATACCAAAGGTGCTGCCATCCTGTCCCCCTCACTCCTACCAATTTTGAACGCTCTAGGTCCATTGAGACAGGAATTATGAATTTCCGGTGAAACACACACACCGACACACACACCGACACACACACACACACACCGACACACACACACACACACACACACACACACACACACACACACACACACACACACACACACAACACACACACACAACACACAACGCACACACAGCACACACAAACACACCGACACACCAACAGACACACTTAGCGAATTATATAAAGTAGGACTATTAATAATATCAATAAAGCCTCTATCAGAATACACAGAAGCACTGAGAATTGCCAATACATGCTCTAGTATGGAAACATTTACCACGAAAATAAAAGAAATGATATAATTTCTCTTGAAAGTTGGATACGAAGAAGAATCCGTAATTGTTTGTATAATGAGGTGTATATATAGAAATAAATTCATATGCTACAAGCATTCTATTAAAGGTAATTTCAATATAATCACCTATTTAGTTAAAGGAATTATTAAACAGAAATAAACGTTACCAATAGATAAATTCATATTCACTCATAATCTTGATTCAAACAATACATCCTCACCTATTCCCTTTCCACTAACCTCAAACCACTGGTGAGCCTCGGGGGAAGGTGAAGACGGTGGTTCGTCGGGTGAAGAGACGAAAAGAGCCGTCTCTACCCTGGTTATTTTGTCCTTTTGACATTGTTTGTCGTTATGGTTGTTGTTATTGTTGTTTTTTAGGTCCACTGACTTTAACTTGTTACATTTTACTTACCAAGGCACTTCGATCAGCACACAGGAACCAAAAGAAACACTCAACATACGGAACATCACTACAGATGTTCTGCTTGAGAAAACTTCCAAAACTCGACTGAATCTTCAAATTTAAAAGGATCACTTCGAGCACCCTTAATAACAACCATTACTTTAACTTCTTGAGTTATAAGTTGCACGGTTGCTAACTGAACAAGGTATATCTGATATTGTAGAAAAAGGGTATGCAACACTTCGGAAACAGTTGAGAATCTATCTCATCAGAAAGCACCTCACGAAGACTTATTTTTCCGCTAGGTAGAGGCATTTGAATATAAAAAACGTTTCTGGCCTGCACGTCGAATTGATTGGGCTAGCCGGTTTTCAAGGCATCATGTTTTCACCATGTCTCACACCATAAGTACGAGGCACACCTCCCACGTCAGTCATGGGTGATACGGGTAGTTTACTCACCCTAACTTTAACTGTAGGAACAAACGGTGATTCCGCAACCTTTACAAGTTTTTTTTTCTCGAATGCACTGGGTGTTCATCCTTGACTCAAAATTGTAGTGGCCGGCGGGTGTACCCTTCCTGTAAGGCGGTTTGGTTTGAGAAATCAAGACATTCTAATTTCTTTAAGAAAAAAGGGGACGAGTTTGATCCACATGCCATGGCCGCGGTAAGAGCGCCACTGCCATCACCCTATTTTTGCCTTTTACATATTTATGCACGTGGGTTGTTCATCTTGCATCCGACCCAAAATATTGAACGGACTACAAAGACGGTAAAGACTGGGTGATGCGATTTTCGGTAGGTCCCTCCCAGCCTGCGGCTCTCTCGAGGCCCGGCAGACGCGCGCCATCTCCACCCTGCAGTGTTTTCCAATTGCCCAGAGTTTTTCTAGAAAGCTTGACAAGATGCACGTCAGCCATAGAAACAGTTTTTCCAACGAGCGCATGAAAAAATCAATTCTGACAAATTCTTCCCGTCAAAGCTTGCGGTAATGAGCGGATCAGCGCAGGATTTTAGCTGGAAAAGGAATTCTGAGCATGAATATGGTGCCAAAAAGACAACTAACGGATTACCAGGTAGGGAATTTGAGCTCGTTTCAATGCTTTAAGACTACAGTGCTTGTGAATCTAGGACCGGTAGTTTAAAGCCCTGAGGCACTATTCTGAACTATGGCGAGTTCAAGCATTTCGCAAAAAAAGTCGGGAAGAGTAGTCGATAAGTTCCGATAGGTCAGATTCCTAGTGATTCCTAGTCTCACCATCAGTTTCTGACTGGTAAGCAGCGGTAGCGAATGCCGTAATTACTCGTAAGATAAACCGTTCCGCACAACGGGGATTCCTCTATTTAACCACCTTACCCGAGGTATGTGGAATATGCGAGCAAGCGTGGGAGAGGAGGAGGTTTATAAAATCGACTGACCATTGCAACTCACAATGCAAACTCAGTAATCATTCAAATAAAGCTGTTACTTCGAAAAAAAAAAGTCAAAAACAAGCGCATTTTGGAGTCATTGATACCCATCGACTGCTTTGTACTTTAGTTATCACCTCTGGTATCGGAAAAGATGGAAACTATTTTACTGGGCACTCAAGGAAAAGGTAAGAAAGGGCAGACTGGAGGTTTTATGTCCCATCAGCGTTTAAAAGTTATGAAAAACAGAAATTTTCAAGGATTGCAGATTCCACATGGGAAATTGCATCAAATGAACAGAAAATGATGTCAGAGAGATAAGCACGATTTCGCAGTACAGCCAAAAACTAATCATATAAGGATACGCTCTGCAAGATCAGTCGATAGTCATGTGAGAAGCATTAGGGGTCTGGAAAGACCTTGGAAAAAGGCTGCAGATCATGTGGAAGCGATGTGAGGAGCTGCAGATTCTATTAGAACTTAACGACTTTAGAAAGACGGGCTGCTGCCAAACTTGAAGATCTTAGACCATGCCGACGTAACTGCGGATTATGCCGACGAAACAGACTACGAATAGAGGATATTAGCCTACTCCGCCCCCCCCCCCCTCTCTTTTTTTGTATGGAAATCTGTAATATTTCTCTAGCTTTTTTCCCTTCTTTTCTCAGTCCCTTTTCTTATTCGGCTTTTCAGTTGCTTTGGTTCTTTTTAATGATGTCATTCGGAGGTTCTCCAATTGCAATTAAGTTTTTTCTTGTCTGGACGACTGAACGGTACACAAGTAAATAAATGAGTAAATAAATAAAAACTAGTAGTAAGGAAATGCTGAATGAACAAAGTATTTCGTGAGTTCATTATTTCATCACACCACTTCCTCCCCAACGGGCTTTCTTTCCTGGATCTCACCTGCGTAATTGGTGCAGTCCTATTCCTACATATGACGGTTGGACAAAGGCCATAAATATTGTGAATGCGAGCCCCGATGCGTTCATCGGGCCTCATTATCCACTTCTATTCTTTGCCGATGATTTTTTTTCGAAAGTTCCTCCCTACCAGGGTCAGGATAGGAAGGAGAAATTAGACTTTTCGGAGTCTTAGTTAAGTATAACCCAGCCAAACTGCTACTTTTAGGCAAGGATTTCGATAAGCAATACGGTTATCGATTCCCATGATGTTCCCCTGCTGGCCTATCAGTTCCAGCATGTAACAAGCTTAGGCTTTTCTCGAGCAACAGAATAATCTGTGGCAAATGTCAAAACGACACTCTTTGATCTCAGACTACAGCTATTATCAGAGCACCAATTCTGGCAATCTCCTGAATTGAATACGGGACTTAAAAGAGTAGCCATGATTATGAGACTTTTGCGGCTGTTCGATCAGTTTCTGAAGGCCATTCAGTGTATCTTCTAATCCATGATGAACAGCTATTGAGCAAAGGAGTCATCTCATAGGGTGTTATGCAGTCGGATCGGTAACGGTCATCTTTTGATGCGAGGCGATTGAGCTGCCAGCTGCATAAGCCAATAGATTCATGTTACTGTTTGGAAGGTCCACGTTCTTTTCTTTTTTTGTTAACCCACATCTTCCACCCAGGACCTCAGGTCATTTTTGTGCCACTTTTTGAATGTCTGAGTAGTTTTGGTCCAGTCCTTCCGCCATGCATGAAAGGGCAGTTCCTTGAAATAGTCAGAAACGATTTTGGCACTTCTATTCATAAGGGAGAGTTTCACGGTTATACGACAGAGCGATTTTTAGAAAGGGTATTTCTCTCGGGAAGATTCCCATTAATCCTAACACCATGACTGCCCTGAGTCGCTTGTAATATCCATCAATGAAGTGTTTAAAGCTCCCAAATCCATTGATTTGACCAAATTTGACCTGACTGAGGAGAGAGCCCTTCTTGATCGGAGAAGTTAAGCACGAAAAGCGAGCCCTCCTGGGTCGGAGATGTTAAGACGAAAAGAGATTGTGCGAGCTTTGAGCACGACGAAAGTCGTAAAGAAACGGCCGCACCTCCGTAAAGTGGCTGACCCCCACCGAAGCGATTAGCCGTCTACCCTACGGTAATACGTAGCGTAATTGTTTGAATATAGAAAACAGCATATGAAAAGTTACCCAAATATGTAAAGGTAGATCGATACGCCCGTTTCCACCCTCCAGCGGTTAGATTTCAAAATCGTACGATTGCAAAAACTCCAAACAGCTCCCAACTATCTAGTTTCAGGAAAAGCTTTTTAGTCTAGTTTTCGAATCTGTCAAGATCAAACTCCTAGCCACTGAACCTAACCGTAATCTGCTTACTGTACTGTGACTACAGCTCAACCTCAGCTCGTCACCCTTCCCTAGCAGCTCAGCGAGAAGGACACAATTGACGTAAATGCTTCTTTTGGATCTGCCCTCGAACCTATTACAACTCGAATTTAGTAACATTTCCTTCCCATTTTCGCAAAATTTATTGAATACGGCCCATTACGTGGTGGATATTACAACTCGTAGGCACGATTCTGCCTTCACGTCTGCAAATCTACCGACAATAGCAGATGGTAATGATGAATTCTGAGATGAGAGAACACCCAAGGTAGCCTCCAAGAAACTCTCTGAAAAAGAGCGAAAGCTTTTTCACCCTTTTCCTTTTCTCACGCATACATGGGACGAGTGCGTTGCGCCATTGATTTGGAGAAACCAAGGGGAAAACAACAAATGGATATCACCAAAAAAACAAGAAAACAAAAAGAAGACAAGGTGAAAAACACGACTGAAATTGCCACTTCAAATCATTTGGAAATGGGAGAGTATCGAGGAAAAGACAAAGCCGAGTCAGCGGACCGATAGCTCTTTTCAACGCCAGCTTTCAGCCCATCGTATGTGCAGCAATCAAATAAACTGCTTTTCTTTTGAAACTACGAAATGAATAAAACAGAAAATGATCGAATCCAAAAGTTATGGGATGAAAAATGAAAACCTTCTGCGAACAGACGGGCCTATCCTCCCCCGAGCTTACAACTTTCTTCCCAAAGTTAGCTCTCTTATTGAGCCAATGCCCCCAGCAGTGGGTGGTGGGGGCCCAGCAAAAAACCTTATAGGAACACGTCAACAGACCTGTTTGTATAGCGGGCTCAGAAGGCTTGGAGCCTCGCTGTGGCGTTTTCCTCATTGTTGCTTTTGTTCTCGCCATCACTGCAATCAGTACGAATCGATCATCCAGACCCGATCGAACCAAATGGGATGGATCTGGTGAGAGGTGAAAATTGTGGAAAAATGCAGGAGGGTTTTGAAACGAAAAACGCCTGGCAAAGTGTGCGCTGCTGCGGCCAAGTCGAAAGAGGGTGGCCAGATTCAGGCGAAGAGAGAACGTGGGGAACACAGACGCAGAGCTGGGGGCGCCACCCTGAGTCAGGGCATCAGACAGACAACGGGTGATGGTGAGCTGCAGAGGATCGGGCAGCGCCCATAGACACAGTTACTTAGGAATGGTGTAAACAGTTTCTGGGTCCTAACCCAGGAAACCCCATCTGCAGGTGTCAAGTCGAACATGTGGGAGGCTTATCGCCCACCCACCCGTTTTCCCCCATACCACTACAAAGTCGGGGCCTTAGACAAAGCTGCTGTGTTGGCATGCGGTGTGCATGGTGAAACGCAAACGTAATTAATATAACATGGTCGGTTTGAGCTGCGTGGATGGGTTGTCTGGTTCGGTAACGCGGACTGACATTTTCAAGTAGTTTCCCATTGTCCATGGCTCTTCAGCGGGTTCCGTTGCCATGGGTAGCAACTGCAATGGGCCACCTAGTGATCCCAGAATGGAACAGTAGAAGCAGAATCCTCTATAGCATCCAGGAACTATACCCGACCACGAGTGTCGGTCTCGTCCTTAAAGTTCAAGGGCGACGCCTTCCTCGGCGATAACCTTCTACCGCATTGACACAGCAGGGTTTCAGAAAACGCGAAAAGCGCGAATGTCGGCTCCGTTTGATGCTAATTCTTGCAACAATGTTTTCTAATTGAGAGAAAATCCACAAAACCCAGCTGTTGAGTGTTATGTGGTAGAGGTTGGAGAGGTCAGGTATTACTTATGCTGTATGAAGCCCCCCAGGACCGTTCACAGATGTGAAAATGTGTTCGCTTGGCCTCGCCGCTCACTCCCAAAAAAAGCGCTGACTACCTTCGGAGGCAGCGATGGCATGCAATCCGGTATTTTCGCATGAGGGTTCTCGAATTGCCCGTTATGGGCGCATTAGACTAGACGACATTCGAATGAACCACCAGACAGTCCCTTTCAGACGCCCAGTGCAACCACTGCTTTTGAGTGTACTAATTCTGTTAATTGAGACATCTGAATGAAAAATTTATCAGGCTATACAGTATAAATGGGTAAAATTGACTCAAAGGTATCAGCGAGGAATAAGGGATAAAGTGGTTAAGCCAAAGGTGGATGTGGTGTAGTGGCAAATGGCGCACTGCCAAGCGCGTATGGTCACGGACTTGAACCCTGATTGATATCCGCCTGAGCCAACCATGCCTTCGATCGCTCCGGGGTCATTTCATTTATACCACACTCGTCTCTCGGGAGGAAAAAGCACTGACATGTACATGAGCTGGCCACCACAAGTCATTGGGTAGGCCACCTACGCATTTAATACGCCACTACGACTGAATGAAAGTCGAATGCGTGGGCGAATCCTTCAGGCGGGGTTGATTAGCGCCAAAGACTAGATCCTCTAAAGGTATTACTATTATGAAAAATGCATTAACATTCTCGATTCGGTGAAACTACTGTCAACCGTACATTCCCTTCTTCACAGTTCGAAGGCCTTGAAAGTGCCTCTCTAGGTGCCTTCGTACCATGTTTATTTATGCGTGTTTAGAGTGCGGCATCTTCAAAACCATCTCTCTGTCGGCGCTCGCTTAACGACCACCCACGAAGTCGGCGACAGCCGATCGGTGTTTCGCGATCTGCCCTTCTCGAAAATACTAGCCGCGAGAGCGACGAGGTGTTACAGCTTACCATAGAGTTCCTAGAGCTTGAGAAATTTCTGATCTCGGCTCTGAATGCCTCTGTGCGTCTCCTCCCTTTTCCAAAGTTCGATCACTCTTCCTGGAAACCACCAACTACTTGTCCTCCAGATTATGGAGCGGAGGTGATGTAGTGGGAAGAGGCGCGCTATCACAGACGCATGGCCAACGGTTCCAAGCCTGGCTCGATATCTGGCTAGCCCAACTAAGCTTCCATCATTCCAGGGTCGGTCGATTGGTATCAGATCCTTCTGGGAAAATATGAGCACTAACTTGTACATCGGCTGACTACTGCAATTCATTGTATCGGCCAAACACGCAACCAACCTGCCGCTAACATTTTACATGGAATTCAGTGACGGGGCGCATCCCTCAGACGGGATTGGCAACGCCGAAGACTTTATCCTTCTATTCTTTATGGAGCGTTTTGGGGTGAATCTAGTGTTTTTATACGTCGAACTTTCTATTTGAGATCAATCTTTGCCTAATTAGAGAGGTTTATAGAATTTCGCGTGCCAAGCGCGTACGTGACCTTGCTTAATCCAAAAATTGTGTATCTATACTTCAGAGCTCCGATGAATTGGGTTATGTTTCTATATAGGATGCACCGCCCACTGTAAGGGCGCTCCGCCCACCCGCTCCGAAAATCTTGGCCCATTCATTTGTTGCCCTTTCCTCAACTTTGCACAATTTTTCCTGCGTCTGTGTTGTTATAAAAACAATCGGAAGTTTTACGCATAGCGCCACCCACTCCGATGCATGTTCGCGTGGGCGGAGCTACGCTGAGCTCACATATGCTCTGTTGATCTTGCTATATTCCCAAAACAACCCAAACTTGGCATGAGCTATACGGGTGTTTTTTTCTGGTGATATCCTGAATCCTTACAAACGGACAGACGGGAGCGCGATTCATAAGGCGAACTTCTGCTCAGTAACAGAAGTGTGCTTCAAAACAAAATCAAGCTAGAGCAAGCTTTTCTCCAGAGGTTTATTGGCAAGTCAAAATCCGTGGATGATCCTACTGGAGTAGCCTGCAATAGTTTTAGCCCCCGAGCTGATCCCGAGTTTCTTCTCAGAATATGGGCAACAGAGTCACATAGATATCCCCAAAGGTTTTCTGCTCATGGATAAGTCCAGGGCTTATAACTCCATACATTCTTAATGGATGAATTTGACTCAAAGGTGTTAGTAAAGGATGAGGCATATAGTATTTTGGCCCGAAGGCGAAGGTAGCATAATGGCAAGTGGCGCACTAACACACAAGCATGGTCGAATCTTAGATGGACATCCGCCGAAGCCGACTAGACCAGCATTCCCTCCAGGGCCCTTCAGCTGCTACCAGGTACCAAGACAGAAGCACTGGCTTGTACATTGGCTGTTCACTGCAATTCATTGTATAGGCCATATACGCATTCAATGCGCCATTACGGTACTGAATTGGAGTCGAATGCGTGGGTGCACCCCTCAAATGGGGATAGTTCAGGCCTGTCCTTCCATTAGTATGTAAGACGAACAATGAACACATGGCTTTGCTTAGCAGCGCTCGTGCAAACACGGGTTTTTGTTCAGCACCATGGCAGCCTACATGCTTTCACAACTGCTATGCGAAATTTAATAAGCCTTACGAGTCTGGGAGCCTACGCCCACGTCTACTTCAAAACCGAGTCCATTATGGAGTTGAGATTGTGCATCGCTTTTTTTGCTCCTGAATAATAGAGAAGCGCTTTCATTATCTCTTCCCACGTGCCAGAAATATCAAGGGCGTAATATATACAGGGTGCGCCATAAATATGGTAACAATTTTTCGGATGTCCGAAATTTTCTTGTTTTGAGGGTTTCTCCAAATCTGCACCTTCCCTTATATTAACGATATACATTAGACTACATGTCTACTTTGGTGCTCTCAATTCGTCAGATTTCGAGAAACGGTGGAGCCTCTCAGACATCTACCAGCCGTTCTGTCTTTGCGCGCATTTGGTGGGTCCCTTTCCGGAATCGCTCCTCGTTTCGACATTTTCCCCATTGGCAGTCTCTGGAATCGCGATGCGTAGACAGGTCGGGCTAAACCTTAGGACGGTGGTCTTGCTTCACATACAACCCTTTTTCCGAATAGAATTAACTGGGAAGGAATACGCTGCAAAACCTGCCGAAATTCGAGAAAAACAACTGTTTATTTGTTTGTATGTTCTACTCCGATGAGAAGAGTCTACCCCTAGTAAATACAATTGTATCGAGGTAAGATTACCTAATCCTATAAGCTTCTTCGAGAGGAGAAGTTGGAGAGAAAGAACAAATACCGTGCGCTGCTTGTGCGCGGCACGCGTTTCGACAAACCTTTTCTTGACTTAAGGGTGTTCAGCGTGGAAGAAGTGTTGAGAGCCCAAAGTGTACATATAATTCATATTATGAGTGCTGAAGCGCCGAGAATAGCCAGTTCGCCTCTCATAGCCATTTTCCCTCTTTGATGGTAGTTTTTGCTAGAAACTCTACTATCAGAGCGATATCGCATGTTTTAGTCGAGAAAAGTACAAAAATTATTCCGAACCTCTTTAAAAGAAGGTTTTCTGAAAGCAAGCAGCCTAAGGTCAAGAATCTTCTCAGGAATACGGCTTGAAAACTGTGGTGCACCTGTTCACGAATGGGAAAAGATAGGACTGGTGCTGAGGGAGTGTTCGCGACTTTATCTTAGCTTCCGAACCTCGCACGGATTTTCCGGACTACAAGGTGATGAGTTGCCGGATATAGTTCATACTGAGGAGGAAAACCTGCGCTTCATAACACACTACTGTTGCTGCTCATAAGAAACCATTGAAAAAATCCCAGGCTGGATTTTCTTAAGAAACTCTGCGTGCCGCCGTCTATGAGTAGCCGAAGCATCTTTGGGCTATAATTAGTCAAGGGGACGGTTATATAAGATGATCGTGTGTTCATTTTGTAGAGGTGATGCATAGTAAATAACTCACATAAATTCACCATGCATCAATATTAACTGGGGTTTTTGGAGCCCAATTCTTTTGTTACCATATTTATGGCGCACCCTGTAATAGTTTCCGATGTCAGGACCCAAATATCTGAAACTCCATAATGGACGCAGGTTAGAAGTAGACGTGGAATGAGGCATTGTAGCAGTTCAGTAGGTTCTAAAATCAAAACGTTCACTTGCGATTTACGCAGGCGAGCATTAAGTAGTGGAGAGCTGAAGCTTAATGAGGTCCTGCTTCGGTTTATCTTTCTATGACAACGGAAAATCTCCTGTCAACTTGGCCATGACTCAATGGAGCACCGCGAAGGGACGCTGAACTCTATCGCCCATCTTCCAAAACTGATGCACAGCTTCGTAGAAGTGAGTGCGCACGAGATGCAGTGAGGCCAACTGTGACTGACTGTGACTCGATAACACACAAGAAAACTGAGATTTGTTCCGTCCTCATCTACTCTAAAAAGGCTCACCCTTATCGTCTTAAAGATCTGGTTCAATCTCGCATAACTAGGCTGACATCAGCAATATGATCATCTGCCATTTTAGGAATACTAACGAACAGTTTTTTCCTAATACTCTCTTGGTGGTGCGGGTTGTGTAGAGGCAGGTGCGCACTATTACACACGCATGGTCACGGGCTTGAATCTCGGATTTATATTCATCTGTGCCAATCAAACCATCCATCCCAACATGGTCAGCGAACTCGTAAGAGATTCATCTGGAAAGGATAAAAGCACTCACTACGCCAACACGATTCTGAATGGAAGTGGAATGAGTCGAATGGGCAAATCCCTCAGACGGGACTGATTAACTCCTCAAGACTTTATCCTTTATCCTTCCTTGACATATTTTTTGTAAAGCCCCTCGACTTCTTACCATCCCACTTCACAAACAACAAATCTTCCTGAACTACATCCACAAAATGCGCTTTAGTGATTACAGGGCTCATTTCCCAGACAACAGCATCAGTTCTGCTTTAAACTGCAGGGACTTCTCAGTTAAAAAGAAGAATTCTTTCAGTAACCTGAAAATTTGCTTCTAATGACATCTATGCTTTAATATACACACCTCTACCGCCATTCACTAAACTAGAGCTAGCGATGGGATCAGTAGAATTGGCAGTAAATTTCTAAATAGGAAGGGTCAAAGCGCCATCACTTTTTAGTAAAATCGGCATCGTCATGAGAAATCATTTGAGAAGTTCCGTCAAACAAATATAGTTGCACGTTATAAAAGTGCTTGTTCTACCTGAAGGGTTGCTTTGTACTAGAGCTTCTACAATCAGCTCTATGACAGCCGTGTACTGCTCTCAAGTATGGGATCTTGACTCGTATGAAGAGCGGCTGCGGCTTCTCAAAGACGGTCATAAGCTCATTTGTGGAGATGAGTATATCGACGAAACAACAAGGTTCCAAGAAGCAGGCAGCCCGGGATTCGTCTCAACCTTTAAAGCTTCTGGAGTAAAGGACGCGATTCAAAAACACACGACTGAAAAAAAGAAAGGGCATACAATCAAGTAAGAGCTGAGTCCCCACATATGGTTGCCCTCTATATAGCGCGAATCGAAGGAAAACCGATTTTCACTGAATTAGTCCTTTCAAGAGTTGCTGTGTGGTGGCAGGAACTCATCGAGCTGCATTCAATGATCGTTCCTTCTATTATATGAGGATGGGGCCTATACCTCAGAAGGGTTCACAGGGTTGTAGAAATCAAGTAAGAGTCATCGCAAAAGATATTTTGTACTTCTGCGCGTCGAGTGTTTTTATGCACCACTGATGCTCCTTGAGGCTTGCAACTCAATGAAGTCGCAGTATCCTACTATGAATAATGCGCTGTGTGTCGATGAGCGTGTGCAGGTGTAGTAGGATGCCACGTATGTGGGTGAGCGGTGTGGGTGTATTTGTGTGTGAGTCGGTTTGGATGTATCGGTGTTTGTGTGTGTGTGTGTCTGTGTGTGTGTATCTGGTGCGTGTGGTTGAAAGTCATTTTCTTCTCTTGTGAAGAAACCAAATTCTACAGGGTTGCAAGCGGCAAACCAAAATGAATACGAAAATGGGGAAATCTGGAATCCGTAGGGTGATCCACTAGTTAATTTATGGTCCACCTAGTATGCAATGCGATGTCACTAATGCCAGATACTTGTACGTAATGGACGGATTTTGACCTCAACTGCTTCTTCAGGATTTGCTCAAAAAACCCAGAAAGCCTGTAACATCGTCCTCGCTATTATCGAACTCCTCATCTTGCCCTTATATCAGACAAATACTTTACTGTGAATACGTTGCCGTTCCTCTATGTTTCAGAAGTTCATGTAATTCTGGAGTTTGTTTAACTTTCTGCGCAATATACGCTCAGAGATCTCTTAGTTACAATTAGCTATCTTCACGTGTTTCCGATGTTTTCTGATCTGAGTGGTCCAAAGCCCACCATGTTGTCTGATGGACAACAACAATCGATGCATAGGCAAATGTTTCATGAAGATGTATGACACAATCATTCGTTATGCTTTGCTTATCGTGAAATCTATTTTTAGCTAGAAATGTTCATGTTGTTGTTGAAAATGCTCACCAAGTGGAAAACAACCATCAAGTTAAATAGCTCTTCGTCATACAAATCAAACATCAGGCAACGAATCATTGAGCATGGATTGTATGATCCTGCAGGAGATATAACAATGGATTCGTAGGGAGGTAGGTTGGAGATTATTATACAAGTACCGATAGCTGTACCGTATTGCTCCAAAGTCTCCATTCTGATTCAATTTCTAGGACCACATACCCTTCAGTGTACTATGCCCAGTAAAATTTCTAGTATCTACAAACCATTGAATTTCTTCCCAGTGGAATCTTTGGCACTATTTACCCTTTACTGGCCCACTTTTTTTTTAAGAGGATGAAATCGACTAGAAACTTATCTAGAGGGGTAATTTGACAACTCTTGGCAACTTCACCCCCTCACTTTGACCCCTTAGAACACGAATATCGCATCCATTCGTCATGAAAATGTCTAGCGCACTAATTAGGAGCAAGTTTTCAGCAAGACTGTTGACCCAGCTCCATTAGGCGCCAGCGCCCGTGGCGCGAGCGCTAGGCAACTCTATAACGAGTGGATGCGATATTCGTGTTTCACAGGTCAAATTACCTCTCTAGGCAAGTTTCTAGTCGACTTCATCTTCTTGAAAAAATTCGATGTAAATCCAGCCCGTTCTCTACAAAGTGGGGCAGTAAAGGGTAAGTAGTGCCGAATCTTCGAATCATAACAGTATCCTGTTATTCCTTGGTAAGTTCTGAGATCATATCGGAGTTCGGGAACCTTAGTTTATGAACACCCGCCGTGGGATCGACGGGTTGAAGCATAATGACAGAATAATTAGGAATTAGCAGATCAGATAATAAAACCAGGCAGTAGGTACCAGAAATTGTTCTTTCTTTTTTGAGATTTTACTGTTTAAGCCATACCAGATAAGCTGACCTTGAAGTAGAACCACATTTGGCAGTATTTATTGCAGATCTCTCGATTTCATAATGGCTTACCCAGATATACCATTTCTGCTGTGGTTATTAATCCTTCCCCTTAGATCTCCGTCCATTTTAACGCTTCCGAAAATATTCCGAACAAAGTTGTGATTTCGGTCCCCAACCCTTCAGTGTGTCCTTCGTCTGCCACAAGCATCTCCTTCAGTGTTCTCTAGGGGGCTCACGAAGAGTACAGCGAAGGAGAAGGACTACAAATCATTTTGGTATGTCTACTCATCCCAAATCCAAGCAATCGGCTACTCTCTTGGTTGTTCTTTTGGTAGTGTCGAATTAGAAGCATTCACGCACCCAGACAAACAGACCTGTCACCTTCCATGAAAGGATATAGGGATGAAGTTGTTGGCGTTAAAGAATCCCGTTTGAGGAATGCGCCCCACACACTCGACTTCCATTCAGAATCGTAGTGACGTAATGAGTGCGCATGTGGCCTACACACGACTTGCGTTGGCCAGCCGATGTACAAGTCAATGCTTTTATCCTCCCAGATGAGCTTGGTACCAATCCATCGACCCCGGAGGGATGGAAGGCTTGGTTGGCCGAGGCGGGCATCGATCCGGGCTTCGAAACCTGACCGTGCGTGTGATATAGTGCGCCGCTTGCCACCACACCACCTCCGCCCACCTTCCATAATGAATAATAATTCTTATAAATATGTCAAAAATCGATGTCTCAGGCAAATTCCTGGTTAAATGAAAGTTAGGAAGTTCGAATATGATTTTTTGACAGGAAAATCGTTCAAAACGCCATTTTCCCATATTTCTAAAAGAGGGTTTGGGAATGGATGTACGGTAATACCGATCCATGTCATAGTTGCTATCCGATTTAGAGGGGCCATCGAAAATCTCAAGGATCCTTGTCCCTGTTCATATTCCGTATCTCTTCCCATCTGAACAGATACGGTCAAGGACTATCAATCCGAATATTCTCGGCCATCTCATATTATTGTTTTCGCCATTCGGCCAGTGGCCCGCACACCCTTGAGTGACCATTATCCAGTTCGGAACGGTTTTCAAAATGGGCAGTGGAAATTTGATTCCCACAAGAATTCCTCTTTTCATTCATGAACTTTTGACATCTTTTCACTATTGATGAGCCCCTTATTAAATTTACTAAAAGACTGAAATCTCGAATTTTCTGAATTTTTCTGAGATGTTATTTTCCTCGACAAACTGTTTGCTCTTGTTTAAGCAACCTACTACAGATGCCTTCCAACGACGTCATTCGTCGAGTGGGTATTGCTATATGTTTACTCTCCGTGATTACTACCTGCACACTTCTGCTCACCGTAATCAGCATCTGGCAGCGTGCCAACAACTTCAAAGTGGACGTCATGACTCGCAGTCACGTTTTTGGCGTGAGTGACCAATCTGTTACATTACATTCGGATGCATTGATCTGGGCATTTCCAGACGAAATCGCAAGTGATTTGGGCTGAAATGAACGAGATGAGTCGGACACTGAGAATTCCTCGAGACTATGGGGAATCTGCAGCAGAAGAGAGGAAGCAGGGCGTACTCCACAAATGTAGTCGTGAGTTGTACTACCCGGAAATAGAGATTTCGTCCGACACAGAGTGGAAGTGTGAGTAACTCTAGACCGTAATTTAGAATGCTCCCGCCTTCATTGTCCTCCTGGCCAACCTGGCGAGGAAGGTCCTCCAGGGCAGGATGGTGAACCTGGAGAGCCAGGTAATCCAGGAGTGCCCGGTGTCGACGGAGAAGATATTGAACTGGATGCTCAGGTCGGTTATTCCATCACTACCACTCCATATGCTTGGACTTTGAAAAATTGTAGCTTTCATGAGAAAAATTCTGAGGTGTATGATAAAAGTAATTGATGAGCCGCGTAGCTGGAAACTCACCCTCTCCGAAGAACTCAAAACGAGCTCATTTTTGGCTGAACAAGACCTACGAAAGCCTTTTTCAATTGTAAAAAGCTCTTCTTCTACTAGGTTAAGAACAATGACGTCTGCTCAAAGGGAAATGGTCTCTCCCTTGGGTTCCACTCCATACCAGAGCATTCATGTAATTCAAAAGTTATCACATCTTGCAGAGAGCCCTAATGAGTCGAAGAATAGATTTAGCCTTTTCCGTTGGTGTTTTTCGATGATAAATTCAAGAGTGATTGTTCAGCCGGATATCCCATGTAGGATTTGTCCAGCTGGCCCACCCGGCACTCGCGGTCCGCAGGGCGAACGCGGTCGCAACGGAAAACAGGGAACTTCAGGGGCTTATGGTAAGATCTTTACTATTGCAGTGTTCGACTTGAAACCAGCGAAGATTTTCCAGGTGACGCTGGGAATCCCGGTATTCCTGGATCGGTAGGAACACCAGGTTTCCCCGGACACGTGGGCGCTCCAGGCAACACAGGACCTCGAGGTGCACCTGGCGATAATGCGATTGGTGAGTGAATTCAGAGTGTAACAAGGTCATTGTATGAACGTTATGATTTATAGCCGGTGAAGGGATAAAGGGACCACGTGGAGTGCCTGGTACGCAAGGTGCGAAGGGACCAACTGGAACGCCTGGTCGTCCGTCTAATGTGAGAGGAGCTCCTGGCATGACCGGACCAAGAGGTGGAATAGGGAAAACTGGAAAGGTGAGCCAACTTAAATTTCACATGAGAAGGAAGTAACAGTAACATAATGAAAGACACAAACAAAAACGTGGACCGTATGAACAGAATGTTCGACAAATATTCAAAGTTACTGGCTAGCGTACTGGTACAGTTAGTGGCCTGGCCAGTGGCCAGCTACTGGCCTACTTCATTCGAAATTCAGCGCTATCGATGAACTAAAGATAAAAACCTCTAAAAAGGAGGAAAAGCTTTGCGAATTCGATTTTGGTTTCTTTGTCAAAGGATTTGAGAGGAAGTAATGGGAGTCAATTGACTTCAATTAGAAAATCATTCAATGAAACGTAATGTTCACTTTTATGTTGCAGTTCGGAGCATACGGTGAACAAGGCCCAGCTGGACCAACAGGAGAACCCGGCCTTCCGTCACCGTACTGTCCATCCGATTGCGGAGTCAGTAAGATCATCTCCAGAATGCGCCCGGAGTACACGGTGAGAGTTCTTCTCCTGAAAAGATTCGTTTACGGTTTGGAAAGTAACTGCTATGGGCCAGAAGGGGAGTCTCTTATGTCTTTAACGTTAGTCATACCCAAATATTGTATGTGAAAAATCGTCAGATTAAGGATATTCTTAAGGAATAGTTGTTTCAGCAGGGCTCGTCCTCGTCAGAGTATGGGCAACAACCCGAAATGGTTGATCACGAAACATTCGAAGAAATGTCTTACCGAAATTTCTTCAAGGAATAAACTCAAAACTTTTTGAACGGCGCTGAAATAAATTGTTGCTTTGTTGGTGCGATTTCTCCTACTGAACTAATTGATTAAACCGATCATAGCAAATCTTACAGTCCTATTTCATTGAAGACTTAGTATGAAGTTTCGACAGGCTTTCTCATTGATGTCGGTTCTTGTTACGCAACTAAGTTTCCGACCCCTTCTCAAACACTTGCTCCCACATCAGTACTACGGAAGACTCACATTCACTGGATGATTTGAGATGTTGCATTGACCAAATATTTACTCGATTAACCGTCCGATTCTGGGTGCGTAGAAGGCATGGCGTATTGCAAGTTTGTGGCTTTGATGATTTCATTCACCATCTTCGTCATGAATGCCTTTTCCATGGTGGCTAGATGTTAATTTGAAACCATCAATAAATAGCTTCCAACCAAATCAGAAAATTACACCGCGCCGACGCGTCCGGAGCAACAATTTGATGAATTCGACCAATAATCAGAAAATTTCGACTTTATGATAAATGAACCAGCATGCCATTTTCACCATTCTGCAAAGTGAAAGGATGACAAACCGACAAACCGATACACTAAGTAACTAGTTTGTGTGACAGGAGAGTATGGGATTTATTCCAATTAAGGATTTTTGAAGGGCGTAAATAGACGTGGAAGGATGTTTGATAAAGGTGTGGGTGCTTTCGTGCTGAATGAAATGTAGTTAATGAAAAAATAAAGTATACAGAGAGCCTAAAATTTCCAGCTCTTCTTGAGTACTCGTTTCAGCCGGGAGGAGAACGCATGGAGAAGTAATGTTAGAAAACCCTTCAGTCATCAGACAGTTCACCCTTCTGTGTCGCTCCCGACTGTTCTCCAACACCCCCATCCAGTTGCGCCTCAGCAGGTAATCTCTCCCATTCTTGGGTGTTTAAAAAAGTAGTGGGTCTCGGTTGTACCGCGACCAAACGCTTATCAGTAAGTAATGCTTCAACTTACTATTTGTTAGTTATTTTTTCTTAAATTGATTCTGAACAACCCTGACATACCCCTGTGAAATAGAGCTGTTTTTTGAATACTGCATCCGCAGAAACTGTAAAAAGACAATGGCCTCCCAATGACAAAGGCACAGCTATGAAAAATTGTTGTGGCCTTACGATATGCGTCGGAATCACTATACCTGGTGTATTTCTGAATCTTTCGCCCGTCGTAAGCATGCATTTACTTCGCGAACCCCCCAATTGATACCTTTCACCAAATACCATATTCAATCGTACTATTTCCTGTCTTGCTGCTAATTTTCGGGGCTTTTCGGGCTCCCTTATTCCCGAGCTCGCCGCTCTTGGCGATGCACCTACACTATTCGACGCTACATCGGCGTGACAATATATTTATTCGTCATTACCATCATACCGTGATATAACTATTTTAGTAGTAGCAGAAACTCTTTTTCGTATTGCGCCCGATTCATGTGCGTCATAACTTAATATCACTGCGCCTAACTTTACTTATATATGTGTATTCTTACTTCCCAATAAAGGGTGCATTGTTGTTTCACGATATATAGTATATGCATAAGTCCGTAACCATCGGTAGCAGCAAGAGCAACTCCTTCATTTGGGGTGCGCTTGGTTGCGCACGTCTGTCGAAACTAGGTCACGCCGCAGCCATCGCATGCGGCGAGTCAGCCCGCGATCTTTGACAAACGTCGCAGTTGTCAGGTGGGCATACGAATTGCGCTAGGTCCACGACTGTAAGCCAAAGAGAAGATAACACGGACAAGTGCAAATCATTCGCTCCACCGACATTTGGGGGAGACGGGCGTTAGGAACGATCTTGAGTAATCGATTTGCCGCACGCGGCTGTCGCGGACCACTCATTCGCCGTTATTACAGCTCCAGCGTTCTTCATACAGCTCAATCGATATGCGATCATTATTTTATGCATAATTCTACTATTAGTAATTTTGTCTTGTATTTCTTACCTACTGCTGCATCCTGCTACATTCCTTCGCGCGCGACGCCCTTCTCACCGCGACGCGACCATTTCGTTCCTAACGCACCACACCCGACATTTGGTGGCACTGTAGTGCGGGTGTATGTCGTTTGGCGCGATGGGCGGGGCCGCGCCGCTCATTCGAGGCGGCGCGACTCCGCCTATCGCACCGTTCAACTCGTTCAAATCGCGTAATCTTCCGCTTTCCTCTCCTCTAACTAAAACGAAAATTCAGTCCGGCACTCGGCTCTTACAGTAACCCCCTGGCTTACACCACCACCCACCCCCGTGTCCTTGCCCGAAGCCTCTTTTCGACGCGTCGTATATGTGACGGGTAAAAATTCACGTGTTAACACGTGCCGGATTACTGTAAGAGCCGAGTGCCGGACTGAATTTCCGTGCCTGTTCTCCTCTATAGATGATATAAGCCCGATCCATCATCTATAGAGGAGAGGAGAGAAGAAGATTACGCGATCTGAACGAGTTGAACGGTGCGATGGGCGGAGTCGCGCCGCCTCAAATAGGCGGGGCGACCCCGCCCATCGCGCCAAACGATCATTTCCCCTGTAGTCTCAAGACCTCAGTGGGGGCGCCGCGCGCGAAGTGGGCGGGTAACCTACTTTCGACGGACGCGCGCAACGGAGCTCCTCCCTTCATTTGGGGTGTAACACTTCTCCCAGCGATAAGACATGAATACATTTCTGTCTTCAAGATATTCACTTCACGACTTCGAATATGAAGTTCTAATGATGCCGTGCGTTGGCGTCTTTGTCTTCGCAGGGGAGGGCTTTCCTTCTGTGTGTGCAGCTGTGGTCGGGGTGATAACTGTTGTGGCTTTTTACTTTCGTCAGATGGAAATTTGAAGGTAATGGACACCTTCAAAGAAATAATTTGTGAGTAAAAGTGAAGTCACATCGTAACCAAGGGCGTCGATAAAAAATTGCACGGCTTTCGTCATCAACCGGACAAGCCTTACAAAATTTGCAAAAATGCAAACTTGGAACCTGCGTTACGGCCTGATTGACAAAACTGTACGCGGAGGGTTTCCATTTAAAAAAAAATATGGACAATGTTGCAAAAGTTATTGGTATTGGGATCGAGCAGCTCCACAATTTCATTTAACTCTGATATCATTCTGTGCTGTTATCGCCAATTCTCCATTGTACAACTTGGACGGGCTTTCGTCGCGATGAGAAAGAGCAGCGCCACGGTCGATCCAGTGTATTTCATTGAACAGAATGGCCCAGGGTGAGGACGAGGATAAGTGATAGCAACAATATAGTTGATATAGAGCATCAGGGGATATACATACAGTAGCGCTCAAAAGTCTTCGGTGAAATGCTTTGACGCTTTTTCGTTCATAACTTTTCTCTTAGTAAACCAAATCGCGCGAAATTTGGATATGTTCAACTAGAGCATATTTCACCCTACCCAACACTATTTGACTGCAAAGCTGCAATATCCACAGGTAGAGCAAGGTGTTTGTTGAGGTAGCAGATTTTGCTAAAAGTAAAGTTGTTAACGTCTCCACTTACTTACACCTTATGTGCGTTTTTCTCATCTATTCTGTTCGGCATTATCGCTCGTACACATTAGACAGGACAAAAAGGAAAGAGATTCTAGAAGGACCATCATCTGTATTTTCAGTTGATTTTAAGTTCATGCTCTTTGGAATATCTGGAACGTGATTAGATTGCAGGTTAATAGTGGTAAATATTCACAGTACACCCACGCTCCACATATAGAAATTTCGCATGACTAGATCCAGCAGGAAAGGAGTTACGACTGAAAAGTACGGCTGAAGGACCATTTCACCGAAGACTTTTGAGCGCTACTGTATGTAATTAAACGGAAGTTGATGAGTAGGAGGAAGATGATAGTTGGTAGTTGAATTCGAAAGTTCAAAAGATAGATATGACAAAAACGCTACCAATATGCGATAGAATAACCAGAGGTATCTCCTCACCCGCGTCAAGAAGGTGATTGTGATCATTCCTCAGAACAACAGTGGACCGACAAGTTGAGTTTCAAATGTTCAACTCGCAGTTCAACGCGAAAATCTTTCCGTAGATAATATTTGGTGCAAGTCCCGCTTGAGAAAAGATATTTCATAGAAGTTGAATATTCCACAAATGTATAGGATACAAGAATCAAGTTCTCTTACGAGTCAGTGTAGGTGAATGGAAAGGGTAAAGGATATCAGGATAAAGTCTTGGGGCATTAATCAATGCCGGCAGAAGGATGCGCCCACGCACTCGACTTTCATTCAAAATCGTAGTGACGTATTGAATGCGTATGTGGCCTATACAACCATTTGGAGTAACCAGCCGATGTACAAGTCAGCGCTTTTATTCCTCCATACGAGTCTGGTACCAACTAAACAACCCCGGAGGGATGGAAGGCTCTGTTGTACTAGGCGGATATGGATGGAAAGAGTAACTGAAGGAAATATTGTGTTGAGTTCTCACTCTTACAAACGCCTTCCTCAGTGACATATGTGCATTTAAACAGCTTTATGAATCAGGAATTTCAAAGGATCCAGCAGTCTTCGCATTGTGCATTGAACTGGGATTGGTCTCCGGTGTCGGATGTTCCTTGGCAGCTATCAATCACTCTTCGACCGAAAGCAGGCAGGATAAGAACAATTTTGGCCGTCAGCCTTGCCTTTTCATCCGTCTGTAAACACTCATTCTCTTATTGCTAGTGTCTCTTACGTTTTTTATCCACCAGATTCTTTCAGACCCCCAATTACTGAGCGGTTTTTTTTGTTAGAGCTCATCGACTTAACTTTAAGTTTCGTCAAATGTTTCTAAGCTTTTCAACAAACAATAGCCTTGCTGTCGATAATGGCCGCGATCCGCTAGAACTATCAATAAATTTAATAATATGAGAGGATCTGAACCTCTTTGGAGAGCTCTATCATTCCAGGAACAGAGAGCTACCAATAGCTTGCACGACCAGTTCTTGTCCAGTTCTTTCACTTAAGCTGTTTCTTGGCATCCCACAGAGCCTTTTATGACTCCACTTTGATGAGCTGCCACCTATCAAGGACACAAACACAACACTAGCCGTTTCTCACAGCTCACTATCAAGTCGTTAATGTGTCAGAGATCAGAATTCACCTGCACTGACATGAGATGTGAGCAGTTTCCCTCCTCAAGACTTTGATTGGTTCTCTCTAGTAGTGCCCCCAAGTCAAAAACAAGGGGACATTAGAAAAGTTTTCACCTTACTGGAACAGCTTTGGAAATGGAAATTAGGGTGAACCACATTCCGATTCAACAATTAAAACTAGGCTTCTACATCTGGATCTGAATTGGCTAGTTTTGAGTCCGCTTGCATGCGGACTCAGAACTAGCCAATTCAGATCCATTTCATCTCGGCAGACTTTCTCTGGAACCCGATTTCTATTCAAGGACCTTCGAGGCAGTGTAGTTGTGAATGGGTTATCCTCATAATGGCGTAATAGCGGCGAATTGCTGAAAAGCAGACTGAACCTATCTCAGAGATAAAAGAAAATCTGACCAGGGAAGGATCCCAAGTCGGAATGGCCATTTGAAATGAGACCTACATTGGTGGACGTATTTTTGGATGCTGAGTTCAAATCTGCTTTCCAAATTTGCCAAGCGTTTCTCTGAACGGAGTTATGAGGGTGGTTTCAGGGAGCTTAACATAAGAAAACTTAAATTACATGGATGTGCCCAGCTTCTCAATGGCGGCTTGGTGTGGTGGTAAGCGTGACGCTCCATGGGCGAGAGGCTGGGGTTCGGGCTTTGTGGGGGACGGGTTTTTTGCATTGTATAGAACTTTTCCCTTAAGGACTAGAAAATACTCTCATGGTGATTTTATCACGTTTTATGACCTTTTGATGCTCTGATATCCTCTCCTACCTACCTACCTGTACCGAGTGGGAGATTCCTCCGTGCGCAGAATTTGGAGGTCTGGGAGACTAAAATGCATATGATGAGCAATGATGATGCTAGAGTAGGTGTTGATGCTAGATTGGGTGCGATGGTGCGTAGCAGCTCCGGACTCACCAACACCGGCACTGTTGATAGTGGACTCAAAGACCAGAAAGCTGTTCAGTGCGCCTCACCTCTACCAAAGCAGGTGAAGGAAATGATACCCTGCTCGAGGCTACCACTAGGCTGATCCAACCGATAGAAGCTCATTTCTTATTTCCTTCTAGAAATATGGTTAAACGCACCACCTCCTATAAAATAGCTCATGACCTCAACTTTTGCGTGTACACACGAGACCCCATTCTTCGCTTACTATCGCTTGTCTTCTTTCAGTTCTGTGCGGGTAGATTTAGGAAATTCTTCTTGTATCCATGGTATGCAGCCGGCTACTTAAGCACTCATGTGGGCGATTTTGGGACGCCTACACAATTCTGTTTTCCTTCTGATTTGTGGTTAGTAGTGTAAAGCAATGGGCTGCGACGAGTTCTTTCTTCATCCGTTGCTCCCATTGTGTGAAGCTTCTTTGTTTTAAGCTTTTTGTGCTAGACTATTACATTTGTTCATAAAGTGGCTCAAGTTATCCTACTGTGAATATAGAGTGCATGGGCATGCGAGTAAAACTGAAGTATTACTTTATGTAGATGAATATCAGCAAAAGCATTTAAAAGTCATAAAGCGTGATAGATATACCATGAGAGTATTTTCTAGTCCTTAAGGGAAAAGTTCTATACAATGCAAAATTCCGTCCTCCACAAAGCCCGAACCCTAGCCTCTCGCCCATGGAGCGTCACGCTTATCACCACACCAAGCCGCCGTTGAGAAGCTGGGCACATCCATGTAATTTAAGTTTTTTTCATGTTAAGCTCCCTGAAACCACCCTCATAACTCCGTTTAGAGAAACGCTTGGCAAATTTGGAAAGCAGATTTGAACTCAGCATTCAAAAATACGCCCACCAGTGTAGGTCTCATTTCAAATGGCCACTTCGACTTGGGATCCTTCCCTGGTGAGACCGAAATCAGGCCGATTGTGATTGACGTATCTTTTTATCTATTTTTCAGCCCAAAGTTCGGTCCGGAAGGCTTAGGAACTTTTGCTTGCTCGGCAAATATGTAATCGTATAGTGTTGCCTTGATAGGGGATCTGACTCATGTATGCATTGCTTAACAAAAGCGCCCTTTTTCGTTGTAGCTGCTGAGGGACCCCTATCCCCAGCGGGCAGGGAAAGCTTCCTAAAAAGTCAGACGCAGACAGATCTTATATAGAAGGATTTTTGTTAAGAAGTCAGAAAAAGTCCTTCTTGGACATTTTTTTTTCAAATGATCCGCGCTCATTCTACATGGAATGGGAAAGTTTCTAAAAGAAATTTATGTCCAAGAAAATGTACGTGAAGATCCTGAATCAAGATGCAGGAAAACTATCCTGCTTCTTCCTTCCTTTGGTTGATAGAAGACTTAAGTTCTTTTCATACTCGCTTCGAAAGTAGTTGATTTGATTCACTACATTGAACATTTCTGTGTGAGTATGTCTTGGAAGACGAACCTTCTGGCGTAACCTCTTCGGCACGGGCCCCCTTAATTCTTCTTCCCTTAGGAATCGTAGAGTTGTTTTGACGCATTCGTGACTTCTATAATGACTTGCCTTGACCGGCCGATGCTTTCGCCCTCACAGATGGGTGGGGTACCGATTAGGCGACTCTCGGGGGTGGAGGGGGAGAACGATCCGAGATTCGATCCCACGAACATACGCATGGTATTGTGTGCTGCATAATTGTTACTACGCAACCACCGGCCGATGTGTTTTTCATGCAGATAACAGGAAATCCTACTTTATATAATTCGCTAAGTGTGTCTGTTGGTGTGTCGGTGTGTGTGTGTGTGATGCATGTGTTAGGTGCGTATGGTTGGAATTCTTTAGAGATTCTTTCTTTAGAGAAGGAGTTCCACTCATACTTAAACCCTAGCACCTTTGTTATTTACTATCCAGCTTTGACTTTTTGATATATTTCATTCGGCAAGAAGGGTGAGTGGTGTGATTATAAGGAGATGAGTTTGGTTCACTTCTTGCTATTCGATTGCGACCGCTACCCAGCAGAGTTTGCGATTAAGTGAAAGATCACGGTTTCTCCTTGCTTTGATATCGTTTTTAGCAAAACTTATCCGACCGCTAATAATGTTGGATTCACATTTAATAATGTAGAGAAAAGGAGGTACATCTTTGAAGGCATTTGATAGTCTATACTCTCGCTCAGCGAAACAGCGAAATGACCTAGAAAAAAGGGGAAGAATTTCATTAACTCGATGTTTTTCGGGCAAAGTCCCTTAGCCCCAAGAAGGAGGAGAGCCCGGCGTCAGCTGTGAACACTTATGGTGGGTGTCGGGACCGGACTCCGAGCACAGAGGGCGGGGCGTGCGCGATAGGCGTTTCGGGCAGCAAATTCATAACCCCTGTCTCCGTGGACCGAGAGCGTTAAAACTTGGTAGGATTACGAGGAGCAGGAAGGGTATCTTCGCGGCGAGAAATCTCAAAACGAACCTAGAGCGACTTGGTAGGAAAACGGGATCAGGATAGGTACACTTATGATATTTTGCAGGGCTAAACTCCGCCCCAAAGGGCGGGGTGTGAATAAATACTGTTCGTTCGAACCCAGACCGCTGAAACCTGAAGGCACAAGGAGGTGGCTGGGAACATTGATGGTAGCAAACATAGTAGCCTCAGCCGCGATGAATTCTCTGAACACTTTTTACTCTGAATAATCGCCTTTGTGATATTATACGATGCTATATTCGGAAACAGCGAAGATGGCTTACAGAAAAAAATCGCTCCCAATTCGGAGCTAATACTGAGGGTGTAGAGCTTTCAAAGAAAAAGGAGAATCCGAAGTGTTATTTACGCATAGCAAACTTCCTGTGAAAAATTTGCGTAAATAATGAATAATGAATAATAATAATAATTATGCGTAAATAATTCACTCCGAATTTGAATGCTAATGTTTCAAAGTGGACAGCTAAATTGAAAGACCAAGACCAATAATCAAAGGTAACGAGTGATTTTATTATAATTACGAGTTTGCTGCGCATCGACCCTCCATTCTGCCTCAGTTCGAAGGTATGTTTAGCATATACAGTGAGTTGCACCGAAAAACCCGTGTACAATTGACTGCGTTTATTCCATGCAATGAGAAATGCGCTCTTTTTTGCCCTAGCATGATATATACAACTGAATGGCTCATTTCTTGGCAAGAAGGCGGCTACCAGTTAAGTCACGAAGATTGCAATATAGAATAACCTATCGAGCCATAATGCTGAGGAACCATGTATTACTTTTGTGGTGCTGCATGGCCGTCCAGTGGGTGTGTGTCAAGTCGTGCGTCCGAGAGTGCGCGCGGCAAGTTGCGCGGCGAAGTTCGTGGCGAATTGGAACGACTCCGGCGCCTATCATTGGGGGCCAAATCTAAAGTAGGGTAGATTAACAAGGTCAGCTGATCCTACTATTCTACTGTGCTTCAAAATTGGGCCCAAATAATAGGCGTTGAAGTCGTCAGAATAGGTATGAACTTCGCCGCGCAATTTGCCGCGCGCACCCTCGGACGCACGACTTGACCGTCCCCCCCGTCCAGTCAGGGGGGAGAGGTCCTCTTGATAGATAGCGGTAATGAAGAAGATGAGCCGTGTTTACTTGATGTCGTGCTTGTAAGTGGTAGCTTTATAGGAAGTAAGTTGGTGGCTATTTTGAAGGGTATTGGTGGCTTTTCTGAAAGGTATGCAGACACTATTTCTATAGCCATTGTTAGCTAGGAAAGCTGGCGGCAGCAAATCGCTTTTAACTGCTAGCCATTTCCACTTCCTTCGCCTTCCCTCCAGCTTCGCAATGGCTGCTCACGCGAGAACGTAAGTAGGATTTAAGTCAGAATGTGATTCGAATCATAACCTCAGATTTGCCAAGCTTCAATTTCACGTCCAGGAAAGGTTGGAAATTCTGGAGTTTTTGTTCATTCGAGGAAGTTCAAAAGAATTAGATCTTCAATACACTCCCGTAACTTTCACGTTAACCTTCCTTGGGGCTTTTGTTACCTAATAAGTAGTAAATGAGCGGAGTGGTGTAGTTGGGAGTGACACGCCATCACGTGCATGGCCCCGGTATCGGATCTTTTCTCGATACTCGATAGAGCAAACCAAGCCTTCCAAGTCTCCAGGATCGATTAATTGGTACCAAGCTCATTTGGGCAGATAAGTGCTCCCACTAGCGCATCGACTAGCCATCGTAAGTCATTGTATCGGTGTACATTAAAACCGACAGTAGGGTTCCAAAAGGATGTCGAATGAGTGATTGCTGAAGCAAAAAATTGAAGGGTTTACCCATTTAACATTTATCCAATGGCTCTGTGGAAAACAAGTGCTTGATCGTAGAACATTCGTATTAAGATGTAATATCAACCGTAAACTTTAGAGTAGATTCGTCAGGCCTCAATTTCACGTCTAGGAATGGTTGATTAAATAAATTAACTCTGAACTGAGTTCCAATTTCAAAGTTAATTTCTGAGCCTTTTTTAATGAGAGAAATACTTTATACAATGAGGCGGTGTATTGGCAACTGGCACACACTACCATGTACATGGCCCATGTATCGAATCCCGGATCGATACTTGCACAGGCAAGCCAGGCCTTTTACCTCTGCAAGATCGCTCGGTTAGTATTGGATACATAAAGTAAAGAATAAAGTTTTTGGGGTTGACCAGTCCCGACTGGAGGATGCGCCCCCGCATTCGACTTCCATTCAGAATCGTAATAGCGTAAGAGTGCGTATGTGGCCTACAATGACTTGCGGTGGCCAGCTGATGTACAAGTCAGTGCTTTTACCCTCCCAGATGAGCCTGGCACCAATTAATCGACCCCAGAGGGATGGATGGCTTGGTTGGCCCTGAGATCGACCGAGGATTCGAATCCCTAACCGTTCCGAGTGGATGTCGAATGAGTGAAGGCAAAAATGAAAGGGGCTCTCATTGGCAAATAAAATTTATGATAATCATTGTAGTCTAAAAGGGTAATGTTCACCCTTCTAGACTATGAACGTCCGAAGGCCCTCTAATGAACAAGTTTAGTGATTGTAGAACATTTGTTTGGATTGAGATCAGGATAGGTTCGCCAATCTCGAAGGCCGTATTTAGATTTTGGTGCCTTATCTAGGGAGCCTCAAGTGCATTCTGGGAGTGATAAGGTTTCTGAAACGCTTAACACTGCACGATTATCAATATGACTATGATTATTATGACTCAGCTGTTTATCACTTTTTGAATACTCAAGAAAGGGACGATAGAGATCAGTTTTCATTGATCTAAGTCTTTTATGGGACTATCCGAGCTGGAATCATCCTACTTATATAATCCGCTAAGTGTGTCTGTTGGTGTGTTTGTGTATGGGTGCGTTTGTCTTACCGGAAATTCATAACTCCGGTCTCACTGGACCTAGAGCATTCAAGTTCGGTAGTAGTACAGTCGGCAGGATAGGTACACCTATGGAGGACTGGACTCCGTTCTTACCAGTTTTGTCCAAACGGTACGGTCATTGCTCTTCTCCTTTTCTGCAGCCCTGGTGTAGTTAAATGTAGATTTATGAGCTTTCTGTGTTCCTTTCGAAGTGTATTATCACTGAAACGATCAATCGTTCCGATCTCCTTCGTCTTCGGAAGTGGTTCAAATTATTTTATAAAGGTGAGGCGATTGGTTGAGTAGGGCACCAGTTTGACGCTAAATCCACCAAGTGCCTCATCTTCCTAGTCGGCTCAGACGACCTTGTTTTGAGACCTCACAAGAAAACCCACCAAACTCGGCGTTTTATAAAGGTCGCAGGCGCAGAGCGCACTGCCGATTTTCGAGCTCCATGCGAAGGGCACAAGTGGCTCGTTCAAAGGAATGCATGAAGAGTGAGGTCTTCGGAGCTAATCGATCCCGTTTTCGGCTTGCGCCCCACATTTGAGTTCCTTTCAGAATTGTAGTGGCCTTTGAAAGCGTAAGGTACTGACAGTGGTTTATGGATGACCGACATTTTGAGAAGGACCAATCCGATGCTACACAAAAACTCGATTAGAACCTCGTATTCACCTCCAATGGCCGTGCACATCAGTGGTGTTGTAAAATGTCAAAAATCGCGCAGAAGTTTCCCCTCATCAACAGTGATATCAGTAACAGGAAGAACAGTGTTTAGAAAGCAGCACCCGCAATTTCTGCTATCACAAGAAAAATGATACAAGGGTCAGTCAGTACATTCCTGTATTTCTTTCCAAAACAAAAACGATCTCGTCCACGAATATTAGCGTCATCTACCTTTTATAACTTCGATGACTGCTGCAGGGTGTTCGATAAGTAGCTATTCAGCTCATAGCTTATCGTATCGGAGGAAGTTACACGTTACCGAAGGCAGTTACGAAAATTGTTCTGTGTGATACCTTCAGACTTGAAGACATAGTCTTGCACGTTTCTAGGGAATTTTGAAAACTGTGCAATCTATAGGGCGAACTGTTTAGAATGTGAAGTGACACTGGATCTTGCGTTGTACGCGTTACCAATGAGCCTTCTCTGACCTCTGGAATCGGCTGTCATCTTACTCGACTCCATTAAGTTGAGTTATAGCGAAGACTAGAGCTCTCAAGAGATGATGCGGTCATTTGAGGTTCCCTTCGAATTACCCATCTGCTTGTGAATGGTATTTGAAGTTGCCCACCCAAGCGGACATTCTCTCAATGAATTGGATCCCACTGATGTCGCTCAATGTGTTGGTATACAACCAAGCCGGACTTGCAAACAAATAAAATTTTTGCTTGTGACCCGAGAGTCATACTAATCATTACGTAGCACTGCATGGTTAATTTTAGAACACTCTGCACTTTGCAAAGCTTCAATTCCAATAGCTCTTACTCCATTCTTGGCTTTCATGAACCCTAGCATGATCTCTGTGATAAAACTAGCTTAAAATATTCTCAAGGCTGATACGAAGATTGCAATCGAGTGGTTTTCATTTATCAATTTAATTACTATTGCGCTTTATTTGACGGGTTCACCTATAGACTTCCTGCAGGATTGTATCTACCATCGTCTGATCTGGTCAAAATACGATAAATTACGATCACCCGGCTTATTCTCCGCAGCCTTCCTGATTTCAAGACATGAAGGCGACTTCATGAAACGGGGGCACAACTACTCTTCGAGATTGTGGCTTCAAAAATGTAAGCACTTCGACCCATCCCCGTCTCATTACAATTTATTTGTATGAGGATGTCGTGCATCACCGATGACCCACTCCTTCATCTCATTATTTTTAGAAAAACTCCATTACGAGGAAACTCCGAGAATGATCATTGCACTGTTTTGCTAACAGTATTCAGGTCTCCTTCACTGGGAACGACATTCGTTTTATTCAGTATGATGATTCCATCAAAATTAGTCGAGTATTCGATTCCGACAATTACCTTTGTCAAACTATTTTCCCATCACAAATGTGGTTCCAGGCTAAGATTAAGGTATTTACTAGGTATCCTGGGAGAGATGGCATACACGGAGGTAGGGTGCTGCCTTTTTACGAGTCATTTATTAATTCACTATTGGGCGATGCGAACTGCCTTCAATTGCACTCCGTCAACATAAAGAACAGTGAAGAATCATCATATCGATACATTTCTTCAAAGTGGTGTAATTGAAAAATCACAGAAACTTTCTTTTTAGTCGCACTTCTATCAAGGACGACGAGATGCTGCAAAGCGTAGCGGATAATGTTGTCAACCTCATCGGTGGTGAGTATTCTGCAGCGTTTACACTTTCATCTAATCTCTCTAAATCACATTCGTTTCTTCAAGAAATATTGCTGGCAATAAACCTCTAAACTAAGCTGAAGTTCTACTTCAGCAATTTTTAGGCTACCCTATAAAATCCCTTCATTTCGACAAGATATGTATGCGTTATTGAGAGAGTAATGCATTGAATGAGGTAAGGTAATGTTATCCGTCATTGCCAACTGCTGCTCATTGAGACCTAAAGCCGCTTTCAGCCACTTGCCGATACCCTGAACACTTGCCGGCACCTTTGTTCTGAATATTCAATTGAGCCCCGTTTTTCTTTTATTCAATTGAATCTTATCTTTCCATTAAAAGGAAGTCTCCAGCTGCCCATAATCATGAATACACGATTTGATTACAGGAGAACTACTCTTACTGGGGATCGTTCTGATGAGATCGCTATCTTACGAATCCTACTTTTATGTGTCTTCCTTTTCTCCGTTGCTCCGCTTTTCACTGATATCACGCTTTTTCCGCCAAGAAAATCCATGAATACTGATGAAACTGAACTGAGCGGATGCGTACCTAACCCATTTGCGAGAGTGTGCTTCAACATGTCAGGCGTGTGGGACCGAGCCCGTTTTAGCTGGTTGTGTTGTGGTCCACCAACGGACCACACGGTTGCTGGAGCCATCTAGTTTTTTAGCGTCTTTTCTCTAAAATAAAACTCCATGCGAAGGTCGTGGAAGAGATCATAAATCATCAAAAAATGTACGCACTACGTTATAATATCCGCTATTGTTTTATTGTGTTCTACGTGGAGAAGGTAGCTACTCTCAAATTATCTCTAAGCCCACAAGATTGTCGAGTTATGGACAAAGATTCGGCCCCGAAAGAGGCTCGAACCCCTACTTGTGCTATCTGCGCACCGTGCCCTTATCTATTACACTACCAAAATCTCGCTTGCCCTCCCCTTCTTGATGGCTTATATGCCATCGTTTATCTTCGAGTCCCGTCCGAGGCCGAAGTTTTGTAAATAACTCGCCAACCTTGTGAGACTTTTGCCCCGCATATCGGTAACTGCTGTTTTTCGCCACAGTAAGCTGTGGCGAAAAACAGCAGTTACTAAAATATCAAGCCAAGCAAGTTACACCTCTAAATAATTTTGGGGTGTGGAATCCAGGTTCTAGCAATATATTATAAAACCTTTCGTCTAGATAAGAGGGACAGATCTTCTTCTCAAATCTTTTATGACTTCGTTAGAGGATTCGTTAGAGGCAATTGGTATTGCACGGGTAAGTGGTATAAATCAGTTTGAGTCAAAGTCAAAAGAGTTCAGAATGAAGAACACGTTTAGTGGCCCCTTGGAGAAACCTGCACTCTCGGGACGCTAATAGTTATTCAAATAAGGGAGGATAGCTGTTTTGCTCTAAAGAAATGAGGAATATTTTCATGGTTGAAAGGGAGTTTCCGAAGATTTTAGCCTCGCGTGGTGGTGAAATAAACCCATCAAACATCCCTATAGACCTCGTAGAGTACAAAATATTCTCGGTAAGCCCGCCAAGAAAACTCTCGCCAAGAAAAGAAGAATTTACAAGTGATTTCGAGCAGGTCTCGTCAAAATGCAGCAAATGCTACGAATATTTCCGCTCTGAGTGATTCTCTGAAATATCCATTACATGGAAGTGGGAGAAGGCACGAAAGTCTACTAACAAAAGATGTGTCTGTTCATAATGACAGTTCAACTGTATGGTTCCATATATAGCTGATCATTGTGGGAAGCTGTGAGTCTCTGACCGCCTTTTGTTACCTTCGTAGTTTCCTCTACACTACTCTAAAAGTCATGCCAAAAGGATTAGCAGGCTTCGAGAGCAAAGCCGGGTGTCGAAAGGTAGTCGTTGGGGCTAAAGAATCAGTGAGGCGTTCACAGAGCCGTATTATTCGCCCACTTTTCCTGCTACAACCCCAAGAACGTCGATATCCGCCGTTTTCAAGTAGTTTTCCAGTAATTTAAGCGTTATTATTCTCATATCAGAAACAATGCACATTTCTATCCATTGCATAGACGTAAGGTGCCCTTGTCGACTACCATGCTCTCAGTGCTACAAAGTAATGTTTTTTCTTCATTTTTTAATTTTTTTATTGAGAAGTATAAATGCTTCTATAATCGCTTTGAAATTATATGTCGGTAAGGCTAACACATCTGAAGTAACTTATTTGATAAAGATCCTTTAGAGGTGTGCACCTGCGCAGTTGAAGACTTTTTTCTTTACGCTCACATGCTCATGTAGTTTAGAAATATTTATTGAAATGTGTCCAGCTATGGCACATAATGTAGCGGTATTCTCAGAAAATTCAAGAGTGCGTTCAATGACTCCTTAGTGAATAGACTTCGATAAGACGAGGCCCCACGAGTTGACTATTAACGTCTAAAAATCTCAAAAAATCTTTTAGAAGTAATTTTCTAAAGTGATACTTGTTTTACTTGTTTTTTTTTTCGGAAACACCTGTTTCTTGTTTATTCTTTTTGACAGTGAACCAAGGGTTTCCATCAAATTTGGGAGGATTTTGATCATTGTAAACCATTATCCCGAGTCGAAGAAACAAAAAACACTTGGAATATTCCGATACGGCCCTCTGCACCAAGGTAAATCGGCCCTTATGATGGGCTTCGGATTCGAAAGTGGATCGATTATGCTAACCACTAAATATGCATTGGAACTACCACAATGTTCAATACTAAAAAACGTTTCGTATGCATATTGCTAGCTGTCCCATGAAAACCTTGGTAAGAAATTTTTGGAAGCGGCTTTGAAAAATACTGATGTGACAAGTCGCATTTTGCGCATCTCTCCAGTTCCCATTTGAACGACTTTGAAAAATCCAAGATAATGGAAAAACATATTATCCATTCAGAACTCAACAATGTCTTCAAAAATAAAAGATTTAGCGGACAAAGTTCGAGGATGGAAACTCGTCCAAAAGACTTTACCAAGGATCATTGAATATGGTAGAGCCGAAGGAATTCTACAAACCGGCCCTGTGAGTGTTCCTTTTATCACCACCTACTAAAACTTTTTCATATAGCTTTACAATACACCAGTAGGCATCTCATTTGACCCACCTGCTCGCTCAAAATGGAGAAATAGCCAGAGCTGAATCTATGAATTTATACATAAGACATTCTATTACATTGCATGGTAAATTGCTGGAATCCCCACTGAGAATGAAGTTTTGCAAAGAAATTTCTCAAAAGAAATCTTATTGACTTATGTAACTTGATTTTAGTTAAGTATCAGTTTACCCTGGTACACTCAGATACAATCTAAAATTTTCACGAAGTGAACAGGTCTATAAGACCAGAATTTCAGCCGCCCAGCTCCCTCAACATCACCGGAGTTGTTTTGGCTGCCCAGGAGGAGGCTCATACTCAGAAAGAAACGAAGACGGGTGACAAGGTGAGCATTTTGGACAATTTCTTCACTACTTTCTTTTCCACTTTTTTTTTTATCTCCTGCTCCGCATTTGTTCTCAGATTGTAATCTTCTGGATTAAGGTGAATCTACCGACGAATGACATTACAATGATGCACGAAGCCATACCTTTTCTACCGGTTCCTGTGGCTTTACTATGCTTTTTTATGAATTTTTTTCTTCCTGGTACAGGTGAGAAAAAAAGATACTCGTGCTTGATTTTTTGTGTTGTTTCATTTCCTGGACAGTATTGACTCGAATCAAAATCGAATGCTTACTAGCGCTTCTCCTCAAATTTGCTGAGCTTAGCTGCATTAGGAGGTTCTGGGGAAGTGAAATGACAGAATCGGAAGATGCTGGGTGACTGCCGCCTGATTGTCCCAGATGAATATTATCTCACATCAGGAATACAGGGGTGCCCAAAAAAAAGAGACAATTCACTGCTCGGCTTGTACCACCAATGTAATCAAACTTTATTAAAGTATGACTGAATATTACCACCCGCAAAATCAACAACACATTCTACTCGATCACGGAATTCTTCAATGGCCTTCCGCACGAACGAAAACAAAAGTTTTTGCCACGCAAATTTGATGCGTCGTCTGAGGTCGGCGAGGCTCGTCTCCCACGACATCGCAGACCATTGCGGAGTTGTCGGGGCTACAGGAAGTCAGCGGTCATCTAGATCCTAAGCGACGATGCCCACGAATCTGTCCGTGAGGGACTCGACTGAGAAAGTTGCGTATCTGTTTGTTGCCGACCGATATCCCATAAGTCGTCTTGAGCGCGTCCGCAATGGAAGACGGCTTCATATTTTGATGCCGATATAGGAACCACACGAGTTCCTGCTTCCTTTCATCAAGCAACATTCTTAGTACAATTTACCCAATCGCATTCTTCTGCTGCTTCAATCGGTGCGACGTATTCCGCCCTAGATTAGGCCCCATGCATAGTGTCTCTTTTTTTTGGGCACCCCTGTAGAGCGGCTAATTTTGAGGTGTTAGATGGACCCATATCGAAAACACTCAGTATGTGAGTTCATGCAAACTTTCCACAGATTAAAAGTTCAACTGCTGTCAAGTTACGATTATCATACGAAAGCTCTTTCATGAAAAAAAAAATTTTCAATCAGAATCACAACCTTCTGAAGCCTTCTCCCAATTCAATGCTTGATGACAGCCAACTAATTTCAAGGCAAGATATCGAGGAAGCTCTGCTTTGGACGTCCTTTAGACCTTTTTGTGGGTATGTCCAGGCTGAGTCCGATCTTACAAACCTGTCTTTCCCCATGCTTAGGACATGGCTTATCCATCTAAAGCGAGCTTCGGACATTTTGTCAACCATCGTTACTACGAAACGCTTACTTTTTGTATCGTTGCAAATATGATTAAGCGCGTGATCCCATCCATCCGAAGTAGCATTTCAGAACCAAGCCCAAACTCTAGAAGTGATAAGCTCAAAAGTAGTACAAGGAATTCAGCTGACACTTGGTGCATGCATACTTTTCTTTTCTTTTTATTTGTACGATACTGTGGGATTGGAGAACCGTAAAATACGGTAAATTTCGTCTTACCAGTGTTCAGTAGGATAAAGGAGAAGATATTTCGGATTACTACTGTAAAACATTTTTTCGCTCTGCAATCTAGAATATAATTACAAGCAATCATATTCAGGAACAATTTTGTCCGGGTTTTCAGCGCTATGCATGGGTCAACCACGAGTTAATCTCAAGGAAGGTCGGAAACTGGTTACTTTGGTAAGTGATCTTGATATTCTGTATTTTATAAGGAACAAGCATCGGTGGGAGGAGCAAAGTTTAGAATAACGAAAGAGAAGCAAAAAAGGTACAAACTCATGAACCTAAGTGATGAAAGATAGTGGTTGGAGCGTTGATCATTTTCCTCCTGGGATACGCCATAACATCTCACTTTCAGTGAGAATCGTTGAGCCGTATTAATTGGACACTTGGCCTACATGGCCTGTATACCATGACATATAGAGGCCGGCCGATGTCCAAGTCAGTGCTTTTAACCCCCTAGATGAGTTCTGTGTCAATCAGTGGATCCCGAGGGATGGAAGGCTTAGCTGGCCTGGGCTCGAGTATCAGTCGAGGTCTTGTAGTCCGGAAAATGCCTGTGTGTTAATGCCACTACACCATCTCTGTCCCTGAGCCTCATAAGTGTTAGGTTTTTTCGAAGTGCTGAAGGAGCAAAATTTGGATACATAGTGAAGAACGGATAGGATAATAATTTTTTTCCCAATTTCATCCGTGTCTTTGGTATCCTATGAACAGAGTGAACAAATTTTGAGAGTGGTAAGAACATTTACTGATGCTGAGTCTGCTTACTTTTAGGTGGTGAATCTGCTTGTTGGATTGAGTCAATTCTTCACCATTACATTTCTATTTGTTGGTTGGTTCTGGTCGATCGCTTGGGGAGGACTGCTCATCATTCATTCAAGTAATACGATTTTAAGTTAAATGTTTTTTCCAGCTCAGGACCCTATTTCAAATTCCCTTATCTGATCTGGCCGAGCCATCACATGAACTGCTTATTAAATGGTGTAATGCTCCATCTCATACTTACTGGCTTATAAGTGTCTTATTGGGGGATTCGATAGCGCCAAATAACTGTTAAAATTGAGGAACGTGGCTTAAATCCGCTTCCGTGATGAAATTTTGTACCCATCTTAAAACCGCTTAGGATAATGGGTTACTGTTCAACATTACGATATTTTGATGCGATAGAGCACTGTCGCTAGCTGATCCCATTCCCCATTTCCATTCGATTTTTACAAATGAGCTTTCAATCTCTTCCTGCGTCTTTTGCCTGTCGCGTCCCTCGATTTGTGGTCGGTTAACCAAGCGAAGGAAAGATGGCAAGTTTCTCGCGCAACACTTCTGTTTCACTTCTTTCTAACACCTCCAGACGGCACTACGGCTTCGTGCAGAAAGGCCATAACACTTCAGCAGAACACACTTCGGGTGTTATTTAAGAGCTAACAACGTGGAAACACGATCTCAATGATAAGGAAGAACTGAAAATTTTTTAAAAACGTTATGGGACATCCTTTCTCAGTCCTTCCTTGGAATCTCATGTTAAATGACGTATTATGGAGAAATATTTTATTGGGTATCGATCTGTCGGCAAGTATCACGCCAATGAAAACTACATAGGAAAGCTAAACTATGAAAGCAATAATCTTTGCGTAGGAGGTGCTTGCCCTTCATCATTCACACACTTTCAGTGCAATACCGCGAGGCTTTGCAACAACGTCGTCAGGAGGCTGTAGCTACAGCAGCAATCGAAGCTCTCACGAAAGACTCGATCCTTCATCGACGTGACGTCAAGACTCTCGTGAAGAGCCACAAGCAACAAGCAAGAGATAAGAAGACTGCACAGAGCGACCCCAAAAAGAAGTGATTCAGCAGTTGTTAAGGCACAGTTCACGATACTTTTAGAGAATCTCCATAGCTCAAAGCGAATAGTGGAAGTGATAGTTCAGAATGTGATAGTTCAAAAGTGGCAAAGAAAACAAGACCTTCTAAGTGTTCAGGGGAATACTATGTAAAAAGTAGTAAAATTAGGTGTCAGACGAGATTGCAACGGCAAAAGTTGCGTGGAAGGAATTCCTGGGTAAGCTGTTCAAATGTGTGTGTCATTGCATGCAGTTGGCTACAACATGCTCCCTGCGCGCAATGTTCACGTCCCGGGAGAATGTTGCAACCTTCAGCCTCTACGACGCCGTGAGAACTCGTCCGTCTTGGGTGTGTATGTACGACGGGTCCGGGAACTTCTCCCCTAACACGGCGTCGCACACGCCGCACCCGCCGCCTATTGCAGGATTGCGATGGAAAATTGGAGCGCGCAATTTGTGAGGTAGGGAGTCCTTCAATCATTTGAATTGGCTGGCCGCTCTTTTCAATTCCAATGCGGTCTTGATCGTCGTTTATACAGGAGGAGTCATTTTAATTACTCAAGTCTCATAAACATGAAAACTAAAAAGAAACAGTAGAAAAAAAACGATCAAATCCAATGAAAAAGCAAGCCAGTCAAGGAAAAATATCGCGTCCTATCGATTGGCGGGAGGCGGGGTGAGTACGGTAATTGCACTGACATTTGCCGCATGCCGCAAGGGAGTATGCCGCGATAGGGGAGAAGTTCCGTTACCCTATGTACGACAGCTAAGTCGGTTTTGAGGTCGTTATTACGCCTATCCAGGCCATCTTTTGACTTTACAGCGTCCTTGTGCTATGCTTGGGTAATCACAGGTTCATTCTGGGCAAAAATATCAGAAACAATTTTTATCGTGAACTGTGCCTTCAAGTTGATGCTCATTCACCTCTGCTCAACACGCTCGATGCCATTACAAAATTGATCTCCTTTTACGATATTTGTTCCTTTCTGTGATTTTTTGATGGCGTAGTTCCTATTTCTATGATTACCTCACACTACACTTAATCGCTCTGTACACGTGGACACATTTATTGACTCCCAGTTAAGCAATTCAATGTCTTTCTTCACTGCAGTCCAGATCTCATAAAAGAAGATAGATATTCCGTTCTGTGCATGAAATAACAATAAGATACGTCATGACAATGGCAAACGTCGCTCTGAACTGTGCTTACAATCTCCTCCCCTCACAAAATCGGACCCTCAACTCGAAGCCCATACGAGCAGAATTTTCACTGCAACAATAGGCTAGGAGAAGGTTCCAAGTGCAACATCCGCCAGTATAAAGTTAAAGGGTGAAGGATAAAGTCTTGGCGTTAATCAATCCCGTCTGAGGAATGCGCCCCGCATTCGACTTCCATTCAGAATCGTAGTGGCGTAATGAGGGCGTATGTGGCCTATACAATGACTTGCAGTGGCCAGCCGATGTGCAAGTCAGGGCTTTTATCCTCCCAGACGCGTCTGGTACCAATTCACCGATCCCGAAGGGATGAAAGGCTGTTTTGACCTAGGCGGGAACTGATACGGGATTCAAACCCCTGACCGTGCGTGTGAGATAGTGCGCCACTAGTACGCCGCCAGTATTTTGTAGAGAACAATTATTCATAATGAAAAGTTACTGTGTTTCCAGCGAGGAACGATCACGCGGCGCATTGTGAAGGAGCTGACTTCTGTTCCTTAGTCTTTATTGAACCTTTACTCTTATTGATTATTAGTTTATTAACAATAACCCATGCTTTTGCAGAAATCTTCAACAGATGTTCCTGGTTGTTCGAGGAAATTCTGAAATTCAGGTCAATTTTGAATTGTAAGTGTAGGCTCGAAAGCGAATAGCAGTCTTACCTGGAAGAAAAGGCCGAAGTTGTCGTCTAATGTGAGCCTGCAAGCTTTTCGTTGAAGTTCATTCGGCACCTGGTCACAGCCAACGGAAATTGTGTCGCCTAGTTGACCCTGAACGATTTGTGTCTCTAGAGATGTCCCCGTGTTCGCATAACATGTTGAAGAAAAAGGCAAGTTGAAGGGTTGAATATGAGGGAGTTAAAATAGGCTTCTGCTAGGAGTTCTGATGCATTCTTTTCTGGTGACGCAAGTTCGCTGAACTGCGAACACCAGAAAAAAAGTTGGAATGAGAGCATCAGAATTCCTATCAGAACCTTTTTGGTCATCCTCAAGCCCAGATCATCTATAGGCAGCTGCCCGAGGATGAGAAAACTATCAAATTCTATCGCGAAACTTGATAGTTTCCTCGTCCTCGGATTCCTGCCTATAGATGATCTGGAGCTTGAGGCTATCGAATAATATCCTCATCATAATAGTTCTAAAGAGGGTATGAATAATGACGGTGATGCAAAAAAGGCGGTGATAAAAATACACAACATAGACAGACAAGGGCGAACACTGACCCCAGGTCGCGGAAAGCCGCTGACTCGATGACCCCCTCCCCTCCCCCTCAAGGGTTATTGGATGACGTAAGTGAAGCCTTCGCAGCCCTAATATCCGGATGCCTTTATCTCTTTTTCGGCTGTCTGTGAGCAGTATCTGGGAAAACCTTATCGCTTCGATCCTCCACGACCCTTACACGCGCGTGCGTGTGTTTTTCTCGAGGAGAAGACTTGCTGACAAAGCCGGATGAGAAGGACAAAGCTTCCAAATGTTCTCGCAGCTTAAATTACTTGAGAACAAGCAATGTATTATACTACGAATTGCCCCAGCATGGCAAAACCGTTACTGGTTTCGTTTAACTTCTGTACACCTTTCCCGCAACAACGTTGAGGAAATAAATCATTAAAATAATGAATAAACTAGACTGGCCTGTGATGCCCTATCCACCTTTTTCCCTGATATTACTACCTGAAATCACCACTTATTTCGGCACCTTAGGGCATTCATGACACACGAAAAGTTCACCGAAGTTGGAGAGGTGAATGGGCAATAGGCGGTTTTTCAATCGGCAAAAAGCAATGGATCCTTCAAAATTTTAACAGTCAAATCTAGCACAATTCCAGTGTGCTAATGTGCTTGAAGGACTTTGATGTAAGTCTTCTGTTCAATCAACTCTGCCCAAGCTGTGTTCTATATTGCTTACCTGAAGGTCGGGATTCGATTGTATCGTGGCAGTTACTGAAGCCAGTCCAGCTTTGCAGAAAGAACACGAAATTCCGTTGTTGCCACTATCGGCTAATACATATGCAAACAAGGCGAAATAGATGAAAAAACAAATTTTCATGGTCTGAAAGCACTCCATTTTGAAGTGTAGATTGGAGATATACAAACAGCTATGAATCCACTACTGAACAGTATATTCACGAAATGTAAAACACATATGGATTTCGATCTGTGTCACAGCAATACCTGAACACCTTGTTGATCCTATTTTTCAAGCTGACTGAGAAGCACATCGAAATTCAACCCAAATCCAATCCCCTGCTTCCCGCAACCTTACTTGGGCTGCGCATGGCAGTGCTTATACCCTTAAATTTGTTGGCCTCCAATACAATTAAGCTACCGAATTGATGAAATGTTGTCGAGGTGCAGGAAACGCTAGTTGTAAAGCAAAAATCTATATAGGAAATGATCCCGTTGGTCACATAGTAGATCGAAAGAATCTGGCACGGGTCTGTTCGGCTGGCTGTGCCGTCCAATTCTGTTAACGAGACTTCAAGAATGCCAACGATTTTTTTGTGTTCCTCAGTGGAGGAAATCGTGCGCAACTTCCTGATTACGAAACGTACAGATGTTCGGAAACACATCTAATAATATGTATAAGCCTTCCGAGCTATTCACGCACTCAATGTATGACACATGCATATGAACATTGAAGCGGTATATGAACGTCGAAGAGGTGGAGAAGAATCTCCTCGGGCAACTGAAACCGGCTCTATCTGCAAACTCATACCTATCTGAGCCCTATGCTGTGTAAACATTCAAGTGGTAAGTAGTGAAGTTTCTTCGACGATAAAAAGCCTTTGGTGTCGAGGCCATCACTTCTCTTTCTTGAGAGATAAATAAAAATGAACCATATAGAATTCCGTTGAAGGAATATTTTAGGGACGTAAACTTACAGAGAAGGAGTCCTCCAACGCCTAATTGTTCGAAGATCACGAAAAATAAGTAGTGGCTTTTATCGCTACAAATGCTCCCCAATAGCGTTCAGTTGTTGAGCCTTCTGAGGACCATATGTTAAGATGAATTTAGTTTGTTACGATAAAAGAAGCTATTGTTGTGAGGGTGGAACCAACAGATGAACAATTTGCAATTTCGTAATTTTCTTGGAGGCGAAGAGTTCAAAAAGCGTCTACTATGAGGAGAAGAAGTACAGAAAAAACATCAAAGAGGCTGACTACGATTGGAAATTTGGCTACGCTTGCAATATGGCCTGTACAGGCTGGTGATAAGGGTAGCCAGAACTGATCGATCGATCCCATGCAAGAATTGCCGAACACCTATTCTTTGCTTACTCTCAAAAGCGTGGTTCATTAAGTTCAGTATCGTTTATTCTTTCATATTCTGTAGGGCTACCCATCCCTAGCAGGTTTGAAATATGATGATTCAGGAGCTCAAAGCTATTCAAATCCACATAAGGTAGAGCGCTTTCCACCGACTTGGTTGTAGAACCGTTTTATGCTTATAATACTAAGGAACCCTGAAGAGTTCATGCTCATTCTTATCGAAGGATTTTCCCTTCCGAAGTTACAGTTCAGTGGGAAATAGTCTGAAATAGCCGAAAAACAATTCGCACCAAAATAGAAATAGTATTTATGCACCGTTCCGAATATCGCTCAGATTCATGTTCGATAAAACTGAAGGCTGCGTCAGCCATGCGTAATCATGGTGGGCCAGTTCTTTCCGTTCCACTGTATATACGATTCCTGTATCTTCTACTGAGAGGTAACGTCTAAGCAGCGCCACGGTCCTTAGAAGAGATTTCGTCAGCTTATAAACAATACAACAATACAACAACAATACAACAATACAACGCTTGAGCAGCTCCTGGGCCCTTAGTAAGACAGATGGTATTTGACAGAATGGCATGAACACGTTGAGCTAGGTCCTCTTTTCGGCCTTCTCTTAGCCTGTAACTTCGCAAGGGGTTGACAATTAGTTTATTGGTCCACGTTTCGAAGAATTTTCCATCTTTGGAGCTTATTGCTAGACGAGCGGAGACGGTCCCTACGGCTATCTAACCGAACATCTCAAGACCCTACAAAACCTACAAAATCAGTTCAACCATCACAGAGTCCCAGGGAAGTATCTAATTCCACGATTTGGTGAATCGACCCTGCAAACAGCGATGGTACCTTGAAGAATCGTGTTTGACTGATTCACTCTAGTCGATGTGCATGATACCCGTAGTCTTTAAATATGTAGGTCCTCCTCCTATCCATCCAAAGAATCAAATCCACCACCCTGATGGAAAATGGACCTTTATACTGTAACTAGGCAGTAGTATTCTTCGGTATGCGATCCTTTGGAGCTCATCTAAGTTCCGCCAAATGTTTGCTCGAAACCACACAACGTTCTCCATAACTTGTACCCCTTCAGTGGTATTTAAGTGGTATGAATAGACAAACGTTTTTATAATAACCATTCCGAATCCGTCCGATGCACGTACAAATAGCCGATGCTGTACATTGGCTATTTGTATGTGCACTGGCACAATGACCGACAAATATCGTGGCATGCTGGCATGATTATGAAGGATAATCCATGTGAGAAGTGTTGTCAGAGCATTGCGTAAGGAGCAGATGTTGAAGGTCAGCAAAGGTAAGAGCCAATTTACGTACCTTTTCTCAGCACCCATATCAATGACCAGGATTAAGGATGAAGAGGCAGCCCATTCATTTTCTTACTCAGAACACCTGGTAAGATGCCTTTGAATGATCATGTGAAGGATTTCTAATACTCACTGAGGAAACTGTAACCATTCAACCACTCCTGTAGATAAGATAGGTCTCGGAGGATTTCTCAATGTTCACAGATCCGTTGTAGATATCATGGATCTGTGAACACTGATGGAATCTAGCATTTATATTTTACAATTAATCGGCTGAAATTTTGGGCACTATCGCCTTTACCATAGGTTGTGAAGACGGAAAACTACTCGAGGTATTCGTTCCCAGATGAGTACTATCCTCAATTGCTAGAACGAACTCCCACGGTTTCAAGCCGCTGGCGTAATCGAAAGAAGCTGGCTTCAGTAGGGTAGAATTTGTAGGTAATTAAGATGCAAATTTTATGGTGTACCACCGCCTCCCTCCCTCTCCAATATCAAGTTAGAGAACTCATGCTACCTCTCCTTTCCTCACAGGGCGAACGCTATTAGAACCTTGATATTTTTCATATATCTTTATAGCATAGCTATGATATATCTTTCAGTGAACCATATAAAAATGTCAAATGTCAATATCAAATGAAAGGCTCACTTCGGATTGATTGGAGTCATAACAGTCTCGAGCAAAACCATGTCGATTTCAAGTTTCAAGCTTTGTTAGGTTCTGAAGGTCTGTTGAGTATCTGAAAGTTCGCGACTACGCCTTCATTTCTAGAATCATAAAAAACTGAGGAGATCGTGGGCCTTCCTCGAATTTGAGGAGCTCTAGCAGCCTTGCTTTGGCAGGCGATTCAACCAAGGATACACCGGTATCCGTTCAAGCATACTTCCCAGAAAGAAAATCTATTTCTTCTCAAGTGACTCTTTGACTTATTCTGTTAGTGACAGTAAAAATTTGAATAATTGATCGATCAGTGAGAAATGGACGATTTCCATATTCATATCCAGGGATAAAACGCCTTATGGTCATACAGAACGAGAGAGTGTGCAACCATCTGTCTTCTCGAAGAGTATCGATACCGGATACTTAATATTTCTACGGGCGATGTCTACAGCTCATTTCGCATTCACCTCGAAAACTTCTGCGATGTAAAAAAAATGAATTAAAAATTGAACCACAAGGCACCCTCGTAGTAAAAAAACCTTCGAGAAAAAAGCGATTCCATCGGGAGGAAAAAAGGCTGTCATTGTGTTCTCCCATCTTTTAGCAAGCTTTTTTTTATCTCAAGCTTTTCGATGGCATCTGTGACCATCGCAGCATTGACGTTTCTATCAGTTCCGAGTCTTCACTTCAATGGAGCTTCCTCTGAGAGTCCACATGTGTGAAAATCCCCTGGAGTCTGACCTGGGCTGATGAATGTTGTGGCTTCTTGAATCCGAACTTCTTCGCTGCCAAGCTGTCCGTCGGAAGAATGACGGAAATATAAAAGTCCCTTTACTCGCTCAGCCTTGTCATGATATTTGACGTCGTCATATGTATGTATGTAAAAATTGATACGAGCACAAGTTCCCATGCCAGGTTCACTTCTGCCTCGCTAACGTACGTGACCCCTCTGCCGACTGCCATTTCTCTTCCACGGCTCTTATCCTCATCCATCCAGCTGCATTTCATGGCGATTACATACCAGAACATCTGCGTTCGACACCAATTATTGACAAATTCCTATTCTCTGACCCCATCCAGAAAAGAGGCTGGTGTTTTGTGAAAAAACCGGAAGATTTCGAGCGTCGCAGGCATCGTCATAGAGCCGAGAGCCGCCTAATCCATGAATGACACAAAGGCAGAAATGGATGAGGAAACCGGGCTCACATTCAAATAAATGGCCAATGAGTCCACGTCCGATTGGGGCAGATGATTTCATCGTTCTACTCTGTTTTGTTTACAAGTCATCAAAGGAATTGTAAAGTATAAATAAAATAAACAATCATTTTGAAGGAAAGGGGGAAGCAGCAACTTAGATCCCGTTTCGTGCGTGCCCCAGACTGAATCTGAACCAGGACGTTTTGACGCAACGATAATTGCAACTTTATCTCAGTCAACTACTATTTACCAAAGTAACACTTTATAGACGCTAGCTGAAGCTCCCTCGGCTCATCACTTCTTCCCAGAACATGCTTCTGCCCTTCCAACTTTATTCTTACCAATTTACCTTTTACCCTTACCGTAGCCAGTACTAGTATATAGGTAGGCTAGAAACGGGCCCTCCCTTCACGCTCAACCATATCTTAACTTTTACTTGCAGCTTTTATAACTTTGTAAGCATGCTAAGCGAATTGGGAGTTTTGGTAAGTGTAGGTTTTTCCTCCAGATTATTCTGTCCGTTCACAATTGTTTGGCCCCTCTCTATCACAAGATAGACAACCTCGAAAAAACCATAAGCCACATGGCGCTACCCATTACCCAGCCCTTTTCCGATTTCTATGTGGGAGTTTGATCGGCGCTTCCGTTCCTTCAAAACCAATACCGAGTCAATCGGAGCGTGAAATGATTCCAAATTTATTGAGGTCGCAGATGGTGCTGCACTGTTTTTATTACTGCTTCCGGGCTTTAGATACGCAAGTCATCAAGACTGTAACGATTATCAGAGAGGTCTCCTTAGGTTTCCCATATAACAACATCAATTCCTCTACGACGTCGTCTGAAAAGCATCAAATGAATCCTAAATGCCGCAACTTCCCCTATTCCCTTCGCATCTTCTTTTGAAAGCACTTTTGTACCTCTTCTGACTCAATAGGCAGAGGGCAGCTGCCTTATTAAGTCAGAAGAAAGGCGCGACAAAGCGGATTGAGGATTAGTGGCAAATTATAGACAGCAACAAGTGATGGAAGATGACATGAACTAAACCAGTAAACAATTATCAAGGTCGTTAGCTCCACGGGTCGGCTGGCTTCCAACTCGATCTCTGACGAATTCCCGATAGAATTGAAGACGACTCCCACAAACAGTAGGGGAGGACGGCGTGAGCGAAAACAATGCATGGTTTCTGTTGCGGAGATATATTCACCTACCAGTACCTGTATGGATAAATTTTTGGTGTTAGTCCTGCTCATTTTCCTTACTCTTGGAATATCTCACAGCATCAATTCTGAATTGAAGAAGGAAAAGATGGAGACACTTCTTGGAAAGTAGCAACTCTGTTGTGACCTGGGAACGAAGGCCGTAAGAACTATTTCACCCAGCATTATGAATGCTGACGAAGTGGACAGGAAACTTTGATAACAGAACCCTGCTGCAAAAAACTAGCAGCCTCTATGCCTCTCCCATGAAATTTGTCGTCCAGATTCCTAAGAGGGTTAATACCCCTGGAAGGAGGAGGCGGGAAAATGTAAGGGTGAATGTTGCTCAGGAGAATGTCATGATGAGCAAATTCCAAGGCATACTTATAAAAGTTGAACTGGCTCACCGGATATTGGCATTTCTATTTCATTTCTATTCCTTTCTTTTTAACAATCCAGCTTCTTTTTTGTGCTCCCACAAAACTAGCTTGTGACCTCCCACCGAGAAAACGCAAAATCTGTCCTGAGTAGGTACAAGTGGAGTAAAGAGGCCGGAGTTCCTGATAAAATCACTTAAGAAAAACTCTTTTCGTTTTTTGAACAAAGCTACATAACCTACACTATTGCTACTACCACTGAGAGAGCTCCGGCAAAACTTTATCACTGAAGCAACTCAACATCAGCATCACCGTAGTGCTCCCGTATTACCAGGAAGTGTCAATATAGGGTTACTACCTACACACTAACTGAGCACCGACCTTTCTGGTTCTGGAATGGCCGTTTTTGAGAGAGAATCCCAGAGTTGTTCTCAACCAATACTGCTTTCAAATTGAAAACCCTCAGCCCTTTCAGAGCGTCCCCAGCTATTCAGCTTGATAGGTTCCTAATTTGTTATCGAATTTTTTAATTGGTGGAGAATGAAGATTTGAAAACCATGTTGTTTGAGCATCTTACAAAAGATGCCATCCAAACCTTCTCTGCCTTTCTAGCAGTGTCACACATTTTAACACCAGTGGCGAACCAAATGAGAGATAGCTTCATTGAAACCTCTTGGATCAGTTACCCCATTGAATTTAACACCGGTTAGGTTAATCTGACACTTGACGATAACTCAAGGTAGGTAATCCCTTACAATTAGATGTGGTAACCACATTTGGTAGACGATTGTGAAAAGAATAACTCCCTCAACTGCCCAATTGCTTTCCAATTGCTCGCAGATAAAAAGCATGCCATAGCCTGAATGAAATACGAGATCACGACATATTGTCGCACATTTTCGATTTACGGCACCATCTGGTCTTAGCACGAACAGGATGAGACGTTCGCCTGTCGAGAGACGACCGAATCGGTTACCATCACTAGTCACAGTCTACACGAATTTTGTATAGGAAATTGAAAATATGGTCAATTATTTGAAGGTACTTCGCGGTTCCCTCCACGGATCATACTGACCATCTGAATTTCCAGCGATTTCTTTTCCTCTGATGAAAGTAACAGAAACAATGAAATTACAGTAACAGATAAGACCCAACAATGGACTGAGAAGCATGACCGGAGCACTTTTCCCTGAAATTGCTGAGTCCCGTTTGCCAGTTTTCTAGCAACCCACACCAGCGGGAGAGCCCAAGTATGATTGCAAGTGAATACAGCTGGCTTCGATGGGTAAGAGAAACTGGTAAAAGTTTGACAGGTGACATTTTACAATAGGACGTTGGTAATGCTGCCCTCAAACCTATTTGAGGCCCACTGTCTCCCTCTGTTACTTTTTGTCATAGAGAGTACAACTATATAGGACTTCTTACTGTTCGGTCCCCGATGAAGTTGTGGTATACTTTACTGAGCGTCATTCAGTAGAAATACCAAACACCTTACTGATGGAGATTGAGAATTCAGATTCTTATTATCCCGCGGGACCAAGAGCGACGGACGGATTGGATACCTGTCGCTGTGTTGCCAATCACCAGCCGAACAGTGGTCCTACTGCAACAACAATGAATAAGTAACGAGCTCGACATACGGTGACGATCACTCGAATTTGCCACCACCTAGCATAGTGAGAGCGTTAATCGAGAAATGTATCGTCTTAGTAGAAATGTCCGTTACTATTTGGTCATCCCTTTCCATAGCCGGTTAATCAATCCACGACATATGTAAAAAAGGGGAAACAAGCTATAAATAAGAAAATGTAAAGGTAATACTGATACCTTTGAAATATTGAGCCTTCGGCGATTATCGATCCCGCTCGAAGGATCGCCCACGCATTCGACTTCCATTCAAAATCGTAGCGGCATTTTGAGTGCCTGTGTGCCCGATTCAACGACTTGCGGTGGTCAGTCGATGTACAAATCAGGACTTATATCCTCCCAGACGAGTCTGATACCAAATTACCGACCCCGAAGAGATGGAAGGCTCGGTTGGCTTAGGCTGTTATCCGAGATTCCGATTCGGGATTCGAACCCTGCACCATGAATGTATGAAGACCGTCTTTTGCCACTATACCACCTCCGTCCTAGTCTACGATAAGCGTCAGTAATAATTCCCTAATATCGGAGCGCATGGGACTTCAACCTGCTACACACCTTAACTATTTGAAATTGAAAACTCTGTCATTAAATGAAATAAATTGCGAAACGCTGGCCTGTAGGTCACGATTAGTGAAAACTCAATGTGGAATGTTAAATGCATAGAATTGCAAGAGAAGCGGCCATGATTTCACAAACTTATCCCATGAGACTAGTATTTTTCATATAGAGAAAATACTGAGTTCTTCTGCTGGAAAGAAAAACCCGAAAGCTGGATTTCTTGTGGCCTAGGCCAGTTGAACTCGGATCAAATAAACACATGAAGCAGTGAAGTCTGAAAGGTTTGTCCGTCTGATTCCATGGTAAGAAGACGCAACACTAGATCGAGTTGAAACAATATAGAAAAAATTAGTTATCAAATACCCTGAAACACGCCCTGAAAACCGCCTTTTCGCAATCCTAAAAGTTGGGAATGCATTGTAACTTCGACTATGATGTGATCCATGATATCAAGACAGCAACGGCACCTCAAAAACTTTTTATTAATTGATTCCCTTGTTTATCCATTCAGCATTATATGTGCTTCCCACTAGAACGATTTCCAGCATGTCCCACAAATCTCGTCAAAAGCCCGACTGGCTGGATTCGGCTGAGTAACAATTGACGAAGGGGTGAAATACGAGAGTTTAAGAACAGGACTAGAAAGCACTGTTTTATCAAAGGCCTTTAGTTCTCAGGAATTTCACTGGGAAGTAAAAGTCATGGCATGGTCAGTAAGAGGGGACCCAGGTATCCTGCTTAAGTGGAGCAGTTTGGGAACATCGCCTCTTACTAGCGCACAGAGCATTGAGAGTAGCATTCCCTCGGAGAAGATACTTCCCTCTGACCTTGCGTCATTCAGACAAACCAAGGAGTGGGAGTCAATACATATTTCTGGCCGTAGACTGGTTCTTAGCTCGGCCTCACATTGAGTCGTTTGTCATTTTCAGCATTTCCTACAAATCAGCCCAGGGGTCATCAGAATAAGGCAAGTCAGTCGGATATTTTTTAGAGTTATTGATGTAAACACTACATGCAGGGCATTCTTTGGTTTTTGGCTCCCTTTATGAATTTGCATTATTGTTATGATGGTAATCATCTGGTTCGGAAAGCGCGGGTCAATCAAGTACATATGATGGGTCAAGAAAATGGTAAACACAGTCTCCATCTTCTCTCTTGCTTTAACCTCGGCATAGATGTTTCTATTTGAAATACTCTTGTACCGTGCGAGGTTGATAGGTGGAACATTTATTAATCACAACGGTCTAACGTTTCGACGTTCTCGTCGTCTTCAGAGGCCTAAAGCAACTCGAGACATTTGCACAGTATCCAAAAAGCGCATTACCTTCTGGCAGGTAAACACAGTGAAATACACAAAATAAAATTCATTATGATATCTCCTATGTTGTAATATACGATTTCTCCTGAAGCCTAACTAAACTCTGAGCTCTCACCTTTCCCCTCATCTCCACTCGTTTTTTGCCGTTTTCATTCCTTGATACTTCGCCAGCGGCTCCGAAGCTCGCAGGAGTGACCGTAGCCCTACATTGAATTGGATGAGAAGGTAAGCAGTTTGAAACGACATCCTCGTGAGGATTGATCGAAGGGATTTGCTCGAGACATCTGTGATCGATTCTCATCCCGTAGGCAATTTTTTGTTGCGCGGATGGGTCACCAACGATGCTCCGAACGGGCAATTAGCATGACATTCTCGTTTTCGCTTTTCTGTCGTACGTGTGCGAGACCACGAACAGCTGGTGGAAGCGATTAGCCATCGTGGATTCACGCATTCTGTTGGTCCAAAGCGGGAAGGATCGAGAGGCGACAGAGGTGGCAGATGGTCAGACAGGTGGTTCACGGGGTCAGCTGAGGTCATGCCTCTACACTCTTACACGCACTTCGGAAGCTGCAGCTGGATAGAAGTGGAGAAGCTGCTGGTCATGAACTATCGTATGTGCAAGTATCGAGTAAATAATTAGTTGGGTCAGCAGATTTGTAACGTCCCTTCAGTGGAAATTCCGATAGGGTATTACCCTGCTCCCGTTGAGGCCTCAAAATGGGAATACCACAGGAGCCGGTATATTCATAGCTTTTCATGCACTCCCATTACTAGCGATGATTGCTCGTCAGCTTGGCCCTTGAATGTATGCGTTATGAACAGCCTTATCGGAAATGTGGGAAACTTCGGCTCAAATACAGCGGTACATAAAATCGATGGAAGCTACTCTACTCAAAAAAGTTGATTTGTATTCTTTTCAGGCATGAACTTCTGATAACGAAAAATATAAACTCCGAAATTCACGATCTTCAAGTAGTAGCCTACTTGCAACAGTTCGGCTCCCTCTTCCTTTACTTATGCTGCTTCTCTCACAATTTCCCCAACAGGATGCAAAAGAAGGTAGAAAATGCAGGTTAACGACCGATTCTTCATTGAATTGTAACCGGGACATAGGGATTGCAAAGAAGTCTAGCGCAGCTTTCCAACCATCGAGTTGCCACCTATGACCATTCATTACAGAGAGCGATCCTCATAATATGCTCTTCGTTCGCCGTGAACTCTAGGATCGGAATAAGCAAGAATATAAAACCCATTTTCTGGAGCCAAGACAACCTGAACTGCTCAAGGCTGAATGATTCTCTCCAACTACATAGCAGCGACATTTCACGTTCACATGTGATGCAGAGGAAAGCTCTGATTTGTTTCGCTTCCTACCAAGTCCCCCAGAAGAACCAGATCATTCGTTCTGATTATTTTTCATTCCCGTTCCTAGTGACTTTTGGGAGCAGGCTAAGAAAGGAAGTTGTCCTTCGATTCCCATGTTTCGAGTGCAACGAGCTTCGGATGAGCAAACGGAAACAGGGCAATGTGCATAGTTGGATCATGTTCCTCAACGAATAGCTGGCCATGTGATGGGCCATCTGCAAGCGATCCCTCATGCTAATTGCTGCCACTTCGTTGTTGTACACACTGGCAATTACCGCCCAGCCACCCTTCGGTTATCAACTGTCCCGTTCGCACTGCCCTTTCCCTCTCAGCAAGGACCACTTAATTAGTTGAGGATGGGAATAGCAACGTATGTTGTTTGGATGACGAGGCTGTTCGGCCGCAACCAACATGAATTTCCATCATTCGTCATGAACTCGACGAGCCGTAACCTGGCTGACAATTCAGGAATTCGGCAAAAACCCTTTCATTTATTATTCGGTCATTCAACGACTAATGGAACGCTTGGTAAGTGATGCTGCGGATGTGGTAAAATGTATCCGGAAAGGGAAAAGCTCGCAGCAAATAGGGAGTTTCAGTATTTTCCTAGTGACATGAAACCCAAGCTGGAGGCATGTAGGTAGATTGTGGACCATCACTCTGCACCGGTTCTGACAGTTTATTATCAGTCAGCCGATCCTTGGAATAGATTAAACTTGATGGAAGTCGATCGAGGGTGATGCGTATATTAGCGGCGCCTACTGGCTTTATCCCATTCCCGTATAAGAGCCGGTCCCTTAATTATGAAAAAAAAAACATAAATTCGACTTCTGGGTAGGGCATAATCGAGCCACTGACATCGACGATTGACACACGGAAATTTTTGTTGGATTCATTTAAGTGGAATGTTCCTGCAGACCAGCATAGTAACAAATTACTCAACATAGAAACGTGGAGGAATTGCTTTCGCTAGGCATCCGTTCCATTTATTTACCCCTGGAACAGGTAAAAGAACATCTTCAATAGAGCTCAGGGAGGCTAGCCCGCGAGCGATTATCACAGAAGTGAGAGAAGATTGTAGCTTCTTCACTCATTTTCTGAACTACGAAGATACTCAGGACTAAGATGCCTTTCTGTCAGCAGGAATGTGAGTAAGAATTCGGCATTGGAGTTCCTCTAGAGCAACTTCAGGTGACATTATGGATTAAAAGTTGGGAAAGATTTGAAAGGGTTTGCCTTGCCACTAAATTCCTCTACCAAAGAATTTTATAATGAAAAAATAGCTCAAAATAATAAAAACTCTAGTTCAGCAGTAAATAAATAAAATTATGGCCTATGTCTACTTACCACGAAGCCTTATCCTTTCAGAGTTCTCTTCCTATGGGGCAGTAATCATCGCTATGAGGGCAGCACGAGGAGCCTTCGAAGACTCAAAAAGTTGATGTCATATATTTCCGAGGATGAATGTAAAGAGCCAAAAGTCGATGGATCGTGCTCCAAATCACTCGAAATGAAGCTGTTATAAGAAAAACTTTTCATCTCATCTGATGGTGTGATACAACTCAATCCGTCCCAGCTCCTGATTTCTTTTGACTATGAATGGCTGGTGGTTGGTGGTTATAAATGCTGAGATTTCTTTTGGGAGGTCCCACTCAGAATGGCTCGCTACCATCATGGCATTTCGTCAGTTGAACTGGCTGATGACGCAGGTCGAGGTGTTGGGGTGAAATTTCTTTTCGACAATGATGACGAGACTCTGTTCGCTGACGCAAATCACCATGGATATATGCTAATTCCACCATATATCGGACCGCTTTTCAGCTTGGCAGTTATTAGCATTCAGAGTGGTTGGTGGTTATGAATGCTGAGATACAACTGCCTGTGTAAGGAGGAGTTTACTGTTGGAAGTCATTCAGCGCTCCCAAAATCATCCTAATCATCAGCAACAAGCAGACGTCGGTTTCTAGTTGCCTTGACCATACCTTTGAGTGATAGGATTTTGTGTAAGGCCAGTGATAAGGTGGTAATTCACCTTTTCGCTTTCATGAATTCCGACAGGTATACGGTATATGTTTTGTAAACAATTGAGCAACTCCATTTCCTACAAGGAATCGTTGATCCTCAGTGAATCCTCGGAAGAGACAGCAGCAAGAGGGTGGCTCGTCTGTGATTGGTCCATAGGTCTAGGGCGGGGTCGCCCCCCACCGGGCAGCTGTTTCCACAATCATCTCAGTCGGCCATGACCGGTCAAACACGGTCATCGTGCTACCGTATGCCGGCTATCTTCTACCTTTCTCGCATAGAATGACCCATACAGTGCGTCCCTTCTTAACAGCAACTCTGAATGGCCTCCGTTCTTCACTGATCTCTATTCTAAGCATGCTTTTCAGATGTCACTCTCGGATTTCTGGGTCCATCGCTTGATATCGACGACAACGCCGTCACCAGTGCCGTCCTGCTCTAGCGTTGCATCAGAGGACACCTCAAAACTGTCAGATGCACCACCGCTTTTGAAACCAGAGGCGGTGAAGCCCAATATCGACTTTGGCGCCCTTCAAATGCTTCAGATGCAGCTCATGTGGCAACCCCAGATCATGCAGAACTTCCTGGCAATGATCAGTATTGATCAGGATCAACGACAACAAAAACAAAAAGAGCAGTTCAAGGTGAGTTTTTCTTCCTGAAAAAGTAGTGTTGGATGCTCATAAATACGATTTCAGGAAATCACAGCCACAAATGCAGTGAATCCCCGAAAAAGACCACCATCGGTGGTTAGCGAAACAAAAAAGACAAAACAACGAAAGCTCGGGGACGACTCCGTAAATGCCTCACCTGTCAGCGGAATGTTCATAAAGGTTCGTTCGTTGAAATCGTGTCATTTGTATAATTTAAGAAATCAATCAAATTGTTTCCAAAAAGCCATCATCCCCAGAAATCACGAAAGTGGTATGAGACGTGCTGGACCCTATCTTGTCAGTGAAAGAAACTAATATCCATTTCGGGGACGACTCGCAGAGAATAATGGTTGAATGGGTAATGATTAATAAAACTTTCAGAGCCATTTATCTTGCTTTGGGATGCGCTAGGTACTTTGACATCAAAGCAAAATTGCGGAAACGTTTGATTGCGTACCTAGCCTTCCCAATGGCTTGAGCGTGGCAACCAATTTGTAAGTCAGTACCTGTGTCCTCCCAGACGAGTTTGCTATCAGTTAGCCCATCCTCGGAAGAGATTAAACTAGACAGAAGTCGATCGAGGTCATGGGTACATCGTCGAGCGGCGCCCCTGGCTCCATCCCATTCCCGCATAGATTAAAAATTATAGAAAAAAACTAAAATAAAATGAGAACATATAATATTCAGACTTTTGCGTGGTTTTTCGTTTTTCCCTTTCCTTCCCATATGAAAGGGAGGCCATAAAAGCTTCTCAGTCATGTCCCTAGCCAGATTAGTTACTTGATAATCGAATATCTGCGTAATCAATGGCATGGTCTTTGGGAAGGGCTCATGAGATCATAAGATAAACGTAAGGCACCTTGGGGTCATTATTTGTCAGCCGTCGTCGGCAGCAGCACCAGTTAAAAGCTCCCGATCAGGCCTTAATTGTCACCCGCTGAGCTTTTGACCTTAACGCCTTCGCTTCCGCAAGCCGCCTCGATTAGCATCCGATAGCTGCCGTCATTATGAACCGTTCCGACCATCGGCTTTCCTTATGGTCTCGACATTCCAGTCAAAAGTGACAGCGCTCTCCTTTGTTTCAAAGCTGGGCAATTACTGTCACCGAGATGAGCTTCGATTGAAATTCAAGAAACACCTGGTCTTCATTTCTGACACTTCCGAATTCCACCTTCACAACGGCTCATCCTAGGACGCAGGCATTAGAGCAAATGCAAAACTTTCAGGACGAGTCAACGGTTCCACCCGCTGAAGAGCTTCAGAAGGATGCAGACTCCCTGGACGAGACGGCTGCCTATGTAGAGGTTACAGAAGAGAGCCGAAAGAAAATTGAAGCGATTGAGAACGTGATTGGCGATTGCGTCTGTTGTTTATGCAAGGTTGGTATATTTCATCGAGCAGGTCAGGCGACAAACACAACTTTGGAAGAACACTCCAAGAAAGCCGTCCCATACCACCGAAAATCTCTTCAGGTGCGATACGACGATGTCTTCAAGTTGGCACAACACCGTTGTCCTAGGATTGCCCACGAGGAATATCGCTGCCCGGAATGCGAAAAGGTATGAGGACTTCCGGTCACATGTTTCAAGAACTTTACATAGAGGATTAGGGAAGCTGATCATGTACGAGTTGAAGTGTTTACAAAGCGTAGTGCCACCTGTAGCGGATGTCTCTTAAGATAGGTTGTCTGTTTACCCAATAAGGCAGTTGGCGCGTACTTGACAACCACCCTAATCCAGCCAGCGGATCCACCTGGACGTTTGATATTGCCGCTTGCTTTGTGCCCATAGTACTCATGTTGAGAAAAGGGTTCACAGTAGTGAGCCTTGGTGAGCCGGGAGCTGAAAAGGATAAGTTATGCAGGGTCCTCGATTAGTAGTTTTGTTCATTTCGCCTCGGATAAATTCAGTAGAACCAACAACAAAGTCAAAGTAGCAAACATGTCAGCGAGAGCTCCCGAACCGATTACACACTGAAGCGACTCATGTTTAGATTTCCCCATAGCGCGGCTTTTCCCGCAGCATGGATCAGGGAGGATGACCTAGTGGCGATCATCTAGTAGCTGACTGATTGAGAACTAGTACTCACTAGAAGGCCATAAAAAAGCTTTTTCGATGCTAATTGGTCCCATCTAAAGATGTTGTACCACATTGTATACTCACGATTGCAAAACTTTAACAGAGACTTTTTACCTGAGCGAAGGTACAGCTCATTTGAAGTTTATGCTCACCTACCCGAGCAGAGGCTCAACTGTTTGCTGGTCACAATAGAAATAAATGCGAGATACTTTTCAAAGGTGAAGGGTGCAGGCTAGCAAATTTGTACAGAGGAGAGAACGCCAAGACAGCATTCACACCACCAATTTGTCAAAAACGGGCGCTTAACTTTTCTACACTCGCTCCATTATTTCAGAAATATTCTACCTCATTCACTTCTGTAAGCTCACTCCTTAGCTATATCTTTTCAGATTTTTTCATGCCCTGCGAATTTGGCATCACATCGTCGCTGGCATCGCCCGAAAGAACAGGCGGAGGCATTCCGATGTATGGCCTGCTCGTCGGCGTTCAGCACCCGTAAGGAGTTCAAAGCACATTCTTGCCGCGAACCACTTCGCCCCTCAATGCCATTTGATTCGCTCTTCACAGGTCTATTGTCCAGTCCTCTTGCACCTTTGAAACTCGAAATGCATTGATATAAGTATGTATACGAATTCGTTTGATTCCAAACCATCAGTTACTCTGTCATTCCTCTCTAAGTCCTCAGATCTCTTCTCCATACAGCTCTGATCTCAATCATTTGTGAACATGTACTGGTATCGTTCGTATTATCGACCGATCTTTGTCACTTACACTGATTAGCCTTGTTCTTTTCGTCTTCTTAGTTAATCATGAGCATTCGACGGTTTTGAGCGAATTCTAAAGTGAGTCTTATGTGAATATTAAGCTGAAGACATACGATGAACTTCATTTTCCTTCACGACTTCCTCAATTAAACTCGAGCTCAGCACTGTCGAATCCGCCAAACTTCTCCAAAACCCTCTTGCTGAGTCTTTCTAGTCTGTCTGATCTCGAGACGATCCCGAGCTCTAATTCGCTTTGTCTAGCTTTAATTGTACATGGCCCAAGGGCCAAAATTACCATGACAGTATTTCTGTACAGTATTCTATCCGCAGTGTTGCATTTCCTTGTACTTCGTTAACATTCCATGTTCTGGAGGATAGCTCCAATCTCCACCGAATTCCTCTAGTCACGTGTATAGATCGCCCAAAGTAGTGCTCCCTCTGTTAATCTCTGAGAACAGCCCCACATTATTCTTCACTCAACCATCTACGCCCACATGAATACGGTTCTCCTCCACTTGTCTTCTCCCACTTGTTGTTGTTCATCATTACTCTACAGCCGAGCTGGCCTATCTAGTCATGTTGTACAGTCTTTCCTGTTTGCTGTATTTATTAATGCTTTCTCGAATGGTACATTCTTGTCGTGATTTTAACATTAAACATTAAATTATGTATTCTAAGAGGTACCAGTGTCTTACTGCACAACTTTAGTACGGAATCAAGTGGGGAGCACGCTGGAGAGTTGTAGGCAAGTTGGGTTTAGAACGACCGAATTAGGGACACCTCTGAAAATGGCGGCTCACACTGGCCGCTCTGCCTCAGCCCTTGGGCTAAGACTTTTAGAAACAACATCCAATGTTTATCTCAGCGAACTGCAGTTCTCTAGGAGTTGGGATGGAAGTCCCCTGCCACAAGCATGAGGTGTGGCCCACTTCCCCTACCGCAAAAGTGGGTATCTTTCACAACAATCAAGTTCTTCCGCCCACTTTCTAATCCAAAAAAGGAGTTAGTCTGCATCAAGCTCATTTATGAACGGGGCCACTTACAATCTGAAAGGGAACTGTCTGAAAAGTAAAATTACAGAAAAATGAGGGCTTTTAGGGTGTCATTTCCGCCATATCCGAAGAGGAGCACATCCGGTGTTCTTCGATGCGCTTTCTTGACAGGCCATCTATTGTATTTGTGATGGCCATGAAATGTACACCGTGCCATCTCATTTACGGTGCATTGCGTTCCGATTTGCATTTCGTACCACCTGCTCGGTCAGCCATTAGCGCCACGCATCTCGCAGCCGGCTTCGTGTTTCTGTCAATTGTTATGGCCCCAAGCCACGGAAGAAGCTGTAGCGAATGCGTAGCACCAATGATCAGGACGTAACAGGCTTAGAGAACTATCTCTCCACGACAGGCAGCTCACTTGGCTTCAAGCTGCCATAAAAGTAGCCACAAATGGTGTAGAATGTACGTGTCATAAAAATAATTGGGAGACGGCCTATGTCTGTGCAGCTGTCCTGAAGTTATTGACTGTCACCCTCGGATAAGTGTCAGTGATTCAGACGTCCGATAGTTTCTACTTACAGGTAGCAACCACTCCGCTTTTACGAGCTTACCTCCTCGGGTCTTCATGAAATGGGAGTTGTGCTGAAAAATAAGCCAAGAGAATTATACACCTATCTGATCCTTACAACTTCTTGAACCATTACCCAGTAACCAAAAGCTCAGGTTCCAACATAAGCACTTGAGGTCCCTGGCGATAGTTCGATAACGAACCCAATTGAGTGAGAGCCGATCTGACCTCGGCAGGTGTCGGTGAGGTTGTTTAATTGTGTGGTCAGCTGCAGTGGTCTGTCACGGCACTCTCATGCGGGACCAACTGCATAATGACATCATTAGTCAAGAAACGCTTACAATAAAAACTACATCTTTGACCAATTACGCTTAATAATTATTCGAAACCCTATGACTGTAAAGTAAGGAAAGTGTATCGTTTGAGGTTGTCGATCGTCATGGATCCAACTGTGCCCCGGAACTATCCGTAGATGCTATGACTACCACCGGAAATGAGCCTTAATACAATATTTGTAAATCGATTCGAGGCAAAAACCTTCTCTCAGAGAAGTTTCCGATTTGTGCGTGATAGGTGCGATAGAGCTTTATAAAACTGTACAGTTATAGTAAACTCAAGAACAAAATGTGTTGATTTTCGGCCACAACTTCAATGTACGAATACTGCTTAAAAGAAGAATTCTAAGCGCAATGTAAACAACATTTAAAAACATCATAGATACACATGAAACCAGTAGCAACAAGGAATTTTACAACACGCTTGAAAAGGGCAGAATCGCTAGAAGTGGATGCGAAGAACAGAATGAAACATTATGAAGAAACACCGACAGCTTAAAAACGCATACCAGCAATCTCTTCACTTCTGTTTAGCATGAACGAATCTTACTTCAATGTCGCTGATCTCTGTCGCCTCACCAGCCTTTTCGTCATAGTCGGCCCAAGCCTACAATTCCAATCTGACTATAGAATGGCAAGGATTTCCAAAATCGAACCGATAACGGGATGAAAATGTTTTTCCACCAGATTCCTCAGAAAAGTTCGAAAATTGTAATTAACCGAGGACAGACAAAAAAATCATTGGTAGGAACCTTTTCAGAGAGATCGATGTCCTCAAACACTGTACCGGACTCAGTGCCAACGGCGGTCCATCCCATCTGAATTCAAACTACTTAACCAGTCGTACTTAGCAATAGATATGTTCAACATGAGATTTCTTAAGCCAAAAAAATGGTTAGAGTGAAATTCCAAAGAGATGTCACCGACGTTTCCGCTAGAGCTATTGGAACACCAGCACCCAAAGTAGGTAAGCGACAAACATATGAATCAAAACCACCTTAACCACTCGGAAATATGCTCAAAACTTCCTAGCAAATAAATTAAATCGTTGGATCGAAAAATTCACCATACCCTCGGATCAAAGTCGATAGGCTCCAGACCGCGACAGTCTAGCTGGATCATAGGCTGCCATTCTTCGTTATGATCAGCCGCGTCGTATTTTCCGATTGAATCTTGGACGATAGCTGTAGAAAGAAATGCAACAATACTGCACAGTTCACATGCTTAGCTGAGTGGTTTCTCTCCAGAAAGCGACCTCCAGATTCATCCTATTGAAAAAATCAAAAGTGGGTTCGTTTTCCCGCAAACACCCAATTGATCACGACAAACATTTGTGAATCATGGACTCTAGCTAGGAATTAACGTGTAAGGTTTGGCGGTAATTTGCTGATTACCTTGCTTGACTCGAACAGAGCGGTAAAATAACAGCTTTATCCTTAAGGCACACAAAACAGCTAAGGCGGAGATCTTCACAGTGATATTAGTGATAGTAGATAATACAATTGGTATACAATGCAATAGCGTAAATACAAAGGTTAAGACACAATTAGTGTACAATAACCAAGGTTAAATACAATGGCACTAAATGAATCCTAACGAGAGGGAAGAGTGCTGGCCCTACTTCTGAGGGCACCAATTTATCTAAAGTTTCTCCCCTTCTTCTTGGGGATGAGGCTAACGCGCGTGTCCGACAGATATCCCCCTTCTAGGGTAATCCGAGATTGACTCCAGGCGAGAATGAATCACCGGATGAGATCCATGCCCTTTTATAGGCAGCTCTTCCCCCGCACGGATATTTCGTAATTTTACTCTCTTTCTCTATCTCGACTTCGCCCTTTTCCTTACATCCCCGGGGGCCCTCAAGAGTGGTCCCCACTCGTCCCACTCGTCTAGGTCTGAGCTAAAATTTCTTTAGTGATTTTTTATATGTACATTTAATTTTTTTTCTTTTTCTTTTTTAGCGGCGGCCTGTAATCCCTCTGCGTGGTCCACGCCATCTCGGAGACATCGTTCTCTTGAAGGGCTGCGGTGCTCTGCCCTCGTCATCGTGCTTCCTTTTCTGCGGAAGCCCTTCCACTTCCTTCTTTGGCTTCTCTGCCGCCGGCGGCCACTCAGTTACCCAAAACTTTCTGATGCTCTCATACCATCTTTTTGTGCCATAGAATCCTATTCGACCATGCTCGTCATACGGAGCTGTTCCCAGCGACCTGTGTGGGTGGTCCCATTCTCCAGCTCTAGCATCATCAAGCAGTCGTACGTGGTTGGCGACTTTTCCCACATTATCAGCTGCTGCCTTCATCATGCTGTAGACTTTGGCCCACTTCTTTTCCTGCTCCACGGTCTGGTGCTCCATTGGGGCCATACCGATTGCGACTTGCACGTCGCGCGACGCAAGTCCTTCTAACCACGGCGCAAGGTTCTTAACGATGCGGTCTACACTCGCGTCTTCAGCGCCCACGATCAACAGCACGTCCGAGTTAAGTTCTATCTGCGGCAGCTCGTCCATGCTGTATGTGACCCCCGTCACCGCATCGTCCAGCAACATGTGAATCTTCGACAAGCAGCGAGGAGTGAGCAGGTACTGTTGCCTTTTCTTCCTGTGAATTGGTCCCTTCCACTCTTGGCCGTTCGCCCACTTTAGTGCTGCTTGGTAGATTCCACTTACTCGGATAATGCCATCCTCATCCTGCAGCGCCTCATGATAAACATCTTCTGGTTGCATGTTTTCCAAGCTTAACTGGACATGCAGGCACTTCTTCCTAAAGTAGAGCAGAGCTAGTCCGAGGGCTTCGCCCGAGATTTCCATACGAGTGTTGGGCTTTGCCATCATTAACAACTTGAAGTCTTCTGACCAGTCGTCTTTCATCCATATCGTGACAAGCTGTGCTAGCCTTCCTATGCTGTCGAAAGTTACATCTTTCATTGTGACTGATATGTTCAATAGAACAGAAGACAGTTTACGTGCATTCTCCTCTTTCGCCAACGGGCATTTGAAACCGATGAGGTAACCATTATAGTTACCAGGTGGCTTCACGAGCTGGTTCTCATCGCACACGAACTTCAGGTGTAGCGGGTGTGAGGTGTCCTCTGATAGAATCAGCTGTTTGCGCCCGGACCTGCAATGCGAACTTTCAATTGCTTGAATACTTTTCACATCAATTTTTGCTTTACGTCTCTTTGATACTGTTTCTACGGGAGTATCACTAATATAAGATGGTACTATCCGCAGAAGATCGAACTGCACTTGTATTGGTTCTTCGTTTGCATTAATTTTTGTTATGACTGCGGAGTTAGAGCTTACTTCAATGACTCTATAGGGACCTGCCCAGTCTATCGTTAGTTTTGGGTGCTTAGTTTTCCCCTTCTCTGCAGGCATTCGCATAAACACCCTTTCACCCACTTTCGGGGCCCTACCTTCGTCCGTCTTCTTGATTTTGTCGTAGCACTCTTTCATTCTTTTTCGATAGAGCTCGTTGTTTTCTTTGACTATTTCCTGTATAGTTTTTATGCCACTCATTAAGGAAGTTTTATAGTCATCCGCGTCTATTCTATACGGTGATAGCTCGTCTGACGGTATGACATTGGATGGGAACACTGGGTCAAACCCATGTAAAATGAAGAACGGACTTTCATTCGTAGCTTCATGTGGGGATATATTATAAGCGTACACCACATGAGGGATGACTTCATCCCATTCCGAGGTTATTCCTCCTCTTTTTTTCAGCATACGAAGTATGGTTTTGTTTGCCCTTTCCGTTACTCCATTTTCTCTTGGATTATACCCCTTTGTGAACGATTGCGTTATGCCGCTTGCTTTGCATAAGGCTTCCATTACACTGTTTTCAAACTCTTTCCCTCTATCGGAGTGGATTCTTTTTGGCCATCGCCCTCCTTCGGCTATCCATCTTTTGAAAAGTACCTTCGCAATCTGTTCCGCGGATTTACAAGGAACAGGATACGCGCCTAGCCACTTCGAGAAATGATCGATCACAACGACAAGGTATCTCATGCCGTCTGAAGAGGGTCCAACCTCCAAAACATCAACTCCGATGACTTCGAACGGTTTCGACACTTCGAAAGGCTTCAGTGGTGGTGGTTTATTCTTCCGATCATCTGTCAGGAAACAGTATCTGCATTCTGCGCACCACTTTGCTACGTCTTGTTGTAGGCCTTCCCAAAAAACTCGTTTTTTTAGAAACTTGCTTATTTTCCGTGCGTTGAAATGACCGGAAACTGGTCCAGAGTGGACTTCGTTGAATACTTCGAGTCTTTTAGACTTTGGAACAACTTTTGCCAATGACCCGTCCTCTAGAATGAGGTGCAGATTCCCTTCATGAATGCAGAAATCGCATACTTTGAGTTTCTTCGCCTGTCGAGGCAGTAGAACCTCGTCCTCGATCTTACCTTCTCGCAATTTTTCTATCACGTCGTTATAGTAGCTGTCGTTCTTCAACTCGCGCAGCCATTCAGTCTCGCACTCAACAGAATTCACCACCCGAATGTTTCCGTTTCCGTCTTCTTCGGGTGTAGGGTCATTCGTTACACCTCTGGATAGCGCATCCGCAACTTTATTTGCGCTACCCTTTACATACTGTATTTCCAAGTCGTACGCTTGTAGTTCTAGCGCCCAACGGATCACTCGAGGTGACACATTATTTCTCTTAAATAATGTGGTTAGCGGTTGGTGATCCGTTCTTATGATGGTTTTCATGCCGAAAACGAAAAAGTGGAACTTTTTGACTGCATATATTATGGCGAGAGCTTCGATATCCGTGATGTGGTAGCGTTGCTCCGTCTTTGATAACCTTTTTGACGTAAAGTACAGTGGGTGCAGTAGGTTATCTGCGCCTTCCTGACATAGTACCGCTCCTACGCCAATGGTGCTTGCGTCAGTGTAGATTACGTAAGGCTTTTCTCCTGTTTTGGCCTTCTCGATATTAGGCTGGCCTAAAACTGGTGCTGATGCTATGACTTTTTTAAGGTTCTCAAACGAATGTTCCTGTTCAGCGCTCCATACGAATGGCGCTTTCGTACTCGTCAGGTCGAAAAGCGGCTTGGCGATTGACGAGAACCTTAGGATAAATTTCCTATAGTAACCGCAGAGTCCTAGAAAGGTCCTAAGCTCCGCGAGATTACTTGGTTTAGGATAGTTTAGGATCTTCGCGACTTTATCGGGATCCATATTTACTCCTTTCTCATTTATAATGTGTCCTAGGAACGATACTTGCTGTTCCATCAGCCGGCACTTTTGCGGTTTAAACTTCAAGTTTGCTTTCCTAAACGCCTCGAACACCTTTGTAAGCATTTGTAGGTGGCGTTCTTCACTGTCTGTAGCGACTAGTATATCGTCAATGTAGACGAATACTTCTTCTCCCTTCAGATCACCAAGAACTCGATCCATTAGTCTTTGAAACACCGCCGGGGAGGTACACAGGCCAAAAGGCAAGACTAGAAACTCATAGAGACCTTCTGGAGTTGTAAAAGCACTTTTGTTCTGAGCATCCTCTGTGAGCTTAATTTGCCAGTACCCTGAGGCCATATCTAACGTGCTGAAAAACTTCTTCCCACCTAGGCTCTGAAGAAGAGTGTCCGTGATAGGTAATGGGTAAGAATCCCGTTTTGTGTGCTTGTTCAGTGCTCTATAATCGACGCACAGTCGAAGCGTTTTATCCTTCTTCTGGACTAACACTATTGGGGATGCCCAATCTGAAGTCGATTTTCTAATGATCTTTCGTTCTTCCAGATCATCCAAAATATTCTTCAACTCTGGCCTTACTCCTTGTGGCACTGGTCTGGTTCTTTGCTTGATGGCCTTGGTGTCACCCGTGTCAATGCCATGTTCAATAAGATCCGTTTGCGTCAGCTCCTTGTCACTCAGCGCGAATACATCCTGGAAGGTTGTGATTACCTTGGTCAACCTTTCTGCAAAACAATCGAGTTCGCGGTTGCCCACGAGTTGCTTCATCAAGGTGTTGATCCTGTCTGGCTCCACCCCCTTGGACACCTCCAGCATGTCGGACTCCATATCCCTTAGTGCTGAGTGTATCGAGTGGGCCTCTTCCCAAGTGCCCACTTTCTGTCCTTCTCGAAATATTATCGGCTGCGCTGTGTGGTTGAGTACTGGTATCTCCGTAGTACCTTCTTTGGACAACGCACATACTCCCGTTGGGATGTGCGCGTCAATGGAGCAAAGTGTTGCAACCTTCTGGCAACCCTTTGAAGATATCTGGATAGGTACGCAACCACCGGGGCTAACGTATACTCGTTTCACTACCGTGGCTTCATTTACCAGGGACCCTGCAGTTACGAGAGAGGTTTGTTGGCGAGTTTGCTCCTCTCTGGAATCTTCCTGTTGGAATTCCTCTTCTGGCTGCCCTCTTGAATGATCGCCTTCTACAATTGTAGTTCCCGGGCATTCATCCTGCTTTTCCTTCCCTGTATTGCACATCGCCTCTTCTGTGCGTGTGTCCTTATCAATTCTTATATGAATACCAAGAATTTCCAACACGTTGGTACCCAACAGGATGACATTGTCCCTCATATTTTTGACGAAGACCTTTACTGGGTGTTCCTTGCCCCCTTCGATCCCCAGGTTGAACTCTACACACCCGAGGAACTTCATCTTGTTCCCTGACGCGTCGTAAGCGTCTATCTCGGGGTTAGGAAGCTCCCTACACAGGACATCCATGTCTTCACCGCGATCTTTCGCTTCCTTCAGAATTCGAAGCGGCACTATGGTTAGCTGTGAACCGGTATCGATCATTCCAGTGACTTTCGTTCCTAAGCACGTCAGCGTCACCAAGTGTTTCTTCCCTAGTTCTCCACACTTGTTCCGATTCGTACCGATTAGGTTACATGACCATGAATCCAGTGTTGCGCTGAACGACACTGCTTGTCGATCCTTTTTCTTGTGCCAACACCCTTCAGCCACATGACCTTTTTTCCCACAGTACGAACAGTTCGGTATTTCTTTGTTGCTTTTGTGTGGCGGCTGTTCCCCGAGCTTTTTTGGGTTTTTCTTTTCTGTGGCTATTGACCTGCCACCATCTTTAACGATTTGATACCCCTCCTTAGGCTTAGGTTGCCATTGCCGTGGATGCGGTTTCTCCCATTTGACGCTATCCCGCAACCGTTCGATCCTGAGTGCGGTCTCTTTCATCTTCTCATAGACCTTGTTGCCTTGTTCCGTCTCGAGTATCTCTAGCAGCTGTATCGCCTCCGGCCACTGACTGAGCTGCTCTTGGAGAATCTCCGCTCGAATAAATGCTAGAGCGGTTTCATCCGCCTTCGGATGTGCTTTTACGGACAGCACCTCAAGTTCTAGACAGAATTCCAGGACTGACTGATTGCTTTTCTTCTTCAGAGAGCGTAGTTTCCTCATCGCTCTTGCTTGTTCTTCGGGTCCGTCCACTTTGAGCCTCACCTTGAGCGCTTCTACCAGTGTTTGCAACGACCCGTTTTGGATTTCCTTGGATAGCGTATTGTAGTGCATCTTGGCTTCGCCTTCCAGCAGGCCAACCAAGATATCCCGCCTTTCGTTGTCTCTCCAAGTCGTATCGGGGTACTTAAGGTTGAATTGCCTTAAGAAGTCTTTAAATTTTTCCCCTTTCTTATTGCTAAACGGTTTAACATTTGGCATGGCTGCCGCTCTCATATACTCATTTATAAGATGTGCTGTGCTTACAGTGCTTCGCTGAGACACCACGGAATCCTCACTACTCGTACTATTTCTACGAAGTAACTGAGGCTTACCTCGCTGCCCACTCGACGAATAGTCCATCGCTTCTGATGTCGCAGTGAGAGGAGTCCGCTGAATACCTTCTGTATTATTACCAGCGTTAGAACGTTGCTCGTTCAACTCACTTTCCATTGGCTCTTGTCCGGTGAGAAGCAACTTTCTCCTCTCAGTGATTCTCTGCCCTTCGATTGCCTTGACACGCAACAACTCGGCCTGCAAATTTTCAATCTTTTCACTCTGTTCAACGGAATGCTGTACTATCTCTTTGATATCGCATCCGTATAGGCTGGCCAGTACTTCGAGTGTTTCCCTGCTTTTGTCATCTAAACGTCGAGTTCCTTTCAGCGCTAGCGTTCTCACTCTATTTAGTTGCAATTCCGCTACTTCAATTTGATCGCTTACCGCACTGTACACTTTTTCTCGCACTTCGCTATTTGTTCGAAATGCCATGCCCAAGGCATCATCTACTACTGTTCTGATTTTGCGTACCTCGGATCTGAGTTTCTCTACTGCTTTCGCAATCTCACTTACCGTAAGATTCACGTCCGCTTCGCCTGTGAACTCTTGGTTTGCACTTTCGAGTTCATCTGCGAGGCTCTGCGCCATCTCGCTGTCTTCCTCCATGGCCGTGGCACACTGTCTCTGCAATGTACTTTCGATGTACTTTCGCACGTGGTACGGTACTGTGATCGACTCGCGATCGATACGGCTCGAGCTTAGGTCACTTCCGACCTCGGACTTCTCACAATAAAGAAACCGATATTTTAATTTTCCTCGCGAACCTCTTCTGGGTCACAAGGTGATGCTGCTATTTTACTGTGTTCGAGCCGGCTTGGCCCCCGTGTAAGGTTTGGCGGTAATTTGCTGATTACCTTGCTTGACTCGAACAGAACAGTAAAATAACAGCTTTATATTTAAGGCACACAATACAGCTAAGGCAGAGATCTTCACAGTGATATTAGTGATAGTAGATAATACAATTGATATACAATGCAATAGCGTAAATACAAAGGTTAAGACACAATTAGTGTACAATAACCAAGGTTAAATACAATGGCACTAAATGAATCCTAACGAGAGGGAAGAGTGCTGGCCCTACTTCTGAGGGCACCAATTTATCTAAAGTTTCTCCCCTTCTTCTTGGGGATGAGGCTAACGCGCGTGTCCGACAGATATCCCCCTTCTAGAGTAATCCGAGACTGACTCCAGGCGAGGATGAATCACCGGATGAGATCCATGCCGTTTTATAGGCAGCTCTTCCCCCGCACGGATATTTCGTAATTTTACTCTCTTTCTCTATCTCGACTTCGCGCTTTTCCTTACAAACGTGGTGTCTCGTGGACTCTCGATAGTGGATGCCTGTACTGTCTTCTTGTAGAGGAACACAAAGTACAGACGTCCACTATTAGGGAACACGGATGGTACGAAACGACCCTGCTCACTCGCTCAAATTCTATGTTGTTCTTGCAAGACACTGCAGGAATTCGCGAAATTTTCAGAAGCCACTTCGAAAAATCTAACAGTAATGGCATGTCTCCGTAAGTGGGACTTCATAAAGCTTTCTTGTTATACTCACCAACTGTGTTCACTCGGTTACAAAGTTTACATTTCTCGACAAGATTCGCCTCTCCACGACTACCAGGAACTTCCAGAACTTCCTAAGCAACGGAATTTCATAGAGGCGAATCAGAAAAACTCTGGAGTACAACTCACATTGATAACCACATACTGCCAGTAATCACGAGATTCTCCGCAGTTCATGCATCGAAACTGTAATGATGGTTGACAGACTCGTTAGAATGATTGTAGAATGATTGATATTATCTAACCCAAAACAAAAAAAAAGTGAAATCAAAGAAATCAAGAAAGGAAAAAGGCTTAAATCTGGGTGCCAAGATAGAACAAAATTATAACATCCCCAAAAGTGTGTGTGAGTACTTCTACCCAAAAATCGCGCCGGTTCGCCCGACCCGATCGTGCCTAATCCCTCGTTATAAAAGGGAAGGTTGAAATCCAAATGACGCTTTCCGCCGCCGATTCACTGTCGCTCGCCGTGGGAATTCTAGGAGAAGTACCGCCACCCTTCAAGAGTTTTACAAGATAATATTCATTTAAAGGCACAATTCACGATAATTTTGAGGTACCAGTTTTTATTCGAAAAGCGGAAGTTCAGATTGGGAATAGTTAACCGGTAGCGATTCGAGAGAGATTTCGCCGATTCCGAAAAAATGTAGCCTCTCAAAAGTAGGGAAAATAGAGGTTGGACGAGATTGCCATGACGGAATTAATATGATATGAGTATTCAGACGAGATTTCAGTTATTGCAATTGCACAAAGAGCTGACTACAGCAAGCCAAAACTGTTCAGTGTCACTATGGGCCATGACAAGTTGTTTAAACTTCCCAACTAGGCCGTTTTCCGACCCAAAAGTGCCAGATATGGCATACGCGGGAGCCTCGGATTCATCTTGTGGAGAAATCCCAAAAACTATTTTTTGCGGGAACTGTGTCTTTAACTGCCTTCCCTAGTTTCTTCCTCTCTACCTGTCAAAAGGGATCATACATTGAACGCACCTTCAGAAACCATCGATGGTTTTCGGGATCACTCGGTGTGAAGCCCGTCACTCCTACCATATTGCATTTGATCTCAAGAGCTAAAACCGGCTGAAAAAATGAAGTAAAACCTTCCATAATCAGTAAATTGTCATGAGTGCTCGCAAAAAACTGGTTGAACGCTCACCATATTGACGAAAGAGACAGCAAAATGTAGCACACCTTAAACTTCTGCTTTTAGGCATGAGAAAAGACAAGGAAATATAACTTCCATATCGAATAACATTGTACTGAAGGAACGATCGTGTCAACGAAAGCACCAAGCAGAATCATTTTCAGCAAACTACAAAGCATGTCCGTGAAAGTTTTATTTGAAAAAAGATTCAAATACGACAATCTAAATCAATTAATCAGTATAAAAAAGCGCACCCGTAAGAATGTCATTCGAAGATGAACATAATGTGGCGAACATCGAGGAAAATTCAGTGATAACAACCTGTACAATTTTGAGCTAAATTTCAAAATTTTATAGCATTTTCTAAGTATATTGAAGGTCGAGGACTAGTACTGAAAAACCTAGTCTTCAATACATCGACTAAACTACTGGAAGCACTTCTCATTTGGTACAAACTATTCCCTCATGATTTACGCCTCAGCGCACCGGTGTATTTCTGAAATCGTGCGAATTCAGCATCGTTCATGAATACATCGAACACCAGATGTGATCCTGTCGGATTTGGCTCTCGAGATACGAGTCCTTCCCTTAACAGATGATGGTAATGATCTAGAGAGAATAACTGAGTTTCTCGGAAAATTTCCGCGAACTTTTGGATCGACTTCAGGTAAAATTTTTTCAAAGAAAAAGTCCGCTTATTAAGGCGGTTACCAAAACGAGTTCCATCAAATGGTCGTCAAAAGTCGCATTTGACACATTAGACCTTTCCACTAGTTAACGAGTAGATATGCGTCTATTGTTTCAAGAAGCATTTCATCTGTCGTTATAGACTGAGAATGGCCTCCCCGCGGGAGACGCGCAGTGGGAACTGTTTTGTATAATCGATACGCCGCACGCGGCTGTCGTGGACCATTTGCCTCGTCATAGCAGTTCTAGCGTTCTTTATACAGCTCAGTCGCTATGCGATTATTACTTTTGACACGATTCTACTGATAATTCTTCTTACTTGCTGCTGCTTTCTGCTACATTCCTCCGCGCGGCGTCCCTCTCGCCGCGACGCAACAATTCCGTTCCTATTGCACCACACCCCCTCCCCGACACTGCCGACATTCGAGGGTGATTTCACGATGTCTAAATTTTGCATACCACTCGAATTCCGTGTATTCTGGCAGTACAATGTCCCCGTAGATATCACAAGTCTATTTCACAATTTAAGCTGCACTTTTGCTATTGTGGTTTGAGAACAGCCTCATGTGTTGAAAACGCTCCCGATGAGGTTTCCCTTTCACGTCTGCACAAGCAGAATCCAAATTATCTTAACGCACTTCAGAGTGGAACATAGAGCAATGTTTACCTTTCCAGAAAATATACAGTTTGTTAAGATCCTAAGACATTCTAGAAAAAATTGATAAGCCCCTTGCATAATCGGCGGGATTTTTTCAATCCAATATTTTAAAGAGAATGCAAAAACAAGAAGGTCAGGTTTCATGCTAACCCATAGATGAGCCAATCTTTGTGATCTGGATCACACACAAAGATCTGATAGAGTTATTCCTTCTCCCTACCACTTACACTTTTACAACGTCACTGCAAATTTCCAAACACTTACTTGTACAGGTATGCGATGGCAGGAGACGAACACTTCAGAGATAATCTACGAAGTTTACAGCCAGTTGCCCGGAGAACATTCTGAAACAAAGAATGTTGAGTCAAGAGCACGAAGGAATGATTTTGCTAGTGAGGTATGAATTAAAAGCGCAATGCATAGCGGTGTTTACGATAAAGTCTAGCAAACCAGTAATACACCTGCGCCGACCTCGCCCTTTCTGATGAACACTGGACACGATTTCTCAGTCGAGGTGTTACCCTCCTTGCATCCGACTTCAGAGAGATTCTGCTCAATCCATGCAGAAGTTTTGCTCAAAATTTCAGTAAATTTGCTCGATGTTAGCAGTTCTTTTCTCTTAATATCGCAATGACGCCGAAGCCGGGTTTTTGTTGCAAGAAGTACGATACCACCTTTTCTATACAGAGTGGGCCTCTTGTAGCCTACTGCAAAGACTCTGTTCCAGCGTGAGATGCCACTTACAACGAATACTAAATCGAGGATACTAATCCACTGAGGTCTCCTAGTGAAAGCGACGACGACTCCACCACAACTCGAAGGACAATAAAAAATGTTTCCGAAAAAAGGGCGACTCCGAGGTGTAAATTTTTGCTGGCGAGCGCTACTTCTATAGTACGAGGGCAGTGGTCATTGACTTCCATCTTTTAAGATACAAAATTGTACAACTGAAACCCTTCCAATGCTGTTCTTTACCGCATCTAGATGCCGTCTGTGATCACGGCACGGTGATGAGCGACATAATGGATTAAAAGGATAAAGTTTTTTGGCGTTAATCAATGCCGTCTGATGGATAGGCCTCCGCTGTGGCCTAGACAATACAATGAATTGCGGTGGCCAGCCGATGTAAATACAAGTCAGTGCCTTTATCCTGCCAGACGAGTCTGACCAGACAATTAACCGACTCCGGAGAGATGGCAGGCTTGATCGGCCTAGGCAGATTCGTCCGGGATTCGAACCCATGACCGTGCGTGTGAGATAGTGCGCCACTTGACACTACACCACTTGCCACTACACCACCACCGTGTTTATGAACGATGAGTGACATAAACATTAAGCAAACAATAAATATCAACTTTTCATAGCTGGTGTGTTTCCAAATGCTGAGGGGTGTTCTAGCGGTAGCTGTGACTATCTCGTTTGCGTATAGCAGTGCACAGCTGATAGGTCCTTTCATGCCCCTTCAAGTACAGAAAAGATCTTTATGCCGCCTTGAAGGTTAGTATTATATACTTCGAAGCGGCTCAACTCATTTTTGACCATTGAAAAGTGAGCAGTGACTTCAGAAAATGTTGCTGATGACTTCAGTCTTTACATTCCGGCTTTCTCTCTTTCGTGAAAGGTAAGGATGCCATGTCTTTCAGCCACTGATGGTTGAGAAGCAAACATAGGCGCCCTTTCTTTTCCATGCGTAGATTCGCTGAAAAAATTTCCTGCCAACCTGATGATATTTACAGCTTTCACTAAAAAAAACTCTCGCCCCATCATTCTTATTCAAGGAAGAAACTCGAGAGATTTATCTCCTAGTGCCAGTAGTGTTTACGTCATTTGCCACCTGTTCATCTGAAACCACTTGGATGTTCAACACAACTTTGACATGAAGTTTTCGTACAATGCGTGGTCCATTTTCACCTTTCTAACTTCCACCCCTAGTATAGGTGAACTTCTGTGTATTCGTTTGAATAGAATAGGTGCTGCAGCTAGACGGCCTTGAGCGACAGCTGAGCCTGGTTCCACTTTCGCCGTGCCAGCCCTCGGTACTATTTCTTTTCCCTCGAAAACCCTCTCCATTGATTCCCTCGCTCTGGATGCTCCCACTCAACTGTCGAACTACAGTGAAATAATGCTCTCTCTTACCGATCTTGCGCCATAAAGATGGCCAAGTTTTTCGGGCGCCACAACTTTTTTGTTGTCTTCTGAATCCTGCGTCCACATTTAATGATTTTCTCTTTTCCATTTTACGCCCGCTTTCTCAATAATGACCCGATGGTTCACCATTAGGGGTAAAGGATAAAGTCCTAGGGCGTTTATCAATCCCGTCAGAGGGATGTGCCTACGCATTCGACTTCCATTCAAAATCGTAGGGCCGTTTTGATTGCGCATTCGGTCTATACCATGACTTACAGTGGCCAGCTGATGTAAAAGTCAGCACTTTCATCCTCCCAGTCGAGTCTGGAAACAATTAACCGACCTCGGATGGATAGAAGGCCTGGTTGGCTTAGGCGGATATCGATCCAGGATCCGAACCTCTGACCATGTGTGTGTGTGATGTGTGCCACTTACCACTATGCCGCCTCCACCTCTGGTTCGCTAAAGATTCGAGGATCGCCAAAAGTGTACTGCACCTCGTTCCAGGTGTAGAGCAGTGTTACGTCTTTTCCTATCTCTAATCTGCCCTCGTCCTGCACATCTCTTGCAAGCACTGGGTATAGAACTGTTTGAGCTATTAAGTTGTCGGGAAATTTCTCCATCACTCACTTTTTCGTAACGCGGAATTCTTGAAAAACTTTCTGGAGCCTTTTGTGAAAATACATGTGGGAGATGGAAGATGTTCTTATCATTTGCGTGAAACGTTGGATCAATACTAAGCGAAGTTTCCAAGTTAGCTTAAGAAAAATTGTTCGAGATCCACTCACTTCATCTACTTTGGCTATTAGATTCTCAACGCCTTCAGAGGTTTTGCATGAAATCCTCATTGCGCTTGGAGCAGATGTACTCGGTGCTCCATTCACGTCGATCTAGAAGTATAACTCAATACACTAAAGCAACGATAACCTTTCATGAGCAAAACATTACGGAAGCTTCAGAACTAAGGCATTCTGAACTGATCACCCATGAATACCACTGGTTCACGCGCGTTGGATGAAATAAACCAGCCTCCCACCGAAAAACGTTGTCCCACCTTATTATCAACCACGATGACATCATTCAAGCGATCCGAAGGCAGACCGATTTGTTTCAGGGTGTTGTCGACGTCTTCGCTCTGCGCTGGCCAATCTGGGTTCGAAATATCACGGATGTGAATTATGACATCCTGAAATCATGTCAGTAATACCAACACATTTCAAATATTACATCCTAATAGAAACAACAAACGTACAGCTAAAACCACATGGGAAAGGGTTGCCTGGAAAGCAGCAAGGAGATGCATCGGTAAGTCACTCAGAAAGCCAATGGTGTCCGTAAACACTACTTTGCGACCCGATGGGAGCCTGAACCTCTTAAATTGTTACGATAAATAAGAAAGGGTTAGGATTTCTTGGAAATCATCGGAACCACAAGAACTGCCACCGATTCATTTTGCTGCAAAGCCTCATCTCTCCAAAATGGTACCGTCCAACTGTGAACTTTTCCTTTTTTTTGTCGGTTTTTTTCATTTCTGTGCCTCATTGACCTACCCAATGATTTTTGCTATTTATTCCTCAATCATCGATTGCATGATCCATGATTCAATGGGGTGGGGCGTAGTGACTCTATAAAAAGTGGGATGTTTATTATTACCTGGCTGCGCTTGAACACTGGGCTGCTACTTTTATTTAAAAATGTCAATGGAGCTCACGTCATGGATGACTCAGATCTGAGGGAAATTCGGTCTTTACATAAGAAAATCTATTGGCGTTCATCAATTCCGTTTCTTGGATGTATGAAGAATACATGGAGAAGAAAAAGATAAAGTGAGACTTCCAAATAAATTTCGCGAGCGGGAAATTGCAAGAGAAGGGCATGGCGTAGTAAGTTAGATGTGAAAAACAACAAAAATCAAAAAGAAATGCCAAATTAACAGAAAAAACGCAAAATAAAGAAAGGATGTGAATGAAATGTAGTACTAGAATTTCTTGAATCATGGAAAATGCGACTAGAACTATCAGCTGATCGATTACTTGACAGGTGGGCTTGCTATGCAATCAATCTCTTATTGAGCCAGGATAGGAAGTTTGTCGACTATCTACGTAGTATTCTCAGAGGCCACAAAACGGGACCACCAAGAAATATCGAAAACGATTTATCGCAACAAAGACAACCAGACATAGCCCTTCGCCAAAAATTCCCACTAGCCACGTTCTAATACAAAAAAAAACTTAGGTTGAAGCTACTGAACTAACCATTGAACCCTTGTGCTTCTCACCCATTGAACACAAAACTCAAGTATGACATTTCTGCTAATTTGGAAGACTGAGTGCAAATGATAGAATATCTTGAAAAGGATCTTTGCCGGCTCCACGAATGTTCATATTTGCTCAGTACAGAAAAACTGCATAACCTTGCATGGAAGTCATAAGTAAAATCATCGCCAGCAGCTAAAATTAATGAGTAGTTCAGCACCAAACTACCATGTCGGGGGTTCAAGAACGATCTAATTGGCTAAACTAAACTTTCGTATATGCTTTCGCCCAATCGAATCGCGTACTAACAACTTTTGAGGTGAGCATTACATTGCTTAGACATGCTTAGCAGATAGAAACCGTTAGCTTACCTGGCCAAATGCCTCGTGGTGTCTAGAGTGGCAAACAACCGATCTTTAGGATCCAAACTAGCGGCTCCAGTGAGACATTTCACCAGACTAGTTTTACCAGAGTTCGTATACCTTAAATGAGTAGATCCTCATTTGGCGGTAGAATAAAGAAGGAAACGGTGCTTAAAGGAAAAAGGAGCTACGATTTGTGAGTTGAACCCTCATATTATAGTACACCCACAAACGTCCGTACTCAAGGGCAAAGTTTACAATGCGAATATGATTTGAACGGCTAAATTGAAGCTCTTTAGAGATCATTGCCATCAACAATACAACTTACCCCACCACAGCGACCATTGCCGCATCTCGTGTTTCTTCCACGGCTTTTCCAGTGCTTTTGTCTATAACTGCTTGTAATTTCTTTCGGAGAGTTTGTTCGCGTAGGCGTAACACTTCGAATTCATCGACGCTGAAACACGAAATTAAGAAGAGAAGTCAATGTGAAGTATCCTTATAGTGGGACCAGGCGCACTTCTTGTACAAAACGGTTACTAACCACGTATGGACGTCAATATTCTCGTACGCCGTACGCCTACGATGGAGAAAATGACAGTCACACTTCTCCTACGTGAGATTATAGAGGACGACACGCCAACAACTTTCGCACGGACATAATGTGAGATTTGGCATGGCGATGATCATAACAGTAATGCATTATTGATGGAACCACAAGGAATGACCGTGTTTGACCGAACAGCTACGGAAGATCCTTCCAAGAGTTATACTCACCGAATCTGACCCAAAAACAAAATGTAGTTGGCAATGCAGTAGTTGAAGTAGCGTAGGCAATGATACAATCAAACAACCATTCACCGCACTCACCTGGCTCGTTCTGGTTGACGCTCAATGTGTAGCATACCAGGATCGGAGTGATATTTATTGATATAATGTAAGCGATTTCTGAATGGTGAGCATACTTGACAATTAAGTACTTATCGAGAAGTATGGTATCGGAATCATACCTAATGTAAGGTATTTCAGCAAGCTGGATTTGGAGATGCGCCTCGGGTGTCTTAGCATAGTGCTTGAATATCGAAAGAACGATGTTATACCGATCATAAACAGGGACATGGAATATGTTGTAAAGCTCTCTCTGAAAACATGGATAAATTGAAAACGTATTTGATACTGATAATAACGCCTAGAAAAATCAGAAAAGCTCATGCAGCTAGCACCAGAAACAAGACGTAGACAAATGGAAGCAAAAGAAATGTTAAGAAATTAGCTTGCATAACAAAATCAGAGCACAGAATAAAAAAAAACCAAAAAAAAACTACTGAATGCTACTTTTGACTATAAAACCAAATCAAATTCCTTAGAAAAACTAAAGTTAGTGGACAAACATTGGTCTTTCGAAGAAAGATCTGTTTTTTTGTCATTATGAAATTGTGAGCTTCTCGTTATAAAGTAGTGGGTTTCCCATATTGAGAAAATGTGGTCTTTTAGAAAGGAGTGACTAGCTTTATTTACAAAGCCTTAATACAGGAAATATGCAAAAATGCAAAATTGACAAACTCAAAGAGAACGCCCATAACGAAACACATATGATTCGAGGCACTTATTGGGTAAGCGAAAAATAGTTTTCTAGTAGAAAATGTTATAGGAAACGACGAAAGTAGTGCTCCTACCGACCTGCTGTATAGGAGAAAGCATGTCGACGTTAACCATAAGTGCTGTGACTCGCGATTTTGCCTTCATATTTACGAGCGCCTCGAGCTGACCGGTGCCCCAGACTCCCTTACGCTTCGTGTTATAGTCCACTCCCATCACAGCTGATCTGAACTGGAAAAAGGTAAATGCTTCAAAGTGGTAACTTAGTTGAGCTAGAACTACTATATCATCTTTTAAAAAGGCTCATTTTGTCAAACTACTAACTTTTTTAGAGCGAAAATCATTCATATAGAAGTTTCAGTTTGTCAATTTGGGTGATCCCAAAATGCCGTAGCTGACTTTTTGACTCACAGCCCTTCTCTTGCTGGGAGAAAAAGATAGTGCTAGGCCGCTTTGCGACTATTATAGATAGGGGTGGTTGTAGTCGTCATAGAAAGCCAACGGTCATAATGAACTTAATGAGTGGGAGCTTGAAACCAAATGTAACATAATTTGAATAGTGCATCAAAAAACTCAAGAGTTCCTCATGGACCAAATACAATTGAGCGTAATCTTCTACAAAGTGTAAGAAGTAATCCTATTCGAATTTGAATTTTCCAGATGAAAATCGACAGATTTTTTTGACAAAAATTGAAACCACCCCTTGCCACCATATGGATGAAAGCGGAACGATGAACTCACTCGACAACTCGAAAACCCGGTAAAGTGTTCACGAGAGTCACGGCTTCCTCAAGTTGCCGTTGTGGATCTTTGAGAATCGATGCTGATGACGATCCCCATCGAACCTGAAGAGCATCGTTCGGAATTATTCGTACATCTTGTCGGAATCTTGTCACAAGGTCGCTCTTGTCCAACACGTTACTTAACTTACTTAAGTAGGCTAACGCAGACTTCATCGAAATGATTGAACTTTAACGACCATTGAAAGAAAACCACGAAGGCTTGATGGTTTCGAAAGATGTGCTACCCTGAGAAAACTTGTCTCACCTTGGGATGGACTACCATGAAATCATGAGATGTGGTCACACCCGAAGATGGTTTTGTCCAATGCTCTGGCACAGTCTCGTCTGTCAACAAGGTGCCGTTTAACAGTGCTGCATATCTGTTGCAATGTTGAGTAACTGGGCAAGTAGCTATTGAAAGAAATTTGGTGGATCTTACCACATGAATTAGGATGAATTACCAAGTAAGATCAGATAGCCCTGAAGATTTGAAAAGCCTACCGTTCCTCAACAGATCCATTGGATTGCGCACAGAACCACCTAGCTGCCTGCCTACCATGAGTGACGAACCGCCTAACAAGCATGGCAACTGATTCTAAAAAAAACGAAATTCGATATACAAGAGTTGAAGGAATAAGAACTCACGGCATGCCAAAACATCAACTACCAATAATTAAGAAACTGACTCAAATTCCTGATGGAATAAGACCGAGATTTGAAGGTTTTGAACGGGAACCCATTTCACTCTTAGTTAAACACCGAACAAAACCTATCACCCTACCAAGAAAAGTTCATTAATCCTGTTAAACTACCCTAACTAGGATGCCATAATAACGGAGAATTGTTTTTAAGGAGAATGAGTAGGAGGACTTCATCGAAGTACGACTTCGGTTACCTGAACGCCCACGAATTTTCAACCATCCATATCAATCAGAAAGACGAACACCGATTAGTTACGGTTAGCTTTCCTGAAAACAACAAAAGGAAAACCTTCATTACATCCAAGCAGAAAATAACAATGCAAATAGGTGATGAGAGAAATAAGTTGAGTAGAACAGTCTCCTACACAGACACGTCCTGAGTGTGAGAAGCTAGACCATTAGAATTATTTCTTACCTATGAAGAACTATGTAATCATAAAGGTTATGCAAGGCAGTTTGTAAGAAAAATTTAATTAAGACGAAGGGTACTCAGATATGGAAAAAAGACAATATAAGCATGGTAAATTATACACAGTCACGACTACATTTACGGTCTTACCGCAACTTCAGCCAATAAGTGCAGACTACTCCGAAAAAACTCTTAAATGAAGAAGGGATTTTGGTCTCAGCTACGGTCCTAATAAAAAAAACATATTAGTACAATGATAGTCTCACTTTTTTTAAATATGCTCCAAAGAAACAATGAATTCTCGATTTTTCTGCACTTCCTTTATGGCCGAAGTCGACTGCATGAATCGCGACAGAAACCTCTATACAACCCACAACAAACCGGTAAAATTATTATCTATAGAGATGACTTTCATAATGAAAGACAATTTCCACAGTAAAAGAAAAGAACACGTAAGTACAAACATCGAACCTATCATACTCATAGCTGGAAGTGAAAGTAAACAACTAATGTGCACTTGAAAGAATCCACAGTAACAGGGACAAAATGATCCACCTGCTACCATGTGCTATCGTCTAGAGCTCATAAAAACAAGCCTTAGAAAGAAAAGGAAATACCGAATCAATTTGAAGCTATTTGCCTCCATATAACTTGTCAATTATGTCAGGCATTTTTGACAGATCCAGCTTGCATTTTTTGCCCGTACTTCGTGACGACGTCGATTCGCCGTCGCGGATATCAGGAGAGCCCTTAAAAATGCAGTATAACACTTTTATATGAAAGCCATGAATGAAACAAGCGAACATGAGTTTGCCTGAAACAGCTGGACATTTTCCATTGATGCCCCGTCTTCCTAGCTGGTAAGAGTGAGAGAGCGCCCAGGGCGACAGTAGAGGTGTAGTAATCAGAAAATGTGAAATTCAACCAACACTTATGTAAATTAGTAGGGACACGCCCTCAATATATCAAAAGCTCTAGTAACCAAAACGAAATTATCGGATCGCGGACGTTCCGAGCTTGTTAACTGAGAGAGAATTGCTTTGGTTCCCGAATCGGTACCAAACTGTAGTGCAGTAGCCGCCGATGCTTGCAGCGCACGCGCGTGACAGTCAAGTAAGAAAATATGTTCTTTCATTATAATTAAGCTAAAAACCCCATTGAAAGCAAATCGTAGAGGCTGAATGCTTTCAAATTGACAGCTACCTCATCTCTCTCATGTCTTCCCACTAAAGGACCACCATTTGGCAATAGACTGGACCATGTAATTTATAAAGCAAGATGTCGCAGAAGTTACGACTTTTCCTTAACCATAATATAACTTACAATGCTACAAACCATCATGCATGAGCAAAAAAGGAAGTAGTAGTTAATGATAGCCTTCATTATTACTACGCCTCGGAGAAGTAAAAAGCGTGCCAGTATCTCCCTACCCTTGAAAAATCGAACTATTTTTTATCCAGCACTGTCATTAAGACAGAGAGAGAGCGAGAATAATGAAAGTTCAAAAAGTTTAAAAATCACCCAGTGGGACAAATACACAGCAATTAAGAAGAAACAGCGACTGAATATCCCACTCTGCAAATTTGAGAGAAAAAAAATGCAACAAATTTTTCTAAAGTATTTCGCAACGTATGGAATTGTAAAGCTATGAAACATACCTGAGGAGGAGAGCCGAGGTAGGAGTCCAAGCTTGTCGCTGGTAACGGCCTTTTTTGAGGTACAAATTTCTGTTGCTGCTGCCTAGGGAAATGTGAAAAGCCAATCGGAGAAGGAGCTCCGTTTCGATCAGGGTCCTGAAAAGATACATATATGAGGAAACAGCTAATAGAAAGGTTCTATGATAATCGCAGCTACAACAGGCCGATTCAGGAAAATGCAAAGTTGAATCTGCTAGCACGACAAAAGGCCCGCAAAAGTTTCCTTCTCTTTTATTTTTAAGTTACCAGAGTTACCAGATATACTAGCCGGACTCTATCCTAACCGAAATGAATACTCATTGTTTAGGAAGGGAGGGGCAACCGGCTCTGCACGCCAGTAATCAAGCTTCGAAAAGCTTCCTAGACAAGGAAATGTAGTTGCAAAAGAGGTGTTTTTGACGCAGGCCAGGCAATGTGACTGACTAAACATGCTTTGCTGCTGACCTCCAGTTTATGTGCGGTATGTTATGCACTGATGGACTGAGCTTTAACAGTATAATTCGATACTTTGTTCATGTCAGATGAATAAATGCTATATCACACTGCTTATACTGTAAGGCAAGTTTTGAAAGACAATGTGGATTTGCTACTCACATCGTAAGCAGGAGAAGCAGTTGCTCGATCATTTTCACGTTCCATCAACCTTTTATGCTTGTCGCTGACCTTCTCGAGGAACATGCCCACTAAAAAACTCCAATTTATGTTGCTTTTCCATTTCATTAACATTCATATTCCAGTGTTCACTGCACACTCACATCTGGAAGAGTGTGCCTTCGAAAAAACCATCTGGTTGACATTCGGAGTCGACAAACCGCTCGATATCACATAATTCTTCTTGAAAATGAACAAATTTATGAATCAGGACACATTGAACTTCAAGAACATTCGCCATGCAGGGTAAGACAGTTTTGGAGGTTGTACGGACGTAGATTCATCCTGTGCCAAAAATATGGTGCCATGTCGAGTGGCCATTTGCGTTTCATATTTCCGAATTACGAAGATGATTCTTTTAGAAATGTTGCAATGATGTTTTTCCCAAGCCTCCGACACAGTAACGAGACGAAACTATGTCTGTAAAATCGGTGAGTAGGCAGTGGCGTGAAAGCAGCAGAGTGGCTCTGCGAGATTGCCGTAGAAAACTTTGCTTTTTTCTTTGTTTTCCCTTTCTTTTCACTTCGATTCTCCTCTGTAAATATGGAAGGCTATGCACGCGCACAATATCAAGTTATTAGAACCACACATGGCTACTTCTAGAAACAGACCAAGGAGAGGAGTTACAAATCCGGAAACGTGACGGAACTGGTAATACTTTTTGACCTATTGCGGAATAGCGCTGACAGGTAACAAAATAACCTAAGTTGATAGCAAGCCAAAATACCTTCTTTTCTACTACGGGTGGCGTACGTTTCACCACTGGCGGATTAGAGAAAAGCACTTGGTTGTAGTCGACAGGAGTGTCGCGCTTGGGAATCTGGAATTACATACAACGAGCAATAATCTAATTAATCATTATAACTATCTCCAAACTAACTCTTGTCGTTGGCAGACTTTTAACGCTTGGAAGGGACTCCTCCGGCGATCGATTAGAGCTCGGTCGATTCTTTGAACTATAAAAAATCGATAACCATAAATAAACACAATCAACCGCTGCAGATTACCTCGGTGTCAAACTTTCCATTTCCTTGTTTATGCGATCCAAAACACCAGGATCACTCATCATCATTCCTGGCTCCAAGGGCTTGACAGAAGTCCTTTTCTGTTCCTCACGACGGCGGATAGGAATAGGCAGTGGAGGTGGCTGCAAACGGTGTTTTGCACCTATCAGTACTGAAGGCACTGTAAACTACTGTTTGCTAGAGGGAAAACCACCAAAATGTTACCTTTTTGTTGTCCGTGGTACTTTTACTTGGGCGAACCTCTTCCCGGGACTTCTTTCTCCTTTCGTCAGTTTCCGAAGGAGGAGCACCATCGTCTTCGCTCTCAAGTGGCACATCTCGCTCGGCGTGTCTGTTTATGGTTTCAGATCCTTTCCTTGTTTCCGTCTTGAGGGAGCGCGGTTTCTGTTCTTGACCGCGTGATTCCTTTCTACTAGGCATCGTTTCCTCGTCACGCCCAGCTGAACGCATGTTATCAGCGGAAGGAGCGTTGTCGCCATCAGAGCTGCAGCTCTCCTGATCTGAGTGAACGGTACTCCTTGCTGTCTCCTGCCCATCACTAGCATCACTATTCGCTTCCCTCCTACCCTCTTCGCTATCTTTCCTCAGTTCTTCCTGCACAACATCACCCTCGTCTCTGCGTTTCTGCGATTTCTCTTCTTCCCGTCGAGCTAAATCCTCTTCTCGCTTTTTCTTTTTCTCCTCCTCTAGACATCGCTTCTCCTCTTCTCTCCTTTTCTCTTCCTGACGTTCCTTTTCCTCTTGCCGACGTCTTCTTTCTTCCTCTTCCTTCCTCCTCATTGCTTCCGCTCGCCTTTGCAGTTCAGCTTGTCGCCGGGCTTCCAATTCCTCTTCTTTTTTCTTTTTGACCATCTCTCTTCTTGATTTTTCCTCAGCTTTTCTCCTATCAGCCTCATCAATCACCCGACGCTCCTCCGCTTGTTCCCGTTTCTTCTCCTTCTCTTTTGTGTCGCGATTTTTCTCTTCATCATCTCTTTGGCGAGCTTTCTTCTCTACCTTTCTGTCCGGGCTGTGCTGTGGCTGACGATCACTTTCCCGATGACGATCTCGCCTGAAAATGAGAAACTTTGTCATTGCAAATGGAACCAGCCAAGTAATGTGGGAAAATCTTAGCACTGTCAAGCTCAACCTTTGCCGCTTCAAGCGCTCCTTATCTCGTTGCCTCTCCTTTTCCATTTCCTTCTCCCGCCGACGGCGTTCCTCTTCCTTTCTACTCAACTTCTCACGATGAGGTGAGGAATCACGGGAGGACGGGTTGCTGTGACCTTCCTCAAACAACGATGAAAAACCGCTGAAAAACTCAGTAATGTGCAAGAATATAGCATTCTGTTAGGGTCACCTACCGTGTCCGCTCTCTCGACAAACGACTTCCTGTACTCGTGGGGGTGTGTACTCTGGGAACGTTGCCCGACTCAAATATCATGGCATCTTTCAACTCAGAGCGATCAGTTGATTTCTATAAAACCCACGTTTGAAATGTGATGTGGTTTGAAATATAAGCGATTTTGTAAGAACCGGTCAGTTGTAATCAAGAATAATGAAACTGAAGAATTTGGTCTACTTCATAGAGCTAGTACCAACTCGCTGCGAACGGAAAGTACAGAAAAATTGTGCAGGCTAGATAGTTTAGATTAGGTTGGAAGATATGGGAATTGGAACTCACTCTAGGATTGGAATGCGACTTTGGAGGATTGCGATTGAAGTCTTTCAGCCTATCCGCAGTTCGTCTTTCATCGCGTTTGCTTCTACTGAAACGAATAATTGAAGCAGAGCTGGGCATCAGAGGGCTGGAACCAGTAAGGTAATGTTGATGCAAAAATCTTGAGACACAAAACAATATGCCGCTCTAGAAACATTACAATGTCTGGAACAGTATCCTAGTTACCAGCAGCACTACCCAGCAAGTTCTCCGCGCTTCCTTCGCAAACCATGTTGCTATAACTGAGAGAACAGCTTCGAGCATTCATCTTCTACCGCACTGCTCCAGTGCTCGTTCAATTGCCTTCAACATCGATACTACATCGGGAAAGACCTTGCCAACCGTTATTGCGACCGTTATTCGTTTATATGGCAGGCAATCCTCGTCAAGACCATCACCTGGGACCGATGACGAACGACTTTCATCGAAATGGAGAAGATATCGGAGGCTACAAGCAGGGAACTGACGTTATTTCTTGGGTGCCATCGCGACAACATCTTTTCACGACCACCCTTACAGAAAAAAATTCTGTTTTTCAATCAGACGGTCGTTCCTTATCACCTCTCATCGGAAGTTTTTGTAGGAGCCGGTGACGGAAGATGTGAACTGGATCCCCGATGACGAAGAGATGAGGGTCTCACTTGCCTCTGTCACTTGAAAGTAGAAGATCCGCTCGCGCAGCCTAAGCCAAACCAGCATGCGAGAAAGGTTTTCCTGTGTTACTCTTAGGCATCGAGAGGAACGCCATATTACAAGTTGCGTCAAAATGTCACGGCTACTCTCTACCGCGGTCAGCTCAAGAACTCGTTAATATAACCGGACAAAAGCGATCGAGATTAGCTTCTATCCAACTTCTATGTGATAGGCTCGGCCTCCCGTTTTAAAGACCCCACAGTCCAGGATACAGGAACTTGGCTAAAAAGCCGTTCCCTATCCTCTCTATTCCCTGACCTCGTCTCATCTGATGTTTCCTTGACTCGTAACTCTCTTCTCACCTTAGAATAGATTAGCCGATTGCCGAAATGAATTTCAAACCTGCATTAGAGTGTCTCAAGATTTTTGCATCAATCAAATATTAAAAGTCCATCCTAGGAGTTATCAAAAAAAGCTCTAAACTTTACCCAGAGTCCAATGAGGAACGCCTTGATTCGCTACGAGGAGTTGGCGAGTGTTCACGTGCCGGGGTTGTTTCGAAATCATCGGATCTCACTACTACTTTGTTACCCGACGCCGGCTTTTCAGTTTTTCCCTGCAAAAAAAGAGAAATTCTCATCAGAGGGTCCAAATCTTCACGATGTTCAAAAATCATGCGAACTGGTAAGAATTTACATGCAGATTTTCTTCACTAACTATTTCTCCCTCATCAAGTGAACGACTTTTGGAGGCGTGGGCTTCAGGTGGTGGACTATGTGAAGGACCGACGTCGAGAGGAGGAGGAGCAGGCTCCGAAAATGGATCTCCGGTTCCCTGAAACTTTATAACTCCAGAAATATGGGAACACTCATCACAAGAAGCGTTAAGAGACCTCTTCCGGACATACACTGCCCCTACTCTGGTTTCTAGGGTAAGGATTTTCCATCTCAGCATCGAATCCGGAGAGCTCACCATGGTCATCACAGAATGGAAATACCTGAATGAAGAAGAAACCTGGGTGTTATGGAATGTGATGAAGTAAATCCATCACTGGAAAATACCTCATTCAGATTTCCATTAATAAGACGGTCCAAACACTGCATGGCAGAATCGTCAATGTTAGACAATAAGGATGCATGCTGAAGTTCATAAATTGGACGCAACAAAAATGAAACACCAGTATGAGATTAGTGCGAAGCCAATAGTTTCAAGTAGAATCTCACCGATGCCGAATTGGCCACCGCATCCGAATCCAAGTCCAACAGCACGCCGTTGGGGACGATTAACGATTGTGCCGTCTGTGCAACGAGTTCATCGCGACGATGTGGCACCGCAGCTTTCCGTTTGTGTGCACCTGAAACAATGCATGAGGTCTTATATCCTATTCAGCCACTGGTAATCAAGGTATACCGCTTTCTGAGGAAAAAGACGAGCTTAGATGCGCATGCGGGGCATTGCCACATTGTTCAGATGCATCATTTCTGAAATTATTAGTATTCGCACCGCGTGAGGGTCAAGATCCCCAGCAGGAACTACAGGTAGCTCCATAATTGTGCACAGAGGATTGCTCAAATGAAATGTTCTGAGAGACCACTTGATGTAAAATGTCAAATTGCCGTTGCATCTACTTCAAAATATTGAAGGCGCTTCCGAGCACACCTCCCATTTAGACCTGACTTCCGTACTGCCGTTCTTGATCACTGTCTGCCTTTTTTATGTGAACAACGCGCATTTGCAGCGGCGTTCAACCGCTACAAGTTTGCGGTGTTCACGTAGAAGAGACGGAAAATGATCAAGGACGGCGGTACGGAAGTTTGCTGACGGCAAATGAAGGCTGCTGTTCTGCAAGGATAAAAGTGCCCTCATTCAACCATTCTGGCATTCGTAACTCGGTGAATGTAGAAGAATAAACCTGGTGCATGTTGTTGTGTTCATGTCTTGCTGATTGTCTTTGACATTGACACCGTAATCGATCAGCATTGGCTGTTCACATGACGTTGGTGGATGTGCAGTAGGCATTGTGGGACCAGTGGTTAGGTAAGTAATCGTGTTGGTTGCAGGAATATCCTGAAGATCAGAGTCTTCATTAGCAAAATTAATTGACCATTACCATAAAAAAGTCGCGCGCGACCAAAGTCTGAAAGAATTCGATCTTGTTACATGATTCTGACCAGTAATACTATGGATCTTGAGAACAAGTAAAATTGGCCGAGTGTGGCTCGAACATATGAAAGACATTGAATAGAAGCGTCCACGTTTTTCCAAATTCCGAACGTCTGCAGTTGACTTTGATGTAAAATAGTTCTTCCAACCGACTAAGATCAACTGGTTGAAGTTGTAACGCACAGGCACAGTAACCTAGTTGAAACTAACGCTTGAAAACAGCGGGTTGGGCCGAAAAATAGGGAATCAAAATATTACATTTGTTGAAAAGGTAACGTGTGAGTCGTATTGAGTATTGAATTTGTGAGCATTCATTGAGAAGCATACCTGAGCAGAAGAAGCTATTGAGGTTTGAGAAACGATTTGCATTGGAGAGTACGATGAAGAATTAGGCATCATGTAGGTGGAGGCGTGAGGCTAACAAACAGGGTAATGAGTGCATTCAGCTACGTATTGGTGGAGAAATGCATTGATGCTCGGAATACCTGTGGTTGATAATCGTAATTGTAATCTTGTTGGCTGAGAACTTGTTGTGGTTGATTTGAGTGGACGTTTGCATTTTGATACGCAGCTTGATTACCACTTTGAGACGCACTAGAAGAAAATTCCCGTAGGAAGTTCGGCAGCAGTTAAAGTTTCATTGATCGGTAGCTAACTATTATATATGAATACATTTGCAAGGGTGGTTTCTCTTGAACAGGTTTAATAGCTTCAAGCTTTTAGACCCTAAATCAGTCCGCATGAAGTAATTACTGCATAAACTGAAAGATGAAATAGAACCTTTGGAAACGAATTAACTACACATTACAACTTATATTAATATGAAAGTCGAACCTACCAATAGGTTGTAAGAAACTGCTGAGACTTTTGCTGTTCCGTGTCACGAAGTGAAGGCTGAGAGGCACGTGAAGGTGGCTGTTTGCTGAATACTCTCTTGCCATAGAGCTTCATCTGGTTATCACTTAAGAACGGAATCAAATTCGAGTGAGAAGTCGGGCTGTTCTAGATACAGGATGGAGTGAACTACAATTTTTTCAAAAAAAAAGAGCACATTTCTGCCCCGATTCGCGATTTTTTTTGAGAAAAATAAAACACGGGAAAGGGTTTATTTGTGGTTATGCAAAAAACAGGGAATAAGTTCAGGAAAGTCAGTGGGGGTACTACGGTTCGATAAGGGCGGTCATAAAATTACCTCACGGTACGTCCCTTGACAGCGGTCATAGTCGAAAATTCATTCGTGAGGTCGCGTAAACGAATTCCAAAGTCTATGAGCTCCGGCGAAACATCAAAACGACCAACCACAGCAAAAGCCTGTTAATTTTAATCGAATTTTTGATGACAAATCTACAAGACGTTCGAAAAAAGGTAGCAATAGTAAATGGTAACATAGGTAAATGATACCATTAGAGAACTTGCAACTCACATTGACTATTTGCTCGAGGTTTTTCTCATGTAACTGATCACTGACTTGAATATAGACATCTCCACCATTCTCAAAGCGATGACGATTGTCCCGAAGAGATGGCGCCTCGTTGCAGAAAGCTCGCAAAGTCTCTTGATACTAGAATTTCCGAATTTCAGTACTCTTGAGACGATTAATCATCTAAATTGTTCCTCTTTGGATACTTGGTCAGTTTTGCGACATTGATCTTGCGAATGAGCTTCAAAGAGCGAAATAGATTATTTTTATAGCAGAACAGAAATTAGCATGAAAACTGCAAGGAGTGACAGCACGATAACCGCAGGGTTGTGATATGCGCAAGCCTTGGCTCCGGATTGGTTCGACTAGTATTGTGGTAAGTGATTAAAAGCTATGCGGTTGAAGTCTAGTGGAAAAAAAGAATCGACGGTCTTTCTAGCATTATGTAAAGGAATTCTACACCTCAACATGGCAGTTTTTCGGCTCCTTGTGTGACGGAAAGAGGCTTTCTCCCAAACCAGAAATTGGAAAAATATAAACACATTTTCTGATAGTGAAACCCAAACCCAACAGCTTCAAAATATTCAAATGCCAGAGAGAGAGTCTGTCTCTGACGAAGTTTGAAAAAGCAGCGTTAGCATTTTGTCTTGATTTGATGTTTTGTTAAGTGCAGTTATTTTGCCGCAGTGCGCGTTCCGAAAGTCACAAAGTTGGCGATTCGTGGACAGAATATGCGGCGTTGCCGTAGCCCTTAAAGCACAAGTACGAGTTCGAGTTTCGTCCGAAACTGTAGTTTTGTAGTTCAGTAGTTTTGTACACAAATGGTACCACTTCGTTCAATCATCTGAAAATCGTCTTCCTTTCTGATATCGGTTTGACAACTGAGTAACTGTGTATATTTCAGGGTATATGGTCACTTTTTTCCACAAAAAAAGAGAAAAATTTCAAAGTTATACATTAACCATGAAAATCAGGCACCAGGTCTATGGGTAAAAAAATTTGAAGAACAGATAGTCATCCTAAGGAACATACACAATTACTAAGTCGATCTAATAGTAGCACCAGCCATGTCGCCACATAGATGTTTTGTATGGAGCGAAAAGGAGCAATCCATAACACGAAAAACTGCCGTGTCGAGTACAGCAAAAGAGGAAACCGCTCTCAATCTGGGGGACTAGCGCATGGATGAATGCAAGACCGTCCAAAACAGCTTTATATCGCCCTTTTCATGGAATTAGTAATAAGGAACTTCGAGCAATGAACGAGTAGATATTGACAGCTCTAATTTACTCCAGTACGCTTTAAACTGATCGATAAAATCTCAAAAAAGCATCGGTATGTTACCTCCACTTTACACAATACAAAAACAAAATCAAAACTAGCCTGTCGCCTGCCAAGATATCCGAAAATAAGTCCATCCACGAGCTTCGCGTTTTCTACGTCCATGTTATCTAGCTGCCGGTCCACCACAATGCTAGGACATTGAACATCCGCCAGAATAGGCTGCTGCTTAGCATAATCCATAAAAAACGAAATCCATTGGGTAAATATTGCGCAAACATAATGCATAGCCTATCAGCCTAAGAAGCATAACACGAGATGTAAACAATTTATTGTAACAATGTGTACAAGCAGTCATGCCAAGTGAAATAATTAGCATGCACCTATAATAGCTAATCTAGACTATACACTAAAGTATCAATAATTCGATGATCGATCAGAAACCGGGTGGGTTCCAGTCAATAGTCTGAGGCACTTCTTTTTTGATGTAAACCTCAACTGAGTCATCTTCTTTGAATCGAACACTTTTGTCTCCTAGAGCAAGCCCAACCTGTAAAAAGTGTAGTTAATATCACGTCAAGACGAAAATTTGTGCAAGACCGGGACAGTACCTCCGTGTTCGTTGTCGCAGTGCTGACCATTTCTGTTTGATGTTTCATCGACTCCACCTCTCCCTCATAGAACGGCTTGCCAGCCCGTAGAAATTTGAAAATGCAGTCCCTGAATTCGTTTTGCTAGAAAATTGTGTACAAAAAATGAAAACAAGTAGAATAATGATAATCGATCACCTTTGAAAGTTTCCCCAGTCCACAAGAACGCCAGCGATGGGTTGCTTTTTTCTATTGCGGTCGGAAATCAGAAACTCCTAAAAATTTCACTTTATCCAATACCAAACGATTCGATAGAATACGAGAATCACTAATGAAAACAAAAACAATAAACAATAACAGAATTTATTTCCATTGAGGAAAACTCCATAATGTTTCCTACTGGCTTTACCTTCAGGACATGTCCTTCCCCGACAAGTTCCAGTTCGGTGAGTTTTGGCAGGGTCCGTGATAACTCATCCTTCAGAGCCTCGACGAGTCGATAGATGACATTGAATTGCTCTATACGTATACCATCTTGTTCAGCTTGCGTACGGATAGCAGTGGGTGGCTGCACGTTGAAGAGGTAAATTAGAGCTGAACAAAGGTCTATAATTGAGATACAGACAATCAAAAAATGTTGGATAAATCGTACCTCCAGCTTCTTTTGCCATTTCCAAATCCGCGACCGTTGGAGGACCAATCCCGAAATCAACCAGTTGAAACTTGCATTTTTCACTACCATAAGTATCTATCACATTCAAAATTGCTTCCAGCGTTCCTTCTACATCAGCGCGGAGCTAAAAATCTGACACCTCTTTTTCACTATTTCCAGTCATATGAATTTAGGCTGACTTTTCCTCAGTTTCAGTCCCATCAGACTCTGCGTAGGGGCATGGCTGGGAATTCACATTTGAGGCAGCCTTGTGACTCTGCACATGGATGAAAAAGCTCGGAAACACTTATAAGAGCTGACGCCCCCGACATGTATGACGTTTGCAGTAACCGCTTTGAGCAAATCAGACCACAACTGAGATACGGTTCTCAACGAGCTCGGGGATCCAAAATGGTCCCAGACCTGACCCTCTCGCCGCTGGAGGTTATCAAGTAGCGTAGGGCAGGATATACAGATATACAAATTATGTTCCATGTTGTCACACAAATTTGGCAGTAATGTCACAAAGCTCTAAGGGTATGTCTGAGGTAAAGATCTCAATGACTGCACCACGTTCAATACACCGAAAGGAGTTGCGAGAAGTGTCACATTACTCCACTACCCTCTTTCAGGCTCACTGCTGTTGGAACTGGATAACGTGATCTGCGTGAAAAATAGTACTGATGAACCCAATAAGAAAAAGGAACGATTTCCAACTGCGGGACTTTTCATGCTGTAAAACTTACCAACAAATGGAGCCTTGGAAAACCATCATCTTTAGGCTTCTCCAGTCGTTTCTCCTTGTGGACTACCTGTCGCAAAGTTGATCCATACCGATAACCCTTAACGAGTGATGAATGAGGAATTAGGGTACTGTAAAAGAAATTCAAACGAGCACCCATAGCGAACTTCAACTTTCAACTCCCATGAATGCACTAAAGGAAGCAAATAATAACAAAGAATTGACGGAATGAAAGCACTTCGTCAATGTTCCGTACAATTGTTGCGCAAGAACAGGACGCTCGTGACGTCGACAACGCCAGGCTTATGGGAAAGTTACGACTCAGTTTTTTACCACGATTCCATTCTTACGCAAGCCTAACGTTTCAATAGTCACATCGTTCGTTCTATCAACCCTAACAACGGGATGGACGGTCATGGGTGGGCGTTCTGGTTTATGGTTCGGGTAAGCCTTCAGTTGTTTTTGTAACCTTAACAGCGATACATTTCAAGAAAAGGCGACAGAGTCTTTCCCCGTGCCTCTCATGAAACGTAAATCAGCAGTCCGCATTTAATAACCGTAGCGACATTTGTGTGTGAGTTCGTAGTCATGTATGCCCCTTGAAAATGCCAGAAAATGTATGAAAATCTTTTTATTTTTTTCAAAAGGACGTAGTATCAAATAGGAAATGTTGAAAAGATCACAGGTAAAAAAAGCAACAGAGAAATAGTAACTAACTTTTTTTTCACCCCTTAAGTGCCAATCAAAAAAAAGGGTTGCAAAAAAAAATACCTTATCCAGGAGTTTCTGGCGATTAGCTAAATATTTTTCACGTTCCTCTCTCCTGCGCTCTTCAATCGCTTCCTGGAATGGAGATTCTCAATCGCTTGGAACTACTCTAATTCATGAGCATTTAATCACGATGAACTAGAACTACGACAAAAAATACCCAGTCCTTCTCCGCTTTCTCCGCCATTTCCTTGTCGGCACGATATTTTACAGCTCGCTGCGCACGATCCATCGATTCTACTTCCAAGATCAGTTCTCCCGGCATAGGAATGTCTTCTTTCCACCCAGAAACCTGTGGTTACAAGCTGCATAAATGGCTTTATTGCTTTCTAAAAGCATTCACGAGAGCACAAAACCGAAGATGTGAAAAAAGCGCATTACCCGAACAGGAGTACTAGGTCCCGCTTCCTGCAAATTTCGTCCGTTTTCATCCGTCATTGTGCGTACTCGACTCCACGCTCCACCAGCAACAAGAATGGCATTCTTACGTAATGTGCCACGAGTCACCACCACCGTACAAACTTTACCAATTCCTGTAGAGAAAGTTTAAAAAAAGATACGCGTTTTTTTATGCTACTTATGATGGATGAAAAAGGTAGAACTTTTCCTAACGATAAACTTTAATCACAGCCTCAGGCATACTATACACCAACTTTAGGTATTTCTGGATAAACCTTACACGTTATGTGGTTCAGAATCACTTGAAACGAAAGAAGCTTTTCTTTCTTAGAAGCCCGTTTAAGAAAGGATTCATACAGGAAAACTAGCGATAAGGGGCTTTCGGAATGAGTAAGAATTTTTTTCAAGCAATAATGCCCCTAAACATCACTTTCTATATAATCTACAAGATGTGGTGCATAGTGCTGAACTGTAAGTTCGGGTTTCACTTGAACGCACGTTTTTACAATTCGATAGTTTCCAAGAGGGGTTCGAAGCAATACAAAGTGAACAGCCTTTGCAAGAAAATGTTTTTCATAGACCTTACGTCGAATGAAGAGAGAATCAGTTCGAATGGCGGTGATAATTTCATAGAAACAGTCCAGGTTCCAAAATCACCTACCGTGAACCACTGATGATTCAATGACAACACCTTCTGCAAGTCCTTTCGGGGTACTTTTCAAACCCATCAAGTCAGATTGTATTAACAACGCCTCCTGAACAGCTGCTAATCATGATAGTAGGCCAGAAAAAAGATAAAAAAGCAACTCACCTGCAAAGCTGGTAGATTTTTTGCATGCAGGGCAGAAATTTCAACACATTGAACATCACCACCCAATTCCTCTACAACAACATGATGCTCCATTAAGGATCGCTTGGCTCGCATCTTAATTATTTTTGTAATCAAACAGGAGCACGATAAAGAAGGTAAAACATTTCTGGGGTGATTTTTTTTTGACTTTGAGTTATTCTCAGATCAAAAAGTGGATGTGGAAGTAAAGATTTTCTGGGAAAGAAGGGAACACAAACTGGATCAGCAGTGGGTTTATCACATTTATTGATAGCAACAACGATAGGAGCTCCAGCAGATTGAGCAAACCTAAAAATGTGCAAGAATATGAAAAAGAACTGATAAATTTTGTTATCAATCTGTTGTAGTGAATGGGTGTGTTAAAAAACACGCAGGGCTACTCACTTGATGCTCTGCACGGTTTGTTCCTTCACACCATCATCAGCAGCTACAACCAGAACAACAATATCAGCACCTTTAGCGCCTCGTGCTCGCATCGCTGCAAAAGCTGCGTGGCCAGGTGTATCAAGAAATGTTACCCGACGGCCAACTCCTTTGAGATCCACTGAAATTAAAATATATGTAACAAAAATAGGGTTGAACGCACACCTCAAAGAAATGTAACAAAACCTGAGAATGCTCCGATATGCTGTGTGATTCCTCCAAATTCTCCAGCAACAATATGACTGTTTCGTAGAGCGTCAAGCAGCGTCGTTTTTCCATGATCGACGTGTCCCATAATAGTAACCACTGGTGGTCGGCTTATGCATTCTGATGGGTCCGGGGGAGGTCTAAGTGGGTTTACCTGAGATTTCGATAATCTTGTTTACTGGGCAGCCCACAGCTGATCCCCTTATCATGATGAAACATCACTTTTACCGAGAAATGGCGCAGAAAAGAACTCACTGCGGTAAAACATCATCAGATTCCGCATTATTCTTGCGCGGCCTAGCAACAAAGCGTGGTTTGCAATCAAAAAGTGCAGCTGTCTGAATACTTTTGAATGATAATTATTCAACGTCAAATCCAAATAAGTGAACAGAAAAGAACCACCTTGATCAAATATTCTTTATCAATTGGTTTATCCTCGCCTACTAAGTCGAGGTTTTGCTTGTCCATATCGATGAGCGATTCAGCAACAACATCCAAATCTACATTGAGTACTTCAGCAAGCTCCCTAAAAAGTCAATGAAATCGTTCGGTAACCAAGTGTTTACTCTTCCATACCTGGCTGTCATATCACTGTACAGATCCACGACTTCTTTAGTACTTTTGATATGTTTAACAACCACTGGTTCAACAAACTTTCTTTTGCCTCTTTTACCTTTGGTAGCGTAAAACCGCTTTGGTAAAATGAGCGGCGACGCATCTCCTGGAAAGATGTAAATAAGTTCGCGACAAAAACCCAAAAGAAAAACAAGGGCGACTCAGTTAAGATAGCCATCTCCGTTCGTGCTTTGTAAAAACTCAGAATAAAGCATATATTGCCTTCCTTCTAATACTTGACGCGATTACGCTTCTACGAATCAGTTCGCTCCATTACAACCGCTTCAACCAAACAGCATTCTCAAGAGTCGCCAGAGAAATTTTCTCAAAATTCAGATATAACACACCGCGATCCGGACATTGGATGTGTTTTGGACCATAGTCCAAGGGTAGCTAGCATAAAATTATTATTGCTGCGACAGGCTATCATATCCACATTAGCTGGGGAGGAGCCGCAATTCGACCCGACCCGATTGAAAATACAACGGGTCCTACGAAGCTAGCAAACTCAGGATCTAAACGCAACAAGAAACTATGTATGTTGTCTGCACCCCTGAGAAAACTGAGAAGATTTGAGAAGACTAAAACCGGCTAAAAAACCGAATGTTAAATGCCCTGAGCAGGCAATTATTCTAGTATTTTTGCGATTGGAACTCTTGGTAATGGCGAATCATCCGTCATTTTTCAAAAATCTGCACCGCAGAAATTGAAGCTACACTTTTCTGCCACTTCGACCATACTAAAGCTATTACAATACATGCATCCGTCCCATCTATGAACCCCGTTCTGATTTTGTCCGCTTTTTCGGAAATCCTTAAGCAAACGTAGACGCAATAACTCAATCCAATCCCTGAATGTGAAGCATTCATTCTCTCGTCTTCACGAACAGTTGTACCGAATTCTACATTGAATTCCAACTAATAAACCCGATACGTCAAGCCGTAACTATCGGGGGTGCAAACATTCCTACTGGTAATGGATCTCGAGTCGAAGATCACCTTTTGCTTCGTTGAGTTCAGCAGAGTGTTTAACACAGTGAGGCCCACCTTAACACATGAACAAGTGATGGGTTAATTGTTAAATGGATGAGCAATCTCACATAACGCCAGCATGGGCTCAGAGCTATATCACTTTGCCACTCTAACCTTTCGGTACCGAGGAAGCTAATTGTAATAGTAATGTGAAGAAGCGGCTTGATGAGAAAAAACCGCCCTAGCTAAATCTGCCTGGAGAAAATGCCATGCTCATAAAAGGCAATAAAAAGTCGCAATCACAACCTGAAGTGGAGGCCTCTATGTGAGGTGGAGAACATCGTCGATCAGGTTTCACCAGAAGCAGGGATGATGCTTGTCGTAGGAAACATATGTTTACCCTACGACTAAACGTCAGCATCACCTATGCCGGACATAAAATGTAGCCCATCACTTCTTCAATAACAAAACGAACACTGCCGATTGGCGATATGGAAGGACAAATGTGACCATGATTAGTATAATAATTTTTTTATAAACTTTAATCAACATTCAAGTTTCAACAACGCTTTGCTGTACTAATGATGAATTGGCAACTCGTTGACGGACAGTCGACGATCAAACAGTTTTGGCCCCTTCTGCAAGTAAAACAAAAAAGGAGGCAAAACAGGGTGAAGACAATTCAACGCCAGGAATTGCGATTCCATAAGCGAACAGGATGACAAATCACCGAGAACGCGACTCCGATTCGAACGACAAGGTTGTTCTGCGGTGAGTATGGTGAAAAAAACAAAGGGTAAGTGGTAAAAAAAGAGAAGAGAAAAAATAGGACACGAGCGTAAAATGGGAAGACACAGACAAGACAATGTGAGTGTGTTACGTTGAATCAACGAATGTTGTGAAAGGCGAAACAAACATGCCAGTGATTGTACAGGAATCTCATACACATAATAAGAAAATACAAAACTACCAATTAAAGGCGAACAAGGAAACTAACCATGAAAAACCAATTCAATAATGATATCGAAAAAGGACCTGCGCCTGCCGGCGTTTATGAGAAGACAGTGCAAATCTGACAGTAAAGGACTGAAACAGCGAAAACCCTACGCAGCCTAGATACTACACGATTTTTCTATTTGAGCGTGGGGGAATTTGCTCTTTGATTGTAGGTAAGCTACGAATGTACAAAAGGAAAGTAATAAGGGCATCAGAGGAGTAACAGAACAGTAGGCTCAACTGAATTATTCGAAGCATAGAAACTCGACGGTGCACAAATCAGAAGCCAATTTACATCAGCTCGTCAAGGTCGTCCTCTTTGAGTTCATGCAGATCTGGTAAATCTTCAGCAATAACCTGAAAGAATACTTTATAGGATCTTTCGAATTGCTGAAAGCGACAAGTAAGGTATCTCACCCCATCCACAGTGTTCTTCCGACTCTCAGCCACAAATGAAGCATAGACTTTCTCGCTTTCGCGACGAGTACGCTCCTCGGTGTCACTTGCTCCATCCCGGCTTTCCAACAAAGATTCAAGCCTCCACAGTAGGTTGTCATTGCCGAAAATAGGTACTAAGAATTCTTCGGTATCCCAAAGCGATTTGTCCGGAAGGCTCTGAAGTACCAAAGTTTGAAAATAACAATTAACAATATAGGAAAACGATAATAAAGATGATCATGACGACAAAGAAAACCACTAACTTTCGAGAAACTGAGTTTTCCCACCAAAAGTGCGGAAGCAAGTAGGACGCGAATATATAAAGGGTGGGTACTATTTAAATACTGACCCACATTACAAGGAAGCGTTAATTGGAAAGTCACAATGTTGACAGCTTGGAAAATTGTAACCGCAACACTTCAACGCCTGTATTTTGCAGTATGCCTTGGCAACCACTACATTGAAAGCGAATGGGGATAGTGTGGGAAGAACTCTACGAGATTCTTTAGATTCGCGTGGTAAAATTCAAGGATTTTTTTCATGAAAACAATTTGTCCCACTCTCTTCCCAAAGCATAAAAAGTAAAAATAACAAACTCCTAGTGAAGGCGTGACTTTGAGACGAGTTAATTTCCGCCGTAGGTGAAAACTGCCTACAATTGAAAAGATAACGTTGTTTAATGCGCCATAGGAGAGACTGTTCTGCTAAACTAGACCCTCGATCTTAACAGTAGACGGTAGCTCACTTGCAGGGACTTACGACGTGCATGCGCCAATGTTTAGTATCGTTCTAAGGATAGGTGACTCTCGCCAGAAACACCATCGCAACTTGTGCCGAGATGGATCTAGTCCACTCTACTTTCGAAGATTAAAAGACCGCGCTGAGAAAACCACCTCAATCGGCTTTTCATGCTCTTGCAGATGCTTGGCGAGCTCTTGGGTGTTTCCGAGGTCGTTGCGCTGACAAACGAAACAAATCGCATGGAAGTTCTAGAACAAAGTTGGAGTGATATAGGCTATGAACCAGTCACAATAAAAACACACCTGTTTTCTTATGTAATTGATAAGTTTCATGCGCTGATAAACGTCAAGCCTGTTCTGATCAATCAACTTTATGAGGTCAAACTCATGTTTTTCCTGAAATAAGAACAAAATAGGAACGAGGAAATACACAATGAACAAACATTACGAATAACAAAAAAATCGATGGTTAGACATTGCTTGATATGTACACAAAATTAAATATATTCGGACGAGTACTGCTGGCAAAACACCCCTAGTGTGAGACCTCGTTTTTGCATATCGCATATGTCTACCAGGGCCATCCTAATCCATAAAGTTCATTCGCTTTAAACTTTGCTCAAAAAATGACATTTGCCCTTTGGCATCTGCCCTCTCTGAAGAAATAGTCTTTCATGACCGCAGTGGCTCTGCATTTCTAGTTCTCGCGAATGACAAACAAACACTGTCAAAGCCTCTTCACTTAATTTACATGTGTTAAGCGGTGCTAGGCTGCGCCAGAAATGCCATTCAAGCGCCTGGGCACTCAGCCTTTGCGGCATGAACTACAAGCACGTCGAGGTGGTCAAGCTATCGTTTAATTTTTATAAGGTATCATGCGCTCAAACTATTGCGGCCTCAACATTTGCATAGATGGTGTAAAAACGAACGAACTTTACCAGCGCAATAATTAAAGGCTGAGAAAGTCCGTAGGAGAATGTTAGAAACTCATTACTCTAACGCTCCCGATGATCGTGTTAGGAATTCCGGAAAACATTTTAAACAGCAACCTTCATATGAGCCAGTAGACCCTCAGCGGTATCGTCACTTTCATGGCATAGAAGACATACAACTCTCGTTTCATCCGCATCTACATTATCTTCTTGCCATTCACACCATGAGTTACTTAAAAGGTTTTGCCATATTATTGTGACAAAAACACACCATAACAGAAGGAAAAGTAGACAGTGGACGTACTCTTCTTCTTCCTCATCCGAATCAAGGAACGTCGGCATGGTATCCTCAAAGTCTTCAGCAAGTACATCAAGCCAGCGTTTCCCGAGTTCAAGATAGTTGATGATGTAGAACTTGTCATAGTAATGATTCTTAGGGTTGACCTGATAACAATTAAAAACAATGAGATGAAACCAATGCAGCATAATGAAAGATGCAGCATAATGAAAGATTATTTCAACTGCTATTCACTGTCTTACCTCTCTATGGTTTCTCTTTCTCATATGGTCCATGAGGACGTTGCGGTCTCCAAAAGTCTTCTCACAATAGATGCACTCATTTCTCTGAAAAAAAAATGAGCCGTTGTGGGACTGAAGATATCAACAGGGCTCTTATAGCATTCTTTGAGCTATTGAAAACGATGAAGCTGTTTATAGTAGTAAAATATGAGACAACCTGCAACTTTTCCTTGAGGTGTTCGATGTATTCAGTGACAAAAACGAGATTATCCGGCGAGCCAAGATTTAGATGATGTATCATGTAAAGGTGATGAATGATCTTCGACCTGTTACCACGGGCTGTATAACGGCAAAAAATGCACTGCTGCTGGAAATTGGTGTCTTCTCTGAAAATAAGTAGACTTTTATTGATTCTACAAAATAATCAAGTATCCGTTACCTTTCTCTTTGCTGGCAAGAAAGTGCTTCCTCAAGACGACGCATTGCCAAACGTTGGCGAACAGAGTAGTCCTCTGGTAGCGCTTCCGACATGTTGAAGTAGTAATCGGTTTCTCCTATACACGTCAAGAATAAGAACGAAATTGATCAGCACTTAGCTCATTTACCAAAGTATTTCTCCCCTTCCTTTGGTTCTACGCGTGGGAATATCATATCAACACTTTCCTTGGCAAAACGTTGACGCCAATGCTCGACATATCTGTAATGGTCTTTACCTTAGAATGATGCACGGCTCAGAATGATTAAGCGTAGTAAGTATGTAGTAATTAGAAATAATCAGTAAGAAAAGACAACCACCTCTTAGGGTCAACGATAAGACCCATCTCAGAAACTACGATCTTGTGCTCTTTGAGAAGATGGCTGCAATAGAAACCTTGGCAGGCTAAACTCATGAGAAATTCTTTAAAATATCTCACTCTTCAAACATATCCATTTGTTCAGGAAGATCGAAAAACTGCAAACAGCTCAGACACATCGTCGGCCCGCCCCATTTCGGAGAATAACCAACAACTGGTACAGTGCCAGACAATGTTCTGAAATTTTTGGAAAATAACTAAAACTTCGAAAACTACAAGTTTCAAGCCTTGCCGATCTTGACAATGTTATGAGACACAACATTACCTGATCCTGCCTCGAGGTATTACGAGATTCGGCTTTTGGGGTTGTTTAGGTCGAAGGTCATCGTCCGAATCGCTAAATGGCTCATCCAGCTCATCTAAAACCCAAATTACGTGTAAGCTATCACCGTGAAGATCTACGAACAAAACAGAGAAACTATAAACATACACTCGTCGCTATAATCGAAACCTTCGCCATTGCTGGCCATTGAATTAGTTCGGGTCGAATCTCTCTCTCGACGCTTTCCATTTGCTACAAAAGGCCAATTCAGGTCAAATCATTTAAGTTCAGAATACAATCACGATCATGAAAATAAAAGAGCCATTAAGAATCATTTTCTCTGAACTACCTCATGCAGTCTACTTTCAATACAATTCGCGTTAAATGACTATCAAGTACCAAAACAGAAATAAAAGCAGAAAGAATAGATGTGAATGTGAATGAAGCAGAAAAATATTAAATTGGCAGTCGAAATTGGAAAGGAAGGGTAATATCCAAGGATTAATTTCGCAGTTTACTCGCGATTCTCCATCCCTGGAGCACCACATCACGTGAAATACTCAATTTCGATTGGTATGAAAAATAGGAGGTCGTGAACGGGGTTTGACGCTCAATGTCCGCAATCTTTCCGTTTATTCCTTTAGGAGAATCCGACATGCACACGACGCATGACGCGATTCAATCCCTACTCTGTAGATTATGCCCAGCTTACATTTAAGCGCCCCAGCATGCAGGATTTGCTTCGCTCCCCCGTTTGAAAGCATGCTCTAAGCAGGTTAATGGTTGCAACTTCCTCCATGCTTCGCATATTCGATCACGAAATGAAGTGCCACGCCTGCATTGTATCGAAGCCAATCCAAAAACATTCTATGGAAGAAAGTGTACTCAAGTACACACCAAGCAATCAGTCTAATAACTGATAAGCAAGAGAAGAAAGTCACCAAGACAGGTTGAGACGCTTTCAAGTGAGCTCACGCCTGAAATGAGAAGCCCAAATTGCGCGAGCGAGCAACCGGCTATGTGAACTGATGCGTTGCATTCTCGCTCGCATTGACGAAGTGAAGACTAAATGCAGCCAACAATCGAAAAGAATACAACATACCTAGAGAATTTCGTCACACGGCCAATCTATTCACAAGCATCCGCCTACTTGCAGACCTGATCTCTCTCTCCCGCTGACCTTGAATACATAATGAATCTAAAGCTGGCCTAGAAGCGGTGGTCACAGGCAGCACCGCCGCAAAATCCTACGTCCTATCGACCGAACTATCTTCCCATCTCCCTCGGGACACTTAGCTGAGGGAAATCTTCTATGCCCCTTAAGAAATTAATAAGAACCCTTAAGAAAGACCCTTAATTAAGAAATTTATTGGTATAATTGCAAGCCCCATCAGTGGCCATCTCTAGGCTTTTTGATCATGAAAGCAGTCGGAGTAAATTGCGTGTGATCTTGAGTAGGATTTTCACACAATCTGACTGCGTTCCCATCTTATCGATGTGACTGCAAAGGATGTTGAAGTCAAATGCGAAAACAAGCGAAGATGAACATTGATGTCGGATATTGGATTAGTCTAAAAAGCGCCGATTTACAGCACGAAAAAACGAGCTGTGAAATTACGACAAGCCTCTTCAAGTCACTCGTGGTTGATCATTGCTTGGAAGGGACCACGATACAACTCCGGAGAGCAATGGTTTTGTTGTACAATAGTTTAGGTAATTCATCAAGAATGACAGCAACTTAGAGTCCTTTTTGACGGCGAGCGGGAAAGACTTGGTAACGATGTCAGAAAGCAGCACATCATGTCATTCTCCTTTCTTACAAATGACGGAATATCTATGAGCTTCACAGCATCGCGGATAGACAGCTAACTTGTTAACAAGCTGCCTTATCAACATTAGCAAGAGTACAATGTCATGCTCTGACCAAGCGGAACGAACACTTCAATTTTTGCGGCGTTGATGTAAAAATCAAGTTCTTCCCGGTCTCATCGAAAACGGGTTTTGCGAAAAAAAGAAGAGCTCACTGCTTATGATAAATCCCGCATACGCGGTCGAAAAAATAAACGCAACGAAAAGAAAACGGGAAAAAATAGAAGGGAAACCATGGACTTGTCTCCATTTCGAGCAGGTGACGGTCGCTGGTGTAAAAAATGCATCGAATTCGTGTCCTATGATATTCCTCGTGAGTCTTATGGATGCAGGATGGTTCTCTCTATAGAAAATTCGTCGCCAATATTTGAATGCATTACAGGAAGAATTGAGATTTTCCAATATTCGAAATGAACGTTCATATGTGTTCATAGAGCATGTTGATGGGATATATCACGTGCTGGACAATAACCGTTGAAAATGCATTAGAAAACAAAAACACAGGGCTTAGCGATCATCAGTATTGCTGTGCAAAATCGACACAAATAAACAGCAGGATTCCGTAGCACTGAATCGATAGAAAAAGTTCTGCCGCTTTCTAGAACTACAGGGAATAAAATCGTTTACGGGTACCCTTTGAACATTCTCTGCGAGAGACAGCCTACTGCAGTTAGTGATCCTTCAAGTAAATACTCCAGTAACGTGGTTGCTTGCAAATTTATAAACGATGACAGAAATTTCTCACAGTTTGTGCTTCTTGTCCTCTTAGATGCCTGATTGTTGTCCTTGTCTTTATTATGATGACTGCTCCTGCTTTCTCCATCGGCTTTGGCACCTTGACTCAAGCTTTTTCTTTCCGTCCAATCTTTACGGCGTGGACGATCTTAACGATTTCATTTGAGAGGAGATGAAAAGTAACGTCCATAGGCACCTTCAAGGCTGTGCTGATTAGATAATCAAAGACTAGCCCTTTATCTGTCTTAAGAAAAAAAAAGCGCTTTCCATCCCCTAATGTGGAACGTAACATATTGAAAACCTTGGTGTAATTCAAGTTAATGCGGCTTTCCTTCTTTACCGTCTTTCAATAGTTTTTTATAAGCATACTGTAAGATAGGCCGGAACATACGACACGCCGAATGTAGTTATACCCAAATAGTCTTCACCAGAAACCCTACACTTTGCCAGCTACTTTCCGAATCTTCGATTAACCCTCATAATGAAGAAAGGACCAGGATGGAAGACAAAATTACTGAGAAAGCTATTCATCAGGCCACTACGCCTGCTCTTGAACACAATCGAAATCTTGAGAAAATTCATGAGTATCTCCAAGAATTAGAAAAAAAACTATTTCAAAAAAGCTTCAAAAATGGATGTGCATAGCATCAATCACCTCTATTTCCTGATTGACTATTGGTTCGACTTCCACTATGAGATGAGTCCGCACCATCTCCTTCTCCTTTGGTATTCGAACGACGACGGTGACGGTTGTTATTCTAAGAAGCGCGCAGTGAGCAGGATAACTAGTAAAAACGAAAAAAATAAACTGTACTTTTTCAGGTTTTTACAGTTCAGTTTTACTTTAGATTTCCAAGAAGAAGCGAATACAGTTGAAACGAAGGAAGGAAAAAATAACCTTGTGGTGGGAGACGGGCGCACTTTTTTGCTCAGGCTGATCCCCCGTCGCTTTCGTCTCCACTGGGGGATCGCCTTCCGGAACTGGTGTTGACATTCGACAGCTTGATGATGGGGCCAAATTCAAGGTGTCCGCAATTCCAAAAGGAATTACAGTACCTGAAATTACATATACTCTCTCATAACGAACGAAAGAAGCAACAATAAACGGATTAAACAGAAAGAAAAACTCGGTCAAATTTTAAATATATCCCTAGTCTTTCCGACAAGATATCTCGCCGCGCAATACGATTCTGTTTGTGAGGCAACATTCTGCTTTATAGCGGAACTGAGGGAGAAAGTCTAAAGCAATGAACAATCACATCAGTAAGGCTACTCTGTTCAATACTGATGGTCGAAATAACTCGTTGCATAGATAACAAGTGTGTTGAAGGTGATCCAATGGAAAAGGAAAACAACGATGTGACTGAACAGCGGGTTGATCATTCCTGTAAGGCGATAATGTATCAGAGATCAACGAACTAAAAAACAATGCATGCAACTATAGGGGAAAGCTTCTTTGTTCCCTTTTTTCAAAGTTATCCGCAATGGGGGAGAGAAGACAGGAGGAGTGGGGACAGCCTTTCCCCGCTCCATTGTACGAATCTCATAGTTGCAGCTAGGCCTCCCAGACTTTCAGCTTTATCGCTCTTCGAAAAGACTTTTCTCAAATTATTCTCTTATACAACAGATTTACGGGTGTTCAATAATGGCGTTCAAAGTCATTACTCACTGTCAGCCAATTAGAAACAGACATTTTATATCCCTCTACATTTCGAAAACAAACTTGATATATTCGACATTTCCAAAACAAATCGTTTCCAAATTATAGTTTTCAAAAACGTACAACTTCTCACTGAAATTTCCTTCCCCCCTCCCCCCCCTCACCCTCCCGTCCCCCCAAGTTCACACATATTGAGTGACTTTCTGTTTTGAAAAAATGGAGCCGGTTAATGTATCTATGAAGCAACCAAGACCAAGAGAGATGCCCACAACATCATGTGAGGATCGGGACAACACAGAGTCGATACACAGAAAACAACAGTGTTTAAAGACAGGAAAAGTTAGTAACGGTTAAGAATCCAACGCGATTACACGTAGGTATTGCACCAGTTTTTTCTACAAAATCCAAAAATATTGTTTGTTAACAACGCCAAGAACACGGGACACTTAAGAGACACTAAGAGTCTCCCTAAAGGTGATCCATAAGTACAGCTCATGCAGAACTCACTACCAATAGTCCACTAGAGGTGCTGAATTTTTTAGGCTGCTCAGGAGTCGCGACTCGTGTCAGCACCGAAAAGGCGTCAGTGCAGCGCGCGTGATAAAGGCAAGGCGCAAATCCTGTGCGAGTGGGTGCCTGCCCGATGGCGCGTCTTCACCCTTCGTGGTATTCGGACAACTCGTATTCTTGTGGTGCGACAAAACAAGAAGACGGCCAGTGAGATGCAAAGTCACAAAACATGGAACTTCAGAGAGAAAGGTATGTGAGTTGTGGGCCGTGGGACGGACCTTATAAGATGAAAGGAACGAGATATCTTCAACTATCAGCTCGGTCAATTCGAGCAGGAAATTTTCGAGACAAAAAACGGGCATAGCTGGGATGGCGACAATGACGGAGCCGCTATTGTTGTCAAGCTCGATATCGAGTCTAGTATACCTTCCAGTCCCAATCCACATGGAGCCCGCAGAACCATTGTGTGGACAGTTGAACAAACGTCCTTGAATATTCACAGCTGTTTGGGATTTGAATGACGTGGACGAGTTTCCTGGTGCAAAAAACGAGTCTATGGACATCGTGCCAGTTGGAAACGGAACACGTGGCGCAACTGGAGGTGATGGATAATGGTGGTAAGTGGCTCCGAAAGCCACTATGTACAACCTGCGAGACGCAGATGAGTTCAGAAGGGAGACTCTGCAGCTTATTCCTGCTTTGTCGATTCATTATTTCTTTCCGCTCGCAACGTTGCTGAACGTGTGTGCATGGTGGGTGCGACAGTAACGAACCAAGACTGTTACTAATAAGCAAAGCCCACTGCTCTCAAAGGATAGCTTAATCATAACTTCATCTCTTGGAGATAAAGCGGACCACGAAAGAAAACCTCGTAACGGGACAAGGACCGGAGGAAAGTTGTTTTCTGCACACGTAACAGCACTGGCGTCGGTGGTGCTTTTGTCTCTACAGGGTGCAGTTGGTCCCGAATATCGATTCGTTGGAAGACTTGGCTACCTGATTCAGTTATTTGCCTTCGGAGTGATGTGGCTCATCCCAAGCCAGATACAGTTGTTCCCTTGTGCATTAACATTGTTCCACGATGAACTGGATTCCGCGTAGAACCGGAGAAGTGGTACAGAGAAGGCAATGGATCGTCATCGACTTCAGGAGAAAACAGTGAGGAGCTCCCCACTGAGATTAATAAGGATAGCGCGGAATGCTGCCAGAGTCCAGGGGTCACTCAAAGTCCTAGCAAGCCCTCTATCTGCTCTGGACTTGAGAGTAACCCGTAACTCCCATGGCAATTCTGTAATGATGGAGCTCATCTCATAGTAGGCGGTAGTCACTCAGTTTGCATTCTATCGCTGCTGTTACTATGCTTCCTACATAGAAGAGCATCGCTTCTTCGACACCAGGTATCGTACGTGGAAGGACAACTGAGATTACCACCGAATGACCTTGAGCTCGTTCATCAGGATCACTTCGCTTCTTTGTATGGAAAGATTTACTGGAATGTATTGTTGTCCTCGATTGCGTTGGTCATTCTTGCAAAAATGAAGGACCTGAGGCCTCTACATGAGAAACTCTTCCACAAATCTGTTGTGCCCTGATAGCCTTGGTTCTTGAAGTGGAGTGGGGGAATTGAACTATAACAGTCAAAATCTTCTCCTCATTCCAAAAAGAGTTCTTGTTGATCACAGATAGTGGTGCTTTTTGAGATTAGGGACGACATTTCGTCATGGCAGATATCATTACGATACAATTTCTCCCGAGAAGACGGTACTTTATCTTGTCGCTGGGTACCAGCGATGACTGTTGCTACCAGGACATGTTATCAGGACATCGCTATATAAGATGTCCTCGTGAGGGAATCTCAGTCCAGGTTTTTGTTTTTTCAACGATTGACTCCCACTCAGTCCACCCGAATTTTTTTCAGGAGCGTTATGGAAGGGAGCATGTGCACTGTTCGGGACTGCCATCCGTCGCAGGCTACCACTCTAAGCAGATGCTATCAGACATTTCTCAACAGCCATCGATCTACTTGCAAGGGATATTCACAATACTGTGGAAAGCTTGTCGAATTGTGGGGAGCGGAACGAGTCAAGGACATCCAAATCTCGGAAGCAAGAGATCTATTCTCATAGTTTTTTTACCATCGATATCGTGGGCGGTAATTTTCTTCTCAGGCAAACAAGAAAAATCGGATAAGAATGTAGAAAAATCATTACTCGACAGTACAGTTAGAAACAAGTACTAGCGGACCAAGAAATCAGTACTAAGACCAGAATCAGTACAGCAGTTTTCAATGCTTCAGCGTAATAAGGCTCTCTACTTCTCAAATCCAAAATTTTTCCTACAACTGACCTAGCTCTATTGCTCTTCAGAGGCTTTCTCAGAATTAACGAGGTTGGAACCCAGCAAGCTGATCTCACGCTGAGCACCAATACTTATTCACTGTTTATTAGGAAATCAAGAACGAACCAGGCACAAAGTGTGCTACGGTCTTTCAAGATCAAAGTTGATTCACGCAGTCATACAAAAACATAGAAATATACGACAAAACTCAACAGTAGCCATCTTTTCCCAGTCTGGTCAACAAACCTACCTCTCGCCAATCTCCTATTTCCAAACGATTACAACAATTACCTATTATTGCAGGTATGAGACACAGGAATTACAGTACCCAAAGTTTTAAGAAAGCTGCCGCTCCCGCCGCCTTGAAGCAAGGGCTTGATGATTCCCAAGTAATGCAATTGAGAAGATGGGGGATCCTACAAAGCATTTAAGGCCTATATCCGAGCAACGTGTTATTCCTATATGCAAACTGAATCCATCAGAAATAACTGCGTCATAATCATTACAACGCCGTAAATGCTCGCTGAAGCTTTACGAGTTGTCTTTCTATTTATCTCTAGATTCCTATGATATCTTACGTGATATCTTACAAGATATGTGCATCATATGCAACATGTTTTAAACTAGGTGTTACACTACCTAGACATTTACTGTGCAATTTTAGTCATCATATGACATGCAGCGTGCGTTTACAAAACAATGTAGCGTTAAGTTGTATGTTTACATATCAATGATAGCCATGCCGTATATTTTGAGACAACTCCGTTATCAAAAAGCAATTTACACAGTAGTGACGTAGGAACAGAGGTATAATTCTATTCAATGTTCTTAAAAACTATCACATAGCACATCTTCTCATATTTCTCTGTTCTTTTACATCTTAATGAATAAATAAATTGATTATCGCCCGAGAGAATTCCGCTTCAATCCTCTAAAAGAGATGAGTATGATAACTCCAACTCACCCGTTTCGTTCACTTTAGTTGTACCGAACTCTAGCAGTGTTTTCAACTAGTCAGTTTTTGTCAAGTTAATCAAGAATATTATAGCACTGTTACAAAAGGACAAGGATGAAGTCTCGGGTGTTAACCCCGTTTTTGAGAAGCACCCCCCACATTCGACTTGCGTCCGTATTCGTACTGAAACTTCAGATGGTGCGTACGCTGCAACGATTTACAGCTTCCAGTCGATGTACAAGTTATTGCTAGCTTTTATTCTCCTGATCTGGAATTCGAACGGATTCGATACCAATGAACCCGAGAATGACTTAAAGCTACGTAACTGACATAGGGGAGAGTTCATGCTGGACTCTATTTCGGGACCATGCCTATTTGTTAACCCTTTGGCATCCTTCATAGTCCACGACCGGTCGCGCGATCGATCGCGCGATCAGTCGCTAGCGACTGGCGACCAGTCGCGCGATCAGTCGCGCGACCGGTCGCGCGATCGGTCGCGGACCCATCTCACGAGCGACCGGCGACCGGTTGCGCGACCGATCGCGCGATCGATCGCGCGACCGATCGCGCGACTGGTCGCCAGTCGCTAGCGACTGGTCGCTCGAATGGTCACTTGACTGATCGCGCCACTGGTCGCTCGATCGGTCGAGGAGGCCGCGCTAGTTATGGGTGCCGCCGTGGACGGTCCCGCGCGATCAGTCAAGTGACCAATCGAGCGACCAGTCGCTAGCGACTGGCGACCAGTCGCGCGATCGGTCGCGCGACCGGTCGCCGGTCGCTCGTGAGATGGGTCCGCGACCAGTTGCGCGACCGGTCGCGCGACCGATCGTGGACTATGAAAGATGCCTTTGACGACAACGTGGATTTCGACATGGTGCGCTTATGTGACCACGCCCTCTTCCGTTCGCGCACGATTGGCACCAACCGGTGGGTGCCATTGTCCCAGGATTAAATTCTTTCATTGACTTACTGATTTGAGCAATATTCGCCTACATAGAAGCACCAAGATGTTGTTTTATCTATTATGTATGACTGGGGGTTAGAAATGGAGTTTGGGTTTGGAAGCAATGTAGGATGGAAATTTTGGAAATAAGGTATGCAGTGGTCATTCATATAACATTCGGAGCTCTCGAGGATCAGTTTATGCTCTGCGACTACCATGGTGAGAAGGTGAAAACTCTGCAGTATACCCAGGACGTACACAAGTCTTGCAAAAGTACCTGACTTTTTCTAGTCGTACCCCATGGACTATGCGCATATGTTTGTGATAAAAACCTCCTAATAAGCATTCCCCATGTCGATTATAAATACTATGAAGTTTGTTATTAAATATGAAAGTATTGAAAGAGAGAAAAAAAGAAAAAAGATTTTCTGCATAAAGTTTGGGTTCGTCAAGTAGTTCTCCCCCGAGCATGACCTCTTCAGGTTTGCAAGACGGTAGCGAAGGTGTTTTGAAGATCGAGGTTGTCGAAAAACCAGTGGTTTTTGTTAATTATTTTGAAAGCAAAATATTAGATTGATGTGAAACGAGGGAAGGTAGTGGAACGACAGTGGGTGAAAGACCTGTCAAAATCAATTTGATAATTCTACCATTGCTGAGTAGGCTCCCAATTTAGCGATAAGGAAGCACTGACGTGACTGAAAGTTGAACGCCTTCAAAATTATGATTGGTCCTCGAATAAAATCAAATTACTGAATGTAGATAACTGCTTTGGAAATGTTCATCCCAAAAAGGTTTTGGATCTTGAACCTTAAGAAGAGACTCCCTCCATAGAAAGAGACTGGACATAGTTTGACACTACGAGCAGGTCCCACTGAATACTCATTGGTAGAAGATGGACGCTAACTTTGTACTACCTAGGTGACTACAATGTTGAACAGCTTGACCATCACTTCGCTATTTCAGAATTCATCTTGTATGCTGGGTTTTTCAAAGTAATTACCAACAAGGAACAAAAGGAAAGCAATCCGAATACATCTGATAAAGATTAAATAGAAGAATGACTTCCAACTTATGATGTTGGTCGATGTAATGTCAGGTTGGGAGGCCAAGGGAACGGCGAATCAACACAAAATCTCTGAGAGAAAGAGGTGAATGTTTTTTTTTTGTGTTCACGTTTCACATTTCACGTTCAGCTGCCCTTTCGTTCCAGCCGGTCTGCCCTGGTGTCTATCACAGCGCCCATCGCTACGTCGATCACGAGACGAAGTGCAATTTCGGGTAAACCACTCACTCTACAACGCGATAGCACCACTACAGACTGTAGCCTCTTGATAACAGTCCAGTGTTATCGGAACGCCATACTCCGTTTGGCTCCTCAAATGTTGCCATTATACGAACCAAATGGAATTTCTACGAAAATGATAAGTATAAAGGGCATACGTCTCATAACAACGACACGAGCACTTATTCAACTCCCACTGACCGGCAAAACAAGTGTTACCTACACCAGGTTTTCGTGAAAAACGCACCCTGGCGCTAAATGGGAGTCTCGCCGCTTCATGCAGCTTCACCCGTAGAATCCCTTCACTCTACCAACAGACATGTTGTTTCGTTATTGACTGCTGTTTTTCGATGATGCGAAAGTCCTACAAGGATGGCGAGTTAAGGGCACAGCGCTTACTCTTGGACGGAACCCACACATGTCACTGTAGACACCGTGCCCTCAGCCCCGGGACCACCCACACGTACACAAAAAACAGAGTATCAAAGCTGGTTGTATCAAAGGCTAACAACTTCATGGGTCAGTGCCGATATCGGCTGACCATTTCGGCACGTGTGTCAGCGTGTGGGTGCTGATAAGCAAAAGACTGATGCCTTTGAGAACTCTATGCAAGAGGGTCTCTATAGTGAAAGGGATAAGAGCACGAAGTCAGGAAAAAACAAGTACGAATTACGTCCAAGGTTGAGAGTTTCACCCATAACTCTACATCCTGCGGAGTTTGAAAAAAGGACTAAGTCTCCTTTACAGGAAGAATTCTACTTCTTCCTTTTCCCCTTGACATTTCTTCATATTCGAACACTGCACTTTGCTCGTGCTTTCTCGCGGTTCTCGAGTCAACAAAAAAGCAACTAAATGGAAAAAAAGCTGAAATAAAAAATATTCGGGTGTGAGGGATTGTCAAATAATGTAATATTGTCAATCTATAAAAAGGTTATGAATGTATGTATAATTTAGATTTTTTTTTAGATTTAGATTTATTGCATGCGCATAAGCACATGGAGGTATCAAGTACCAAATAATGAACTGCGTTAGAACAAACTAAACAACAAACATGAGGATTTCACAAACATATGGAAATTCCAAAGCAAACAAAGAATGAATTAGTAGTTCAATAATAAAAATAAAAGAAACTGCATATTAGGTGACCAACCTTCCAAAAAGATGTCGCCCAACCAAGTGCGTAGAAAGAATAGTAATACGAATACATTATAAGTGAGACCTCAAGCGTAGTACTTGTTCAGATTCCTCTTCAGTTAGGCGGTCGTGTTTGCCAAGGGATACTTTTTACAAAATCTAGAGAACTCTGAGAAGGCCCGAAGTGTGAAGAACTTATTTCTAATGGAGGACCTGGCCTTGGGGAGCGAAGGTTTAAGTCGGCCTCCTCTTGTTGTTGACGGGAGTAAGGTGAAGAAAGTTCGTATGTATAATATGTGAGCATGTAACGTTTTCACGGTAGTCCTGGCATTGGTGATGTGTCAGCAGAGTAAGATGGTGAAAATCGAGCAATTTCAAGTTAATTTGCAGGGAATTGAAAATTTGAATCTCATAAAAGTTTGATGTAAAGTACTCTAACACTGATCAAACCCGTTCAAAGATATTCCATATATTTTGCCTCCCATCAAGATAGTAAAGGCGTTTAAAAGCGTACTTGGGCTAAACAATGACCTGTTAGGGTCAGTAGATAATGAATATAACTGGTAAAACGGAAAGAATCAATCTACAGGTTCTGTGAGGGGAATGGAGGTGTCATTAGATGCTGTGCCACATCCAACCATAGCACATTTGCTCTCCCAAACGACTAATTGTATGGGTGGAAACTTGTCTGACCAAAACATGCATCAGTCTGGGTTTTCATACTCTGGTCATACACGTGGCAATGTGTCGCGTGACACTGCGCTAGATCTGACAAATGAAGCATAAGAATTTGCAAAGGACACTTTCACCCAATCGGATCCGACGTAATCAACGCTAGCTGTAGGTTTGAATCAGGCCTTTGAATGTCCCAACAGACGGAATCAATTATTTCATTGGCAGTATCATCTTGAATAAGATATGGTCACTTTTGAACCGTTCAGATTACCCCTTTCCTTGCCCCTTCCTTCCCTGCCCTAAAAAATCAGCTTAGTGAGAAGCTTTGCTATTTTCAATCGGGGTAACTGGACCACTATTTCTTTGACGTCATCTCCGCTGGTCACCTCTTGATAACCAGTACACAGCAAAACATGTGACTGGACAGTAGTAGCACGTTTTTTTCTGTAAAAGCAAGCACTCTGAAAAAATGCTTCCAGTCACAAGCCCCTAGCTTCTTATGCTCTCCCGTGCGGTTTTCGTTGAGATCTGCTTAGCCTCTATAGGGAAATCAACACCTTCACTGAAGGCCTCTAGTTTTTTACAAGTTATTAACACTTTATGAAACGAACAAACCAATGAAAGGATAAAGTTTCTGGCGCTAATCAATCCCGTCTGGGGAATGCGCCCCCGCACTCGACTTCCATTCAGAATCGTAGTCGCGTAATGCGAGCGTACGTGGCCTGTACAATGACTTGCGGTGGCGAGCCGATGCACAAGTCAGTGCTTTTTTGTTATCCTCCCAGGAAGTCTGGTACCAATTCGCCGGCACCGAAGGTTCGGTTGGCCTAGGCGGATACCGATCCGAAATTTGAACCTGTGACCATGCGTGTGTGAAGTGCTCCACTTGCCCCTACACTACCTCCGCCCTGGACAAACCACTAGAGGGACCAAATTGCGGAAAATAGAAGTTGAGGTGGGCGGACAAAAAATGTAATGTACCGCGGTGATGTACCGCTCTTTCCTTTCTCCTGATTTTCAACTGCAAAAAGAAAGGATTTCTTCAGCGAGTCTCCATAATATTTCGCAAGGAAAGAAGTTCAATGGATTGAAGTACTTTGAACCTTCCTGAGATCTGGGACGTACCATGTTCGCAATTCTTCCTAGTATCACTACATGCTAACCAACCCAGGAAGTGTCACGCCTTGGCCACTACGTTTCCTCCGACTAATCGTACATCTCCGATGTAATCGGCGTTTTATGATGAAAGGAACCGGGGTGGGTGATCGATGAACACACGTCGAATAGCACGTGGGACAAGGCAGCCTTCAACGTTTCTTAACGATTGATTCCACTTTCAAGACGAAGAGGCCAGTTGCCTTTTGGAGTGCTTCGAAACTATTGGATTCACACGTTGCATCGGTTTGTTACCATTAAATTCAGTTTAAGATAAATTTATTCCCGATGCTCCCTCAAGTGATAAAAGTGTTATCTTGGCTGCCAACAACTTTTTGGGAATGATAACGGAAAGACCAGAAATCTAAAAGTAAGAGAGCGTTTTCATATAATGAACGAGTTGGTGGCACTTTGCTTTAATTCGGAATTGTTGAGAGCATTGGTGGGACGATCAGTTGGGTACCAGGTGGAGCTAACGTTAGCCTGAGGAGCCTGAAAATGTTTTGGGGGCTCAGCTGAAAAATGATTGTTCCTACTTGCTCTAGAGGCTATTAGATAATAATTACACTCCTTAATCAGGACTGTTTTGACACTCTTACAACAGCTTCTACTCATTGCTGTGAATGGCCACAACGCATTTTTTCAGATCATAGTAGACGGGAAGGTGAAGCCAAAAATTGGGAGCAACTGTTATAAATAATAAATAAATAGTAATAATAATAAATAATTGTAAATAATATGGTAGGGGCAGAATGATAGAGCTGCTCAATTAGTGGAGAAAGTTGTAGTGTATACTTATGATGAGGAAGTTTCTGACGCTGGGCAATCCTACCTTTGGGATACTCCCACACATTTGAATTCAGAATCGTAATGGCGTTTTGAATTGGTATGCAGCCTAAACAATAACTTGCGGTGCCCAGCCGATGTACAAAGAAGTGCTTTCATCTCCCGGTCCATGCAGGTGCGATAGTGAGCCGCTTGCAACTATACCATCACCGCCCGAGCGGTTACAAATGGAATCATTCGCGGTCTGTGCTCGATGTTATAAAAGGATGCTACTTGTCTATGAATCGAAATATTTACGAGCGGTACCCAAATCAAGAGAGAATGGTCCACGAATTTCTCTCTCTTCGATACCTGCACAGATAAACCAAGCAATAGATTCCTGCATCTCGAGACCTGTATAAAGATTAAGCACTGACTTCTACATTGAGCGGCCGGTGCAGGTCAGGTACAGGCTACATACGCATTCAAAACGCCACTACGATGTCGCATGGGGGTCGAATGCGAGACGCATCTCAAACGTTACTTTTGGACGCTTCATAACTTTAGGTGTATAAAAACATCGTTAATAATGTGAACTCGATTTCGCAAGAAATAATAAATCGTTTCATTTGATTTTTGTGCCGTTGCTTTTTCTCAGTCGGTGATAATCGGCCTACAATTCAGTCACCAAAGACCTTTATCAGTGACCTTTCTCTCCCTCCCCAGCAGCACATGGATACGTCGTAAAAAGCCACTGACTCGCATTGTAAGGAACCCGCTCATTCGACTCCAACCGTTCAAATTGTAAAGCCTCATTTGAGTGCAGGGCTTTGCTAGAATCAAAATAGACGAAGGTAGGAGAACATGTAATAAAAAAACTGGGGACAGGGAACCATGAGTGTAGCCGCAAGAAATGGTGGGGCAAGTTGTAGTGCGAATGGGGACTCTAATACGGAGGTAAGAAGAGTCTGTGCAACATTCACTTGTTCCCAGCGATGTAGCATCGGTTCTCAATGAATCTGCCTCTAGCATGCAGGCAGGTGCTCTTTGTTTGGTGCGCCATGAAACGCAATGTGGCTGATTTTCTCCTTACTCGGTTACAGCGTTCAGTCTGTAAGGCCCAGTAAACAATAACCTTTTCATGTGCTCGACAGCGGGGGCTTTCGCAAACAAGGAACGACTGTGATTAAGAACCTGCTCCAGTTTCTCGGTCGGGGTACCCCTGAGGGTATATGATAACTTTCTACTTCTTTCTCTCATTTCTTGAGCAATCTCTTAGCCGTCCAGAGTGCCCTTAACGTTGCTGTCTCCACTGAACAACCTTAGATATGCTAACAAAGTCCTTGGTCATTGCAGCGTCCTAGGAAGGCTTCCAGTGAATCTTTAATAGCGGTTACCATCAGTGCAAACTTAGTAACAAAATCACCGCATCGGTAACTTTATAGGTTCGTCGTAAAACCTTTAGAATGATTTATAGAGTAGAATATGCTTAGGTCTCCAAAGATTACTGTAGAGTCCTTTGTTTAGGAAACTCATTTTCTTTACGAAAAACTGATTTTTCTCGGTCATAGGACCTTTTTCACGTTCAAAGAAACAGCTAACGATTCTGGATGGGCTCCAGCATTGTAAGACTTCGAGATCGATGACTTGCTATCAGAGAAAAATCTGCAGAAATTCTTTACAAAGAATCTGTCTGAACCGTTTTCGAATCGTAATCTTTTTAGTCGGGATCTATTTATTGACTGTACTTTTACACACAAGCCCGCTCGCTGATCAAATGCTCAAAAACTTTGACCGAATTAAAGAGGATTGTCAAGCCACTGAAACTTAGAATTACAGCTGACATTGAAGGCACAGTTCGCAATAAAAATGGCCCATGAGATACCCCGCTAGGATGAATTTGTGTTCCCCACGTGTACCACGTGTTTCGCTGTCAAGTCGGAAAACGGCTTAGATAGGGCGTTATGAAGGTCCAAGAATTGGCTGTGTATATTCACGGACGAGTTTCAACGGCATTGTAGAGGCTGCACCATTCACAAGGGAACTCATATAGTAAGTTCAGACAACATGTCATGATCCATAGCTTTAGTGAAAGGCATTACTGGCCAGTTTCGGCTTGATGTAGTCAGCTCTTAGCGCAAACGCAACAACTGAAATCTTGTCCAAATACACCTTCCACGTCGTTTTCGTCTAGTAATCTGTACCTATTTTTCTCGATCGGCGATTTTCTCGCCCCTTTCACCACCAATACACTATTCCCAACCAATGCTTCCGTTTTTCGACTTGGAATGGGTACCTCAACATTATTGTGAACTGTGCCATTAATTTCGTCATTCCAGAGTAGACAAGAACTAACCAGCAGAAGAAGCAATAGAGGTCTCTCGGCTACTTTCGGCATGTTATTTTGAATCCAGAATTCCATGGCTCACATTGTTAGTAAAGCTTTTTTATAGTAGTATATGGGTGCCAATGATGAAGGGAGAAATCTGGACTGAACCTCTTCACCAACCGGAAACTAGTACTATTTTGTATGCGCAAGTATGCAAAAAAAATGAAAAGAATTTCTGGGTATCTGGATAGAAGATAGAGTGCCATGAGAAGTCGAAAAATCCCACCTGAACAGATAGATGGCAGCAGCCGACTGATTTGGTCGGTCGGCCGAAATATCGACAGAGACGGTGGTGACTTGCGAAATCACATGCTTTTCCAGCCGCAGTGCTTTGTGTACACGTGTGTGTGACCGGTGCCATCCAACGCCATTCGATTTCAAACGCAAAACTCAAAAAAGGAAAGAACTGTGTTGTTACACCTTGTAGCGGAATGCTGTCGAGGACGTGGAGCGTCGGGGAGTTCACCAACAGTCGCTGTGAATGTTTATGCTCTTCATGACTGACATGTCGGAAATACACATACGCCCAGCTTAATGGTATGGAATGATGCTGAGAAGGGGTGCATGCCTGTGTTTGTGGCGGATACGGCTGTGGTTTAAATTGTACAAATGACGTAGAAGAGGTCGTCGCACCCATTGAAATCTTGGATCATTACTGCTTTGGAAAGTGGCTTTTCAGCTATGCCTTTCTGGCTCCCACAACCATGTTTATGACGTTCAGAATATCATGGTGAAAAAGTCGGAAAGCAGAGCAACCATGTATAAATCTTCTGGTGTGCACTATTCAATCTTATTACGCCACCCTCTTAGAAAAACTCCTAGCGTTAGGGATGAGATGAATTGGAGGTGTAACATGTTTCCCCGCAGCATCACACTCGATTAGCGACTGATTTATTAGAATAGTTAACTCATGAAGGGCGGTGAGATAGCTTTTCCCACCCTAAAATGGCCCAAGCATTCGGGGAGGCAGGGCTGACTAGAACCCCTGAAGTAATCGACAACATGCAGGACGTACATATGTCCATATGTATAAGCTTATAAGGTCGGGATGAGGCACTTCATTGGACACCCTTCGAGTTAGACTTTTTTCGATTCGGCTTCTTCCGGTCAGCGCGAGAGGAGGAGCGATAAAGGGTCTACACGGTGAAGAGTTTCCATTAAGAGCTTTCAAGTTATTTTCACAGCACTAAGATTGACGTCATGTCACGGTTGAGCTTGAGGTTTGTTGGAAGGAGCCGTTTAATGGTTCTAATGATGATGACACTTCAACGCATTAACATACAAACGTTAGTATTTGTTGGCGACGGATTTTCTACCACTCCTTCATCGAAAGCTCGGCGTCGGAACTTTTCCTTCTTTCTCTAATACCTGATATGACAGTTGTTGCTAATCACTGTTTCTCTTTTACAATCAGCTCTGCATCTGTAGTTACCTTTTGCTTCAGATGCCTCTCCTTGCCAGCTCCTTCACGAATCTGTTGGATTAAACCTCTGAAATAATGCTCTCTGCAATCCGTCTTATAGGGTACAAAAACATGATTGGTGAGGTACACAGTTGCCAGGTGCTGAAAAAAAGGGTCGAACGCCTGGGAGCAAGAAAACCAATACATATTGAATATGTGTTAAGGCAACATGCTGATGATTTTTACCTATGGCGTCGTTCGAGGAGACAAGTATTTCGCTGGCTATCGTGATGGCAACGTCGATACAACACAGATCATAATGGGGAAAAGAATTACTACATACATGGTTGACTTACTCTCTGCACCCCCGGACCGATTTACTTTTTCCTGCTGCAAATGAAATCATGACAGATTTGCTGACGTTTGAACTGAATTCTAAAAGGAGCTGAGATGGCTACTCAATTGTTAAGCAATTTTTACATACTTCTCTCGCAGCTTTACCCAAGCGAGAGAATCAGTGTGATGTTCTTCCTATCCTTCATGATTTGTCCAAAAATTTTTCATATGTCTCTGACATTTTCTTCAAATATTGGATCAATTCTGAGCCCAAAGATTGAATAGAAGTTAATTGAAATCGGAGCTTCCTGCTGTTTGAGATAGCACCATTAGCAGAACTCATACCTTTCTCAGAAAATCCATGCATCTCTGCAAAACCCCTCACACAAATCCCAACAAGCAAAGATACAAAGCATGTCTGGGCGAGCTCCTTCCCCAATAGAACCTGCCCCTTTGACAAAATTAGACTAATCCACTATGGCACACTGGCTTGAAGCCTAAATTTTGTGGACAAGCAAAATGATAACAATTAATAAAATTTGAACGAGCAACTTCATACAAGGCTCATGGGGGAAAACCGGGCTGAAGTCGAATTGAAATTCCAAACATGCCAGAAATAGAAAATGGCAAGCCTATGGGCATAAAGAAGTTCACCCTCACCTTTTATCAATTGACATGAAGCTTCTGTGCTTGTCAAAAAATACTGTGCTAAACGTGGTGTACACTATGAGGTGTTAAGGGAAACACCAATCTATTTTCTACGAATTGGAACTGAAATTGACATGCGTGGCGCAATGCGCAGCTGATGATCGACAGGCAAACCTGACAAGATCACTTAACCCTGAGTCATCGTGAAGCTCACGCACGGGAACGCCCGTGGATAATTGATCACTTCCGTTCCCCAGGAAGGTGTGACCGAAATCTTCGCGTGGCAATCGGCAAAACTCGTGCTCTAGAAGGGCAGTAAAACTTTGATAACACACGTCCACTTGCATCTTCATCAATTTTTGCTCATGAGAAGTACCTAGTATACGTAACATGCTCTTGAGAAATTAGTAGGTTTCATCTTAGAGTTCGTGAAAAGGCTTGTTTATGAAAACTTCAGTTTGGCAATGAACTGCACCCTAATGGCTTCCAAGATACAGCAGATAAGTGGATTTAACGTAAATCATTGGATTTAAGGTAAATAAGGGAATCAGTTAAGTCCACCGTAGCCGTCCACTCACCACTCATTTGGCGCTTTTGTAATAGGATTCTCGCGCTTTTCTATAAAATCTCTTCACATTACTCAGGCGACTCGGATGTACGTGGATCGAGGGGTTCATGACAGTTCTAGGCGAGCTGGTAGAAGGAAGAGGTGGATAGTTGATAAGGGTGTTTCGAAAGCTTCTATAAGCCTTTTTGGAGTTGAACGGAAGTGGATCTTACTGTCTTCTGGTGAACTAGGATTGCTAATGATCCTGTGAGAACTTTTCATTTCAATCCAAAAAGACCAAGGAACTATGATGAATTGAATTCGTAATTGCAAGTGAAGTGATGCGATTTCGATCGGAGTAAACATGACCTTGAAATCTTCAATTTCCAGTTCATTTCACTATCCCGACAGAATTTAAGGTGGTTTTCATTAGAACCAGAGTAATCTCTCGATAATACCTGATACCGGCTAACGGTGAGTGGGAGAACAGGGGAATTCATGGAATATATTTGCCTTTCTCGCTATCCTCGAGCCACGATACCATTTAGGAAGTCAACATCGGAGCTGTCCATTAAAGGCGCAGTTCACGTGAAAAATGGTTTCTGAAATTTCTCCTTCTCTGAAATTCTTAGTTGTGATGAACTTTTGACCACAAAGGATGGCCTAAGGGACGCTGTCGGGCCAAAAGACACCCAAGTTAGGGCGTAATAAGGGGCCCACTAAGAGCCAACGTACGCATCTAAGGCGGACGAGTTTTCAAGCGATGTAGAAGCTGTACGGGTTGCGTCATTTTTACCGAGAGCCGCTCCTTGCACGCAGGCAGCTTGCCGCAGCTAGCGCAGAAGTTCGCACGTTTGAAAAGCTAGGCCGAATACCCATAAATAGAAGCCGAATACTTCTCCATGTAACTTCTGTCGTCACATTATCATTTAACCCCTAATTTTACTTCTTTTTCAAAACCTCATATTGTGCATACGCAGACTTGTGCGTTGTGATTTCCAGTTTTGCGCTATTTTGGACTCACTTCCATTAATCGTCTAGAACTTGATAACCCGCAATCATCGTGAACTGTGCCATAATCATCTTCCTTTCAACTAGACCGGATACCTACCATCCCTATCCGTCCTACTTCGCATCCATCTGAATTAGAAAACATCGTAATACTTTGCCGGGAGCTAAAGCTTTTGAAAATATCCCGGTTTCTCACATAGGGACGACGAGAGACACTCTGTACTAGAACGGACACATTACTATCGACTGAACATTATATGTTTGTTTGTTCATCTGTTCATCTTGTTGGAATAAAGTTGGTAAAAAGTTCGGGAATGATTCAGGGCGTTCTGACACTCTCAGCGGCCTTGCATCCATCTGCATCTGGAACATTTCAGGAGAAATCGAATACAGTATAAAGTACAACATTACTGTGACGCTGTCATTGTTTGAGAATAAGAGTAACTCGCAAAAGCTGGGAGCTCTTCATGCATTCTAATGTTGAACTTTTTTCGATCCTCCTTGGCACTTGCGCTATGAATTCTATATTGTCTTTCGAAATCAAACAAAAATCTTCATTCAAAGCAGATGGCACAAAAATACTGCTAACTCCGTAATCATTCCAGTACATGATAACAGATCAGGGGATACAAAAGAAAGTGCGATTCGGGCTCAGGAAGTTCTTTCTAGTTGGCAATAGACAATATTTCTCATAACTTTATTGATGTTTAATCAACCTTGTCGGTGGGGCACACGATTTGCGGCTGGTCAACGACAGTGGTTCCCTGATAGTGCGAAGAAGGATCAGCCGGATTCATTTACCTTTCCTTTATATGAATTCCTTTTCTTTATGTATATGTTGGTTTACTTGTAATGTTTAGTGGAATCTTATGCTGTTTCCCACTTTATTTGTTCTCTTTTGAGTAGTTTTGAGTTCAAACATGTTTTCGTGGTGAGTATAGAAACCTTTTTTCTGATAGTATGTTCCACTGCTTCACTTCCGTTGCTAGTATAATGGGTAGGCTGGATTAGATTAGTGCTCACCTTTTGAGATATTCACGTTCATATTTATTTCCGTTTTTAGTCCCATTGTCGATTAAGCTTTACCACATTAGTTCGGAGCGATTTTTTCGCGTTGCACTTACATAGAAGTTCGTTTGCATGCTCAATACAGAATAGAAGTATTCAACGAATATAAGAGAGTTGTTTTAGCCTAAAAGACGGCCCCAATACACCACTAATAATCTCAGCCCAGAAGCGCTGCGAAGGGACCTGCCACACACGCGACATCAGATGGAAGTATAGAATTTGAATTTTGGTGCCTTCACCTTCCTCGGAGCCTAGAAACACAAAAGGCATTCGAAAAACCATCCGATCAAGCACTATTTCAACCTACTAGGAAAGTCCAATGGGCGTGGAGGACTAGGAAGTCGAAAGTTGTTAACTAACCTTTGAGGATAGTCGACCTTTGTGTGCACCGATCACCCCGAGCTGTAGGACAGCGGTTCAAATAGGGCGAGCCTTTTAGGCTAGGACGACTCTCTTACATTCGCTGAATACTTCTATACTTCTTCTACAGTGCGTTTCAGTGGTATACGTCCACCCATCATTTTAACAAAAACTTTTCTAAAAGAACTGGCCCAATTTAGCAGCACATATTATCAGATTCGTTACTCAAGAAAACTATGAACAACATCTTTTCAGGCAGGCAAACCAACAAGAAAATTTTTTAGAATCATTTTTCTGAATTTCAACCGTTTCATGATATACGTCCACCCCTGTTATATTAATCGAGAAAAATTTTCCTGTTTCAACCGGCGTACATGTCCGTACCAAAATCAAAGGCGACATGCCTTCTTGCTATGCCACGTGGTCCCCGTCTCTCTGCAGAAGAAAAGGCTCAGATTCGAGCTCTTCACGAGGCCGGACTCAGCAATCGGCGCATTGCCAATCAAATCGGCAGGACTCATTGCGTGGTCTGCTCCTATATCAGAGATCCTGAAGCCTACGACAAAGGAGGTGCCCGAGGGCGTCAACGCAAGTTGTCCAGCAGATATGAACGAGTAATATGGAGGAGAGTACCTTCAGCGTCAACCAGATCCGTGCAGACTTGAAACTCTCTGCGTCGAAAACAACCGTGTGGAGAGCTATCAAATGCAGGGGCAACATTGTAAGAGAAGTTATGAGAAAGGCGCCACGTCTAACCAAGCTTACTGCTGCGATAGCAAGCTGGAGCTCGGATTTGTATCCTGTCGAATGGATTCGCAAGAGTACCAGCAGGTTTTGGAATCCAAGTTATTGCCGTTTCTGAGCCGCAGGCGACGGCAAAGGCTGGTCTTCCAGCAGGACAATGCAAGTGTCCATGCTAACAGGTCAACATCTGCATGGTTTCAGCAACAGAAAGTTGATGTTATGGAGTGGCCTGCGTGCAGTCCTGATCTTAACCCAATGGAGAACCTTTGGGGAATAATTGTGCGACGGGTGTACGCCAACAGCAGGCAGTTTTCCACCATCGACGAGCTGCGAATTGCGGTCACGGAGGCGTGGAGAGACATCGACCCTTCAGTCCTCAGGAACTTAACAATGAGCATGCCGCATCGACTCATGGAGCTCTCATTCAAACAGGGTGCACCAATTGATTACTGATATCCATGAAGTACACCGTTCTGTTTGTACAAATAAACTTTCACTTAAGGTGGACGTATTCTATGAAACGGTCGAAATTCGAAAAAATACTTATAAAGGATTCCTTTGTAAACTTGAAGAGCTGAAAACCTACTTTCATTTGTATCCAAATGCAGCGATTTCCTTAATACATGCTACTAATTTGGATCACCCCTTTGAGAGAATTTTTTGTTGTGATGAGGGGTGGACGTATACTACTGAAACGCACTGTATACTTTGATCTGATGTCGAACGTGTAGCAGGTCCCTTCACGGCGCTTCTGAGCTGAGATTTGAAGTGGTGTATTGGGGTCGTCTTTCAGGCTAGAACGACTCTCTTATATTCGCTGAATACTTCTAAAGAATTATGTGGTCATGTAAACAGGGTATGGAGGCAGGATTGCACTCCATGAAAGACCAGAAAACAGTGCCGTATTCAATAAAAGCGACCAGCCCATGGTTCTGAAAATGGGTGAGGAGGTTGGATATTGGAATACGGACAAGTGGCATGAAAGATGGGGAGATTTCAACCAGCTGATGTCGTCTGAAAAAGGAAACAAGATGACCCACCCTGAAAGGAGGCGTTTGCTTGAAGAATTTATAACCAAAAATCTGGATATAAGTATGTAGTATAGATAACGATGTTCGGGAACTGCTGAACGGTTATGATGAGGTATTTGCAGTTTCGGACGAAGAACGTTGTCAGACCAACTTAGTGCATATGTCTATAGATACTGGGGATAGCCCGCCGATAAGAATGAAAGCGCGGTCAGTGCCACTGGGAATGAGGCCGAAGCTTAGAGAATTGTTGCTGGACTTGGTAAGAAAGAAGGTGATAGAGCCAAGCAAATCTGATTGGGCTTTCCCAATTGTTCTTGTCGAGAAGAAGGACGGTTCCAATCTCTTATGTGTCGACTACAGGGAACTAAACAAGAAAATCAAGCTAGATGCATACCCACTGCCAAACATTGAGGACGTAATGCAAAGTCTTGCAGGGAAGCAGTTTTTCTCTACGTTAGATTTGTGTAGCGGATATTCTCAAATTCCTCTCGCAGGCGATGCGAAGGAAAAGTCTGCTTTTGCGACACCGGAAGGGCTATATTAGTTCAGAGTGACACCATTTGGATTGAGTACGAGCCCGCCAGTGTTTCAGAGATTGATGGATTCAGTCTTAGGAAATCTTCTAGGAGCAGAAGTTTTCTGCTATATAGACGACATAATGATATGCACGGCAACGAAGGAGCGACATCCAGAGCTCTTGGGAGAAGTGTTTTAGAGGATGAAAGAGGCAGGTCTTCGGCTGAAGGCGCAGAAGTGTTATCTCATGAAAACAAAAGTTTCATTTCTCGGACACATCGTCGATGGAGAGGGGGTTCATATGAATGCAGACAAAGTTTTGGCCCCAAGGGAGGACTCACCACCAGAGTAGTGACGTCATATAGCAGCCTGAGAGAAACACTTGCCAGTTGGAGCACTTTTGGTATTTGGATAATCGTGTTCCGATAGAAGACAAAGGTCGGAAGGAGGTTTCGAGGAGAGTTGTAGATTCGGTGAAGAACCACGTAGAGGAAGGAGGACGAGTGATGACAGCATGGACGCCGGTGACAGCTGAAAAGCTCCAGAAATGGAAGGCCATGGGGAAACTGTGGAGAACACTGGACATGGTGTTTCTGAAACTTGGCGGCAATGGACAAGTCATCTCTACGGCCAGCAGCGAATGGACAAATGGGAAACTTTTTCTGGAAGCAGGTGCTCCGGAAGCGGCGATGCAGTTTTACAATACCTACCTAGGAGTGGCAGCCGCAAAATAAATACTTGTATACCGTTATTTCCAGGAGAGCAGAAAAATTCCACCTCCCGGAGCTAGGACAGTCGTCGAGGACGACGACTAAACGGAGGGGGGGCATGTCAGGGCGGGACAGAGAGAACCGTACCGGTGGGGTCCCGCCAAAGAGGAAATGCCCGTAAGATCAAATACCGAGGAGTCGAGGGTGGTCAAGAGTACTGTAGGTGATCAGTAGTGATCAGGAGGTAGGAGGCTAGAAGGAGTAAACATGCCTGGGGAAAGAAAAGGCGCGGGAAAGACCGTATAAAGGGGGAACCTCGAGAGGGAGAGGTCGTCTTCTGTTTGTCTTCCTTCGCCCACCGCTAGTACCCCCACGGAGTTGGCTCCTGCCCTTAGAACCTCAATGAGAGCTCGGGGCGAACCTCTGTGGTTCGCGAACGAGGTAATTAGAGGAAGGCCTTAGTGGCCGGTTCATCTTTGGTGGGACCCCCTGCATTCTCTCTGCCCTGACCCTCGGGGGATTTTTGGTTGCATTGTATTTTTGATTTTGGCTTTTCGCATCAGTATTGTATTAGTATTGTGTTCGAGTTTTCATAGCTTTTGTTAATAAACTATTCGTTTCTCGTGTTGTACCACACTCGAAGCAAATCGCCCGTTCAGTGTAGTCCCTAGTAGGGACCCTTACAAGCTAACATTTACAATAAAATAACTATACCAACAATTGATACTTATAAAAACTTTAATCAAATACAACTCATTGAAGAGGAAGCCGTAACGCTAATAGATACGAGGTAGATAACTTACTCTAAAGGCACAGTTCACGACTAACATAATAGGAAATAGGTATTCGAAGAAAACTACTATATTTGCAATAGCGCTAAGTGCTGACCATACGAAGCCGAATGTGTACAGAACTGCCTCTCACTATCGCTGACACCTGACAGCGCCAAACAAGGTACACGAATGGCCCTAAACTTTATGTTACGGGATATGTTATAAGCCAACTTTATCATGAACTGCGTCTTTGAATTAAGAGTGATCACAACATAAAGAACAAAAAGAAACAAAAGGTAGATACTGAGGTTAGAAAAAGAGACAACATAAATATATGAAGTGAATAGATAATGAAAAGCCTAATAATATGTTGTAAACTAGAGCAAAACAAAACGTTATATACAGACACAGATATACTAAAAACTAAAAGAAAACTCAATTGCAGGCAGTATAACATGGTGGAGTGGACGTAGACGGGATGGTTACGACGAGTGGAATGAAAAGGAAGGCGACGGGTCTATAATCTGACTAATATTTTATACAATAAAAGTTGGAAGAGAAAATTGGTCCTAAATAACTGCAAAAAAGCGTTAAAATCGACTACTTGATGTCGTAAATGAATGGTTAAGGACATTTTTCTAATAACTCAACAGTCAGATGTCAAGCAATCGAAGGATTCCTTGACCTGTAGTTATGGAGGATCCTGACCCGGAAGTAGTTGAGCGTCTTCGAAAAGGGATGAGGAAAAGTTTGCGCGTAAACTGGCAGGGATCGACGACAGGTTTACCTTTTTCAACAATGATGTACTAAAGCATCAGATAACAAAGATTGCATACTATTTAGATATTGTCTATTGCTCTCGAGGGATCTACCATCTTCCAGGTTAGACACCACCGAGTGGTGCTCCTGTGGCTCGTGCGTACCGTTTTCTACGGTACGCGAGAATGTCTGCTGCAGAGAGGCCCTCGAGAGCAGTGGAGCTTGTGCACAGCTAGTCACCGAAAATGAAGCCGTGAGGGGGTTGCGGCAGAAGCTGAAGGAATGTGAACAATGCATTGTTCACCACTCCTCATTTCATAAAATAGCTTCAGATCGAGAGGTACCTCTAACGTCAGTTGTGGGTTCTAGCGTCAATTTCAACTATATATAGTTCGGTCAGGTGCTGTGCATCATGCTAGAGCAGATGAGGTTTGAGAAGAAGAAGCACAAGCGGCATGTGGAAGATGAAAATAAGTAAGTTATCATCTAGAGGATGAATCAGCCTTCCCCAATCTGCCTGTTTAGATGCATCCGTTATTGCGCCTATCGCTCCTTCGTCTTTTGGTGCTATGGCCGTCTTGGTCTGGGTAGGAGGTTTGAAATCCCGCATGTGTAAGAGGCGCCATAGTGAAGGAATTCCCTTCTAAATGGGGGAGCTATGTTGGCTTCAAGGTAAGCTGGCCGCTTAGTAGCTTTTTCTAGTATCGCCACACAAATACAAATTGTTATAGGGACCCCGCAATAACGGAAGCATTGACTGTGACGATGAAGAATGGCGTGATACTTTTGTGTGAATAAATATTTCTAAGAACTGTGCTCACCTCTACAGCTCACGTTCGTAACGATCGTCAGCGGCCATGAGGTCCGCGATCATCTCACTTGAGTCATAATGCTTTTCTTGCAAAGCTAGGAGGCGGCTCCTGACAACTTCATCCAAAACTAAGTCCCTCCACAAATGCTTGGCTGAAGATTTTAGTTCCAGCTTAGATTTCCTCGAATGGTATTTCCGATGGATCTCTCGTGTCTTCAGCACTCTCCTTTTTCCGGTATGTTCCGCAGCCGCAATGTGTTGATATGCATTGCGGCCATCATAGCATATAAGGGATAGGTCGAAACTGGGTTGAATATTTCCTTACGGCAGTAAATTCTATCCGATGCGTTCTTCGCCTCACATATGGAGGTTCCTCCATGGGGACTAGCCCGAGGCAAATCTCTTTAACACGACTATTAGGATAACCTTCCGGACCTCCTCATAAGCTTTGCTCCCGCCAACCGAGACTCCCGGTCGCGATTCCCCCAAAGGCCCATGACCGCAGGCAGTGTAGGGACCCGTCAAGTCATCCTGAAAATAGCTAATTAAGCAGGAAATTTATGCGAGAAGTGGAATAATGAATCTATTTACCAGTGGCCACTCATGAACATCCTCAATGTGCATGAGGCATGTGTTTTCGTCCGGGTGTTCCATTTCATCTCATCGTCCATTTTTTCTTCACCATGTTGTTTTTTCTCAACGCGCACCTATATGCAAGCGGTAAATAATAGGTCTTCCCAGTACATTCATCACTTTATCACCTCTTCCGTTACCGGCCAGATATTCGATCCATAGTAACGTTTGAGGGCGTCGTTGAGGAAATTGCCGACATCTCGAATTGCCACCGTAACCGCTCCCTGATAAAATTTCACCTAGTCTTCCAACGAGTAGAGCTTCATGGAGATCGAAATTCCTACTTTTGCCAATCGATTCAATTCTTCTACTATGCCTCGTGGGATGTCGGCCAACGCCACGTAGGCATGTAGTCCCGGCGAGCTTGGATCGTCGAAAAATCGAAGTGCTATTCCAAGCATCGCCATCTCGGCAAGTTGGTACTGGGCCTATTCATAGCTTTGTTATTGTTAGACGTATCTGCCTATTCCTTTCCCGACTCACCGCCTGCGCCATATGCTTATGGCATACATATTCGCGAATTCGCAATATCGAGACGGACTCCATAATCCTGCGTGCCCAAATCACGTCGATGTAACCAGCTAATGCCAGAAGCGTTAGCAGATCACATTTTGCTGGCGTGATTCAGATGTTCTTCTTGCGGTAACGGCACGGGTAACCTTGCCACATACTGCGCAGAATCTTCGAATGTATGCTAAACATAAACAGTTCAGTACCTATATGGGTACTCCTCCCTAACGTATATGGGTATTACTCAAGGCTATTACCCTGTGTAGTACCCATACATGTTAGCTGAGTATCCAATCCTTTAGTTGTGTTCAAATTAAAATTTTGATAGACGGCACCTCTAAACTTCTTCCGATGAACTTCTGATCATAGGCGCAATCACCGGCATATTAAAGTTGCACTATTCCTAATATGTTTGTTGACAATCAATCAATATAAATTCAATCAGAGAATAAGAAAAAGAAGAAACATGCAAGAAAGAAAATTGGTCAAGCCTGCGGTGAAGTTGAGTTTTCATGAACAAAGGGGGGAATTGATTTACAGCGATCTCCCTTCTCAACTTTTGATCCACGTCATAGCCACGTAAAATGATAAGGCTTATGAGGCAAGAAGGTTGATTGAAATGGAAGAACCCCGGGTAATCCTGCGAGAACATGTACGCGAGGATATAATATAATAGGGGTTCCATTAATATAAAACTTATTATAGATCGAAATTAATGAAGTTTTTGAAATAAAAAAATATTTGCATGCAATAATCTACACAAAATATGTTAAAATCTTCAATAAACTTACGAGAATAGTTGAAGAATGCTACGGTGAAAACTCATAACAAAAAAAAAACAAACAGTACACGAATAAAAAAAAATTTAATTTTAATTGTAATAAGTTTACTGAAACTTAATGCAAAAAACATTTATTCCTATTCAAATACATGAAATACTTACCTCATCCATTCGACGATGGCAGGCAGAGGATACTTAGAAGAGAATAGCGCAGAATAATAGTAGAATGGAAATAACAGCCGAATACTAGCTCCTGTACGAGGCGGTCGACCAGCTGACCATTCCTGGCAATTTGCCAATTAGCGTATCGATTTTTCGCCAACTTCGCTCCAGTGTGAATGTTGTGAACCATAATTAGATTTCGTAGTCAGCCTAGCGAGGGGCGGAGGCCTCCCGTCTCCCACTGTTCCTGCCCTCATTGTGCCCTATCCAAACCATTTCCGACCTCATTCCTGCACAAATGGTATCAGAGGGGGCTTCGAATTCAAACCATGTGCAAATCTCCGAAACCACTTTTTCGTGAACTGCGCTTATAAGGAGAGGATATACAACAAAGGAAATGGTGAGTGCGCACCATCCCAGTGAATAGCGCTTGGTTTCCAGCTTCCTCTTTGGAACTAAAACCTTCTGGTTTATGGTTGGTTAAGCTTTTTATACTGATGTGAAGCAGTGATATCATTTGTTCGCGTCGGTACCATTGCTGCCATGCCGGGACGAACAAATCGTTTTGATAATGGAACTCGATCGTCGGAACTCGCGCACGACCATCGAATCGCGCACACCGTTGAGGTACTTCGCACTGTGCACAAGTGGATGTTCACGAGGCCTCTTCCCATCTGGGCTCACTATTTCGTATAAGGATCCCTTCCAACTGGTTTACTGCTGAACTTTGCCAGACTGAGCTGTACCAACTTAGTTCTATGAATTACTCAAGTTAATTGTGAGGGGAACGCTCCCGTAGGCCTACAGCATGCGACGCTGCGAGAGTTAAAGTCAAACTAGCAACTGTATCAGCCGAAAAATTTTCGATGTGGTTAACAAAGCCCTGTATGCAGAGTAGAATTCATTGACAATATAAGCGAATAAACATCTGAAACGGATAAGAGGACATGAAGAATGCTTACACTGTTTACAGACTCACACAAAGCATAGGTGCGCTTATTTAGATTCATGATAAACAAAACTATAAAATCCTGAACATTATCAACTTTCACATTTGACACGCCAGATTGAAGCTGTAAACGTGAAACAACGTAAACAGTAGCAACTGACATAAGCACAGGCGTGATGAATAGCAAACAAAACTCGAACAGCAAGGGCAAGTCAAGGTACTGAGCGTTACTCCTTCAGGGAAGGACGTTCAACCTTATGTTTACCTCCTCCTCACCTTTCTTGACACCAACACTAGTTCAAATATATTTATTATCAAACACTACCCTCATTGAGGTTTTCCCGAGCCTCATTTTTCAAGCCGTCGCGGGCAGGGCTCGGGCGTCGAGATCTTCGCTTTGATGATCGGCTGTGGCTTCCTGATCTTCGTCCTGAGGATCGGTTGCGACTTCTTGATTTTCGTCTTCGGTCGAGACCGGCGACCCCGAACGGTTCCTCGAATGTTCTTCGCCTTCCGTCTTCTGGAGATCCTTCCAAATCGCTCGCAATGCCGACCCCAGTGCACGATCGCGCTTCTGTGGCCTGCTACGCCGTTTTGCCTGCCTCCCGGCGGGGCCCATGCCACTGGCACCATTGCTGGCGCCGGTGGCGGCGGCCTCGCCAACGCAGCTCTTCCCCCTGCCGGGACCAATACCACTGGGGGCTCGCCCCCCCCCCCCCTCCTCCTCTCCGATGGCCACTGCAGGCTGGTGCTGTCGTTGGTGTCCCGGCAACGAGATTAAACTGACTTGCCTACCCCTTCCAGCTTCTTTTATAGGCCTCACGCCATATCTGCTGTTTTGTTTACATCTTCCCTTTCCGATGTCCGATGATCCTATCTGCCCTCACAACAATAACCAAGAGGCAAAGCAAATGTGGGATGATAGATATCTATAATAAACAAACAACAAACAGCGAGGCGAAGTCCGGAAGAATACCTAACAAACAGCAGAGCAACACCAACGAAGCAGTACAAAGAATACGCTATTATTCAGTGCCGTCGCTGCCAATGCAAGTACTATCTTTCATTACATCGCATGGTGCATGAGCTGCACGTTTGCACGTCATGCAGATGAAGCGTTACTCCGGCCTTCGCCTCTCCTGACACCATAGCAGCGCGATCTGTAGCGAAGAAGAGTTCATTGCAAAAAATAGTATATACGAAGGTAATAGAAATCCGCTAGTAGAAAACGATGAGCCGATCACAACTAAAAATAAAAAACACGAACGACTAATTCCGTGCGATTATCTTTGCTACAGTAGACTAATATACAATGCAATATAAGAAACTTAACGAGAGTGAGCAATACAAAAGGAGCAAAAACGGTTCAGAATCTCTACAAGAAAGAATAAACAGCATTGGTGTTGAGCACAAATGTTGTTGAATCGAATATGTGCATCGAAAGCAATTCAATATGTTATAGACATACATATAGTACAAATGATGTGTATGTAAAAAGTTCAAGAAAGGAAGAAAAGATAAAAAAAAGATCATAAAAAGGAAAGAGAAAGCAGTCAGCTTGAAGCGGAGGTGGAAGAGGGCACCTTGAAACTTCCAAAACGAATTCTCACCACCTAACAAATGGGACACTTCTGTTGAATTCTGTCATACTCTCTGGACCGTGGGGAAAAAATTTCGAAATGGCATCTCAATACTTCAATGATGCTAGAAGAACAAGAAAAAAGTGATGAAAGCGTATGCTCCTCCAAAAGGAAGGAATGGCTAACTCACTTCTTGTCTTCTCAGAGTACCGTTAATCACCTCAACGAGTGAGCTCCTAACTCATTTCAACTCTAAAGCTCATTACTAACTCATTTCAACTCTAAAAAGTATTCCGCGCTACTATGTATAAGCCAATGTGGTCACTCATTTGCAGAAAAACGAATGAAGATTTGGACACCCCTTGGGGATATGTTTCTGTTAGTCGCAACTGAAAGTTGACAAAGCAAAAAAATAGCAGGGAAATTAAGGACTGGAATCCGAGCACAATTCACAGAACCACTAGGCACAGGAAATTTTTTCGGACAACAACAAATAACGAATGCGATATTTCCTTCGGTAAAACTGTCAACAGGAAAAGAAAACAAAGTAGCAAATGAAAACGAATAGAGATAGAAAGACATATTAAGAAAAAAAGATGTTAAAAGAGAAAGTTAAAAAAGAAACAGATGACGGCACAAGAGCTGATAACGCTGTTAGAAGCTGTTAGGCAACTCCATCTTCTGGTGCAAAAAAAAAATTCGTCTACTTGACTAGGTCTTAAGTTCAGCGTCCGGCCTCCCTGTGGGTTGAAACTCACCTGGGTGTGGTTGAACCAATCATATGTGTCTGGTGCGCTTTAGGATGTGTTTTAATACGACACACACAAAACAAAGGACGGAGCACGCGAATTGAAAAGCCCAATAATGAATTGAAGGACGCCGAGGCTTGCCCAGTCTGGACACGTTAATGTTGTATAGACTCGTCAAAACAAAGTAAATGACAGTGCTTTATGAATAACAAAACACGTTAACAAAAAAAAACATTTCAAATAGATCTTCACATGTCAAGGTCTTCATCTTTCATTGTTCTCTACTTGTCGAACTTTATTCGGTTTCTCAGTGATCTTGATGTTGTTTCTACTCTCTACTTGTCGAACATTCATGCAGATGACGTGAAAATTTATGAAGAGGATTTTGGTTAAAAACTTGGCCTCGGCCTCAGAAGCAGTTGATACAGCAGTTGGATGATCTGAAATAAATCATCTTCCACTTTCTCGAGAAAACACTAATGTTTTGTTCAGGTAAGCATGCTCGAATTCTTCACATCGCATGGGAGGCACGCTTATCAAAGTGGTATCAGAAGTTTGTGATCTGAAATTTAGGTATGACGTTTCAACCGTGCCAGCGCAATCCCAGGTTGATTCGCAGTTTTCAGTAACAGAGTTCGAACGAGCCTCAATTCATTTTACGTCGTAATCTTACCCCCACTTTATCGTACCTGAGAAATCTATTGATAAGTTGGTTTGACTCGGTTAGGTTTATTCCCAGGATGTTGTTGTTTGGTATTGACTTTTCTTTCTTTAATGCCCTGCCGAATTCCCCGGCCTGCCCAAACGGTATACACACATGTTTTACATTCAATGCCAAGAAAATCTGAAGTATTACACGCACTAGCATAATCGTATGAAAGGCGTTCCCGTGTACTTTGACTTTTCTCTTCAGGTACGCCACTAATCACAATAGATCGGAGTCTCTCCTCTTCCTGGTAGGGTAGCCCTACTCGAGTAGAAGCAGGAACACTACCGAACGCTGTTCGACTCCGATGCTCTGACGTGTTATCAACACCAGTCACTGGTGGGGACTCACGAGGCACTGACTTGCGAACACAATCTAATTCCTGCCTCAGCTCGCTATTCTCCAAGCAAAGTGACTGGAGTTCACGTGTCATCGCAGTAATCACCTTCTTTATCCCATCAGAAATCCGGCCAGACTTCGTTATGGCCTCCAGTTGCTCTTGTAACTCCTTGGAGAATGGGCGCACCACATCCACCGCTCCTGGCTCGCCTTGCTTTTGCCCATTAGCACTACTCGAAGCACCGCTGCGTAGATCCATAGCGAATATATGCACTGATCAAGGCTACGACTCTAATCGATACAACCGCAGCGGCAAGCGTTCCGCTGACACTTGCAAGGCAAATAAAAAAGCAAATGAAAAACAGTCAAATACCGTTTGTGGTGGCACTCGAGACGATCGAAAATGGTCACGTGCCAGAAAAAGCGAAACGTGAATCCGCTGAAGTCGAGCAGAAACACAGAAAATACTTAGCGATCACAACGAAATGTTGGGCCGTCGCACAGCACCCACGACAGACATTTGACAATCGTCTTAACACTTTTGCGCGAGATATGGAATCCGGAGCGGTTCTATTCGTTCCTATTTCTTTGTTGCTGCAATAAATCCTAATGTTGATAATCTTCAGGATCCGCGGAACGCTGATAGCTCTTGGTTGGCACACTTTTGCAAGCAGTTCATGATGCCTCCTTTGTATTGCACCACTTTCTTTCTTACGCTCTGTCGTTGATATGAAGTCTTCTTCGCAGCAGAACATTCCTGATCAAAGAATTGAGCTATGGTTGCCAGATTCCTTCTCGAGGTGTATTCATGGGTTTTAATAATATATTGATAACAGCACATGTTTGGCCTGCAATTCTCAGACTTATACGTCATGTAGCTGAAAAAGGAACTCATAGATCACCCAGGAACTAAATTATCGGGCACACTATTTCGCAGCCACCCTGTACGGGGGACGTGCCCTACGTGCGTCCGAGGATGCGCGTGGCAGATTGCGCGGCGAAATTCGTAACGATCTGAACGACTTAAGTGGCTATCATTGGGGCCCAAATTTGCAGTAGAGTAGATTAGAAGGATCATCTGACCCTACTTAACTACTCTACTTCAAGTTTGTGCCCCGAAACTTGGCGTCAGAGTCGTTTAAATCGCTACAAACTTTGCCGCGCGCGTCCTCGGACGCACGTCCGTATACATACCCACCCTGTACACATTCCATCCTGCGCACTTATGGAAGCAACCATCCGCCTCGACACTTTTCCACACATCACAACTCGACATCAACGTCCGAATTTCATATGCTCCTGCTCGACGTCGCTGACGTGCATTTCTTGTACTGCTTCGTCCTCTGCACCTCTTGTCATCGCGAAGCAGAAAAGGTCGAACGTATGACAAACCTGAACACCATGACTGTAGAAGACGTTTGTTTTTATCCAAATGCAGCGCTATCTTTATGTAAAGCACCGAAAAAATAGTTTGCTTGGTAACATTGTGGTTGTTCGACAGAAGAAGGACAGAGTCAGCTAATGACAAAAATTATGTTAAGGTTCTTTCATATTTTGTGACCCTCGGGGCCTTCGGAAAATAAAAGAATCACTCCAAGGGAAATAACAACATAAGAGATTGCATTATATGTACACATACATATGTGGAGATGAGCAACATGCATATCACTTTGAAATTCGGCTTGGTCGCGTGAGTATTTAGAATGGGAGAAGACGTTGGTGGAGCAAAAGTTGAAGAACGATCAAACGACGACGAGGATCTAGTAGCAAGAAATGAAACAGCGGTGGTCATGCGATGAAATACCGAGCAGATTAGTATTGGTATGACTGAAAGCACCGTAATTCACGGTCAGTCAAAAAAAGGTAAAACAGCAGTAGTAACAATACAGTAAAAGAAGGGAGACTCCCAAGAACTCGTTACAGACCTTCACAACATTAATTCCATGTAATAAAGTTGAGTGCAGTCTTGAGTGGAGTCCTCCAAATAGACTGGAGATGAATTCCAAGCCAAATCGTATTTTGCGGCTTCTTCATGTTCACAAGGGAACAGAAGACCTAGCGTCGACCGGTGATGTTCTGCTTTGAACGGTCTCAGAGAAGTAGACATCAGATTTGAGGCTTCGGCTGCTGAGATTGCTACGATTTGAAGCTCGACTTCGATATGATATTTTTGAACCTTTGGACGAACGGTCCGATCTGTAAATACGCTGTTCATCCATAAAAAAGAATTACATTGGACAATGTAGAGGCAGGAGATTAGAAGAATATACCACGATCGACTTTCTCTTAATCTTGGCATGACTTTTTACTGATATGCAAGTTTACTGCAGCCTTCCTAAAGTTACAAACTTTATGAGGCTAAAGTTTCGGCTAGCTCGCCTTCGTCAGAGCCTGAAAGTCGAACAACCATTGGAATAGATTCTATAATAAGGCAAGATAAACCCAGACAGTTCTCTAGACTAGGAGACCTCCTGGACTCGGTATACAAGAGGCTTACCTTGATCTAAATCGCCGGAGCGTTAGATCGACCACCCAGAATGTAACGTCTGCGTGCAATGAGCAAGCTTACCTCCTTCCTGACCTCACCGTAATTTCAAAATTTGCAGAGGTCGAGAAAGGGCGCGAGGTCACGGGTTACGGCCACACACTCTTCCTTCCTATTAATTTGTGGGTCCCTAGCTGCAATCCAACACGCCTCAAGTGCTTTCCGCGCAGTGGTCTCCGTTTCTAGTGCCAAGATGGCTACTGAAATTGTGAACTCGTTCCCATCATGGCACAAAATTCGATGCATCCCCAGTGGTGATACGGATCTCAAAACAGAATCGCTGGACATAGCTCGAAGGGTTGCGTTGTCTAATGGGTATCCTCACTGCCACGGGGGGTCACAACGTGGGGGGCATTTCCCACTTCGTAGAATTCGTGAACGAGCACCAGTCAATAAGGTGGCATTTTGCCTGCCATTCATTTCCGAAGAAATGAGCAGAGCAATTCGATCAAGTTTGACTAGGTGTGATCTACAGGAAGAAGTCATGGTTGTGGAAATACCCCCAGGAAACCTCTGTCGACAACTGGTCCGCAATCGCCTATACGACATCTCGTGTGACACTCCAGATTGCCTTGTGTGTCCTTCCAATCGGCGGGGTGATTGCATGAGAGCAGGGGTTATCTACGAAATTCGTTGCCTGGCCTGTGGAGCTGAGTATATTGGGGAAACAGGGCGTCCCCTCCGTACACGGATTAAAGAACATCTGGATGGGCTGAGAAAGTCTCGCACTCAAACACCACTGGGGATGCATCGAATTTTGTGCCATGATGGGAACGAGTTCACAATTTCAGTAGCCATCTTGGCACTAGAAGCGGAGACCACTGCGCGGAAAGCACTTGAGGCGTGTTGGATTGCAGCTAGGGACCCACAAATTAATAGGAAGGAAGAGTGTGTGGCCGTAACCCGTGACCTCGCGCCCTTTCTCGACCTCTGCAAATTTTGAAATTACGGTGAGGTCAGGAAGGAGGTAGGCTTGCTCATTGCACGCAGACGTTACATTCTGGGTGGTCGATCTAACGCTCCGGCAATTTAGATTAAGGTAAGCCTCTTGTATACCGAGTCCAAGAGGTCTCCTGGTCTAGAGAACCGTCTGGGTTTATCTTGCCTTATTATAGAATCTATTCCAATGGTTGTTCGACTTTCAGGCTCTGACGAAGGCGAGCTAGCCGAAACGTTAGCCTCATAAAGTTTGTAATCTTGGAAAGGAGATTAGAAGGTTCCATAAAAGCCTACAAGTATCAAGCTTGAAGATGTAAAAGAAAACCCAAGTGGCAAGTTTCTGCTCTGCAGAATTGGAGATCTGATCCGCTGATCTCAACTAAAAATCCATGAGAAAAACACCTTCTCAGAATCTTCAGCCACCAAGAACCACACGTTCCATAGAACGGGTTGAGATAAGTCATGGTAGAAGCTATTCCTGTTCACTATGATAGTTGTTATGAGGGGTAGTCTGACCTTTCCGAAGAGGCGTTTGCTTTGGAACGCATGCTGATTTTCTCCTCAACAATCCAGTACATGAATTCAGCTCGAAGCTTCTTTGTATCAATGTAAGCGGCAATGGACACCACTAGCCAGGCCATATATGCCAACAGGAAGGCTGCCGTAACGTAAACATTCCTGAAAGATAATGGTTCTATTAGTTTTCGTAAAGAAAATCAATTAAAGGCTTGGGTTCACTCATAAACGAGCAGTGTACTAATATGAACCAAATCTGATGTTGAAGAACGTTCGAGAAAGACGGATCTTGTAAAATCTGATCTGCTTGAATTATCTCCTTCTGACTTTTCTCCTTAATCATTTTTTCTATAAGACCATGTCAGTTCCTAGACATTTCTATTACATTCCCGCTGATTCCAATAATAAATATCGAAGCATAAGCTAGGCGAGTACCCTTTACAGGAAGCGGCCATGGAGTTCAAACAGGGTTGGAGCAGTGAAATCCGCGGCACGGTAGTACGAGATCGTAGAGATTCTGAGATGAGCTCCTCAATTTCGTAAGGGGAAAATGCTTAATCCAGGATCATTGAGTAAACTAAACATACGACAGTTATAGGTCAGGCAGTATGTCAGTACAATTCATCAGCCGACATTCTTGAATGTATAGGAGTATCCAGACGCACTGTGAGCGAGAAACCAAGACCGGCCAATCGTATAGAGGAATCGATCATTGAGGCTGACGAAATTCCTCTCACTATCAATTCTTGTTGATCAACAAGGAGACATAACTACAACCTTATAACCTTTTAAAAACTGTGTTGAGTGCTTCAGTAAATTCTCCATCTTGCCAGTTACCATTTTGCAAGAATTTCGGTAATCTGCACAGCGGCCGCCATCTAGAGAGGAATAACTCGCTACAATTCCAGTACACCTGCCATGATAAACTCTCCCTCATACCTCCAAGTAATGAGGGAACCAAGAAAACAGTTCCAGTTACAGTAACCATACAGCGGACAATATGGCGATTTCAGCTATTTGTCCAGCCTCTCGAGCCTATTCTTCGTCTTGCTCGTTGGTCAACCTCTTCCACTTTGGAAACATGCTGTATTCAGAACAGACCCTGTTCTACCGGCGCTGTTCTTTCACTAATCGAACCAGCTTTGAACGTTGTTGTGATGAGACGGCACCAAATTTTGGTACGTTTTTCCATTGACAGTAAAGCCAAAGCCGCTCTATTCCATTTTGAACAATTCTAGATGAAGTTCGTCAAACGCAATAGTGGGAATAGTTATCTTACCTTAGCTGTGTTCTCATGAGTTCTTTCTCCTCGGCAGATCCGTTTGAGTTCAAATGAATGTACATCATCATAGAAAAGCCCATGTAAAGTAGGAGTATAAACTAAACAGTCTTCAATAATTTTCGTCAACAGAACGGTCAATAACTACCTAGTTTTACTCTCTGGTTTGGAAACTACTGATTATCGTCTTAGTTGGCAGGCATGTTGTCACAAAGGCGATGAGATGTGTACAAGAAGTTTGAGGGATGAACTCGACATATGCTTTTTCGAGCCGTGCTGTTGTCCACTGCTCTTAAAAAACCACTCTCCCATTAGCTCCGACTCCACACTCTCCTCATTCACTGTTCCATGCTCCTATTGTGTAATTTCCCCCCCCCCCCTTTCCTTAATGCACCACAGGATGGTGGTGAATTAAGGGTGGTACGATGTTTGAATGGCACCTTATGATGTGTTGTCGCTGCGAGACATACTCCGCATATCTAACTAGTTCAGCCACAGCTTAAAAAACCACCATTGCAATCCAGGGTAGTTCGTTTCCGAGGAGTTGGAGAGATTCCAAGGTATAAACTTCTCCAATTGTCCAAAGACGAATTTATCAAAGGACCACTAACTTTAGAGTTTCTATATGGTTTATGGATCTTTTGTATTATATTTCCCAGCACTTAATGATGCACATTTTACCAAATGTCGAAGAGGGTGTTTCCGGGATTGGAGAGGGTGACGGGGAGGTTAGGTTGAGTTGTAGATAAGCACTATTATCAGCATGTGTTTGTGAGGATCCCATTTTCGTTTGACGTAAAATCTTCTACACCGAACACCTCTAGGATGACATGAGAACGATCTGAATCAATGTTCAATCTGTCAATTACTCTTCTGAATATGGCAATCCCCGAATGGCTAAGCAACTTTCGAGAGAGGTTCGTGTCTTGGCACAACTTAATTCTCACAGGATGGTAGTAGTGGGAGCACGCTCATGATCGTTGAGGAAATCCTCTGCTACTTACGAAGAAACACTGGCTCATAGACTCAATGGCTTCTAAAAATGGAACTGCCAAAATAGCCAAAAATCTCAGCATCATTACGTTTCTATCTTATCACAAGTTACCAATATAATCGAGATACCTAGTGAGGCTGAAAAAACGAAAAGGACGAACTCACAAAGCTAATAAATCCGTCAACAATGAATGGCCGAATATATGAAGGTCGGCAGTTGTAGTGGCCATACAGTGCCAAGCCGGTCATGATTATATGTAGTATTGAGAAGAGCAGCACTGGAAAGTGAATTGCTTTTAACTCGTTTTCCGAAGATTGATTGAAACGGGGGCAAACATTTCAAACGGATCACTCTGACCACATCATCTCGGGTCCGAGCTCTTAGGCATCGAATTCTGCTCTCTTTAAATGGCCTCATTTTTTTCCACAAAGAGCGCAAAATTTCGGCACAAATATTCGAATAGTCAGAAAAAGAGGCAGCACTGGGTGAAATTCCTCAAGATTTGATCTAAAGCATGTCCCCAGCTGTTTGTAGGAAATTTTCCATTGAACTGTCATCCCCTGGGTGTGGTGCGAGAGAGACGCCGCGCGCGAAAAATTCCGCAGATGGCAGCAGCGAGTAAGAAATTCAGGAACAAAAGGACTAACAGTAGAATCTTGCCATGAGTAATAACCGCATGGCGATTGAGCTGTTTGAAGAGCGCTAGAACTGTTATAACGAGGCGAATGGTCCGCGACAGCCGCGTGCGGCGGATCGGCTACACAAAACCGTTCCTGCTGCCCGTTTTCCTCATCCCCAAACCTACTCCATTCCAGGCATGATGCATACCAGTTGGATTTGGAGATATAGCCCTTCCAAAACTATTCAGCTTCTACATATAAATCGAGGACTCGTCGCATTTGTGACAGACTTAATTCTGGCTTTTATGAAGGCTTCCTGACTCGGAAGGGCTTCACAATCTGTACGGCATTAACAGGAACGCCGTTGTACAGAAAAACGCTACTTCCTTTCCCACAGTGCATGGCAAGGAAACTGTCTTACAAGGTTGAAGGACTACGATTCTTGACGCCGATGAAGCTTGTTTTGGAAGATACTGTGCATTTGACTTCTATTCGGATTCCGGTGCTGTATGAATTTGTATGACGGTGATTCCATCTGCCAGCGTTCATCCTTCATCCAAAGCTTGGTTGAACTTGAGGAGTAATGTTCCGTAGTTAGATGGCAGTATGGCACCTGTCGTAGCCCGCAGAAAAAAATGCTTTTCTTCATTTATTGGCTGCGTATAGCAAAACTTGCTCAGAAAATCACTGAATGCAGTCTCTTCTCGACCGAATGCTGTGACACACTGCAAAAGACGACAAGAAACGTCCTATTTTGTTTTGTTTTTTCGGCATGACACTTCTTCTTCCATAGATTTTTGCCCATATGCTTAGTCATAGAAGCTTACATACCCTATCCGCCAAAATGTATGAACAACGTTCTTTGGAACTTTTTGGCCTGTCAAAAGTTTAACGGTGCACCATTTATGAGAGTGAGAAGTTATTCTAAAGGACCACTTGAGTGCTACTTGCAAGTCTTAATTATATCCGTACATTGCTTGCGTCAGTATTACGTCGGCACCTAATCCAGAAGCTAATAACCGTGTGGGAATGGCTGATGGATTAGCCTGTTAATCGGGCTACATCCGATATGAGCTTTTCTGATTCATATCAGCATTTGGCTCCAATGAATGCAAAAAATGCTCAAGGTTCGCTCAAAGGTCGCTGTCCAACGAATCCCGCTCGTACATAGGGCCCGACGTGATCACTTCGAGTACTAATTGTGCGAAGTCAACACCTAACAGTCTTTCATACAATCCACAGCAGAAACTGATTATCGTTTTGGGAAAGATGGGGTTTGAGAAGATTTCAGAAAAAGAAAAGGCTGTTGGCGCTTTCCGCAAACTCACCTGACACGTAGACGGCAAGGCGTAAACGACTGGTGAGATTGTTGTTGATGAAATAGGCGCAAATGGATTCCAAAAGGCGAATGCGTACCTTCTCCGACATATGATGGGAGAATGACGACTCCAATTCAGAGACCACTGAAAAAGTGCGAGAAAGAATGATTGGATCCTATTGCAGAAAGCCTATTCACTAAGACCTACCTTTGTAGAGCATGCAAGGATTGATAAAGGTGAAGAGAACTGCAAAGAATGCGGACAGAATTCGCATAGTTAGTGGAAATGCATCTTGTATGGCGAAGGACCTACAAGATTCACGTAAAGGAAGCCTTTGTACGGATTCATTGTAATGTACGGATTGCGAATCTCCTCGAACGATTATTAAATGAATCAACAGACAGAGTGAAGAGAATGACAAGCGGTTCTATTACAATTGAAATACAAGTTTTCTCACTTAGCTACGAGTTAGAAGTTTCGATATTCAGAGGCCTATAATAGAAAAGGATCAGACAATTCAACAGGAGGAAGGAGTGAGCTCTGATTTGAGTTAAAACTGAAAATTTTCTACACTAATGGAATAGGTGAGCGGATAAAAACACAGAGAGCTTTGAGATTATCTCGGGAAATGCACTTTGGTACATCAGACAGTTCTTTTCCAGACTGTGATAAACCTCTGTCTAGGCGACACTTCTCGTGCCGCACATTGAGCGAGCTTCCAAAACTGGGGAAACTATGGACTATTAGAACCAAAATAGGTCCGATGAAGAGCAAAACAAATGAGAGGCCAAAAATTGTAAATCACAATTCATAGCAGGAATGGGCTGAAAAGAACAGTGAAAATCATCGCTAGGAGATGATGTGGCAGGACTGGAGTTGTTGTATATGCACAATGTAGCCAGCAAGCATTGCCATTCCACAGTGCTAGCATTTGGCTGTTCATTACCGAACAGGTGGATAGCTAGCTAACTGAACCCGCGAAGTGTTTCCCCATAATTTTTTTTCACAGCGATCCGCAAGCCCATCAAACAACCTACTATCTCGAGATCCCTTCATTGACCGAGTCGTTCAGTTATCAAAACCAAAATAGAAAAGTCCGAAATCTAGTTAGTGTATAATTGATATTTGGGGAAGCTTGTTTTCCATCAGATGAAATAGATTTGATGGGAATCTCTCAATAACTCACTCTCATTTCAAAGTCATAACTCTAGAATTATGGACAGATAAGGGAAATGGTGGCCACTTATCTGATATCGTCATCATATTCAGTAAGCTCTACATGTTGGAGTTTTCCATCAACATCGAGATTTGGAGAACCTTTTTTTTTGAAGGAACCATTCTATGAATATTTGTTTTTTATGTCTTTAGAATTTTCTCGAAAGTTCTCTTAATGAACGCTTTTTTTGGGCTCGACATCAGTCGTTCTACATCAAGAATACGGTGGTTATGACCACTCGGGTCCTCATTATCGAACTGGATATGATGTTTGGCTCTAACCAGTTTAGCGCAACATTACATAGAAATTAGTACAACACTAAAGCAATCGAAATGAAATCCACGCGAGTTGCTTGGAGCTCACAAAATGAATGAAAGCCTCATTGGCAAAGGGTATGTGTATATCGCGACTGACAATTAAATTTGAGCTAATTTAGATTGCTAGTAACTCGAGGTTCTGAAAAATAACACTAGCAGTATGAATCTAACGGGAGGCGTGTTGCAGGTAGAAGTAGCATTTATACGATCTCTGAAAGCTGCCTCTTCATAAATGATAACATTAATGAACTGGACGGGCGCTCAGATTTGAGAGCTGTTTCGCGAGTCATCGACCCGCCCCATCCAAGTTTCAATCGGGTAGACATCTATGCCAACGGCTGCTCGGACGTAGTCGGTTAGCCTGAGAGTGGGAAACACGGCAACAAAGAGTGGTTAAGTTGATCTTTGAAGAATAATGTTCTCTTACACTGATCAATCCCGTGTTGGGATGTGAATCTACATTCGACCCCACCCCCCCCATTCAGAATCTTCGTGGCGTATCGTATGCGTATGGGGCCTATATAATGACTTGAGATGGCCAGCCGATGTTTACCACAGCTTTTGCAGATGAGTTTTGTAAACAGTAGCCGGATGGATGGACGGCTTGGGTGTTCCGAGCAGATATCGAGCCGGGATTCCAACATCGAATCGTCCACGTTCTACAGTGCCTCGCTTGCCACTACATCACTTCTCCCCTTATTAATGACAGCCATAAAAATAAGAGCAATAGCGATAGCAAAACTATTAATGTTAGTATTGGAACTAATACTAACAACTAGAAGCAAGGGGTCATTCTCGGTGGTTCGTAAACTTCCACATTAGAGAGAGCAAGTAATATATGTTTTGGGTAGAAAGAAAATTACAATTTAAGAAAACGACTTGTTTAATCACTTGTTCCAGAAACTGTTCAGAGGTTTCAATGTTTTTTATTTGAAGTGTATTACGGGTATGGGCGGAGGTGGTGTATTGGCGAGTGGGGCACTCCACACACACACATGGTCACGGGTTCGAATCCTGAATCAATATCCGCCTATGCAAACAAACCCTTCCTTCCTTCTGGGTCGGTGAATTCGTACCAGACTTATAGCAATATATTTGAAGCTTCTCAACTGCGGAAGAGGATGGAATTTCTATGCACGCTAGCTAGTATTATGTGCTACAACATGCTAAAGTCGCATTCCAAAATATCCCCCGTGAGCGCGAATAGAAGTCAACGTTTGCTTTCGACTTGATCGCATGTGGCACGCAGGTATCCTTCTCCATTTCTTCCCAGCCGTCCTCCAGCTTTTGCATTCTAGGACTCCAAGCTGGGACTGCAAACTCGACAGGTCCTCTTCTAAACAGAGACCATTCGTGGGATTCAAGTGAGTCAAGTTCTGGAAAATAGGATGACCATTCCTCTTCACCAATGAAGTCGGGCAGCTGTCGTCGGCACCACTCGCAGGCAAGCTTGGCCCTGTGGGCTAGAGTAGCGTCCTGCTGGAAGGACTACGAGATGTTTCAGGAATTGTAGTTGGATCAACTCTTCATCACACCCATCAGTACGCTCTTCGAGTACTGGTCTTGGTCAATTTTCACGCCTGCACCGAAGAAACCACGAGCGGCTTACCCTTTCCAGTGATTTCCTCAAAAAACATCATTTTACTGTTCTGATAACAACCTTTTTGTGAGATATTACACGCTGGATGTTTCTTTCCGGAACGCAAACGTTTTGCTTGTTGAGGGATGGTTTTGTCATAAAAATTTTTTTGGCCAGAGAAATCGACGAAGGGTTGCGTGTCATCACCCAAGTGGGACTGCGACTTTCTGCATTTTTTGGCCCTGAGAGTCTGTTGAGATCGGGATTGGAGAAAACGATAGGAATGGTAGTGAGGCTTCTGCATGACATTCTTCCATCGCGATAACCCCTGTAAGCCGTGCCCGTTGACTTCCTTTTGATGGCTCACCCAGGATCCCGACCGATTGGCAGACGGACCATTTTAATAGTCCTATCTTCAGAAACATTCTACCTTTCTACATTTACTGGTTTGCCTCTGATTCAATCTTCTTTTCTATATCGTTTAATAGCCTCCTCTACGGTTATTAGAAAAATCCCAAAAAGTTTCATAACGCCCTTCCACTTCTCGCGCGTCAATGATTGCAAGTGGCATTGAATAAACCTCCTTTATCTGGAATATATTGGGAGTTCCACATCAGTAACCATGCACATTGCAAGGAAGCCTTCTTATGCAAATAATTAATAGCAGGTAATGTGAATTTGATAGATTATTTCTACCTTAAAAATTACTGAACTTCGGCGCAAATAATTTTGGGACACCCTGTACACACTCATTACGCCACTACGATTCTGAATGGAAGTCGAGTGCGGGGGCGCATCCCTCAGACGGGATTGATTAGCGCAAAAACTATCCTTCTATATTACGGGTATATGTTTGCACTTTCTTAGGTGAAAAACCAAAAAGTCCATTTCCATTTGTAATTTTAGAATCAGTTTGAATATGGTACGTAAGATGGAACATTCTCGGAGCATACTGCTGCTGTTTTCCATGATACATGTAAAACATAAGCTGACAATGTCTTACCCCAGAGCACATGCAAAAATCTATCAACAACTTTTTTTTAGCAATTTTCACTTCAAAGTGGGCTGATAGCGGGAATGGTTGAGGTTTTTTTGATGGTATTAATCGAAGCTAATACTCATGTCTCCCATGTAAGGATTTACTGAGGAGACCAGCGCATTCATAGGAATAGTCAATGAGAATATTGAAAAACTTGGGGTAGTAAAAGAGCCAGGTGCACAGGTGCTCCATGAGTTGAGGGAGAAATCGTGCCCGCGATTTCTACTCCCAACGCAATGAAGACCACCCATTTATGAGCCGAATAGCGGTTTTCGATGAAGGTCGGAGTGTTTACGATCATGTTACTTTAAGCGGCTACGGTCAACTTCATCGAAAGAGGTCCGAAACTGACCTTCATCAAAAGAAGTTCACGTTATGTACCAATATGATAGGACGACAATGGGTGTGAGATAACTTGAAGTGTTTCCAAGAATCCAGAATAGTTTCTCGAACCACTACTTATTAAATTTGGTGGAGCAGTCGGGGAAGACACTCAAACGGTCGTAAAGGAGTAGCACTGAGGAACGACGGGGCTAGACCCCATAGATTTTTGGTGACTTGGCAAAAATCATCGAAGCCTCATCGAAAACTATCGTTGAAACTATGGTGAACTATCGATGAACTATCGAAAACTACCCTCATCGAAAGCTCTGATCTTGTTTTCCAGAAATCTTTAAATTAGAAAACCTCAGCTAAAGACGAGGATATCAAATCGTATGTGGTCCAGTCTCCCGGCCAAAAAACCAAAGTTTCGCGCGAAAGAAGCTGTAAAGTATTCAGAAGGATGGCAAAAGACGATCGAACAAATTGGATCTATATCATTGGTTAAGGTATGTTCAAGAAAAAGAAAAAATATTTTTGGGAAACGCATCAAAATCCCAATCACTTTTCGAACAGTCTAACAGTAGCGGTAGGTAAGAAAGCAAAAGAAGGAGGCCTAGAATGCAACATACAAACACAATAGGTTATAAAGGGTCCAGCTGCCAGGAGCGGACCTCAATAGATGCCTTTCTGCACTGCTTTTACTGAAAATCCCTAAACTGATAGAAAGATGTTTATTATGGCATTCGATTACTATAGAATAAGATTGGCCCCATCCAATGATGAGGGATCAGGTAATGGAAGTAAGGGTGTGGTTGTGTGCCATCTGCGTAGGCTTATTCCGACGCTTTATTATAAGCCGACTAGTATGTGCTAATGAGATGATCAAACAACGTATATAACTGCAGTGAATCAATTATATAACTGTTAATCCGAGCAGTGGTAAATAGAAGCTCACTTGCTTGTCAGATTTCCTCTGACGGTGAACTGTAATAAATTATTACGAACGATAATATCATGACAAAGTATCAAAAATCATAAGGGGGGAACAAATCAAAGAAGAGTTCAACTTCCGTTTCGCACGTGCCCTAGACGGAAGTCGAATTTTGAAATACTCTTCCTCCGTGCTCTTCAGAGGGGTAAGGAAGAACAGAAACTTTGTAACTTTGAACTGCATTAGCTTTCCTTGCCCCAGTGTAGACACTTTTTCTCCTCCTTGACAATTTCTTCAATTTCAATTCCTAAATATCACAACGATGCCGATTGAGCATATCGATCTGGATGCCTTCATATAGGGCTCAAGTAGTGTAGCGGCAAGTGGCACTCTATTACGCAAACGCACACATGGTCACAGGTTTGAATCCGTTCGATATCGATAATCGTTTAGGCCAATCGAGCCTTCCATCCCCACTGGGTTGATGAATTCGAACCAGACTCGCCTTAGAGGGTAAAGGAACAGAGTTGTATGTACATCGGCTGTCCACCGCAAGCCTATTCGTTATGAATTCAATACGCCATTTCGATTCTGAATGGAAGTCGAATTCTGCGACGTATTCCTCAGACGGGATTGATCAAGCTCAAAGACTTCAAATACTTAAGCATTTAGCATACAGATTTCAAGTTTAGACAACTGACGGGAAGAAGAGATTCTGAAGAATGTCGAACCAGTTCAAAAGGAGAAGATACCGAAGATAGAGGGAAGCGGCGACAACTAACAGGAAGAGCGAAATTTTTGAGTAGGCGAAAAAAGGCGTCTTGCACGAACTTTTTTCGATAAGCATATGAGCATTGAAGTCAAAATAGGCTTGGCTCTGCGAAATGCTGCGAATGCCCATGACAATTAATCGTTCAGGAGCTGAGTGCTTTATAAGGGAACAGATACGGGAACAGCAAAGCCTCACAATCACTCCTGACACCTATGTGGAGGGGATTATGTAAGTGAAGCCTTGAACTAATATCGTTGTGCTCGGCTTATCATTCCTACAGTGTTTATCTCAACGATGCTAATCTCAATACCCAGAATCTTACTAATATGAGAAGAAACCCAATGGCTGCTCTATGAGTGAAATCCTACAACAACAGGAACAAAAATTCGAAGCCCAGAGGTAGGGTACATGACTTGCTGGTCGACTAGGTGACGACTGCGATAAAATGCTCTGCACACAACAAGTTTAATGATGGTTACTATCATGAGGGTAGAAGGAAATGAATGAAAGCAGACAGGAAGACGTCGTCGTACTTCCTTCCGTTCAAAGGGGACTTTGCGCTTGTGCCACAGATGTGACGATCATCCACATACGGAAGTTAGAGTAGACATTCGGAAGTAGTCCACTTCAGCTATGAGATTAGCAATTTCACGGAGCACGGGTAGCTATTGTATAACGTTTTCTGGTGCCGATCCAATATCATATCATCCATCATTTTTTGCATGAACTCTTCAAACTTTTTCGAAAAAGACTGAAGTCTTTGTAAATTGTGCATAGTGAAAGACAATGAAGGCAGACAGCCAGTTTTTGAAAAACAAAGTTGTTGCATGGACAGTGAAGATCCTTTGAAAAGAGGCAAAATCAAGCAAATTGACCCTAAAATGTAAAAATTATACAGAAATTGGAAATTCGTTCCTTCTCCTTAAATTGAGGTTTGAGAGAAATTTTTCTTTTGATTAGTCCAGCGGCTGCGGTTTGAACATGCTACTGAAGGAACCCTACACTCTTTCCGAGGTGATTTGAGGAGGTCGAGTTTAAGCCCTTAGCGACATAGAATACTTTCAAATCACGTTTGGCATTGATGCTTTAAGGTGCTTTTGAAAGTCTCGCAATGACCCCATCGATCCTCTTTATCGCTTTCAAAGTCTTACTAGATTCCGCACTGGTAAGGCAGTCTCTTGAAGGTCGTTCAACCCACTCTTTACTGAAAGCTTTTGTCAGTCGTGTGCGTTTGGAACAGTTCGGAGTCCAATTGAAGCCTATATGGGCTACTTAACGCGACAACGCTACGAATCGCCTTCTCATTAGCTGAAAGTTCGTCTGAGTAAGGATCTTAATATGTATTAGCCACGACACCTTATCCATTGCAAACTACGCCTCCAAGTCATTCAGGCTCTCAGACAAATCCTCGTCAGTGTTGATTTGAAAAGCGAGACAGGATGGATACGAAAACAAGATGTTAAGAACTCGTATAGAGATCGGGAACGGAAACCACACAGATGAAGTGGTTATAAGCCATTCACTTGAAATGACGCTTGGAATGTACCAGGATGTTCCACAACTACTGCACGTCGAACTCTATCGCATGAGGTGAATACTATGTAAAATGCAAAATTTTGTACGGACTTTGTTTGGACTTTCAGATTGTCCATTACAAACTTTCAGGCGATATATCCACATTTTGTTGTTGTTTTCACGGTTTACAATCCGGAAGCCGGAAGCGCGCATACTGCAGCCTGTTGGGTCTCTTTCCGAGCTTCTATGGAAATCGATTCGAAGATTCAGTTCGCGATGAAATGGCTCTTTAGATCTCGTCTGAAACCTTTGAACCTTTCGTCCTTTAGCTTCCACATAGGGGAGTGAGGGGGGGGGGGGGGTGTCGGTGACGAAAAGCGATTCAGACAGGACGCAATAAGAACTCAAAGACGGATAGCTCTGGTGACTACATACAGTAGCGCTCAAAAGTCTTCGGTGAAATGCTTTGACGCTTTTTCGTTCATAACTTTTTTGTTAGTGGACCAAATCGCGCAAAGTTTGGATATGTTTAACTAGAGCATATTTCACCCTACCCAACACTACTTGACTGCAAAGCTGCAACATCCACAGATAGAGCAAGGTGTTTGTTGCGGTAGCAGATTTTGCTAAAACTAAAGTTGTTGACGTCTGCACTTATTCGCATCTTATGTGCGTTACTGTTATCTATTGTGTTCGGCATTACCGCTCGTACATTTTAGACATGACAAAAAGGAAAGAGATTCTAGAAAGACCATCATCTGTGTTTGCAGTCGATTTTATTTTCATGCCCTTTGGGATATCTGGAACATGATCAGATTGCAGGTTAATAGTGGTAAATATTCACAATACACCCACGCTCCAAATATAGAAATTTCGCATGATTAGATCCAATAGGAAAGGAGTTACGACTGAAAAGTACGGCTGAAGAAGCATTTCACCGAAGACTTTTGAGCGCTACTGTACATTCAGAAGGAACTTGCTTTCCACGCTTTGTATAGGTCACATGTATTCACACACAATCAACACGGTTAGAAATCTACATAGTGAGCTGATAGTCCGAAAGGCTTTTGAGGAGCTCATTCGTTGGAGCAATCTCTGCATTTGGGTGTCGAGGAAAATAATAACGATTAGCAGAGAAAAACGTTAGGAAGGCTGCAGCTGCCCAAAATCAGGTCACATCATGAGCCATGCCCTGACACAAGCGGAAGTAGAAAGTAATTTTCCGACGCGGAAATACTAGACCTGGCGATACTACCTACCTTTTCTTCATATGGTTAAAATCACATGTTTTTCCTTCCAATGTACAGGTATCAATGGCATAAGGTATGATTAAAGAGTTACCTCACCGAGAGTGCTGTACCAATGTAATCAAACCGACGGTAGAGTAACTAAGAAAGATAAAAAAGTTCGGAGATTTTTGAGCGGCACCGGAAAGACACGGCAAGGGGACAAAGCGGTTCTACAAGTCTGTCTCAACGGTTAAACATTTTGGTAACTGCATAAGGGTGCTGCTTCAGTACGGTAGCAACTAAGGTATGAAAAGAGAGCTACTCCCTGGTAACATGCAGTTATATATCTGGTTTTGGAGCTTTTAAAGGAAGGGGACCGACACTATATGAGAAGGATCAAGAAAAGAAGAAGAACCATGTAAGCCCTTGAAAGAACGTTTCTTCGAGGTTCGTTTCGCCTTCGCCCATGCTCTTCCGCTTTCTAATTATGCTCTTTGTGAAAGCCGTAAGGAAGGACAAGCTGTCCGATGCAAAGAAGACGCCCATGCCGTCATAAGTGAACAACCAAAATTACGTCACAGCAAGCATATTAGAGATGATTATGTTCTCAGGTGCCGCTTACAAACATTAAGAAAGTGGATGCGGGGCAGCATTCGATTGAGAACCCTTTTATTTCTTCCCTATGTCTTTTTTCAAAAGCAAAGAAATGAAAGTGGGAGATAAAGGATAACAGAATGTTCCAACAACAGAAAGAATGAGTAGATAAGTAGGTTGCTATGTACGCCGGAGTAGTGGAAAAATGTTCCGGTACTTTCTTTTCCAGTCATTGCCGCCCAGCGGCACGATGTGAGTTCTAATGAGAGAGGGGTAGGGAGGAGTTAGCTAAGTGATGGATTGTCAAACATGTAACGCTCAGGGCTTCTGATACGTGCTGTTTAGGGACACAGATCCCAAAGCAGTTTCAAGCAGATTGGCGATCAAAAATTGCAGGAAGCTGCCCTGGTCTTTGATAGGCACAGTCTGAAGTTTTATCGTGACCTTTTCTGAAGACTACTTAGCTACAGGATTCAGATTCAGTCATTCTCATGATTGGACCAGTGGTGATATGTCTAAAAAGGTTGAAATACTTTATGTTTCATAGGGTTATGAAGCAGAGGAATGAGAGCGGCACGCGCAAAGCATAAGCGAATAGGTTGCTAGGGACGCTTGGGTTAATCAGCATGTACAGCCAGTACGAATGATTGAGAGGGATGGAGAATTAAAGTTATGTACGTAGCATAGCCCCAAGTTGGCAAGGTTTCACACCTCGGCTCGATTTTGAGGGAATTGGCTTTGTTCGTTCGAAGACTGCAAGATAAACATGATCAGGAGAATGTTCATTGTCATCGGAGGTGTGAAAATGTTCATTCAAGACAATTCTCCAGACCTTTCGCGGTCATATTTCAGAGGCAATGAACCACCGTCGAGGCCAGAGATGAAAAAGCATAATAGAAACTCTCAAAGGAAGTTGAGATTTTTAGGAAGTAATCACCTCTAGAGAAAGACTTTTGATGACGAACTGAACTTAATCGGCTTACTTCTTAACGAATTGGAACTAATCCTATGCCTGTGAATGTAAAGCTAGATATGGCTGAACGATAATACGTCGGCTAGCCATAGTTCACACTTATGAAGCACATGTGGAGATGAAGTCGACAGAGTTAAGGGGCTCCTGCAACAACAATGAAGCCTTGATCCATGTCTGGCTTGAAAGTGTTGATTGTGCAAAACATAATGTCATCAGGGGAAATGCTGAAGCAGCCGGACTGGAAAAGCTTATCCCTGCTTCAACCCCTAACGATATTATCTTTTGCACAATCAACACTTTTAAGCGGATGTCGTTCCCTCTCAAGAGACCTCGGGATCAAACAAATGAGCTGTCCCACGCTGTCGCACGTGTCTTTGGCGCTTTCGTCAAAAGAATCGGTACCTTCGCGTTGTCTCCTACGAAGAAAGCAGCATCTGCAGAGGAGAAACAAAATAACAGAGTAGTGGCTTTGCGAAATCAAAACCTGTCTACCGCGAATACTAGCTGACTGCGGAAGCTGCACTATCTCTCGACAGCAAGTCCACCTGTCGATGTGAAAGACATGATAGAGAAGCTGAAAAACGTCGACGCTGAATACCAAACATCCGAACCCCTTTCAATATTGAAGGTACTAGAATCAAACCAGAACGGCATTAAAGATTCCGCTCAACATCAAAAGTGCGTCGAAATGATCTCAACTGAGAACAATCACCCACACCGAGGACGTCACCGCCCACACCGAGGACGTCACCGCCAAACCTCAACCACAAAAAACTGTCCAAGAAACAGCCCTAATCAGAGCAATACGATAATTGAAGCGCCTCGAAGCCCAACGCAACTGCCGTTTGTGCACGGAGCAGAAAATCCTTCACTCTTTGCAGTCAATCCTTTACTCTTTGCACTCCTAGAAAACAAGGACGTTCAGCAAACATCAGTAACGCTGCAGCGGCAGTCCAACAGCATCAGCGGCACATGAACTGAAATTCTGCTGTCGACTTGCCCACGGCTCCCGCACTGCCATCATCTCCAATTTCTCTTCCATCGATGAACTTTTCCAGTTCATCGCATGCTGCTTCAACATCTGCCCTTATGACGTTATCTTTTGCACAATAAAGCTTTGATTAGTTCAAAAACTGTGACTCAGAACGAAATCTATTCCATCCGATAAGAGGCAGAAGGTTCAGACAGACATAATAGCAAGAATGATAGCAGATTTCTAATAACGTCACATGATTTCGCTGCAATCAGTAGCATCCCATTTGGACCAGAGGCAGGAAACAGCGTTGTGATTGGCGACAGAATAGCTCAAACGCAAAAGAAACGGGAGAGCCGCTTCGTTTGCCCTCGGGCCCACGCTTTATTGGGAAATAAGAAGACATGGAATATGGCTTTGCTTTTCCGATTTAACGGGGAAAATTTTTGCATCCCTTTCTCTACCAAAATGTCTTGCTTTTGTTCACATGGGTGGTTGCGGCCATATTTATGGCTGAAGGTAGATAATTCACATGGCGGTACCTGAGCACCTCTACATTTCTTAGAACACCATCATTGTTCCCTTCAATAAGTATTGATATCAGTTTGTGGAAGACTTCATTTGGTTTGCTTTTTTCGTAGCATGGTTTTTTTCAAGAAGTCCGAGCAACGGAAATGCTTTCTACTACCAACTGAACAGCACACAAATCAAAGGACAGTTGAAATTGATATGTCCTTTCCAATTTCCTACAGTAAAGACTGGCCCAGATTAAATCCAAGATGTTAGTACTGTGGCATCGTGCGTGAGATTTCCGTCTAGCCAATTCGAGCTTATCCCGTCGTGCCCAACAAAAAAATATTTGTTGCAGAATGAAACTCGTCCAGCTTCAAAGGCACAGTTCACGATAATACTGAGGCATCTATTGGGAGGAGATACCGAAAGTAAGTTGCGCAGTAGTGCAATGGTAACATAGAAAGTGTGAAAATTGGTGACTTTTCGAAAAATATATTTTTTAGGAATGCGTCAAAAAGAAGGGGTTGCGTGAGACTGTTGTGACGGGTATTTGGACGAGCTGTCATTTGGTGCAGTAGCGTAAAGAGCGTGAACATGAGGCCAAAAATGATAAAAGTAGCCTTTTATTGGGCACATTCATAGCATCGAAAGCATAGCTCACCTCGAAAAAAAGCTGTTTCCCTGAAAAAGAAAAAGAGTACGTATGATTGGGGGTTCCGTTTGAATACGTAGTTTTCTGTGACCGTCAGGTGTCTCTCACATATGCGTACTATTCATCGGCGTCCTTAAGTATTATTGTGTATTGAGCAGCCATGTCATTATCAATAGTATGGAATAAAGTTGGAGTTGTTGAGACAACTTGAAGTAACGAAAGCTCAGAAGAAAGAGTCTAGCGTAATTTTACGTTAATTCTATCTGCCGATGTTTTCAGCTACCACGTCGAAAATTTTGGAAATTCGAAACGGGGCATTTTTCACCAAAGAATCACCATCAGTTGAAATCGATAAACGCAAGCGATTATTCCAGCAGGAACCTCAGAATCAATGCAGTCATACTCGACGTCACCCTCAGAAGATCTTGCGGAATGAATCCTTTTGAAGTTTGTCAGATGAGTCGCTGGATCTCAGTGAACGAGCCAGACAAGGATCGCTTAGCATCATTTTTTACTTTCTTTGAATTTCCGGTGTTTTCACGATACATGCGGAGAGGATAACACTTAGCCCGGTACCCATTTCTCGTAATCACCACTGAAAGAGCAATGGTCGGACAGATCAGAAGCGAAAACCAACTCCTGAAGGAACTCGTATTGCAAAGTGGGATTGAGAGATAAAAGTTCATGCGCTTAGGAAAGATTCAGACCTTACAAATCCAAGTCGAACTAAATAGATAATTTCTCAATACTCAGAGAACTCGTTGATGTCATCCTTTCGATGATATCAGCGAGTTGTCTACCGCTGTCTACGTCATGTATACAATTATAGCCGACATCTATGTGATTGACATCAGTTCCTGTAAGAAATGGGGAAACTGAATTCGAAGATAAAAGCAAAGTTTATCGCTCACTGAAAGAGTGTGAACCAATGAGAATATTAAAAAGTGGGGCTACGGAGTTTTCTTTTTTTTTGAATTTCTGAAATGGGACGCATTCGCTACCTGTTTCAATGGTTGCCACCGATCTCTGCATGTGGGGGCTAACGGGGTAACCTCTGTTTAGAGCACTAATTACAGCAACAATATAAACACACCAGTGTATTGCACATGATGGAGTAGTAGAGTGAAGTTCTTCTTTGAACCCCTTGTTACACTTGCTATTGAAGCCATGTAAATAGAATCGAAGCAAAGGATAGCGTCCAGAATACACCACACAATTTCCAATCTTTGTCTCTTTCGAACGAATTTGCAAGCCAAGTATTTTGAACCAAAGCAGTTTCCAGCATAGTTTAGGCGATAGGTCATCTAAGGGCCCATTTAAGGTGAATACACAAGAAAAAGGAGGTCTGCGTAGGACTTTTTGCATCTTCCAATGCTGCCGACCATTTCTTTCACTGTCCCATCTATTGCTGCCACCTACTCTCAGAAGATCGAAAACCACGGAGTTATTTATATAATAGATACTCCTGAGTCACCCTAATGAACATCCATAAGTGGGATGCGTGGCGTACTTAACAAAATCGAAGAGCAAAAAGCATATTCTGAAGAATGCAATCAACGATGATCGAAGTAATGGGCTCTAATTATAGAATGACCGAATCAGTTGTTCTCCCTTTTCTAACTCATAAACACAAAAAACGATTTTTAGTAAATTTTCACTATATTAGTGGTTTCGCATTGCAAAAAAAAATGGATTTTTTTCTTACTTCTTCTTCGCCTCTGGAAGGAGAGTTGTTCTTATACTCTTTGAGAGGCCAAACAGCTCTCTTTGATGAATGATGTTCGTTAAAGGCACAGTTCATGATAAAAAAAAGTTCCTCAGATTTTTCCATAGTATGATTTCGAGGACGCGCCTTGCACCACACCTGCTGTCACGAGGTCGGAAAACGTCCCCTATGGGGCACAACAAGGGGCCAGAGATTGTATTATGTGAATGCCTTAGTGGACGAGTTTCAGCGGCGTTGTAGAGGCTGCACTGTCTCGAGGGACTCCCCTGTGTAAAATTCAAACAACTTGTCAGGACCCATGGCGGAGGCTAAAGGCATTTTTGGACAATTTCGGTTTGATGTTGTAAGCTCAAAAAGCCTGTTCAGCCAAGGTCAGCTGACACTTAGTCGTCAAAACTGGCTTTGGAGGAGTTCAGTTCCTAACCAACCATTGAACCTTCGTCACCTCTGTAAGGGCTCCGAAAGTTGTCGCAGAGCGTTGCTATGAATCAAAAACGCAACATCTCATCACCGCATATTCGCGAAATTAGGCTTAACTACTCCGAGAAAGATTGGAAGGTGGCCCAGTCATTCCGCGATCTCAGTAACTTTTCGACGATCAAATCGGCGATCGAACAATCAGCCAGAGCCAACCAAGAAATGGGATCTGCCCCTAAATCTGCCGTATTCACCAGCAGAAACTTTTATGGATTATCTCGTCAACCGTTCATCGAAAAAATGGCTAGAGAATAGAAGTTACGTCGATTTGGATGACTTGATGGCTGATGTCAAGGCTTGGGTCACCCGTAAGGATCAAAACTTCTTCGCTTTTGGGATCCGACTAACTAATCAATGGGAAGCTTGACGTAGATGGTAAAAAAAGTTCCCGAGTAATTATTTGAATATGTCTTTGCTTAGTATTTCTGTAATTTCTTTGAGTAAAATTTGCTGGAAAAATCCGCAATAATTATTCATCAACCTAATATATATAGGCAGGTAAAATGCAGGGAAATGGAAAATATCAAAACGTTTGACCGTATTTGACCGTGTTTGACCATCAGGACATCATGTGTACTTTCACTAGATCACCTAATGAACGATCGCTGAAAAGTTACTGAGATCGCGAAATGAGTGCGCCACCTTCCAATCTTTCTCGAAGTAGTAAAGCCTAATTTCGCGGATATACGGATGGTTTTTCGAGCATATTCTTGTAGAGGAAATCAAGTAGATCATTTCTAGAAAAAAACCCGAACTCGGAAGTCAGATTCTTTCAAGAGAAAAAGAACCGCGAAAAAATCCGCAATAATTATGCATCAATCTAATAGTTCCTTCAAGTCGTTTCGTTTAGGTCTCCGACCAACACGCTCTTTCCTTGTCGCTGCTCGCAGACTATAAACATTGTTTTCTCGATAAGGTCATTGAGGTAGAGAGATGAACATTCCCAAATGACATGCATTTCACAAGGAGGGTCCAATATCCCCACTAACGTACAATGTCCACTGTGGGTCTGAACGCACTGGATATCTCTTCGCTGTATCTATGCCCAGTATATTATAGCTAAGCAATGCTATTTCTGGGATAATGCTGGATTTCCATTGCTTTGATTGTTTATTCATTTTTTTAATTTATATTTGAGCCTTTGTGTGATCAAAGAACTCAAACGAGAAGTACAAGTTCAGAGAATCCCCGAAATGAAAGCAAGCTATCAAAGAGACAGAATAAACAGCAATATCAAATGGGGAGATAGTGCTCGATCCTCAGTTTCCTTGATTACTTTGCGCTAATGATATCTAAAAACTGAAGGTTTATTTATAGTTTATTTATAAATTCAGTTTGCCCTTTTTGAAAACAGCTCTCAAGTGATGAATGTTGCTACGTTACCCCACTAGGGATATCTAATGCTCCTAATTCAAAAATTGTCCCTTTTCCAGCATTTGTTTGTAAGCCCGCATAAGTGCGGACTTCCATTTTAACAGCTCTCCGATGAAATAGAACAGGCTTGGAACCTCTTAGTGGGCGCTTACCATACTTGCGGAGTCTATTTTCCGAGGTATTTCAGTTCAGGAAAAAGTTCTAGCAGTTTCAGAACGTTTGTTCCCGCACGGAGGTAAAATCCACGATAGTTCTAATATTTTCAGAATTCAAACTAGGCGCTGATTCGGTATGTAATCCCACCCAGCACTGAGCAACTACTTATGAGTTTAATTTGAGGACAAAATGATGGGAATCTTTTTTGGTTCCTTTACAAAATGGCGAGCCTATATAGAGATCGTCGGATTGGAGAGAAAAACTGTGATATCATAACCGAAGGCCACTCCATTACTTGAAAATATAAGCTTTTGAGGCCGATTGGGATGTGATGTAAAAAAAGCCAGAGTATAGGAATGGAAATGGGTCATAGATTTCGTAGATGTTCTACTCGACGCCAAAAATAGGAAGTGAGAAAAAGCTGCTGCTCGTGGCGCTAATCCTCTGCTAGGCAGATTAGTGGTAATCAATGTTGAAGACCTGCGGCTAGCTGTAATCCGAAAGAACTCAGAGTCCAACCTTGAGCAGCGTTCCGGATACGATAATTTTCAACCAAAACGTCTCCACTCGTCAGTTTGAATGGTTTGGGTTGAAGAGTGGGTGAGGTGGTGTAAGTGACGCATCATCACAGAGAATGGTTGGTTATCGAATTCCAGGCCAGTAGTCCTCTTGGCCCAAGCGAGGCCTCCATCGTCCAAGAGTTCATTGCTACCAAAATCGTCTGGAAGGAGATAAGGGGTGACTTGAGCGTCGTTTGGCCATAACAAGTCACACTGTTTAAGCAGCGTACGCGTTCAGAACGCCAGTACGACTCCGAATGGAGCTCGAGTACGGGTACGTTCCCCACAAGCAGAGTTGATCAACCCCAGAGAATTAATCGCATGTGATAAAAATGGCTCTACAATTCATTAGGCCACTGTTTGTACTACAAGTGGGCAGTGTGTTGTGCATTTACAAACGAAATCGATTTTCTAAAATCGAAGGCTCTTGATTTTACTCCTTATCTTTTTGTTGAATGTAAAGTAGAAAATTTTCGAATAATTATGTAGAAGGGAGTAAATTTCCAATTCAGGATCTAATAGGAGCAAGAGATTAAGTGTGAGCAATTCTGCCCTTGTCAGGTTCTACTTTCTGAAGGAAAGCGTACCAAACCAAGCTTTCTTTCGGAAACTGTATGCAATCTCAAACCTTGGATGTCCCATCTGGCGAAGTTCTTGAGACATCCAGTATTTAAAGTGTTATAAATCTCTAGAACCGTGCTATCCCCCCTTTATCAATGCCGAGGTTGTGGTATTAGTGGTTGAGTTGTTTGCATCCAGCAGCGATTGGTTCATAAAAGTAGCAGACTCAGCAGGTCGAAACTGTGAGGTCGAATACCTTGGCCGACTATTCGTGTGTAGTCTCCTAGTTTCAGTTAGTTCACGTGTTGATTGCATAGTAGATTTCCATAACGTACTTGATATACGACATTTCGAAGCGTCGGGTGGCGATTCAGGATGTCGAAGTGCTTATTGTACCGGATATTCTTCCGTGTAGAAGAATTCTGTCTCTAACGAGCTGAGATTCCAAAGAAAGTTGCGGATGTTAATTGACTGCCGCTGTCTGAGACAGGTGCATGGGGATTTTCAAGTTGTACAGAGATTCTGCTTATCGCTTCGATGGCCGCCGATGTGGACATTGAACCCATTTGCAAGATTTCTGGCCATTTTGAGCATGCATCTACGACGACAAGATTGCATTTGCTATCATGTGATCCAGCAAAGTTGGCAGGTGCTGAGGTCAACGGCGTGGTCACTTTCGAACAGGAATTGAATTCTGCTTTGACAGGGGTATTGGCAACTTTGGAAAGTTGTTCAATATCTGCGTCGAGAGCAGGTCACTAAACATACATATTCTACTCCATAACTATTATTCGATTCTTGACTAGACCAGAACCGCGCCAGTTCATCTCCGTCTATTCAATAGCTGTTAGAATATTGTTATTTAATTAACAAATGGCTTCGATATGGTGATGGTGATACATGATTATACATTTCAATTTGCGTATCGTTCCAATGTAGCACTGTCCTCAGCGTGTTGCTGTATTGTTTCGTCTATTTAGAGTATAGAACTTTTGATGCGTAAGACAATTATGTGGTAGCGTTTCTTTTGAAAAGTAGTTGCAAGGGCAACTTTATTACAATGGGTGTTTATTCATCTTCAACCTTAACTTTACTGGATTTTATATAGAAGATAAACTAAGAAATTGTCTAGTAAAAGAGCTTAAGACAAAACATTATATCACAGAAGACAAGTCTTACTCATTGTTTTCTTCCCTAAATGTTGATTTATAAGTAATTGGGCAATCGTGATTGGAGTTTTGAATCTTATGGAATTCTTTTCAAAACGATGGCTTCACTTATTCCTTTATTACTACTTATTGGTGATCACACGTCCGCCCCGAATGAGGAACTACTAGATTTTCTTCATCGAAACCCCCATTGGGTCGTCGTTTGCAGGTAATACGTAATACTTTATTGATAAACGGTGCAAGAAAAATATGTGTCTAAATCGCTATCCAACGATTGATAAATGATCAGAAGGAACAAAATCAGTCTGATAGTCTATTTCAGTCTCGAGTGAGCACAATTCTATGTCCTCCGATTCCTTTTCTTTTAGCCCTGAAAGGTGCTTTTGGGGAAACGGTTCCACGACGAAGTCTAATCGATTATGAAGAGAGAAGGTTAACCTTCCCGCCGAGCAAAGCTCGCTCGGTATGCAACTTTCTTAGATTATCTTGAGTGAGCACGGTTGCCCCATGCAGGTTTCTGAAAGAAAACGATTTGTTTAACAGAATTGGGAGAAAACTACAGAATTTTCTTCCAGCAAGAAGAGCAAGCAAGCTCGGAAGTTGTAAAAGTTAGTAGTACGTGCCTGAGTAAAGGCTTTTATGCCGCTGGCTCCGTCCGTCAGAGGAGGAAGAGCGGTTTAGCAAACCAGCCCTTTCACTCCTGGACGACAGGATCAGCAGCACTGAAACCTCCGGTAGGTAGTTTTTAGACAGTGCCTTGCTATGGAATCCAATGGATGATACTTCTGAGCCTCACTTCTATTTATATAACACTTGCTGATGTCAGCGATGACATTCTTCAATACCTGCTATGCAGAAAATAGGAGATGTTTTAGTCTTTCTCTATACAAATAATTTGCGTAGATGATGTTTTGTAAAGTTTCATAGGCATTGGTGGTACCTATAAGCTAAACTCAGTAATGAATACCCATGAGCCTCCTTCAGCTATACATGAGGGAGCTCCCAATACATCAGCGTTAAGCAGGACTGCTCGGAAGAGGTTTCTAAAATCTAAAGCGCATAGCAGGTTACATGAAACAAGATGGACTATGATGACAAAATGAACTTTCAATGAGTGAACTCTTACACGAAGATCTGAGGATGCAAGCAAGGAGAATTAGGATCGTTCATCATTGTCGGCGTTGCAACCCATGCCATCAGGTTGCGCAAATAGATTTCGTTTAGAAATTCGCAACGTACCCTTCACGTTGAGTATATGACAAGATAACAAAGTTTTGAAGTTCATGACGACCTATCTGATAGACACATAAAAAGAGACAATTGACCTGTAACTAGATTGTGACATCATTAACGTTTGTCCTCTGACACTATACAATCTGCTCGAACGTGTGAATTTGAGTTAGCGGTAAGCAATTGAGTACCACTTTTTTTCTTAGAGTAAGGCTATAATCAGGACCGTATTTTACCAATTTGGGTTGGGGGAGGGGCAGTAGCACCAACTTATATTCATTTATTCAAATCTTTGCAAAATATCATCTACGCAAATTATTTGCATAGAGAAAGACTACATTATCTTCTATATTCTGTATAGCAGGTGCTGAAAAATGTTACACTGCCATCATCGAGTATTATATAAATGGAAGAGAGGCTCAGAAGTATCATCCACGTTCGAAATGTCATTAATCGGCGCAGCATTGGTTGTCCTTGTAGCAAGTGTCTTTATTCAAGGTAAGGTTTACTCGTTTCTCTAGCTCTTGATAAACAGTAATCCAAGAGACTACAAACATATTGCTGAATACATGCATTTTCCAGCTTCTGGGAACCCTGTACCCCCAGTGGCGTTTACACCAAAGCCAAATGATCTGAGGGGTGAAGGCAAACAGTACGTACCACTTTTTTCTAACATCGCGATTCTTCTTGACCAAAACTCTGTGGAGCTTCAGGGAGAACACTAGATTCAAAAGAATGGATCTTTTACTTGAAAAATACTTGGACGGAACCACAAAAAGGCCTGGTTGGTGGCATTTTGGTGAGTTGAACTCAAGCAAGCTAAACTATTCTAATACAAAATACATTCCAATTTTCCCAGTACAAAATCTCCTTCCTGCAGAAGTTATAAAATGATGTACCTCTCCGATTGACCGAATTCGAGTCATTGAGCAGATTTGTTTGTAGCATAATCCTTCCTCGGGAGCCCATTTTGCGATTTTTGCCCTTTGTATGGGAAACTATAACGTTTGCGGAGAGGTACACTTCGAAGTTAAAGCAAGACACTTTCTAAATACTGTCTACCGGAGGTTTTAATGCTGCTGATCCTGTCGTCCAGGGATGAAAGGGCTATTTTGCTAACCCGCTCTTCCGCCTCTGACGGACAGAGCCAGCGGCATAAAAGCCTTCACTCAGGCACGTACTACTAACTTTTGCAACTTCCGAGCATGCTTACTCTTCCTCCTGAAAGAAAGTTCTGTAGTTTCTCCCATTTTTTGCCGTTGAATAAATGGTTCACTTTCAGAGAACTGCATGGGAAAACCGTGTTCACTCAAGAAAATTTATAGAGTTTAAGCAAGTTACATACTGACCGAGCTTTTGAATAAATCTGTCGAGCAAATGAAGAGCACAATCATACTTTTTACATAATTATCCTTTACTGAATCACAGGTACAACCGCCACCAATAGTCTCTTTTGCAATTTCCGTCATAAAAGGGACCACGACACAAATTACTTTGAAGCGAGGCCCTTGCCTTTTACATGCCTACATTTGCACATAGAACATCCTCTTATTTGGATATCGTCAGCATGGCAAGCAAATCCCGTAATTGCCAATTCAATGGAGTTGCTGAAATATATGGACAATGGGCAAACGGTATTAATTCATGGCAAACGGATTGAGGAAGTGGAGGAGGTGGAGGCTTTTCGTATGCCTCACGAAAGTTTCCTCTTTTCGAGGATTAAGTCGAAATTTAGATGTCATAGATGCTCACACTGTGAAACGATGATCTGGGAATCCATAACATTGGAAAATAGGGGGGGGGGCAGATACGTATATAATATTTTATCACTCCTCAATACAACTCTTGAAGCCATATAAAACTATAGAGGTATTATTCTGACGGGCGGCAATCTGAAAAAATTTATTCGAGGTAAAAACAGAGTCCCCTTAATCATTAAAATCTGGGCAGACAGTTGTTTCGCTTTTATAGTCATTATGCCCATAGTATTACAGAATATTTCGAGTCCAGTAGAGTACAGGAAAAGTATGTTTGGGCATGGAAGGCCTTAGGGCGTTCACAAATCCCCAAAAAAAATCTTCAGACAGAGAGGATCAGTACCACAGGTCCACAACTAATAAACTGAGAGTATGAAAGGTGTAGAGCAGAACCCAATGTGATTCAACTATGTAGTGACAAAAAGGCTTTATTGCTTGCACTATCGTGAAATTCATGGCACCGACCTAATCGGAATCAACCAATGATGTTTTACATTGTAGGCTTGTACTAATATTGGTTGAGAGGAAAATTAGGTGCCAACGAAGTATTGTGACAACACAGAGGATACTATACAAAAATTTTGTAGCCGATGTTCTCGTCTAATAGCGTGACTGTGCTCCTGTTTTCTCGATTGACTCGTTGAAAAACTCGGGCAAGATGTAGCTTACTGAAGCCCTCTTCAGTGATAGTTACTAGAGAGGTAGAGCATGCGTAGAAAAGTTTTCCAAGTATATGAGGAGGGAAGCAGAAATGGAAATAGCGAGTATAAAAAATGCATTTGTCTCTTTTGTCTGATTGGCGGTGAAATTGTACGTTCCAATGAAAAAACATCCCAGTTCTACAGATTTTAGCTTACTGAAGCCTTGGAGATTCGGGTATTAACGATTTACAACACTGTTTTGGCCAATTTAAAACTATGTGGATGACCTAAAACGCCAGATGTAGTAAGGAGCATCAACCATGAATTTTCTAGACGACGGATAAAAAGGAACCAAAGAAGAGAAAAAGATAAAAAAAGAAAAAAGGAAGAAGGAAAAGAAAAGAGGAAAGGAAAAAAGAAAAAAGGAAAAAATATTCACTCCCATGAAGAACTAACACCAGATCAAGCGAGCGTGGTGCAGTTGATTCAGCCATCAACAGTTTTTTTCGTGATGATACACTCAATGAATATGCCTATAATTAAGTTGAGAAGCGCTGTTTCCAATGTCCCGAAAGCATTCGTCGGTAGAAGTTTCTTCTCTTCCTTGTTCTCAAATTTTCCCATTCATTAATCTCAATTTTATTTCTTTCCTATACTAAAGCAGTCTTCACCACCATTTTCTAGAAGATCTTTAGAGATTGTAATGAATCTTCCATGATGATAACGTTAACGACAACATCCATATTTTTCAACATTCCAGATAGTTAGTCAGTGACCACTTGCCTGTGAGCTTGCTGAGAATTGATAGCAGTTATATTAGATTACTATATTAGATTCCTTAGTCATCCCTATGAGGCTAAGACCCTTCTTAGAACCCGCAGACTCGTGCTTCCCCGGAGATTGCCGGCTCAACAGTTATAGACGCCGTGTTGAGCGTGTGACACGATGTCCACCATGCTGTTCCTCTTGATTGCTGGCTGTTCTCGTCTTGTCAGGTTGTTAGAGTTAGACCTCCCAGCTACACAAGATAACGTCCACCTGTTTTACGTAAAGGCAAGCATACGTATCTAAAAGCTGCACTTCACCAGGACCTCAACAGTTAGAAGAAGTCCCACCGAAACTGGCTCCAGCATTGATGCGGCCTATTCCCTGACGTAAACCCCTATTTCCAGGGTATAAACAAAACGAACTCCAAGCGAGTATTGTTTGCTAACTGGTTTGACGTCCCGTCAAGGAATGATTCGTAAGAGCAAAGGGAATCGTGGGATATACCATCTATGTGAGAGACGCAGGCGGTCCACCACAGCACTAGTTTTGAACTTAGACTGCTTCCTCATGGCCGACGGTACACCAGCAACAAAGAGCAACAGCACAGCTCTACTGCCTACCCAGTAGCCACTACGTCTGCGACCGGCACAGGCTATTCTCACAAACTGTCATCCTTGACAAATCGATCCATGTCCGCAAACTCTATAAACAATGGCGCTTTCGCAACCTCAACTTTCATGAACCACATGAACGTGGCATGGAAAACTCGCAGGAGCTGTAGTAATCAGTGAACCAGTAGCAGCCGTGAATGCGGCAGTGCCTGAGTAAAATCCCTGAACACAGCTCATAGTGTTGCAGCGATTGTGATCTGATGCCAAAGTGAATCACACCAAATCATTGTTCACTCGTTGTCTCATTTTGATTCCTTTTGCCTTTCTCACTTTTGTGGTCCTGTTTTTTTTTGGAAATATTCGGATATTTCTTGAGCTCTATAAGTTTATATCGCGTTTTAGGTTCCAAAAACCTTTAATTTTTCGTTATTTTCCAGTCGTTGACCTCAGTTGGCTAAATCAACTGAATTTTTGAGCAAATCTTTTTTTGTTCGAAACTTTTTTCTCAGGTCTATTGTTCCGGGCAAAGTTTTTATCAGACATAAGAGTTCACAACCACCTACGGACAAGGGGAAAAAAGTCGAAAGTCTCGGCTATCTTATCACGATTGTCGTCGATTACAACGGAATACGAGCATTGATAAGCCACTACTCACGGAACGATGTCGCTGGAACAAGTTTTCAAGTCAGTTGTTCATTTTCAATGATTTCATCCTTTTCTTTCTTCCAAAAGAGAGTAACTGTAGAATTTATTACGAATCCGGGATAGGCAAATTACTTTCCTTGGACTCCGAGGAAGATCATTACGTTTTCCGCGATTCAGGAGTAGTAGAAGGTTTTCGCCTACATAACACCACTTTGCAGTTGCCCGTCACCAGCATATTTTATGATACTAGTATTGAATTCATTGGTACAATCGCGAAGTAACTGATTGCGTATGCCTGCCTCAAGCACAGCCTCTCTCCCTTCAATGGCGGAACGTTTAGACTTCGAGGAAACAGAGCCGTTAAAATGCCTACAGCATATCTATATTTTGCAGTCACAATAGATCTGCCTGAAAACGCGATGAACTTTGTCGGGAATTTATCGTTTTGTTTCTTCAAACCTAATCCCCAAGCTTCAAGGGCCTGCAGATTTATTAACTTGGTGACTAGCGGATATTCATCACTTCTGTTATTTCATTTCGACGTAGAGCATTCAGATTGGAAGGGGTGTAGATGCTGAGATAATATGCTTCCATTTGAGCATTGAGCGTGGATCTCACCTTTTTGGAGACGAGGTCAGAACACTTGGTCGACAACTGTCACTTTTCTTTTCGGCACAATCAATTCACATCAATTTCTGATCACAAAATGCCATATTTTATTCTCTACTTAAGTCCCACTGTTATGTCTCTCAGGAATGGGTGGTTCCTTCTGTTCGATCTCGTACCTTGCGTGGGTAATTGTGCGCCACTTGCCTGCGACCAGAGGGAAATCTAATCTATTGATAGTAATTCGCTGAGAAAAGGAAGACAAAGCCATCCGGCTTCCGTCAATCTCATTCCACGGAACCCCCTACACTCGACTCCCACTCATTGTCAGAACCGTTGTGGTATTCAAGGGAGTTTGGCCCATACGACACCCTGCAGAGGCTAGCCGAGTCATCCGAGGCTTTTATCTTTCCACGCGACTTTGGTATTATACTAAACGACCCGGATGGATGAAAAGCTTTTTTGGGCCGGACCATGGTATAGTAGTGCGTCTCCTTGCGCTGCACCACCTTCGCCCCACTCCACTAACTAAAGTTTGTTAACACTTTTTTCTATTCTATATAGAAAGTAGTATTAATGACGCGTAACGAAATTTCTTTCCAACTAGCTATAGGAGCGGCGGTTTGACCACATTTTTTTCTAATACTGCATTCACACTGCATATTTACCAATTAGTTATCGTTGCGGCTGCCAGGAATGACGGAGGGAGAAATCGAATTACCCCTGGAAGAGTTATTCCTCATTGAGCTGCTATATTTAATGGAATAAGTTTTTTACGATCGGAAACGTTAAAACAGTCGTGCTAAAAGGTCGAGTGTCCGAGCTTGACCGAACGATCCCATTCTTTCTTAACTAGGAGAGGATCCTCAGATGTTGAGTGATCCTGTCTTTTTGTGATGAAGTGGTGTGATCATAAAGAAAATGTGCCTGCTTCTATAAGGCAGCACCTTCAATTCGCATCTTGGGTAGTAGCCTCGGCGTTCATCGCTTTTCAACATCGACCTTATCCTTCTTCTTGATGAAACTCAAGAAAATGGTGGATTTCTGTTGCTTAACACAATTAGATGGGAGGACGGTGTATGTAGTCACAAGCGATGCACACTATTTGAAACTTGGTTCGAGGATCGAATCTTCCATAATATTTGCTCAGGCCAACCAAGCCTTTTATCCCTTTGCAGTCGGTTAGCTCTACAGTTTTACATGAGTACAAAGTCTTGCACATTGGCTGGTCACTACAAGTCATTATAACCCAATGCCTATGTATTGAATATGTCGCTATGAATGGAAGTGGAAGGGCCACAGTTAGCGATTCGCAGGTCTCTGCTAAGGTTCTGAATTACGGAATATCACTCACACGATACTCCAACTCGCGTTTTTCAAATACTATGTTCTTGTTCATTGCATTAGCGAGACCCCCGCACCTTCCCCGAAACGGAGTGGGTACGAGTTAAGTGCCCAGAAATACATCAGGATAAAGGATTTTGGCGTCAATCAATCCCGTGTGAGGGATGCGTCCCCGCCCTCGACTTCTATTCAGAATCGTTTTGGCGGATTGAATGAGAATATGGCCTATACATAACTTGCGGTGGCCAGCCGATGTACAGGTCAGTGCTTTTATCCTCCCAGACGAGTCTGGTACCAATTAACCGACCCTGGAGGGATGGAAGGCTTGGTTGGCCTAGGCAGGCATTGATCAAATCCGCGACCGTGCGTGTGATATAGTGCGCCACTTGCCACTACACCACCTCCGCACGTTCACCTAGAAATACATAGTTAATGTTTTCTGTCTAGTCCGAGGCTGAACCCTTTGCCCATAACCGGATAGCCCTTTTGTGACTGCTAAACTTTAGCCGCTAATCGAAGTATATTCGAATAGTATAATATTTACAGTCACTACAGACACAGGCAGACGAACGCCAGAGAAATAGCAAAGGGAAACGTACAGTGAAGTTAATCTGAAAAAAGCTAGCAAGTTCGTCTCCATTTTGCCCATTCTGTGACAATAATATCATTGCAGTATAATGATGTTTGAAAAGTCCCAGGAAGCATTTTTTCTATCCATTTTACTATAAGTGGTGTTGAGAGATTATAGGCCTCTGTTCAGAGATATCGATGCTTCCTACGACCACTACAAATCGGTTCTGGCCGAAGCGGTCGCCATCAAGAGTATTTCAAGTGATCCAGCTCATCGTCAAGAGACAATCAAAATGACTCATTGGGCGAAGTTTGTTTACACAGTTCTTTCCACTGGTCAGACTTCGTCTCGGAAAAATTTACTTTGCGATTGGTAATCCTCAAAAACAATTGCAGAGAACGACTAGAGAAGCTCGGAGCTCGATGCACCTTGGAAGATATAGGAACGCAAAACATCGATGGTAAAGAAGTGGGTTCGAATTTTTCGGTCAAAAAATGTTCCCTGTGTATTTGGCTGGAGCAAAGCTCACATTAGAAAGAATGCCCTCAGTGGCACATTTCACATTTTTCACATCAAAAATGGTTTGTGATATTTCTCCCTAGGATGAACCTGTGACCCCCAAGGATAGCCCAACGGCACTGTTGGGTCGAAAAACAGTCAAGAAGAGGCGTAATAAGGCCCTCAAAACCGGCTTAACCGACCACACCCAAGGTGGACGAGTATTGGGCGTTGTAAAAGCTGTAGAGGTTACACCATTCGCACCGGGACCTACACCTTGCAGCGTATTGCAACATGCAATGACGCGCGCGTCGAATACCCCTTCCATGCAGTTCTTTTCGCAACGTTCTCGTCCAACTCCTAATTCTACTTCTTTCTGAACCTTGCATGTCTCTGAATACACCGATTTTCGCGCTTTGCTCGCAACTTCTACACTATTCTGAACTACTCCATGAACTATTTCCATTACCTGTCTTAAACTAGATAACCTAAAATTATCGTGAACTGCGCCTTCAAGCATTCTCCTTCACTGAAGACCACACTTTTCCTGCTCTCACTCTCAACGCACAAAAGAGATCCATGAAAGATTTGGCAGTGGTGTAGAGTATGGAGGATGAAGTCCCAGGCGTTGACCAGCCCTGCTTCCTGTGATGCGCCCCGACATTCGATATCAATTCAGAATCATATCGGTGTTTAGAATGCATATTATGTGACCTGAACTACTGCTTGCCAGACAGCCAATGTTAAAGTCGGTGTTTTTGTCTTCTTGGGTGGGATCGGTACCAACCGATCGATCTCGAACCGATGGCAGGTTCAGTTGGTGTGGGTAGAGTTGAGATGCGATTCCAACCATGCGTATAATAGCGTGCCCTATTTACCACTACAACACCTCAGCCCGTGAAAGGAAATGGCATTAGCATCTCTATCGAAGATGTTACAAAGTTTTTCAGATACCCTTGCCCCCAGTGCTGTTTGGTCAGCTCGGTGAAGATGCGACAAAGAAGACGGTCTTGGTCTACGGGCATTTGGGTAGGTTCCTTACAAATTTGGTGTCTAAAGGGATTATCGTCTGTAGTAACATATGCTTGAAATCTCAGATGTTCAACCAGCCGCAAAGGAAGACGGTTGGAGAACAGAGCCTTTCACACTTTTTGAGAAAGGTATCAGCTTGTTTTTGTTGCTTGAGCATAGAGGATCTGTTCGTTACTTTTTCAGACGGGAAATTGTTTGGACGAGGAGCTTCTGATGATAAAGGACCAGTCCTGTCTTGGTTGCATGCCATCGAAATGCTTCAAAAGCATAAAATCGATATTCCTGTAAACGTGAAAGTAAGTGAAACACTGTTAGCGCTTGATGGGAGGGTTTTTGATTTTTTTGAAACGTTCAAAGCTCATTGGCAATGCTGGTAGATGAATATCAGAAACCTCGACGAATCATTGCCCTCCAGAGCTATGCATTCTGAGGCCCTCATGTTCTCATACATTCTCGTGATTTCCCGCAGTGATAATATCCTCTATCCATCTTCTATTCGGCTGGAATCTCCTACGCACTAGTGTTTTCATCACCTCCTAATTCACTGAGTGAAAGTTACTTCATTTTCTGTGTGAGGGCTCCTTTTACGCGATCGACAAAGTCGACCGGCGGGCTGCATCATCAGGGGAGCTGAGGGAGTTGTTCGCAGATCTCTTTTCAAGTTGCATTCCAGAATCCCTAGGAACCTCTACCTTCAAAGAGTACTGTATCAGATCGTTATTCATAGTTCAAGTCGTCTAACCTTTACATGTGCATGTTGCATAGAGCGTTTACTGATGGATACTTAAGTTCATTCATGAGTTCGTTCAGTATTTGAACCTTCACAATCAAATTGCAATTGGTACTCGGTTACAACTGAATATTATTTCAGTTCTGCTTTGAAGCAATGGAAGAAAGTGGATCATTAGGTTTGGAAGAGCTTCTGACGAGAAACAAAAACAAGTTCCTTGCTGGAGTCGATTTTACGTGTATATCGGACAGTTACTGGCTAGGAACGACAAAACCATGTCTCACACATGGACTGAGGTCAGAACTCAAGATTCAGACTAGTTTTCTAGGTAGTAAGAAAGTTGAAAGCTCAGTATCTTTTTGTTGTCTTTTCATTTCCATAACAAGAGATAACGCAACACGAAACGAGCAAGGAAGGAAAAAATCGGGGAAGCACACGATGCACAAAACACGATGTATGGGGTTGATGGTTCCACTTGAAGCTACTACCTGATAAAAATGGCTCCTGCAATTTTTCCCTAGGATGAAGCTGCGACCCCAAGTAAAGGACAGGGCGCTGTCGAATAACCGCTTAAATAGCGCGCAAAGATGCACACAAACCCCTTTAGCTATCGTACAACCTAAAAAGCGGACGAGTTTTAACGATGTATAGGTTGGAGTGTGGGTATATCTATATGCGTCAATCAAATGTTATTAAGTGAAGAGAATATTAACAGCTTTGCCATTAAAACCAGATTCGTCATAACCCACTAAGAGTTTGTTTTGATCAAAATAAAAAACCCAGTAGTCTTGTGAATGATAGCTCTGCGAAAAAGTGAACTAATTTTCGCCTCCGCTTCACATTTCACAATTTACCTGTGCACAAATTCAAAATTCCTTTCACTGTTTAAGGAATTTTCTTAAAATTCAAATAATGCTGGTAAAGAATCGGGTGCGATGTAACCTCATTCGCACAAAAGTTTGCACTCCGTGGGTGCTGTAGAGTCTGCAAGATTCTCACCAGGTCACACATGTCGCACGAGGCAGCTTTCTGCAACCAGCTGCACGCAATGGTACACACATTTGGACAGCTCGTCCAAATGCCTTTCCATGCAAATTTTGTGGTCACATTCTCGTTCATCTATAGTTTCAGTAATTCTTATAGGCCTTTCTCTAAATACGCAAATTTTCGCATTTCCTGCCACTTTTGCACTGTCCTAGAATATCACTTCCACTGTTCGGTCAACTACTATTGATACCCTAGAATTATCGTGAACTGTACCTGAAAGGCTTCGCGACCCTGCTCTCTTCTCACGCCCGCATCCATCTCTTTCTGTTGCCCTTCCCTTCTCCTATTATATGTATATGCTGTTTAAAATTGGAGTGGGATAAGTTTGGAGGGAGAACTGGGATTGACTTTCCTGAAATGTGGCAGCACGCTCCAAGGTGGGGAAGGCCAGGGTGTCTGGAAAGTTTTCTAGAAAGAATTGAAGGTGTTCTGGAGGTAGGGAAAAGACTTGCCGAACGGCGTTAGAAAGGCTAAATGACTGTGACTTCAGAGGTATTTGTTCGTTCAACGTGGAAGTGACCGGAATACAGCAGGATTTGCATTCGGGAGTCTTCGGCGGAGTTGTGTGAGTGTATCTGTCGCATATACATATTAAATTCGTTGAGTGTGACAAGTATGGATCTTCCATGACTCTTCGTTCAACCGTCTCAGCAGTACAGTCTTCCTCTTTAGGCATGAACCACTGACAGATCTGATCTGGGTGATGTCACAGTTAACTACGGTGGACAACCGGATCGCAATACCGGGTGAGGACTTGGATTAAAGGTTTCACACCCAATCATAATCAGGAAGCATCTATGCGAATTTTCTATCGTGAAATCAGGGTTCCATAGCATCTTGTAGAATTGAGTCATTTTTCTGGGAATGTTTGGGTTTGGGAGAGCAGCATTATCTATGGGTTTGGGAGAGCAGCACTATCTTCATCCTATCTCTTTTGTCCCCTGGAATGAATTAAGGCATTGTGTGTGTTTGAGAGGGTCAAACTACAAATCGACACAGTGGCTGAGTGCTGATATGAAATAGGAAACACAGACACTTCACAGCTAATTAGGAGCCTAATACATATAAAACCATGATTTGAGCGCAGTGAAGTGGAGCCAGAATTCAGTTTTATCAACGGCAAGCTACGAAGTATGATTGCACAATTAGGAAAGCCTCTATTTAACAGAAAAAATTGAATCGATTGGCGCAAAGAATTCAAAAAACTTGGCTTTCAAATGTTAGTTTTTTTTTGAAGGCTTTCAGAGCATTTCCCTTAGCCGCTCTTCCTAGGTCTTTTTTCAGCGCGACAGGTCGACTAATTCGCTTTCCAGAGGTTTGAAGCCTCTTCAATGTAATTATTCAGCAAGTCTAAGTCCCTAGTTTTGCCCGTAAATAGAATAATCCAACTAAAAATTCCCGTGATCGGCTGCTCCCAGAAGTAATGGGCTGTTCACGGTGGGTTGTCAAGCAATAGCCGCAAATAAATTTATAGATCAGCTAACAGTTCAATATATTTTTTATAATTTTAAAAATACACTTCAGGAATCTATGACGATGTTGCCCCTATGTCAGAAGAAGAACACAAACTCTACGAGACTATCGACTTTAGCGTAAAAGAGTTCCGAGAAAGTGTTGGCGCAAAGAAGTTGCCAACAGAAGACAAGAAAACACTGCTGATAAGACGCTGGAGAGAGCCATGGTAAGTGTGGTGGTGTAGAGGGCACAGAGGTTGGTCCAGCGTGCATTTGGAAAAATCTCTTTCCAGTTTGTCCATCCACGGTATCGAAGGCGCATTCTCGGGAACTGGCGAAAAAACAGTGATCCCATCGAAAGTTATCGGCAAATTTTCCATCAGAATCGTTCCTCATATGAAACCTGAAAAGGTGGGTTACTGTTCATTGAAGTAATATATCATTGTGAAAAGAACTTCCGCTCCTGAATAGATCATGAGGAGGGTCAGTTTTTCTTTTTTGCTCTCGTCAGAACGTTAATAATAGCTCTGCTCCCTAGTTCCCCTCACCCACTTATATTCCATCTTCCCGTTCAGAATTCTCTACAAAATGCAAAGCTGAATTGTGAAGCACTTAATAAAATGCTACTTCTTCTGAAGCGCCTTATCAAGTGCTCCTTAATTAACCTCCTCAGCTCCTTCTCCATTCCACAGGAAACTGCTAAACATTGCCGGACGCAGTCCCATAGTCCCGTACCCTCTCTCATATACAGTCAAGCGAGATACTGAGTCATCGGCAAAAAGTGGCGAGAGGATCGAAATCTCGGTTTGGCCTAGTAGATGAACTAGGACTGTTCAGCTGCTGAACTACTTCTATCGCACTAGAACCCCTTTTTTCAGGTGAACAAGAAGGTTATTGATTATTTGAAAGAGCTATGGAAAAAGAGAGGATCACCAAACACGTTCACGTATGATTTTCATACACGTCCCGTCCCTCTTTGGAGCGTTGGGGTGATCATTGCTTCTCTTTCAGGCCTAGTCCTGGTCACGATGCTCTTCCTTGGCTTGCTGATACAAACGATGCAAATTTCAAGGCAGGTGCCAGGGCAATGAAAATTGGTGAGAAACCCTGATCATAATATGAAGCTAACCCTGTTTTTGAAAGCCGCTTCATTTATATCCTTTCTTAAAGTGCACGGCGTGGATCCCGACTACATTCGAGAAGGTTGCAGCATTCCTATTACTCTCACATTCCAGGTAGCGTTGTGTCATTGTTTTCTTCACTTAGAGTTGACAGTCAGCCAAGCTTTTCAATATCGGCTGGATTAATTTCTTTCTACCCTGAGTCGGTTCGCCTCCTGGGCAATTTTCGATTCCCTGGGTATGTGAAACGGTAAAGGGTGAAGTTTTCCCGAGTCGATCAACCTCGTTTCGTGGGATGCACTCACCCATTACATTAGGTTGATGCGAATGTCCTGAGGCCCAAGCAAATATGTGTCGTCGTTCCTCTATAAGAACCCTCGATCCATCAACACACTCCACATCAATCGTCGAGTTACCACTTGTAATATTCAAACAAGACCTAGAAGGGGTCTTTTCCGAACCATGCATGTAGTTGTCTGGCGATCAACCTCAGACGCTCGCATTTTACGATTGGCGCCGCGGCCTCAGTGCTGGCTTCAGCATCAACTTTGTGTTCGGATGGGACCTCGCCAATCATACGATCATCTGTCGTTGATTTGTTTCCTTTCATTCTGGAGATACGACGCCGACGATGAACTCCGTTCAGCCAAAAAGTTTTGTTAATGATGAACGACTTCTCAGTGAAGTGAAGAAGAAGTAAGCGACTGCGAGCAGGAAAATGCGAAGCTTATCGAGTGCGATCAGAGTTTTTTGACATCTTCACGAACACGGTTACAGGAAGTTCTTGCTCGATGATTTTGCCTCAATTGATCAACGATCTCCGTCACACGCATGCCTCGATCAGCAGCCTTTCCTCAATCGTCACCTTCAACCGGAGGGACTCTACGCAGAACTGGTGCGGGAGTTGCGAGTTGGATCGTCTATGACAACAACAAGAGCCGTGACTAGACCATCTTTGTGCCGAGCACGGTTTTTAGGTGGAACAATCTATCGAGTTAACGACCTAACGGTCGTAATCGTCTTCTTCGGAGGCCGAGGTTCCAGGGGAATGGAATCCGTTGTCGCTACAGCCTCACTCTTCTTGGCAGAAGAAGGTATCCGACTTGCTCTTAGATTTATGGGTGTCATAGATGCCAACGGTGTTATCTAGCTCCATCACATAGAATCAAAATATCAGGTCGTTGTATAATTATTGCGGATTTTTTCGCGGCTTCTTTTCTCTCGATAAAATTGAACTTCTGAATTCGGGATTTTTGTAGAAATGATCTTCTCGCTTTCCTTAACAGAAATATGTCTAGAAAGTCATCTTCATATACGCCACATTATGCTCTATTACTTCGAGAAATGTTGGAAGGCGGCCCACTCATAACGTGATCTCGACGAACTTCTCGGCGATGTAGCAGTCAGCCAAAGCCGAACATGGAATGAAGTCTGCCCCTGCGGTCGCCCTATTCACCAACAGATTCTCCTATGGATTATCACATCAAACACCCTTTGAAAAATTGGTTAACGAACACAACTTTCGACGAAGTGGATGGCTTGATGGCCAACGTCAAGGCGTGATCGCCTCCAAGAATCGAAACTTCTTCGTCTGTGGAATCCGACCGCCTAGCAAATGGGGATCCGTGCTAGACGTAGACCGAGGATATGTTCCGGAGCAATTATTTGAACATGTCTTTGCTAGATATTTCTTTCGTTTCTTCAAGTAAATTTTGCTGAAAAAAATCTGCAATAGTTATGCGTCAACCTAATAGAATTGTAAATCAGTCAAAACGACCAACGAGGTGGTACTATTTTATTCCTCTTGGAGAGAGAATACGGTACAAGCAACTGACTTCGTAGCAATGGAAAGCTTTATTAGTCTAGGTGGGTATCGGTACGGATTTCCATCTTCGGACAATGAGTGTGATAGTACGCCACATACCACTACGCCACTTACATTCTCTTCTTGACATGATCTCTGTGATTTGTCCTTCCATGCGAGTTCTATTACTCTTCTTTTACAAATCACTATCATTGTTATCCTCGAAGGATGATTACAAATACCTCTTGGAATGGCATATATCTTCCTATTCCTTATTTCAGGAGTTGACGGGCAAGAGCGTTCTTTTGCTCCCACTCGGTGCCGCCGATGATATGGCGCACTCTCAAAACGAGAAGATGAATAAGGTGAACTATGTGCAAGGAGTGAAGACGCTACTGACCTATCTTCTTGAACTAGGAAAATCTCATTGACAAAGATTTATATAACAGTGGCCAGAAAGCTGAATAAAGCGTGTTCATCTGGTTGTTATTCTATGATATACCCTGCTCAGGGTGATGTTAGCTGGGAAATCGACTCGCTCGAATGCCAAGCAAGACTGGTGCTTGAAACAATTATGTTAAATTATGAGAATTTTTCATTGCTCACACAGATGAAGTCATCAATTTGTAGAGCCACGATAGACATACGTATGCTCATACACTCTGAGAAACCGGAAGACAGGAAGTTGTATGTGGGTCGCAAAGGGAAACTATGGCACTAAAAGTCGTATCTTTGATTTTATTTCACTGAAGAGCATGATTTTTATTTTATTTACCAATTTTGTAAAACCCTTGGTTGCTGAATCTTAAGGGAATGCAACTCGCCTGATGTAGTTGTTCACTTGCTGAGGAGTTCACTGTCACTCCCTCAGTTTCGTCAGCAGTGAAAGACAAAGCGAAATAACATGGGCAACTGGTCAGGTGTCGTCATTCACTGAATATGGGTAGTGTGTGGCTTACTCTCAACCAAGTTTACGTATACGCAAATGCATCAGCACTATTCGACAACATCTCTTAAAAGTCCGCGTTTGTAGAGAGTGATATTACATCTGCATAGAAAAATCTCGGCATACAAACAAACCGGGGAGTATCTATGAGTATAACTCTTTCTCTCGTAGTATAAGTCTTCGTTTCCTTCCTTCTGAAGTAAGGAACTTGAGGCCCACGAAGTTGATAGACTGTGAGCAGGTTGAATTCTACATAAAAAATTCACAGATGTTGCAGACTTTAGCTGCAGGCGAAGTTGAGACAGTTGAAAATCCTGTACATGAGAGATGTCATTAATGACGAATCATGAGACAAAACATCACGAACGATGTTGAATTCTTGCTTGAGCTCTGGTTTTTCAACAAGTAGCGAGTGGAGCTTCGCATTATCACACTTAAGGCTTCCTTGACACCGTCTGCTACATGCTGGATTTCGTTAATAGCGCGGCTTCGTCCTGCAGTTCCTTGGGCAGGCATACGTTGGCCATCACAGCCTCAGCCGCTACACCTACGGACCTCAACACCGATTCCGACTTCTCCATCTCTCGACCCACGGCCGATGCCACTATATGCGACCGATAATCGTCTGCTCCCTATCCAGAGACCCCGATACTATCCATTGTATCCATGTGTATTCATATCGTCGCATTCGCTGTATTCGTGTCTGTTACCACTGCTGTCCCAGTATTGTCTATACTCTACGGATAAATGATGTAGGATCTGAGGTTATTGTAATTCGAATAGGTCATGACCATAGGTTTGGATTTGTAAGTATAAATGAACCCTACAGGTGATCACCACTAAGTTAATTTAAATTGAGGCCTTTCCAAATAAAATATTTTCTCTACACTACAATTTACCCTTGCCCCCATTTCGTGAACCTATCTGCTCATCATTGAGGATCATGGATCAACTCACCTTTCTTCCCTCCTCAATGAGCCAGTGGGGCCCATGCACATCCCACACCGTATATATGGATACGATAATGTCGCAGGTTCGACCGATTCATCTTTAACCCCATCGTGCAGCCATACAAACCCATCAACTCTCCTCTCTAGGGACGACAACACAATCATACACTATTCTCTTGGTTATCTCTTCGTCTTTAGCGGTGGTGGCCACTGAATTCGGCGCTCCAGCTCGAACTTGTCGAACAGCGCGAAATTGCATAATTCAAATGATTGCGCTGACCACCCTGTTCTTTTTTAAATTTAATTTCACTGATAATTCGGTAAGATTTCTCAAAACTCGCTGGAGTTGGTCTTGTCCTTTCTATTATCATTCAGAATGTATTTTTGTGCAGTCTTTTCTGATTCCTTCCTTTAATTTAGAAAGTTTTTTGCATAACCTTTACCTGCGTGATTTTCAGCATTCTCTCAAATTAAAAAGGTTCTAGAAATAACTCGTATCTACCACGACGAAAAAAGCTATGTGATACTGAAAATTGTTTTCAGGAGCTTTTGCTGAACGCTCCACATGAAAAACTGTGATGAAAGGGCGGAAGTCATTACGAACGGTGTTCAGAAACAGGTTCTGTAGTTATTACTTGTTTGTGGGGCTGTTCTGAAATTTTGTGGCACCGCTGTTCAAGATTAAAAACCGAATAGAAGCAAACGGGGTTGTGGCATTAAGTTTCGATTTCACCTGCATCAGCATTATAATGATAAGACCCCTATCATGGTGTAAAAGTACCCCCTAGCCACTTACAATGCTTGTTTGACCTGTTTGGTGAATTATTCCTCCATTTAGGCCCTTCAAACACAGAAACGCTCTCTGTTTAATCATGTGACGGGAAATCATACTGATTTTGCTGGAACCGAACCAACGAAGAAGATTATGAAGCTGGATACGCTGGAAGCTGTTGCTGGAGACAAGCAGTCAACGCCAGTTAAGAGGTGTTTTACCTTTTTTTTTTACATGTATTCGTCAATATTTCTGCGTTCCCTTTATGAACGGGTTATCTAGAAATTGCGTACAATTTGCACTTACATATTTATTGTATCGGATCTCTGCTGTGAGGTTATTTATAGTCGCGCTTCTAAAGTTCAGTGCCAAAGCGAAGTCATAGCTGTAATAAACGGTTTGCAGAGCATTGATATCGAGTCGTATGTCGGTTATACAATGTTTTAGGCCACCGAAGCAAGACCCAGCGGTTGCAGCGCTCTCTGATTTTTCTGATTGGGACGAATCGCCTATCAAGCAGGCTCCGTCCATCAAGCAAGGCTAGTGCATTTCCGATCACTGTATGAGTTTAGATTCAGTTGTTTAGAAACAAGTGCATGCTCTTGTAGTTCTGATACCCCTAGGAAATAGTCGTTTGGTTGTGGGTTGACAGCGTATCACTGATATATTTATAGTGTCACCGTCCAACCCTGGTGGCAAGCATTCCACTGGAAAGGAGAACTCCGAACAGGATGACTCCTTCGATGACCCCGTTACACTCAGTAAGTCTTGGTGTTTTTAGTTGTACTCTGCTTCTAAGGAGTTCCTTACAAGCGGTTCTTCTTCCCCCATGGTTGTACAGTAGGCCCTTCTCAGTAGTTTAGTTTGAACTATTATCTGTTCAGATTCTCCTAAAAAGCACACAATCGAGATATCGTCGGGTAATGTTTCGCCTAGTGAGTTCCTACTTTCCTAGTTATTCTGATCAGACATTTAGTGATTTTCTGCTGCAGGAAAGAGGTCAGCTGTCCTACGGATAGATGAATCTGAGCAAGTAAACACCAGTTCTGCTGAAGAGCACGTCAGTGGTAAGGGTGACTTGCCGAATGTTAATCATTGACTTAAGAGCTCTACTATTTCTGCTTTCACCTTTTTTTTAAAATAGCGGAGTTGAAGGATTCCCTTCGCTGAACAATCCGAAAAGCGAAGTCCTTCTAACAGTTCGCGAAGTTAAAAATGAGGATGGATTAGTGGATTTGGTGTGTGTGACGAAGGACGGCCAGGAATCAATAGTGTACCTACAGGTAAATTGCTGAGCTAGTGCTTCATTTCATCCTTGTCTTTCACAACATAAAATCGAGAATAATTCACTCATCACGAAGTACTTAGTACTCGATAAAACTTATAATGGAACATTTTCCAATAGCCGCTAGTCCCAAAGTCGGAGAGGTTTTGGAGCACCAAACAGCGAGTGGGATATGGGAATGTAGTCGTTGCGGAACGTTCGCCAACTGTAAACGAAAAACGACGTGGATGAAGCATTCTAACAAGAAAATCATATAAATTGTAACAAATCCCCTGAAGGCACTTTTTCAACTTAAGCAACAATCCTTATTATATCTCACTACCTAAGCCGCCCACTACTCAGTTCCGGGTCATGTAGAACGACTATGTAGAACCAGGATTCAATGGCGGCGCCTGGAATATATACAGTCGCCCGACAGCTTATTCCTTCCCTATAGATGTAATATCCCTGCAATGCTTCATCGAAAGAACCTAATGAAGGAACCTTGTCAATCATTAATCTTCCTTTTTTAGTGTTGGGTTAATTAATAGGATAATTTCGTAAAGATTTCCCATACGCTCCAAAGCAATATATTTGATATTGATTGATGATCCAAGAAATGAGGCAAGTAATAGTTTTTACTGTAGGACCAGTGGAGTGAGGTAATAGTCGAACCGTCCACTCGGATAAGATTGATAGGAGCGAAGCCTTGGGGAAATACCGTGAGTATAGAGATTTTCTGCATGAGGGCTTTCTTCCATTGGGTGTTTTTCTCACTTATTTTCTACATTTCAGGATTGGTTAGTTTCTAACGAACATGGCATTATGATCGTTGCTCCAGACACACTAGTACCTTGCACAAGTATAGCTGGTGCGACATGGTGTCCTCGTAAAGTTTGTTGTCGTCTTGCTTTTCATGTGCTGTCGCCTGAAATTTCACTAAAGTCAGGTTATCCTCGGTGAACGTTTTCGTGGTCCTACGGAAGCCAACAAAGCCATGCTCATCGGAATTATTGTACATGAGTTATTCCAAGTGCGTACTTCGTCCAGATGTGTATTTATTTTGGCATTTTAATCCTTGTAAACTATTTGTTGAACCCAGTGCGCCAGAAGCCTGAGAGGGTAGTATAAAAAGAATCGTTTGAGGTTGGGATTTGCTATAGTGGTGGACCGGGAGCGCTTGGTTTCTGCTAATATTTTCGATTACAGCTGCACATTGTGTTTTTCTAAAGTACTCATGAGATAGAGCATCGTAGAGCTGGTTGATCGAGCCCATGCAAACTCACAAGACTCCAAACGGTTGCTAACATAGGTAAAGGTAGTTGTCAAATGTTAGGTCTGTTGTGAGTTTCTTTTACTAGGTTGCGGTAGATATATTTTCATACTCACGAATTGCTATCGTGTACTCGCCCTTTCTCAATCTTCTTGACCCCTTTCTCTCTTTTCTTCTATTTCAATGACGGGATCCATGGAAGCCTGCTAATTTTAGCACATCGGAGGTGTGATTGCCCATAGTATATTTGAATTGTATTGCATGGCTATAGTTGAACACACCTAAAAGACTGCGGCAGTGATTGCGCTAATACCTTCCCTTTCATTTATGTCTTGCTGCATATGAGAAAAAGGAAGAGCATAGCCATTTCAGGCAGCTCTGCGCTGTCCTACCCCTCGAATGGTTTCTCGCGAGTGGTTACTGCACATATGGCAAAAAACTATACGGGACGAAATCATTGCTCAGCTAGTGGCTCTCCGATTTACACCTTCTCATTTCGAAACTGAACTCGAGCCGTACCTTGAAGTTGGTTATTTCTTCTGATGTTCCGATTCTGTGATGCTTCACTCTACTTAAGGTTATTGTGGACTGGGTGCAACATCACATGCCTCAAGGGAAGTCTTATAAAGGTTCAGCCGAAAACTCTTTAACAAAGGTAAGGCGTTGTCATGAAGGAGCGCTGTAAATTTCTCTTTTTCTTTTTCGAAATTCCGAATTTATAGGTGCATGATATAGAAGAAAATATATGGCTACCACAGCTGGGTCTTAAAGGCAAAATAGACGCTACTCTAGAGGTTGGATTCCTTTCAAATCTGAAAATGTTGAATGCTGGGTGAGATTCCGTGTGTCAGGTCAAATGTGGAGCAAGGACCCGAAAGCAGTCTCTTGAGCTGAAAACTGGCAAAAGCGGGCAATCGTCGGAGCATGCCGCGCAGGTAATTTCAATTGTATTAGCCTCAAGCTTTTATGCTCCCAAATTTTCTCACTTCTCGAAATTTTCCGATTTAGGTGATGCTCTATTCGTTAATGCTGTCGTCTCGCTACAAGCAACCTATTGGTGAGGGTTCTTTGCTATACCTGAAGGACGGAATCACACGGCACGTACAACCGCGTGCCCTGGAAATGAAGGGTATTATCAATCAACGAAATCACTTGGCCTCATATCTCTCCAAGCTGAGACCTGATTTGCTACCCGGTTGGTTATTCGTTCAATGTCCTCACTTCCATTTGATATTCACGACTTGGGGCTTTCCAATATTCATGCAGAGCTCTATAATTATGATATTTACAGTGCCAAAAGATGATCCGAAATTCTGCGAGAAATGTGACCATGCTTTAGTGTGTTCTTTTTACCAGGTATGACGATTGACAATTTGCCAAAGACAAACACTGCATACACTTGACTTCCCTTCCTTTAATGCTTTCTATGAACTTTTTCAGACTGTGAAATTCCAAAAAATTATTAATTCTTGCTTATACAATAGTACGCACACCTTGGTGCCAATGATATTCGAAAAATCCTCCTTTTTCTAACTTCTATTCTTTCTCAGGTACTAGAAAATACTAGGGTACTATCATAAGCATATTGGCTGACCGGCTCACCACGTTGTTCGTGTGGAGGCTGACAAGCTGTGTCATAAATGCCATAAGGGAGGCGAGGGCAAGCAGGGTCTCGGTATTGTAAGGGACAATAGCACGGTGTTCGGATGTCACAAGTACAAGTTCGAATCTAGTCCGAGACTGAAGTTTTGTCCATAAATCACCAATTCTGTGGAAAGAGTCCTGTGGATTTTTGTAGCGCTCTCAAGTTCAAGCTCTGCCCTTGACTTAAACACGCTTTGAGCTTTGCCCAATTCTGTCGTTTTCTGTTCTGTCAGCTGCCTTATGATGAGAGAAAAATCGACGCTGCTTAAAGAATGTTGTGCTCGCCGGGCGGGTTAACTTTATCTCATCTAACAACTCGCTGCTTGCCTAGTTATTCTCATTGGCTCTCTGGAGGGTTTTGAAATCGAGACAAGAATCTGGGCCCTGAGCCACGCCTTCCGTAGGTGAAGATAAGCTCGCACGTGCTCTGCGCACCTCCCCTTTCTTCCCACTCATTGGTAACTTGACCCTTGACCCTTCCTCTTCATACTCTTGTTCATAAATGCTGAATTCCGTGACAGACAGTTAGATATCCAGTCAGAGTTATTCGTAATTATTTTCAGGTCTCGGTAGAGCAGGCTAGTAAGTCGTCGCAACAGATGATAAATTTCGCCAAATCAAAAACAAGTCATTTGTCTGCTGATCACATCAGTAAGTTCTGGATTCGAAGATTATGGGTGCAGAGGTTGGACAGATTTGCTGCTCAGAGTACTTCAAGAAATGGATCACTTGGATTTACTCGGAGTGGTCCGAAGATAAGGCCAGGAAGGGCAGTTCTTTAGAAGACTTGTGGCAGAAGCCTGTGGAGCAAAGGTTTGATATATGATGAAACGTCTTCTGGAAGAAGCTTTGTCTTTTCCAGGCAATCGGAAGGTTTATGCCTACCAAATCTCCGTTTAGTGAATCATGTGAAAGTTTCTACTGAAGCCTGCTCTTCCTACCTGCTCACTTTTGAAGGGTTTGTTTGGGTGGTCCTAAGCATTCTTTCTAATAGCGTCATATAGTTGCGTGCCAGATAATATCTTTGAAAAGGTTCTACTCAGGAATGTCACTATTGTGGAATCTGTCTTTGCTCCTGGAAATATGTGCACTATTTCAACTTCGACACAACCCGGCATTCTCCTTGCACCTATAATTGAATCTTCATGTTGGTTCTTTGGAGGATTCTCTGAAAGCTGCAAGAAAACCTACTGTTGAGGACTTCTGTAAAGCTTATTTTCAGCTAAATTTGTGACGATTCGTAGTGATCGACTGATTAGTCGTAAAGACACCTATCATCTAGACCTTTATCACAGTTTTTCGACTTATCCTACAACCCTTGGCAATCTAATTCTGCTCATGGCAAACACCGAGACGAGGTACGTCTTTGTTGTTCTTCTTTTTAGTGAAAAGTTCTCATTTGTGCTAAACCCTTGTAGAAACTTCTCATTATGGTTTACTCTAGTCAGCATTGAATATTCATTACTGTGTAACTTTGGTTTCGCGAATTGCATTCTATATTCAGTGCCCGACTGCGTGAACTGATCATCGATCTTGCTCCTCCATCAAATCCGTGTTCTGATGGCTCAACACTTCCTGCTTCTGTTCAGCACCTGCTTTCTGAAATCGCCACATCTGATGGACTGAGCGCAGAGCAGCGAAATGCAGTGCAGGCGGCTATTTTGTGTAACGACTACACTTTGATCGAAGGATTCCCCGGCTCAGGTTTGAGCGGTGTTTCCATTGCTAGATATTGTTTCCAAACATCAATATATTTCTCAAAAATCGGTTTGGGGTCAATAAACCAGCATTGGGTTTATCATTAGTGTCGTACAATCAGTGTTGTGCATAAAAACTGAAGAACCTCTGCGACGTTTAGGGAAGACCACCACAATCGTAGCTTTGCTACGCTGTCTTCTCCAAATGAATCGTACAGTTCTGCTGACTACAAACACTCATTCTGCTCTAGATAATGTTCTCGTCAAGCTGAAAAAGGTAAGTTTGCCTTCATCTGTTTCTTCCTATTCCTGACTGAATAAGGTGAATTTATTCAGTATACAAGCAACTCGAAAATTCTTCGACTTGGCAACTCTTCATCAGTTCGTGTTGATGTCGCGGACTTGTCTTTGGAGTCAAAGCTAAGCTGTTGTGATGGAGATAAATACAAAGCAGCCAGAGAAATTTTGAAAGAAACAGTGAGTATTTCAGTGCCCCTTGATACAGAACTACTTCTCCTCTTACCTCTTCTTATATCATTTCCCGTTTAGCCGCTTGTCGCCAGCACATGCCACTATGTACCTCGCGACGTACTCTTTTCCTGGAGGATGTTTGACTACTGTATAATAGACGAAGCGTCCATGGTGAGTCAATTACAGTTCGATGAATTCTCGGCTGCGCTTGACTATTTCATTTCATAAGCTCTCACTGAGCGGACAATAAGGAAAGGAAAAGTAGTGGTTCATGTATTCACTCCTTCTCGTGAATAGTTACATAGGCGTAAGCGTGGCATGGTACTCGCTCCCGCGAATCCCTGCTACAGCTCATGACTATTGCCTCTGCGCTAGTTGCTTCTTCACTGTCGTGTGTAAGATGAGTCGGGATTCTCCATCTCTACGTAGCCGTCACTTGGACACTTTCCAACACTACCTAACTACTGGTTCCTTTCAAAGTGTTCAAGCTTTCTAGCATCGAAATGTAGACATTTCCCAACCTCAACGTTGAGAAATTGTACGGAGTTGTTGACCCAGTTCCTTTGCTTACTGATTGAAATCTATGTGCAGGTGCTAGAGCCGGTTGTCATATCTGCTATTGTCGCTGCCAGTCGTTTCGTTCTTGTTGGAGATGCTCACCAACTGTCACCTCTTGTTCAAAGTCGGAAGTGCTCGTTAGTATTTGAAAGCATAGTTGAACTTATGATGGTTTTTTTGTAAATACCTCAATGTAGAAAGGAAGAGAGCACAAAAGAAAACGTTCAGGGACGAAGGAATGTCCGTGTCATTATTCGAGCGTCTCCAAGTACACAAAGAGGCTATGCATTCCCTTGAATGCCAGTATAGAATGAATAGGTCTTGTTGTCACGCACTTTTTGCAAATTGTTCAATAAAAACTGTATTTTTTATTTCAGCTCAATCGCCAAACTTAGTAGCAGTTTGTTCTACGAAAATCGTCTCAGGTGTGCCAATGATAACGTCGCTAACGCATGCCTGTCAAATTCGGCTGATTTTATGCCCTTGCCGAGTAGCGACGGTAACTGATTATCATTTTTTCGTCATATTATGATAGGATTTGAAGTGTAGGCCTGATTGTACGTGAGAATTAACAGTAAGTAAACAAAATTCTATACGTAATTGAGCATTCTAACCTTATATTCCTAGAGTCATGGAGGATCATTGAAAGCGGCGAGTTAGATGATGCTGTGGTTTTTGTGAACACTCGTGCGAAAACGATGAAGGACTTTGCTGCCTCAAGCTCCGACAACCGGTTAATACAAAACTTCGGTGAAGCGCGTCTAGTCCGCGATATCGTCTTACGGTTTTTTGAGGTATTTTAATTTGTACTAAAAGACACAGTTCGTGATGAAAGTGGCTTATGAGGTACCTTGCTGAGATAAGTTTGCGGTTTCCTCGTACATCATAGGTAGCGCTGTCGGGAAAGCGGCCTAGATAGGACGTTATAAAAGCTCAAAGACGGTCCCGTGTGTATGTGTGGACGAGTTCCAAGGACATTGTAGAGGCTGCAATAGTCACAATGGATCTTTTGTAAGAGGTTCAAACAACTTGTCACGACCCATGACAACAATGAAGGACAATCCTGGACAGTTTTGGCCTGATGTAGTCAGCTTTTTGCGCTATTGCAACAACTGAAATCTCGTCCAAATACCCCTTCAATGTCATTTTCGCCATGGTAACTCGTGCAACATCTGTTTTCACTACTTTTGAAGAGCCCTATTTTTCGCGAATTTCCTCGCTTCCTTCACTACCGATGCACTATTACCAAATAGTACTTCCACTTTTCGACTTAAAATGAGTACCTCAAAATTATCGCGAACTTGCATTTAAATCGTAACCTGTTATTCTCGAACTGCTACGAGCGTGTAATCGGACACGCCTTCACATTGAGATTTCAGAATGGTATTCGAGCAGAAGACATCGGCGTTATGTGCGTTTACCGAAAACAGGTTGACGTTATCAAATCAGTTCTAGGTGATGATATTAAGATCGAGGTAAACGTTGCTTCCATGCATCTCCGTCTTTCGTAAATTTATTGCATATGTTCAGGTGAATTCGGTAGACCAGTTCCAAGGACGCGATAAACGAGTGATAGTGTGGTCTTTGGTGTGGACAGAAGATTCTGGGAGGGTAAGCTTTTCAGCTGTTCGCTACCAAATGAAAAGTTCTGAGGTGAATGTTTCGAACTAATTAGGCCTGATGAGAGAGCTTCCACCACTCATACGCTGAAGGAGTACAATCCCTGTTTCGATGAGGCATTGAGTGTATATATTGAGGTATTCTCTAACCCATTAGTGGGACCTATATGCAGGTGCTGTCAAAATCGAGCGGTGAATCATCAAGGCAAAGAGAGGTTGATCTTGGTGCAGATCAGTTTCGTTTTTTTGGCCGTCAACATTTTCAACTTCATTCGGAATCGTTGTGACGTTTAAACGCTCTATTAGATCTATCAAAAGGCCAGTAAGATGGCTCACAAATCAGTGCCTCTATCCTATCAGCCAAGTTCCTGTTTGAAGTCCAGTGGATATTCCTGAACAAGAATGGTGCCAAAACCGCACTCTGAAGTAATGGAGGGTTGGTTTGCCTGGACAAGCGTTTATCCGAGATTAAGTCTTCAGACCATATGTGACAGAGCGATACTCTACACTACACCGTCTCCGTTCCTTCAAAATTACTTGAGCAAAAACCTGCCGTTGTAGTGACGGTAAAACAAGAGATTGAGCGGTTTTTCTAACACTTCAAATTTCGATCCTCTTTTTTTTTCGAATGTGGAACCTAAAATATAAATGAAGGTCGTCCATTGTTTAAACGTAAATCGATTTTTTGTTTTAAGTGAATTCTGCTAAGAACTTCGAGTATCGAGTAACGTTGCATAGTGAGACCTTGCATTGCCGCAGGGACCATTCTTACTAAATTGAAGCATTGTACCTGTGCGTGCGCATATTTAATACATATACATGTAAATGTGTATGTGGATGTGGGTTGGTGCTTGCGAGGAATACAGTTCTTGGAGCACTTGGATCAAAGTGGGATGGGGATGGGCAAAAGCTAAGATGAATAAAGCAGAAACGAGCTAGAATGAGCTGTGCGTGCGAGACGTGCACCAAAACAGGGAGGTAAAACATTGTAACTCGGTTTTGGAGCACTCGGAAACCAGGATGAAGTTGCTTATGCGAGCACCGGTTCTTAGGCAAGAATAAGGAGATCTAATGGCAGTGAGAAGAATGCTTTTGTAATTGGCGCAGCTTAAAACGAAAATTCATAACTCAATTGCAAGCAGCCCTCAGAACCAGCAAAAACCGCTAGAACAGATGGTTTAAAGTGTATTAATTGAGCGAAACTTCTGAGCGTGCAAGGCATGTTGTACCTCGCTTAGAAACGTCCTAGAAGCTAGAAAAGAGTGGTAAAGACTAGAGAGCGGTAGAGTCAATCGTTCACGACAAGGGGTACTAGCTGAAATCGATATTTGAACGGAGTTATTTCAGCAGTTGAGAATGCGAGAATGGCAATTCCTGCTGTACTATATTCTGAAAAGTTTCCAAAATGAAATTAAAAAATTTCAGAAGTGTGATTTGCTCCGAGATCGGCGAAGAGTTAATGTTGCATTAACACGAGCTAAGCACAAGTTGATAGTGGTAGGATGCGCCGAAAGTATGCGTACGATAGATATCATGAGTAGGGTAATTGATAGTGTAAAGGTGGTCAAGTTATAATTGACTGAGCTTTCAAGTAGATTGCATTGTTTTCAACTTTCACGCTGGCAGTTGATCCTTTCACTTCTTTGATTGTTACTTTCAACATGAATCATGATCATGCTTCTTGGTGCGATTCCGGCTTGCTAAACGGGTTGGCTCGTTATTTTGTGCCATAGTTTTCTCTAATCTATTTTTTACCTCGACTAATTTATTCTGTTTATAGTCACCTCTGTAACGCTATTTACCTCGGCTAATTTATTTTGTTGATTTTCACCACTGTAACATTATTTGTGGTATATGAAAAGATAACATTCTCCTAATTTTCTGCAAATAAAGCATTAAAAATGGAAGAGATATTGCTTTTGTGATAGCCGAAATGACTCGTAAGTCAGTAACATGAACAAATGAATTATATCGAGCAGCAAACCTATGCAAAAAAAATTTCGAAATCTTTCAAGATAATATGAGTTACCGTTGAGGAGACCTTGTCACACAGAAGGAATACTGCTTTTCACTTACCTTCTCCAGCGATAATGCTAGATAGTACCACTGCTGCTCAGTATCAGCAGGGAGAATGCGTGCATATCTTGGTAGCTACAGACAGTAGCGCTCAAAAGTCTTCGGTGAAATGCGCTGACGCTTTTTCGTTCATAACTTTTTTCTTAGTAGACCAAATCGTGCAAAATTTGGATATGTCTAACTAGAGTTTATTTCACTCTACCCAACCCTATTTCACTGCAAAGCTGCAATATCCACAGGTAAAGTAAGGTGTTTGTTGCGGTAGCACATTTTGCTAAAACTAAAGTTGTTGGCGTCTGCACTTATTCGCGCGTTATGAGCGTTTTTCTCATATATTGTATTCGGCGTTACCGCTCGTACACTTTGAACATGACAAAAAGGAAAGAGATTTTGGAAAGACCATCATCTGTATTTTCAGTCGATTTTGAGTTCATGCTCTTTGGAATATCTGGAACATGATCAGATTGCAGGTTAATAGTGGTAAATATTCACAATACACCCATGCTACACATATCAAAATTTTGCATGATTAGATCCAGTAGGAAAGAAGTTACGACTGAAAACCACGGCTGAAGAACCATTTCACCGAAGACTTCTAAGCGCTACTGTATCACCTCACCTGTATCACCTGTCGTCCCGTTGATCGTCGATTTCCTCGAGCGGGCGCCAGTAACGTCTCCATTCGTCCCTGTTACGAGCCAGAGTGGTCCAATGAATCGCTCCAGGGACACGAGGATCAACATTCCTTTCGTTCAGAGCTTTCGTGAAGAATTCTGACCATCTCGTTGGCGGCCTTCCTGGAGTTCGTTTGATGTCCCGAGGGATCCAGTCGGTAACCGCCCTGGTCCAACGGTCATCACTATATCGCATAACGTGTCCGGCCCACCTGATCTTCGATTTCTTGGCGTGGTCAACGGCATCCCTGATCTTCGTTCGTTGACGGAGCTCGGAACTCCGGATTCCCTTCTGCACTTGCGTGTATAGGGAAATTCCGAGCATCGTCCTTTCCAAAGCGCGTTGAGCAACGCCGACAGCATGCTCATCCTGCTTTCGTAGAGTCCAAGTCTCTGAGGCGTACGTCAAAGCAGGAAGAACAGCAGTGTCGAAAAGGTGAGCGCGGAGCCGGATGTTCTTTGTCTTCTTCACTACTCCCTCGATATTCTTGAATGCTCCCCACGCAGCGCGTTTCCTTCTGCACAGCTCCGGAGCTAGGTCGTTCATCATGTCGACTTCCCGACCTAGATATACATAGCTAGAGCATTCGGAGATATTCTTTCCGTTTAGCGTGAAGGGAGCATCAGGTACCAAACCGTTTTTCATGAACATCGTCTTCGTTAAGTTCAGTCTCAATCCGATCTTTCCACAAGCATTGTCAAACTCGGCCAGCATTCGTTCCGCCTGCTCGATGTTCGGTGTTATGAGAACGATGTCGTCTGCAAAGCGGAGGTGATGTAGATAGCGGCCGTCGACCTTCACTCCCAAGTCTTCCCATTCCAAATGACGCATGATATTCTCGAGAGCGGCACTGAAAAGTTTGGGCGATATGGTATCGCCTTGCCGGACACCTCTCTTCACGTTGATAATGACTTCCTTGTAGAATGGTGAAATCCTGGTCGAAAAGTTGTCGTAGAGCTCACGAAGCATCCTTATATATTGAGTAGGAACACCCTGTTTGCCCAGGGCTTCGATTACCGCTTCTGTCTCGACAGTGTCAAAGGCTTTCTTCAAATCGATGAACGTAAGACATAGCGGCATTTTGTACTCTCGCGATACTTCAATGAGCCTTGTTAGGGTGTGGATATGATCGATTGTACTGAACCCTCTCCGAAACTCTGCTTGCTCGCATGGCTGTCCTTCATCTAATATTCTGCCAATCCTGTTTAGGATGACACGAGTGAAGAGCTTGTAGATTACGGACAGCAGGCAGATTGGGCGATAATTGCCAATATCGTCTGGATCTCCCTTTTTGTACAGCAACACAGTCTTGCTAGTTTTCCACGACGTGGGCACTTTGCATTCCGACAGGTACCGTGTGAAGAGCCTAGCCAGAGTTTTGATGATGACCGGAGGCATACTCTTCAGATGTTCTGGTTTGATCCTATCGGGACCGGGCGCTGTACAGTTCTTCACCGACGTGATGGCATGTCGTATTTCGGAAGGGAGAGCCGAAGGAGCGATATATTCGTCTTGCCTAAGATGGTGAGTAGGCAGGTAGACGTGGCTGTCGAAGAGATCCGAGTAGAAGTCGTTGATGACCTTCTCCATTGCCCTCCGGGATGCAGTAACGGTTCCGTCAGGACGACGAAGGGAGGTCATCTTGGTCTTGTAGTTGGCGAAGCTCCGTCGGGCTTTGCGAATGCTCCTTCCGGCCTCGGCGGCTCCATCCATGACTGCTGCTCTTCTCTCTTTCAGATCTCCCTTTATCGCTTCTCTGCATAGCTTCGCAAGTTCGGACGTTTGTTGATAATTGCCTGTTGCTCGGGCGATTCCACGCTGGCGTATCAGCTCGAGAGTCCTCGAAGAGAGTCGTCTCTTGGCTACTTGTGGACTCTCAGCTTTTCTAGCGCTATCGTGATGTTGTTCGACGAGCCGGTTGCACTCATCATCGATGTTGTCGATAACGGAATCTTCCCATTTGCTCGCAAGGGAAGCGAAGTGGTCCCAGTTTATGGAGGTCTTGGGGCTTCTTTTCCGAAACTTCATAGCTCTCTCCCCACGCACTGAGAAGCAGAATCTAGCGCGGAGGAGGCGATGGTCCGATCCCATGTAGAACTTCGAAACAACAGCGACGTCGGTCAGGCAAAATCTCCGATTGAAGATGATGTGGTCTATTTCATTATGGAACTGTCCACCAGGTGACTCCCATGTCCATCTTAAATTAGAGGGCTTCTGGAACTGCGAGTTACCATGGATGGTGTGGGTCGTCATGATAAACTCGGACAGCCTTTCACCCTGCTCATTCCATTCCACTCCGTGAGTCCCGATGTGAAGCTCTTCAGCCGTTCTTCTGGGGCCAATCTTGGCGTTAAAGTCACCGACGATGACCTTGAAGAAAGTGTGGTCTTCTCTGTAGAGCCTCTCCAGATCCATATAGAACGCTTCCAACTCCTCTTCTTCGTAGCTCGATGTTGGTGCGTAAGCAACGAAGATGGTTAGAGCTGGGGTTGAGCCACATCTTCTTAATCGCAAACGTCCGATTCGGGTTGTTAAGCTTTCGTACGAATCGATGTTCATGGCCAAGTGCGTGTTGACGAGGACACCTACGCCGCCGACGCCTTTACTGTCGCATGTTCCAAGGAACAGTTCTTCTCCAGTCTCAAATACAGCGTGCAGCGGGCGATGCCTTCTCGTCTCGGTCAGTCCGATGACGTCGTACTTGATCTTCCTAGCTTGCATCATCAGGTCTTCTATACACGCTTCCGATGCAAGCGTCCGTGCGTTGAAAGTACAGATCGCCATCTTAGTCCTTCTCCTTTTGGGCAGCCTGTTTTGACCCTGAGATTTTAGCAGCCTCTCCCGAGCGGTCCTACCCAACGCTGCCGTATTGGGGGCTCCCTCAGGTTCAGGGGAATGAGGCCCATTTTTATTACTGTCTCTGGCGGTGAAAGAAAAACCCATCGTGTAGCTTGCCAGGCTCTGACGTAGGGGGTTGGACGAGGGGCTTTGTTTTTGGAGGCGGCCCCGAATCGCCTCCCAGATACTTCCCAGTGTGACTTGTTCGTCACTCGAATGCAAGCTTTTGGCCGAGTCGATGGGCAGGATACCAACTGCACCCACAGACTCTCCACACACGTATGCGTGGATCGCCTGCGAGGAACAGAGGGTATATCGACCCAGCACAGCAGAATCAAGGAGTCCATCCCCTGAATCCACCTGCGTCTCTGGGCAAGTACCGGTGACTTTTGGTCGGCGATTAATCCCCCTATCCGCCACCTGGGGACGCCCTACGTAGCCTCGTCACTAACCGGCTGGGGATCCTTAAGTGAGAGAACTCAGTGAAGGAGATCCGTAGAAGCGCTACTGTACATATTATATTAGGTTGAGTCATAAGTCCTCGGACAATGTCGAAGTGATGACTTCTAGAAATCAAAACTCGGGAAAGAGGTGACGAAAATGGGCGCGCAAGGCATCGTTAGATAGAGTATGAAAAGCTCTTTCAAGTATAATACATACATACGAATACACCCGAGTGTTTCCTTTCCTGCAAACATGCTCCATGATTTCAAGCCGTCGCAACTCCACCTCCGCAAAACCATCCTATTTCTTCTTTATCTGGCCAGGAACAACAATCGATAGACGTATGAAGGAAGTTCATAAGGAGGACGTCATTGCTAGAAGCACAATTTACAATTGGCACTCGAAGTTCACGTTGAGCAACCATTTCATCGAAGATGAAGACCATAAGGGACGCCCATGGAGTTGGATTTGAACGTGCTGCTGGTCAGGCGGGAGCCGATCCGTATCAAACTACTTGTGAACATGTATTCACTCTTGGGGTGAGTCAGTCTACAGTTGTTCGCAGATTGAAGTCAATCGGCCTCATGCCTTGAAGCAGTATGACATGGTTTGCTGCGCCGACATGGCACTTTTTCTCCTCACGCTCAAGCGCAGGAAGCAGTCAGGTGCGTTCGTCAGCAGGCATTTGAAAGAGCTTTTTGCACTCTATCTAAAGATGCCTTGCGCGTCCATTTTCGTTGCCTCTTGCCCGAGTTATGATCTCTATCATCACTATCACATTGTACGAGGACTTATGGCCCAACCTAATAGAAACATGCGAATGTGGTTTATGGATTGAATAGAGTAAATAATGAAGAAACTGGCACCAAAGGCCTCTACTTTTGGTGACCAGGAAGGAAGACCTACAGAAAAGAAAATCCGGTACGGGCACTCGGCTCTTACAGTACCCCCTTGGCTTACCCACCCCATCCCCGTGTTCTTGCCCAAGGCCCCTTTTCGACAAACGTATATGTGACGGATGAAAATTTGCGTGTTAAAATGGGGTCATGCCGTGCTGGATTACTGTAAGAGCCAATTTTCGTTTCTGTGGAAGGCCCTTGGTTGCATAGACATTGTCTAAATCACAAAACTTCAAATTTAGGAAGACATTTGAGTGTTCAACAACTTTTGCGTTGCTTGTGGACGTTTGTCGATGTTCACGTGTAACTCGTACGTTTCCACGCTGACCTATGCGCTCGAGGACTTAGATGAGAGACGTCTCTAGAAAATTTGTAGAATCTCTGCTTTTCTAGCCCTATCGTGATGGTATTTTGGCTTCGTTTCCTGAGTTTACAGCGCTTTCTCTAGGCACTGAAAAACACCATCTTACGCGTGAAAAACGGTCGTCCGATCCTGCGTTGAGTTTCAGAGCGAGAGCCGCCTCGGTCAGGCTATACATGCAACTGAATATGATGTGATCTATTCCATTATGGAACTGCCATCAGGTAACTCCCTCGTCCATCGCAAATAAGAGAAGTTCGAGAACTGCGAGTTACAATGGATGGTGTCAGTCGACGTGCTAGGCTCAGACTATTTTCACACAGCTGATTCCATTCGAATCCGTGTGTCCCGATGCGGAGCTCTTCGGCCAATCTTCTGTGGCCAATGTTAGCGTTGAAATCACCGACGATGGCTTTGAAGAAAGTATGGTCTTCTCTGTGAGCTTCTCCAGATCCACACAAAGCGCTTCCTACTCCTCTTTTTCGTAGCTTGATGTTTGTGCGTAGGCAACGAAAGAGATTAGAGCTGGGGATCAGCCACATCTTCTTAATCGCAAACTTCCGATTCGTGTTGTCAAGCTTTCGTATGGATCGATTTTTATGGCCAAGTGCGGATTGACGAGAGTACCTACGCCACCGATATTTACCGTTTCGAGATGTTTTGCCGAACCCCAGGGTGCGACAAAAGATCTGGCAACGGTAAATATGCCCGTAAAAAAGGTCAAATCGATCGATACGTGATATAACTTCAACAGCACTTATCAACAGCTATATAGATCACAAAAACACACACAAACCTCGAAATAGCCTCCTTTTGCGCGAATACAGGCTGAAGGACCCCAAGGAAACGCGTCGACGGCGGCGGGGAGGTGGTCTTTGTCCAAATCCTCCCATGCTTTAACGAGGGTTGCAGTGGAGCATCCAAACTTCTATGCTGAGAAGAGCAGGCTTTTGTCTTCGGAACTGACCACACGTAGTAGGCCAATGTATTTAGGTCTGGACTGTTTAGGGGCCAATCGTTCGACGAGATGAAGTCTTTGAAGTGCGTTGCGCACCAGTCCTGAACCACCTTGGACCTGTGTGCTGGAGCTGAGTACTGTTGATAAGTCCATGTCCGGTTGCCGAAATGGGATGTTACACGAAATGACAGACATTCGTCAGTGAAAATGGTGTTGCTGTGTAGTGCCTGCGAAAATCGCTTTGAAAGCTCTTTACATCTTTCGAGCCTAGTTTTCTACATACGCTCACTTAGCATGTGAGCTTTTCTGATCTTATGAGAGCGAAGTCGAAGGTGGGTGGTGGCAATCTTTCCAACAGAAATACTCACCTCAATAGCCATTTTTCTCTCGGTTCTACGAGGGTGACGGCGGGTTTTCTCTCGGATAGTTTTCACGATCTCCTTTGTCGTTGCACTCTTTCGTCTTCCACTTCTAAGCTTGTCCTCCATAGTTCCTGTCGCCTTGTACCTATTGACGTTGTTGTGCACGCTTCTTGAGGGAATCTAGAGCTGCTTGGAGATGGTCTTCGCAGTGCATCCAGCCAGATGGAGGAGCAGGATGGAAGCTCGTTAGTCCTTGCCTGTTACCATTCTGTAAAATGGCATATTCAAGCAGGGCCAGTCCATGGAATACATAGAAGGTCTGCAGTAAATAGTGGCGCAGATCCTGTCGGAATCGTAGGCCTCATCCCTTGTAGAGGACCTGAAACGGGATTTTGCAGATCTTTTGCCGCAGCCTGTAGTTCTCATTGATTCACTGTTTACAGTTTCGCCTACTATGGTGGAACGAAAGATAGCGAGGTCATGCTAATGGATACAATTTTTCATTATAATAATAAGGCTTGTGAGACTTCGAGAAATATCCATTGAAGTTCATTTAGATTATGTACGTAGTAAGTACGATATGTGTCAGTTTCCTACTGTCATCTTCCCAACGTCCCTTTACATTCTGAATCCTCTTACGTCTTCGCTTGATTGAAAAAAGGCTTATTATTTCAATTCGAAGAAGAGACCAAAATGCAGATGCTTAATAAATAGTCTTGTATTGGAGCAGCTCAGGTGACGTTTAACGAGCTTGCTCTTTAAGTGATGTTCTTTCCCATTTTGTTCACAATTAAGCGATTGAAAAATAATCTTTATTGCAATTTTTTATCCCAAGCACTAAGATCAAGGAGCTAGTTGTGGACATGAGCCATTACAAATCATATGCTGTGTTTGGTTTTTACATGGTTTTTACAACATGCAGGGCCTACCGACCCGTGAATATGAACGAGGTAAAACATTCATCACTGAAGCAAAGTGAATAATATGAGGCGTATTCCATGGGCGACTTTCGTTATTGAGATTTGTGAAATCAAAGCGTCGTTGGTAATCTTCCGTAGCGTTTAAATGCAAAATTGCAGATGAAGGTAGTTCGTACAAATGACAACGCGAGAATTAGGTTTGAAATGCTTTCGCTGTTGCAAGTTCCGGCCGCGAAGGCTCCAAAGTGATCATTGGTGAACTCTGAAATTAGGCCCAATAAAAAATGGTTCTTAAATTTTAGATAGTTTTTGAATACACACAGGAGTTGCTACTTGCCATTTTGAGGTTATCGCATAAGTACCAGTAGGATCGCCCGGCAAACATAGGATTTCCTATTTCTCAACGTCTGAGTAATCGGGCAAACTGCCGCTGCATCTTTGGACAATACTATACACTTCTGAAGCCGAAATTCGACGAGTGCTATTCAACTTTGGCAGGACATAAAGGAAGGGAAGCATGGCACAAAGAGGGCGGTGCGGGTGTTATTCAGTATGTGTTCATGGTTTCGCCTATGATTTCTTTTGTTTTTCACTGAGTCGCAAACCTTGCTCGGATAGTGGTCGTAATCTAATCATAAACATAACTACATCGTTAAAACCGTAGGCGTTAGGATTAGGTTGCAAGTGTCCTTATCAGTTCTTACCAAGTGTTATTCTCTGATAACAACCGTTCTCGATCTCTTCACCGCCAGAGTATAAAAAAGGTTTCCATTATTGTGACACGAAGAGCTTTCTTTTACCAGCTGATTATCAGCTCTTATCATTTGTTATCAGTTCTGTCCCTGATCATCCATGATCCCTTTACATTCCACGTTATCTACTAAAGTTCCGAGGCTCTATTGCTTACACTTACGGTATCACAGATGTCGTGGGTCTAGCCTCCTATTGCAATTTATTAGGACTTATCAGTTGTTTCATTTCCCATCGGCGAGTATCTACAAAATTCTCGCATCCTATGTCTCCTATCAAAATGTCAGGGTTCCACTGTCAACAGGAAGGGCGTTACAGACCTAGTGGCTCTCGCCCTATAGAATCGTTATCAGTCTCATTATTTTTTATCAATCCCTGTCACCAACCATTTGCGGTCGCTTTGCATTCCACACCACCATCAAAGTGCCAAGGCTTCGCCGTTAACTCGAAAGGCATTATGGACCCAGTGGTACTTGCCTATATGGCTCGTAATCAGTCCTTAGCAGTGATTATCACCACCTATCGTATACCGTCAGCGTCCCTATCCTGCCGTCTGTATTCCTTTCTCAAATTTGAATGCTCTGGGTCTAGCGGGACAGGAGTTGTGAATTTCCGGTTGGACAAACACACAAACACACATAAACGCAAGCACTCGAACAGACACAGTTAGCGGATGTATAAGTAGCATGGTTATAGTAGCCCTTCAAAAACAGGGAATACTAGGTCTTTGTGCATTCGCAGCGGTTTGGGTTTAATTAAAGGCAGTGTTCACGAAAAAATTGTTTCGGAGATTTGCACATGGTTTGAATTCGAAGCCCCCTCTGATACCATTTGTGCAGGAATTAGGTCGGAAAACAGCTGGATAAGGCACGATAAGGCCAGGAACTTTGGGGGACGGGATGCCTCCGCCCCTCGCTAGGCTGGCTACGGGTTCGAATTTTCTTTCACCACTTTCGCATTAGAGCGAAGTTGGCGAAAAATCGATACGCAGGTTGGCAAATTGCCAGAAATGATCAGCTGGTCGACCGCCTCGCACAGGGGCTAGTATTCGGCTGTTATTTCTATTATTCGCGTATCGTTTGTTTTTTTTGTTATTAATTTTTTACGGTATCATTCTTTAACTTTTCTCGTAAGTTTATTGAAGATTTTAACATATTTTGTGTAGATTATTGCATGCAAATGTTTTTTTTATTTCAGAAACAAACACTAAACACTGCCTTTAAGCTTCAAGGGGTACGGCAACACTAATAATTATTTGAACAAACTGTCGAACCGAGAATTTTTACTGATCAAGAATGACTCAAACGTGCGGTTCATACAAATTGCGTACCCCGAAATGTTCTTAGAAAAATGCAGCTTTTTTATCGACTCAAGGCCCTTCAACTTGTTAAAATGCGTGCTCCGCGAAAATGAGTAAGTGGAAGGTTTGATATGATTAAAAAGTGTGAAATTTTCATATCGGAGCACATATTTCTTAAGATGCACTTTTTGCTGTGCAAAACGAGGACTTCCTATGATGCCCTTCGCCTTATTCATTGTAATACGTTAGATTACCTAGGTCGAAGACCAGCGAGGTCAGGAGACTAGTTAAGGTGACAGTCTGATAAGTAAGAACAACGGACCTTGCGACAGCAACGAATCAGCGTTGGGGGAAGTACTGATTTTTGTGTATAGCATATGACCACGCCTCTGTTCCTCCAAGGAGCTTCATGAAAGCGACTCATTGAATTTCCCATCTCACGATGGAAATTTTCTCATTACCAAACCTCACTCAATATCCAGTTCATAGAGGCTGAAAATGCCCAGATTTCCCGGCTACACTGCAAATAATGCCAGCATTATTCGCTCATGGAGCAGGGAGGAAGATTGTTGCATTATTCGCGGGGTAGGATTTGTTGCAGTAAGTGTGAGTTATTCAGTATGACTGATTCTTGCTTTATTTTGGTAGTAGTCTTACTGTAAGTAGCTTGCAAAGTTGGGAAACGAGTAAGAATGCCTTTTACTCTTTATGGTATGATACAAAATTACAAGTTCGAGAAGAGAATGTTCAACTGAATAGCCCAAACACGTGGTCATATGTGGTCATTAGTATACGGTCAATTGGCTAATTTCGTTTTTGTGAGATCTACAAAGGCATGAGACAAGCACAACACCTTGGCCATCTAGAAATTTCAGCAAGTCTGAGCCTGAATTTCTATGTACATTCGTTGTTAGTAGCAGTGCTGATGCTAATAAGCAGTAGGCAAGTTGGAGTTGTTTTTGATATCCACAAAAGAAGGCTTCTCTTTCATTACCTCTTCCTCTTCCGTGACTTTTTTCTTCTTTTTGATACACTTCATTAAAGGTCCTAGCTCGAAGTCGTTGATGTCTTCTGGCAGTTTTCTGTCTTTTGTTTCCGGCATCATGAGTACTAAGACAGCAGATGAAATCGACATCACTGCTATCAATAATGTTGGTGCTGACTTATGAATTGCTTCCTGAACAGTCATGATATTACTCCAGCGAGCTAACGGCGTACGCGTATGTACTGTGTACTCACAAGTCTCTTTAAATATGGAGCAAGAACAGATCCCATGTCGCCAAGGAAGCCAACTACACCACAAAAGACGTTACGGACGGCAGTTGGCGTAGACTCGGTGTAGAGTAGCGGTTGCGAACACCATACGATTGAGTTGAAGACTTTCGCCAGGAGCGGGAAAACCATTGAAATTTGTGGACTTACTGGAATCGTTGTTCATTGGTCATAAAATACAAAATATAGTATTCAAAACGTAAATCTTCACCATGAATCGGTACTTAATGGTGACGGAACAAATACATATTTGATAGATGCAGAGGTTTTGAGACATTCAGATGCAAGTCTTGAACTCTTTTCTAGCTTAAATTACTCTCTAACTTGCTAACAATTACAAAGGAATGTTCATTTATGACATTCATGCAATGAGTGAACAGGTCGACTATTCTCTCCTCACAAAAAGAGGATGATTGTAAGTAAAAAAAATCAGCCGCAACGTTCCAAAGTTGACCAAAGATTAACGCCTTTTTGTCTAGTAGTTGACTGATGAACCTAAACAATTGAAAATCAGAAGTGACGACGTCAGGAGAGTAGTGGCCTAGGAAATGGTGTTTTACCCATGTTTCTGTAACGTCCAGTGCATGATCTTTGTAACGTGTAATCGAACACTATGCAGGAGACGACGAAAAACACTTTCACGTCGCTGTTCTCCAATTGTATAGGAGAATTATCAGAGCTGACTACTCTAGCTAGCTGCCGTTGCTGTCTCGTCCTCGTGCATAGCATTTCCGTCGAGTCGAAAGAGCAGCGCAGTGAAACGTTCCTTGAATACCATTCTGGGTTTGGCTGCACGTGTGCATCTTCTCCTTCTGGAAGACAGGCAACAATCCTCGTTTTGTTGTTATAGCAACTCCAACTCTAATCTCTTATAACCAAAGCTTGCAGTAACTCCATCCTATTGCTTCGAGACACGCGTATGACGGGGATCGTCGGTCAGTTTTAGCCGGTTCAGCAGGTAAGAATGTTCTCTGGTCGAACACAAAAAGCTTCGCCGATTCCATTCTCGCAGTCTGCGACCTCTCTTTTATAATTGCCAAAAAGTAGGTCATCTTTAAAGCAGTTTATCGTCCACAGTAGGGTCGCTGGTGAGCGTAGTATCTCCAATTGAATGCGAGTAAGTAAATGACCTAGGATGGCTTGATTGACAAGATCTTCTTCGCTTGCGCCACGGACCTTCAGTAGAAAGCGATCGCTTAAAGTTGCTTTCTCGATGGTTCGGACATGATTTATAGAAGAAGCTTTTGGGAACCTACTCAACTACTATTGTTGGTAACTCTGAGTTGTTCTAATATTTAGTGATGGTCCAAAGGCCACGGCAAATGTTTCTACACAGAAACGACGGTGAATGTCAATTTGTGTTTCAGAACCCCTCGACCAACGTACTATTTGCAAAGGTTTTGAAAACTTCATTTTTTTTATTTTGAGGTTGCTTCTCATAATTCACTTGCCTGGTAAATATAGAGCGCACATCATGGATACAGCTTGTAATGTCAGAGAGAGCACTGATACCGTCTTTCGGTCTAGGTACACCTGAAAATGCATTTCAGCAAATGGTTCAACATCGATGTTTCTTTTGAACCGATTTTTGTATTTGGTGGGATCTGAATATTTGTTCTTCAGCTAGCAGAAACAAAATAGGACTGGGCTTGGTTGCATCAGCATTCTGATTCTCCGTGCGACATGTACATCGTCCGGGTCTTTCATAGTCTTCATCGTCGTTTTTACCGTTCCTTCTTTCGTTTAACCTCGATACGCAGCATCATGTGCTACACTTCATTTTTCCATTACTACCTGCTTCTCTTCTTTTAGATAAAACATCAACTCTCTGAAGCATTGATTGGTAACTCGGTAACTGCGGAACCTCCCGGCTAACTTCTCGCCTACCGCAGTTACGTCCTCCAAAATCATGCTGAATGGATCTCATCAAAATAGCAGTGAGGCGCAGAAACTTGGGGTCCCCTGCACACGCGAATCGGTTTGTATATAGTTTCTCGGACGCCGTGCCAAGGCAGGAACCATCCTCTATAGGCAGTTTTACCATGACGGGTACGAAAGGTTCAGTTCATTTAGTTTCTTATCATTTTTTGATAGCACGTATTCGATTCTTCGATGTACTCAAACTATTCTGTGCGTATTATTGTAACATTCAAGCAACGATTCCAAGAATTCCCGAAATTTGAAAATGCTTTCTGTCTGGGCCAACAACCAGTCTGGGCACAAGAGGTTAGGTAAGCTGGTTTTTAGTAAAGCCCAACATTCGTTCGAACGCCTCAACAAAAAACTTTAGGAATCTTCCACTGATCTAAGAGAGTTTCAAAGATACTGACCGAGAGGCATGGGACTGCTCACCTCTAAATACGCCGTTTAGACATTCTCCCTCATACAACTTTTGTACGTGGTGACTAGTAGTACCTCCTAGACCTCCCAGTAGTCCAGAGCTTATAAAGGTGGAGGATACGGGATATAACCATACAATCCTCCCCCTGTTCATCTGAAGAGCATTAACAATGATACAAAGTGCTTCCTGTGTCTTGCGCGCCGAATTCCAGCCTAATATGGACACGCGAACGCCAAACGATGAGCCCTCGTGGTATAAGACCCTATGACCTCCATAGAGCGTATGCATTTATGATCTACCTAGCCCATCCAGAAGTCAATTAATTCGCACATAGGAGGTGCGTTTTTCTCTTACGTACTCGTTTTTAAGATTTTTTTACAGCATATTGAGTAGATCACTCACACCTAATGCAGTCACCCCCTTTTTTATGATATCATAACATACAATTAGTGCTGTCGAATACGGTGTTATTGGGTCGATTGTGAGTGAGATGCCTCTTAACCCATTGACGACCGTGCAGTCCACATGTGGACTGCAGTTATATATTCTATTTATCGCCACTTTTTAACGATCTTTCATATCAAATCATAAGATTAGGTCTAAGTTAAACTATATACTGTGCGGTCCAAAGAAATCTTCTAAGTTTGCAATTAACAGATAATAAGAATAAGCATAGACATCATACATACTTATATTTTAGCCTTTGGTTTTCAGGGTATATCTACCTTCCGCACTAATTTAGACAGTTTTACACCACACCGGTGTTTTTTCGAAGAAACATGTGGCCCTTTTATGATTTCTTTTTATGAAAAGAATTAGTGATTGAGGAACTTCTCCTCATCACTATTTATCATTAGCTGACTGAAATTGAAGTGCCACCTACCATCATCAATAGTCATATCCTAAATTTGCGAACTCAGAAAAATTAAACAACTTCCAGTTCAAAATTAAAGAAATTGGCCGTCCGGGACCATGCAGTCCACATGTGGACTGCAGTGATGGTCGTCAATGGGTTAAAATGTGTGGAGTTACTTTGACAATACTTCGTTTTGAAGGTCACACTGATGCACGCAACTAGTCGGAGGGTACTCTTTCGTGGTTTGATAGTTCCGCGTTTCCGTTCCGCATTTTTCCAGAGCACGGATATTTACTTATTTTTTTATTTATGCACTCAACTGAGTGCGCCACAATTCTTACAGAGTTGCGTTGAAGCTGAACTTGGACATTTGATATCGTAGCCAATCCTCCAAGGCCTTTTCTTATTTTGGTGTTCTCTTATTACTTGTTCAAGAGGTCGTAGATGTCCATTTCTCCCCAAATCGAATATAAGATGAGGGAGTCATCGATGCAGCGGTAATATGGATTCGTACCACGGTTCAGTGTCCAGTACGAACTTCTCAACTGTCTATATGAACGCTAGTCTGTACAGGCGCTAATCGTTGCCCCATGGCTCGACCAGGTAGCTGTTCATAACACTGGCCCGATCACCTGAAAAAGGAACAGTTCAGGCACTTCCCCAGATAGTGATCGATTGCGTGACAGTGAACCGGCATTTAGGCATCCAAAAAACGGCATTGATAATTGCCTAAGGCTTCATCCTCCATTACCCATTAGTTACCCTTTTGAACCGTATATAAGGTATTGTTTGCGCAACTAATCATTCTACAAATTGCTCCAATTGATTCTCCCTTTAACCCTGTTCGACTATGCGTCCCTTCATGAACTTAGTCTGAGGATTTTGAATTTTTCATTTTACAAATTGGTTCCAACTCTTCATGAGCAATCAGAATCACACAAGAAACACTCAAGTAGTCATTATTCAAAACCGCCTTCAGTGCCCGCCAATACGAAACCCCACCGCCCGCAAGTCAAAGTCCTTTAAACCACCGCTAAAACCACGCGTCACTACACTCAACGCCAGCTCCTCAGATGTCGGAGAAAAGCCCCTCCGAAGTTTGGAAAATTTCAAAAAATCGACTCAATTATTCTGCTGTAAAATGGTGTCATATCCTCAGTAGAACCTGCAAGAAGGAGTGTTGAGTGCAGAGACGGTAGATGCAGTCACCTACAGCCCCCATATTAGAAACGAACGATGGGGACTGAGTAAATCGGTCAATCATTTCCACATTGTACCGAGTAAAGTCGAGTACGTGACGCACTCCAAGGTGAATGCTAAACACTTCATCTCACAAACCAATCAGTCGCTACAAGTACTGAAGCGAGCATTCTATGTACATGCAATTACTTTGCAGATAGAACTCAAGAGCACATGGCGCAAATCTCTGTTGGCGCAAATCAGTACGAAGCATTCTTAACATTTCGGGGTATCAGCTTATAGAGCTCGACCAGCTGAGTCCAACGGTGTTTTTAGCTCTTTATACTCTGAACCGATTTATGCAGAAAAGACAAATATGAAGGAAAGGCAAAAAGGACGGGAGGTTGCGGTACTCGCACGAATTTTCGAAATCTTACGGCGAGTAGCCTTATTGGCAAGGCGCATACCTGGACAAGCCTAATGAACTATGATAAAGAAATCGACTAGTCATTATACAAAAAAGGCGATCCTTGCTTGCATATATCCCCGGGACTGAAATGTTTTTTCGTTTTTTTCCTGAGATTTTTATTTCTCAAGAGCCCTCGTCAAGGTGGTCATTGGTCCCCTTGAAGGAAGGCAATTTTCTGAGTACCTAATCTAATATATTGAACACGAACGTAGTGAGATTCTTCCTTCCGTTTTGAGTTGCTCCAGAAATATCGGAAATATCCCTCTGCTGGAACATAGGCGGAGGTGGTGTAGTGACAAGTGGCACACTAAGACACCCTCGTGGTCCGAGATCGAATCTAAGCCGGTACTCGTTCGAGCTGATCAAGACTTTTAGTAAGCCACTACGGTTTTGAATGCAAGTCGAATTGGACGAGAGAGATGGAAATCAGGGTCGTGCTCGCAAAGTAATTTATATCTGGTTCCCAGTACTGCATCCACCATTCGATACATTGGTTTATAAAGATGTGACGTAATAGGGTTTCATCACACGACCTTCCTGAACGCCAGTGCTGGACAACTTACTGAATACGACGCCAGTGCAAGACATATCGGCTGGGATATACCGCAGTAGTTGTCCCGAAATACTATCGAGAAACCACACTGTTTTGTCTATAAGTTCTTCCAAGTGCTGCTTGCTGTCCGACTTCGAGTTTGGTGAGTCTTGCCGATACCGCATTCGACGTTGTGATTTCTTAAGAAGTACGTACAGGGTGGAGCAGGTCGGTAGGTTATACTTCAGACGACTGATAGTACTGGGCACACTAGCAGTCCTGGCCTCACTGCACCAAATTCTGTTTAGCTTTCGATATTGCATTTTATATTCCTTTTCATATAATTTAGAATATAATGTGCCGTCGGGTGGGTGCAGTGTATCCATTCAGGTCTATCTTTCACTGTTTCTTCCATTCAGAAAAATAGAAGAGTATGTGGCTGATCTATTCGCCGCCATAGAAAGCCTGCCCCCTTTACCGTGCCTTCTACGTGCCATGTAACCCACTAAAACTTACTAGGAGTGCAATGGCGATTAGTCCTGCTGGTATTTCGACGATTCCTGAAAGAAAAAAGCCGGTCATCTTGTCCTCGCTGAGTTCGGTAGAGAACAAGGACAATGCCCAGTATGTGCCATTCATAACAATTCTGAAATTTCATAGACATCTTTTAGGGCATGACTATCAGATAGGGACATAATCACATCCTCAAGTCTTTAGGCGGTACGAAGAACCCACAGAATATAAGCGTTCATGATGAGATGAAGAACTAGGCCAGGATTTTTGAACATGTCGAAAAATGTTCGCTTCTTGGCCTCGTCCGTCAAGTTACTTGCCGATTTGCACTCGTGCAAAGGAATTTCGGCACGATTGAAACGGGATGAAGTACGGATATATCTGAAGTAAACAGAACTTACGGGGAGCGGAGGAGGACTTTCCTGTGTGGAAGTCATTGGCAGTGAAAGAGTTTTTGCATGAAAACGTACTTGGAGACCCCTTTATTTTTCTTGTTCGCTATAAGCCAATGAATCGATTCTGGCGTGAACCTAGAAAGTCTCCATTGACAGTATCGAATTCTATTTAAATTGGATAGGTTTTAAAAAACATTTCTCTAATAAGAACAAAAATCAATAATGAAACTACTCATTAACCAATAGTATGGTATTGTAAGCAGTCCTGGAACGGAAACGGCAAAGTACAGCCACCGCCAGTTCGAAATGAACAGTCGCAGTACGCCAGCAGCGAGGTAACTGGAAAATGCAACGTGACTGATATTCGAAAATTATAAAGGAGAGGGGGTGAGAGTGTGTAGGCGATAAGACGTAGAACAAGAGTAGTACTTGGCAGAGATTTTGTGATTACAGAAACCTTAGAAGCCTCGTACACCGCCCAACTTCATAGCGCAAATAAGAGAAACGAGTGTGTTTCACAACGCGTTCTCTTCTTGAATATGCACAGCGACTCTATCCTCGACCGGGTGAAGTCACGACGCGTAAGTAGCGCGCAGGTATTCGAATGCAACTAAGAGCGAGCCATTTACAAATGCGTGTAGTCTTTAGCCGAAGGAATGTAGTATTGATCCTAAGCTGATTACCTCGTGCAAAAAGCTGGGATAGGGGTGGCGTGCTAGCATATCTCCTCCTACCGGGGAAGCACAGTGAAGGCGCGAAACACAGTTCAGTGATTATCCTTCTCCAACCACGTTTTAAAGGCACAGTTCACGACAAAAATGGTCAATGAGTTCTCCCAATAGGAATACCGTCCAAGGATCATAGGATGGACCCTCTCGCACACGAAAACTACGGTGAGGGCATAGTGGGAGCCTCGTCATCGGCTCGCGCAGACTTCCCCTCGATCGATATCACGTCAGACGAGTGTCGAGGCGGTACAGAATGCAGATATTCGCACCAGAACCAACACACAATCGTCTGACCACCGAATGATGAGGCGATGTGTTTTTGCTTATCCTCAATTCTCTATTATTCTTTTTGCTGCTGCGACCCCTTGTTTAGTTTTCTATCACGAAAGGCTAAGTAAGGTGGGCTATTTTCTGTATATAGGGTTTTTCGTTAACTTATGCTTATGAAATGATAAGTTTTTCCTAACCGTACTCAGCTATTCGTACCAGGACCCGCATTTACGCAATTACACAATTGTATAGCTCGTCCAAACGCCTCATTCTTCTTCATTTTTCTGGCCTCGTTCTCGTCCAGCCCCCTTTTTAACGGTTTTTTTAGCCTTTTTTCACTTTGGAAGCACCGATTAACGAAGTTTTTTCCACTTGATCGCACTATTTTCCATCATACCTTCCATTTTTCGTCATAACCTGGATTACTCATTATCTTGAATGTGCGTTCACCCAATTTATGCTTTGAAATGTAAGGGAAATCCCCAAAGAGTAAAGAAACGCGTGAGCAGTGAACGTGCATAAAAACTAGAAGTCAAAGCCTAATATTCTGGAGGAAATAACTTTGTCTCTTTCTGGAAACCCTATGGCAACAGGTGTAAAGCTCGAAAAGAACTAATTTAGCTTGCTCGTTTTACTTGATCCATGTATCTACAGATTTGCTGCTTGACGAGCACATTAGAGGCAGATAAAGCGTCATTAATTTCCAGGTACAGACTAGAGGACTATGAAAATGAATTGATACACGGTCAGTCAAAGAAAATCGTCGACTAGAAGTGTGCCAGTCAATATAGGAGCGATGCACTTCAACAGAAACGAAAATTCAGTAATTCAGTACGAGCACTCGGCTCTTACAATGACTTTGCCGTGAAATAAAAGCAGCGGACGCGATATTCGGCGAGCAACATATTTCTGGGCAAAATATTCATGGCACAACTCTTGTTAAATACGCAAATTCTCATCATCCCATATACGATAAAGGAGCCTTGGGTAAGGACAGTGGGTAGGTGGGGGCGGGTGTGGGGTAGGAGGGGTGAGGGAGGGGTGCCGCTGCATCACGAGCGCTAACTCATGTCTGGACCCATAGCCGGATGAATGTAAGTGTAGAAGGCACCATTCGGGCCCAATATCTTTGATGTGCAGCACCTCCCCCTCTACTAATGCTTGTTTTATTGTTGGTACGTTTATTGCCTACTACGAGGTATTATAAAAGACGAACTGAAACATACCCGATCACCCATGTGATGGTACCCATCAATGGAATGAGCGAACGGAACTCCAAAGCTACTGATTCCATGCACAGAACCCATCCGATAACCGAGAAACCCTGAGGTGAGAGAATAGATAATTTGACATAGAAACTTCTATTCTTTCATGAGTTCAAGCATTTTGACGGTTCATTCTTGAATACGACAAACTAAGCAAACGCTGCTTTGTGGCCTTCGATCAAACTATCACTTCTAGTGCCTCAGCATTACGTTGTCTTTTCCTAACCATAATTAGTTAAGTATCGAAGTAGTACCAACTTACCGTAGTGGCTACTCCAGCGAAAAATCTAAAAATAAGGAAGATCGTGTAGTTTGGTGCGATGGCGCAGATCAGATTTGATGCGACGGCGACGTAGAGAGGAATTAGAAACGTGAGGCGACGACCAAAGAGGTCGGAAAGTTGCGTGATGATAGGAGCGACGAGCATCCCTCCTGAACACGATTGCTCATTAACTCATACTCTCTTTTCTTTCGCTGGTATTTTTATCTCCGAAGCAGTTTCCTAGATACTTTCTAACACTGCCACTCTGGTTCAGAAATCCGTGAACATACCTAGCATAAATACGGAGGCACCGTGTTCGACTGATTCATAGTTGTCACAGACCAAATTGAACTCGGAAGCCAGTGACTCGTGATTCGTATCATTGTACCGATACCTAGGTACTATTCAACTTGTAGTTTTGATGTGCTCTCCCTCAGGAAGAATACTCTCGGTTATTTTTCTGAGGTGATGTCTCATGATGTTTCTAAGAAACTCTCGGTAACGATCGCCAGCTAACCTTGCACCCGGAATACGGTCACAAGAGAGTGTCCAGTTGTTGCTGTCCTTCACTGTGCATTTGTCCACGATCGTGTAATCCTAAAAGAAGGTCCCATCAGCTAGGCAGAAGCTTCAAATTTATGTCATGATTAACTGGGCCGGATTATTCTTCATACTTCACCGTTCCTAGTCTTCTTGTTAGTTCTGTAAAATAGGGGGTTTAAAGGCACAGTTCGTCAGACAATCTGACGTGACATCGAATGAGAGGCGGACACGTCATTGACATACCCGCCCATTGAATTATCGCGAACTGTGCCTTTAAGCCTTGTTTCAGTAAGGATGTTTTGCTTTTCCATAGTGGCCCTTGGAACTCAATCTTCCAAGCAATTAGTACAACCCATATCAACGCACTGCAGGCTAGAAACTTAGATAACAATACGAGGCTGGTCAAAAGTAGTCCGCATTGCAGTTTTATTTGTGTTTCTTATGGCTTGCTTCGCCTCGTTGTTCGTTTTGTTGTTAGTATGAACGTGCATATACCATTCTTCTGAGTTGGTTTCATCGTCGTTAAGGACTGCTGCCATAACGCCTTTGCTTTACCATGAGGATGCAGTTGCAGCCCTTCCTTCCTTTGCCCTAGTAGTGAAAGGCATTCAAAACATGGGAGTATTCGGAGTGGGACAATTTTTAAACCTAAACGTTTTTTTGGGTGAAGTTGAGCGAAATCTAGGCGGTATTCACATGAGGAGATGTGATTACAGGTAGTCCCTGTTTTGAAGAGATTAAAAAGTTAAAAAAGTTTTTGGCGTTAATCAATCCCGTCTGAGGGATGCGCCCCCGCACTCGACTTCCATTCAGAATCGTAGTGGCGTAATGAGTGCGTATATGGCCTATACAATGACTTGCGGTGGCCAGCAGATGTACAAGTCAGTGCTTTTATCCTCCCAGACGAGTCTGGTACCAATTCACCGACCCCGGAGGGATGGAAGGCTTGGTTGGCCTAGGCGGGCATCGATCCGGGATTCGAACCCCTGACCGTGCGTGTGATATAGTGCGCCACTTGCCACTACACCACCTCCGCCCTTTTGAAGAGATTATAGCTTGCTAATTCGTTTCAAGAAATTTCTGAAAAATAAAAGCCTTATTATGCTACTCAAATTATTTCGCTAGGCACTTGCTATGAACAAAAGCGCGATTCGCCAAGAAAGGTCGTTGGATGGATATGATTGAAGGGGAAACGAGGGGAGATGGAGGGAGCGCTCGAAATTGAACAGCGAGCACCCTTCACTCCTTTGACGACAATGGCACCCACCGGTGGGTGCCACTATGACTGGCGCGAGGGACAATGGCACCCATGTTTGGGTGTCACCATACTTTTTTATTACTTACCAATTGCTAACTTCAGTAAGCCAGTGGAAAAATTTTCCCCTGGGAGAGTGCCACCCACCGGTGGGTGCCAGTCGCGCGCGAAAGGAGACGAGCATGGTCCCCTGGGCGCGTCACGTCGACATCCGCATTGTCGTCAAAGGGTTAATCAGGAGGAACTAAGAGTAGCGGTGGGAGTGTTAGTCAGTAGGAGGTATTTCACAAAAAGAAAAGGGATCTACAAAAGAATTGCTCCTACAGCTGTACAAATGTATTCCCATTCTCATCTATCATTTTGAAAAAAAAACACGTGAAACAGGTTATAATTCAAGAATAATTGATTAGAGAAGTAATTGAGATTGGTTCGGATTGAGCGAACAACAAAACAAAAACGAAGCTCAAGTAATGAGTTCGAATTTGATCCGATGTCAAACTTTTTTCATAACTCACCGCCCTTGTAAATTTTGACTGGTAACTTTGCGTGCTTATAGTATACTGCTTACTGATACACCGAAAAAGTTGCAAGGTTCAATAACCAAGAGTGAACCCCACGGCTTGTTTTCCACTTGACAAGTTTAATCGTCCTAACAATATACTTCTCTATTCGCTGAATCATGTGCCTTCATTTTTTCTTTTTGGGGCATAATTGAACTCCCCCAGAAGGGCAGAATATTCCGCCGGACTTCGAACGTAAGATAGCGCTGATAAAAATCTAGGGTGGGGAGCGGTATACCAAATCTTCTCACGAAGCACTACCTCTGGGAATACTCCATCAGAAGGAAACCAAGTAATGCGGCATTATCAAGCGAATTCACTTACCCAATGCACCCCTTCAGGTGGGGTGATCATACATTCGAACTTCGGATCCTCTGTAATGAAGGGCATCACCATCATGTTGATGGCAAAAAGAATATGTACAGTGTTCGTTATAAAGTATGTAATCATCTGAAATTACAGTAATCATTTAGAGCCATGCCAATTTTAAAGATTTGTTGCTACAGTAAACTGGGAGATGGCCATTATAAACAATTATAGTCGGTAGGCACCTGATATCTTCCGTACTTCCCATAAGCTGAGAGAATTTTATCGGCGTCCAGATGGAGATAGTTGACAATTGATGAGGTCCTTTTTCGCTCTGCTGGAGGCAATGTGTCGGAGTCAGCCTTCAATGTGATGTATTGATTTGAGTATTTCATTTGTAGCATTTCAATAAATCATTCGATTGGATCTATGTTTGTATTGTTGACGTCTTCAATTCGGAGCACCTCAATCTAAAGGGAAATGAAGGCAAAATCGAGGACAAGGTTCTCCAAAAACCTAATAAGTGGGTAACGTCATGGCGTTCATCCTAAGTTTTGAAGGAATATTGTACCTTTGATATCTTGCGGACATTGGTGGAGGCATTCACTGTTGGCTGACTGCCAGCTTCGACGTCCTCCATCTTGCTTTCCGTACTTGTATCCTCTACACCTGACTCTCTTGTGGTAGACTGTTGACTGCTTGGAATCTGTTTAAAGGCACCGTTAACGATAAATTTAGGTCCCCTTTTTTGACGGGAATTGATAGAACTACTCTAGAATAAAGCGATAACAACGAAAAAAGCGCAAAAAAAAAACGATGAACAAAAAGAAATAGAAAGGGTCAAAAAAGAGGTGGAAAGGGAGGTTGGACGAGTTTCACCTTGGAAGAACGGCGGTTGAGGGAGTGTTCGGGCGAGTGCACGAAGGCGACGCAATGTCTGCAACAGCAGACAACATACCCAATTTGCCTGACAATCTAACTGGCAGGCTCTGGCAATTTGCCAACCAGCTTATCGATTTTTCACCAACTTCGCTCCAATGCGAAAGTGGTGAACGGCAATCAGATTCCGTAGTCAGCCTAGCGAGGGGCGGAGGGTGACCGTGGCTCACTCTCCGGCTCCTTATTGTGCCCTATCCAGACCGTTTTCCGACCTTATTCCTGTACAAATGGTATCAAAAGGGGCGTGAACAGTGCCTTTAAAGGAGCGTTTCGTAACAAATGAGTGAAAACGATGCTGTCGAGAAACGTGATTCTCAATACTGAAGAGTAAAGCCTTCGATATCATGACCATCATTAGAATGGAATACTTTATGGGTACCAAGACGAAGAAGTTTCAAAAGCAGCGTTTTGGAGAAAGTCTGTGGCTGTGATTCTGCATTCGAGAGCGGAATGCTTTTTTGGTTTGGTCATTCGAAAAAGTTTCTACCAAAATGCTGCTCGATGTTTGGGACCCTCTCAGTCGTTGCACCTAAGCACCCGTATTGCTGCTCTTCTGCCTTGATAGATTTCAAATCACCAAACATCAACGAATCCAATAATCCCGACCTAAATACCCTTTTTAATTGATGGTGGAATAACCTTCTTGGTTCTTGGAATGCCAGCATTGATTTCGCTGTCAATATGAATCACCTGTACAGCAAGAGATTAGATGGAGATGGAAAGAAGTAAGTTTCTAATTCCTACGACAGAACCCATAACCGCATTGGTTTGAAAAGTTCCCTTTGAGAGGGCATATGAGTAAGGATATCTTCCTACAGGCACCATGTACTCTGGATCGGAACTCTTCGAGCCAATGTTATTATGGAGGAAAGATTCATAGCTATTTTGACTTCGGAATCTATCACTACGCGAGAACGACACAAAATTCATCTTATCGCTAAGAATCAATATTGTCATACTGGTAGTCAGCTGATGTACGACCCTTTTTCTTTTCAAGAAAGAAGAAATCGACTTGCAGGAAACGCATTACAGTGTGAAGTGAACTAAGTCGGCAGATGGTGACCAATTAGTTGTTACCGGACAATACCCGAGTTTGAAACCAGTCGTCAAAATAGCACCTCCATTTGCGACTCTCAGAAGGTGCCTGTTTTTTCGGCGCAATCCAGATTGCTCTCCACCGGATCATCATTGACGGTCCAGTGAGGCGTAGAGAGCGACAACTCAATTCATTCATGAGATGGTCTGGTTAAGAGATGATCCTGGGTTTTTGATTGACTCCATGACAATCGTAACGATGTTGTAGAAGTTGACCACGAAGCTTTATCAAAATGGATGTTGCGTTACAATAATTCACGTTTGGCTGCATAACTCTAACTGGGAATACTGGGGCTGCGCTATGTCGCGTTCGTAACAACTGTGACAGTAGAATGAAAGTTGTTTACATTATATTTCACGTCATGAGTTGGTCATATGGTATGATGAACGAAAAAAATGGAAGAGAAAGAAGGATCGAGCGCTCTCTGAAATTGAACGCCTTACCCATCTCATGGTCACTTTTTCGGCTATATTCATATCAGAAGGTGGTGAAGTGGCAAGTGACTCACTTCACACACGCATGGTCACGGGTTCAGACCTCGGAAGGATATCCGCCTACGTCAACCAAGTCTTCCATCCCTTTGGGGTCAGTGAATTGGTACCAGACTCGTCCGAAAGGATAAAAGCACTGACTTGTACATCGGCTGGCTACCGCAAGTCATTGTATAGGCCACATACGCATTCATTACGCCACTACGATTCTGAATGGAAATCGAGTGCGGGACGCATCCTCAGACGGAACTGATTAACCCCGAAAACTTTATCCTTTATCCTTCTATTCATGTCAGAAAGTGATATGAAAAGTAACATTTGTCAAAGCGTAACAAAAGTGTAAAAAAAGCACTGAAGGGCGTAAAAAACTCAGGAATAAAAGCCAGCTAGGTAAAACCACACAGGTTCACGTACTCCTTTAGGCATCCATATGCCTATTGGGAGCTTCTTACAGTCACAAACTTATTAATGATATCTGCGAACGAGTGGCAACATGCTCATGTTGTTTTTTTGCGGTACTTAGGAGTAAATATTTGTATTTATCAATGCGCTTTGAGAACAAAAATATTCCCAGAACTGGAATCCGATGTGCGGTGACTGGGGAACAAAATATAGATAATCTGCCAACACTGACATTGACAAAACGCCCCGCGCCGGTTACTTTTCTAGAAAAAAAGGCAATTTGAAACCCGTTTTCGACTATTCATGACAGAATAATTTCTAGATAACACTTATTTCAAAGGCTGTACTTGCATGATAGAAATGGTCCGGAAAAAGCTAGTTATTGCCAATAAAATGCAGGATAGCCGAGAAAGGTCAAAGCAGTCCTCTTTCGACCTTTTTCCAAAAAGTCTGAGTCTTAAGGTACGTGTTTCATCCCAGCACTTTCATTGGGCCTTCGATCGATCTTTTTCCACTTCGAGCCTTGCATAAGCTAAAGGCACTACAGAGATGTAAGATTTAGATATTCAGGATCAATTCAAGTTTGCGACTTTGGCAGAGAGTACTTTTTTGGGTATTTCGCAAACATAGGCTCATCTTAAATTGTTTTGGATAAGACTAGTAACACTCTGTTTGAACGAGATGCGTCTCCGCAGCTGGGTTCCGAAGCATTCTTGTAGGGAAAAAGCTAGCATTGCTATTGTATGGCACTTCTCCCCCGATCACACCATTGAATAGACAGGTGGACTTTGAACTCTGACAGACAGCTCCATTTTTTACAAAAAATTCTTTCTTAGCGGCTAAAGTTAGTCGTAAAATAACCAGCCGTACTATATTCGAGAGAGCGTCGCGACCATTATCTTCTGGAGCTTTGCCTTAGTCTTGAAATGATAGAAAAAGAGTTATGAGTTATTGAAAATAGAATGGTTTTTTGTTACCAAAAATCATCACTTTAATCGCCATTTAAGGTTAGGATACGAACTTTTTCAACTGATTTTAATGAAAAAAAACGAATGCGCTGGTAAGTAATAGTATTTCAAGATGAGTAAAGCCTTTTGATTCATTCAGGAATGCAGTACATGGTCTGTGCGATAAGCTGTGTGCTACAAGGGGACGAATTCGAGCCAAATGGAATGAAACTCTAGATGAGCCTGTGGGTGGCCTACTGCAAGCACTGTCCCAATTCCAGCTGTCAACTGCTTGAACCTAATCACCTTCGCTCTTTGATGTCTATGTTTTATGAGTATATCTGAGCGGAAGTGTAACGGGAAGTACGCGCAATATCAGACATGCATGGCCCAGGGTTCGAATCACGGGTTGAGATCCGCTCTGACCAATCGACCCCTCCACCCTTCCGAAGTCGGTTAGTTGGTGCCAGTCTCGTATGGGAGAATGGATGCACTGATGAATTGTGCAGAGGCCGACCACGCCAGTCGTTCTATAGGATGCACCTCTACAATTCTGAATGGAAGTCGAATGCATGGGTACATCCACCTGACGGGACTGATTAGCGAGGAAGTCTTTAACTCTCACCTAATTCTGTTATGAGGATCTTCCGTCAGTGCTGAATGTGTTGCATTCGAATGGATGCGTGGTCTGAGTTCAGTGAAAGATCAGTTTCACGTGCCTATCGATGCCTCTTAAAAATGTCGATACTTTAGAGCTGTGTTTTTGGTCTTGCCTTTTCTCCCCTTTCACCAAAGGGCAAAGAGCTTGATACCCCTAACACCCACCATTTTCGTTATCTGGCTTATCCTTCCAAAGGGAGCCTATCCGTAGATACCAGTTGCTTTCACATTAGTAGTATATCCTCGAAGGGAATAAATTAAAAGGGTTTCATCAATGGGTATTCTCATAGAATAATTACAGTAATAGTGTAACCTATAATGTAGTAATTAATATCAAATGGTACAATAATAAATAAAAAAACAACCAAATGACAAGAATAATTGTGGCGACTGCAGAGATACTTTTTCATCAGAATCAGAAAGTGTCGCGATAAACTAGTGTCCAGATATCAGAGTCCAACTATTTCTCAAAGCAAACCGAACTTGAGCGCAACCCTTCAATCCTTAGATTATATGATTGAGTCAAAAATACGAAGCATCTTGGGCACATTCACAATGTTCTTCGAGAAGGAGTTCATCTGGGCATCAGCAGCACCTTGGCAATCGCCATCGGGATGACTTTATTTGAGCTCGGAGTGAATGATTAAGGCATGCAGTGTTGTCCCTACTCAACGAGCACATTTCAACAAAACTTATGTATGCAACTAGATTTCTCCTGAGATAGAGTAACCCCGTCCTCGAAAAAAGATTATTACTGACGGCCGTGTAAGGGTTGTAATAGACCACCCATTGTTCAATGGAAATTATGTTATGGTGAGGTAATTCAGTTTTCGATAAACATCGCTGTTTTGACTATTGCAGGTCCATCGTTCACCGATAATTGCCGATGACTGATACCAATGACTTTTACTGATGCAATCTCTGGAAAACTAGAGCACCCTGCCGTGATCAACACAGATCCTCAAAGGTGTCCTCATTCTCATTTATCCCCGTTAGCGCCCTGTTGAAAGGAATGATGTCCTGCACTTGAAATGCTCGTAAGGAAACACTTTCAATCTTTGAGATACATACATGATGGGAGAAACTGTCCGTTCCAGGGCTCAATCCGTTCAATTCATACATTTTCTAAGGCATACACAAAGTTAAAACGAGGAAGCAACTGGGGCACATTGACAATATCTTTAAGATGGAGCTCATCTGAGCATCAGCGTCATTATTTGTGCTTGATTTCTTCCTTATATTCCCATAATTCATAGGAAACAATAGTAAAATAAGTAGGGACAAATGAGTTCAATGAGTTAATGAATCCCAGGTTTGTGTTCACCCGCATCGGACTTCCTTTCAGAGTCGTAGCTGTGCTTCAAATGTGCCTATACAACGATTTGATGTGACCTGCTAATGTACAGGGTGGCTTTATCTTCCAAAATAAATCTGTCACCTCACCGACCACGCAGGACTTGGTTGATTTGAATGGGCGTCAACTGGGGTTTGATTCCCACGCTATGAGCGAGTGCAGAATGAAGTCAGACTTCAAATCCAACTCATGAGTTCGTTTGGAAGATGTTTATGTTACAAGGATAGATATAGAAACAGAAAATTGAAATTTATCAATCCTCCCAATTTATTTTGCCAAGACATTACCCATCGGTAGTCAGGTGCTTTGTAACAGAGAGCCTACAAACCTGTATTTTGCTTACATCATCCCAGAAAGTTGATGAGCTCGGAAAAGCTTCTATTACAATAGCATCCATTTTAGTATCCTCCGTCCTTGCTCAGATCAACCCCTGTTTACATGAGTCCCCTGAATGATCAAGAACGATGTTGTAATTACAAAGGCGCTAGTGGTTCTTCAAAGAGTGTTCGCACGAGTACTACGAAAATCCAATCCCACATGTTTCTAGTGCTCATTATGAGAGAAAGAAGGACAAAAGGTACGGAAGTAGTTTGTTCAAACAGTTTAGAGAGCTAAAAAACAACCAAACTAGCCGACTTTTTGAAAATTTTGACGATGGGCCAAGAAATCGAAAAAAAAGAGAGGTGGCCTCGACGGCCAACTGAGCAAAATAAGGTCGTATCACTAGCACTGATCCATAGCAATTCTTTGTAAGCGCATCAGTGAGATAACTTTCTGAGCAAGAAAAACTCTTATAGACTGTCCAGTTTCTCCTGCTTTATCAGCGATACTAATCAGGCTTCATTTACGAATTTTCTGCTTACGTAAGGTCCTTGTAAGGCATGTAGGCACTTTTTAGAAAATTCTGGAAGGCAAAAGAATTTTCAAAGGAATAAAGATCACCATCAGGGTCCAAGTTCGTTTTGTAATTGCTATCAAAAGATGGAAAAAATTGGCAGCAAGTTGAGGGAAGCGAAAAGGAAGCCCACGAATTGATGTCTTTTATTCCACTCCTGTAAATTTCCGACCCAATTCACGTGGAAAGGCATCTGTTAAAAGTCAAGAGCTTAGAGATTCAAAAGAAGGACGAAAAGGAACAGTCATGTAGACGTCGATTAACCACTAATAAGCGATAACTTATCAGCCGAGGTGGCCGTGTGGTTGAAATGGTGAGAGTGGACGTGTGTTTATTTGCGAATCGACTTTTCTCCCCTAATAGCTTGAGATTAGGAACTGTCTACAGCGCGAGCAACGATGTAAACGCCTTTCTATGTGCTAAAATTCGCATACGCCAGTGCTTGGAGGGAGGAACTGAAAAAATCTATTCGAATCAAATGAATAAAAGTGATTTCCTCCAAAGTGTGCCTAATTAGCTCCGATCCTAACTTGCCAATGACTAAATAGGAAATAGAAAGATGTTGAAGAGACGGATCGTGTTGACATACCATCCGAAATTCTTGCTGCACTAGGACCTATAAAGCTTCATTTGGATATCTCTATGGGACACAAAGACTTAAGAACAGCTGAGGCGATCGTCTCGTGTCTCCCAAGGTACTCCCACACATCGCCTTATAGACCTGGAAAAGAACGAAAGTTTCTTCAGTCCACCCCACCGTTGTACTCGTACCTCTTAAAAAAACTTGTAAGGATTAACAATACAGTCAGTGGTACCCTTAATGTGTCACCTTCAAAGGCGCAGGTCACGATAAAATTGCTTATGAGAGATCCTGCTAGGATAAATCTATAGCATGCCATATGTGACGCTGCCAGGTTGGGAAACGGCCTAGAAAGGGCTCTGTATAGGCGCTAAGCCTGTTTCGTATGTATGCGCGGACGAGTTCCAACGACATTGTAGAGGCTGCCCCATTCACAAGGGAACACATGTGGAAAGTTTCAAGAACTTTTCACGACCCATAGCGACAATGAAGGGCAGTTCTGGTTAGTCTTGATGTAGCCAGCCTTTTCACATTCGCAACAACTGAAATCTCGTCCAAATACCCCTTATATGTCATTTCCGTCACGGTAATCTCGTACAACCTCTAATTCCGCTACTTTTGAGAAGCCTTACTTTTCGCAATATCGGCGGACCTTTTTTTACTACCTCCACTACCATTGCGCTCATATCAACCGATACTTCCGTTTTGCGACTCAGAAAGGGTACCTCAAAATTGTCATGAACTGTGCCTTTAGCTCACCTGACTAGAAAAGTGCCATAAAAAAGGTTTCATTTTTTGCTTCTCGATGTTTTTTCTTTTGCTAGAAATTACAACGTTCCTTGATATTTTTAAATATTATTGATTTTCCTCTGATTATTCTTCTCATCATAATTCCAACAGTCAACTCTCTGCTCACATGATCTCATAGAAATACCATCATTTCATATAAAAGTGTTAGGCTCAAGCACTCTGTTGGCGTACCAAAGTGAACTTGAAGGTGAAGTGCTCAAGTGCGTGGAACTGCTGCCGTAGACCAGTTCTTGGAATCACTCCATTGACCTCGAATGCCTCAAGATCACTTGGAAAACAAAGTAATCCCGAAAAACAGCTGCTTCAGTTGCATTCTGTTGCGATGGACCTGAGTAGTCGGGTATATTCCTAACTGCTTGAATCCCGAAAATTGTGGCTGAAATTCATCAACTTCAAGATTCTTGTTTTTGAAAAAATGATGTTAATCTTAGATAGATTTTTATGATTTTTCGAGATTTTGGCTACACTCTCAGTCCTTTGGCAACAAAAGGATGTTCGACATAAGCAAACGATGGGACTCAGCGAACCATATCAACGTGATTGTTTCTGGTGTTGTTCGTGGAAAAATTCGAAAGCTTAGTGTTATGTATGAGAATTTAGGATTATTAGTCTTTATTAGATCCTGGGAGGTTTCCAGTTAAGGTCTGTGTGTGACGATATTTCTGACGATGTACGATATTCCGTCTCTGAACATAGCCAAAGATTGTCTGTTAGAGCAGGGCCTTGTCCGATAATTTGAGCAGATTTTTTGTTTTGAACATTTTCTAGCCAATTCCATTTCCAACATTTTTTCGGCAGCAAGGTTGTTGCTGTCGATTAAGTTTACTTCAGAGAATTGGTTATAAGAAAACGACTGATCCTTCCGCGTAATGATAGTTTTTGACTCTTCTTGCTACTGGGAATCTCCACTTACTCATGACACTGTTAGAGAGAGCTTCGATGGAGTTGAGTTACGAAAAACTGTCAAAAGCTAGTAATGATTGTTCAGAATGCTCGTCATGAATGCGCCACGTCTATCAACTGAAGGAAATGCTCCTGAAAGCTTCTCGCTGAAGTTCCATATCTCTTGATGGGTATCTTTGAGCTTGTGAACTCTACTCAATTCTGTCTCTTTTGTGCTATCTCACAAGAAACAAGCTTTTCACGTGGACATTAGTTTTGACCTTGAATTCCATGGGCACAGCTCCTAGTGATCTCTTCAAACATTTTGATTTCAGTGTTACTTCAATCTTTGATTCCATCTGATAAAGTGAATGATTCTGAAGTTAATTCTGAACACTGATTTGTGCATGCGTCCTCTTGTGAGTTATTGTGAGGTAGTTATATTATGGAGCAAAATCATGACGATTAGTCTCAATAAGAAGATCTCGGCTAGAGTTTACTGCTGCTGTGTTTTAGTCTTGAGCACAGTTGACACGGCTTTCTTTGGGTTGCATTTTGCTCTTTGCTCCGGAACGAGAAGATTTCAGTCAAGAATGAGTGATCAAATGTAGGAGTCCCGTTTTTGTTTTGTAAGAACAAACTACCACAAATCAGGAACAGTTATCCTCCAAGATTCTTCGTCGCGAGAGTTATCGAGTCCGATCCGCTTCTTTGCTTTGGTGACTTATTCCTAGATCTTTCCTCGTTTCCACACCATCCGCTTATTCTTTCAGATCCTTTAATCGTGACAAAGAGAATATTTCGGAGCTCAAACGAAATTGTTATTGAAATATCTTCAAACAAACCATTATTCATTGAAATTACAAACCATCAATGTGGAACATAGGAGGGGAGAAATTCATGTCATCCTGGGCCTCCCTTCCCGTATGCTCCACATTCATGACTTACGCTTATTTTCTAGCGCCTAATTTGTTGCTCCATGTTCAATCGAAGATTGCCTTTCATTTTGCGCCATGTTCTCGTTTACGCCTGCCTCGAACATTTGTCTGTAACTGACAGGAGTCAGAAGACTCATTATCCTCCCTTCGATTTCGACACCTCTTCATTTTCTCTTTTGCGGTTCCAGAAGGCACAACTCACTTCCAGCTGTATTCCTGACTTCAAAAAATAGCCCACCTTAGTAGAAAACAACGGCAGCTGTCCGGAGCTGTCCCACCTCTAGCTTTTGCAGAAGAGAAGGTCAGGAATTTTCATAAACCAAATTTCATAGAATTCTCGAATGTGAAAGTATGCCAGAAGCAAACAACTCCATAAGGCGAAAGGGAATCATAATTGCAAAGGCTAACCGAATTGTATTTATTCCCTACCCATGAGAGTCTGGATATCTGATCGGCATAGTTCACCATTATAATTTCCTTGGCCGAATACGTACACGTTTTTTGACCAGAAAACAGAAGTACTACCTACCAAGGAACGACTAAAGGTGGCCCGCATCGTTCGAGTTGCCCTCTGTTGCTGCTGCTTCAAACAGCTGATCGACCACATGAAATCAATCTGTCTCATGTTTCGCTGTTGTTGCCACCTTCTACCTCCTGTTTCTTCTTAAATTTTCTTTTTTTGTTTTTTCAGAAAAAGCCAACCAGACTTTTTCATAACGGGACAGTAGATACGAAAAGTGCATCTAAAATGCGGAAGTTTTTCGATCTTCCGATAGTTTTACTCAAGGAGTCCAGCCTTCAGCAGAGCTCAATCCTTGGCTGCCTTACTGGCCTCGGACTTATCCTCTGCACTACCGCGCGCCTGACGTTTGAAAGATATATCTGATATTTAACTGGGCATTATTCAGGAATCGGACCGCTTGGGATTTTCTGCCTATCCCTTTTCTATCACCAATGTGCCTTGTAGTAGAGTGCGTTGAACACGGTGTGGGCTATGTGGGATCACCTCTGCCACCTGTTGTCCCCTTGATAATCGATTCACTGAAGTGGGTGCCAGTAAGGTCTTCGTTTGTCACGAGCAAGTGAAGTACAGTGTACCCTAAATGCTCGAGGCACACGAGCCATTTGCTTCATTCAGAACGTTCGTAAAACAGCCGGGTAATCGGGCTGCCCGCCGATCTGGTTTCAGTTGAAGTTCTGAGGTACCCAGTCAGTGAAGACCCTGGTCAACGTTCTGATAATTGAGCTATCTAGAATATCAACATCTATTAGACGAAGAAAGATCGAAGATTGTAGGCCACATAACTAACTAACTAACCAACAGCTTGTTTTCCACCAAAGTTTTTCACCGTCGTTTTTGATTTTATATAAGAGAAGGCGATGTTAGCCTCGTCTGAAGCTTTCGTTGAAAAGGCAGCCTTTCTTTGAGTAACTTGAATATTTACTTTCATATACATCCGGTGGTTTTCGGTCTCTCAGCCACTCACACAAGTGTTTTCAAGTATCACGGCTGGTTAAATCCTAATATTGTTCTCCAGGCCACGCAAATCACTGCAGTCGGGACATAAGGGTTCCATAGGGAGTTCTTTTCGTCTTTTCCATTCCTAGCTATCAGGTATGTGCATTAATTTCCGCCGTTTTTTTGCGCGCAGAAACATATTTATTACAAAATCAAAACCGAATATACATTAACCAATGTATTGCCCATCGTTAACTACAACTTCTTGCCACCTTTCTGGTATATTGTTTACTTCGCGTCTAAAAAAGTCCTCATCTTTCGAGGCAAACCAGTCATCCACCTATTTTCGCACTTCTTCGGCATCTTGAAAGAGTGTATCTGCCAAACTGACTTGCATGGACCGGAATAGGTGGTAATCAGAAAGAGCAAGATCCGGAGAATATGCGGGGTGAACAAGCTGATCCCGTCCAACAACTGCAATTTTTTTAGAGGACATTCTTCGCAACATGGGGTCTGGCATGTTCGTGGTGGAACGGCACCTCATGATATTTTCTTGCGATTAAGGGCCGCTTTTAGGTGAGAGCATCTTACGAACTGTCGAGTTGGTGTTCGTAGCGGTCAGCAGTAATAGTTTCGTTCGGGCTCAGCAGCTCATCGTACACAACACCCTTTCGGTCCCACCACAAAATGCACACACAGCATGACTTTTCGGCAATGGATATTCCACTTTCGTTGCAAACTCTCGAGTGAAGAGAAACCATCTCAGCAGGTTCGTTCAGATGGCGCTTGTCCTCCTTAAGTATAGAAAAGCATCCGGTGGGTTTCAATGCCACTTTTTTCGAAATCAAGCAGCAGGAGAAGGGCCCCCGGGAAAATGGTTTATCACGTTTCATGACCAATCAGTCTGAGAGCAACGGGATTTTGGGGCGAAACTGATCTGTCTGCCCTTAAATAGGTAGCCAATACCCTACCTTACAGAACATGACAGGTTTCACCGGTAGACCTCTAACATGGTCCGCGCAAAGACCCTTCGAAGTTAGCGGCGGAATATAATGCACACACCTAGTACGTGCTTTACACGTCATTATTTCGAATGAGCATTGGCATGAATATTCCGTAAAATGCAAAATGTAATGGTGTCCACAACAACAAGCATTCAATTTCGTAACCATTTTTGAAGAACAGATCCGAGGTAGTCCCACTCGAGTGCATGGCTCAAAAATGAAATCACGAACGGATACTCGCTCAAAAGAGAAGGTTGATCTGCACCTGAGACGGCCCTAGAGGTCTCCACGGAGGCCTGCGCCGCATTTGAAACGCCGACGTCATTCTTAATGAAAGTGGAACACAACGCAGCTCAAAGCGTAAAAACTGCGTTTGTCAGAAGATTGAAAGGTCATATTCCATAACACTGGGGCAGACAGCATTAACAACATGAATAGTTAATATAATTTGTGAGCAACTGTTTACCAAAAGCTGCCAAAAGCAGTAATGTAAAGGTACCTTATTTTCCTGAACTTGAGGGCGCCTTCCCCTCCCTCCCCCGCCGTATGAGAGCAATGGCTAGGATCGCTCGGGAAAGGCTGCAAAAATAGCAAGACCGAAACAGGCTGCCAAAAGAGGAAGGACTTAGATGGTAATCTGTAGGATCAACGCACGAACGCTTGCCTCGGAAGCATCGAAGATCAGATTATGCAAGATGGAAGACCAAGTCATCTAATTGACCGAAATACGATGACTAGCCCATTGCGCGCAGTTCTCGAGACTGAGGAAGACCTTGGTCCTTGAAACACGCGAAGGTAGAGGCGTCGGCGGCGTAGGTGTCCTTGTTAATACGCACTTAGTTCTGAAGATCAGTTCGTACAAAAGTTTGGCAACCCGAGTTGGGCGTCTGCGATTGAGAGGCTGTTGCCCAACCTCGGCTGTAATACCTTCGCTGCGTATGTGCCAACACCAACCAACAACTATGAAGAGGGGAGTGGAAGCGTTTCATGTGGACTCGGAAAGGTTCTACAGAGGGGACCACACTTTTTTCAAAGTTATCGTCATTAATTTCAACGCCAGAATTGGCCTCAAAGGAACGCTTGTGGAGCAACGCATCGGGACTCACTGAACGGAAAAGAATAAACGGAGTGAAATACTGCCAAAGTTTATCATGTCGAACCACACTATCCAAAGTATCTAGCAGTCTCAGAAGGTCTCTCATTTGCGATGGGCATGGGAGTCACCCAGCGAACAGTTCCACAATGAGAGACCACACGATCTTTGGTAGAAAGTTTTGCCTGACTAATATCGCTGTTGTTCCAAAGTTCTACAATTCTACAAGCTCTACAAAACGATGGAACCATCGCCTCCTTCGCGCCGTTTTTGTTGCGTGGAGAGAGCCCCAAAGTTCAGGATACAAAGCCTTGAAATCTCCATCAGATGGGATCACTTCGCTTCACTTGCAAGTTTGGGAAAATTCCATTAGCAACAACATCGATGAAGAATACAACCGGCATGTCGAAGATTTTCACGGAGTGCTAGGACGCAGAAAGTCTGCAAGTAACCAAGGGCGTCTTTCTCCGAATACTCGCGAACATATACATACATGCATGCATACGCCAGCGAGGAATCACGCGGACTACAGGCAATCATCAACAAACGTCCAAACTTGCTATGCAGAGAAGCGATAAAAGAAGATCTGAAAAAGAGAAGAGCAGCAGTTTGCGAAGCCTCCGAGGCCGAAAAAGGCATCCACAAAGCCGTGAGTCGCCATTCACGAGACCAAGACAGCTTCATTTCGTTGTCCTGACGGAACAGCTGCTGCATCTCGAAGGGCAATGGAGAACGTCATCTACAACTTATGATCGGATCTCTTCGACAGCCACGCATACCCAGCTACTTGCCTACCTATTCCGATCCTGATTAAACCAGAACATCTAAAGGGTCTTTCATTAATGGTCGCCAGATTTCTGGTTATGCATCTCACGCGGTATCTGTCGGAGTACAAAGCGCTCACTCAGCATTGGAAATCCGGCAATATTGTGTTGCTGTGCAAGAAGGGGGTTCGACGCTACCTGTGACTTACAAACTATAAAATCATCCGCAGCAGGATTGACAGCGACGATGAAGGACAAGCAGTTTTCGGCAGAGGATTTCGTGCATCGATATCCTTTCTCTCATAAGACTCAGTGAAGTATCGCGAGATTACAGGATGCCGTTATTTCTTGTTACATGATGCTGACATTCATCGATTTGAAGGAGATAAGTAAAAGTACGAAAGAGGAAGGGTAAAATAGCAAATCTTTCAGCAACAGCAGTGCCTATAAGAATCCGTAGGCACTTGAGGAGTTGCACTCTGCCGTAGTTTAAGCTATTCTTGTAGTAATGCTGCTTGCAAAATGTGAACTGCTTAAGATGAGGACTTTCTTTACCCTAAGCCTTTAAGAATCGCTCAAACCTATCAGCTAAGTTTTCAGGATTTTGTTCAATAATGGCTAATTGGAGACTGAAGCCCTATTAGGATGGCTTTTAACGGCAACATCTAAGCAACAGTGCAAAGAATATCAAGCAGAGTGATACCGAAGTTTGGACTGCCATCACAAAGGGTCGAAATAGTTTCGTAAGCACTTTACTGTTTACTCACCCAGTCTAGAATAATAAACTCACATTGCGTCGAAGGAATACGATTAGAAATGCGTGATCAACATACCCTCGTAAGTATGTGCTGCCAGCATTTTCAACTAGCATCTGCGCCTATGTGTTCCTTATCGTTTTACAGTGATCCTTAATTGAAGCAGAGCAGGACTTTGCGGTCAGGTCTTTTCCTTGGCCTTTCTTACTTTCCTCTACATTGTTTCCGTTCTTCGGTCAAACACCTATGATCGCTTCCTTTCCCATTTCAAAGTATCAAACACACTGAGCACTGTGTAACGGCCTTCCTGACCATGGTAGGAAACATTTGTCCCGCTTCTATTTGAGATGAACATTTAGGTATTTGCCTAAAAAAGAAGCACGAATAGTATTGTTATGCTCGAGATGTTTGATAGGCTAAGTAACAGAAGTGCATCTTTTGAAATTTCCAATCGATAATCGTAATTTAAATAATCAAATGTGTGAATAAATTTGGAAGAAATTCCAAATTCAAATATTGTTTCGATATATTGAGATATCTAATATTGTTGAAGGGAGGGGCTACCAGCACATTTTGAAGTTCGTAGTGGTAGTGCTTGATTCCTTCTCCTTCGGTGGACGAGTAGGCTACGCTCGGACAACCATTGGCTCCCTGTGCTACTGGAAGTACCTCTCGGTACGTCATATTCAATTTGACGAAGTCATAAGCAACACCGTCTACAGCTGTGCTGCTGTCAGAGAAAAACGCAGAGCAGAGCTCAGGTAGCGGCGATTCCGCTTGCCCTAAAGGTAGATCAAGTCCCGCCCATGGAGGTCTTATATTAAATGTTTTTCATTTAATTGGCTGCTATCAGTGACTTCTCATTCGAGCGTTCGTGCTCTTTACCATTCTTCTACAACTAATTAAAATCATCGACGACGTTGACAATCAACATAGTTGTTGTTTGCTTTATCAACTTCATGGTGTTGGCTTCTCCTGGAATGATAACGGAATCAGTGCAGAGGCTTTAGAAACAACCCCTTCTGAGCAGAGAAAAAGTGATCGCTTGAAGAATGCACTGATAAAACTGATTTGAGAGCACTGTTGTGAAATTTTGAAGTATCATTGTTTTTCAAACTCCCAATTTATTACTGGCCTGCAATCTCGATGAAATTCTTAGACGCTCGGAAGGAACTGTCGAGTTTCAATGATTCCACTGAATGCCACTGTCTGAAGATAAGAGATGCACTCTCTGTCTGGGCGATTCTCTTTCCACTGGCTATTTTTTCAGAAGCAGGTGGTGAAGCGTTATCAGAGGGTGAGTTCCTGTAGCCTTTTCACTTGTCGCAGTTGAGCTCCTTCCTGGAATATCATTGTTAATTTTTCAGAATATGTTATAAATTTGCTCGTGACTAATATAACTTTTCATTCTGGGGCTGCATCAAAGTCACTGTGTTCCTTATTGAGCCTTGCAAATAGTGTTCCTTCATCCTTTACTTCACTTCTTCCTACAAACACTAAAGAGTCAACAGTCGTGGCTGCCCTCCTATTAATTAGCTTCTTTCATCGCATATAGTCATTACTTGTCTCAACTAGGACCCATACTCGACTGTTTTTTTCTTCAGAAATTCCGCCAGATCGAGATGCGCCTTGGTCTCGTCCTTTCACTCGTCTCTGCCTTCCAAATATTTCAGCAATCGGTGGTGAATGAATTGCACGACGTTGATCGCAAAAGCTACTCCTTCTCCCTCGCCAGTGCGGCGTTTCCTCTCGGTAAAATCACATTTGTTGATTATGACTTTCAACTTTTTAAAAAGTTTTTCCTTTTTTTCGTCAAGCTCAGTGGGACTTAGGTTTTGATCTTGCAATGCTTTTAAGTCACAAAAAGACTTGGAATTTTTGTGTTTGTGCTTTTCGACATGCAGTGATATTTGCCTGAATACCACTTGAAGCCACCGGGGTGTGCACATGTGATCGCTCAAGGAGAGCCAGGCCCAGATTTTCTTTCCCGAACTTCCTCTCAAAACTCTCACACCCGAAAAAATCATCGGGAGAAGTTGCAGTAATCTAGCGGTCATTGCTACATTAATCTGAACATTTCTTCTATTGTCATAATCCTGTTACACAAGGGGCCTCATCATGGGCTCATCAGCCTGTGTATGTGCTGTCAGAGTTCAAATCAATGAAATGGCTAAAGATGAAGAGAGATTCAATGCAATAATGAGAACGCGACCGACTATGGTGAGAATATCAGGGCAAAATCTAAACATGTTCATCATCCATGATACTGTTTTGAGCCCATATTGGCTTTTTTCTGACACTCTTATGTCCATCAGCACTTGAAAATTCTTCGGCATCCATACCGTGTAATGAGTAGCATTACCAAACGAGTCGCGTTAATTATTTATTTTTCCCAAAATACTTGCAGTAGTGTGTAAACAAACCTACCGTGGCGTGCATAAAGAAACCTCATTGCTTGCATTTCTTCTGCTTTTTCACGAGATTTTTTGATAGAGGTATTTATGTATGTATGTTCTACAAAATCATGATCCTGGAAGCCTCGCGACATTTTGATTCAAGGGTTTTACATTAGGTGCTTAGAATTATTTGTGTTTCAATTTTTTTTATTTTTCTTAAAAAAATGTAAATGTTAAAAATATTTGATTTTTATTAATCGCTCTGCTCATTCTAGTTCGTGGGGTATTAACATTGTTTAAGTCTCATTTTCTCATTCCATTTGTTTTCGTCAACCCTTTTTCACCGATGAACCTTGAGGTTAACGAAAACGAATGGTTTGTATGAGTGAGTGCAAGCGAAGCAAAGCATGAAGTGCATCCTTGTTATTTTTTTTTATTTGTACCCCTTTTTTCCTTTCTTGCTCATCTTTTCTAATTTGGCATTCAGGCCAATTCATCTCGACGCTCTTTCTCGCGTGTAATCCGATCCCGGCTAAACAGGGACTGGTCACGGATGCATGGCTGCTCATAATTGGCTCAGTTGTGGCTGCCTTTCCCAGGTAACTTTGTTTTTCTGATGAGAAATTTGATTAGTTGAAGTGACAGCATGTATGCAGTTGCAATGTTCAACATGAAATTCAAGCGGGAACGTACCCAAGAGTTTTAGCTTCGAGATTTGCTAATAGTAGGCAATTTCATCTCACAATCAGAACTTGATCGAGCTCCATAGAATAGCATGTGCTTGGCGCGATCCCACTAAGTAAATTCACGGAATGTGGCTACATTCGTCGTCACCTGGGCAGTTTTCCCTGTTGCTCCTGTGAATTTTAGTTCAGACTGGAACCTGCTGGATTACACCCTTTTATTTTCAAACGTCCCTTTATTACTCAGGTAACTCAACTGCGCCCAACCTACATATTTCCGAATGTAATCGCTGATTCATCCCAAAAGACAACTTATCACTATGCCACCTGCCAAACACCTAAGTGGCAGATGCTTCCATCTTTATCTCTCCACTTAGATGCTTGACGTCATAGAAAAAATGTGGGTAATTCAAGAATGTCACGCCCAAAGCACAAAGAAAATATGTAACACCCGTTTTTAAATTTTGTTTTACTAGTACCTTTACTTTTACTAGCACCTTTCTTGTATTTCTGGACTTTGCAGTTGGGCACTGATGTGTGCTGGCCGATTTCTGATCGGATGTGGAGCTGGTCTGGGTTTTGTATGTTCAACGATCGTTCTCTACGACTTGGTGCCATATTCGGCTCGTCCAGCTCACTTCCTCGCTCTGGGAATTTCATTCGCCTTCGCCACTCTAATGATCAACTGCGCTCCCCTGGTGAATTTCTCAGATACTGTCACGGTGCTGTTTGCATCAGTAGTGAGTGCAGCATCGGGTGAGTAAATGTGGTGTTAGACATTGCGAACTTGAATGTTATGAAAGCTTCTACAGGAATCGCATACCTATTCCTGCAGCCAGAGCCTAATGCTGAGAATATAGCAGATTCACCGTTGGAAGGAGCCAAAGAAGTCCCTTCAAAGTTCCCTTCAACACTGATCTACGTTCTAATGACGCTGAATGTGGTTCGTTTTCAATTCATTGACGCGACTTCGACTATCGAGGTGCAGTTCAGTGGCATGGGGCGACTATCACCTTCATCACCTGATGTCCCTTTGAACATCGATTTAATATAGCGGGAGCCGCTGACCTCACCTTTCCTCCCTGTCGCGAATCAGAGTGGTTCAGTGGATCGGCCTCGCTCAAAGGACATGATGCTTAAGATATCATCGTTTAGAGCTCTCGTGAAGTCTGACCATCGCGCTGACGGCTGTCCTGATGTCTCTTTTTGACGTCCCCAGGAATTCCCCATGACCCTTACCTTAAGGTTTAGACGGCTTCGAAAGCACCCGTTGAATGCAGTTACTGTAATCTGGGAACTGACATTGCCGGCGAACCCTAAGCACTGAATTGGTGACAGCATTGCTACACCTAGCCTATAAGTTATGGCAATCCTCATAAAGGCTTACGATCTCTTTACGTTCCGATCTAAGATCCAACCCTTTTCGATCTAGTCTTGTTCTGAAAACTTATTGGTCTCACTCTTTCATCTACATACATATCATCTCGATTTTTCAGAGCATTGGTGTACCAGCAATCCTGGCGTTTTCGAAAGGTGTGTTTGAGAAGTAAGTGATAGTACAGCCTTTGCCAAGCACTAGCTCGGTTATAACCACTTGCTCCAATTTTAATCCAAATTTTTGAAAAAAAAATGACTGAGGCTGCTTACAGCTTTGGTCTCGATCCCATCACATCGGCCCGGCTTTCTGTCGCTTTTCCTGTCGTTCAGATCGTGGCGATCTTTATTCTTCACAAATCGCTTTTGGATAGGTGATTTTATCACACTCTCTCCTTTGCCAGTTTTTCAGGAGGATTGCAAATTAAATCTCAAATATCCTTCAGGAAGATCCTGATCGTTGGTGGATATATAGTTGCTGTGATGATTCAGGCGATGCTTCTTTTGACGTCGTACTATCCTCATTTACAGCCCGAGGTATGTAAACGTCAGATTATTTTTAAAGTTCTCCTGAGGTAGTAAGTGCGATGTCAGGGTCTGTTTGGAATGTAAGCATTGCTCTGATGAAGGTGCTTAAGTAGCAAACTGAGGAGAATGCTCTTCCGGTCTAGCATACGGTGGACGTATGGGAAGTGGGTCAGGGTCTTATTAGTAAATTGGCGCATTGTATACGCTTTCAGTTTCACATTGACGGTGCATATCCGCTGCAAAGAGTAGGAAACGTTTACAGGCAGCCTATTTTCAGAATACGTCCGAATTACAATTCCAGCAGTGAGTAATAGGTACTTGTTCAAGAATTACCCCTAGTTTTCTTGAAGGGATCAAGAAATTGCCTAGCATACCGGCTTTCATTTCTTAAATTGTCAAAATTATCAAACCCTCGAGGGTATTTCAGACTCACTTTATACTTACTGAACTTGTAGCAAGGTGTTCATGCGAAAGCATCGTGGACCTGGAATTTTTCGAATGGCGGCTTATAATTTAGTCGCCTTGGAACGGCAATCCCGATTCTACCACCCTCCCCCTCCACCCCTCCCCTTCCCCTGACAGAGAGCAGTAAACCACCATAACAAAACAACGACAAAGATGAAAACAACTGCAGCAGAGCGGATCAGATGAAGCCAAGCTGAATTCTATGACATCAAACCGGACTCTCCTTGGGTTTCGATGTCAAACGATACAGCTCTCTAATCTCGAAATTTGATCAGTTCTACAATTCAGACCTTTTCAGTACAAAACTACATTGTTTCAGCACAAAACGATTGCGATGAGTGTTCTTTTCTGGTTACTCGCCTTCGTAGTATGTGTCCCTTGCAACACAGCGCTCTGTTTGATCACAGGTGAGTTGAACTGACGGAATGAATCTCAAATTGCCAGCACAGGATGGCATAATGGCTCTATTTCAACTCTAGTGACCGCCGCAGTAGACCTTAACCTCAAGGAACCTATAAGCCGTCAGTTATTCCATCTGCTCAGGTTTTTATTCAGCTCAGCGGAAGTATGACCAGAGCGCTCCCACACCACCATTGCCCGAGTTGATGAGGAATGAAAAGTTAATCTGGTTTGGAATGATTTAAATAAGCGTCTCACAGAAAACGTCATAGATGACTGAGAAATATACATAGGTGATTTAAAAGGTGCACGTTCTTATCAATGAAGTAATCCGCTTACATAAATGGTAGAAAACTAGTGTAATGAGAAATTGATATCAATGAAGTAATCCGCTTACATAAATGGTAGAAAACTAGTGTAATGAGAAATTGACTTCAAGAAACCCTCACGAATGAACCAACGTCAACCAATTGTTCCAGTTAAAGGCACAGTCCACGATAAAAATGGTTTCTGAGATTTCCCTTCAGTATGAATTCGAGGCTCCCCCTTATACCATACCTGTCATTACAAGGGCGAAGACCGTCCTGGATACAGCACATCAAGGAAGCAGAGATTGTAACATGTGAATGCCACACCCCGAGCGGAGGGACGAGTTTCAACGGCTTTGTAGAGGCTGCACCATACATAAGGAAACCAATGTAGGAAGTTCAAACAACTTGTCATGACCCATAGCGACAGTGAAAGGCAATTCTGGACTGTTATGGTTTGATGTAGTCAGCTCTCTCCACGATGGAGCAAGGTAAATCTCGTTCAGAAACCCTTACATGCCATTCCTATCGCGATGATCTCATACAACTTCCACTTCCACTACTTTTAAAAAGCTTGAAGTATTCGGAATTTCTCGCTCTCTTCGACACCGATGAACTCCTCTACATCAATACTTCCACTTTCCAACTTGAAAAAGGTACCTCAAAATTATCGTGAACTGGGCCTTTAAATCAAAAATTGCGAGCAGAAAATCAGTGACCGTGCTGCCAACCTTGTCAAGTTATTGTCTAATGCATACTTTGTACTTTGCTCCTACAATCATATCGAGTGCTTCATCTATCGAGGAAAGTGGGAATCTCCTCAATTCAGTAGTTCTTCCATCGTTTGTATGAATACGCGTTGGTCGCTTGATTAAACGATGGATGTCTCGAGTAATTGGATGTAAAAGTGGATGGCTGATGGAAAGTATCAGGCATAGGAAACCTTGAACTAGGGAGCACGTCAATGGTGACCAGTTGATTTCCGTAGCCCCTTTCCATCCTTTCAGCGTGAATAACTCTGCTCTTGATGATTTCTAATCGAATTTCTGGTTATCCTCACTCTTCTTCCTCTCTTCAGAACAATTTGCCTGTTCCAATGAGCAGATGACATATGCCAGCCGAGGAAGGACTTTAATGTGGATCCTGGCTACCATCAGGTATGAGCAATCTCTCGAATTCGTGAATTGTTCCAACGGATTCCTTGTTTTCAGCACTGCCACATTCATGTGGACCATGGAGGTGTATGGGTTCACGATCTGTTTCGCTCCGTACGTCGTCATTTCGGCCATGTTCCTCGCAGTTTTGATACACGTCTATCCAGAAACCTGTAGAGATGACGTGTAGTACACTTTCGCAGCCAGTGATAGAAATTGTGATCGGATTCCCGTGTTTGTGATTGTTTTGTTCATACCCAGTTCAGGATCTTATTCCCTTCTGAAGAGCACATTCCAGAAGTACCCAAAGTACATTAGTAATCAATATTCCCTAACATTCAAATTATTCACATTAGAATTTATTTTCCCCATATTTTAATTCAATCATCAGAGCCACTACGGATATGCTTTTTTCTTTTTTTCTGTCTTTTTTCTTGTTCTTGGGGTAATCCTACGCAGCCGCGGAGTGAGCTGTCGTCATCGACTTGGCTATTTGCTTCTATCCGAGGCCCCTTTTTTTTACCTTAACTTTAGAGAAGATCTCGATCGTTCCACCTCCAAATGCATTTTTTTTTGAAATTTCTCGTTACTGTTCACTCTAGACTTTGAAGTCCTCTGTCTTTACAAACAAGCGATCCTCCCGTAATTTTTATAGTCCCATTAGGATGCATTCTAAGAAAATGATTGTGACAAATAGTTCCTAAAATTCCGTTGAAGCTCGCTCAGACACTGGAGGTGAAGAGTTTTCAACTTCTCGCTTGTTTTACTTCAGCATTGTCGTGTACGTTGTTGAAATTCTTCTGCCGTTCGAGTTTTCCAGGGGGAACTTGGTTAAATCAACGGGTCAACGTTTCCATGTAGTTGTCGTCTTCAGAGGCCCAAACGAATCGAGGAAGTTTACAACAGCCGCCAGCGTTCAATCTCCCTAGCAAATCGCAGAGGCTTCACGCCCTAAGAAACTACGCTGTGTCTTCCTTCCATCTCCGATAAAGTAAGCTATGTATTACAGCAGAGCCTTTGCAGAACTGACCTGCAATATGCTGTCCAACTGGTGAACATGCCTAACAGCAACGTCAAACAACAGTTGGTTTGAAATCGGCTCTATGGTGAACAGTGCTTGACAAATGACTTTACCATATGTCCATACAGGAAAGCAGGTGATTGCGTACTTGTGGACGCGATCTACCAGCCACGATTTCGGGCATTTGGATCAACTTCTATCGGCGAGATAGGCCGACAACTACATAGCCATACGGTTTCTAGGAAATCTAGCTAGTAGGAGACGCGGGATCCTTTTAAGAGCGCTCGGTCGACATTGAGTTGAGGAACACAACGGCGGCAAGTTTGAAGAGAAGTGCACGATATCAGTGCAGGAGATGGAATTTTCAACAAAAAAGGCATTAGAAGCGTGCTGGGTTCTGCAAAGCAATGTCAAGATGAACAATAGGGATGAGTGTCTAACCACAACTATAACCTCTTGCTATACCTACCGCTCTGCGGGCAACGACTCGTGGGCAGTACCATCGTAAGGTGAGCTCTATTATCGAAAGTATAAGGGAGACATCAAGAAGTCTCAATCGCTACTGACAGTCGCCTGTGGCGTCAGCTCATTCTATCCGCTTCAACGGTGGAGCCTGGTGAAATCCAGTGAAGTGTGTAGATCTCCAATGAATTTCGGTCGTTGTTTGGTAGATAGATCAAACGCTGCCGGATATCGTAAACCATCTCGAATTGAGGTTAGGCCTCTGAAGACGACTATTTCGTCGAAACGTTAAGCCGTTAATTTGATGAAGTTTTCCACCTAAGAACCTTGAACGGGAGCAGATTTTCAACAACAGGAGGTTATTGTTATTCAGGGCAAAAAGAAAACAGCCAGTGGATCTAGATTCCCCAGGTCACTAAGGAGGACAGTGCCAGAGTAAGGCTGCTAGAAACCGTTTAAGTCATTCTCAGGGATTCTACGATGGCAAATATGCACCGTTGCAATGTCAGCTGTGAATACAATGCAAAATCATTTTGGAGAGGCTGATTCATCCACATCATGAGTCGCCCATTTGTGAGGGTGCCAGTTCCTAAAACTGGTGAGCAAATTAGCTGTCAATTAGAGCTAAGCGGGTGTAAGGTAGAGCCTTCCGAAAAAGAAGCAAAATTGAGCTCCAGGGCTCATCCAGACAAGCTGTTGATTGCCGAAACAGAGATAAACTTTTCGCCCTTTTGGCCATCGACATATTCATCCCCCCATCAAATGCAGAGAAACTAGTTTGCAATTAAAACAGGCCAATTATGTTTTCACAACCCAGTAGGTCCCTAATAGCCCTCCGTAGTCTGTTTTTCGTTTCAATTAGGGACGATCGCTGCGTCATACAGAAGCCGTCATTGCGCAGAATTCTCATCGATCTCCTTTCTCGCTCATCACACCGAGGCACTTCTGAGTTCTTGAACTTGCCCTTCTCTTCTCCGTAATCGAGCGTTTTATCGACCAAGGTCCCGCCTTTATTTATACGCATCTTCAACTCGGGACTTGCTTTTGTTTACCTAGAGACCACGCTCGGAAATAATAACACTAATTACTGCTTCTTCGGTATAATAGCTCGTGCCGCGCTGTGTTGCGTCCACGCGGATTAATCGCCAGTGTTTGATGAGGGATGAATCAATCATCACCAGTGCATTCTGCCAGCAGGCAGCAACTCTACCTTACTGCTAGTCTCGAAGTCCAGTTTCGAGCAAAATACTTGTTGTTTACTTGCATTTCAGACATGTGACTTGCATGTTTTGTGGATTTGAGTGTGTACTTCGATGTTTGTTTTAGCTTGGTCTTCTGTGACTAGTACAGGATAGTATAAACACCTGGTTGGCTCGTTGCTCACTGTGTTGGTCTTTGTATAGTAACAGCGACAAATGCAACATGACTAACGGAGGGTGTCATTTCGCCTTCGTAGATGTCGATTCATTGCAATCAAATTTGGTACCCGGGAAACTTCACACAAGCTTCATACGAGAGAATGAGGAGGGATAGCTCTGGACTCTTCTGCTCTCTGAGATATGTCATACCCCTTATTTACATCGAGGCTATAGGGGAGACGGGCGTTAGGAACGATTTTGAGTAATCGATGCGATCATTATTTTATGTACAATACTAGTATCAGTACTTTTGTTCTTGTATTTCTTAGCTACTGCTTCATCCTGCTACATTCTTTCGCGCGCGACGCCCCTCTCCCTGCGACGTGACAATTTCGTTCCTAATGCACCACACCCAGGCTATCGTACCATTTCAAACAAAACCATCGAGTGAGGTGCTGCAACGGAACTGACATTATTGGCTTTTTCTCATTCGTATTGAAGATAAAGATAAATAATGTGTTGTATAGAAACAGCACTCGAGTACAACTTTCGTTTGAACGCATTGAAAGAAGTTTCCTCGCATTTTGGTCTAGTTTAATTGTCTTACTGCTGACCTTTGCGAGGCTCAGTTCGCTTAACATGTCTCTGAATAAGGGAATCTTTTCGAGTAGCGCATTTAAAATGGCTCCTCAAAATTAAATAATCGCAATCATGCTTACATGAAATACGTCCAAGGAATATTCATTGTTAGCCATTTCATAGCTGAACATCCTTGGACCATAGAACTCGCATTGCTGGCTTGTGCAGAGGTTGAGCGGAAGAAGTGTTGGGTTTCAATACAACGTAAAACAGAAGCGAAACGAGTAAGTGATAAGAGGGGTGTAGGTGCACAAGCTCATCATGACGTTATGTGAAGCAACGGGCTAGCCAGTTACAAGGACTCATAGGAATAGGTCGAAGTAAGATGGGACGTTGGTGTTGGTTTGGAGGCGGTAAATGAGTACTAGTAGAGTCGACATAGAATGCGTTCTGCTCTTTTTGTGATAGCGCGTCATTTTGGCGCAGAAATGAATAAATAAAATAAACAAATAATTATGCGTATCATGCCGATGATAAACGATGGTAAATGCAATCCAAATATGTTCTATGACAAGTGCATACCATTGTTTAATCACCTGAAGGTGACTTCATAACCCATGCTGCGACTGTGTTCTTTGTGTTTTATTGTTCGTTCTTTTTTGTATTGCTCCTCTTTTGATTGCGGAGCTTTTATTCCTTTCCCTACTGTAGACAACAAACGACGACAGGCGTCTATTGACGCATCCTATGTACATAGGTGAATTAATAACTGAATAATGGTATGCGATGTCAAAAAATTGAGAAAAGACGTCGAAAAAAAGTGGAGGTCGCTCTTCTTGAGTAGTTTGCCTGTAGGCGAAATTGGAGAATTGTGTAGATACAACTGGTATGTGTTTTCCACATTGAGATGAACTTCTTCCAGTTCTATATACCTTGAATGTCATACTTTACAGATTTCCCCATTTTACGTTAGCATGCCTCGCCATTGCAAGAAAAACTTGAACCCAAGCAGTACAAAGTGTTTTCATTTTTTACTCCTTTCACTTTCGAAAATTTGCAGTTGGTATTCAGCAGTTAACCCTAGTATTTTGATATCGATCGATCTTGATAGGCTTTCAAATAATGGTTTGGGCTGTAAAAGAAGCTTGTGGGAGTAAGGTGATTCATGAAGTGAATCCTTCCAGAAATCACACTCAGATGGCCAAGTCTGAATTCGTATCATGGCTGGGAGTCCATAAAATGTATCTTCTCTTCTTTACAGGAACGTTTTCTTGCCTTTCGCTCGTTAGGTCCAATCGCTCCAAAATTGCTGAAGAGTTTCAAGTAATTGAGATCAGATACACGATACAATCGGTAATGATGCTTTGCTTGCTTACAACGGCCAACCAAAAAAAATGGTGGTCGTTCATTCCTGTCACCGATCCTGGCACGCACAGCTGATTAGCAAGCAAACTTCCTTGTAATGTTCTTTGATTACAGCTGTGCCACAAAACAACCTCCTCGACCAAACAAACCGTCCACTTCTGTTGTCGTCCCGCTTTATTTTTTGCCGATCACATAAGAATCTCCTTGGAAACGTGTTTTCACGGCCGTTTATGATCGAGCCCGCCCCCGCGTGCATAAAATCAAAAGGACATGCATGGTTTATAGTTAGCTTTACATATTTATTTCACTTTTTGTGTTTATGTTTTCACGTTTATCATAATTCCTGTTGGCGACTTTTTTGCTTGAATTTCATGCTATCAACATGACTATTGGTTTTTACTCAGTGACACTGTAATAGCAGAAGCGGAACATGAACTAAAAAGTAATCATGCGATGTCATCAGGCTGCGCATGAGAGAGACTCCGCGAACTTCTTTGTTTTTGTTTGTTTATATTTCTATGTTTGTGATTCGGAAATGTTTTTGTAACTAACTGGTCAATCGGCCATCTGACCGCTTTTGTGAGTAGAAGAATCCATGGGAAATTGAGAAAAAAACATAGTATTCGGTAACGCAAAGGACAGGTGGTTAGGTGTAGGCGGCGCGATAGTGTCAAGCGGACTACCACCTGGCAGAACCGTCTGTATGAGCCAACCCAATCACCCATCTTTTTGGATTAACAGGCGTAACTGACCCATGAGTAGGATTAGCATTGAAATTGCAAATGAAATTTTAAATGGTCCTGTGGAAGGATCATCCCAAGACGATTTGATCCACACTAGAAATCTTCGTCCTTAAATCATTAAAACATAGAAACGGTACCCTCGGCATAGGTGGTTTGATTGAGGCCGAATATATAGCTTGCAAAATGAAAAATTTAAATGTATTCAATTAACTAAAATAATAACAAGTCAATTGTGATAAAAAAAAATCAAAAGCAGTCTTCCTTTGGTCCATTTCGATTCGAGTATAACTGAAGTTCATAGTTCACTGAGTATACAGTGTAAATGAAATGTATACGAGGAGATGAAAACGTGAAAAACATCCAAAGTAGTTCAAAAATGAAAATCAACGTCTCCTGAACGTATTTTTCCTTTTCTTCAGTTCACACCGTACTCTTATCATTTGATCCGTTATCGCTATCGTATTTGGCCCTCACCAGTCGTAGTGGTTATGTAGTTTGAACTGACACGGCTTCACTTCACTTCAATCTCTGAAGACACTGCTGTCCATTTAGAAATCTTCATTTGAAACAAAGGGACCGTTTTGAATATGGCAGGAGGGTGAAGACCACTTTCGTCGAAATTGTGAGGAAGGGAGCAAGAGAGTAGTCCACTGTGCTATCACTGCCAGACGTTAGATTGCTGCCTCTAGCCTCCCGGTCCGGTACGACCATTCTTTATCATCGATCGTTTCCCTTCTGTTCACGGCCACCTACAGCTTCCGTATCTTTAGATGGGAGGTAAGATTAGCTTTACTGCTATGCGGAAGAGCATTTTAGATTACGAATTGCTTTTATCAATTCCATGACGACGTAATTCGTAACATAATTCCAACTTCCTAGAAACTATTAGGTTGTAAGGAAAGTTCTGGCCGTTCCGTCAACTATTTTTCAAAACGTTATAACTCATCTTAAAGTGAACATTTTTATTCATAGTAAGCTCCATTCGATTCTACACATGTTTGCCAACGTGAAACGAGTTTGTCTGTTCCATCCTTTTAAAAGTCCGGAGATCTGGATTCCAAAAACTCGAGAAGGGCAGCTCCCACGTCGCCTTGATTTTCGAATGCTCTTTCCTTTAAGAAGCTGTCCAGATATTTGAATATATGGTAGTCAGTTGGTGACAGGTTTGGTGAGTAGGGTGGATGAGGGAGAGCTTCGATTCGCAGCTCGTTCAACTTCTGGAAGACGATTAGAGACACATGTGGTTGTGCATTGTCGTGTAAGGGCAGTAGACCGTGGTGGCTTGACTAGTGCTGGCTGCATTTGCCCCCTTTTTGCGTACTTCTTGTGAATTTGATCACAATATGACTGTGTGGTGATGGTTCGACTTGGAGGAGGAAACGTGTAGTAGATTAATCCATGGTTGGACCACCAAACTGTGATCATTGTCTTCGTGACGAGTAAACTTGGTTTTGGAAATTTTTTGAAGGCTCATCCACACCCACCCACTGAGCAGAACGCTCCCTGTTATCATACAGGATCCATTTCTCGTCACACGTTCCGATACGATGAAGAAAAGGCTCAGCATCATTCCTTATCAACAGCGAACTTGAAACCTCGAAGCGCTTCAGTTGTTGCTGCTCCGTGAAGTCGTGTGGCTCCCCTTGTCAAGCTTCTTCACTATTCCAAGCAGCTCAAGGTGGGCAGCGACGACTGTGTGGGAGATACCCATCTTCTTGGCATTCTTTCTTAAAGGTTGACGCCGATCTTCTTCCATTGCTCTTAGCAAAACATCGTGATCAACTAAAGATGGTCGACCAACTCGCTCTTCGTCTTCCATTGACCCGTCTCCGCTTCTGAACTTCTGAAACCAGCGACGAACCGTTCGCTCCGATGCAGTGCCTTCTCCCCATACTACGACAATGTTTGTGGCTGCATCCTTCGTTGTTCGACCAAGTTTGAACTCGTGAAGTAAAACCGTTCGAAAAGCAGTCTTATCCATCCTGCCAGAAAAACCTCCTAAGGATTCCGAAACTTTACACACTCTGGGGAAAGCGCTATGACAGAAAGAGCAACTCGTGACTTACCTAAGGAAAACAATATGTCGATTAATCTGAATGAACAGCCGTCAAAATTTGAATTCATATAATTTTTTTTTATTTATTCATATAATTCGTGGAAACGGTCAGAACTTTCCTTACAACATAATAGTAAGCCATTTGAGGACCTTGCCAGCTCTACCTACTCTTGCCGTTCCAGCACTTTCTAAAATTCCCATTGCAACAGCTTCTCAGCCTTTATACAGGTGTGGGAAGTTTCATGGAAAAACCTGACGTCCCAAATACAATTTTACTTATGGGTCTGGGAATGGGAACATTTTGATGGGAGATGCGTACCGTTGATGAAAGTCTTATCAGGGAGGGGTAGTCTACTTATCTTGGAACTTTGAATCAAGACCCAGATAAATCGATAGAGTTCTGAATGCTGTTTACGAAAATGGAAATTAAAACTGCAAAATGGTTCTCCTTAAAAAGATATGGGGGCCCGAATATTGCTCGACAGTAGTATCAATTGGAAATGCGAACTCGTCGCTTCCATATCAAACGCCCAGGTGACCTAGTGGTAGTGGTCTCGCTTCGTGGGCGTGAAATGAGGGGTCCCTCTACGCCATTGTCCGCACATTTGCAAAATGTTTTTTTCATTTTATCGAAGGCTCTCTAAATTTTTTCTGACATTTCTTTAGACAATTGATACTACTGTCGAGCAAAATTCGGGCCCCCATAACTTTTCAAGGAGAATCATTTTGCAGTTTTGATTTCCATTTTCGTAAACAGCTTTCAAAACTCTATCGATTTATCTGGGTCTGAATTCAAAGTTCCAAGATAAGTAGACTACCCCTCCCTGGTTAGATCTCTCTGCTGATAGGCAAACTACAATCTCATGAATCCTATTGCAATGAAACTTTTTTTGAAGGTGCTGTGCTTTCTGTGCTGACTCGTTTCGTTTGAAAAATCGTTTTGCGGTTCAAATATTTCCGTTTAGATCTGAATAATAATCACGAAAGTAGAGGCAGCAGCGAGGGACATGATGCTCTCGTTTTGTTTTATAAGAAAAAAATCTAACGAGGTTGATAAAACGATGAATCATTTGATGAGTGATAGAATTCGGATTTTTTGCATAGCCGGACCCTCACTGATTCACTGCACGTATTAGACAGCGTGGTCCGCTTGTTAATTGACATTTTATCGTATATGCCACAGACAGAAAACTTACGAATGATTGACATGAGACGTACTATTCGACCTCTACTTGGGTAAGCCTACCCGAGTTTCGAGTATTATCTAGGTGACCCGCATAATTAGTTGACCCGGATTTCTCTCCCACGACCGAATACTGTTTGATTCTACAGCCATTATTCATTAACCAAACCGACCCTTTCTTCTCACATTAATACACAGGTTTCGCTAATGATTCTGTGTATTTGTGCAAGCGTCCATACTTTCTCGAAATTTCCAAAAATTCAACATGTCACTGTGAGGTCGACTATGCCCTATTTATTTCCTTCATTGAAGTTATGCTTTATGAATCTTATTTCTGACTATATTAGGGTGGAAGTGGTGGAGTGACGAGTGGCGAATAAGATATATGCATTATACGCATGATCACGGGTTCGAATCCCGGATAGATATTCGCACAGGCCAACCAAGCCTTCCATCCCTCCAAGTTCGGTTAATTGGCAACAAACTCGTCTGGGAGGATGAGACCAGCGACTTGTACATTGGTTGGCCTTCGCAAGCTTTTTGAATAGACCACATTCGCATTCAATACGCCACTTTGCCACTATTCTAAAGGGAGTTGAGTGCGGGGCGTCGTCAACGTCCGAAGGCTTCATTCTTCACCCTTTCATGTATTTATTCGAGACTATGCTTTCAATTATCTTTTTGTAGTAAGGCAATCAGCAACTACTCAGCATACTACAACATGGCACAGCATAATTACTTTTTGAACGTTCCATCTGAACCATAGTGAGAAGCACGTCTCCAAGGGTGGCCAAAATTGGTTGTGCTTTGTAATCAGTTCAGCTGTAGTCCTGTTCTTTTGGCATGTCACAGATGGTCTTGCTGGCTTATGAACCGCAGCTGTTTTGTTTATCAACGATAAGATGGCTGTGTCTTAAAGGGTGGACAGAAACCATTCCACAATTCAAAAACCATTTCACTTCGTTAATTCTTTTTCGAGCTGCCACGTACGGGCATATAGTTATCGATGCAGATCGTTTCCGTATAATGGTTCTACATGTTTTTTGGTCTTTATGCATAAATTTAAACTAACTCTGAGAGGACGCTTCTGTTTATTCTTTTCCACAGTTGAGTGGCTACGTAAAAGTAGACTAGCATGGGTGTCTTACTTCCTCCCGAAAAAAAAACAGAATTGAGGAACTAAAGTGGAAATCCCGAAAGTCTCCGTTGGTCTCATATACTTATAATCGAGACTCGAGCCTTCATCTTGACTCCTCCACTTGATTGGGCTCGTTGCAAGCCATAAAGTTGACCCATTTTGATCGTGAAATGAGATTTCTTCCAAGCTCTCTAAAATTTCTGTGTATGCCATATCAGGCCTCCATTGACCTCGCCATCCTGAGGGCGACTTCTTTGGTAGAAAGACCAGCCTGCACCAAACTTATAACTCAGTCTTTACTTTGGTTTTCTCCCGAATTATTTCCGTTCCTACGAAGTCGATTGTGAAATTGCAGCTACTCCACCTGCCTACACGAAACCATAAGCTTGCTCGATGTTCTTTTTTGTACCACACATGTGAGACGTACGCCGTCACGATCTGCGGTTTTTAGTTTTTGCATATGGTTACTTCAAAAAATCGATGGCCTGAGAAATCTGATTTGTCGCATTTGAGGAGGTCCGCATCAAGATGATCAGCCGTTTAAGTTCCAACAAACATAAGCGCGAAAGCTGAAACTCGGGGTTTTTCAGAAAAACAACGGGACAAGTCCAAGAGCACCAGCGGCACCTTCGTATCGGGTTTCATCCAAGCTCGAAAATAAAATTTCTATCGAGTAGTTTTCTTTCACCTCTTCTAGAGTCCTAGTTCCTCATTAGCTCTTGTCATCTTGTTGTTATGAGGTGCATTATGAGGGAAACTACAAAAGATAAAGTCTCTAGGACTGTTCAATCCCGTCAGAGGGATGTGCCCACGTATTCGACTTTTACTCAGAATTGTAGTGAATTAAATGCGTATGGCCTATACATTGACTCGCGGCGGCTAACCGATGTACAGGCCAGTACTTTTATTTAATCGACCCCGGAGGGATGGAAGGCTTAGTTGGCCAAAGCGGATATCGATCTGGGGATTCGAACCCGAGACCATGCGGTGTGAGTGCGCCACATGCCACTACACCAACTTCGCCTAAACCAAGAAATACAGCAAATTACCTCTGCCCAAAGAGTAGTGGACCGCTCCCGATATCCGAGTGGTAGTTTAGGGATTGAATCTGAGGTCGGTCTACCTCCGAATAGCGTCAATGATGGAGTTGTACGGCAGATCATTTCGAAGTGTTTGATCTACTCGATAGCTATACGAAGAACGCTTTCCAACTTTGCTAACTCTCGTTCCTCTCCGATAATTTGTCGTACTTGAATTTGCTGAATTTCTATCGCTCTTAGAAATCATCGCATTATTTTGGTTTCCTTTTCAGAGCAATTGGTGAATGTCTATAACAGAAAATGAGGTTCTCATTGAAGGGAGGCCATCAATTTCGATCGATGATGTTATCGGAGTTCGAATCGAGCACGGTATCTTACGACTGCATGCATTTCTGAAAATTACCGTATTCTTTAACTGCTAATTGGAGCTTTCTGTGGACATTTTCACCCTTTTTTTGATTCAACATATTTTAGAAGACAATGCCTCAACAAGTTCGGTAGTTGTGGAAAATTTTCCGCTGGTAAAGAATCGAAGATCCTACCGACCCCAAAGAGTGAACTTCAGCTCACTGGATGAGGCTCAGCGTTTTCGCCACAGTCTCCAAAATCGGCTGTCCAGAAGACATCCTCGTGAGTAATTCCGATGATTTACAAACCTTTGATGGTCTACACCGTTATTTTCAATATTCACCAGAATCGCGTGGATTTCCTTTCGCTACTTGGGTTTAGGTAGCCCGCTACCACAAGCCACGTACCTTGTTCCATTACTGCCAAGACCGGCTTATCCTGCCTGAGTCGCTTGGTTAGAATCTAACCTGTCCGGAACTAAAAGCTCTTGCATCGCCACTCCCCGTCTGCCAGTACCTGGGCATTACAGGCTCTCCAATGCCAAGGTATTCCCAGTAAAAGTGGGCTGTACTACCTCAAGTAGAGACAGAAGTCCGCGCTTCGACCCTATTATTCATTATTGAAAGTTACTACAGTACTATAATGGGGGTTTTCCAGAATGTTCTTATCTGCATCAAAGTCTGATCCATTTGTTTCATTCAAACTGGACCCTGAACAATTTTGTGCATGCGCAATAAGTTCGACATTGTCCATTACTTCTTGGATTGCATTAAGATAACTCTGGTACTGACTCCCATCTTTCAACATCTCGCTTTTAGCTTCAGCTTTCTCCCAAATGTGATAATTCTAAGGGTATTTCTCGTTGGAGCATCGTTATCTTCGCTAACTACGTTGGCCTTTGCTCCCTCAAAAGTTGGTTTCTAAGAAGTCTATTTTGGTTTCTCTATAAAATGACGGCCGGTCTCCTGACGCGTGGAATTTGGAATTCAAGTCAATCGAAATTTCCTTATCGCACAATACACCTATCACACTCCTACTCGATTCTTCGCCAGCTCTATCAGTACTGTTCGCTGCGGTTCTTGTGTCACCGAAAATACGAATCTCAAATAGTCGTGGCCCCTTGTCAAAGAAACGGTGGACAGGGCTTGCTTATATTCGGTTTTGCTGACATTGAGATTGAGTTCATGGTCCTTTTCCAATTGTTGATACGCCATATGTTGTTACTTCCTGCCTTTGTTCATCGGGAACGCGTCGCCGGCATACCCTGCTGTCGAGTGCAGCTGTTTCTGTACATAGTTTCTGTCGCATAGTCAGATGAATGAAAAGCAGCGCTGAAAGATCGCTACCCCAAGCCCCAATAGGAACTAAAAACTGAGGTTTCCTGCAGTCGTTCGGACTGTGGTGGTCGAGGTAAGTCAGCTGAAACTTTAAGTAAGTGCTCTAAAGGTTACTGCTGTCAAAAAGCTATCTAAATCAGTTGGCAGAGTGATCTAGTGACGAACCTTCTTCAGTGTTTTGCTGAAGCCACTTCCTAACACTGCTGAAGCTATCGGCAATGTTTCGAGAAGATTCTCATCCTATTTTATGGTTGAAGCTCTCACAAACAGGGAAAAATTAAGTATTGACGTCGAAGCCGGGTAAAAGCTGCTTGAGTTCTCCAGTGATGATTCAAAGTAATCGAAGAGTTGCGTTGACATATTGCAGTAGTTCTGTAATACTGAATGACGGTGCAGCGATGCAGCGATAAGAGGCGCACAGCACCCACACGTGGTAGAGGGAGGGGGGGGGGGGGGGGGGTGATAGGGGAATCAAGTACAGGCTCAACAGTCACTTCGGGCTTCATTTCTTCGGTATCAGACACGTGTAGCAAGAAAAAATGCTGAATTGAGCATCAGGTGGCCACCACAAATCATTGAATAGGCCTTTGCCCACTGAAAACGCTGCTACTTCAAATGAGAGCCGAAGACTAGTCCGCATCCCAAAACGGGTTTTATCGGTGCCAAACAAATCTGTCCTCTTACATCTTCGATTTATGTGAGTAATCATCTGAACTTCGAAGGGTAAACAGTAAACAGAGCCTGGACAGCATTCTCAGTGTTGCTACAGGGCAGGGGATAAATTTTGGGATCTTGGCGCCGTTTGGATAGTTTCCATCCTCATGATAGCAAACAACTGACCATTCCAAAACTCTATGTTTTCAATCCGTTGTTTTTAGTAGGGTTATGGCTCATTTGTTGTAAAACAAGAAGAACGTCTGATCCCTCTTCTACAAATTCTTTGCGCCTGTTCAAATTACATAATTGAAATTGGCCTGGCACCCTTAGCAAAACACGAACAATACTTTTACTGCGTAGCTGGGCATCTTAGTTGAACAGAGAGGATAGACCAAAGAATAGCTTGCAGCACACCTATTGAAGAAGGAGCTGAACAATCGTGTGCTGGTACTGATCAATCCATTCAGTGGACAACAACAAGCCGAGAAACTGTGGGAAATTCATGGAGCAAAAGTGCTACAAGCTGCCTCGATACAATCTGATATCATTCGTACAGGTAACTTTTAGTCATGAAATTAAGCATTTTAAAACGCTCAATGTTTGGGCAGTGACCATTTCATTGAGTAAAAATATAAGAAAAAGGAAACTTCAGAATATCGACAACATGCGACGGAAATCATGCTCGATTTGGACATCGATCGGTATGACGCGGTTTTAGTGATGAGTGGGGATGGACTGGTGACTGAGGTATGGACTTCTGGCTATTGCTAACAGCAACGAAATATTTTTATTCGAAGAGTTGTCGGGCATAAAGTCGCTTCCGCCAAAAAGACGGTGTAAGAGAAGCCTAGGAGTAGCTACTGTACAAATTTTAATCCAGAAAAAAAACTATGGTACTAAACCGAGCTTTGTTCACGGAGAACCCAAGAAATAGTTGGGACTGTCCATAGCTCTCAAAGGGCAAGGAAAATGACGGAAAATTCGTCTCTGAAACCTCCATGTTTTTCAGAAGGCAAACGAAGTCCCGAGTTGGAAAGTTTCACCAAAATCACCAAGCTGTTCGGGAAGTATCTTCCTAAAAATTGCAGTAACCCACATTTTTTTTTGAGTTTCCATGGAATAGCTACGTAAGGGCCTCACCCACTCGTACGAGCCCAGCATCAAGAGTTGTCTCCCTCACATATTTAATCCTATAAAAGGCGAGCTGTCCCCACATTTGCTGGATTTTCAATAGCTTTAATTTGAGAGCCATGTGTGGCCGAAGCTCTTTGAAACTTGTGTGATTTCTCTGACCTTGAAGTCCCTCCTAGGCGCTTCTGTGCACGATCTGGCTTTCTCGAAATTTCTGCAGATACTATTCGGACGACGTTGTAGAGTAAAACCATCTTTTCCAAAATCGGCGTTATTGCAGCTGTTCAAAAGGCTCTATTACCATCAATTTCGTTTTTGCTTTGTGACTTCTGATGCATGGTTTTTAGATTATCTGCGGTCTAATAATGAGAAAAGACCGTGAAAGAGCACTCAAATTTCCGATCTGCCACGTCCCTGGCGGAACCAGCAACGCCTTAGCAGCTGCAATCTGCTACACTTGCAAGTGAGGCCTGGCCGTTGATTCATTTATTCCCTTGCAGGGAATAATACATGTACTCAGTAAGATTATTTTCTGTATAATCAACTTAAGATATGATTTTGCAGTGAGCCGTTTTCTCCTCGAAATCTCTTCATTCTCGAATGTTGTCTTATGGCAACTCGTCCGCGCTACCTCCCCCTCCGATTATATGTAGTAGAAACACAGTACGATGGCACAAGATCGATGTTCATGAGCGCCACCTGGGGACTCATTGCTGATATCGGTAGGAACATTGAAATATGAATATGGTTCATCGAAAAACTAACGGTCAACTTAAATATTCCCGTGCTTCACTGCATCGCCCAATTTGTCTGCTCTTGCTAGCGCATCTTACTACATGTATTTCTCGAATCTCGGTTCCTCTTATTTGCAGTTCGTTGAATAACAAACTGCTATGAACTGCTATGAACTAGCCTTTAGTCGGGCTTTCCGCTGCAAAAATGGACTGTAACGTATTCCAATTTGACAGTGAGTTCTATTCGAAGAAAATGCTGATCGCTGCGTGTAAGTTTCTCCGCGACAACATCAAGGGTCTGAGATCTCACGAAGTCTTAGCGAGGTCTTTGAGACTCAATGCTAAGTTGTCAGTATTATTGAGTCCCTCTGTACACCGCAACCTACGAACGCTTTATGATTATGAGCTACTATGCCGAGGTTACTTGAAGGAAAGTTTGCCTTCATTGCTTGCGGTACTTACTTCTTAGTGACTTTGAATTGTCCAGGGCTCTAATGGGATAAGGAGCCTGTTTGTGAGTCTTCTTTGTGTTCGTATGTCCTTTAACCCATAAAATGCATGTAACCTCATAGTCTATGTTGCAGAAAATAGATTTTGTTGATAGCTTCCGCGTGTTTGTCCATCTCCTTCCAGATTTGGTTTGCGTTACGGTTTGGTTTGATTGTGCACAGCGACATACTTTTACTTTTTATTGTTAAAAGTTCACCAACAGAAGGCGTACTCGAGGTGTACTAAACAAAAACATTCAAAAGGAAATTTCATCATAGAATAAATTCGATTTGTCATATTTGACAGAAAAAGGATCGGATCCTTCTCTTTCTTCATAGTCCCGGAAGACGAGCAGTCGCGCCTTGGATCTTCTTAATGGTGTCCATTGCAGATTTGGGCAGCGAACGGTTTCGATGGGCTGGCATGATTCGACTGCATATAGAGGCTATTCTCCGGATTCTACGTAAGCTCATTCCCTTCATTTTATCGACTAACTACGGCCAACACACTTCCACTAGTCCTTTTGAAGTAGTGCAGTGCACATGACCATTTGGGTCACTCTACTGTGTGCTCCGCATGAAGGTTTTCTCTGCTTCTGTTCCGGTTGAATAAAAAACTTAGAGTTACAGTTTTGGACTTAGTTTCAGAGAGTTTTCTGCATTTATGGCTTGCTTTTAGGCTCCCGTGAAAAAACAGTGTTTTAGAACTTGACAAAGTTGCCACGTACCGGGCGCGTCTCTCCTACATTCCCGTGAATTGCAAGAGAACCTCCAGAAACACAATGCTGAGATTCAATTGTGACAGGAAACTGTTTGGTGAGGGGCATTTCGATTACATCGATGTCGACCAAGTAAGTGACATCCACACTAGTCAGTTCCACATAAATTATGGTGCTTGGGTTAATACTTCTGCCTACCTCTTTCAGGCAACGGGAGATGAACCTTTGAGGAACGCGAACTTCTCGTCAATGGAGGAAGCGCTCGAGGGCACATCTTTAGTGAAAATTCCACCTCTTGATCATCCTTTGGACGAAACATGGGAAACAGTCGAAGGGAACTGGGTGATGGCTAATGTCTCCACTCTCAGTCATCTAGGTGATTTTTCAATCTGATTATTTTAACACTGGAGTTAAACATATAGAACATTACGAATTTGACACTGGTCAACCGAGTCTTGTAGAATGGCCATTCAAATGGCATACTCTTTAGGATCTGATATTCCGTTCTTGCCATCGGCTCGCTTGGACGAAACAACCATGTACTTGACACTGATTGACTGGAATACTGTGAAGAGTCGGCTACATGTCGGACACTTGTTCACGTTTATGGAAGGCAGCAAGCACTTGGCACATCCATGTATGCAGGCGAGTATTTATATTTACGGGCTCTTCAAAGCAGCGTACACATCTTCCGTATACTACGAGAGGTCTGCTCGTATAATTACTATACGCACACTTCTCGCAATTCAGCGTGCTATTAGGTTGACTCCTAAGTTTTAAGTTTTCCGCCACAACCTTTGAATAATTATTAGGTTGGCAAATAAGTCCTGCGACAAAAAATTTGAAGCGTTGAAAATTTGCATCAACAGTGTGAATACGGTAGCAAGGGTGACAAACTTGTAGGACGTTTCCCGGGCAATCAACACATGGGTAAGTAAGGGCACGCGTGTGGGCTTTCGTAGCATTACGGTCAATAAATGGACAACACCCGATTCGTACCATCACCTTCTACTAAGCACGCCAAGGAAAAAACGCGGGTATAGCGGCTCGAAATATCAGCAATCTATTCGATGCTAGCACTGCTCACCGATCGACCGTCGATAATCGGTTGGATCGCTTCGCTGTAGGAGATACTAGCCTTCAGAGTAACACAAGCATCGTCCCTTAATTTGATGGAGGTTGAAGGAATCCATCCACGATGAGCTGCTAAGCGCAGACTAGATGGACACAGCTATCGCTTGCCCCTATGATCCCCTTTATTTAGCCAACGGGGTTAGAGAAGGACCATCGAACCGTAAATCAGGGCCCTACAGAGGGACAATGCACGTCGAAAATTCGCTTTAGACCCACGTCAAAGGTTCACCGATCCCGCTTGGTTCCAGGTTACTCATCAGTCGTACTCCCGGAGTGTTCCCCCTTTTAACTACCATGTGATCCGCCTTCTTGAGCATCCCGTTGTGGAAAAGAAATTCGTAACTTAATGTGATCTGAAAACTGCAGTCAATTACTTCTTTGAGTCACAGATTCCCCTCTCCTCAACAGATGGCATCAGTGACTGGCCCAAAGGATGAAAGAAGGTTGTTGACTTTTTCGGTAAAAATTTCTAAGAAAATTGATCGATATGAAAAAACTTAGAAATGATTTGAAAAAAGGTCTCTGTTTTGTCGCAGGACCTATTTGCCAACCTAATATTTCGAAAACGAAACGGTCTAAGGATCAAACGTATGCAAAATCACATGGCCGTTGTTCGAAGCTATGGCTTAAAGAGCTTGCCGATTTCCTCCTCTCAAAAGGACGAGAGAGGAACACAAAGAAGTCGTTGAGTGCTCCTGACCTCATTCCATCTTTCATCCTTTCTAACTTTAGGTCTAAGAAACGGTATTGATTTCTGAACAGTCATGAGTTGGTTGGGGCGAGATTAGGACCGCCGGGCGCATAAGAACCATCAGCTGGTCGCACTTCTCCGGCTCGGCCTGGATCACCTTTTCTGCGTGCGGTCTAGAGTCGTGTAGCCAGTGGGGTTCCGTATTTCATCCAGGCGTACGATCGAATGGAATCCAGGTTTCCTCAGTTGGTCCACTACTTCGGCCGCGTTTACAACCTCTCCCTACTCCAGTAGCTCCTAGTGCTCCATGACAGACCATGAACAAGACAGGAGAATTTTCTCCGTCTGAAGATCGGCTTTTGGTTCTGACTGTTGATCTCCCAACGCTTCCGTACCGTAGGGGCCCCACTTCTCATCTCCATTGATCACCGAATCCAAAAAGGGTTGCACTTTTGGGGAGTGAGAAGATAATTGCCGGTAATTACCTTACCCGAAAGGTCACAAGAAATGATTGTGCGGACCTGTGCCCTGCAAACACATGGTGGGGAGCATTAGCCATTGTAATGATAGAATGTAATGAGTAACATACACATCACGGAAATATCAACATCAGGAACACGAAATACAGAAGGACCAAAGATGTGGTAAGAAACTTATGAATCAACCTAATATGTAGGTGCCTCGGCAAAAACCACCTCTCCCCACTTGCAAATTTTACATTAGCTCCATTTTTCGAGCTATTGGCTGGACTCTGGTGGGAAATTCGTCTGAGTTGAGAAAACTATGTACAAAAAGAAGAGTTTCCGTTGAGTATATAAAGAGCGTATCTGAATGATCATACTGCGCAGAAACGAAGCAATAAACTTCGGTGTACACATCGTCAGATCATATATACCTACACAAGAAAGCAATCTCCTTCAAAAAACAAAAGTCTTGTTCCACATTCTCATTCAAAAAAGACATTGAAAAAAAGCAATTACAGATAATACCTGTGAAAGCAGTGAGAATTGAACCATTGTCGCAGGAAGGACATTTTGCAATCGATGGAGAACCGTTCCGATCCGGATCTTCATTTCAGGTACAATGATGAGATTTTTTATGTGAGATTTTGCGGCCCCATTAGCATAACATTTTAAAATGATCAACAGTATTTAATGGTTACTCCTTATGTGACGCAAACAGCTGACAAAGCTTCTTCACTACGTCTATTTCCTGGCATCTGATGTACAGTAGCGCTCAAATGTCTGCGGTGAAATGCTTTGACGCTTTTTCGCTCGTAACTTTTTTCTTAGTGGACCAAATCGCGCGAAATTTGGATATGTTTAACCAGAGCATATTTCACCCTACCCAACACTATTTGACTGCAAAGCTGCAATGTCCACAGATATAGCAAGGTGTTTGTTGCGGTAGCACATTTTGCTAAAACTAAAGTTGTTGGCGTCTGCAATTATTCGCACCTTATGTGCGTTTTTCTCATCTATTGTGTTCGGCGTTACCGCTCGTACACTGTAGATGGTACAAAAAGGAAAGAGATTCTAGAAGGACCATCATCTGTATTTTCGGTCGATTTTGAGTTCATGCTCTTTGGAATATCTAGAACGTGATCAGATTGCAGGTTAATAGTGGTGAATATTCACAATACATCCACGCTCCGAATATAAAAATTTCGCTTGATTAGATTCAGGAGGAAAGAGGTTACGACTGAAAAGTACGGCTGATGGACCATTTCACCGGAGACTTTTGAGTGCTGCTGTATACTAGTGAGTGGTGGTGACAAAACGCTAATATCAAGTAGCTCTATACCTGGTCCAGTAGGAATGAAAGTCCCCTCTCTAAAATGGTGAACTCCGCAAACAACTCCAATCTACCGGAAGCAACTGCAATAGGATTCTCCTGTTGCACTGTCAAATTTTCGGTTCTACCCACTCCACCAAGAAGGAGGCCAGGTAACCCCAGCAACTGTTCGTAATATCCTACATCCCATGATGAATCTCAAGCGAGGGACTGCTGCAAGGGTGTCCCATATCTGTGCTGCGCGGTACGTAATTCGGTGAAATGTCAAGCAAGAAGTTTTTCCATCTCATCTCGGATAAGACATGCCATTTCGTGTAATGAGTTATAGCATCCGCCCTTCGTACCGCGGAATGAGCAGGAGCGATTAGTAGAAATTATTGTAAGCAAGGTCGATAACCGGAAACGCGGAGCACAGCGCTTCAGCCACCTTGAGCCACCTTGAACCCCAAAACTACCCTCCAGTAGTCATATTATGAGCTCTAAATGAGCCACCGGGTTTATCGACGCTATTCACAGAGTAAAGGTAATGGAAAGACACCACTCCTTCGAGAAATGTCTGCACTTCAGTGGTCTCTTTTGAGCGGTTTTTATTTTTTACCTGCATTTTATGAGAAATTGTCATCTCTGTCGTTTTTCAAAACGATATAGTCTAGCATAAACTTTTTACTGACAAATCTACTTCAGGTCGTACCGAGCAGATTCTGCTCCACCGTCGTCGGTAGGAAGTGGTCCACATAATAAAGATGCATTGTATGTATCGTTATTTTGGAAATTCGTTGTTTAGAGAATCGTGTTTCTAGAACTTTCTAATTCCTCACCCACTTGTTACGATTCATTTGTTTCGCGTAACCTCATTATTGCGTGCTCTGTATGCATTGTTTTCTATAGTTATATAAAGAATTTTTCCGAATTTTAGCTCTTAACATGTATGTCCGCTTCAGGAAAAGCTGAAATATGCTGAGGCTGACACTCCATGCGTATAGCCGAGTTAATCGCTTTTTCAAGGGCTCCGAACTGGCTTGATGAACCTCGTGTTGCTATAGTGCAGTCTTGTAAGGCCATTGCAACTTTTCGTAGGATCGACTAAAGTTGGGTATTGATCGATGGCTATGAATTGATTCACTGTACAATCCTCATAATGCAAGAGTTGAATCCCATGGGTAGGTAAATCGTTTGCTACTACGTTGGTCAGCTCAAATGTGTATGAGGAAACATTAGGTTGATGCATGATTATTGCGGATTTTTCTAATAAACTTTGTCTAAAAACCGATAAAGAGACACTTTAGAATAATTACTACGGGACGTATCCACCATCTATGTCGAGCACTGCTTTCCATTTGCTAGGCAGTCGAATTCCACAGACAAAAAAGTTTTGATTCTTGGAAGCGATCCACGCTTTAACATCGGCTTTCAAGTCAACCGTGCCGTCGTAAGTTCTGACCGCTGGTCAATATTTCGAGAACGAATGGCATGGCGATCTATGGGAGTTTTTGTGGATCGATATGGCGGGTTCGGGAGCGGATCCCACGATTTACTTGACTTTGGCTACTGTTCCAGGCCGAAAAGTTTGTTGAACTCGCGCAATGACTCTGCCAGTTCCAACCTTTCTCGAAGTAAATAGTAGAGCATAAGGTGGCGAATATGAAGATCTCTTTCTAGAGCATTTCTGTTAACGAAAGCGAGAAGATTGTTTCTATAAAGGTCCCGGATTTATTTGTCAAATCTTATTGAGAGAAAAGAAGTCGCGAAAAATCCCGCAATAATTATGCATCAACCAATTAACAATTTATTAGCGACCCTTTCCCCACAAATTCCAGCGTACCGTTCGAAACCGCTGCGACGATACCTCTGGGAAACTAAATTCACTACGACGGAGTTGCAGGAACTAATTCATGTTAGGGACCCTGCCTCTTGACATTTTACCTCTCATGAAGATGAAATAGAAGATAATGATAATGAAACGCCTCAAGCAATCAATGAAGAGATTTTCGCCTATCCTGCATTAATGTAGGAATTCCTGCAATGATGGAGTGACCTTTCGAGGTCATTCTTGCGCTGGTTTGTAACCACCGGGCTCCACGTTTGATTCCGCGTAGTGTAAGTAAATGGTATTTCTATTTAGTTCCGATAGTGAAGAGATTTCCAGTCTGAATCTCACAGCGAGAAAAAAACAAACTAGGCATTATCAGGTAGTAAATTGTATCATTCATTGTATTTGTATCACTGTAATTTGTATCATAGTTGTTTAATTTGAAGGCGAAAATCGGGCCTAGAAGGACTTATTCGTTGCGCCCAGCCGAACCCTCACGAAAAGGCAGTGAACAACACTGATTGTCGTGATTTCTGGTGCGTACGTTCTAGTGGTACGAAGTATGAAATAAACAAGTTTTAGAGGCAATAGAAAACATTCATTGACGAGTTGTCTTATTTTACCGTCATTGAGCTGCGCATTGAAATTTAGATGGGTGGTCTCTTGGGGTTGGGTGAACTGCTACAATTCTCGAGCTCATGAAACTGGGCGCGCGCTCTGATTCCAAATGAATTTGTACTTAAATACCTCAATCTGCTGCAAATTGTAAGTACAATTGATGTGTGCACTAACCGACCAGTGGAAAATGAGGTTGCGATGCACTAATAAATGTACTGGTCTTTTCTTGGGCGAAGGTGGTGTAGTGGCAGGTGGCGCATTATCTCTTACGCATGGTTACGGGTCCTGGATCGGCATCCGCCTAGGCCAACCATGCATTCTATCCCTCCGAGGTTCTCAATTGGTAGCAGACTCAGCAGACTCATCTGGGAGGATAAAAGCACTAACTTGAACATCGGCTTGCCTCCGCAAGTCATTGCATATGCCACATAGCCATATTCAACACGCCACTACGATGCTGAATGGGAGTCGAATGCGGGAACGCATCCCGCAGACGGGATTTATCAACGCCGAAAGACTTTACCCTTTCTTAAGTCAGGCCCCTTCTGATGGAGTAAAAGGATTCGGCCTTATTCATTATACTGATCTGACATACATAGCGTTTCAAGCACCACTTTTTATGGAGAGCGCAAGAAAAACAGCACTATGTAAAGAGATCTCTCTTCAAACTCGTAGCAGGGATAGGGTTCTACCCGTGCCTACCTGTTCTTTGAGAAGGCATGGTCTTTGAGTGGTAGTCATGGTGCACGACACTAGGGGGTGATTGCCGAGCGCTGAAATTAGGTTGCGCCGTAACTAACAGAGAAAGGTCGCCTATAGAAACCGGCTTCGGACTATCTTCGCTAGGGTTTTATGAGTTTCATTGGTTTCAATAAAAGCTTTTCCTGACGTGCTAGTCATATTTGATGCCCTTTTCCGTCAATCCCTATTTACAGAACAAACAATTGCAGAAGCAAACTTCCTCTATTTCACCACAAACTGCCGTTTGCATGGGTATCTCTTTAATTCATTCATAAGCCTTCACCTGTATCACCTGTCGTCCCGTTGATCACTTATTTGTCTTTATTCGTCCCTGTAGCGGACAAATTAAATTTAGTGGACGATTCTCGCTTGAGGAACCCACGACATACCATCTCCTTCATTCAGAGCTTTCGTGAAGTCAATCTAATTAACGGGCTAATAACCGTAATGACGATCTTTCACCGCCTCTGGGAACTCGATTACTACCCGCCTTGACTCAACGGCTATAACAGAATCGCGTGACGTAAATATCTGGCCTATTTGGTCGTTACCTCCGAAACCAATTTCTGGACATGAGTGGGAATCATTTCACAGCTTTACATCTTACTATGATATGTAGGCAAATCATCATACCCAAGTTCTTGGAAACCCTGAGCTCCCCTGGGCTCTCCTTTTTCTCTACAAGCTGCTTTTTATGTCTTTCTACATTTCTTTTTCCTCTTTCCAGTTCTTTATGTGAATTTTTGGCCGCTCCGTTGTACTGAATCGAAAGTGTATCTGCTTTGAGTTGTACTTCGTCTCGTACAACTGTCATCGGTTTCCAACAGTTTGAAGTAACAGTCTCAACTGTAACATTTTCTCTTTGACTATGCCTCAAACAGCCATTTATGGCTGGTTTCATGGTATTTGATAAAAGTATTCTGCTAGACAATTTGCGTCCACATCTTCAGGCATGTGTTCATGATACAGCTATACCATATGAGCCAAATTGTCCTTTGTACCAGCGATGAGACAGATCCCATTATGCATTCGTTTGCAGCAATTGATGGAGTCGATTATAAAGGCAATAGACAGCACCGAGGGTACGGGAACGAATTTTCGATCGCACCTAATCAAGCTCGCCTCGCACCTAGGCGCGAAGTGACCTTAATTAGGTGCGAAGACTTCGCGGTAATTACGCTGTCCGCACTCGCTATTAATCGAGTTAAAACTTGTCAACTAAGGAGGATAATGACAGTTAAAAAAATGGATTAAAAAATGTTCTTTTCGAAGAAAAAGTTCCAGTATCAATTCAAACGGTTTTGAGAGTTTTATATTTTCATGCATAATAAATAAGTCCAATGTACTTATTTTATTTCGAGTTCCTGGAAAACAGGTAAAACAGTTCAGTTCACTTCCTTCTTTCGGTATTTTCGCTTATTTGCGACAACAAACAACCTTTACAGAAGCGATGTAGTTTTCCAGAGTTGTTTGGAATTGGGACTACTTTTCATTGATAGGTCATTAAACGCCCTACGGCTCACCATTCAATCCGTTTCACAGTTTTTACCGCATAGAGTCTTCAGGCTAAATACAGCACCTTGAAGAGAGCTCATCGAGAACTATTAAACTAATTGGGTGAGTGCTTTAACTACCACTGCTTACTTTAAATCCTCTACCATGTATTCTGGAGACACACTGTACTGCTTCAATGAACTCACAGGGTGTCCTTCCGTTTCAAACTATTTAGGAGTACGCGGTCCATGTGGCCCATTTCCTCCACTGTCCGAGCTTTTCACTTTTGCTCCGGAAGCTCCAGCAGTACAAAATGATTTTTTCGGAAGTTCTGCGTCTACACAGCCTCCTCCAATGCAGCTGGATCCCGAATTACAACCTTCGTCCTACACGATTCCGTTGAACTTGATATTGGAATTTTTCCTTTCAAAAAACTCATTTTTTTAAAGAGAAACTCCACTTTTTTAAACTGTTATTATCCTCTTTGGCTGACAAGTTTCAACTCGATTAGTAGCGAGTGCGAGCAGCATAATTATAGCATAGTCTTCGCACCTAATTAAGGTCACTTCGCGCCTAGGTGCGAGGCGAGCTTGATTAGGTGCGATCGAAAATTCGTTCGCACACCCCAGCACCGATACATTCTGATGATGTTTTGAACGCTAGCGATGAGTGCCATTCTAGCCCGTTGTAAGGCCACGAGCGCTGGAATGAGGGATTTCTCTCGTAGTGCTATTAGGAGGATCAGCAGCCAATTCACTCCAGGAAGGGTTTTTATAGAACGATCCTGGAGAGCTAATTCGATGCCCGCTAATTCACCTGCTGTGGCTGCTGCTCAATCAATTACTATAGTTGTTGCTATGAACTTTGTAGATTAATGGAGCAGCACCACAGATGTACCGCCGCCGCTAAGGATTGCTGTGGCGGCACACCATATCTTGATGTTGGGCATGAATAAGGGCGAAAAAGACGTGCTCTCGAGCAAGTTGTAGACTTCTTTGAGCTTAGAATCTGTTGACTTATACAGGTATTTTCTATTTTTTTCAGACTAGAAACTGAGTTTCGCCGGTTTTTCTCATGCATAGCACGCATCAGACATCGCTCACTACCACTTTTTTTTCTGGCTTTCAGACCTTTTGTTACAACCAAGTTATAAACACATTTTTTTAAAGACACAGTTCACGATAGATTGATTCCTGAGTTATCCCCTAGGAATACTCAGTGGCCCCCAAGGGTAACAGGAAGGACGCTGTTGAGTTCCAAAACTCAACAATTAAAGGCACCGTTCACGATAAAAAAGTTACTGAGCGTTCCTTTAGAAATGCTCAGCGCCCCCCATGGGTGGTAGAAGAGACCCTCTCGCTTCCACAATCTCGGCGCTTAGGGCATAGTGGAAGCTCCGTTGTTGCCGTAGTTCGCGTTCCCGCCTCTCGATCGGTGTCACGTTAGGCGAGTGTCGAGACAATACAGATTGCTATTATTCGTTCTAGGACCCACGCACAATCAGCTAATCGCCGAGTGATGAGGCGATGTTTTTCTCCCATTCTTTTTTCCTCTGTTTTTCTTTTTGCCGCGATCCCTTATTTAATTTCCTACTCCTGGAGGCTGAAAAAGGTGAGCTACTTTTGCAGTTACTAGGGTTTTTTGTTTATTTATGCTTATGAGTGAATGAATTTTGGCTTACCATTGTCTGTTATTCGCACCAGAACCCACACGCGCGCAGTGAAACACACTGTTTAGCTCGTCCGGACACTCCACTCTTCTTCATTTTTCTGGTTTCATTCTCGTCCAGCCCCCTTTTAAACGGTTTTTCGAAGCCTTTTTCACTTTGGAAACACCGATGCACGCAGTTTTTCACCTCACTTGCACTAGATTCGACCTTGTCTTCCATTTTTCATCATAATCTGGATTACCCAAAATCATCGTGAACGGTGCCTTTAAGGCATAGCGAAAGCTCCCTTACCGGAACGCCTGCATTTCCCGTCCCTCGATCAGACGAGTGTCGAGGCGGTACAGGTTACAAAATTCATTCTAGGACCAACACACAATCAGCTAATCGCCGAGGGATGAAGCGATATTTTCCTCACGATCTTTTATTCCCTGTTATTCTTTTTGTTGCTGCGATTCTTATTCTAATTATTCACCTCAGGAGTCTGCTGTTACGGGTTTTTTGTTAACTTATGCTCATGAGGGAATGAATTTTTGCTTACCATATTCATTCGCATCAGGACCCACACGTACACAATGACACAGGTAGTACAGCTCCTCCAAACACCCCACTCGTTTCCGTTTTTTGGACTCATTCTCGTGCAGCCCCTTTTTAACGATGAGAAGAAGAGGGGAGAGGGGTTGGGTTTCTAAGCATAGCGATACTATTCCGCTCCGACACTATTCCCTATTCAGTGCTACTTTCGAAAATGTTTTATGGCACTTGTGCTTTTTCTTCCAAACCATGTCGAGGGCTTCAAGGTAAGCCGGTATTGGATAAAGTCATTCGAACGTCGTTATGGAATTGCATCTAGTAAGAAAGGCGTTCGTCACAAGAAAGAACTACAGAAACCGTGAGGAAATAGAGCGTAGAGCACAGAAATGTGTGAATAGCGTGAAAAGGAAAATGGAGGTAAAACCACTGACTTGCTTCTGTAATGGCGATTTATCAAGGAAATGTCGACGGCAATATCGTCAGCACCAGTAGGAGTTAAAAAGGTCGGTGTGTATATAGCTGTATGCTATATCAGCCATATATATAATATATAATGAATAAATCCTGACAAATTCCTTCAGACTGAAAGGAGCTCGAAGCAGGACGGTGCTCACTCATTCCTACACTATTCTACCTTTGCTCTATGCTGACGGCAAGTTAGGGAAAGTGTATGTTGTACCACAAGGAGAAGAGATGTTTTCCTGCGACAAGGCCACTTTGAAACTCCAAACCTTTTAGTCAGAGCGGGTACAACAGCAGAGATGTTCACCGAGATGCTCACCTCATTGAAGCCTCTTGGCCATCTTCTCGTGATACAGGCACCATCAGGAGTGCTGTGCCTTCAGGATCTATAATTGCATATTTGTAGTAGTGTCAGTTCTTGATGCGCACCCGATCACAGGATGTAAAAATAAAGTTTATAATATGCCTCCCGCTGCTACGTCACTAATCCAACCTCTGGATATTTTCTTCTTTGGACCCATAGAAAACATTATGAAGTGATCAGGACTTGCAAAATGATGAACAACGCGGACTTCAATATGGCACAACGAGGCAATACCCTAAAAGTTCGATAACAAGTATTCCAAATATCTTGTGCCCCTCGTTTTTCAATTTTTGAAACACTTTTGGTCTTTTGGTACAAGGCAGGGTGTATCGATGAAAAACCAGGCTCGTTCCTCACGCCTGGCGAGTATTTATTTGATCTCGACTCGATTGAGCGTTTTGTAAACGGTTGTAGATAGACCTGAACAGCATATTTGCTTCACACATTTTTTTGGATTGTTTCATCAATGTTGAGATTTTTATTCACGACGGCCCTTGCAATAATTGCGGGCAGTTGCGCATTTCAGTTGGCACACCCTTCCACACTTGAGGAATGAAACTTTGATGGCTCACAACTCTAACCATCGTGATGCGCTAGCGACTTCCTACGATAAAGCGACTTGTCTAATCCATGCACAACCCAACTAACATTAATCGAGCTGGATGAAACATTTCACAGCGTGTGCACCGACTGTGATATTACGCATTCAACACAGTATTCATGATAGTCCTTCATGTGTATGACAGCATAGATTAGAAGGAAAGGGATACTAAAAAGAGCAACATACGTAAAAAATGTAACAATCAAATGCAAAACTCCAGTCCATTTTAACGGTTTTCGACTTCTACACTACAGAAGGGTTTTTATCTTAAGTAGCCCATCAAAAGCTCTGTTCATGATAATATTGAAGTACCCTTTTAAGCGCGAAAAGAGGGAGTGCTGGTGGACAATGGCTGCTTTCATAGTCCACGATTTGGCCTGCGAGCGCGCGAGCGAGCGCGCGATCGGAGGCGGCGCTTGCCCCATGTTTCCAACTGAATTTTGGTCGATACTGCCGGACGAGTAGTCCTCCGGATCGCAGGCTACGAAAGCAGCCAATGGTGCATCGGTGGTGAAGAAAGTTAGAAAGTTCGCCGGCATAGCAAAAATTAAGCCCTCCTAAAAGTGGTCATAATGGAAGCTGTGCGAGATTACCATTTTGGATATGGCATGGAATGAGTATTTTTGCAAAGAGATGACGTCATTAAAGGCACAGTGCACGATAAAATGAGCAGCGAGAAAACCCGCTTTCCCGCTCCTCGATCGGTGTCGCGTAAGACGAGTGTCGAGACAATATAGATGGCAACTATTCGTTCCAAGACCCACACACAATCAGCTGATCGCCGAGAGATGAAGCGATGTTTTCTCCCATTCTTTTTTCCTCCATTATACTTTTTGCTACCGCGATACCTTATTTGAATTCCCTCTCATAGAGGCTAAAAGAGGTGAGCTACTTTTGCTGCTACCAAGGTTTTTTTTTACTTATGCTTATAAGTGAATGAATTGCTGTGAATTTTTGCTTACCGTCTGTTAATCGCACCAGGGCTCCGCGCTATACAATGTGTCTCACACTTACGCAGTGAGACACTCGTTGTATAGCTCGTCCAAACGCCCCTCTCTTATTCACTCATCTGCCTCCTCGTCCAGAGCCCTTTTTAACGGTTTTTCGAAGCCCTTTTCACCTTGGAGACACCGATTCACGCAGTTTCTTCACCTTCATCACACTATTTTCGATCTTGTCTTCCATTGTTCACCATAATCTCGATTACCCAAAATTATCGTGAACTGTGTCTTTGAGCCAAAGGTACCAAAGGTGCTAAGTGGGTTGGGGGGTGCCACGTGACGGCGCGGCGCCTCTTCATGTCTGCGCCCTCTCCGGTGAGATAGAGGACAAGGAAGGGTAGGCGAGCTCTGGGGGAAAGGTTCGCGGGTTTCCCGCCATAGTATGGCGGGAAATGGGCTCAAAATGAGAAAGGGTTGTATAGGAAAGGCAGTGAGTAGGATTCTCATCCGAAGGCATGGATTTCGCTGCAAATCTTCTGTCGTTGCGCGACTTCACGCTGGTTTCAACGTGGCCGCAGTTGGCTACGATAGCGAAGGAGGAGTTCGATGACTGGCTCGCTGAACGAGGACTTCTGTGGAAGGTTCGCCCGTGTCCAAGCTGTGGAAACCCGAGGAAGGTCAGCAAGCAGAAATGTGACAGTGACGAAGATGGGAGATTGAAGTTCGTGTGCCACCGTCGTTCGTGCCGGCAACCTGGAGTGAACAGGAAAGTTGGATACCTCAAGAGCACTTTTTTGAGTCCTTGCATGGAGATCGGAAGAAGATCTTTTTAGCCAGCTACCTCTTCGCCTACGACCTCGGCACAACGAAGGAGATGGCCCGAACGCTCGAGGTGGATGAGCAAACCGACCAGCAATGGAGTCAATGGTTCCGAGATGTGCTCGTCGAGCACTACACGAACAACGCTGTACAGGTTGGCGGACCGAACACCATCGTGCAGATCGACGAAACCAACATCGTGCGCCGCAAGTATAACGTTGGTCATGTCGTCCGCAAGGATTGGCTCGTCGGTGGCGTCCAGGACGGTGCTAAGCTGGTCTTCATCGAAATCGTCGAGAATCGCGACGCAGCCATCCTGGAAAGGATCATCCAGCAGCACGTCGCTCCAGGGGGAAGCATTCCGACTGATATGTGGAGTGGTTACAATGACTTCTCCAATCTCGGTTACACGCACGAGATGGTTAACCATAGTGTCAATTTTGTGGATCCAGCGACCGGAGTCCACACTCAGCGTATTGAGGGATTGTGGTCTATCCTGAAGGACAGGATCCGCAGATGACACGGCCTCAGGGGTGATCTCTGGGATGACCACTTCTTCAAAGTGCTGTGAAAGTGGCAGTATACCAGCGAAAGCCTTTTGTACGAACTATGGAGGCTTATCACGCTCCGGTACCCCATCCGCTGAAAGAGCTAACCAACGGCCCTCTTTAGGGTTACCAAAATGCATTTCAGACAAATACTAGCGTGTATTATAATGTACAAATGAATTATGTATTCTGTATGTAATGTATTCTTATTGAGACACTTTATCGGGCCTCTCATGTTATAACTGTGTATTTTTCACCTAATTTCAGGAAGGGGAGGAGCTCCGGGGTGGGTGAGCCAACTGGACGTTTAATTTTTACCTCATCTCAACTTTTTGCTTGAGATAACCATCTCACCGACCCCGGAGCCCCTCCCCTTACTAAAACTAGGTGAAAAATGCACATCTGAACACCATTACGGGCTCGCCTACCCTTCCTTGTCCACTGTCTCACCGAAGAGGGCGCAGACATGAAAAGGCACCGCGCCTCGCGTGGCACCCCACAACCCACTTAGCACCGTACCAAAACTGCCTTCCAGCGACGCCTGAGTTCACGACTCGCCGTTTGAACTTCCAACATGAGAGTCCTTGTGTGACGGCTATGTAACATTACGTGCACCGAGAATGCGCGCGGCGAAGTTCGTAACGAATGAACGACTTTGGCGCCTATAATCGGGGCCTAAATTTGAACTAGAGCAGATTACAAGGAACTACTAAACTACTTACTTCGAGTTTGACCCCCGAAAATTGGCGTCATAGTCGTACAAGTCGTCACGAACTTCGCCGCGCAATTTGCCGCGCGCGCCCTCGGACGCACGTAGTGCCCGTCCCCCTTGTGTGACATGCAGCCTCTACAACGCTGTTAAAACTCGTCCCCTTTGAGTTGGGCATACAGCCAAGTAACTCACTAAAATGAAGATTCAGTCCGGCACTCGGCTCTTACAGTAACCCCCTGGCTTACATCACCACCCACCCCCGTGTCCTTGCCCAGAGCCCCTTTTCGGCGCGTCGTATATGTGACGGGTAAAAATTTGCGTATTAACACGTGCTGGATTACTGCAAGAACAGAGTGCCGGACTGAAATTTCGTTCCTGTAAGTAACTCTTGAACTTCATCGCACCCTATCAAAAGTTCTACAATGGGCCAACAGATTCATCTCGGGTCATCATCCTAGAGGGATATCTCCAAACACATTTTTTATCATGAGCTATGTTTTTAAAGTGGAAACTATTGCAATTACAATAATATCAGTTAGGGGACGCGTTTAAATCCATTGTATTCTGGAGCCAAGCGTAAGGGATTCGGTCCTCCCAATAATCACTCTACAGCGGAAATTCGACCAATTCCTTAATGCCTTCTTCGGTGGCATCTCGCTCTTATCAGTCATGAAAAACACGGTGGCCCCACCATACATCACCGCAGAATCCGTGCTAGCAACACCGTATGCTTTGATTAGATAGTCAATCATTTCAATTCATAACACAAAGTTGCAGACCCTGGAATTCCCCCCGCTATTTTGTACTGTCGCCTAAACCTACACCCTGAAGAAACGCCGGGCGAGTTGTCTCGAGACATTTGTCAAGTTTCTGGACATTTGTCAAGTACATGGCTTGTGAATCAAGCAATTCGTTGCGGGGCCCACGCTATCGACTCTACTTTCGTTGGAAGAGATGATGTTAAGAGTGTCCGCACCCATGAAAGATCCGAAATTAAGGGAAGAGATGACAATATACGTTGTTTGAAAGGTAAGCTGTCGTTTTGCCAAAGAATATTAGCTTTTTCACCGAGTAGAAATCTCCTCTGAATCACTGGTTTCTGACAACATGAAGAAGTAGGGAGAAGCAAGATCTGCATTCTTATTGCTTCCATCTCAAAGATTATCATAATACGGCGTCCTTGAAGCAAATGGCGTGACTTTAGGATCAGCATAGTATAATTGAAGTTAATGTAGTCCTAAGTCACCACCAAAAGACGAAAAGCAGGAGCACACCGCTTTGCCTCACAAGACATTGTACTGGATCGAATTGGCCTTCAAATACACTGCTGTCATGAATGAATATTCATTACCTGGCACGTTTCTACCCGGTGTACTGCGCTCCACTTCCCTTTTCAGCCAAACAACTATACGAGGTTTTTGGAAAATGGCATCAAATTGCATTGAGAGAAGAACTTCAAGAAAAAGTGTGCCATTTCGCTTCAAAACGCATTTAAATGAAGTTAAGTGAAGTTAGTTAGTGAAGTTCCTACATCCATCGGGAAAGACTTCGTAAAGCTTCCCTCCTCCCCTGGTTCGCCTCTCATTTTCAAAATTTTCCTCCCAAGATATCATATAACCTCTTTCAAACTACGTATTATGCCACCTTTTCCTTTACATTCGGATTTTTCATGTGTGCGGACACTCTTAATGACATTCTTCCAATAGCATTTCAATTGGAAAATCAAAGTGAAGCTACAGTAACATCAAAGTGGTACGATGGCGTGGGTCCCGCAACGAACTAGATTCAAACAGTGGGCAACTTGCCAAAAAAACTCGGCCGGCGTTTCTTCAGGGTGTAGGTTTAGGCGACAGTCTATTTTGTATGAATAATGTGAACATAGTATTTTGGAGCAAATATAAATTTGACATTACCATTTATTTTTTATGATTTTTCTTCAAAGTGAGTTTCTCTGTTGTTTGTTTAGGCGTCTACACTATCTTTGGGGGAGTGTGTGTACTTTGGACTCGACTGAACTTTTAGCTATTTCGCTCATTCATTTTATGTGACGTTCCTCTGTTCCATATCAATATTTGATAGAGAGGATTCTTCTCATAAGTGCTGCTTTTCCTTTTTTTCAAAAGTTCTGCTCTCGGCAAGCCATGTGTAATCGGATAACCCCTTCTTTGGGATTTTGGCTGTATGCAGTGGAATCATTCCTTTCTTTTGATATATGATTCTTCGTTTTTCTAGGGATTTTAAATTGATTGCTCGGCTGAACTCTATTGATTCATTGTTGGGTGACGTTGACGGTTATTCACATTTATGGCTTGCTTTTTGTTTTGACAATGAGTCACTTTTCCATTTCGTGGCATCGTAATATTCCTCGGTTCTGGCTTTTATGAACAGTTTCCTTAGTTTAGCTCCTACGGGAAAATTGTATTTTCCCATTCTCTTTCAGATAGCGGCGGAATATCGTATTGGGGACATCCTCTAGTTTTTCATTCCAACATATGCAACGGCATTCGGCGACTAACCCGTTGTTGTGGTTAGACCGGGTATTTTCAGTTCATATTTGGGTTTCCCGCGTTTCATTCTGGAATCCCGAGAATCGCTCCCGATTATCTCTGTTCCGTATGATGTTTGTCGTTCTTTTACCATTCTTGTTGTTTGCACTTTATTCTCTTCATAATTTGCCTCTCAGTTGTCTTCCCTTTCTCGTTTTATTGCCTCTTTCTGCCTCCTTTATTGCTATTTTATCTGCATACCTGTTTAACCTTCTAAAAGTGCAAATCCCTTGGAGGTCCGGACCATCACCACGGTAGCCTCGGACATCTTTCATGAAAGAACAGTCAGGGCTTTCAATGTATCTTCATAACATCTACGAAAAACATTTCCGTTCCGTTCTCGCGAGACTGGTTTTCGGTTTTTTCTTCAATCATTGATGGAAGTTTCACGAAAAAAAGAGAGAAGCGTGGACGCTCACCTAATGACTGCATTCTTGTGTTTCATTCTCATTCAATGTGGGTAGTACGACGTCGCAAAGATCACCTGAACATACATAGACGGGGCTTTTCTTTACTATCCTTTGATTATCGCTGTGAACGGGTATTCTAGCAAACGTTAGTCATAGAAAGCATTCTGGAATTGCTAGGGCTGATACCTTTAGGGAAGGGTAAGGTTTCTGCAATCCAACCTCCAGACCTGAGCGTGATTGATGTAAATTTTATGAACTTCTTTGATCTCTTCCTTTGCACTTTCTCCTCCTCATCGTCTTTCGATGCCAGAACTTTATTTGTGAACATCTTGAACCTTTTTCGACCTAAATCTTGCTCGTTTCCCGATAAGCAATGCTTCTTTTTACTCTTGTCAATCGCCGATGATTTGTGTTTTGTAGACGTTCCGGGCTAAATAAGTGGCTTTCAGGGTTGCTTCGCAAAGAGGCCATGTCTACAGAAAGCTCGAGTAGCTGTGACAGCTTTGTTGAAGTATTGGACGAAGGTAATTGTAGGTTAGAAGAGTCTATGAGCTCTGAACCGTCCATAAGTGAGCTGAGCAAGCCTAGCAGTTCTTCTTCTAGTCTGAATTCGGAAACGTGGGTTGTGTTTTCAAATTTTTGAAGCTTCCCTTCTGGTGACGTTTTATTTAAATGCATCATTCCAGATTATCATGGAAAAGAGGTGCATGGAGCTTAGAAGATTCTATAATAGCAGATCCACCTTGGTATATTTCGATAATGGTGAAGCTGTCCTGTACATTGATGTTTCTTGCCGGTGTTTTTGCTGATTGGCTACGAATGAGAGGTTTTATAAAGGTGTCTGTGGCAACGGACGATCCCAGGCACAAGGTGATTTTCTTTGGTTTGAGTGTTTACGTCCAATTATTTTTTCCCTGTTTCGTTTTTTTTGGATCCTCAGAGGAGGATGCGGAAGTATGGCAGCGTCCAGTGCATGCGCTGTTTTTCCTTGCGCGATATGCAGGCGGTGGAAAGAATGAACTTTCCTGGTTGTCTCTGGTATAAACAATTTTGTTTGTTATCTGTTGAAGTGCACCCATCATACGAATAGCAGAACCAGTTTGTGGGCGCGGGTCCAGAGGCCCTTTTGGTTTTCATTCTGTCTACTCATGATGCCATTGTATGTGTTTGTATCATTCGATAATAATTCCTCCTTGTCACAATTTTTATCGTTTTCCTTGGAATGCAAGAAATGCATGGCGCCATACGAGCAAGTGCACTAACGTGGATTGTGACGCAAGAGTCGCGTGTTCCAGTCGAATTCCTGCAGCTCATTTTGCAGGACATGCTCACGCTTATTTTTTTGGGCTCAAACTCGTAATCACTGTCCTACAAGCTAATAATACTGCATGGTTCTTGCTATGTTTCCATAACCAGTTTGTTCAGGGTTTTGCACCGTTGGACCATCATTTTGAAGCCGTTTACATTAATCATATTTACCGGAAATCGAGTGATGTGGTCAATCGGCCGATTGCTAGCGTTCCAGCTAGCGTGATGTTGTTGAAAGATAGGTACACGGATGACTATGGATGGACACAAAAGTGAGTGCCTATTACTACATATTATACTACATATTATGTTACCCGGAGTTAGTGGAGCTTAGAAAGGTTTGCGGTTGCACTGTCTACCTGCTTCATGTGGATCTTTTCTTCAAATTTTCAGATATACGGGCACGATCTCAAAAGTAATCAACATGGGTTCTTATAACTATCTCGGGTTCTCTCACAATGACGGTCCCTGCGCTGAAGAAGCTGCACGATACATCGACAAATATGGCCTTCACATCGGTAGTACCAGACATGAACGAGGTAGTTGTGACAAGCTATAAATAGTTTACTTCATGATCTCAAAAGCCCATGTTGCAGGGAACCACGTGGTTCAAGCCGAGATAGAAAAGTGCGTGGCTCGCTATCTCGGGGTCGAAGCGGCCATATGCTTCCCAATGGGATTTGGTACGAATTCCATGAACATACCTTCACTCGTGGACAAGGTTTGATAGGCTCATTTCGTTTTTTGATACAATCAGAATGAGATCTGTTCAGAGGTCCTTGATCCTCAGTGACGAGTTAAATCATGCCTCTCTGGTTTTGGGCTGCAGAGTTTCCGGGGCAACTGTGAAAGTTTTCAAGCATAACAGTAAGTAAGCCTTTTCACATTTTTTTTCATTTCTGGAAAGGATACCCTCTAATAAAGTCATTCGAGGGAAACGGGCAGTTGTATCGTCCAGTGTCAGTGTCCTCACTGTAATTCAGTCTTTCTCACTGGTTCACTATAGCCTTTTTGAAAAAAAGATCGAAATGTTTCTGATTAACTGTAGGTTAATATGTGCACCCTTTTATAACCACCTGCAGATATTGGATAAGGAGCGAGAGCATCTCTCAGAGCTGAATTTATCGCTTCAGTATGAGAAAGGATCAAACAGGAATTGATAAATAGGTGCATTTTAAGTTGCAGTGGAAGAACGTAACTCTTACCCACAATCGCTTCTAAATGGGATGAATAGTTTCCTCACTTTCTTATACCTGATTAATCAGTGTTCCCACCGAAGAGGTCAACTCCGACCGTTACAACTGCACAACATCCTCATTCTAGCAGTCTTTTAGTTTGTTCTGCTTCAGATGCAAAGGATTGCGAGAAAAAACTACGCGATGCTTTGTGTCATCCGAGCCCAAAGACTGGAAAACCATTTAATAAAGTGCTAATTGTGATAGAAGGAATATACAGGTAAATGATAGACTTTTTCTGAAGCATTTTGATGTATTTGAGTTATTGAGTTTGTTTTGAGTTTTGTAGTAGTTAGGGAGAGGGGGAATTATTCAATAATATTTTGTTCGTCATGAAAGGCTTGAATGAAAACCGTGATTCTGAAATGTATTGGACTTCTGATTGCAGCATGGAAGGTACGATCGTGAATTTACCAGAGTTCATTCGCATAAAAAAGAAATATGGAGCATATTTGTTCTTAGATGAAGCCCATAGCGTTGGTATGCTGTTTGTCTAATATTCTTAAGACCTGTTCGAACTGAAACAGTCAAGGAACTCCAGGCTCTCAGTGCAAATGATTGTTCCAGGTGCGCTCGGTCCAACGGGCAAAGGCGTTGTGGAATACTGGGGATGCAATGCTCGAGATGTCGACATAATGATGGGCACATTAACTAAGAGTTTTGCAGCAGCTGGTGGATACATGGGTGGGACGAAGGTTAATGTTTGCCCCAGTTTTCCTGTCATAGTTCTGTGGATTACTTCTGAGACGACATTTTAGGCTGTAGTTGAACACATTCGTCGTCATTCTGCTGGTCCCTGTTACGGAACTGCAATGTCGCCTCCCATTATTGCTCAAGTTTTGAGCAGTATGAAGGTTTGTGACTTCCTCACAACGGGTTGGCAGAGTTTCCGACAGGGCATTCTTTTTTTTCTTGAAAATTCCGAAACACCATAGCTTGTTGCATTCAATCAGGAAGGCATTACAACAGCACGTTTCCGTAACAATTTGTTCTGCTCAAATTCTTGTTGGAAAAGTCTCCTTGTCTTTTCTAACAATTCATGTAGTAACGGAAATTTTGTAGAAAAATCATTGCTTGTGGTATCGCACCCGTTTATCAGTCATTAACTAAGCTTTCAATTTATGTAGACACTGGCTTCTCTGCAACGTTCACTAGTAGTTACAATATTGAGTTTTCCAGTACAATGTATTGGACAAATTTGCACCCGAATGGAAATTTACTAAGAGCCCCTTCCAACACAAAAGGTGGGGGCTGACAGCTCCATAAATTTCATCTCGAATAGAGTAGTCACTACCCTATCTGCGCATAAGTTTACCCAATTGCAAACTACAATAGTATCTGTACTGGATAGCTCTAACGTGCTGACGTTATCAACTATAGAAGGAAGTAAACGAACCGGTGTTGAAGAAGGAAATGTTTGATGAAATACCGTCAGTTCTATTCTTATTCGAACTTCGTCATCAGATAACATCAATTCAGATTATGTGCGGAGAAGATGGAACAGATATTGGTGCTCGAAAAGCCGTCCAGTTGCTCAAGAACTCACGTTATTTCCGCCGGCGGCTAAAGCAGATGGGATTTCTCATCTACGGTCATGAAGACAGTCCGGTTGTACCACTAATGACGTTTTATATCACAAAAGTAGTGTGAGTGAACATTTCTTCTCATACCTTTAAAAGAATATCGTTGCTGATCTACCATTTCGTTTCGTTGCGTCAAAACAGGAGGCTCGTTAAACAGAGACAAATCTTTTAAACTCACTCCAACTCCCCGAAAATCTCGCTATAGGCCTCAGCAGGCTATGAATTTATGCAGAACGTCAAGAACACTCCGCTAAACGGATAAGACTCCCTCGTCCAATTTGCTGACCCGTCCCCAACCTTTGCCCGGTTTTCCCCGATTTTCCCTGTCTGAGCTTTAGTGGGACAAAGTCATGCAGTTTTTCTCAATGCACTCCCATTATCGTATATGGCCGTCCTATTTGAGCGAGTTCCCCTGAGCTCGTATGTGCTCTGTTGATCTTGCCTGGGACTCCACCCATCCCTAACTTCACTTGACCTCTTTGGGTGCTTCTTCAGGTAATGTCGATTACGGGAGACATGAATTTGTGAATTGATCTGAATTTTCAGTCTCAGTTCCGTCCACTTTGAGAACTTGACCACCATTCTTCCAACGGCCTCTATGAATTTTTTTGATTCTAAAACATTGTTAAACAGAGAGTTGGGTGTTTGATCACAGCTCCGCCCGCCTCAGTGCAAACCCTGCCTTCTCTGGGAATTTGACCACATAGTTTCTCTAGCTGTTGGCTACTATCTTCCGCGTTCTAGAAAGTTTTCTTTCAGAGATGTAGAGGATACTATAGAACTAAGATAATTACCGACGCTTCTAAATAAATTGATATTTGATGTTTCTTCGATAGAAAGCCTATGAAATTCTACAGTAGGAGCAGTAAGCCGTCGGTCGAGGCAGCTGTTCAGATTTGTTATTAGAAAAAAACTGTCTGGCTCAACTCTCAATTCAAGCGAAAAAAAGAGTTCAACCCCTTTACAAATCATATTTTCAGTTGTTTTTTTTTATGTTACGGGCTGATTTGTGCCAAGCAACGTATAGTTCTGAGTCTCAGCTATCAATCCTACTCATAGTTACTACACATTGTACCTTGAAATATATCTGTGTTAGAACATCTATTTCAGTCAATTCTCTCGTCGAACTCTTGAACACGACATAGGACTTGTTGCAGTGGGCTTTCCAGCCACTCCTTTGACGAAGGCACGAGTTCGTTTTTGCCTGAGTGCGGACCATACCAAAGAGCAGTTGGACTATGTGAGGATCTTTATTCATTTTTGTCACTTTTCTCAGGTGTTAGTGGATAACGACACGAATTTTAAACAGTTTTTGTTTACTTGAAGATGTCACTGCGTCTACCATCTTAAGTATGTGGCACGGTTTCCTTGTCTAACTTGCCTCCTAGTTCGATCTCGCCCTATCGGTTTTTGAGGTTAGGTTTCTGCTTGGGAAATATCGGCACGTTTCAGCCAAGGAGCCGGAAAAGTTAAACTTCATCTCTCTTGCAGTGAGGGCCCTTGTTCTTGGGTGAGTATTCCCACTCAAAACCTTCACCCCAGGCGTCCTAAATGACTATTCATTCACCAAATTCTTCGCAAATGTTCAAGTCAAGGTCGTGGTAAACTAAGGTGAGAGCTACGCTGTGTTTCAATGCAGCGCAGACAAGGTGACTGTGGGTCAGGAAAGGGAGGGCTGCCTTGTGTCATTCAGTTCGGCCAATGGGGCAATTCGATCAAACTTTTCTCCGCTTCTCCCCATTAACCATTCCCTCTACCAGCTTGAAGCTCGATGGCCCTTCAAGAAGTAAGTGAAAAATGCTGTTGACGGTGTCTGTATAGACTTGTCTCTCAGAATCATAGAATAAGAGAGGTGCGTTCGGATTACATTTAATAGTTGTAATTACAAAATTTTCACAGAGTTAGTAGATCAGAAAGTCCGATTGGTATTTGCACTATGTCGCTTCAGGCACACTTATTTTGTGGTGGCATAGGAAAATTTGAGTTGAATAGACGGACTAAACTCGAAGTTTTCAGAGTGCGGTAAAATTTGGAGATGCGCTTTGCATTCCATTTCTCTTCGAAAGCGTGGTTGTTTTTATTTCATTTCTGTGTTGAGGTTAGGGACCAGCTGATTTACAATATGATGCTCCTGTACTCGGTAACTAGTCTTGTTAAATAATGCCCTACGCCGCAGTTTATCTGAACGAATCCGCAGGGGTAGAACGTTAGAGTTAGCCTTGACTGATATCCAAGATCCCGATTCAAGAGGTAAACCAAGATTTGGATGACCAGTAGAATCGCCCGGCTAACGCCGGGTTCTCCTCCTTCTTGTGGCAAACACACTATGCCGAGAAATGTTGAATTGAATAAATTCTTCCCCCAACAGAGCTCGAATAGATCATGTCGTCGCATATCACATAGGCATTTTTTTCGGTCCTGCCACCTATCATAAGTGTTCCCATCTGCCTGTATCCCTACCAAGTTTGAATGCTATAGGGTCAAATTGACAATTTTCGTACAACCGCCCATTGTGAAGGGAGCCCGGTTCTGCTACCCACCATAGTGTTCCCATTCTGCCGTCTGTACTCCTACCAAGTTTGAACTTTCTAGGTCCACGGGGACAGGTGTTATGAATTTCTCTTCAAACCCCGCCCATTGTGGGCGGAGCCCGGTTCTGCTGCCCACCACAATTGTTCCCATCCTGCTTTCTGTAATCCTAGCTATACATATATATGTGGGGAGGTGTCCCCACTCGGCACCACTTCACCTCGGTATAGATCTTTGAAGGCCCATACGCTGATTCTTCTGCCATATCATCTTGCTTTAGTGGGAAGAGGATAAGGCTCAAAGATGGCCCTCAGTATACTCAGTTGTGACGTCTGGTTATTTTGTCATGCCGTGCAAGGTGCGTGTAACTGTCTTAGGACAATCATGAATGCTTCACCCGGGAGATGAGTAGATTCGGCAAGAAACTGTGACCTGTTGGGTCAGAGACAGTTCCACCTGCGTCGAAAAATTCGTATACTTTCTCAGGTTCCGTTTCAGCCCCAAAATGGATACGATAATAGCGCTCATCCTCACATCTACCTCTCATCTCACGGGTCAGTCCCTCTCCGGAGTGCCTTGACAGCGGCTACCCCTTCAATTTCTAGGAGCCTTGCATCATCCTTGTCCTTTTAGGAAAGTCGCCGTCAGCGCTTCTTACCGTCTCTTTTCCTATATTTTGTTCTTATGAAGAGCTCTGAACAGCCGCAAGAATAGCTTTTCCTCGTTTCGACTACGGGCTTCTCGTACAGTGCATTCCTATCTATGTCTTTTGTTTTAGTCACGGTGGTCTTATTGACTTCTTGCAACAATGACGAACCACCACATCAGCCAGTGCTTCTTCGCACGTTGTAGGATGACTCCCACTGTTTTGTTCCAGTTTTCCTGGACCAGGTCTTCGGATTCTTTATGACCAGCTTCCTCCTATTTACAGTTCTGAATTACCATCTCCTAGAAGCTCATCTTCCGATTTTTCTGTTTCTACCAGAGTGTACATAGGTAATCTTCTCTTTGTCTCTTTTTCGCGAAACTGGCGGCCACAAAGGTTTGACCGCACAGCGTGTCTATGAGGTTAACGCCGACTGACCGATTGCCAATCCTTAGCCGATGTTTGTCACTGTCAAATTAGCCAATCCCAACAGACGTTATGTCGAGATCATAATTTCCTTCAATTGAATTGATGACTTCATCAAACTTCAATTCAACTCTCCTTTCTCTGTTCAGATGAACCGTCTTGCGGTTCATTGAAGATTCCAGACATTATTCGGTCGCTGGTGTTTTTCAGCCGAGACACAGCCCGAGATCTTCTGCTACCGCACTGGCCTTACCATTTTGTTTGGTTTCCTTTCTAATGCATGCAGCTTACCATTAGCACCTTTTCCGAACTCCCTGCTTGTTGTTTTTCCTAGCACATTTCTTTGATAACCCGTCCTGATATACGTGCATTACAAAGAGTCGGCACGTGTTTGGGCATCCCATTTAGGGATGCTGCGTTGATTTTCAAAGTACTTATTTGAAGCGGTGAAAGGGTGTAGTGGCAAGTGGCGCACTTCACAAGGGCATGGTCGCTGATTCGAATCGGAAATTGATATTGCCCAGACCAACCAAGTCAGCCAGCTTTCATCATTCCACGGTCGGTTAATTGGCACCGGACTCGCCTGGGAGAACAAAACACTGATTTTTACATCGGCTGGCCATCGAAGCTCATTGTATAGGCCCCATACGCTTTCAATACGCCACTACGATTCTGAATGAAAATCGAATGGGTGGACGCACCCCTCAGACGGGACTGATCAACGCCACAAGGCTTTATCCTTTACCAGTTTGGCTATGCACGCTAACGCGTGCAGTACATGTCGACGGCCACTTATCCACGAACGAGTCATTCAGCGGAATTTTGGATAATCAGAAGAAGGTAGTTCTCTCTAGATTCGAACACTGAAGTGCTGAGAGCATCGCCCTCGATATATTTGAGCAGAGTTATTAGTGGTTGATCATAGCTCCGTCCACCTTAGTGCAAATCCTAACCACTGTAAACTTGACCACCCTTTTTTTGACTGCTACTAACCATTTTTTCCGCATTCTAGAAAGTTTTTGAAGGGATGAGTTTCTGGTCCTAGCCCCACTTTCCTGTGCCAGCTCCGCCCACTTTAGGGATTTGACCACATTTGTTCCATTACCTCTTCCCACTTTTTCCCCGTGTTCTAGAACGTTTCCGATCAGAGTTATGAAATTTTTGTCTAAGCCCCGCCCACTTTGGTGCCAACCCCGCCCACTTCGAAAATTTGGCCACATTTGTTCCATTACCTCTTCCCACTTTTTCCCCGCGTTCTAGAACGTTTCTGAACTGAATTATGAAATTTTGATCTAAGCCCCGCCCACTTTAGTGCCAGCCCCGCACACTTCGAGAATTTGACGACATTTGTTCCATTACCTCTAACCACTTTTTTCCCGCATTCTAGAAAGTTTCCGAACGAAGTTGCACTCATTTTTAAAAAGCTTTCACCTTAACGAAAGTCGCCCCTCCCACCGTGGGCGGGGCTTCGCTGAGCTCACGCATGCCCAGCGCGCATAAGGTCTTGCCCACTCTTTTTAATTTTTTTCCTGGCCTCGACGCCTTCGTTGAATCGAGTTATGCATCTGTGGAAAGTACCGCCCACTGCGAGAACGCTCCGCCCACCGCCGGCAAGTTTCCTTTATTTTAGTTGTTGAAGCATCCCTCACCTTTGCACATTTTTTCCCGGCGTCTGGCTGTTATGAGCAAATTAGAAGATTTTGCCCATGGCCCCGCCCAGTTCCGGCGCATGCCCCGCCCCTTGGGGGCGGAGCTCTGCTGAGCTCATGTGTGCTCTGTTGGTCTTGACCTATGCTCAACCCATTCCAAACTTGACCCGACCTCTCCAGGTGTTCCTTCAGGTAGTATCGAATTTCGTGACAGACAGACAAACAGAACAGAACAGAACAGAACAGAACAGAACAGAACAGAACAGAACAGAACAGAACAGACAGACAGACAGACAGACAGACAAACAGACAAACAAACAAACAAACAAACAGGGAGCGCTTTATATATAGTAATGATCTTTTTCAATGCGGACACCACTCTGGCTGAAGTTGTTCGCTTCGCGGTAGCCGCCCTTCCATGCTGATCGCGAAATGCCCCTTCCCCCATTCTGCGGTGTAGAATGGGAGACGGGCAACAGGAATGGTTTTGTGCAATCGATCCGCCGCGCGCAACTGTCGCGGACCATTTGCCTCATTATATCAGTTCTAGCGTTCTTCATACAGCCCAATCGCTATGCGATTATCACTTATGGCATGATTCTCCTATTAGTTCTTTTTTTCCTGAATTTCTTACTTGCTGCTGCATTCTGCTACATTCCTTCGCGCGCGGTGTCTCCCTCGCCGCAACTCGACAATTTCGTTCCTACTGCACCACACACGTGTAGAATAGATTTATTCAGGCTGTCCGAAAGTACTTGGGCCAATCATGCCTTTGGTGTTTGAATATCAATTACATGAACACATCGTTTATATGAAAGTTCTGTATTATTAGGAAACATAATCTTTTTCTGTTACAACAGTGAGCATGCAGAATAGTATGAAAGTCAATTTGTTTTGAGTGGTTCGCTTCCTATCTCCCTGGTAAATTTCTTGCTTGTTCGAGTGCACAAGCGTTGATCTCTTTGGTAAGCTGCATAGGAACTGACATGGCTAGAATGGAGTCCATTGTTGCCATTGTGTTTTCTTCTACGGCGTGCACTTTGTTTGATAGCTGAAACAGGATGCGAACCCTAGAGCACTTCTCAATTGAAGTAGTATTTGCATTCAGTGGGACTGCAGTATAACTTTTGATAAAGTTAGCCAGCCTAGCCATGCCTTGTGTTATAGGAGGCTCTCAGATCGCATCGATGCGCTCTACTTTTCGCCCTTAATTGATTTTAAAAATGACTTCAGTTCCTGATCTTGCACAGCTTTTCGAGTGAATCTGGGCGCTGGATATCTCACGCCACTTCCATTGAACTTCCAGGGCTATTCTAGTTGACTGTTCGTGCTGCTTCATGATAGGGAATGATCATGTATGTTTGCCAAAATCCAAGCTATGAAGTTAAACCGATGAAGGAGGGCCAGTCCACGTTATAGCTGGAATCACAGGAACCTCAGTATGCCTGTCTCGCTCGCTGAACAAGGGCTTAAGGCAGCCACATATTGCGCCGTTATCGTCGTATATTTATACATATATATCTCAGTCAAGGGTAGGAAATAGAGGAACCGCGTCAATTTTTCATCGAAGAAAGTTAAGTTTAGGGAAGAGAAAGGTGGTGTACTGGTGGCAACGGGCGCACTATTACACTAGCATTGACTAGGGATTGAATCCAAGGTAGATACTCGCTCGCACCAACGAAACTTTCAATGCCCTGAGCTCGATCAGCTGCATATGACACGTTTGGGAGGATAAAAGTACGTACTGGTTGGTACATCGGATGGGCATCACAAGTCACGCTGTGGACCTCATACGCATTCAAAACTCCTGGGTTCTAAATGGAAGCCGAATGTGGGGTGCGTACTAGGAGTTGATTAACGGTTGAAGACTTTGTTTCTCCATCTTTCAAGGTGAGTCATGATGCTGAGACCCCTGTGGAACTCCCATCCAGTGGGCTTGTAATGCAGCATTCGTAGAGTGTCAGATGGAACTTTTGCTCTCGACGATTCCAGTGATTTTTTTTGTAGGCTTGTGTCGGATGACATACATTAGCGCTCAAAAGTCTTCGGTAAAATGCTTCTTCGGTCATACTTCTCAGTCGTAACTCTTTCCTACAGGACCTAATCACGCGAACTTTCGATATGTGTAGCATGGGTGTATTGTGAATATTTCCCACTAACAACCTGCAATCTGATCATGTTCCAGATATCCCAAGCGGCCTGAAATCAAAATCAACTGAAAATACAGATCAAATCGGTCCTTCTGGGATATCTTTCTTTTTCATCATGTCTAAAGTGTACGAGCGCTAATGCCGAACACAGTGGAGAACAAAAACGTATATAATGTGCGAATAACTGCAGACTTCACCAACTTTGCTTTTAGCGAAATCTGCTGCCGCATAAACATCTTATTCTAGTTTTGTGGATATTGCTGCTTTACAATCAAATAGTGTTGGATAAGTGAAATATGTCTTAGTTAAACATATCAAAATTTCGCGCGATTTGCTCCACTAGGAAAAAAGTTATGAACGAAAAAGCGTGAAAGCGTTTGACCGAACACTTTTGAGCGCTACTGTATATTGCTGGCATTATAAAATGTGTATCACTGCAACTGTAACGTACCTTTCGTACGTAAACGAAGTATGCTACAAGTAAGGCGATGAGGAGTGGTATGGAGACCAGATTGATGATGAGGACTGGGATGAGAATATTCATGCTTTGCAAGATACAGCACTTGGTGAATGAGGCATACTGCGTAGCGATCTTGCTAGCGGATGTTTTTTAAGGATAAGCTATCATACCACTTATGTTTGACAGAACTAAACAAGAGCGCGTAGCTATTCAAGTATTGGGTGATCGCATGATTTCTGTCCCCTTTTTTGGTATTTGCTTTAAGAAAGTCGCATCGCTCACGATTTTGGATGGATATAATTCATTCTATTGAATTCGTAAAAAAACATATTGAGTGCTATACTTGAGTACAATACATAATTCTTTATCAAATGCCTAGATTTTTGGTTTAAGATAGGCAATGTTGAGTGTTATGCCGCTGAGCGTTCCTCACGGAGTTTGGGAATCTTTCTTTATACAATTCGTCAAGGGTATTTGTCGGTTTGTAGCAGTGTTTGTTCGTGTGTTTTGTGTGTCGATGTGTGTCTTTTCCTGGAATTTCTAACCTTTGTCCTTCTGGACCTGGAGCGTTCACGTTTGCAGTAGTAAAGGTGGCAGGATGAGAAAACTGATAGTAGAGGATAGGAAGTGATGACAACTGATAGGAACTGGTAAGGGTCATTCTAATGTAAGAACTTCAAGGTCCGTTACCCCCTTCCTGTTAACAGTAAAACCATTGTACTTGGATTGGTAATGTGGGATGTAAAGGGATCATGGATGGTTGTGACAGCAGGGATTGATAACAACTGATAGCGGCTGATACGTTTTAAGGAAGGCGAGGGCCGCTCAGTCGGTCAAGACCTCCCGGTCAACAGTGGAGCCGTGACACCACGCTATTATGTGGTTGAAGGGAGCGTCGATAGTTTCGATAACAATTGATACTAGTGGCCCATAGGAGGTCACAGAAGACGTGAGCCAGTTCGTCCGTTACGCAGTCAGTAGTGGACGCATACAGAGCATTCTTCCAAAAATCGGTAACACAACAATTTTGATGTGAATACATTCTGTTTATACAAATGGAACGCAATTCCACGGTTGATGCTGAGTTTTCGTCCGTCCATTATGATCGTGAGACTTATGATCGTATTTTACGAGCCCTTGGTCTATCTGCGTTCTCTTTGTAGATCTCTTTGTGGTGCAGCGGTAATAATACACTAGTCACCCGTATTTGCTCTATCTGTGGACCTATACACGTGTCAGGTTGCCGAATTGTTCCTGAGATTAGCGCTGGATGTAAACAGCCACTAACTGGACAGAAGGACAGGAGCAGTCGTGGTATCTCGACTGGTGTACTAGGGTCAGTGTCTTCTCGAAGGTTCGAATGTTGGGTTTCAGAAGTGTGTTCCAGTGCTTTGTTCGGCATGAAACATTAAGTAATATAGCCTCGCCAAAGAAAGGCTCAGCAGTGGCTCTGTAATATTTCCTTCTGCCACGAGTTGCTAAAGAATATTCCAATTGGTTTACGCATAATTACTGCGGATTTTTTGTGGTTTATTTCCTCAAGATAGAATTTGAATGTCGAACTCGGGATTTCTACAGAAATAACCTTCTCACTCTCTCCAACAGAGTGCATCTAGAAAGTCTTCTTCATATTTGCCACATTATGCTCTACTACTTCAAGAAAAGTTGGAAGGTGGTATCTCAACGAACTTTTGGCCATGGAACAGTCAGTCAAACCATGCAAGAGATGGGATTTGTTCCTAATTCCGCCATGTTCACCGGCAGAAACACCCATGAATTATGACGTCAAGCGTTCTCTGAAAAATCGGCTAGCGAACAGAACTCACGACGAAATGGATGACATGATGGCCGATGTGGCAGGGATAGCCGAGTGGATAAGAGTGTAGGCTCACGTCTGCACTTAGAGGAAGTGTGAGTTCGATCCCTGCCGAGGCAACTCCATGCCTTGCAAAAATTGCAAAAATGGTATCGGTACCAGCGTCAGGCCAGGTTGACAGGCCGGCTGATGGAGAAACCAGTCACAACAAGTATGTCTAAAGTCTCAAAGAGTATCCGTGATAAAGCTAGGACGTCACCCGGAAGTGGCGCACAGGGCCCTCGCCTGAGTTCTGTGGACAGTATGCGAGGGCTACCGAGGAGTGAACGACCTCGGCCAAAGAAGTTAGTTCGAATAGGGACTCTAAATGTGGGATCGCTCACTGGGAAGTCCCGAGAAGTCGCTGATCTCATGAAGCGCACGAACATCCAAGTCCTATGCCTTCAGGAGACCCGCTGGAAGGGAGCAAAGGCCAGAGAAATTGGAGAGGGTGTCAAACTCTTCTACAACGGAGAAGACACCAAACGAAATGGTGTGGCTGTAGCAGTGGCAGACTCCCTGAAAGACTCTGTCTCCGCCGTCAACAGGGTCAGCAGTCGAATCATATCGGTGAGGATAGACACGAAGGAGGGGGACTGGACAATAATATCAGTGTACGCACCTCAAGCCGGCTGCCCCATCTACGAAAAAGATGAGTTCTATCTGAGACTTGACGAGACCATCCGATCAGTTCCGGAGGGGGACTATCTTACCATAGCAGGTGATCTGAATGGGCACGTCGGCAGTGAAAGGAGGGGACTGGAAAGGGTGCATGGAGGTAAAGGTGTAGGACTCAGAAACGATGAGGGAGAAAGGGTCCTTGCCCTGGCTATAGCTCACGACTTGGCAGTCTGCAGCACCTTCTTCGCGAAAAGGAAGTCCCAGAAGGTAACCTACAGCAGTGGAGGGAAAGAAACGGAAATAGATCATGTGCTGGTAAGAAGATCGTCCCTCAAAACTGTAAAAGACATCAAGGTACTGCCCGGAGAAGACTTGGCACCACAGCACAGACCTCTACTAGCAGACATAGCCATCGATCTTCCCAAGAAATCGAGGACAAGAACGGAACGGAGGATCCGGTGGTGGAAGTTGCACCAGTCCGAAAGAGAACACCTCAAAGAAAAGATACTGGAAGCTGGACTTCCAAATCCCGAAGGGCCGATCCAGCAGACTTGGAGCAACGCTGTGGAGGTCATCCTGCGATGTGCAAAGGAAACGCTGGGGGAAACTCGAGGTGGTTTCCGAGGGGACAAGGAAGCATGGTTCTGGAATGATGAAGTCCAACGAGTTGTGAGGCAGAAGAAATCGGCTTACAAGCGCTGGCAAAAGACACGAGCTCCAGAGGACCTAGCTGCCTACAGAACTTCCAAGAGGCTCGCCAAGGCTGCTGTCGCGAAGGCGAAGAACACGGAAATGGACGCCTTGTATGAGAAACTCGACAGTCGAGAAGGAGAGAAGTTCGTCTTCCGCCTGGCGAAAGCGCGTCACCGCGCCACTCGGGACATCGGGGTAGTGAAGTCCGTCAGGAACAGCGAGGGTGCCATACTGAGGAAGCCTGGCGAGGTCAGGCGTAGGTGGGAGGAATACTTCGACGGACTCCTCAACGAAGAATTCGCCCGCCAGAACAGCTCCCAATTAGAGGCAACGGCTGGCCCAATCAATCTCTGGACGGAGAATGAGGTGCGTAGAGCAATGGGAAAGATGAAGGTTGGGAAGGCAACTGGCCCGGATGGAGTACCGATCGAGGCATGGAAAGCGCTCGGAGAGTACGGGGTAAAGTGGCTCACCCGATTCCTGAACACTGTCACCGCTGAAGGAAGAATCCCAGATGCATGGAGGAAAAGTACCATCGTTCCAATCTTCAAGCAGAAGGGGGACGCGATGGAGTGTTCCAACTACCGGGGAATCAGGTTGACTGCTCACACGATGAAGCTGTACGAGCGGCTGGTCGACTCAAGATTGAGAGAATTGGTCCCAATCTCACAGAAGCAGTTCGGCTTCATGCCTGAAAGGTCTACAACGGACGCCATCTTCATAGCTAGACAAGTTATGGAGAAGTATCGAGAAAAGCGTAGACCCTGCTACATAGCCTTCCTCGATCTGGAGAAGGCTTTCGACCGTCTCCCGCGACAAGTCCTCTGGAGAGCGCTCCGAAAACGAAAGGTTCCAGAACACCTGATCTCTCTGGTGAAGGACATGTACGATGGCTCCACCACAACAATACGCACCCCACACGGCCAAACCGGAGCAATAGATGTCACGGTTGGAGTACACCAGGGATCAGCTCTAAGCCCGTTCCTCTTTCTGCTCACGATGGACGTCATCACAGAAGAACTCATGGATGGACCACTGAAGACCATCCTCTACGCTGATGACATCGCTTTGATAGCGGAGAGCAAGGATGAACTCCAGGATAAACTCCAGAATTGGCAAAGGGTATTGGCGGAGAGTGGACTCCGGCTGAACGTGAAGAAGACCAAGTTTCTCAGCTCCGAGGAGGGCACGGAGTCAATCGTCGACGGTCGCGGGGAAGCCATCGAAAAGGTCCAGGACTTCCGCTATCTGGGGAGTGATCTAGCCGCTGATGGTAGCGTGGACCAAGCCGTGAAATCCCGAATAAATGCGGCATGGATGAAGTGGAGGGAGTCCACCGGTATCCTCTGCGACCGTCGGTGCTCCAGGACCCTGAAAGGAAAGGTGTATCGGGCAGTGGTAAGGCCCACGATGCTCTACGGCAGCGAGTGTTGGCCCGTGAGTAAATTCCACGAAGGACAACTCCACTCTGCTGAAATGAGAATGCTCAGATGGGCCTGCGGCTGGACGCGGCTGGATCGGGTCAGAAATGAAAACGTCAGGACGGCTATGCAAACAGCTCCAATTCAACTGAAGATGAGAGAGCAGCGCCTGCGATGGTTCGGGCATGTGCTAAGAAGACCACAGAGCCATCCGATAAGGGAAGCAATGGAATTCGAGGCTCAAGGTAAGCGACCACGAGGAGCCCCAAAGAAGAGATGGCGGGACGTGATCAAGAAGGACCTCGCCGAAACCAAGGTGACGGCAGAAGATGCCGTAGATAGAATGAAATGGAGACGGCTGACAAGAACAGCGGACCCTGCGACGGCGCGGGATTAACGCTCGGGAGAAGAAGAAGAAGAAGAAGAAGAAGATGGCCGATGTAAAGGCGTGGATCGCCGTTAAGAATCGAAACTTCTTTGCGTGTGACATCCGACATAATAGCATATGGAGAACAGAGCTTCACGTAGATGGTGGATTCCGGAGTAATTATTCGAACATGTCGTTGTCAAATATTTTTATGGTTTTTTTTAGAAAAATTTGTAGAAAAAAAAGTCCGTATTAATTATGTATCAACCTAATAACTTTGTGATATTTTCTAGGAGCGTAAGAATTCGGTACCCTCAAATGCACTTCGACCATATCTTTTGTAGATCTATTGTACATAGTTTCGCGTCTTCAAAACTTTTACTTTGTAGGTCCTTGATGTCGTTGATAAGGTTGGAGACGAGACTAGCACGAAGTACGGAACAAAGGAAAGAAACCCAAAGCCTATCGAATACTAGATGTCGGTATAGAGTTTTGAGCCTTGAGTTGCTCTGTTCTAGTCACATTGTGTGGTTAGCTTGACGATGTCACTATTTTGACATTGACTTAGTCTTTCTGTCATAAATTTTTAGGGACTATGTTCTAACTATTCCGACATCATTCATCAGGGTACTCGTTTGTGCTTGTGATTGAACAGTTAATTGCCATGTTTCTCCAAAGTTGTTATTAGTTCTTGTTTTTAATTTCTAGCACTTGCTTTTGCGGTCGTGAAATTCTGTTTTTTGTTATATCCTTGTTCATTTACGCTGTGATCATGCCAAATCCATGTCTTCGCGTTTTTGCGACCTTCAGGGTAAAACTGAGTTATCTCATTCCAGAGCTCCACTGTAACCGAGGTGATTGAGAGGATAGTAATAAATGTTTAGTATTTAGGCTTTTTCGAAGAAAATGTGTTCAGAAGAGCAGATGAACATACCAGACGGTAATTAGTGATGTTCCCTAGTGGGATGAAATGTTGTATATCGAAACCATTGACATCCTCACTACTAAAGGCACAGTTCACGATAATTCCCTGTTGGTGGCTCGCAGGGCTTTCCCGCCCCTCGATCGATGTCACATCAGACGAGTGTGGAAGCGATACAGACTGAAAATTCTCACCCTAGGATCCACACATGATCAGCTGGTCGCCGAGTAGTGGGGCGATGATTTCCTCTTTTTCATTTGTTCTCTGTTATTCTTTTTGCTGCCACGAACCCTTTTTTAATTTCCTACTCTTAGAGGCCGAAAAAGGTGAACTACTTTTGCTGTTACTAGGGTTTTTTGTTAACTTTGCTTATAAGTGAATGAATTTTTTCCTACCGTAGTCAGCCATACGCACCAGGACACACACGTACACGTTTTTCAAAGCCTTTTTTTCCCTTAAGAAACACCGATTCAAGCCGTTCCTTCGCCTCCATCTTATCTTACATTTTTCGTCATAATCTGGATTACTGCAAATTATCGCGAACTGTGCCTTTAGGGTGTTCGGAGAGTTTTGAGCAAATCATGCCTCTCAATTTAGAAACGTGTTGTTCCCGACCGCCCAAGGAAGGTTTATAGATTCGCAGCAGAGAAAGGGCATTGTTTATAGATCAAGCCTATGGCTGATCGGTGTTAGATGTGGTCGTTCAAAGCAAGTAGTCGTCGACCGAACAACGTGCCACCGATAAGACAACGGAGGCCTTCTTCTTCACCATTACGGAACTGATCGCTTCGGCACTCAGGCTTTGAATGAGATATGATACAGATAGATACATACCAAATCCAAGCGAAGTCAATACAGCCATCCCAGAACAAGATCGTTTACAGGGAACAAAAATAAAATTCCTGGGAGTGGAGTTCAACACAGAAACAGATGAATTCCAAGTGAGCACCACAATGGCGCAAAAAGATTACCTAACAAAACGAGACATTGTGAGCAAGTTGAACTCAATATACGACCCTATCGGAGTCGCAGGGCCACCGTTCGTAAAATTGAAGTATCTAATGAGACAAATATATGACACGACTCTAAAATGGAATGATCGTGTACCGGCAGAACTATGTCATAAATGGAAAACTGCTTGTCGAGAAATCAATGACGTGACAATCAAGATGCCAAGGCGCACAGCCAATGATACCGACAAATGCCATACCCTATGGGTATTCTGCGACGCAAGCAAATTAGCCATAGCGGCATGTGCGTATCTGCAAAACAATGATACGCATGCAGTCTCCTAACTTATTAGTGGAAAGACTCGTCCAACACCGATGCACACACCTCAGCACGGTGTCCTAAATTTCCGGACCCGGTCTCGAAAGCTATACGAGCATCCCAAGCAGGTATATGCACAAGATGCCTAAAAGGCGCTCACCAGAGCGACTGCGGCATCACCTGCCAGAGCTGCGGGATGCCGCACAACTTTCTATTATGCCCAACTAGGGCTTATACTCAATCTACAATCAAAAGAAGAAAGCACTGACACGCTATTCTCTACTAGTATTTACTCCCTACATATCGATGGGCACGGAAAGTACCGCCTCTCGACAACAATCCACGTCACACATCAAGCGATGGAATCTGAGTTTTATTGAAGCTCATTCTACTTCACTGTGATTGTCACATGATTGTTTTTTTTTTCTAAGGCTCAGACTTAATATGTAAAGGGGACGCGCAGATTGTCTCGGTCTGCGCGACCCTTTGACCTTCGATAACCTTTTCCTGTAAGTGTCATCGTAAACCACTGATAACTATGAGAATATTCGCTACCCATTGACCTTTTGAATATTTGCCCCCCGTATCGGCTGGGTATAAACACCCGCCGCACCGCCGATACGGGGCGTTCTTGTGCTTTAATAAATCTGCACAAAGCCACTGTAGCATATACATCACCCAAACAAAAGGGTAAAGGCAAGCTAGCCACTAACCAAAAAGCTCTTGTCCCCAAACCGGGACAAAAGGTGATCTCTACTCCTTATTTCATCATCTACGACTTTCCTCGCTAAGGTCACTTCCAAGGCAGCACTCTCTGCAGTAAGCTGTCCTTGACCATCAAACACATTTTTGGCCATTCTGTTCCAAAATAGCTATGGTGAGGAAGTGAAAAAGGCTGAACTGCTGCAGGTCCTGACCGATTCAACCGCTCGTCTCCGGGTGGATTTGTTTTTTGTCGTTAGCTGCGACGTGCTCCCGCCACTGCGGATCATACAGCCGAGCTTGCGCCAACATTGCTTTGAACCACCCACTCGCTTACGCTGTACATTGCTTTTCGTCTAGTGCTTCTAATTTGCTAGTGCAGTATGAGTTCTACCACAGAGTGCTCTCAGTTAGTCATTGAACCATCAGAACAGACAGAAAGAAGATGGAAACTGCCCGTAATTTACTCGGCCGAGGTGAGATCGTTTCTACGGAGTTTTCTTCGCCGCTTGATGGTGCTTGTCTATCTTCGTTTCCAGATTTCAAGCTGTTGCGCCTATCTTTTATTTGTTGCTCTCGCATTCGCAACTTGCAACAGCATAATTGAAACTTCAGTGCAAAACAAGTCTCTCTCTGATGCACATGCTGTTCCCACACCACCTGATTATGCTACTTCCATATATTCGTTACTGGTTATTGTAAGCCTTGGAGTTGTTTTTGGGTATCTCACACAGCTCTGCCGCCTGCCAAGTCTTTTGGGTACGTGCTTATGCAATTGCCAACTTTTTATTTCTTGTCGAGTTTTGAGTTCACTTATTTTTGTCGCAGTAGATAGCAGCACAAGTGAACATATACAAGATATGCACCTACCTTGCCCATGGCCCAGTTTGCCCTTCCCAACGACTTCAACTTTACAGTTTGTCGCTCTCCCCAATAGTTCAGGTTTAGCAGAAATGTAGTTGGAGGGCAACTCTGTACATCAATTCCTCTCATTCCAACTTTTTCAACGTGTCGGCTTTCCCTCTCTCCTCAGTGTTATTCCTGTGTTAGGCTCAGGCTAAAAACTCCATTCCCTTAGACCAAAGTTGTTTCCAAGTTCCTTAATAGGCTCGCACATTCGGCGTGCTATCATTCCCAGAGCTCTAGCCATTAACCTCAGAGAGGCAGGACAACGGTCACCTATCAACTGGAATTTCACCGGATTTCGTCCCCTACTCCAACCAGTATCGCTAACGTAATATCTGCACTTTTAACTTGAACAAGTATTCAGTACGGGCCTCCGTTTGAACCAGGACCTATGGCCTTACAATAAACCGGCCATGGGTTCTGGTTCAAACGAGTGCTCCCAATGCTATCTATCACTGGCTGCTTTTAGTTCACCGGTTGCCTTCCAGGGGCTCGTCCTAGCGTGCGTCCGACCAAAGGTGTTGCTGGCTATGTGTTGACAACACTGGACGCCGATGGATACGTGCCAGTGTTGACAACAAGTGGCTAGCGCCGTCGTCGGTCAGACGCGCGCTCAGAAGGCACACCGGTGACTGTGAAAGCAGCCGCTCATCCCGTCTCCTTGCACAAAGTCCCCTTTCTACGCGCGTTATGTGTGACAGGTGGGGATTTGAGCATTGAAATGCGGTTGTGCTGTGAAAGGAAATTGCATTTTATTCACCGTGAAGTCACTGTAAAAACCAAGTGCTCGTAGTAATTTGTCGTTCCCGTGCGCTTCTCCAATCAGAGTCAGAAGCCAACAGCACGTGAACACCGAGAATTGTAAATTTTTCACCTGAGCTAGGTTTTGAAGGAGACTGCAGACACCAGACGAATACTCCTTTCTCTAGAGGATGGGCACGACATGCAGATGCTGCATCTCCGTTCCTCTTATCGTTAGCTAAAAATATTGTGATTTTTAAAGCTCTGTATTTATTTCGTCTGTCGAATTGCCCAAGAAATTGCCAAGCACAACAGCATGTAAACGTTGCAACCCACTGACATACAAAAAGTGAGTCACACAAAACAGGATTTTGTTATGCTCAAAATAGGAGCAACTGGTGACCCATCGACGCCGACGCATTCCCATGAATTCCGCCTCTAGTCGTTCATCAGCGCTCACTGAAATGCGCGGAGTATGAACGCATCGGCGGTCCCTCAGCCTCTTCACCCGTCGCCCATCAGTATAATTGGCCAGCGCGGACCGTGAACGCGCTTACAGTGCTATAATTACTTATTAGGTGATACTTTGAAGATGGGAGACATCATGGATGGTCTGGTAGTTTTTAAGTTGCAGATGAAGTCCTATAAACTTGGACATTAAGAATCCAAGTTGTGTGTTTTGCCACCAGGTGAATGCTCTGTTTAGTGATAGAACGAGGTTCAGATAGAGAAAGATCTAAAGCTAAATAGTATTTTATCTCGATGCTTCACAGGATTAATGGGAGTTACACTTAATATTCTTCGAAAATTTTGGAGTTTTTTCATCGACCTCCTTTGCCGGGAGGCCACGCCCATACTGATATGAGTGTAATGGATGGAATGGAAAACAATCACTGAATTTTAATTCGAAATAGCTTCGATGTGAAAACCGGCCTACAGAGCCCCCATCACTATTGATTTAGACCAATTTCAACTTGTTTTCTAGTTTTCTTTTGATGTTTTGTGGTTTTATTTTGACCCATCCGTGAAGGATCTGTTTATCACCCTCGTTATTTTCCAGGTATGCTAGTCGTAGGCATAACTCTGAGGAATTTGCCAGCAATCAGTGACCACTTGTTGGTCGTCAAGGAATGGAGTGTTGTTTTGCGAAGGATTGCCTTCGTTGTGATTTTACTTCGAGGTGGACTCTCTCTTGATGCGAATGCAATCAGAAAACTGAAAGTTAGTTGCTCACTCTCTGTAAATACCTAGTTTTTTTCCAATTTCATTGAACTTTTTTCGTCAAGGGTGCATGCGTCCGTTTGGCCTTGGTTCCTTGCTCGGTAGAAACGGTAGTTGTAGCCGTAGCTGCTAAATTAATTTTTGGTATGGATATCATATTTGGTGTGTTACTCGGGTAAGTAATAGAAATTGTTCTCACCCTTACTGTTTTGCTCCTACCTTATGCACAAAGTCTTCATTTCCACCCTTTGAGGGTCTGAGCCGCTACACTTGCGGCTTTGCCACTGTTCTGAGTTCTGATGTTTTGCTATGGCATTTTGGCATGACGATCAATTCGTAAACTCCATTATTGTTTAGAGCTGTGCTAGCTGCCGTTTCGCCCGCGGTCGTGATTCCTGCTCTATTGGATGCCTCTAAAGCAGGTTGATTGATCATGGTATATTTATTGTAAGGGGTAAATTACACTAAGATTTTGCAGGTTATGGAGTGAAGGCCGGTGTACCATCTTTGGTTATTGCTGCTGCTAGTCTCGACGATGTGTACGCAATCTCCATTTTCAGTTTGGCGCTGTCTTTGTTGTTCTCTTCAGGTAAATATAGCACTGTAGAACAACTCGCGGAGAAACACTCAGTTTATGAACCCATAACTTTTTGTCCAACCCTTTGTCTACAAGTATCTATTTCTACTACATTTATATCAGTGATCTTTTTCACTTCATTCTATGCAGCTCTTCATCGTTCCATTATTTGAGGTACCAATATGGAGATGACAATTCTCGCAGCTCCAGTTGAGGTCTTCTCTGGGATATTTTTCGGTTCTGCTATGGGTACAAATTTTACTTATTTCACTTACCTAATTCCACTGAATTTCAGATTCTCATAGTCTCTATTTTCATGCTTTCTCCTTCACGTCCTACCACGGAATGATGTGAAAAATTTACATCTCATTCGTCTGTCGCTTTTATTCACATTCTCCACAGCTATCTTATTTGCCACGATTAGGTTTCGTGTAGACGGTGCAGGCGCTGTAGCAGTTTTAGTAGCTGCATTCATTTCGGGCCACTCTTGGAAAAAAGAGGTGCTTGTGATCTAATGATGCTTTTTACTGAAGATTTCGATGGTTATTCATTCACAGGGTCCCCTTCCTGAAGAAGATCACCTTGCTAATCTATGGCATCTTGCTTTTCAGCCGCTGCTGTTCGGTCTTATTGGATTCGAACTTAGTTTTGACATGGTAAGAAGAAATATGCTCTATCTGTTGCTTTATTTGAGTTTTTTGAGGCTTAAATAGGCTTTGTGAGAACATATTTGTACATATATATTATATATACACATGTATGTATCTGTCTGTATGTCTTTTAACTCATATAATCGAGTGGTTGGTTCTAGGTGCAATCTGGAACCATATTTCGTGGCTGTTTACTGCTCGGAATCGGATTGTTGTTCCGGTTCATCGCTTCATTCCTGGCCGTTTTTGTCACCACTCTTACTATGCGCGAACGTTTGTTTGTGGCAGTGGCTTGGATGCCTAAAGCGACTGTTCAGGTGCAGCTTAACGATAGTTTTGTTCATTTCATATCTCGTTCATTATATTTGTCGTTATTCCTTCGGAATGATAGATGTCCGCATTTGAATTTCGATCACTACGATAATAAGAGGACGATTTGTAAGTCAAATATTGTTAAACCTCCACTCTTCGAAAATCAGTTTCTTTACATCACACTTAACTCATCTCTAGTGCGTTGTGCTCACGAGAGTTCGCCAGGCTTATTGACTTTCTAGCTGGGTCGTTTTGTAGTAGTCAGAGTTTAAGATTCATTGGTAGATGATTTTTGTCAGCAGACTTGAGAGCGAGACAACAGATGTCACTTCGTCGTCGTTGTTTCGCTTTTAAGCGTGGATTATTCGAAGAACACCCTTCCGGCCTTGTTGTTGGACACCGGACTCGTTTAATGACATTGATTTGCGTATTGGTAGGACGGGTTTTTCGTTGTTTGTTTTCGTCGAACTGTTTGGATATTGTTCTTTACTACTTATTACTCTATACAATTGATGGATCCCACAAGTGGTCGTTGACCTTCGTCAGTTAACAGGCTCTTCCTATCCTCAGCGTTAATCCCGCGCCGTCACAAGGTGCCCTGCTCGTGCTGAGAATTGCCTTTTCCTTACAATCTTCCGCTTTGTCTTAGTTCCAATGGATTCCTTCACGGTCACGTCTCTTATTGAACTCTTCCTTGCTTTTTGTGTGCTCCGGCGAACTTCTGTTGTAAGCTTCAAAGTCTGGGGTATTTCCTATCGGGTTATTCAATGACTTCTCATTATGTGCACGTACCACTGCGAGAGTTACTCTCCTACGTTCAGTAAGCGCAACTGAATGCGCTACAACGGAGCTGGCCGCTTTTTCCTGACCCAACTCAGTTGTCTGCGGCTATAGGCTTATCAGTTTAACCATCGTTCAAGGGTAGTGAAGTTCCCTCATATAATTGTTAGCAAGTACTTCAGTATTCGCTGCCTTATCACCGTACAGTACATCTTGCCTCACGGTGTATTGAGCATAGTAGCAAAGGTGTTTCTGGACTCCATCTGTCTCATTCATACTGCGTTTATTCTATTTTTAAGGCACTGTTACACGCTAGGGTCAAGGTTCTCCTTAGCGCTAATCATTAGGTGGAGATATTACTAGTTCCGAAGTACTTTTTTATTTGTGTTCTTACAGGCGGCATTGGCTCCAGTGGTTTTGGACATGGCTAGATCAAAAGATGGAGTTGATAGTACCTATGTCGATAACGGGATCGTGGTCTTCACTATCGCAGTACTGAGCATTCTAATAACGGCTCCAGTGGGTGCTTTCTTGATTCGTATAGCAACACCACTGCTTCTGACAAGAGATGAAAAGAGCGTCAAATTTACGGGTGATGGCGAGAATGAGTTGGAGAATGACATGAACGAATCTGCTGAAAATACTCTGTGAGACGCAGTAACACTAGTAAAGTAGATTCTTTTGGCTTTTTAAATAGGTGGTTCAGAATAGAAATTGTTTTTAACTACTTAATTTTTTTTGGCTCATCGTGAGCAAGTTGATTCTACACGTGCAATTTCTCTAGTCATGTTTGATCTCGATATTTAATGATGACTTGAGTATTATAGGCTTTACGTGTGTGGTTTCGTTTCTTCTTTTATTTTTCATACACTGACGAAGTTTACAAATGTACTTTTTGAGAGTAATAATGGATACAATGAATTACCTCCGCAGATACGGTATAGTAAACTGTGTTCATTTGCTCAGATAATAAATGTGCTTGTGCTCATTCTTATGTCATCTGGTTTTTATGGCAGTCACCAGAGCATATACGAGTCTCGGATTCGGATTTGATTTTCTATTTCTTTTTTTTCTCAAGTAATGCATAAACTCATATGTTCCGTGCGGCAGCGCTGGTTAAAGAAGGGTACCATGCAAATTACGATGATGATAACAAATCGTACGCTGGGGTGCGTTGATTGTATCAAGTATCATTACTATATATAAAGCGCTCGCGTCTGTCTGTCTGTTTATTTGTTTGTGCGGGAATTCGATATAACCTGAAGAAATACCTGGAGAATTCAGGTCATGTTTGGAATGGGTTGAGCACAAGGTAAGTGCAACAGAGCACATGTGAACTTAGCGGAGCTCCGCCTCAAAGGGGCGGGGCATGCGCTGGGATTGGGCGGGGTCATGGGTGAGTTCTTCTAATTCGGTCTCATAACATTCCAGACACCGCAAAAAAAATGTGCAAAGGTGAGGGAAGGGTCAACAATTAAAATAAAGGAAACTTACTGGGGGTGGGCGGAGCGTTCTCGCAGTGGGCGGTACTTTCCACAGAGATCCATAACTCGATTCAACGAAGGCGTCGAGGCCAGGAAAAAAATAAAAAGAGTGAGTAAGGCCTTATGCGTGCTGGGCATGTGTAAGTACAGCGAAGCCCCGCCCACGAGGGGCGGGGCGTGCGTTGAGGTGGAAGCCATTTCTTAAAGATGAATGTAACTTCGTTCGGAAACGTTCTAGAATGCGAGAAAAAGTGGTTAGAGGTAATGGAACAAATGTGGTAAAATTCTCGAAGTGGGCGGGGTTGGCAACAAAGTGGGCGGGGTTTAGACCGAAGATTTATAACTCTATTCAGAACGTACTGGGATGGGATGTGGCGAAAAGGTCTTAAGGTGTAGAAGAACAAATGTGTTAAAATCCCAGAAGTGGGCAGGGCTGGCACGAAAGTGGGTGGGGCTTAGATCAAAAATCTATAACTCTATTCAGAAACGTTTTGGGATGCGGCAAAAAGGTGTTGAGGTTTATTTATTTATTTATTTATTTATGGACGCAGCTAAACTACGTGGTACAATGCAATGAAAAATAAAAACGAACTTCACTTTGCCGATGAAAGCTACGGTATAATGAAGAGAGACGACATCCTACTATATATAACGCGCTAAGTGTGTCTGTTGGTTTGTCCGTGTGTGTGTGTGTTTGTGTGTGTGTGTAGTTGTGTGTTTGACCGGAAATTCATAACTGCAGTCCCCATGGACCTAGAGAGTTCAAATTTGGTAGAATTACAGGGGGCAGGATAGGAACACTAAGGTGGGTGGCGTGGGCGAGCTCCGCCCACAGGGGGCGGGGCGTGCGCGATAGAAATTTTGGGCCGCAAATTCATAACTCCGGTTCCCGTCGACCTACAAAGTTCAAATTTGGTAGGTGTAAGGGGGGCAGCATGGGAACACTAATGGTGGGTGGTGGGGCCGGACTCCGCCCACAGGGGGCGGGGTTTGCGCGAAATAAGTGTTTGAGTGCAAATTCATAACTCCGGTTTCCGTCGACCTACAGAGTTCAAATTTGGTAGGTGTAAGGGGGGGCAGGATGGGAACACTAATGGTGGGTGGTGGGGCCGGACTCCGCCCACAGGGGGCGGGGTTTGTGCGAAATAAATGTTTGAGTGCAAATTCATAACTCCGGTTCCCGTCGACCTACAAAGTTCAAATTTGGTAGGTGTAAGGGGGGGCAGGATGGGAACACTAATGGTGGGTGGTGGGGCCGGACTCCGCTCACAGGGGGCGGGGTTTGTGCGAAATAAATGTTTGAGTGCAAATTCATAACTCCGGTTTCCGTCGACCTACAGAGTTCAAATTTGGTAGGTGTAGTGTAAGGGGGGCAGGATGGGAACACTAATGGTGGGTGGTGGGGCCGGACTCCGCCCACAGGGGGCGGGGCGTGCGCGATAGAAATTTTGGGCCGCAAATTCATAACTCCGGTTCCCGTCGACCTAGAGAGTTCAAATTTGGTAGGAATACAGACGGCAGGGTGGAAACACTTATGGTGGGTGGCAGGACCGGACTCCGCCCACAAGGGGCGGGGTTTGTGTGAAAAACTCGAACTTGGACCTATAGCGTTCAAATTTGGTAGGAATACAGGCGGCAGGGCGGAAACACTTATGGTGGGTGGCAGGACCGGACTCCGCCCACAAGGGGCGGGGTTTGTGTGAAAAACTCGAACTTGGACCTATAGCGTTCAAATTTGGTAGGAATACAGGCGGCAGGGTGGAAACACTGATGATAGGTTGCAAGACGAAACTCCGCCCCAAAGGACTGGGCGTGAATAAATACTGTTCGTTCGGACCCAGACCGTTGAAGCTTGAAGGCACAAGGAGTTGGCTGGGAACATTGATGGTTGCTAACATAGTAGACTCAGCCGCGATGAAGTCTGAATACTTATTCTCTAAAGAAGTTTTGTGATATAATGCGATGTTTTATTCGGACACAGCGAAGATGGCTTACAGAAAAAATCGCGCACAGTTTGAAGCTAATACTGAGGGTGTACTGCTTTCAAAGAAAAAGTAGAATCCGAAGTGTTATTTGCGCATAGCAAATTTCTCAGAGGAAGGAGGAGCGTCCGGCGTAGCCGGGCGTCACCGCGCCCGGCGAAGCCGGGCGTCCCCATAAGAAGGAGGGAAGCCCGGCGTTAGCCGGCCGGCCCGACTGGTTAAAGTATAAGCGAAATTATGAAACAATAATATGAAATCAGTCTACACGATCAATCATATGAAGAACGATCGTATGTATTAAGAAACCTCCGCACTGGCCAATTTTATTGCTTTATTTCTGAAAGACCCGAGGGAACAGCGCAGCGTATTCTCGTCAAAAATTTTGTTCAAGATCGGTAGCACTCTAACAGCAAAAAACCTGGCTCTGACCTGTGTTCTTATTACAGAACACTTTATTTTGATAGCACTGCCCCTTGTTCTCGATGTGGTTAAAGTGAAAAAATCTGACGATTTTAGGGCTACTCTTCCTGTCAAAATTTTGAAAGCCATAACGAGATCATTAACCAGTCTCCTACTTGCCAAAGAAGGTAATCCAAACTGACGGCGTTCTGTTTCTACTAGGCAAGGCTTCATAACTCAACTTGCACCAGCGAAGAGAGAGTTTACGTGTAAAGTTGCCCTGCACACTTTCTAACAAATCTACATCCTTCTTCTTATATGGAGAGAACACTGTGGTGCCGGATTCTAAGATAGGTCTTACGTAAGCTTTGTAGGCTTTCAGAAATACGGTGGGGTTCATGGTTCGTAAGGTCTTGAACAGGTTGTATATCCTGTTGTTTGCCTTTGACACCACAGATTTATAGTGCATGTCAAACACAAGCTTGTGCGAAAAGGTAAACCCAAGATCTTTTAGGTGATCAACCGAATCCAACGCTACAGTACCTATTTTGTAACTACGTGGAATATTAGTTTTATTGCCGATTGTCAACACTTTGTTTTATCGGGAGCTAAGGTAGTTCCCATTGTTTTGACCAATCAGCAATAACATTAATTGCTGCTTGCACGACGTCACAGTCATTAATGTTTTCGATGACTTTGTATAGTTTGATATCATCAGCGTACATCAATGAGGGTACCTGAAGACTTTGCAAATTAGCAGGAAGGTCAGCCGTATAAAGAAGAAAAAGGATCGGGGACAAGACTCCACCTTGAAGGACTCCGCTGAGAATCCTATACACAGAGGAGAGCTTGCTTCCAACACGCACCTAGTAGGTGCGATTGCAGATGAAAGCTTCAATCCAGCGAATTATGGGAGGGTAGATCCCAAGGAACTCCAGTCCACACCAATGAAACCACAATGATGGACCCATAGAAGAATCACAGGAGGGAAGCTCGAGTGAAGAAGTGTCATTAACACTCGGCTCAACAAAAACACTATGAAAATGATTGGCAAATATTTCTGCCTTTTCTTCATCAAGCATAGCAATATTGTTGTCAGATGCTCTTAATGTTGGGATTTTCTTGGAGTTCTCGAGGTGCTTGTTGATGTACGTAAACAGCTTTGTTGAGTCCTTTGATTCAATGATTTTACTCTCTAAGTATGCAAAACATCTAGTTATACTTTTGCACTTTTTATCAGAAAGCTTATACGTGTCCCAACTCGAGGGACAATCATCAGCTTCTGCGCAAGACCATAAATGACTGCGACGACCTAGCATTCTCTCTATATAAGGAGGCAGCTTGATCCGTCTACCTTTGGTAGGCCGCAGCGGTACAAATCGATTAATTGAATCGTGGCGAATTGTAAGAGAAAGCTCATATCTCTCATTTACAGTGTCCATAGCAGCCAAACACCCTACCCAGTCAATACTACTCAAGTGCTCCCCTATGGCATCATAGTCGGCTTTACTAAAATCTCTTACCCACTTTTGAATGGAAGTAGGGGTGCGGCTATGTTCAGCGTGAAATCTATGAAGGCATGGTCACTGCCACCAACTGGGGAAAGTATCTCGACTTGACTGACTAAGTGATCATCATTACAAAAAATGGGATCAAGGTATGATGCACCACGAGTGGGTTTTCTGACATACTGCACAAAATTATGCGAAAGAAATACATCCGTGATTTCCTTAGATGTAGTGGAGAGGTTACTAGGGCCAGCACAACTCCAGTCAATATCAGACAGGTTAAGATCTCCAACAACAAGACAGGGCGTATCATGACTACTGAAGTCGCTTATCAATTTCAGTAACAAACCGCTATGAAGCGCGCTGCATAGAGGAGTACGGTATATTGAAATCAATCCAAAGTTATACCGTCAGACAAAAAAATCAACAACAAGAACTTCATAGGCATCTTTTGAGGAAACTTTGTGCACAACATCATAGGATATGCTGTTTTGAGCCAAAATCAAAACACCACCTCCTTTTTTATAGAGGCGGTCACATCCTAACACCTGATATTGAGAACCTATGATACCTAAAAAGCGAGCTGCGTCATGTTTTGAATTGAGCCAAATTTCTGTAATAAGGCCTAGGTCATACTTCTTATGAAGCAAAGCTACCACCAAAGAGTTATAATTTTTGACAAAAGAACGAGTATTCGAAAGCAAACACCTAACGTTCGGATTGGGCCGGCGAAAGTTCAGAGGTTTCCCTGCGGTGTGGATTCAAGAGCAAATTCAGTATCAACGTTACAGTATCTATCTGTTGAATCAACACGTTGGGTTTGATGAGCCATAGAATTATTAAGAGAGACAGAACCTACTTTACGTGCCTCCCGCCTACGCATTCTTTCCTCTCTTGTTAGGGAAGGGCGGATGTAAACCTTCCCATGAGGAAAATACCGTAGGCGAGGGGCCTTCCTGACCGCTTCTCTTTGAAAGCGAGCAGTAGGAAGCACTACTTTAAGAAGTCTCGGTTGAGAGCTACTCTTTACACCCATGCGATAGACGTAGGAAAACACTCGAAGTCTAGATAGTTAAGAAGAGTCGAGACGCATTAAAGGTCATGACGAGCACGATCCACGGCACCAGGCACGACCAATTCGAGTGCTTGAGATCATAATCGATTTCCAATGGCTTCCTGTCAGCATCCGGCGGCAGACTAAGACTGGGACGATCCGCTTTTGAATCAACGACTTCGAAAGACGACAGCAATTCCTGAAGTTGAGACTTCAGGGTATCATTTTCCTCTTTGAGAACTTTATTCTCCAGAAGAATAGCATTGCAACGACGATTCAGTTCAGAGATTTCCTCTTTAGTCTCAATCAAAACACCAATAGTAAACTTAAGTATGAGGGAAGACTTTCCTCTTTACCAAGACAATCCAGTGTGCTTGAATAGGCTGATCCATTGCTCGAAGGGCTCTCACAATACTTTGAAAAACAATACTTTGAAGCTGAGGCAAAATCTGACGTTGGGGATACAGAGCTCATAATCGAAACGGTAGTTAGAATAGTTCAGTACTACACAAGTAAGCGTAAAGGTAGACTAGTAGTACTGTCGTTGGGCGATCCTGCACCGAATAATCCAGAAAAGGTAGCACAGTTGAGCAAGTGCGGCGGAGCGAGGAGAGACCCGACCGCTCACCACGATTGATCGAGTAGAATGAGGTGTGAAAGAGCAAGTGTAGTCAAACCTCAGAAGTGGGCGGGGTTGGCACTAAAGTGGGCGGGGCTTAGATCAAAAATCTATAACTCTATTCAGAAACCTTTTTTGATGCGGCAAAAAGGTATTGAGGTGTAAAAGAATACATCGGCTGGCCATCACAACTCATTGTATACAGTACTGGTAAAAAAGAAATTACCTTGAACCTTTTTTCTCATAACTCATCTCAAACTCGATGTTTTTGAATGATTTTTTGGTATGTTGGCAACAGTAATGTTCTATAATGTCCCCACCATAGAACACACGAAACTTCCCTTTATTTAGGTTGAAAAGCCATTTTTCACATTTTTCCTAAACAGGGCAAATTAATACCGATTCCAACAATTCAACATAAATCACTTGACTTAAACGCTATCATCATGAAATTTGAACCTAAATAGCTACTAACCTAATGCTTTGTAGCGGAGCCGTTGGCATTGATGACGGCTTGGTATCTGCGGGTCATTGACTCGACCAACTTGTCGATCAGGCACTTATCAATTTACTTCCATTCTTCAAATTGGCCAAACCTCTCCAACCAAACACCACCTACCCTTTTCTTGAGTTCCTGCCACGAGGGCTCAATGATGTTCAGGTCAAAGGACTGGCTTGGTCCGTCAAGGCAACGAGTTTTTCGATGAGTCAGCCACTCGTGCTCCCTTATAGATCTCTGCTTGGGGTGGTTAACCTGCTGGAAAGCAAGTTTGCCGCCGTGTACAGGACGGGCGAAGGGTAGCATGTATTTCTACAAAATGACTACTACTTCTGGTGGTCTATAGTGGTGTGATTATGTTGCAGAGACCCCATGCCTAGACTCGGAAAATATCCCTAAAGCAGTACAGAACCGACACCATGCCTGAGAGCTGTCAATTGGTACTTGGGTCGAAAATTGTATTAAAAGGTCGTTTACGAACGAAATCCCATCTTTACCAAGCGAAAACAATTTTTGACTAGTCGCTTTAGATGACTTCGCGCTATTGGTCGAAAGACCAGTGAAGGTGCTTACGCGCCCATTGAAGTCAAGCTCGTCTAATTTTCAGAGATCCGGATACTTTTTCACAAGTCTTCCTCCACATAATCTAGCACCCCACTGGCGTCTGTAGATGGTAGCGACGTCGCCGTCGTCGATATTTCGGCCATTATATCGGACGATGCTCGTCTGTGATCTTGGGTCGACGCACAAATGATCTTATTGTAGTCCTCAGGAGCGGCGATCCGTGGCCTCCCCTAGCTGGCTCGATTGGGCCTATGAGAGACTCAATACTTCCGATATTCTTCATAGTCGTAGGCAATGACACAACAAACAGCTTTGGATGTTGAGCATGGGACAATTCCTGCTTACTGCTCGTGGCAATGGCGGAGAGCTGGCCCACGGTCAGAGAGCGAGTGCTAAAGTTTCGTCCTTTTATTGGAAGAGATTCACTGTTGAAACAAAGTTTCTAAAGCAGTTTTGTACTCGGAAAAATCCCAGAAAAATCCAAATAAAATCGGGCCGATGTTGCAAATTTTGAAAAAACCGTCCAGTTGGCGGGAAGTGAGCTCCCGCTTATTTCCCATCGCAGAAAAGTCGGAGATATTCGAGGAAGGCGCTGCCAAAGAATCAGTCAAAAATATCGAGTTCGAGATGAGTTTGTTTATAGATCAGGTTGAACGATATCTGATGTGGTCTTTCGAAGAAAGTAATCGTTGAACGAACGATGTGCCTTTGATAAGACTACCGGAGTCTTTTGCTTCAGCATTACGAAACTGATTCTTCGACACTCAGGCTTGGAACCTGATTGGCAGTAGTGGCCCGCTCTTGGCACCTACCAAAAATGGCACGATCGCTTCTTCTGAGAAGTGATTTGCTTCGACCAAGTTTGTCGAAGAAACGTCCACTGTCCTCAAATACTGACACTGTACTGAGCTTCCGATAGAGTAATCATCCTCAAGAGATCTCTACTCCCCATGTCATTATCCTTGACCTTCGTCAGTTCCAAGGCAGGACTCTCTGCAATAAACACACTTTGACCAACAACTAATCCTGTATGTGGACTTACGTGCGTCCGAGGATGCGCGCGGCGAAGTTCGTCACGATTTGAACGACCTCAGTGCCTATCATTGGGGCCCAAATTTGCAGTAGAGTAGATTGAAAGGACCATTCGACCCTACTGAACTATTCCAAGTTTGTGCTGCGAAAATTGGCGTTAGCGTCGTACAAATCGTTACGAACTTCGCCGTGCATCCTAGGACGCACGTATGTCCCGTCAGCCCAACAAATCATTCATTTCTGGTCATTCAGTTCCAAAATAGCTGTGGTGAGGAAGAGAAAAAGGCTGAACCGCTGTAGGGTCAGTGACAGGCACGAAAATTCAGTCCGGCACTCGGCTCTTACAGTAATCCGGCACGTGTTAACACGTAAATTTTTACCCGTCACATATACGACGCGTCGAAAAGAGGCTTTGGGCAAGGACACGGGATGGGCGGTGGGGTAGAGGTTTACTGTAAGAGCCGAGTGCCGGACTGAACCTTCGTTTTAGTGGGTCAGTGTCGCTGACCGATCCAACAGCTCGTCTCCGGGTGGATTTGTTTTTTGTCGTGAGCTGTGATGTGCTTTCGCTCCTGCGGATCATACAGCTGAGCTTGCGCAATCAATGCTTCCGCGATGAAGCTTCCCCCTTGATCACGCTGCACGTTGCTTTTCTTCTAGTGCTTCCCAATTTCCAGTGCAGTATGGGCACTCCCACAGAATGCTCTCAGCTAGTCATTGAACCATCAGTGCAATCAGAAAGAAGATGGAAGCTTCCCGTAATTTACACAGCCGAGGTAAGGCGTTTCTACGAGGTTTTCTTTGCTGTGTGATGATACTTGTAACCCTTCTTTTGCAGGTTTCGAGTTGTTGCGCCTATCTTTTATTTGTTGTTCTTGCATTCGTCACTTGCAACAGCGTAATTGAAACTTCAATGCAAAACAAGTCTCTTTCTGATGCGCTTGCTGTTCCCAAATCAGCTGATTACGCCCTCTCCATATATTCATTAGTTGTTATTGTAAGTCTTGGGGTTGTTATTGGATATATCACACAACTCTGCCGCCTGCCAAGTCTTTTGGGTATGTTTTTTATCTCCTCTTTTACTTTTTGTCTACTTTAGTGCTCATTTATCTATGTTAAAACAAGATACAGCAACAAATGAACTTATGCAGACATGCATACCTGCTTAGGTGGGGATGCAATTAAAGGGAGCCACTCGCTTCCGCTCCCTTGTCTGCGCAATCTCAAAGGCTGCTTTCATAGTCCACGATTTAGCCCGCGAGCGAGCGACCGACCGACCGACCGACCGACCGATAGAGCGAGCGAGGAAATGACCGGAGGTCTACTCGTCCTGCGGTATCGATCAAGATTCAGTTGTAAGCAAGGGACAAGCGCCGCCCCGGTCGTTCGCTCGCTCGATCAGTCGGTTAGTCGGTCGCTCGCTCGCGGGCCAAATCGTGGACTATGAAAGCTGCCAGTAAGATAGTATCCCGTTGGCCGATTCCTCTATCAATCCAACATTTCATATGAGGTTAGCTTTTCCCTCCGTCTCCCTGTCAGCAAAACTCCCAACACTATTGCCATGTTTCAATTTCAACCTTGTTTTCAAGCTTCATTTCGATCCATTTGTGAGGGAACTGTTTAACACCTTTGTAATTTCTCAGGTATGCTAGTGGTTGGTATAGCTCTGAGGAATGAGCCAGCAATTAGTGAGCATTTGTTTGTCGTCAAAGAATGGAGTGTCGTTTTGCGAAGGATTGCTTTCGTTGTGATTTTACTTCGTGGCGGACTATCTCTTGATGTGGATGCAATCAGAAGATTGAAAGTTAGTTGCTTGCTCACTGTGCAGACCTTGTTTTTTACTTTCAATGCGTTTTAATTCGTCAAGGGTGCTTGTGTCCGCTTGGCTTTGGTTCCTTGCTCCGTAGAAACGGTGGTTGTGGCCGTAGCTGCTAAATTAATTTTTGGTATGGATATCATATTTGGTGTGTTACTCGGGTAAGTAATAGAAATTGTTCTCACCTTTACCGTTTTGCTTCTACCTTATGCACCAACTCTTCATTTCACCCTTTGGGGGCCTCGAGCCACTATACTTGCGGCTTTGCCACTGTTCTGAGTTCTGTTGTTTTGTCTATGATATTTTGGCATGAAAATCTTTTGTCAAACCCATCATTCTTTAGAGCTGTGCTAGCTGCCGTTTCGCTCGCTGTAGTGATCCCTGCTCTATTGGACGCCTCTAAAGCAGGTTAATTTATCATGGTCTAGTTATTGTAAGGGGTAAATTGCACCAAGATTTTGCAGGTTATGGAGTGCGTGTCGGTGTACCATCTTTGGTTATTGCTGCTGCTAGTCTTGACGATGTGTACGCAATCTCCATTTTCAGTTTGGCGCTGTCTTTGTTGTTCTCTTCAGGTAGCCATTAATATGAATCGGCTGAAAACTTGCAAATATTCGTTCCTACCTTGCTATGGGTGCTTTCAGAATCAACGACGAGGCGATCGCCCAGCCGACGACGGCGTTGCTTGCCACGTGTTGACAACGCAGGACAGATTGCATTCGAGGCCACGTGAGCTGTACAGTATCGAACGCAGTCTAATTGAGTGGTGCTACAGAGCAAACCGCCTTGGAGAGCATCTATCGCCGCCAGCGCGCGGTCGCGTAGCGGTTTCAGTTATTTCCCTTCTATCCCTCTGGCATTGGAGCGCGATATTGTTTGCGCGCCATTTTCAAAAATGCACCACGTGACCCCTAGCTGCAGGAAACCCGTTCATCAAAACAGTTCAGTGCATCTTTAGAATACATGGAACTGTCTTATCGAGTAAGCAGCGGTAGTTAAAGCACTCACCCACTGGTTAAATAGTTCTCGATGAACTCTCTTTAATGAATGAGTTGGAGAGGAGTTGAAATCAAGCATGAAGACTTTATATGACGTAAAAACTGTGAAATGGCCTGAATGGTGAGCCTTAGGGCGTTCAATGACCTATGAATGAAGAATAGTCCAATATTAAACAACTCTAGAGAACTACATCGCTTCTGTAAAGGTTGTTTGATATCGCAAGCAAGCGAAAATACCGAAAAAAAGAAGCGAACCGAACTGTTTCAACCATTTTCCAGAAACTTGGAATGAAATAAATTGAACTTATTTATTATACATGGAAATACTCTTGAAATCGTTGGAATTGATATTGGAGTTTTTCCTTCCAAAAAACTCATTTTAAGAAGAGAACCCCCACTTTTTTAAACTGTCATTATCCTCTTTGGCTGACAAGTTTTAGCTCGATTAGTAGCGAGTGCGGGCAGCATAATTACCGCTGAGTCTTCGCACCTAATTAAGGTCACTTCGCGCCCAGGTGCGAAGCGAGCTTGATTAGGTGCGATCGAAAATATATTCCCGTACCCACAACTGTTAGCAATTACTACTCATTTGCATCAAAAAGGTCCTTTTCAGCTTTATTGGGCCTACTCAATCAGTGTTCCCACCGATCTCAGAGCCCAATTCCGACCGATCTATCTACCGATCACAATCTATTAACCAAATTTTCTAGCGTAACACTTGGATGTGCGACCAACACTCACATAATGATGGCAGGAGGACAAACAGTTCTTTGATGTTTACTTTGATATGAATCATTATATCATCAAGAAAATTCCCAATATTCATTACTCGTTCCCGTCGGTATGCATCGATATGTCGTTTATAGCTTTTGGGATCCGTTTCCTCTCTATTATTACTCGGCATCATCAGTTAACCTGTTCTTTCACGCGCCCCAATGGCAAAAACGCGACGCGACCGCGCGCTGGCGGCGATAGATGCTCTCCAAGGCGGTTTGCTCTGTACCGGCACTCAGTCTAATTTGCGTTGTCAACGCGTGGCCGGCAACGCCGTCGGTCGATTGGTAGGTCGGCCTGTGTCATTCAACTCTGAAAGCAGCCTACTGCTTTGAATATTGATTGATATAGCAGTGTAGGACAACTCGTAGAGCAACATTCGGTTCATGAAGATAAACTTTTGTACACTCCTTCGCCTACAAACAGCTAGTTCTACTACATTGATCCTAGAGATCTTTTTCACTTCTCTCTATGCATCCCTTCATTGTTCCATTATTTGAGGTACTAATATGGAGATGACAATTCTCGCAGCTCCAGTTGAGGTCTTCTCTGGGATATTTTTCGGTTCTGCTATGGGTACAAGTTTTACTTATTTCACTTCTTTCACCTAATTCCACTGAATTTCAGATTCTCATAGTCTCTATTTTCATGCTTTCTCCTTCACGTCCTACCGCGGAATGATGTGAAAAATCTACATCTCATTCGTCTGTCGCTTTTATTCACATTCTCCACTGCTATCTTATTTACCACGATTAGGTTCCGTGTGGACGGTGCAGGCGCTATTGCAGTTTTAGTAGCTGCATTCGTCGCGGGCCATTCATGGAAAAAAAAAGGTGCTAGTGATCTAAGGATGGTTTTCGCATGAAGATTTTGATAGCTTTGTATTCGCAGGGTCCTCTCCCTGAAGAAGATCACCTTGCCAATCTATGGCATCTTGCTTTTCAATCGTTGCTGTTCGGTCTTATTGGATTCGAACTTAGTTTTGACATGGTAAGAAGGAATATAGTCTGTCTATTGCTATGTTTGAGTGTTTTGAGGCTTTAATAAAATTAAATAATCTCAGTCTTTTTATTCACATAATCAGGTGATTCTAGGTGCAATCTGGAACCATATTTCGTGGCTGTTTAGTGCTCGGGATCGGATTGTTCTTCCGGTTCATCGCTTCAATCCTGGCCGTTTTTGTCACCAATCTGACTATACGCGAACGTTTGTTTGTGGCAGTGGCTTGGATGCCTAAAGCGACTGTTCAGGTGGTTAACTTAACGCTGGTTTTATTCATTTCGTAATTTGTTCCTTATATTTGTCGTTATTCCTTTGGAATGATAGATGTACACATTCGAATTTCGATCAATACGGTAGTAAGAGGGCGATTTGTAAGTCAAATATCGCTAAACCTCCACTCATCGGAAACCGGTTTATTTACATCACACTGCATCAACTCTTCTCTAGTGCGTTGTGCTCACGAGAGTTCGCCAGGCTTATTGACTTTTCTAACTAGGTCGTTTTGTAGTAGTCAAAGTTTAAGATTCGTTGCTAGTTGATTTTTGTCAGCAGGCTTGAGAGCGCGACAACAAATGTCACTACGACGTCGTTGTCGCCGTAGTGACATCTGTTGCCATTCAAAAAAGACCCTTCTGGCTTTGTAACTCGACATTAGACTTGTTCAGTAACATTAATTTGCGTATTGGTAGCCATAGTCGCTCTATATACGCTTTTTGTCAAACTGTTTGGATATTGTTCTTTACTTCTTATTACGATGTGCAATTAGTGAAACGAGCAGGGGAACTTCGACCCTCGTCGATTAACATATCTCCTTCCTCTCCAACTTCCTCTCCTTTTCATTTATCCCGCACCGCCACAACGTGCGCTGCTTCGGCTGATAGTTGCCTTTTCCTTACGATCCTGTGCTATTGTCTTATTCAAAAGGGATTCCTTCATGGTTACGTTTCTTATTTAACCCTTCCTTGTTTGTGGGCTTCAGCGATCCTCTAGTCAGCATGTGCACGTACCATTGCGAGCACCACTCCCGTACTCCAGTTGAAAGAAGTATCTGCGTGACGGAGTTTACTTCCTCGTTTCTTACATTTGTCTCCACCTATAGGCTCATCAGTCTGACTATCGTTCCAGCGTAGTAAAGCTGCTTTATGTAACTGCTGGCAACGCTTCAGTGCTCGCTGCCTCACGTCATCTCTACCCTCATGACTGTCCGACATACCTTCACTAATGGTGTTCTGGAGCATAGTAGCAAAAGTTGCTTGCAAAAGATACTCCTTCCCTTTCACTCATACCGTGTTGGCCCTAGTTCTTTGGGTTGTTCCATCTATCATCACCGTCCTCTTCAACGCAATCATTGGTGGAGATATTAATAGCTCTGAAATGCTTTTTCATTTTTGTCCTTGCAGGCGGCATTGGCTCCAGTAGTTTTGGACATGGCTAGATCAAAAGATGGAGTTGATAGAACCTATGTCGACAACGGGATCGTGATCTTCACTGTCGCAGTATTGAGCATTCTTATAACGGCTCCAGTGGGTGCTTTCTTGATTCGTCTTGCAACACCACTGCTTCTGACAAAAGATGAAAATAGCGGCAAATTCACGGCTGATGGCGGGAATAAGTTGGAGAACGGCATGAATGAATCTGCTGAGAATACTCTGTGAGACGTAGTAACACTAGTGCATTAGATTCTTTTAGCTATTCAGATAGGTGGCTCAGAATAGAAATTGTTTTTAGCTACTTTTAATCAGTACTAATTATGATTGCCTCTTTTGATTTTCCTTGGCTAATCGTGAGCAAGTTGATTCTACACGTGCAATCTCTCTAGTCATGTTTGATCTCGATATTTAATGATGACTTGAGTATTATAGGCTTTACATGTGTGTTTTTTTCTCCTATTTTTATACGCTGACGATGTTTTTCAAATGTGCTACTTCTTGGGAGTGATAATATGCACAAAGAATTACCTCAGCAATTACGGTATAGTGAACCATACTTATTTGCTCAGATAATAAATGTGCTTGTGCTCATTCTTATGCCATCTTTTCGTTTATGGTATCCACCACAAGATATTCAAATCATAGATTAGATTTCAATTCTCATACCTCTTTTTAGATCTGAAGTAATGCATAAACTAATATGTTCCGTGCAAACTTACGACTGGGGTAAGCCAGGATGTCGAAGTACCGTGGCACCACTGGTTAAAGAAGGGCATCATGCAAACTACGTGGATGATAACAAACCGTACGCTGAGGTGCGTTGGTTGTATCAAGTATTGTATATTACCACCGTTATAATTTCTTTTCATTGCATCTGCTCCTATTTCACAGTTTTTGTTGTAAATCTGTTGACTTAAGCCCATAGAGTAACCGCAAACGAAGGTGTTCCTTATGTTGGCTGTGTACTATAATTTTTGTTCCTGAACCGAATTGCTGAAAGTTTCTAATTTTGAGTACTTTGCTGTTTTCTACTCAGCTTGTTCTCAAACCGGGATTGAGGGTGCTTGCTGGTAGGCCATTGATCAGGAGGTCGTTATGTTGCTGTGGCACGTTTACCAATTTGCAAGATTGACTCATAGCGATGTAGATGTGTAAACATCGAATTAGATGTAATCTTAAAGCGCACATCACATTTAGTCCCAAACCTAGCCTTGTCATTGATTTCTTGGGAAGAGGAACGCGCTCAAAATGTGAGTCTGAGCATTGTGACGGTCTGTGCAAGATTTGCCATAATCGCAGCAGATAGTCTGAACAGCGACTTCCCCTTAGTATTGAATTGAAATTCGTCCACTCCGTTATCTCGTCTGCTCTCAGCAACTACGTGTGCACTCGTTCATCACTAATCTCTGTTATATGAAAAGCTCTGCTAGCTACTGGGTGTATGGCTGGCTGGTTGTGAGTCACAAAATGCGTAGTTATCCGAATAAACACATGGGGAAGCTAGGTGGGGCTTGGCCAACTTTCTTTCTCGATTCGGATTCAGAACAGTATGGTTTCGGGAGAGAGTAGGTGAGGATTAGGAAAGAATTAACGAAAGAGACGATGTTCATCCGTGGTGGGTGGAGCTGAACGTGCCTAGACTGAACAGAGCTTTCCCCTACGATGGGCCAGGCATGCTCCCAACTGGGAGTTCTTTTTTTCACGAACTCATACCTCCGCTCAAAAGGTTCCAAAAACCAAAAAAATAAGGTAGTGATTAACAGTGGAAGGAAGTCAATTCTCGTTCTGGGCGAAGCGTAGCCGTGGGTAGATTGAGCTTGAGCAGGAAATTACAGCTTTATTGAATACATCCTTTACAAATTGGTCCCATTACTCGACGCTGCTGAGCATATTGCATGACTAGGGGTTCTTGGCTACGCCTACGCCGTTTAGTTATGAATGGCAGCCTGAGCAGCATGTGGACGATTTCCATGCAAAAGTAACCGACCGTTACGGTTAGCGATTACTGGCTAATCCATGCCAGTTTCGTATCGCAGTACCACAACCGTAGTTTCCGTGGTTTGCAAGCAACAGTAATGAATTTTCTATGAGGGACTATGTATTTGCGGCTGAATTCTGAGCAATTTTTTGTTATTACTAAGTACATATGTATTCTCTCATGCTGAGTTCAATGAAAGGCTCTGCTGAAGTAATCGTAGGAAGCCTGCAATCTTTTGGCTCTTCAGCTACCACTCTATGCAAATTAATTCAACCAATTTCTCGATTTCTTCAACGATATTGAACTGAGCGAGTGATCAGGAAAACTATGTGAGAAACTGCCAAATTTCTTCTTGCTGAAAAGTTAATTTTCGGTTGCTCTATGTAAGGCGTTGTGTTCAACTAACAATTGTCAAGCAAGTGGTTTTTTTTGCTTCATTTTTCTGCCTTTGTCCCGACATTCATGTAATGCAGCTCCATCAAAGCTTTGTTGAGAAATGCACTCCAAAATCCGTAAAACAGTTCAGTTCTGGATGGGTGTACATAAGAATGGGCCAGCGAAAATCGAGCAAACATCAGAAGATCTTTTGAACTGCATCAAGAATCATCCAGAAATGGTCGGAAAACACGAGCAAGGTTTGTGAGATTATGCTTTCTTTGAGATACATCACTAATTACTTCCATTTCAGGTACCCTGCAATTCCTGTTCAAGGTTTTATCTGTGGAGAAAGCCCTGTCTATACAAAGTCATCCAACTAAGGTCTGTTGTTGTACTTTCACGCCGAATTCTTTTCATTGTTGAACGCTTATTTCACCATTGCAACAACACAGGATATGCATATTTCTTCGTTCTCTTAGCTTGTTCTATCCAAAAAATGCGATATGTCAACCCATCAACTGCTTGATTCTCAGTAGGTTGTTAACAAGTATGTATTGCCTTTCCATTTGGGGCAGAAGTCAAAACTATTCGATTTCGGCGTTGATATGGCTGTAGCTTTTATTTTACTGACTGACATTATTTTGTTATTTTTCAGTCGGTGGCACTGAAGACGAGTTATTGTTTATCATGTATCACTGGATTATTGTTTTCTTCCAGGAAGAAGCCGTTAGGTTACATGCGAAAGACCCTGCTCATTATCCGGATCCAAATCACAAGCCAGAAATGGCTATTGCGCTCACGGATTTCGAGCTTTTGTGTGGCTTCCGTCCACCGAACGAAATATATGAGAATCTGAAAGGTTAGAATCTTTCGTTGTGATGGTTCGATATTGCGTTACGTTGTCAGAAATACAGGAATTTATCAAGATTGGTCAATATAGATATACCCGTAAAAACGTTGAATGCAGCTCGCTGCGGCTCGCTCCATTTTTCTTTTTTGATGGTCGTCAGTTCACAATTCCAATGGTCCTTTTTTAACCAGCTCGTCTAGTTGAGTTCATGATAAAGAAAACTAAATTCGAGTAAAAACCTTTCTTTTTTGAATTGATTGAACTGTTGTGGTATCAGCATTTCCTCCCATTCCTTCTATAATCGTCCTGCTTAACACATATGCCTTCTTTGGCCTTTATAATTCCTCCTTTTGCAGGCTGTCCGGAAATTTTGACACTCATCGATAACTGCGATGATTTGAAGAAACTCTTAGACAGTAACGAAGCGATAACCAAGCAAACATTGAAGAAAGTATTCACCAAGGTGTGGGCCTCTTCGCCAGAAGCGATAGCCAAGGCTGTGCAGGCTTTTGTGGCCCGAATCAAAAAAGGTCGGTTCTGATAAGTTTTTGGGAGTATAGCAGGTTTTCGAAGGACGTTTACCTTTTATGTGTTACAGCTTATGCGACAATTGTATCAGTTTCATTTCAGACCCAAAAAACAAATTAGATGAGCTGACTCTAAGACTCGACAGTGCATATCCCGGAGGTTAGTGTCTATTTTCCATATCATATTAAGTGAAATATTGGACCTAGGGGTTTTTTCGAAAGCAGCACTTTGAAGAAGTGGGATAAAAGGTGCGAAAATGAAGGAGAAACTGTACCACGCTTATTAGCAAGAGAAACTGCGCGCAAGTGGTTAGAGGCTAGTGAGCAGTTATCTGGTTCCAGACTCTGTCCACGGTGGGTGGGTAGCGCGAGAGCTGGGTGTGAAAAAAGTTCACCATGCTTCTTAACAGCTGAAAAACCATGAAGGCGAGCAGTTGATGGGCATTATTTTTACAAGCCGGTTTCCGCCCACGCTGGGTGGAAAGAGCTACCTCTGGGTGGAAAGAGCTACCTGTAAGTTAATGTGCACTCGATTGCAAGATGCCCGCTACGAAAGGTGAGCATGTCAGAAATTTCCATAAAAATAATGAGAGGTGGGAGGAAATCCCTCTCATAGAATTAAAACTTCATGTAAACCACTACTAAAGGAGAGAATGTCAAATTTTCGTGGCAGGTAATATGGGCTCCGAAATGGGTGAGGCCTGGAGAAAAACTTGCATTCCTGCTCAAAAACATTGTAGGGACTGGGAAAAGTGAGTGGAGGCCAACAAAGTAGGAGATGTGAAATCTCCGTGTTAGATGAGATGAGGCTTAAACTGGGCAGAGCTTACATTAAGGTTTCATTCTGGTTCAACAGCATTTCAGATTCCAGAACTATTTCGAGCCTTTTTTAAAAGGAGTAGGAAATTACAACTTAGAGGAATAGGTGGATATCGAACAATCGACATCGCTAAACGATTTGTTGCGAAAGTGATTGGGTGTTCACTGCCACACTTCCTTTAGACATAGATTCATAATGAGATTCATAGTGTCCGTCGGTTCAACGATTCGTAAAATCCAGTTTGTTGTGTACTGACAGTTTGCTTACAATTCCGGTAGTCGTGCTGTGTTCGAGTTTTGAGTTTATTGAAGAGATATGGTGGAAGACAAGCTACAAAGATAGCGATCAATAACGATTAACCAGTTCCAATCAACTTTGCTGTTCTATGTAGGCTCTTCATTACCCATTTTTACGAATCGAAAGAGGAGGATTGGCAGTAGTTGGTAATGCGTTTCGACTTCAATACATAAAGAATTCCCGGAGTTAGTCGGTCCATCCGTTCCAGTTAAACACCGGGTTTGTTGAATGTGGATGAGCTATGGATATATAAGTATTCTTCTTTTGATCTTCGTAGGAGTCTAGGTAAGCGAGCCGTGGTGGGGTGGAGAAAGGGAGCGATTCTAGCACCCTCAGAAAATTGTATTTGCTTACCATTGACTGTGGAACTATGAACTTTTCTGAGGAAAGGCGCTTGTGGGAACCTGCTCCAGGTTATCTTACTGGAAGAGTATTCAGCAGAAGCTGTGGGACGTGTACGTTATCGTGCACAGTAAACTGGTTAGTAATTTGATGAAAATGTGGGAGCGAAATCATGAATTCTCAACACTAAAGAACGACCTATTGCAGCAGTAATGCAGGTTATAAGCGGATAAGGCAGTATTTGAAACCCGACAAAATCACTGATACAATGTTCCTGCTAACAATGCTCGATTACTATTTCATCCGACCCACCCCCTGTGCTTATTCGGAACCTTTTTAATTGTTGGCCACAATTTCTTTTGGGCTGCGAAACCTGGATCGCATTAATTGACAACCGTCTCCAACATCGGTGCTGGTACTATGAACGCTCATTGTTAAAGATTTGCCATACCAACGTGCTGCTCAATCGTGTGTGCCATGATGATTTGACATCAGTGACTGCATAGCAAAAACCGGTGAGACAGACCCATTTAGAACCTCATGGCCTGTCAACATACTTTCCTAATATTAAGCAAGTGTATGGGATGTGACGTTAATGCCGTATTTCCAGGTGATGTTGGTGTGTTCGCTCCGTTGCTTCTGAACTATTTCACGCTGAAACCTGGGCAGGCAACATTCCTTGGACCAAATCAGCCACATGCATATTTGTCCGGAGGTTCGTGTTTGATTTGCTGACCACTGGTTTCACGGGCTTCAGTTTCATGGTGAATCAAATGAGCCTTCAGTTTTTTATTTGCACTACTTGTACAGAATATTTATTTATTTATTTATTTATTAAACGATAAGAGTGCACCCGGATGTGGCAGAAGAAAACAGAACAGTAACATAGAATGATCTAGTACCGCACCCATAAGGGTATGGCGGTGGGACAAGGTAGTAACAAAAAAAGAAAATCAAGCAGAACAAAGAACGGCGATAATTCTAGCAGAATCTTAGTCTAGCGTACGCTAGTGGATCTTGAGAGGTAGTAGTCTTATTGAACAATGAGATTCACAGATTGGGCACGTTTAACGAAGGCAAAGTACATGCCAGCCCAGTCCATTCGTTCGTCAAACTTATGGAGTGAGGGAAGAGTGGATGGGGCTTAGGATACCATCACTCGACGAGAACACAAGGGCATGCGCGTGCATGGTCGAACCACGGAACCAGATTATCTGATGTTTGATATTCTCTACCCCTTACAATCTGGAAGATGGCTATAATAATATCGAAGGCTATGGCTTTACCCCTTTACACTCAACCTCAGTTATACGGTGTCTGCTTCATCATTTCGAAGCGTAATTTACGTTTTGGAAGAACATGATTGCCACTGAGATTGTTCTATGTGAGTTCAGTACTTCTACTCGAAAATACATCCTGTAAATTGTCATCTAGTAGGTAAGGTAAGCAATACCCCTACGAGTCGCTGAACCATAATTTGTTCCATGTAGCATAACCGAGATGTAGTGATTCGGTGAATTCACTTTCCCTTGAAATGAAGTTCTCAAAAATCCGAACGTAAATCGGCCCATAAAATGTGATGACGTTTAGCTGTTTTTTCAAGTAACCTACTAGTCCTATTAAGAGAACAGACCTTACTATCTTCATTACGAGAAACTCAAGCCTCCTTTTGCACGTGGTAATTTCTCAGCAAGGAGCGGATTAAACTGTAAACTGAAAGTGATTTAATTCCAGAGGGCCTTTTATTTGAGGTTATATCCATAGGAGAAATTCTTCTCTCAATCGTGAAAAAGTGTGTATAGATATGTTCGCCTGGATACGTTTATGCTCCTTGAGACGCTAAAACAAGTATATCTTTAGTTTCTACTTAATACTTTTCTGGAAAAATCACGGAAAGTGTTTTGCACTTGTACTTCTTCTCCTCCTCCCTATCATATTGAATTAAAGTGACAAGAGTTCTTGTGAGCGAACTTTGAGTAGATGGCAAGCCTGACGCTTTAGCGCCATAGGTCCTTGACTCAGGTGTTCATTGCACATATGCACACAGTTCTTTTTTCTAGAAGTACACATCTAGGACGGAACCTGCTTTTAATAAGCTGCGGCTGCTGTTTTTCGTTCATGCTGAGAAGATAATGTGAAATAAAGTTGCCATAATGGCATGTGCAGAGGCATTTATTAGTCTCCACTTATCCAAACCAACATCATTCGGTGCGAAAAGTCGTTTGTATGAATTTCTCTTCGTATGCAAGTATCCACATATCTCCCTAAAATCCGGTAAAGTGTTTGTATGCATAATTTTTTGCGACATTGGTATAATTTCAAAGTAAGCAAGGAAGAAGATCTCCACTGTTGCAGCCTTCTACCGAAAGTTTACCGTATACCGTGATATCGAGTTTCCACTATTCTGCTACTTCACCAGCAGTGGTATTTTGCCCACACTCATTGAACACATTCTTCGTTACAGTTTCATTTCCCATCCTTCTAAATCTGCACGCCTGTGGTCTCCGTGTTTTTCTAATGAAAAGTATGAATTTGCGAAAAATGTTTAAAGAAACGGATAAGTGCCGTCAGGTCAGGGCTCTGATTCACCACACGGGTTTGTCAATTGCACGACAAATTTCGCGAGCATTTTCCTCTGTTCTAACTCTGTACTGTCTTGTCGCAAGGAGGTGCCGCGCACGGCTCACCACAAACTTTGCATTCGAAACCGAAGGATACGCTCTTACGTGAAGTTTTCGATTGTTAAGTTATCGCCTCTATCAATGCCAGAACCAGCACGGCTTTCACCATTGGAACTCTTAAAGTCTTTTGGCATTAATCAATCCCGTTTCGGTGATGCGCCGCATCCGGCTTTAGTTTGGAATCCTAGTGGCATATCGAATGCGTATGTGGTCCAACAATGGCTTCCGGTGGCCGACCGATATACAAGTCAGTGCTTTTATCCTACCTGATGAGTCTGGTACCAACCAACAGACCCCGATGGGATAGAAGGCTTGCTGGGATAATGCGGATATCTACCCGGAATTCAAACCCGTGACCATGCACATATATGTGGTATTGCCATTACACCACCTCAGTCCTTTTCGTGTTTACACATTCTTTATCTTTATCTGTTCCAATCCAACTTAGCCATCTAGCTGCTATACTTCAAGAGTCGTTTTGCCATATTGAACATCCAAAAGCAAGGGTTTTGCTTTTGCTATACGTCAAGTGAGTGATTTCAGATTGTATTGAATGCATGGCGTGTTCCGACAATACGATTCGAGCCGGCTTGACGCCAAAATTCAAAGATATTGAGACACTGTGTTCCAATTTGACGTACGTAATGAGTGGACCGCCCATCTTCCCTCACAAGGAGCTGACAGCTGGCGTAACGCTCTACGCTCCTCCGGTACCGGAGTTTGCCGTACAAGCCGTTGGGGTAGTTTTTCAATTCTTTTTTTTCAATGGATTTTTCCTTGGTAATGTCTGGCGTGTAAAAAACTCAATTTGATTATCTGCGTGTTTCTCTGGCTGCGAACTTCCGCTCAAAGCGCAGTCTTATTTTCTTGTTCTTCACTACTACGGCCTCTTAATCAGAAGCGTTCAACCCCATCGTTGCTCTGTCCGTTGTTTTCTTTACTAGCTTGAACCTTGAAAAGAATTTTCTGTTCCCAAGGAAGACCTACGTGGCATTGCCACGAAGAAAAACTGTCTGGAAATGGTTAAATGAGGGTCTAAAGTTTTGTAGTTCTCTCTCAGTGAAAGACTGTTTCTTTGAGGGCGAAACGCTCCAATGTTGGTGGAGCTCACTATCTTTCATGTCCCTTCCACCTTTCATCGCTCTGCGATCGTTACAAAAAGGATGCCAAATTCTGCACCGTTTTGAAATATCACTTCCGTTCTTTGTCTAAAACTAGATGCCCTAGAATATCGTGAACTGTGCCTTTTAGCAAAGGTATGAGATTTCTAAACTGCCTCAGTATGACTGTTTAGGCGCTGGCTACAAAACTCACCGCAGAGTCGGCTAGTTCCATCGTTATTGTTATCAGCGGCAGCGCTCATTTCGTAGCTGGATCTCTGGATCTTGATGTACACCGTGGCACCGTGGTCTTCATTTCAGCAGCGTGTACCGACGTTCGGATTGTGAATGCAACATCTGATTTCGTCAGTTATCGTGCTTTCACACCTAAGCACTGATTGATTTGTTTCATTTTGTATGCTGCCATATATTAATGTACAGCTTTTGGAGTTTCGTAGAGTAGGTTTTATCGTAGCTCGTCAACATGAACATTGGTGCTGTCGAGTTGCCACGTAACAGTTGTACATCTGATTAGAACATGGCTCCGCTGACCAGGCCCTATACCATGGCCGCATGCATTTTTTCTGTTCTACCAAAGTCTGACTTGATCACTGGTGATGAGAGTAGTGCATCAGGAGCTGAAAAAATCATCAGTAGGCTGAGCCATAGTTGGAAATCGTTTGAGGAATTTACTGTATAATTGCTTTGCCGAGCCATAGTAGTCGAAATTTAGTCCTCAGAATTGATGCCGTATGCGTTACAATGTTGCTCTAGTCATGTAGGTGTACTCTCGGATAGGAACTCAATTTATTTATTTATTTAAGTTGTAATAGTAAATAAAAGTCGTTAATTTCCATGTACGGCTTTTTATGAACCTCGGCATGATTATATTACTGAGTATATAATAATTATAATATATATTATAATTATTATATACTCATATATAATAATTATAATATAATAATAATATAATATTAATTATTATAATATATTATAATAATTAATTATAGGCCCTGAAGAAGGCGATTCCGCCGAAACGTCAGCCTAATAAATGTTATTTAAAAACCTCGTGAAGAGTTCAAGACAACAACAAACTCAGTAATATAAAGTCATTAATATTTGTTCTAGTGCAACATGATTCATGAAAGTGTTTGGATGATGTTTCAGTGATCATTGATGACGACCATGGGAAGGATTGTAAACTATTTTGAAGTGGGGTTTTCTATGATACATTTCCTGAGCGAAAGGTTCCGAAGGAATCTTCCGAAAACGTGAAGTAAGGTCTTTGTTACCCGATTAACGAGGATTTCAAAAGCCACTTTCTCGTCAACTCCATGTCTGAACTTATGGAATCTAAGCTGGTAAATATTCTGTTACCGTGAATCCATCTTCGCTGTAGAGGTTATGTAATGAGAGTATTCCATGTGATTGGGCATTTATGATGGTGGACATACCCAGAATAGGTCAGTCGTAAGAGTCGCTTTGTCAGGTGCGCAAAGTCTCAGTTGACGATGGAAATAATTTCTGAGGTTTTCTCATGTATGATTTCGTGGCCCCTTCCCTTATATCATCTTCGTACTGGAGCAACTTTGATTAAAAATCAATCAGCTTGTCATCGTAGCGCAAGTTATTGTATTTTGGACTATTCTCTCATTCCAATGATGCTCGTGACTAATTTTTTCTAAACACCTGTTCTGTTGGAATAGCAGCAGAAAGGGTGTAGCGCCGAATATAACCACCTATGCTAGAATTACCAGCTTGAACAAACTAGGCCTACTGTAGTTAGCTTTACGCAGTGATACCACATACCACTTCGTTACAACTTTATGGTAATATTTTCGTCCGGTACTTATTGAGAGCCCTGTATCTCTTCAAATGCGCCGTTTTCCGTTTATTCTGAATTATTCGTAAAAAATTAAAATATTCTCGAGATGTGCGAGGCTTTCAGAGTGAACAATTTATTAAATCAACGGCCTAACGTTTCGATGCTGTAATCTTCTTCAAAGGCCTGAAGCAACTCGAGATGACTTGCACAGTATCCAAAAAGCGCATCACCCCCCTCGCGAATGTGGTGAGGAATTCAAAATCCGCAATTCGAATTCATGATTCGATCTTGACCGTGGTAAGCTCATTTCATAATGGTAATGAGTCACAAGTCGCAGTGCGGTATGTATTGGGTTGTCCGAAAAATTCATGCCGATTTTGAACACCCTTGGTCTATCAAGTATTTTGAAAAACATCGTCGACACAACCTCATAGAGCCATATGTTTTCTGAAAGTGTAAGTCTTAATCTATACTCTTCTCAGGTTGTTGATAATTTTTAAAGTTCCTTTGTATAGGGCTTGAGTGAAAATGGAAGACAATCGCGTGCATTTTCGTCATCTAATGCTTTTCTTCTATGGCAAAGGGAGGAATGCAGCTCAAGCCGCGAGAAAGGTCTGTGGCGTTCACGGAGAAGATGCTCTACATGAATGTACAGTTCGAAAGTGGTTTGCGAGATTCGAGCGGGGTGAATTCAACCTCGGAGATCATCAACGCGCAGGGAGGCCATCATCACTTGAAGAGGATCAGATCAAAATGTTAATCGAAAAGGGTCGGCACAATATAAATATAATATATTATACAGAATGGAGAATATATTGTTTAATGAACGTTCTTGTTTTTTTCAGAAATTTTCACACAAAGTCGACTCAGAAATCGGCATGAACTTTTCGGACAATCCAATACGACAACAGATCATTGGTTATGGAGGGGCAGGTATGTACGGTAAGAAATCGTTGGTTATAGACGGGCAGTCATCTCTGCCGTTAATTTTAGGATTCCTTTAGAAAACCCAGAACGGCCTTCCTCGTTGATATCTTCGCTTCCTGCGCTAGTATTGTGCACTTTACTTCAAGGTTGTTGCCGTTGTGCTCCTCAGTTTTATGCCTACCAAGCGCCATCATCAAACTGCCGCGCCACATACTGGATTGGCGTTCTTTTATTCGTATAGCTAGTTGCCTCCTAGTTCCTCCAATATACGTTGGCCCACGTGGCCGGCATTCCATTTGATAGATCATGCCTATTTTATCGTAAGGACATATGATGCAATCTTTTGTTATGCAGTGCTTGTCGTAGAGCCTGTTTCGATCTACCCAAGAAGCTATTATTGTCGCTGGCAACCTAAATGGCCCTGTAGGCACTACGAGAAGTGATTACAGCCGTCATGGTAGATATGGATGTGGGTCACGTAACGGCATTGGTGAACAAATTCTTCAGTACACTGACTTGACCTCATCACCGAGAACACAATATTTCGGAAGCGGGAGGCTCATCTCATCACCTTTCACAGCGGTGAAACCTGATAACGAATGGACTTTGTGCTCATTAGGCGTGGACTTCGTCCTGGTGAGAAGAATGGGCAGTGTGGGACGGTACTGCGCAACATCGATCGCGATGAGTACATTTAAGGTCCATTTCTTTCCAAGAGGTTGGCTAAGGTTTTCTTTCATCACCACTACTCGTTTTCGCAGACTCATTTTACTCAACTTGTTTTTATTAAGCAAAACACAAACAAGTTGACCGACGTTTTTTTTGTTAAGCATGGTCAGCTGGGATATACCAGCGTGAACAAAGGGTTTACTAGTTCGCGACAACTACGATAACTGAATGCAAGTTTCTTTTCTACTCTACTTTTCAACTCAGCAAACAGTGCAAGCTAAACAACAATATAATAACCATCGTTAGTCATAACATTGTCCCACCTAACGGGCATTTCAGCGATTTCCTTCTCTCAGATCTGGGAAAATTGGGAGTCAAAGAAGTCACTTGTTCAAGGCGGTCATAGTTGATAAATTAATTTTCTGCTAGGAAAGCCTTGAGGGGCCGGAACAAGTGGTGGTCCGAGGGGGCATCATCAGGTGAAATGCGATACTGTTGACTGTGGCGCCATTCGTAGAAGATGATGCATCGAACATGGTCTCGTGGGATCGACATCGTGTTTTAAGCCAAAGTAGGATGCGCGCCTATATATACCAATTAGGGAGCAGGTTATAGAATGTTCTACCACTACCACATGTTACATCATCGGTATCGATTAATAATCGAAAGTTAAAGAACTCCCAAAAAACCCTATCAAAACTTTTTGATCAACATATACACACCGGAATGATTTGTTTCAAATATTTTTCCAAATTATTTCGATTTTTCTTTCACCGACATTTGCCGCTTCGGAAGCAACATTACGGGTGTTGCCACTTCACGCGTCTTAACTTGTACACAAAGAGTGATAAAAGTCATTGTAAACAACCAGGAAGGGCTTAGAAACAATCGAAAATTCACGGATAACTAGGAATTGTAGTTGACAGTCAGATATACCAAGGAGACCCCTCTAACCTATAGTGGTCTATTGGCATCCAAGTCCACCACCTCCACCAGTCGGCAATGGTGCCTCAATCAGAGGACTCACCTGGACTTCGGCGCACGAGTATACCGGCAATATCGTGGAGCAGGTAAGCCAAGTAATAACCGGATGCCAACCTTATGGACTTCCGAAAGGAAAAGGTCGTCTTCTAGACAAAATTGTAAGTCTCTCGACAGATGTTTCGATTATTAACGAGAAAGATAACATTCAAAAAAAAGTAAAAGCTGCATAGAAAATGATATGGTGTATTGAATATCAGTACAGTTAATCCTTATGAGATGAAGCATTGGTAGCTGTATTATGAAACCCTGTATCCGGAGTATACTATTAGATTGATGCATAATTATTGCTGATTTTTCTCCGCAAATTTTACTTAAAGAAACGATAGAAATATCTAGCAAATACATGTTCAAATAATTGCTCCGGAACGTATTCACCATCAACGTCAAGCACTGCTTCCCATTCCCTAGTCGGTCGAATCCCAGAGGCAAGAAGTTTCGATTCTTGGAGGCGGGCACGCCTTGATGTTGGCCATCAAGCCATCAGTTCGTCGAAAGTTCTGATCGTTAATCAATTTTTCAGCGGGCGATTTACGTGCTAATCCATAGGCGTTTCTGCTGGTGAATAGAACAAGCGTAGAAGCAAATTCCAATCCTTATTCAGCTTTGGCTGATTGTTCCATCGCCGAGAAGTTCGTTGAGATGACGTTATGAGTGTGCCGCCTTCCAACATTTCTCAAAGTAATAGAGCATAATAAGGTGTATATGAAGACAACTTTCTAGACATGTTTCTGTTAAGGAGAGCGCGAAGATTATTTCCACAGAAACCCCGAATTCAAAAGTTCAATTTTATCGAGAGAAAAGAAGCCGCGAAAAAACCTGCAATAGTTATGCATCAACCTATTAGAAACTTATGAGTCCACTAGTACTGCAATGTCACAGTGTTGTCGGATTGGTGAGACAGAAGCGGATTAGAGTCCACTGTTGCGATATCTGAATTGATCTCTCTCTCAGATTTCACAGCTGATAGCATCGGTAGCCTAGTTATGCCTTAGTAAATTCTTTTTGAACACCTTACTTTTCATCGAGCCGAATAATTCAGGTGGATGTTTCTCGAAGTTCATCGCCGTGCGATAAAAATAGGAGTGGAAAGCTGGCAAATAGAATTTCTTGTGAATTCTTTGATGATGTACTTCAAACCTCCCGAACCTTGCACTGCATGGTTCGAAAACCCAATAATTGCTAGGTTTCAATCTAGTTTCATGTCTAAGTATTCAGAATCCCTGGGAGAGGTATTAAAGGCACAGTCCACGATAATTTTGGGTAATCCAGATTAAGATGAAAAACGGAAGACGAGATCGAAACCAGTGCGACTGAGTTGAAGAAACTGCGTGCATCGGTGTTTCCAAAGTGAAAAAAGGCTTCCAAAAACCGTTAAAAAGGGGGCTGTACGAGAATGAAACAAGAAAAATGAAGAAGAGTGGGGCATCCGGACGAGCTAAACAGTGCGTTTCACTGCGAGGGTGTGGGTCCTGGCGCGAATTACAGACAATGGCAAGCAAAAATTCATTTATAAGCATAAATAAATAAAAAAAACCCTAGTAACAGCGAATTAGCTCACCTTTTTCAGCCTCTAGGAGTAAGAAATTAAATAAGGGATCGCGGAAGCAAAAAGAAAAACAGAGGAAAAAAATGGGAAAAAAACATCGCCTCATCACTCGGCGATTAGCTGATTGTGCGTGGGTCCTAGAACGAATAATAGCAATCTGTATTGTCTCGACACTCGTCTAACGTGACACCGATCGAGGGGCGGGAAAGCGAACTACGGCAGCAACGGGGCTTCCACTATGTAACAGTAACCTTCTTTATCGTGAACCGTGCCTTTAACCAACCTCCCCTTACTCAAGCTAAGCTTGTCAGCCCAAGCCAGCTCATTCGTTCTTCATGATTCAAATGTCACTTTAGGTAGTTCCTGGATGGTTTTTGAGATAAAGCAACCTAGTGAAAGTACGCTGCACTTCCTCCAGTTTGGCAACCTCTTCCTTAAGAATGGTATTCCAATGCTGAGAATGGTAGTTCAGATGTGGCCTTACATAGGCATTATTTAGACGTAGAAGTTATTTGAGCTCTTAAAGGCACTGTTCACGAATGATCATTTTTTGCTATCCTTTCGATCTGAGCTGTCACCGATCAGGTCGGACTGTATTTAGCTTAACTTTTTGAGCTTTATTATCTACATTCTGGCAAAGCGAAAGAAGTGCCTTCAAGAAAGAGTACTGCATCTGAAGGGGCACTATGCCATGCTCAATTATTATACTTAATTATCCTCATTTATGACGACTTTCGCCATTAATTTTCTGGAAGCTCAATTTGTGGCTGTGGTAAAACCAGAAGTAGATTCTTCTCAATGGGTTAGAAGAGGAAAGACAGTACATGTACATGTGCTTTTATGTTCGAATATTTATTAATATTAATAATAATAATAATATCAGGGAAGCAACTGATATCCAAACAGAACCAGACACATATGGAAATGCGGATTCTTTACCAAATCCTGGATTAACAACAAATAATTTGAGCAGAAGAATGCGTTGTGTGGCAGTCAACCTGTCAGCACTATGGAACGCGTTTGTCGACTAACTGGGAACCCCTGACAGATGTTATGAAACGCAGTTGTCGACTGACTGGAAAGCCCTGATAGGGAATGTACCTATGTAGCGCAATGCGATGAGGTTACAGTTCATTTTGAGCAAGAGCAGAGAGCTAAATCGTGGGTAGCCATTATGCTCTCAACCGGAGCTATTTACCTGGGACTAACTAAAGTTAAAGACTTTTAGATACAGTAACGGCTATTACGCGGCTTTAGCAGTTTTCGCTTGACGGTGTCGCTTTCGTAAGCAGCACACTCCTTGCATACATTGCGAATATCCAGAGCTACAAGCACACTGTCCGGCTGGCTGAGAGCACATTACGACGGCTGGCGGTTGCATGTACGTCTGTGCTTGCGCAACGCAAGCAGGCTGGCATGAAGGCTGACATTGAGGAACGCACTGCATCACAGGAGCGGCCTAAAATAGTTGAAATGATTGTCGTCAATGAGAGCCGTTCAGTTTGTGTGAGTTTATGCTTGGGCGGTTTGAGGCAAACAATGTCGCGAGTCGTGCTCACTGATAGGGTGTTGTTGTCGGTGATATTTGTAGTTCTATCGAGGATTTAGGAGCGCCAGGTTCATGATGGTTCCAAAAATACCTCGTCAGCCTATCTGAGGTCGACGTCGCTTTTTTGGCTATCGGTCAAGTAAATAGTCGAGCTCAAGTCAACAGATTATTCGAGAAAACTTCGTCAAGGAGCCGTTCTGAGGGGCCCCTGCACTTTCTGACTGTGCTGACTATCGCGCCTTACTTGAAGCCAGGTAATTTTACGGATAAATACGGTAATCTTCGTTGTGAGGATGAACTGGGACAAAGGAATGATCCATGAGTCTTAAGACGCACTCTTTTTTGGGTTTTTTCGAGCAGAACTCCCTCCCCTCCCCACACCGTTTGTTCAGGTGAATAGGTTGCAATGAACCCAACATCAGTAACCACCGAGGATACGCTTTGTGGTCTAGCGCCAACTGTAATCTTTGGACAGTTTCTTATGCGGGTGCTATCCGATCTAAGGGTAGCACACATGGTGGGAGCGCTGAACTATAGCTCTGCTTTTCCGTGTGTTACGCACAATGGGGTTTTCTTGGGAAGCTTGACCTAAAATTCCTCTAACGGCTCCTTTTATGCTGCACCCTGTCTATTAACGAGCCTCACTTTCCGATTCCCGACTTTGGAAAGCAACGGACGAGCTGACATATATGTCGACGGCGATTTGAAGTGAACGCGCTGTCGGTTGAGATGCTCGTGGGCTTGAATGTTTGTCTGGGCAGCTTCGACACGAGTTCAGCGCTCACTGATGCACGCCTTAATGAGTGAACGTCGGCGGGTTTCGGTGAGCAAACACGTAGTCTCCGAACCCTCGCCGCATCGCCGCGATCTGCGAATTCTCTCCAACCCCACCCCGCCGCGCATCTTTATTCCATTGTCTTCAAATCGCTTTTCATCGCGTAGCTTTTTGCATTCGGCTAATATTACAGACCGGACTGGCGATCAAACAAAGGTATCTTCGGTCCATCTACCTGATTCAGGGATTAATCGAGGACATCGAGAAGGCAGAAAGTCACGCCAAGAGAGTATGAATGTAGCACTAGGACGCAGTAGGCGAGTTGCCGTCTTTGATTTACAAATCATTTTGTGGTCGGAATCTTGGCAATAGGACTATTTTGGTTCTAGCTCCGATCCAGTAAATGGGGGATCCTAAGCGGCTTCAAACTTGCATCCCTTGATGGCAGATAATCAGTTCTTTAAAATTTTTTGACTATGCGTAAAGGGTTTAGTTCCTTACCTGGCAAGCCTGTCCACAAATTGGCTGGGCTTGAAGAACGACGACTTGCTGTGTGCCACAGGACTGCTCGCAACTGCTCTGGCAGGTTTGTGAACACTGTGAGTTTCCTCCACAAGAATTCTGACAACTTGGTAGACATGCTTGGACGCAGACCTGCTGTTGCTGAACGCATTGAGGCTGGCAAGATGGCTGGCAGGCTGGCATACACTGTTGCTGTTGAGGTTGCTGTTGTACGACAATCACCGGCTGAGTTTGTTGGGTACAGGAAGCCTGGCAGCTTGGCATGCAAGACTGCACACACTGCTGGTTACCACCACATGAGCTTTGACAGGACGGCTGGCACGCTGACACACAGATCTGCTGTTGTTGAACACACTGAGGAGTGCAGGACGGTTGGCATGGAGCAGGACAGTTGTTCTGGGAAGCCTGCTGGACCACTATAACGGGATTCGCCTGCTGCACACAAGAGGACTCGCAGCTCGGCAGGCAAGCCTGTACGCATTGAGTGTTGGAACCGCATGAGCTCTGACAACTTGGCTCGCAAGCAGCGGCGCAGATTTGCTGCTGCTGGACACATTGAGGAGCGCAGGATGGCTGACAGACTGGAGCACATTGCTGTTGCTGCGGCTGCTGAACGACGATGATTTGTTGCTGTTGCTGTTCTACACATTGCGGTGTACACATGGGCTGGCAGGCTGGAGCGCAAGCTTGCTGGACGCATTGTGGCTGGCATGATGGCATGCACGATGGAGCGCACTGCTGTTGAGGCTGCTGAACCACGATTATCTGTTGTTGCTGCTGTTCGATGCACTGCGGTTGGCAAGCCGGCATGCAGGCAGGAGCGCATTGTTGCTGGGGCTGTTGCTGGACTACGATGATTTGCTGAGGTTGCTGGTTGCAGTTGCCACCACACGAAGCCTGGATACATTGAGGCTGACAAGCAGGCATACACGCAGGAACACACTGCTGCTGGGGTTGCTGCTGGACAACAATGATCTGCTGTTGTTGCTGCTCCACACACTGAGGCGCACACATCGGCTGACAAGCAGGGGCGCAGGCTTGTTGAATACACTGAGGCTGGCAAGACGGCATACAGGCTGGTGCACACTGCTGCTGTGGTTGTTGCTGGACGACGATTATCTGTGGTGGCTGCTGCTGCTGAATGCACTGAGGCGTGCACATGGGTTGGCAGGCAGGAGCACAAGCCTGCTGGATGCACTGTGGCTGACATGCCGGCATACAGGCAGGAGCGCACTGCTGCTGAGGCTGTTGCTGTACGAGAATGAGCTGCGGTTGTGGCTGCTGCATGCAACCCGGCTGACAGGATGGCATGCATGACGGAGCGCACATCTGTTGTGGTTGCTGACATTGACTGCAGGAAACCTGAAAAGGAGGCTACCTCAGAACTGTTTCTTGGTTGTGGCAAACGAAATGAATGGTACCTGATACGTCAGGGGACCACATCCACAGCTCGAGTACTGTTGTTGCAATTGGACGCAGTTACAGCTAGGATTTGGCGGCATTTGACAGCCACACTGTGGCTGGAGCATATTAGCGCAGTCGCATTGTTGCACCTGAAATATCGGACCATTTTGGTAGCTATCTGTAGAGTAAGATTGTATCCTTCCACTAGCACGATCGTGCACTTTATCAGTTGCAACAACTTGGATACTGGAAGGAATCAGTAAGCTTTACAGGACCCAATTTTCTTGTCGTTTTAAGCGAAGACAAATTTTTTATCAGTCACACTTTACTATCTTAATTCCGCCGAAGAGAACCCCAACTGCTTTCACATGATAATAAACTTGAGAACTGAGTAGAGGAGTCAGAGAGGTTCCCAGAAAGTAGAGTGAGCAGCACAAGAACGGGATTGATCACCTAGATGAATGTGAAACGAAGTGGGTGGAGGTTGAAGATTTAAAATTTGGATGAAAAAACTGTTCTCTCACGAACCTATTCTGTTCGGTTATTTTTGGTGAATGCTTTCACGTTTTGAAGCTGCTGTTTACTGTTCAGCAGAAGGTGAGCAAATAAAACAAACAAGTAAACAAGGCTAGATATTTACACATAACGGTGATGAGAAGAGTACATCTACCCACGAATGACCACAATTTACAAACGAAACAGCGGTCCGAAGTCTCCGAACACCCAGCACCCAGCCTGAGTTCATTAGCCCACCCTCCTCATCGATCTTTCTCCTATTCTAGTTCTTTTTTTACGAGTCTTCCAATTCTGTATACGTTCAAGGTAGGTCGATGGCGTTTTCATAAATTTAAAGTTTCCCCAAAAGAAAAAAAGAACTCGCTACCGAACTGGAGTAGGAATAGCTAATCAGGAAGGTATTTGCCCTGTAGAATCGATGGGCTGAGATAAAAGAACACGTCTTTTTGGGTACCGAGTTGGAGTTCTCGGAAGGGCTTTGTTTGTAAACAAACTTCACGCTTACCTGTAACTGAAGAGCTACACAATTGCATTGTTGTGCTTGTTGAGGGCAGCAACTGGTCTGAGCTTGATAGCAGCATTGGCGCTTTGCCCTTGAAAGGGTTATCGTCGATGGTTCTTTCTGAACACAAGCTGCTTTAATAAAGTACTACAAGAACGAATTGGTTAATGGGGAAGCTCTCGGAAGAACCACTCGTTTTACTGAGATCAGAGATCGCCTTTCTTTTAGGAGGATTCTGCCGATTTCCTTTTTCTAAGTTGATCTCTGAAGCGAAACTGAAGCTGCTCAACGCCAACACGTTTTTCAGCATAGCACCACTTATCGTTTGCACTGCTAGCCCCGAGGAGATGCGGTTGTCTAATCTGTCGACCGGGATGTCAAACAGACCACGCAGCGCAGGAGCCCGTCAATGGGAGCTGGACATCTCTGCGAGCCACCACTATACGAACATCGTGAGAAAAGCATCGATGTCGATTTTTGGTAGAAAAAGAAATATTTAAAAAAAACTCACACTTGCATCTTCCTCGTTAGTGGAATTGTCACCCGAGGCAAGGGTATGAACACTACTCAGACCAAGCACGAGTAAGAGTAGTAGATGAGGTCGAGCCGCGCTCATTGGAAGCAGAAGGGGAAGGAGCAGGGCAGATGTCTGAAATATTGCTGATGTGTACGTATTCTGGAAAAGCGTTCCACAACAACGGCGTAACCGCATAAACAAACGATGGGTGGGGCTGGGAAGAGTGCACTCGAAGTTCGAACGCAAATAGACATGCAACTAGCCCAGCGTCCAGCCGGAGCCCCTCGAAATAACCGGCACAATGAACGCGACGAGCCTGATTCAGGGATGATCGGCGAACAATCGGAGAAGATTGGTGGTCAGGGAGCAACGGAATAACCGGACTGGGGCGTCCGGATGCTTTACGAGCTCCGCAAAAAAGACCGGCGTAGTGACAAAAAGAAGAGCAAAAGGATCAAGTGTGTACGAGAGCGGAATGGCCGTTATGTTCTCGTAATGCGTTCGCAAAGCGTTTGAGGCGATGTCCTAAAACGATCCACTTTCAAACTCGTATCTTCGAGGAAATTCCTCATTCCGTATCGACGTTTTCACGGATAAATTTCCCCACACGATCCTATTCGGACTCATTCCTTCTTAGTACCATTCTTTCTATTCACTCACCTTCCTATTACGAAGCCATCAGCACATCTTACGGACCTGTACAGTGTTCAATACTGACCAACTGCCATTATGAAGTAGCCCAACATACAATGCTAACTTACCAGAAAAGTGAATAAGCAAAGCAAAGTGAACCCAGGTGTATCGGTCAGGTTAGCGATAGCTGTTATAGTTTAGAGAGCATCTTAGCATCTCACACACAGAGTCGATGAAACTTCTTGTAAGACAGTGAAGAATTACTCGGGTATAAAAACATGTGATTTAAGCCCTTAAGAGCAAGTAGTTACCCAAATAATCACATTTTGTACAATTCCGACTTTTTTCTCAAGGCGAGTACAATAATACGAATGCAATAGACACTAGGAACACAAGGGAACACATGGAAAAGCGCATTCATTCAACAAATTTCAGAATATTCGTCAACAGAAGTAAATTTCTCCAAGTTCTCGACTTTAAGGAGTGATCTGCAGTGAAGACAACAGGCTGATAAGATAAAACGTAATTAGACCCAGTCATGCGAGTGATGGGAGGCTCAAATGCGCAAGAGGAATGACAAGAATGGACCTCATCTCTAAAGAGGCGGGGCCTACCGTGCGAACGATGAAGCTGGCGCTTGTGTGCACGAGTTCGTTTTATAGTTGACGGAAAGCTGCTAAGGGCGGAGGAGCCATGACTAAAATAGAACCCAAAAAACCACGATTGGTTTTTGGTTGAGTGTCGCCGAACCTGAACACGGCCATGACATATGTTTAGAAGGCGGTTATGAAATCCAAGAACAAACACCGAAAAAATTGGAGGAAATCAAAAAAACCGAACTCGAGTCAAAAAAGGACACAACAAGCAATAGCTAGACTGACAATTGTATAAAATATGCTCCCAAACTAACGAAAAGTGTCTTCCTGAAGAAGTGCTACCTATGAGAAGTGCTACATTTATAGATTGGGGCATTTCGGATTCCCTCAGCGATTCTAGAAAATTTATTCTGCTAAACCCTTTCAAAAACATAAAAAGAATGAAAAACAGCTACAAAAACAGACCGATCCCGTACTTCACAGACGTTCAAGAAATAAACTACCATTGAGGAATTGAGTACCTCTGAGATGTACTCAACTCCGTAGTTTTTCGATGGCCGACCATTGCGCTTTAAGATGTACTCGTCCATACAATCTACATTCTTTTCAAAACCATGATGTCTGGACGCGAGTTCTGCTTATGCTGACTACTTGAGCTGGCCAGTAAATTTGAGAGTTAGTGCCTTCATTCTCACAGGCAAGGCTGAAGCCAGTTAACCTGTGCCGGAAAGTACGAAGACTTGGCAGCTCGAATGGCATCATTCGAGACTTGTCGCCGGTCAGCACGGGTCCAGCTCGCATCATGGTCACACTTCAACTCATCACAAAGTATTACTAGGTGCCATGGGACTTCAGACTTGTTAGGTTGTTGACTTTTAATATAAAGGATAAGAGCGTCCGAAATCAGCAACTGCTATTCATACGGCCATTTCAGATAATACTACGATGTTCTACTACGCAACCACGATAAAGTCCCGGGTGTTCTTCAATTGCAACATTCAATCTCTGGAAGCTCCCTCTGTCCTAAGTCTCATTATAAGGGAACCTCATGCTACTCTGAAAAAGTAACGAAGCACAACTGAAAATCCGATTTCAGGCGAATGTGTCATAGACTACATACACAAATGAATTGGCTTACTCGTTCTGCTCTGCTTTCTTTTTTTCAGTCAAAAAAAATCGTCGACTTCCAAAAGTGAGAAGTTACAGACATGGTGGGCTGCGGTAATCCTAGAGTGCTTCCAGTGCTTCCAAAGACTATGTAAATCATAGGTATCCTTCCAATTGACAGCTACAAAGAGAGCAGGAGTGTAACTCCAGGATCAATCTAGAAGAAAACATAGCCGTTTTGACATCGAGCATTTTGGATCAAAAAATAACTTCTGTAATTTGAAATGTGAGAATAAATATCTTTACTTAGCAGAGAGCCGACTTCTTTTGTTGAGTATGAGTGAGTCTGATCGCTTTCTCACATAAATGAGCGAAAAATTCTGATTGGCCTTAACACCGCTATCCCTGTAGAAGTTTTACAGCAGTCAGCCGAATATGACCAGTAGCAGCTGTTTATCAAATCACATAGAAGATGAATTGGAAGAAATTGTTTTCGAATTTCTTCTTCAGGATAACGGACGAATGTGTTATCCCAAAAAATCCTTCACATCTATAGAAGAAGAGTAGGGAATACTGCTGCTCTGGAGCAAAAGTTTGTGGGGCCCTTATTTGCCCCAGTTGCTTCATAAGTTCTGACTAGCCATTTCAGAAGGAAACAACAGGGTATAACTGCAGCAACGCTAGTGATACTCACGCCCTCTCTATATTATTTTGTTATTAAACATCTGTTTTTTAACGTATTCCATCTCAAGACCTTGGAATTTGATGGGACAGGGGGACTATTTGTGGTAAAATATCCTCTTCCATCTGAGGCCGCTTCCTTTTATGTTTTCGCATGCATCTGAATCTTTACTCTTATTTACATACTAGTCACTACAAGTTGCTGGTTTTATCTTTGGCAGTATGGCAATTGATCTTCCAACATGTACCACGTGTTTGATAGTATGCATATCTGCTAGATGAGCATTAACGTTCCACCACATTCAGTAACAGCTGATCATCGCCCAAAACAAACAGTTGAACCCGAGTGCGCAAATCAGTGGACGACCAGGACGTCTCTCTGATCTTTGAAAGAGACAAACCCTGTCGTATAATCTGCTGGGTTGAAAGGAAGAATCTGCTAAAAGTCTCACAAAAGGCCAGGTTTCACCCAAATTTTTCCGGCAGCTTTTATTGGGTTCCTATGTTAGGGTAGCTTCGTGGTATACGCATAACATATACAGTAGCGCTCAAAAGTCTTCGGTGAAATGCTTTGGCGCATTTTCGTTCATAACTTTTTTCTTAGTGGACCAAATCGCGCGAAATTTGGATATGTTTAACTAGGGCATATTTCACTCTACCCAACACTATTTGACTGCGAAATTGCAATATCCACAGATAGAGCAAGGTGTTTGTTGCGGTAGCAGATTTTGTCAAAACTAAAGTTGTTGATGTCTGCACTTATTTACACCTTATGTGCGTTTTCCTCATCTATTGTGTTCGGCATTACCGCTCGTACACTTTAGACATGACAAAAAGGAAAGAGATTTTAGGAGGACCATCATTTGTATTTTCAGTTGATTTTATGTTCATGCTCTTTGAAATATCTGGAACGTGATCAGATTGCAAGTCAGTAGTGGTAAATATTCACAATACATCCACGCTCAAAATATAGAAATTTCGCATGATTAGATCCAGTAGGAAAGGAGTTACGACTGAAAAGTACGGCTGACGAACCATTTCACCGAAGACTTTTGAGCGCTACTGTATGTATAGGTACCTTCTCCGTGCATAGTTAATCATATGATGACCTGTTTACTAATCTGGCACATAGTTATTCACGTGTCCGAGCACTCGGATGCTGAAAAACCAAAACTTGCGTCAGGCCTTGAAACCCGTCTTATGCATCCTTGTGTAACTCTTCATAACATGGCAAAAAGGACGAAGATGAACCCTCGACCGGCGATACATGGAATCTCCTGATATATTATTCGCATCCAAAAGGGTGGTCTTCTTTCACGATATTCTCATGGAAGCTCTGGAAAAATTTAGGACTTCGTACTGATCTGAAATATTGTAAGATTTTCGAGCCGCATTTCCTGCGAATTCATAAATTGTCGATTCGAGAAGTGGATGACGGTAATGCTTTTCTTCTTTTTTTCAGGGAGTTAAGAAACTGCGGATTCGAAATGGCGAAAAACGAATCAGCAATCCTCAAAAGGAGGCGAGAATCTCAACTCATGTAATGAAATGTATAGTTAATACTATACGAAATACGCAACTATAACTCACTCCTTTTAGGTAAGAGTGATTTGACTCCCGGGCCCTCTCGCTCGGTGTACGAGTACTTGATCTCTGTCTCAAAGGGTATAATACTCTGACGAGCTTCCAAGTATTTTCGGGAGAACCCTCACGATGATGCTTTCAAATATCAGTTGAACACACGCTTATGCTAACAATAGCCAACTTAACCTGAACTCAATTTAAGAAACAGTGTGAATCTGCTTAGTAGCAACTACATAACTGGTAAGTGGATAGGAGTATGTAAGTTCCATGTCTACTTAATCAGGCTTTTCAACCCACTAAATTACCTTTATTCAAAATTGTAGATATGGTATTCGAGCGACATCTGCTCTACAGGGTGGGCCAAAATTACGATTAGCGCAGACGCTCATACCCATTTCTTCAGACTTTATATTTTTTTCATTCGGTTTCTTGCATTTCACAAGGTAGGTTACATTATTTCCTTCCTAATGGCGCTGAACGTTTTGCAGATTTCAAAAATAATGAAGGCGTTACCACCTCGTGAAGCAATTACCTTTTCGCATTAACGAGTATTTCTGGCACGGTAGGTCTCCAGACGACTCATTATAATAGATCAGCTGGTATATCCGACCATTATACGCTTTGAAGAGTTGGGAACAATTGCAGATCGAAGGAGTTAATAAAGGATGTTTACGGCTACATTTAGGAGAAATTTTATACGATCAGGAAGAATGCGTTCCTCTGTTGAATAGCACGCCCTTCCGTGTCCCTCTCCCCTTGCAATTTTATCCACTTCACATACTCTTAACTCCAGAATAGCCTAGAGGTAAGTTATGAATGGTATACGGCAGCTGTGAATAACTGTTTCATGTTCGCCTCTGCAATCTCTCCTATGTAGTACTGTCCTGAACAAAGAGCTGACTAGAGTTTGAAAGTTTGCCTGAGATGGCCTCAGAACTTTGGACTTAGAACTTCTCCCGCTTTTTGCTCATGTTCTTTTTCATTGAGCTATGTACCTTGTTCTGCTGGAATTGTGGGCTGCTGGTCGCTACAAAATCTTTTGCACTCCCCACCCAGATCGTTTTCCTCAAAAAATCCTGATAGAATCTTACGGATGAACAAGTTAAGCGACAGCTCAGAGGCTGTCTTCAACAGTCTAATGAAAAAAAAAACCAGCTTGTGTAAACTGACAACAAAAGGATAGACAGGACCGGTCAATCCGATAAGAATCGAAGTTGTAGAGATTCGGACATCTCCCACATCTCTTCCCCAGCTGTGTTACAACCCTTTACTTTCACCAAATGTTTTGCACTCTTGTTCTATCAGTTTTTACCATTCGTAGTCCGCTTGTTTTTTCGAGCTGTTCCTGTCTTTGCACTTGTGGAAAATGCGGGACTGCATGAGAAGCTGTGTGATAGTCAATAGATCGGGTGCCGATAAAAGAGGCTTATCTACTGAAAGTGGCCAACAAAACTTGAAATCAAAACGCAGACAGAATGGGATTATCGTGAGGAACAAAAGTGCATTGCATGACGGTAGCCTAAGGCTTTCAAATGATTTTAGTGGGGTTTGGGTTCTGGCAATTCTTTTCCGAAGTGTTTTGGAGCACTTATAAGTTACAGTTCGACGCTCAAAAAAAAAGACTATCAAACCCAAAGCCTTCTTCAGATTGCTCTATATCGCGAGCAGCAGAAAACTCACGGCTGTGTACCACACTCTGGAGAGCTGATTTCTTCACCCTGAGCTCTGATTTTCCAGCGTTCAAAAACGTAGTAGTCAGATTCAGAGTAGCCCTAATCTAGCCATAATATGAGAAGATGACTGCCACTAGAGATTGTTGAATTCAGACCTCACCTTCACTTGTCACCAATTGTCGGAGCACTTTTGAAACTCTGATTGAGGTATCTCCAAAACATGCAACTGAATCTGAACGCATCAATCGCTTCTTCAGATGTCGAAGAACTTTGACCTCTTATTTTTTTTTTACGTACGGGAATAAAAAGAAGTCATTCCGTGCCAAGCCAGTGCTATATGGCGGATTATTCATCATACCGATGCTCAAAATTGCAGTTGTTTGGGCCGATGTGTGAGGAGAGCTCGCATAGTCGTGGTGAAGGGTTTTTTTTTCGAACAAATTTTTTCGACAGTCAAATGTTCATGCAATATCGAATGTGTGCTGTCCCACTAATGGGTGTGGTGCAGTAGGAACGAATTTGTCGCGTCGTGGCGAGTGACGTCGCGCGCGAAGGAATGTAGCAGAGTCCAGCTGCAAGTAAGAAGTACAGGAACAAAAGAGCTAATGGTAGAATCATGCCAGTAGTGATAGTAAAATCATAGCCTGTGCGATTGAGCCGTATGTAGAAACCTAGAACTGATATCATGAGGCAAATGGTGCGCGACAGCCGCGTGCGGTGGATCGATTGTACATAACCGTTCCTTCTGCCCGGCTCCCACCACTAATGCCTGAGGTTATTCCAATCTCACGGTAGGTCGCATGACGAGTCACTTGAGGGGTTTCCGGAGCAACAACAGATTTTGGACGACCTCCACGAAATTCGTTTTGGAGTGTACTACGGCCACTGATGAATCCACTATACCATCGATAAACACTGGTCCTTTATCGCTAAAAATTGAACTAGGTTCTTCCATGCACTATTGTTGAGTTAATCCACGTCGAAAATTGTAAAAAAAATCGCACGAAAATGCTCACGATTTGATTCCAATTTTTTGGCCTACATAAATCGTTTAAGTTAGGTTTTTCTGGGTACGTACAACCTCGAAAAGGTCAAACTTTACGATAAAGCTGTCAGTGGTCAGGTTGCAACACCAGGGCTGCCCAATCTCGAAATATACAAGGCAACCCTCGTGAACCTCATGACGATACTGAGTGGAATTGAATATGCCGGTGCATGCCAAAAAAGACTGATTAACACTATCAGCTACACTTCTAGAGGATTGTGGATCTTCGACTGGATGCCCTTCAGCTACTCACTCAAAATTGACTTAAGGTTGTCATTACCATTACATCCCTGCTTTAGATGATCATTTTGGAAATCTACCGAAACGAGAGGGCTCTTGTTTGTCTTCCCTGATGTCATAGTGCGATATGTCAGGCGGACAGAATTCAAGCTCGGCATAACCTTCGAACAATGAATGCAGATCTACACCGGTTTTCCGCTTAATAATCACCCGGTTTTCCGCGTCATGCCGGCTTTATAAAAGCCAAAATTCCTTATGGTTTTCCTAGCTTCCCGAATGAAAACGGTCATTATTTTACTGGGTCTGTTATTTATTGGTGAGCTTTTATTGGTAGTTTTACTTCATGCTTCTTCTTAGTTATAGAGCCGCTTTTATGAGATTTCACTCATCAGAAGTTTTCATCAGATAATCTCTTCCGTGTACTATCAGATGTTGAAGCGACAGAGCCTCTCTCTGGTTTGGTGAAAGCGACGAAGACTCCCTGCTGTGTGGACACTATTCTTCCTGCAGTCTGCCGAGCTCTTTACAATAGGAACCACATGAAATTCACGAATCAATGTCGAACCGTAGCTGATTTCAGCTTTATCCAATGCTGTCACTCATGTCATTTCAACGAAGGTCTTTTTACAGCCAAAGGTGAGTCAAGCACACTTTCGAGTTGTGCGCTTTCTTCACTATCTATCGTAAGCCTAAAACCACGCCATGTAGGACCCTCTCATCAGTAATGAGAAAATCAGGAAAGAGGCTCGTACATATAAGTGGGGGGGGGGGGGTTCTCCGACTTGTTCCTTTATCTCATCCTATCAACTACGAATTCCAATCTGACGTTGTTACACCTATTAGAAGCTCCACCGTTGATGAGATGTCTGTCGATGTCACTTGTCACTTGACTGCGTCATCTTCGTGGCTCCTTGGCGCAAACCCCGCCACACGCTTCATCGCTTTGGAGGTCCAGACCTGATTTCCTGCACGTATGGACCTCTTGAATGCAAAACTGAATTGCTAATAATACCTAGAACTGAACATATTTCACTGAGTACGATTCCATTCGAACTAATTATTCCATTTCAGGACAACCGGTGACTAGCAATCTTTACCTAAGAGATGCTGAAGAACTTCTGCTAAGTGATGATACTTCGAAGTGCTTTGACAGACATGGAAGCGCATTTTGCGAAGCATTTGCTTCTAGACAGGGCGCATTCAGTCGCAGTGGATTCACGTGCCAACACTCGGCCCTCGCCTTCAGAATCTGCCGGAAAACATGTGGATACTGCACAGGGCAACTATTTAACGCTAAAGATACAATATGTAATGACCTGCCTTCATGATGCCATTATAATGACCCATTTCAGAAGCGCTAAAGCGACTGTGCCGTACGATGCCGATGCCGCCGCGGATCCGAAGAAGTGTGCTCGACTGTTCTGAAAGCGGCATGAAAGGAGACAAATGGAAATGTGGGCATAGCCACGATCTATTCTTTAATCACTCTATGGCGCGTTTTGCTCGGCTTGATTCATCTTTCCTAAGAATTTGAACTTAGTTAGGTTAACGTTTCGGCAGCTTTGACTACACGACTTTGTAGGTGCCTGTCAATCTGATGTCTTTGTAGTATTGCCGGGGTCGTTGCATGCTTGTCTAGGCGTCATGTCTGTAAAGTTTGGATTGAATTACCTTGGAAAAGGGATAGGAGTCAGAAATTATGTTATAAGTTGAAGTTTCTATTACCATTCAGACTCACTATTCGTGGAGATTACCCTCCTGCCTTTCGTTGTCCCACTTTACTTTTTTTGGTATGCCAACAGTAATTTGTGGCTTTTAGTGTCCTATACAATTACCGTAGGTAATTTACTTTATTTTTTTCATGTACACTAATTTATATGTCTTTTTCATACAAAAATTAATTAATCTCTCGAAGACGATCTTTTTTACATCACTCCGTGTGTCATTCGTATTTGAAGTGCGTTCAAATAATTTTGCAAAATTACATGGTGGTCTCCATAATCCATAACGAGTTTGGTAGCATTTCAGGCTAAATAAGAAAATAATATGGATGCTGAAAAAATTAAGTCAAAGCTGTTGATTATTGCTGAATAGCGGTTGCAAAAATGAAGAGGAAGTTCATAGATCCATTGCGCTTTCTGAGAAAACACTGGTGGTGATGATGGGAAGTGTTAACAACTGATGAACATTGGTAATCTTTTTTAATAGAGCTATGAAATTCTGACCTAGGCCCTGCCCTCTAATAATATGACCTAGGCTTCGATCTGAATTCATTTCAGAACAAATTTGATCACTCCTCATTCAGCAACGTTTCCACGTTTTTCTTCGGGATTTAAAAAATTTTCTGAACAGAGTTAAGGATTTTTGGTCTTGGCTCCATCAATGTAGTGAATTGAACACCATTCCTTTCCTCCATGAACCTCGATCAAATTTTTCCGAATCCCAGAACATCTCTGAGCAGGGTTGTGGAGTTTCATCTTGGCTCCTTCTACCGCGAAATTTGACCACTTTTTCTTCAATACAGCCTTTTCCTACTAGCCTTTTTTTGGATCCTGCGGTGTTTTTGGTAAGAGTTGTGAATTTTTGTAGAAAGCACTTGCTTTTTCAGCGCGCCAATCTGCTCAACCGCTCCAGAAACACTGCTTTCATAAAATAGGAAATTGCACATTCTCCACGCATGTTCTAGAAATCTTCACAGTATCATATTACGCTATTCACTTGTACGCGTGGGTGTCACGACTTGCATGCGTAAGTGTTACAGAGTTAGAAAAAGTCGTGAAATGGATGAATCAAATGAAACTAATAAAAAGGTGTTGCCTGACATGCAAATTCCGCTTTTCTGACATCATTTTGTGAACTTCTCTGGGAGTTAAAACACGCCTTAGGCACTGCTGTACATGATAGCAAAGATCTTTTCCCTTAGTATTACATGTTCAGCTCAGTCACGGTCACGCTCGGTTGTTGCTCAGAAACGAACTACGAAAATTAGTCCTTACCGTTGGAAGTTTATCGAGGACGATCGTAGAACCGACCCCGCACAAGTATTACTCTGAATTAAAGGGTAGCACATTCACAATAGCAAAGCTAAATCTCACCCCAGCCACTTTCCCACGATGCCCATCGGGCTGGAGCCCGCGCTAGAAATACATTTTATTTCAAAGCGGAAAGTGTCTGGAATATCAACCCTTATTTGCATGATTGTTTTAGTCTGCTCTGTACAAAAGTGGTCATATAAGTGTTCTGACCTGCTCAACACCAATCGGAGCATGTAAAACTCTGATAGAGCAACCCAGATATTGGCTCCCTTCTCTAAATGTCCATTAAAGGTCGTATTCATTCTGCGAAGTGGTGCAGAAAGCTCAGCGATAAAAACACCATCGTCCGTTATCGCTCGCTCATTAGTTCCCGATAAATCGAGCCGTTATCAGGAACAGTTTCAAACTGTTACAAAGATCTTTATTGGAGGGAACAAGCGGAAAGAACTCGGAAATATGCCGGAATTGATTGATCAGGTGGCTCCGATTACTTACCAGGGAAGGATCCCAACTCGAAGTGGCCATTTGAAATAAGACCTATATTGGTAGAAGTGTTTTTGGGCGCTGAATTCGAATCCGCTTTCCAAATCTGCCAAGCGATTCTCTGAACGGAGTTATAAGGGTGGTTTCAGGTAACATTACATGGAAAAACTTAAATTACATGGAAGCAGCTCACGCCTCAACGGCGGCTTGGTGAAGTGGTATGCGTGATGCTTCATGGGCGAGAGGCTAGAGTTCGGGTTTTGTGGGCGACCGAGTTTTTGCATTATATAACATTTCGTCCTTAAGGACTAGAAAATACTCTCATGGTGATTTTATTACGTTTTATGACCTTTTAATGCTTTTGCTGGTATTCATCCACATAAAGTGATACTTCTGGTCTACTCGCATGCCCATGCACTCTACATTCACAGCAGAATTCACAGTAGGGTAACTTTTGCCACTTTATGAACAAATGTGATACTCTAGCACGAAATGCTTGAAACAAAGAAACTTTTCACAATGGGAGAAGCGGATGAAAAAGAACTCGTAACAGCCCATTGCTTAACACTCACTAACTCCAAATCAGAAGGAAAACAGACTTGAGTAGGCGTCCAAAAACCACCGGGTGTGGCTCAAGTAGCCGACGGCATGCCATGAATAAAAAAGAAATTTTCTAAATTTCTTCGCCCAGAACTGAAAATAGACAGGCGATAGTAAGCAAAGAATGGGGTCCCGTGTGTACACGTAAAAGTTGAGATCATGAGCTATTACATATGAGATGGTGCGTTTAACCATTATTCTAGAAGGAAATAAGAAATGAGCTTCTGTCGGCTGTATTAGCCTCGTGGTAGCCTCGAGCAGGGTGTCATTCCCTTCACCTGCTTTTGTAGAGTTGAGACGCACTGAATAGCTTTCTGGTCTTTGAATGATGTCCAGAGTCCACTATCTGCAATGCCGGTGTAGGTGAGTCCGGGTCTCCTACGCACCTCGCACCTAATTTAGCGTCAACACCCACTCTAGCAACATCATTGCTCATCTTATGCGTTTTACTCGCCTGGATCTCCAAATTTTGCGCAATTTCCCTCTCGGTAACAGGTAGGTAGGTAGGAGAAGGTATCAGCAAAACCTTAAAAGGTCATAAAACGTGATAAAATCATCATGAGAGTATTTCCTAGTCTTGGAGGGAAAAATTCTACATAATGCAAAAACTCGATCCTCCACAAAACCCGAACCCTAGCCTCTCACCCATGAGGCATCACGCTTACCACAACACCAAGCCGCCGTTAAGGAGTGAGCTGCTTCCATGTAATTTAAGTTTTCTCATGTAATGTCACCTAAAACCACCCTCATAACTCCGTTCAGAGAATCGCTTGCCAGGTTTGGAAAGCGGATTTGAATTCAGCGCCCAAAAACACGTATAGCAATATAGGTCTTATTTCGAATGGCCACTTCGAGTTGGGATCCTTCCCTGGTTAGCATTCAAGGAATTCCATCGGGTAGCATGACTGGAGGCACAGCACTGCCTTATTCGAATGAAAACTTCTCTTCGTACTACCAATCGTCTATGCTGAAGTTAGCGCCAACTGTGAAAGCGCCTCAGAAGCCGTGAAGAAAATTCATCTGTCGACGTAAAAGCGTTGCTCTTTAATTTGAAACAACACCTCGTACGCCATTGGAACTGCTATCCCCATGGTCCTCTCTCCAACTGTGTGGCATGTCTGATCGGCAGGGAGAGTGAGTACATTATCTCAGGGGCAAGACTATGAGACCTTTGGTAGGAAAATTCATAAATTGTTTTTGACCTGTGGGGCTCCAGGAAAGGTAGTGTTGCACAAAACCTCACGAAAAGCTAAGGCACGTGAATGCAAGAGTATTGAAAATGTGGTAGTGAGGACAATATGCTCCCACGCCGCTCATCTTCTTCTGGTCACTGAAGCTGGACCATTCTTGAAGTTAATGTATTGAGTGCACTGCGTTGGAGGATTGAGACATCATGTAAGCGGCGAAGCTTAGGTGAGGGTCGAGAGCGCTTCTCACAACTTATGCGACTTCGGTCAAAACTGCTACTTCTTCATCTTTCAAATCTTCCTTTATCGCTTCTATTCATAGCAAGTTCGGACGTTTTCGGTAACAGCCTGCTGCTCGGGTGGTGCACGCTGAAGACTCATCTTGGGAGTCTTCGAAGACTGTTTATTCTGGTGGTTTGTCAACTGCCTAAATACCTATAAAACTATCGTGAGATGTTCAACGAGCCATTGATATGTATTCTTCATCGATGTCGCCGATAACGGAATTGTTCTGGAGACTCGCAAGGGAAGCAAAGTGATCTCAATTAAATACGGAGCTTGGACTTCTTTTCTTGAATTTGATTTCTCTCTCTACTTATTCAAAAATAAGATCTAGAGTGGAGTAGTCGATGATCCGATTCTGTGTAGAATCATGGAACAACAACGACTGTCAGTAAAGCAAGGCTTCCGATTAATCCTGATGTGAGCTATTCCATATGGAACTGTCTACACCACCTTCCTTTTCGCCTTAGTTAACCACTTTCAAATGGGGCACCTATGCCGCCGTAACCTCCGCTGTTGTCCTCAAACAGTTCTTCACAGAATTTCAAAATACGGCATGTAGCAGGCCATGCCTTCCGTCTTGGTCAGTCCGATGGCATCCAGCTTAGCAGCTTCCCACTCAACTTACATGCCAAGGAGATACATCCCGCGTGGTTAGCCATTCTGGATGGGCGAGGAGTACATTATTAAAGGTGACTTTTGAATTGCTCCCCAAGTACTTTCAAGTCATTCGAAAATAAACTATCGGCTAACTGACATGCAGGGTAACAACGTATCCGCAGGCTTACCACACGCGCACACATGGATGGGTCAATGAGGAGAGAGCAGCATAGATGGTTCCAATGAAGCAGCAACACAATCTACGCCCTCTAGGGATGTTGACCTTCCATTCCCGATTTACCTCCCCCTTCAATTAGGGGGAGGTACCTAACCTCATGGTGAAGCAATTCCGTACGCAAAGGACCGAACAACAGTCATGACTTGCATCATTTCGGCGTGTGGGTAGTTTACAAAGTGGACCTCGGGATTACGGTAGTTTTGTTTAGTACGCAATTGCACGATTTACCTGAGTTCTGTCTCGTAACAACTAAACTGAGCATTTGCACATCACATCATTCGTTTTAGAGGAGGTTTTTCTCTTTCTTTACGCGAAGTTTGAAGATTATTATAAAAATCAGAGAGTTCTTTCAGTAAGATGGCCATCACTCAGCTCACTACTGCGAGTGACTTCAAGAAGTTCATTGCCGATCATAGGTAAGTTCGTGTAGTTGCCTTGGTCCATACTATTTTCTCTGGAAACAGTTGTAATTCGTTCAGAAGCTTACTAAAAGAAGGTAATTACCCCTATAAGCGTGCCCGTTCACTCTGCGCATTACCTTACGTTTCAGCTTTTCCTTTCCTACTTATTTAGTAACTAGACCATTTGTATGTGGCTTATGATTATCGCAAAAACTAGTCGTCCACCCTGCAGACTTTCACCTAAGCTATCAATGATTCCCATAACTCGAAAGCATAGGATAATTATAGTAGGTAGTAACTTCCACTAAACTATAGCCATAAAGATGAGAAGTAGACTTCTGAGAAGCAGAGTTCTCACTATTCAAACCCTGCTCTTACAATGATTCTTTCTGACATAATGTTGAAAACTGTGCATGTTCAGGTTATCCCTGGTGCATTTCTACGCTCCATGGGCGCCTTCTTGCGAACAAGTGAACAAAATTCTGAAAGATTTAGAAGTTAGTCGTCTGTTTCCAAATTGAACTCATTTCGTTTGATATTTCGTTCATATTGAGGATGAGTCGAAGTTGGGTCCTCTGGTTGGATTTTCATTTATTGATGCAGAGGGTGTAGCAGAAGTATCCGCAATGCATTCGATTGCGGCTGCTCCAACGGTGGTGCTCTTTAAAGTACGTTTTCAATTATGCAGTATAATTACTTGCCCTCTATCTGAACTGTTGTACACTGCATCATGTAAAAACTAAAACAGGATGGGAAAGAAGTCGATCGCGTGAATGGTTACAAACCGAGTGAAATAGAGATGAAGATCACGAAGCACTCCTTCGATATCACTACAGCACCTCCTGCTTTGCAGCCGAAACCTGGAGAGGTACTTTGTTTTTCTCTTTTTTTTTTTGAAGATTAAGTGTGAAGCCATCACCGTAAGCCTCATTGCTGCCTTTCTGCGAATGTAATGCTTAGAATCATATGCACGGTCTGAAGTCTCGCCTTTTAGGTCTTGCATTTGTTGTAACCATTAGCTCATATTCAGCCAGAAGCTGTACTAATTGTATTATCTTGAACAAACTAATTTTTAAGGATCTCAACACTCGACTGAAAAGGCTAATTGAGTCTCACCGATTGATGCTTTTCATGAAAGGATCGCCGGACAATCCGAAATGCGGTAAGCTGCTATTAGACTCCCCTGCTCTTTTATACCTTCTATTTTCGCTATTTTCTTTTTGTGTTTCAGCCACATTTTTTTACATTATTCTAAACAAAAGCCTAACATTCGTTTTTGGACGAAAACTACCTAAGTTTCTACTTGTGTTATCCTTAAGCAACAGGACAAGGGGGAGTGATGCTAGTTTCGACATCAAATCCCCCACCTGTTATTTCTTACCATCTATTTTCTTTTTCCATTCTGCTGAACGTAGATAAACTCCTGTTCTTCTGCTAATATAAAGGTGGTAACACGCATACTGTTCTTTTTAATCTTTTCTGTGTATTCTCGCTTTCACCAAAATTTTATCAACATATTCAAGGATTTTCGAGGCAGACAGTCGCATTGCTGAATGAGATCGGCGCGAAATTTGGTTCATTTGATATACTGAGCGATGAGGAAGTTAGGCAAGGTCTCAAGGTACGCACTGAATTCTGTTTTCATAGTCAAGTTCATTGTTCATCACGAGCACCTTCAATATTAAGTCTTAAGCATGATTTTTGCAGGTAGTATATCTATATGCTTTAGACATATTCGAACTGGCCCACGTATCCCCAGCTGTATCTGGATGGTGAGCTTATCGGCGGTCTGGACGTCATTCGCGAGGAGCTGAAAGATGCCGATTTCGTTGCGAAGTTACCTAAAAGGGATGACGTCAATGCCGCGGCGACTTCACGCAAAGAGGAGGTGGATTTGATTTTCGTGTAATCTTTGCAACCGTTCAAGGTTCCGGTCTATTTAGGGGAGCAGTTTAGAAGCTCGACTGAAGAAACTCATCAATAGGCATAAGCTGATGTTGTTTATGAAGGGTGATCGTCATCAACCGCAGTGCGGTGAGCGGTTTTGCGTTCATATACCTGTTTGTCTTTGTATGTAATGGTGTTTAGGTTTCTCTCGTAAAATGGTTGATTTATTGGAAGGGGTTGGAGCTGATTATGATACATTTGATATTCTCCAGGATGAAGAAGTGCGGCAAGGGCTCAAGGCGAGTTGATCGTTTTAGAAAATAACACCAGGCATGAAACGTAAGCGCTGGCCAGTTTTTGTCATGCGGTTCTGAAAGCATAGATGTTTACTTGTTCTTAAGCCCATACTTTTTTAAAGAAGTAATGAGAATCCAATTCATACGTCCTACTTTATTCCTCCCTTCCTCGGGTCATTATTTATAGCAGGTAGCAGCAGGCGTTTTTAAAACCTGCATCGAATGCTTTTGGCTTTGCTCAAAGATTTTTAGTTGGAAGTTTGGAATGAAAGAATTTATTTTGATTATAATGTCTCTATTGCAAGAATTCAGCGAGACCTTTTAGACATTCTCAAACTGGCCAACGTATCCGCAGCTCTACCTCAACGGCGAACTCTTAGGAGGATTGGACGTAGTAAAAGCAGAAATGGAAAATGAGAGTTTTGTCTCATCATTGCCGAAGAAATCATGATCGTTTGTTAGCTAGCTTTTCTGTTGTGATAGTTCAATCGGTTTGATAGCTGGTACAGTTCTAGTTTTATTTTGTCCTATAACAACTTTTACCGATGAAAGTGATCTTGCTCGAATCTTTCTTTGCCGAGGCTTTGTCTTCGTAATATGACATTTGTGGAAGAGATTACTCTAGAGATGTATAGTAGTTCTTGCCATTTCTGCGTTGTTTATTTATCGTTGACTTGTTTCTTTATTAGCGTTGCATTTCTAAAAGTTTCTATTCGATTTAGCTGTGCTTTAAGTTAAAATTATATTAATAGTATGGAACACCTCCAGACTCGAAGTAATATAAATAGTATGCAACACGTCCAGAAGTTTAAATAATATTAACAGTATAGAACATCTTCAGAAGCTGTTTAAAAAGATTTCTAAACGCAATAAGTGAGCGCAGTTTCCTCGAGTAACCATGAATTTCAAATCGAAAAGCCATGATATCACTGGAGTTTCCAAGGTCATATCATACAAAACTGAACAGGGAGTAAAACTACAGACTGACGGGGAGCAGACTCCTGATTCCCCGTTGTGATTGTGGGGCAATTCGAGCATTTTCTTTCCCATAGAACTCTTAACGATCGCGTTCGTCATCTTGCTTACCTACAGTACGGTGCCTATCTATCGGGCATATTTCTCGACCCAAGTACCCTCAGCTGACGTATATTATAAGGCATAGCTGTACTCATGGTGAAAAATTCATTTGAGATCCAATCTCAAGCCGATTTTTTTTTCACAAACACTTCATGTTTTTTGTCTTAATTTTTAAACCAATACTCTTAAGTGCCCTATGTTATCTGCAAAGCATAGGTACCAGAACTGCCAGCTTACGATCTACAGTTCTTTGTTCTTCTTTTCCATATTTATTTATTTGCAGTGCTAAAGAGTGCAACGAAGATGCTCTTACAGCCAGTAATCGCATCAGTAGCCTATGGTACCCTCGCACCGTGGGGAGTCATAGGAAAAAGCCGGAACTTCGGCACACGAGTATTCCAACTTCTCACGTGGAACTGACTTGTAAGCTACTGGCTGGCTGGCAAGAAGTGAGCAGTTGATTGAACATATGAAGCATAACGCTTTCAAGAATAATGAAAGAGGAAAATGGTGTTGTTTTTGCCTTAATCGAGCCTTCTCTTGATGTTGACTTATTGTAGAACGGTGAAATTCTAATCTTGATGGCGTTATAGTGCTCACGAATAACTTTACAACGGTTGGGCTCTGCACACAAACGCGTGCGTTACAAGAAAGAATGCTTCGAAATGAGTGATAAAATTTCGACCATCAGGAATCTGGCTTGAAAGCTTTGATGGAGTCTAGTTATGAATTAGTCTACAAAGTCCCGCCCATTGTGAAGGGGCTATGCCAGCGCATTGTGTTTTCTTTCCTCTGTTGAACCATTCCTTATATTTGTCTTTTTTTGGCGTCGAGGCCGTTATGAAACCCCATGTAAAAGTTTTTCCATAGCACCGCGCTTTCCGGCGCATGTTTTCTGGAGAGTCATTAGTCCGTTGGTGAAATCATCTCTTGAAATAGGTTAGAGCAACGCTCTCATCATTTTTATGGCATCAGAACATCGAACCTTGACTGATGACTTGAGATAAGTGCATTTTGTTACTGATTGGTAACTGATCTGATTTGTTTAATATGGCTGAAAAGTTTTTTTTTTCAGCCAGTCTTATTTGGAAGATTTAGTTCGACATTTCGGACATTATGGCATCTTCTTTACCCTTTTCCACACAGTTTGTACCACAATAAAATCTGGCGACGGTAAACAAGAGCTGGTGGCCGGTTGAGGGAAGGGGCTTTTTCTCATAACTTGTCAGCCTTCTAACATTCCAAGTTGACCTGTATTCGACCAGAGCTTGGTTTTTGATGAGTTTGAGGTTGCTATCTTCTGTTCAGCCCTTCAAAATTGAGATTGGTGCCCTTACATCACTACAATTTTTTTTTGGGTGGGATACTTCCTCTCGGGTTAATGAACTAAAACGGTAAGGGGCACGGCAAACGATCACTCGTTGTGTGTAAGCAACTATTAAGAAAGCATGAACAGTGTCGAGAGAAAGCTGTTGTGTACACACGACATAAGTCGTAATTGATTTAGAACTCTGAGGGAGGGATCATTAGTTTGGATGTGTAGCTGACTAAACATGGTTTGCTATTAGTGATGGTACGTTACGTAGCTCCGTAATTCTAACTATGATTGGAAGCAATGTTCGTTTGTGTATTTCCATGTTCCAGTTGTGTGTCCAGTCTGTTTCGCTTTTCATATCATGGTCCAGAAATACGGTCGTGTAGTGTAACGTAGGCGTTCATACATATTGCTGATGTCCGTTCACTCTACTGGAGCCAATTCATCGCATTTCCAATTTTCTGATGATCAAATGATTCGTCAAAATCCGATTTTTAGTTATAATTTTTGGCTAAAAATCTCGAAATGTATCCAACTGAAGGAAACGACCCTATCTCATCAAAAATCAACTGCGGTCAAGTAGTAATGTGCGACTTTTAGGTGGGTCTTTTTTCTCAAAACATAAACAATGATTAAAGAGACGTAAAAAGCCTTAGAGAACTTTGGTCTTCTGAATCCAATCGTTCAGGAGCGCGACAGGATTTTTCCATCCGCTACCTAAGTGTACTGCCTTCTCTTCTCCATGTATGAAAAAGATCGCTACAGCATGATCAGAAGCTCGTCCAGGAAGGTTGCTAAGTGGGGACCAGTGCGCTCCGTAATCTCCCTTATTTTCCATCATGATTGTCTAATGTCATTCGACACCATTCCAGTTGAATATCCAGATAAGGAACTTAAAGTTTTACCTGTTGTAAGCGATCCCAACTCAGAGAAAAAAATCTTATTCAAGTAATCTGTACATAATCCCAGGTCATTATGTGAGATAAGTGTGTATGCTTCAACTAGATTGTTGATAGGCGTTACTTCATGTTCAAGTGCTTGGACCAAAGCAGTTGCACTGCACGTGTAATCTTGTAGGTAATGAGACGCTGTATATCGACCACTCGTTGCACTCTCTTATTGATGTGTCCTCCACGATTGGGACCCCTTGCCTCGTCTCAGTCTGAAAAATGAAAAGTGAGGCGTTAAAAAACCTTCCTCATCCTCAGAGTCTAGATGATTGATGCAGAAATTTATATTGCCTAGTGAAATCTCTACTGCATTGTGGCAGGATCATAGAAGAATGGGTGCATTGTTATCTGCGTTGACAACAGTTTTGAGATGGAATATCAGTTTTTGACGGAACCGAGCCTCGACTTTACGTTAAGCAGAAATGCCACCAGTTCAATAGGAAGGAGGCCAAGACTGAGATTATTTATTCATTTGTTTAATGTACACGCTAAGGTGCGCTACAGTAACAAACAAAGAAAACATACCGGTTACAAATCCAAACAGCAAAAAAAGCAAGAAAAAATTCACAATAAGCAACACCGTACCCACAAGTGGATATTCCACACACTAGAAATTTTGTATGCATAACAAGACAAGGAGGCCCCCTTCGATTTCCTTCTGAACACATTGGCATTTGGCGCCTTCTACAGGTTTACTGGGAAAAGCTGAAGCCATCTGGCTCCACGAGAAAAATTGCGAGTGAAATACACTAGCACGATGACTACTGTTCAGTTTTGGGCATGCAGAAATAACGAAGTGACACGACCTCTGCACGATTGATTACCCTGTACTTACTCGGCCCAGGCATAAGTTCGCATTTCAGCAATTGGAAGCAGAATACTATATCTTGCGATACTCTCCTGTACAATGTTTTAGGACTGAAGCGATGCAGCCAGTCATCATAACTGGGTAAAGAACGTAAGTGTGCTGGGTTGGGATAGCATTTGTAAACTAATACATATTCTCGTGAAAGTTTGTTGAACCTCTTCAATTTTTGTCTGGAGGCTCTCAGCGTAAGGGTTGCAAATCTGTGAACCGTATTCAAGTATGGAATCAACATACACTTCAAGAAGCCCTAACAAGAAATTGAAGCATCATTAGGTCGAATCTTCCAAAAACGAGAAAAAGTGCTGTATAGGCTTTTCGAACGGCCATATTGACGAGATGCGAAAAATTCAAGCTGGAGTTGATAAGAAACCCGAGGTCGCGTACTTCGCATGAAGTATTCATTGGAATGTTGTTTACTGCGTTCGGTTCCATTATGGCTCTACCCAAATGAAGCACAGATGTTTTCGTGAAGTTTACAGGCACTCCCCAGGCAATATTTATATTTAGCCCACTCTGTCATCTTGCAAATAGATCGTGTTAGGGCTTGGTATACCTAATCATGACTATTGTTGTTGTAAATGCCATATATTTCAATGTCATCGGCGTACACTTCCACTTTTATCAAAAGGCGAGTATTGAAATATGATAGTCGTAGGTGTACGTTACAAATAACAAGTGAGACAATACACGTCCTTGCGGGACACCGCTGGAGCAAGGGAACCTCTGCGAAAAGATGTTACTCTTTCTGACACACATATGCCTATCTTCTGAGTAGGACTGAATCCAGCTGAAAATGTAGCCTACAATTCCTGGCTGTTGAAGTTTGAAAAGAAGCTTTTCATGATTCACTTTATCAAAGGCCATGGTCAAACCCGAGTAGATAATACGTATACCCTTCTCTTCGTTACTTCCAGAATTCCAGTCAAATGTGCGGTCTACCGTAAGTTTAACTGTGGAAGCACTGCTAATGAAACCGTGCCGTTCCACCAAGATGTTTTTCATCAAATGCGACACAATTTAATCGCGTAATATTTTTCCAGGAGCTCAAAAACAAGAGGCTAGTTTTGGTTTAGTTATTTTAGGTATAGCTTTGACGACACACTCCTTCCAGCTGGATGGGACCCTCACTAAACATTGGTGAGGATTAAGTATAACACAAATAGGTTCGCTCAATGATGTGGCGCAGTTCTTGTAAACAATTTGAGGGATTTTCAATGATTTCAATACTCGCGCTTCCTGGGAAGTTATCACACACTGACTGATAGTAGTCAAGCCCGCACAGCGTATAGAAGCTACTGCAGAGTTAGCGTTTGTTCTTGGGGCCAATCCAGAAGAAAAGAACTGCACAAGGTTTTCTGCATTTTGAGGATCAGTCCAAAACCTTCTGCCCTTTTCATCTTGTCTTCTGCTTCACGAGGACCCGTCAGGAACCTTCTGCCGTTTTCCTCATCTTGAAGTGAAGGTATGCATGGGTGTGCTTCAATGTTATACCTGATTAATGCAAAAAGAGCTCCCTCAAAAAGTTAACAGTGATTCGTTCTTCTTTATAGGATACGAATCTCCTCCGATGATGATCAAGCACCTGGCATGCTTTTTTGTAACGAATAACCCGTAGAAAATGACCTTGTAAGATGCCATAGAGCCAGAATTTTTGAATTAATAAATTATTGATGAATTTCGGACATCGCATTTCTACATTAAAATCTGAGACTTAAGCCATACTGTTTCAGCCAAAAATAAGCGAAAATATGGTATTTGAAAGAGTGAACGTACTATGACGTAAGGTCGGATATCTGAGTTGAAAACGCTCATGTTCTGTGCAGTCGACTGAATCGGAACGTTCATAAGTGGATTATTATCAGGCTTCTGAAAAAGTCGCTCTAAAATTTGTACGTATAGCAGTGTTGAATCAGAAGGCATGAAATTTTTTTTTCTCTCAACAGTTGAGTTTGCACTGAGCACTGCACTACGAATGCGAGGACTCCCCCTAGCTCTCCAGAGTGTCAAGTAGCAGGAGTGTTGTTTGGGCTTCCACAGCCTGATCTCTTCAATGGTCCACGCATGAATCCCTTTGTGATGACGTCAACTGTAAGCAGGAAGAGGTCGGGGCTCAGAGTTTACCCTTGGTGAACCCCATCTGCAACGCCTATGACCTTTGCTAGGTCGTATGGAGAGCGTAAAGTTATTTCAGACCTGTCGTACCTACCTCTGACCGAGGAAGTCAGGTGTTTCGAAACGTTTCGTTCTCGGAGCGCTTTTGAGAAGATTGGTCGCAGCAGGCGGTCAAAAGCCTTCTCCAAATCGGAGAAGTTAAGATAGTAGGGTCTACGCTTCTCTCGATACTTTTCCATTACGGCTCTAGCTGTAGAGTAACACCCGTTGTAGATTTTCGAAGCATGAAGCCGAACTACTCCTATGAGATTGTGATCAGTTCCCTCAGCTTTGAATATGCTATTCTCATAGTGTGTGCAGTCATCCTGACTCGGCGAACACTGGAACACTCCATTGCGTTCCTCTTCTGCTTGGAAACGGAAACGATGACAGCACTTTTCCACGAATCTGGCATTTTTCCCTCAGCGGCTACATAGTAAGATTTGGGTAAGCCGCCTGATCCAGGTCTCCCAGCATGCCATTTCCATGCCTCAGCGGTACCCCGGCAGCCGGCTCTTCTTGAAGATTCTGTTCGCAGCCAGGTATTCAGAAGGTCTCATCCTCTGCCAGCAGTTGGATCCCTTTCTCCTGCTTTACAACTCCTTAAACTTCATCGTTCCAGCACCAAGCTGACAAATTTTTCCATATGAGCATATCCGTTTTTTAAGCAACAATAGTGGCTAAAAAGATCCGACCCAGCATTGCCCATGTGGCCATCTCCAGAAAGGAAATCCTTGAAATCAAGAACTATTCTAAAGAGATCATACAGAGAAAACAACACCGAACACCGAACACAGAACAAAACTGCTCCCATGTTTTTGATCTCTGGCCTTAAGTATGTGTTAAAGCCCTGTTCTAACAGCTGATCGAGACCATCGACAATTAGAGTCATCTGACTCTAAGAAGGGGATATGTTCGTGGTCAAGAATGCTCCTAGACCTCCACCGTTTGATGTCACCAATCGTAGAGCGCGCACTGTTGCTTGAAAATCTTAAAATGAGACACGTTAACGTTGCAGTCGGGCACCTTGTTGTTTCCTAGTTCCTTCGCAACATCTGTTTCAGAGACACCGATCAACAACTTGGTTATGCTTTGAAAAGCACAATTTGATTGCATTAAAGAACTGTGAAAAGGAAAAGGAAAATCAGTCACTGAGAAAAAGTGGCGAGCAGTGAGAAGCCCTTCAGTGACACTAGATTCTAGAAGGATTGCAGCAGTAATTGACAACAATGAAGCCCTCAATAATCATGCCTGCCTCTAATTACTTCCAGTTTTCTATTAACGACACCGCTACTATCATTTCTGCCCTTCATTCATATTTTGCTTATCCGTGTTCCTCCCAATTTGAGAATTGTTTTTGGAAATTCGAATTGAGTTGTGGTATACACCATCAATATTATGAGAGATAAAAATCTTTTCGAAATGAGATTAGAGAACTTACCTCATCATACATTGGTTCCACGTGCTGGTTGTTCAGGAGCTGTGCTTTGCTTACCAACATTGGTAAGTTGAATGCCGATGCTTGCTGCAATTCAAAAGGCTAAAAGCTACATTGAAACAGCTCCAAAAGTCTCAGCCGCAGCTGGGAATGGTAAACCAATCATTGAATTATCAAGGTAGAGATCACATAGATCAGTCAGCTTTTTGTAGAATCATTTAAAGGCACAATTTGAGATATAGTGATTCCAGACATTTCTTGTTAGGGCGGATATTCGGCATTCGAGCATAGCAAATGGGGCATTGAAAAATCTCTTAGATATGGCGTAATAACGCCTCAAACACTGTCTCCATTATACACCACACCAAAAAGTGGAGAGCTGCCTCGCGAAGAATCAAAAAGGGAAATAGCACCAGTGGGATATGCCCTACCAGACTATCCAGATACGTGTTCCTAAAATTTTTTTTTACAATTGAGCATGTAGTTTTGTGGTATCACGCTATATTACGAGGAAATGCGCTATATAGCAGTGCAGACTTGCCGAAAACAATGGCTTCAAGGCTAGTCTATGTATTTTGGACGAATTTTTTTGAAGGTCGATACGGAATCGTATCGAAGAAGATCCTAGTTTATATAATTCGCTAAGTGTGTCTGTTGGTGTGTCGGTGTGTGTGTGTGTGTGTCGGTGTGTGTGTTTGACCGCAAATTCATAACTCCTGTCCCCGTGGACCTAGAAAGCTCAAATTTGGTAGGAGTACGGGGGGCAGAAAGGGAATACTTATGGCAGGTGGCAGAACCGGACTCCGCCCACAGGGGGCAGGGCGTGCGCGATAGAAATTTTGGGCCCGAAACTCATAACTCCTGTTCCACTGGACCCAGAGCGTTGAAAATTGGTGGGACTACAGGAGGCATGATAGGAACACTTATGGTAGGTGGCAGGACTGAACTCCGCCTACAGGGGGCGGAGCGTGCGTGTTAGAAATTTTAGTTTTTACAATTGAGCATGTAGTTTTGTGGTATCACGCTATATTACGAGGAAATGCGCTATATAGCAGTGCAGACTTGCCGAAAACAATGGCTTCAAGGCTAGTCTATGTATCGCTAATTCATAATTCCTGCTCCACTGGACCCAAAGCGTTCAAACTTGGTAAGAGTCAAGGAAATAGGATGTGAACACTTATGGCAGGTAGTAGGACCGGGCTCCGCCTGCAAGGGGCGGGGCGTGCGCGATAGGAATTTTAAATCGCAAATTCATAACTCCTGTCCCAGTGGACCCAAAGCGTTCAAAATCGATGGGAGTACAGGGGGCGGCATGGGAACACCTATGGCAGGTAGTAGGAGCGGACTCCGCCTGCAAGGGGCGGGGCGTGCGCGATAGGAATTTTAAATCGCAAATTCATAACTCCTGTCCCAGTGGACCCAAAGCGTTCAAAATCGATGGGAGTACAGGGGGCGGCATGGGAACACCTATTGCAGGTAGTAGGAGCGGACTCCGCCTGCAAGGGGCGGGGCGTGCGCGATAGGAATTTTAAATCGCAAATTCATAACTCCTGTCCCAGTAGACCCAAAGCGTTCAAAATCGATGGGAGTACAGGGGGCGGCATGGGAACACCTATGACAGGTAGTAGGAGCAGACTCCACCTGCAAGGGCGGGGCGTGCGCGATAGAAATTTCAGATCGCAAATTCATAACTCCTGTCCCAGTAAACCCAAAGCGTTCAAAATCGGTAGGAGTATAGGCGGCGGCATGGGAACACTTATGGCAGTCGGCAAGATCGAACTTCGCCTGCAGTGGGCGGAGCGTGCGCGTTAGAAATTTTAGGTTGCAAATTCACAACTCATAATAATAATAACAAGCGAGCAAGCGTTGCAATCCCCTTCGCGTCAACACTGGAACCTTTTGAGACGCTTGACGCTCTCAAACGCCAACTTTTTCTTTTTGTTTTTTTTTCAGTTTTGGTCGGCCTTGCAAATAGTTGGGGGCTGATCTAATGCCAGTGTGAGAGGTGATACTTTAAAGTCTTTGGAACGTTTTCAAGTGTCTGAGGATTGGTTGTCGAGACGTCAGGCACAATAAGGTCCTGCACTAAAATCCTAATATCGGCACAGAAGCATCGATTACTTGCGAGGCCAATTCTCAGTTTTCAAGAAAATGAAAATCAACTCGATGGGAGCTCTTTATAGATTCTATCCTACTATTCTTATACATATATAACGCGCACAAACGTATACACACAAACCCACACAAATCTATATAAGGTGTGTGTGTGTGTTTGTGTTTGTATGCGTTTGTGTAAGTGTTAGTGTGTGTCCGACCGGAAATTCATAACACCCGTTTCCGTGAACCTAGAGCGTTCAAATATGGCGGAAATACAGGAGGAAGGATGTGAACACTAATGATGCGGTAGGACTTGACTGCGCTCATGAGTGGTAGAGTTTGCGTGAAATTTAGTGTCTGAAGAAGTCGCAACCAAATTCAAAGGTACTAACAACTTTCACGCCTCCCGCACACGGGAGGCGTGAAAGTTGTTAGTACCTTTGAATTTGGTTGCCATCTATGCGACGTTTGAGAATGCTGACGGATGGCGGCAGGACATTTATCCGCTCACGGGGGAGGGGGTTTGCGGGAAAAATTGTGCTTGAAGAAAAAATCATAACTTCTGTCACCTAAAACCTAGAGAGGTACAATTACAACATACGAGGGATCATCATGTATAGAGCTTTTTATGTATCAAATGGCCTCTGAATTTGAATTGGAAGCTCTGAATTTGAATTGGACTTTCTGGAATAAAGAAAATCTGTCTTCACCAACCGCATTTCTATTATGGTTTTGGGAGTACTGCAAAACTTTTCGAATCGCTGCCTGCTCCGCTGGGCTTGCGATGTCCGCCTGAAAAATATCACGCCATCTATTTGACTTCCATTCATAGGTGCACTGGCTTTTAATGCCAATACGCAAGGGCCGAAGTATGGGTCTCTGCTATTTAACTCTAACAGGCTTTTGTTATCCAACAGGCACGTATTCGGTATCACCTGATCAGTAAGCAACTCCGGAAGCCTAGTCTGTGTAGATCTCGGCCCTGAATGGGCCCGATCTCGTATCGCCTCCAAATCTGCAGGAAGTAAGCAACTAAGGGGAATCGCAACTAAGGGAAATTGGGAAGCGTGTTGAGATGATTCAGCTGACTATATGATCCCTTTCCTCGCCCTTTCCTCGTAAAGCTTGTCTCCCATCAGTGCTTGGATGTCTTCAGTAAGAGGACAGAGAGATCGTAATCGAACCTGGCGAGATCTAACAACCCAAGTGAGCCTCCAAATGAGATCGATGAAGATCGATTTTAAAGAAGGAGGGTCCACTTCACATCAGTCTATTATGCCGTGTTTCGCGATTGATTTGGAATGCTTTGGTATTCGCAGAGGTACATTAAATGCACGGTTTACGATAAAAATGGTTACTGAACTCTTCCCTTAGGGATAGTCGGTGGCCCCCATGGATGGTAGAAGGGACCCTCTCACTCCCACAATCCCGATGGTTAGGGCATAGTGGAAGCCCTACTGCTGCCGTAAGTAGCTTTCCCGCCTCTCGATCGATGTTGCGTCAGACGAGTGTCGAGACGATACAGATTGCAAACTTTCGCTTTAGGACCCACACACAGTAAGCTGATCGCTGAGTAGTAAGGCGATGATTCCCTCCTATTCTTTTGTTCTCTGTTATTCTCTTTGCTGTTGCGATCCTTTGTTTGATTCTCTACCCCAGAAGGCTGAAAAAGTTGGGCTATTTTTCCTGTTACTAGGATTTTTTTTGTTAACTTCGCTCACGAGCGAATGAAGTTTTGCCCAACGTAGTCAGTTATTCGCACCAAGACCCACACGTACGCTCGTCCAAACGCCCCATCCTTCCTCATTTTCTGGTCTCACTCTCGTCCAGTGGGTGCTTTTATAGTCCGCCGGCCGGTCGGCCGGCGTGCCATGCTGGGCAGTGCTAGGGGGAGGAGGGAGGCAGACGGTCGCTCGAATGGGTGAAAACAAAGAAGAACAAGATCAAAAACCAAACAACCAGGGGATTGTGCAAATGGTTTTTGATCTTATCTCTCTTTGTTTACGGCCCTTCGATGGGGCTGACCGACTGTCTGCCTCCCTCCTCCTCTCTAGCACTGCCTCGGCTGGCACGCCGGCCGGCCGGCCGGCCGGGGGATTCTGAAAGCCGCCAGTCCCCTTTTAAACCTTTTTCGAAGCCTTTTTCACTTTGGAAACACCGATTCACGCAGTTTTTCGCCTTCATCGCACTATATTCCACCTTATCTTTCATTTTTCGTCATAATCTAGATTACCCAAAATTATCATAAACATTGCCTTCAAGACGCGGCAATTGCGCACGAATATCAGATGGGGCTAGGCGGATAAAATCCCTATTTTCTACTTGAAAAACAAGCAGGAAACTCATTAGACGAGCATGGAAGGTCTTTCAAAATAGATTGAGTAGGATCATACCGTCCGCGTTGGCGAGTAAACAAAGGCGCTTCTAGTTATCACTTCTCGCTTTGATCATTATCAACTGTAGATACCAGAACATCATAAGAATCGCGACCAGAATTAGACGTTTCTTCGAAATTCATTCGGAGTAAATCGCACAGAACGTAATACCTTTCGAGCCCTCGTAACCGCCGGTGCTGTGAATAGCTGAACAGCAGGGAAATGCGTCGTAGAATCCGGGAAGCATGAAGTCGGCTATAATGCACAAAAATTGCTGCCTCGGTCTCGAGGAACTAGAGGTCGCTCACCATTGCCATTGGCAGCTGTGCAGCGGTGGCTTGATTACCATAAGGTATTTTGGTTTTCTGTAGAATATGATATGAAGTTTATGAACTAGCACATATCAAATGGTTTTTCCTGGTGCAGTGTGTCCGGTTATAAGATGTTAAATTTCGGCGTTGTTATGACCTTATCGAGACCGGGTCGTTGCGCTCGCGGCGACCACTTCGCGTGATCTGAAGATGAGGGGACTTGACACGATTGTCACTAGCTGATCACGCGCGAGTGACCCTGTTTCGATGAGGTATAGAAAAAAGTCAGCCAACGTATACCCACTTTATCTAGCAGCAGAATCTCATACAAGGGAGAAAGTTTTTAACAGTTCACTATAAAATGTAATAGATTACCTGGTTCTTTTGTTGATTATTGCATTGGAGCCGTGCGTTCTTTGGGTCCTCTTCAGCTTTAATTCCATATATCTCTTGCGAGCTTTTCACTCCCGATATAGAAGGGTTCTGCTGAAGTTCCCTCGAATAAGTCATTTCGAGATCAAGCAATTTCGACACTGTTTGCCTTTGAAATGAAACAAATTGACGTTATGGTCGCCCATGAGCTTCAGTACCTTTCTTACTTTCAATACTTCTTGCGACGACTGCATCATGTTTTGGGATGGTTAAGTATTGAGGCGCATTTTCGGTTTACTGTACAGAGTGGGTCGGAATTATGATGACACAAATATCAGATCCGAATAGAAAGCTAATGAAACAAATCGATTTCAATAAAATGTTCACCACTAATCTCTTACTGGAACAGTACATTGAAACTAAGAGATGTTACTTACTGTTTTCACTCAAGCCCCGAGACGACGATAGAGGGCGTCGACGCTCCGAGACGGCGATAGAAAGCGTGGCACACGGCTAGGATCGAGGAGTCGGTCCCATCTTCATTTTTGAGATTATTTTAGTTCTTGTTTGAGCTAATGAATGCCATTATTTCCGAGTTTGACAACATTGAGAGATTCTCGAAATTTAGATCAGGCTCCTGAGTGGCAACTGATCGAGAGTTATGAAGTCGGGAACTCGGGATATTATATCTGCGAGTGAATCTTGGACCGTATCACTTCATTTTCCTTCATCCTCACATAAATCATGTCGTTATGCTTGTTAGACCTTTTCTACTGTAGATATACACGATTTCTCCGAGATCGGCGTAGCAGCTGTTGTGTGCCGAAGTCGCTTCGCGTTGGCCTGCTGACTCGAGATATCATTTTCTAATCGTACAAAGGCGCTGCTGTGCAGATAACGTTCTACGATTTGCGCGTAAATATGTATAGCTGGGATGGACTCTTGAGTGTCCATGTTCGACTTTCTTTCAATCTTGGCATAATTATTACACTTAAGCCCGAGTGTTTTGTCTTTCAAGCCTTCCAAGTTGTATAACTTTACCAGGCTGACGTTTCGGCTCGTCAGAGCCTAAATGGTCTAGAACACTCGTGGGCCACTTGCTTACACGCCTTAACAGAAACTCTACTCTTGAGTGTGATTCGAAGGTCACGTAGCTCTCAAGCCTACCTTTCCACAAGCAGGAAAAAGGGTGATGAGAACCTCATCTGTGTCTACCTTTTGTCGTTTGGTAATATGTTCGAAGATATCACCACATGTACGGATTCTCATGATGCCCGCTTCAATTACCTCCTAATGAGGATTGCCGTCGTTCTTGAACGCCAAGAATTCAACACTTTCACTGCCTGCAATCCACAAACTAAATGCTCTTATGAAGGAAGAGAGAGTGCTGAAGGTTACTCGATCAGAAGGCTGCTGAAGTGCCACCACAAGAAGCTATTAATGTCGCAGGTGACCTCAATAGGCACCACGATAAGTGGTTACAGTTGTTATGTTGGGGTTTGTCATTAGTTTTAAGAATCACGTAAAGCCGCGATGACCGACCTTCGACCACTTTGACTCGGCATTGTAGACACGATGTTGTGGATACTCTCATCTCATCAGCTTCTACAGCGGCCCTCATCAAGTGGATGATCCAAACCTATGCCCGAGCCAATTATAATGTCAGACACAAGTAGCGTTGTTCCCATCAGACACACGGGCTCGGGCACAGGTGCAGACAATCACTTAATGGGCGATGAAATCAGGCTCAAGCTGGAGAAAGAGGTGAACGATCAATCGTGAGTGCTCGCCGCGGGAAAACTGACACGCCATCGTAACAAGTTTTGCAAAAGCGGAATCGCAAAGTGCTATGACCTATTGTAAGCTACTGTAAGAGCCTGAAAGGGGAATGAACGTCCGTCCAAAAAATTCCAGGATTGTGCTGTGCAGAAAATAGTTTTCAAAGTCGCTGAAAGTGTGAAGAACAATAGATATAAAGCAACATTATGACTTAATAAAGCGTCTAGCAGAAGAAAAATGGAGGAAACATGTGAAACTTTAGAGAGAGCAACCCAAAAATGAAAAAAAAGTAGAAAAATGCTGCACCGGACAGCCTCGGCAAAAGTCAAGAAGACAAGTGTGGCTAACGAGCAGAGAGGCATCAGTATTTCATGCTGCTAAACTTGGAGATTTGGAATCTTCTGCCGTTAACGAATTGATTGGAAGTCTGAGCAATGGCAACACACCTATCGATGATCGAAGAAAGATGGCAAAGTAGAGTTCTCGATGTACAGAGTGAAAGATGGCTTGAATTTTTTTCAAAACATCTTCAAGCACTCAAATTCACAGAACATTGACAGCATTGATGTTATGGAGCCGACAAATGAGCTGTGTCAACAACTCCAGTATAAAACTAGAAGAGAAAACATTAGCAATCCAGTGCTCTAAGCAGGAGAGTACCTAGTCTAGAGAAATTCTAGCAAAACCATGGAATGCAGGTAGCAATTCGATCGTAAACATGCTCTCAGAATAGTGTAGTCGTTGCTGGGACGGAGGACCAATGGAAAAGAATGGTCGTAAAGCTGCTTAAGAGGCAAGGGAACTTGTCAATCTGTGGGAACTGAAGAGGTGTCACGCTTCATTTTGTACCAAGATTAGCATTAGCATGCAACAACCATTTTGTGTCATACTGCTGTGTCAACTAAAGCAATTGATGATAAACACGGGAAGCATAGGTTGCATTCCGATGTGGAAGAGATGCATTGAATTAAAACACCAGCTCTTCATCTACTCCGTGGATTTTAAAAAAGCCCTGGACAGTACTAACGTTGAATCACTATGGGAAATCTTGTGGCACACAGAGATCTTTTGTCAGCTTGTTCATTCAATCTCAATTCATCCTGCCTTGTAAGAACGGACACCGGTTTCACAACATTTCCCGATACTGTTGCGTGGGCCAGGCTACATCTTTTCTTCAGTGCTATTCTAAATCTATTTACTTTTGCAGTTGACATCTGTCAAGAAGAAGGAAAACCAGTGCAGCAAATGACTGCATGGTAGAGCTTACAGATTTAGATCTCGCGGATGGCGTTGTCCTCATTGCTGAAGATCAAAACAAGTAAAATATGTCACCGATAGTCTCAACAAGCAAGAAGCAAGCATCATCGAGTTGAGCATGAGCGCCGACAGCTCAAGAATCATTAAATATCGGCTTGCTTGTACGCAGCCATACAAAATAATGTTGAAGGATGACGTTAATCTGTTCTGAAATGTTAAGTTGTCGTGCAATATGCGTTGTTTTGTCACTAAAGCTTTGTTGTTGTTCATTTGATTATTCTGTCGTTTTCAATATCTGTGTTTCCTGCGGCATCCGACATAGACATCCTGACAAAAGGACAAAAGAGTAATGAAAATTGGCGCGCATTTTCACATATGATTTGACAATGAAATCCTGGATTGATATCCGTTTAGATCATCCTAGCAGTTTCGAATGTTAGACAGACGCCAGCATCCAATCGATAAATGAGGGCTGCTGACCAGCCATGAAATAATCGCGACGTAGACCGAGATGGAGCAATCACAGCGACCTTCGGGTCCCGCCCCTATCAGCCCCTATGCAATTCAGAGGAGCCGTCATTCGTATTCCTTCCTCTTTTTGGACCGATAAAGTGTGGCATCGAATGAAAGTTGATCGGTCGAGTCGTACTCGCCTAGCAAAGCACGAAGGCCGACAGTCCATGGCCAGAGGTTGAGCAGCCGTGTGACCTGGGGGCCAGACCAAACTCGACAACTACAGGGTGGCTGAAAAGTATAGGACGCCGCATTTGTAAGCGTATCTTCAAAGATAGAGACCAGAGAGACAAATAAACTTAATGAGGAATAGAGTAGATCTACAAGATCATTCAGGACGGCAGGTGTTCAAAGTTCGATCCTTTTGCTCTTACACAGGCCTTCAGACTCTCGATGACTGAATCGACCGTACGCCGCAGGTAGTCGACGTCGATATCGTCCCACGCCTTCTGAAGCGCCAACTTCTGAGCGTCAAACGTGCGGTAGGAGCGTCCTGCGATTTCACTCTCCAAGTACTCGCGTACAGAGAAGTCCATTGAATTGAGATCTGGCGGAGAGGAAGGTCAGATGTCTTTACCTCAGTAACCGGGGAAGAGCGCGTCCAGTACGGCTTTTGTTGATTTCGAGGCATGAGGAGAGGTTCAATCTTGCTGATGGACGAATGATCGGTTACAAAAGTGATCAGTGACCCAGGGTAGCAGAGCGTCCATTAAAACTACTTTTTGGTGGACCACGGAGTTCATTGTTAACATTTCTGTCGATGAAGACCAAAGGTATTTTGCTTTCTGATGTCATCCCGGCCCAAACCATAACACTTTTGAAAGATAGCCTGCTGTGCATAAGGCAACGTTCTGGGGACTTGGTGTTAGCTTTTGACAACAACTTTCTCTGGTTTTAAAGGATTGGATAGTGTTCTGCGGTGAAAATTTTCCCAACGGTCCAGATCACGTCAGAGATGCGGCGCGCACTGAGCTCTCGAAAAAGTTTTTTGCATTTTATCAGTCGACTTTGCTTGGACTGCTCTGAATGAAATTGTCCTCGACGGAGCCGATAATTGTTCAGCTTGAGGTCGCGTTTCGCAATTTTCTGGATGGTTTGACGGTTGATGTTGAGGTCCGAAGCAATCCGATTCATCTTGACTCCATCGTTGCGGGTGATCCTCTTCCTGGTGGTGTCACGAATCTTCGGTGTGTTCACTGTTCTCGGTCGTCCCCTTTTTGGCATCGCAGAGGCTCGTCCTCGATTCCTGAGAGCAGCGGCAACATTCCGTACGGTTGGAGAGGGAACACCGAGTCGTTTCGCAATGTCGCAGCTCGTGAAACCTTCTCTGCGGAGCTTCTTGATAGTGGGTCGATGCACAAAAACTTTCGTAGCGACTGTTCGGGAGAACGGTCATTCGCATGACTTATATGGATTCTTGTGCAAAACCCAAGCTTTCTAAAAGTCCAACAAGATTCTGGAAATACCCATGGGCAGAGTGCCAGCAAGCGTCGAACCGCGCGTCCTATACTTTTCAGCTACCCTGTACCGATCGATACCACTCGAAAAGTCGTTACTAGCGGCTTTCTCGCGCATGCTGTCGTATACAGGCGAAGAATACGAATAGAATACAATAAAGAAAAAGCGAATGTCACATAACGCCGTAGTCCGTGATATCTTTCCGCCAGTATAGGTGGAGTGGCCGATCTGCCCGGGGGAGGATTTGCTGCTGCGAATCGATCGATAGGGCAGTGCATTCAAATAGCCACACGATACAGTTGATTCCGCTAGGCTCTATTACAGGGTAGTATTTTGTCTATTATGGAGCTGCGAAAAAGCTGGAGAAGCCGCTGCTGCATTAAAACATCAGAGCCGATGAGATGGCTTTTGTGGAAAACACACTGGAGCTTCTGACCGAAAGTGTAGATAAAATCCCAACAAACGAGTTGCAACGAGAACGAGAGGCTATCGAGCAACCGTTGCAAGCAGCTTCAACTAGGACTGCCAGGGAGGGATCTAGGAAGGTTAGTGAACTCAAGAATAGAATCTAGAGCCAAACCACGCGAATTGTGTTGGTGCTCAAGGTGGAAATAAGGGCAGCGTCCGAGGAATAATAGGAATTGATGCTCTCAATTTTCAGCAGAGCTGGCAAAGGTTTGAGGAACGAAACAGTAGTAAAACAGTTTATGAGAAGCTGTTTGAGATTGAGTTCGATAATGATGAATCCTGTCAAACCTCGATGCACTAGCTCTCGCGGAAATTAAGCTTCCATATTCTACCGATCAATCCAGAGCTGAAAATGCTGAACGAACATACCACAGTCAGAAGACTGATTGGAGGCAGAAGACCAAGGCTCAAACTCGCGACCGTCAAATCGCAGCGGAAGTTTCTTTTCTGACATTTATTCAAGCGAACCCCTTTTCCAGGTTGTCGTTTATGCCCCTCACAACCACATTGTCTTCATGTATGCAGTATTTACGTGGCTTTTCTTACATGAAGACAATGTGGTTGGTTTTTCTTTCGATAAATAAAACCTAATTAACAGTGTACCAGTAAGAGACCACTGATTCGCCCAATTGATTTGCCATCACATTTTCAATACCGTTGACTCGTATGTGAATGGCTGTAGAGATGCGCCATGTATAAAGTGTGAAACGCAAATCCACAACCTCTGCCTGTCCAGGGAGAGCACTATCTCTGCGCCAGTGGACGCTTGCTGTACTACGAGTAGCTACGAAATTCCGCTAAAAGTACCTGCAAGCAATTTCGAGGGGTCACAACTTCATTGGGAATATTTTTCAGCAGCTTTAACTGCCACATTTACAGCGTTTCAAATTCTATCGATCTACCCAGTCTTCACTCAAAGTTCTATAGAAAGTTTAAACACCTTCTTGATTCGAGAAGAAAACTTGGATAACTCAGTGGAAGAAGTGCGCCAAAATTCGAATTCAATTATTCTGCTGTGTGAATGGGAGCATATGTGGACCTCAAGCGGCTAAGAAAAATAGGAGACGAAGCGAGGTGCGAGGTTTTGCAACGAACTGGAAAGGCTCACAAGGAAGGTCTATCCTCAGCATTGAACGCCAGCCTTTTCCGTACGTGAGCGGGAGAAGTAGATAGCCTATTGGAGATTCAACTAATATTTTCACTCTTCGCAGCAACGGAAATTACCCCAAAATGCCTGAAAATGGTTGCGCAAAGATGTGAGTGGAGCGAAGAAGTGCAGAGAAGTGTGAGATACTTCGGGAGGATTCGACATCATCGAGATTCAGAAAATGCATGGCCTACAACATGATTCGAAAACACTCGTCTACGTTGACGTTGAACTGCGTTGACGTTATTTATTCCTTGTTGGTATATTGATGGCGAAACAGTCATTGATACACAAGCAGTGAACAAAAACTTGGCCTTGTTAAGACCACTCTTTAAGATTCGATCCTCGGACCATAATGTAAAATTCCGCGTCTCTTGCCACTACCCCATCTCCTTCTTCTTATAAGGCTATCTATGGTATTTAAACTCCCGCTCAGCTAATCAAAGTTATCAGCCACATTTTCTTCGTTCAACTGAGCCAATACAGCAAAACGAGAGTGTGTCCTAGAGGAGACAACTGCCAACGCGCAGCCACACACAAGCCGCTTATCCGTCTGCATCTCTCAGCGAGAGGAATCTCAGTCTTAGTTTCACACTCAGCAGATTGTAAACACAAAACCATCGTGATCATTTACGTGAGCACTATCTAGTTAGCATTATTATTAACTTTCTTGAACCATTTTCATGATGTGGACGGCCTTGTCATATCATAGACACTTCTTTCATGGGATATGGCATAACCACCACTGCGTGAAACTTGAGTAATGTTACGGTAGGTCGGGTTACGGTAGGTCGCCTCCGTGACCTACTCCTTCATTTGGCGGGAATCCGCACCTAGGGCGGGAGCTCCCCCCTATAAATAGCCTCCCCAGTTGTGGTTACCAGTTGGTTAGCTAGTCAGTTCGGGGAGTTAGTCTCCCCTCTTGCTATCTTGCTTCCTTCTTTTTGTGTGCTCGTTCTTTCTTTTTTTGGATTGAATAAACACTTGTTCCTCACCCTTTTCCTGCCCTCCAGGGAAACCGTGTAATTCAGTGATTCCTTCCCCCGTGAGTCGGAACTATTAGCAGTTTCCGGCTTAAACCCTGCCTGGTTCCGAGCTCACTCGTTGATACCGGGCACGTGAAGTGAGGAAGTGAACGCTACTTGGGGGTCAAGCCAACTTGGAGCAAGGGCTAGGAGCGAGGATCGTTACTGGGAGACAGTTAGATCGAACTCCGACTGACACAGCAGTAGTGATTTTCGATCAGGTAGTAGTTAGAGTTAGAGGGTAGATAGTTAGAGCGTCGAACTCCGGTGTAAGCCGTGACTTCGACAGTAGATCTGACCAAAGAGTCGATTGATAGTAGGAGCTAGGATTGAACTCCGACTGGATACTTCAGTCGTGACCTTCAATTGAGCAGAGTTTGAGGGTCGAACTCCGGTGTGAGCCGTGACTTCGACAAAAGACCAAACATCAAAGAGTAGAATGATAGGGTCGAACTCCGACACTGCAGTCGTGATTACCATTTGCGTGTCGAACTCCGGTGTCAGCCGTGACTTCGACAAAGGACCTAGCATAGCAGAGTCGATTGATAGGATCGAACTCCGGCTGCATATACAGTCGTGACTTTTGATCGAGTATAGTCTGAGTGTCGAATTCCGGTGTAAGCTGTGACTTCGATAGTATACCTCATAAAACAGGATCGATTGATAGGAGGAATAGTCTCGATCCGACTGGATATCACAGTCGTGATTTGCGATCAGGTGAACTGTAGTGGCCAACTCCGGTGTCAGAAGCCGTGACTTGGACATTGTAACTGCTGGAAGAAGTGGTTGCTAGTAACTATTACTTTGCAAACGTAATTCATTTTTTCCGTCAATTTTGTGAGCTATTGTCGCCTATCCTCTCATCGACTACGATTTTACCGTGATCGTGAACCGTTATATAGGCGCACAGGCGTTTTCTCTGTCGAGATTTGCGCCACAACCGAAAATAACCTCGAATGATACGACTTCTTTTGAGAAAGAGTATGGCGAATTTGAACGAAGAAGAGTTACTCCGAACTCCTGTGGAGGATGAAAAGCTCTTGGACGAAAATGTATGTGACATTTTCTTGAAAAAATTTTGAAAGGTTATCAAATAAGTTACTAAGCCAGGTGACCACTATCGGGATCACCTGTGATAATGAGCTGGCTAAATCAATGCGCACAGATTGAGCTGGCTAAATCAATGCGCACAGATGACCCTAAGAGGGAGACTGTTGTCGCGTCAGTAAGAGAGCAAGTGGCGTTAGTAAGAGAAATCGCGAAAGCAACACTCGCAGAGATCTGCGCGCTCAGCAAGCCTAAGGTGACAGAGCGCGTTTTTGAACTTTTGAGAGAAGGTCAAATTGACAGTGTAAGTCAGCTGCAAGAGCACATGAAAAAATGTGCGGCAACGACCAAAATGGTAGAAGAGGTGTGCGAAACCCTCCACTGCTACGACTTTGAAGTGAGTATGAGAGTCAAGGGATTGTCTGCAGCCTTGAATGTAGAAAGACGGACATCCGACGAGCTCCGGCTGCAAATAATTCAAAAAGATTTGCAGATCGAGCAACTTCGGCAAGAAGTGGAAGGTTTGGGCCAGCGGAAGGCCAATTCACTCATGGAACAGGATAACGGCAACGAAGCAGCTCAGGGTGAGTCCGCTTGTAGACCATGTGGTTCGATAGAGACGCAGAATGCTATTAGTGAAGCATTACAGGGAAAATCCTCCAGGATCTCGATGCCATCGCACCAGCAGTACTACGAGACTATGCGGAGAGAAGAATTCGAGCCACGTCGAGGAACGCGACAATCATCGGCCACAGGTGAGCATATTGAGTTTTCACTAGGCGACTACATCCGCACCATGTCCTTACCAGAAGTGCAGCCTTTCTGTGGTAGGCCCGGCGAATGCTTCAAAAGGTTCGTAAGCTCCTTTAACATGAAGTATCCCAGGGAGCAATGGAGAGATTCTAATCGAGTGCAACTATTCCAAAGTTTTCTGAGGAAAAATGCGTTAACGATATTCGAGACACTGCCAAGGGAGGTACGTGAAGGTACCTATGACGAAGTGATTGAGGCAATGAAGGCAAGAATGCGCATAGACGGGAATAGTCAGCGCGTGAAAGCTCTAGCTGACCTACGCCTCTTAGCCATGCGACCTGGTCAGTCCCTCAGCGAATTTTGTTTCGCTTTAGAAAGTCTAGCGAATAGGGCGTACCCAGATATGCCCCCGGGAGCGACTTCGCTGCAAAAGGCTGAGATACTATGCAGACAGTTAGCTAGTTGGAATGGGAGCTATTGCCTTACGGAAGCATTGGAGACCAGTACGTGCGACGAGGCATACGAAAAAGTGAAAGAGGTAGCCCTGAGATTGGGAAGAAGCCTAAAGACAGAAGAAGAGTGCAGACTACTGAATAAAGGCAAGACTGAGATTAGGTGCAGGCATCGTACCCCTGAAAGACGAGGTGGATCAGATGGTGACCAGACCCTAGATACTAGTTCAAGCGGCTCGGAAAGAGCAGCAAAACCTTTGGTGGGGAGCAGACCAGAAAGCGTCCATTCTCAAAAGAAAAAAGGAGAGCGAGATCCACCGAGGTGCTATAACTGTGGTAACATGGGACATTTGGCCAAAGATTGCCGTAGTAGACCTAACCCGCAGCAACGAACCCCAGCAAGGGCAAATGCACAACAGAGACCTGATGTAGCCTACGCCTCCCTAGTGGAAAAGTCGGTATGCACATCGTGGTGGGAATCTGCGTCAAAAACAAGTGAGCTGTTCGGGGAGAAGCCCCTTGCAGTCATAACGCTATGTGGCATTGAAGCGACAGCACTTTTGGATACCGGTTCCCAGACAACCATTATTCCAGTGAGATTGCTGAAGAAGGCAATGGATAGAAAGGTTGACCTGGATGAATACATTGAGCGCATACCCGGACCAAACACTAAAGTGCGAGATGCTTCTGGAAACATGGAGTTCTTCGATACTATTCGGATAGCGATAAGATTAGAAGACCAAGTAGAAGTGGTGTCAGCCTTTGTAGGAAGAAGTCCAGACGAAGTGGTTATTTTGGGCACAAATGCCCTAGAGTTATTCAACCTGCGACTGCTGAAAGGCACCGGGACAAAGAGCGAGCATATGGCCGCTAAAAGAACTGCGAGCGTAGCCGCTGAAGTTAAAAACAGGACTTATGTGCCGGCTAAGGCTGTGCGCACTTTAACGTTGACATGTACAAGGGTCAGTGCAGTAGACTCACCACTCCTGTGTTCTCGTCACCCATCCATACCAGATGGTATATGTGGCTCAACAGAGACCAATGAAGTCAGCATACCGGTCATCAATCATTCAGATGAAGGCTTAGTTTTTAAGAAAGGAGAAGTGATAGGAGAGTGGGAAGACAGCGCTTGGATAAAGCCAAGATACATAGAGCCTGACAGAAACATGTTAGATCTGGATAGATCTGTAAATTCGGGCCCTAAAGAGAGTCGGAACAATAGGTTAATGAGGATCATCCGTCAGCAAAACCCAGTACCTGAGGAAGCAGCAGCTATGCTGAAGGAATTCAACGATGTGTTTGCCCTTACCGACGCAGAGCTGACGCAAACTGATCTAGTAGTCCATGAGATCGATACAGGGGACCATAAACCAATAAGACAGAAGGCGAGGCCTGTCCCTACTGCAGCGCGCAAGGAATACTACGACGCGTTGAGGACGTACGTGAAGGCAGAAGTGGACCTGCCTCCTTTGGAGTCCGGTGCGAAAAGTCGCTCCTCCCGCACGCGTCTCTACTTCAAGCAAAAGAAGCTCGGTGAAGGAGTCTTAAAAGAAAAATCAAAAGCCACCTTTACGCCATTCAAGTAAACCACTTCAGGATGCAATCGATGGTAGCGCCAATGTGTTCACCCCAAGTGCCGATTCTTCAATATCCCCAGTGGATGATCCCGTCAACATCGGCTGCACCCCGAGGCAATCGTCAACATGGAAGAGGACGGGGAGCACGTCGAGGTTATAGCAGACCCCATGAGGCCCCTGACCCTCAGAGTAGTATTAGAGTTAGGCAATTAGCATAATAATTTTTTTGTCGTTACTGTTGTTGTGAATTTTTAAAGTTGATTTGATTCGGTACTTGATAAGATAAAGGATGAAGTAGCCTTTGTACTTCTGTTACTGCGGAAGCGGCAGGGGGAGGCATGTTACGGTAGGTCGGGTTACGGTAGGTCGCCTCCGTGACCTACTCCCTCATTTGGTGGGAATCCGCACCTAGGGCGGGAGCTCCCCCCTATAAATAGCCTCCCCAACTGTGGTTACCAGTTGGTTAGCTAGTCAGTTCGGGGAGTTAGTCTCCCCTCTCGCTATCTTCCTTCCTTTTTTTGTGTGCTCGTTCTTTCTTTTTTTAGATTTAATAAACACTTGTTCCTCACCCTTTTCCTGCCCTCCAGGGAAACCGTGTAATTCAGTGATTCCTTCCCCCGTGAGTCGGAACTATTAGAAGTTGCCGGCTTAAACCCTGCCTGGCTCCAAGCTCACTCGTTGATACCGGGCACGTGAAGTGGGGAAGTGAACGCTACTGTAACTTATTGAACCTTTTCACAAAACAGCATTCGCATCATCCCCCTAGACCATACTTTCTAAACATCATCTTTTTTAACCTTCATCCCAGGCATCGCTATATCGGTTAGTTTTTTGTGTCGATTACTTTACTGCTTCATATCATCCCTGACTGGCGCTTGTTATCGAAGTAATCATATAAGTCCCTACTTTTAGTTAAATTTCAAGTTATTATTCTAACATTACATTGTTCAATTACCTTTTCATTATATCATAACTTCTTTAGATTTAGTCATACCGAAATTCGAAAGAAATTATTCTGTTGGAGTGGTGTCGTCATTCTTCCACAAAAGAGTTTATTTATAAAAGTTCAAAGTTATCTTTTCTCTGTAGTTATATCTGATAAAGTTACATCTTATATGTCATATATTATTAACGCATATGTTGTGTTGTATGTTTGTTTATGTATGTAGTGTAGCAACTTGTATGCTAATATGCTCTATTTTTATTATCATGTGTTAATCCTTTAGGAGATACTGCTTTGAAACCATAAGCATATATGTCTATTAATGCGTTCAAAAAATAAATAGGCATATCTGTATGTGTGTATATTACACTACATTTTTGTTTCTCATTCTCCATTTTAACACAATCATTTTTATATAAACTATATCTACAACTATATTCTATAACAGGAATCTCAGTATTGGTATCTGTTTTATGTGTCCTTAACACTACTGCGTTGATTCTTGATCTTAAAATTGATCATTTTTTCCAATTTTAAAAGTTGATCAGTCGAGTCGAACTTGTCTCGAAAACGAAGGGATTGCAGACCACTGCAGACCACGGCCAGAGGGAGATCAGCCCCACCGTGTGACTACTCAGTTTTCATATTGCGACGCGCATTGAATCACATTCAAAAAATTTGAAGATGGTCTGAACAGGTATCGATCCGGGATTCGGTCCTTACCATTAGACCGCCCACGTGAGTGTCCCCGCTAATTATCGTTACACATTTCTGTGACCTACGAAAGATGACCTACATGTCAACGCGCTGAAGTGTAATTACTGGCGCCCTGTTGTTAATCGTTGCATTAGAAAAAACACTATCTAGGCAGTAACCGCGCAGGACTTTTGCGGAGTGTCGCTTTCTGTATATGGTTCTGGTATCTTCTGCACCGAGCTATAAGAGCGGATATGCTCAGAGAAATTCGACTATTTCTTTCCCATAACTCACTATTACTGTATTGTTATAGTTTGTTACTATTACCGTATATAAAGCGCCCGCGTTTCTCCAACTGTCGCCTTCGCCTGCCTTTCTATTATTTCTATTATGAAATTCCGAATCACATAAGAAATACTAGGCGAGATCGGCTCAAATTTAGGTCGGGTGGGGCGTGGCGCATGGTGAAAAAAGCAACGCGAATCTTCAAAGCTCAGCGCAAGAGCGTTACAAGCACCGGAATTGGTTTCACGAATGCAAATGCAAAACGTCCTAATCTTACTTCAAAATAACCCCGGCACCAAGAAATTAGAGGGCGGATGAGGACTGGGTTCGACATTCAGAACGAAGTAGATTCAACCCAGTGGGCGAAGCGAGCTACATGAAGTTACAACTTAGTTTCACTCTAGTTAGAAGAATAAAAGATTTGTAAATCAAGCAAGGTCTGCTGTGTTGATGCGCCTTCAGTTGGGAGGTAAAGCAGCAACAATTCACGACTCTGTTCCTCAGGTTCAAAGAAATAAGAAGCAGTTTTTTAAGTTTTCAAAAAAGCGGGCATATAGGACCTGAAAAAATTATATGGTGATCATCAACGAAAAAGTGGTCAGAATTCTACAGCTGGTGTAAGCCAAGCTGTAAGTCCGGACGAAGTGGTTGCAGATCAAAAGAAGAAAGCTAATCAATCATGTGGTATTCGAAATGTACACCAATTTTACGTGGTTGACATCAAAAATTCCTGATTCCTCCAGGAACTCTCCTTATCGTCATGCATGCACGCGCACGCACAGCGCGACTTGTCTTTCAGAAACGACGAGCTGAGTCCTCGAAATCTCAGCGTGTGGTCCATTATTATAGACCATTTTATTTTCTGAGGAGGCTGTTAAACTGGTACAGGCTAGAAACTGCAGGAAATTTTAATCTTCACAAAATCCACTTACCATTTGTGTAAAAGGAGTGATACTTGGGAACGCCACCATTGTTGATGCGAATTGAAGTTGGGATGAGGCTGCAATGAAGGGATAAGAGGTCACGTTGGAATCCATGAAGTGTTTAAATGGCGTACAGACGAATGGTGAGCATAGCTGTTGTGGTTGGAAGAGGTAGGGGACGGCAATCCCTTGAACTCCTCCATCATGCCACGTCGGCAAGTCCTAAGTGGTGGTTTTGCAGATTATGTCCAAATTGAGAACAAGCAGGAAAAGGTTACCAGTTTCTGCTGAGGCACTCTATAGGGCACAGCTTGGAGAGCAGGAACCTATAACAAGTACAATAGGATGAACTCAAAAAAGGAAAGAGGGAATTCTGACAAAAATTCATTATGGTGATACGACTGAATGTACATATCAACAAAGTTCCTCACCCTCGCTTCAACCGCAGCTTGGTCTGGTTGGTCAGCCGGCTTCGTGGCGGAAGGTTGATCGGCGCTTCCACTAGCTAAACACAGTAAAATAGGATTCAATAAAAAACGTTCGCCCTTTGTGTCCTCATGTCAGAAGTAATTGTCACTATCTATAATATCACGATGTCCGGAAAGTTTTTTTTGAAAATTCTGTCGATTTCTCTTCAGCACAAAATAACTACAATAATACAGTTAGATCAGTGATCATGATAGTGGCCCTTCCTTGCCACAACGTCTCTCCATTAAACGGACAGGGTACTGATGCCAATAATTCAAAAAGGAGATGGACGCAACGCTATCCTTTCATGTACTTCCTACTTGACTTCCTTGCAACTGTTGAATTTTTCCGTTCAAAGCAGACCTCTGGGCTTCTGAAAGTATGGCAGTCATATGGGATGAGGTCAGGTGAATACGTGGGGATTGAGGTAGTCAGTTTAGACCAAATCTTTCCAGCTCATCCATTGACGTTCTCGCATAAGGTGGCCGAGCATTATCCATCCCAATTGAAGACTTCTTACTAATCGGTGTGGAATGGGGAGGCACGGTACACCATCTTTATCAGCCTTTAACAAGATACTCTTGCGTTTGCCGCAGTGCACTCTGGTCTGATAGTAAAACACCCGATTGAGCGGAGGGAGAATGAGCTCATTCCCTTCTCGGCGTGAGCGCTTCGCTTTGCAGCGTGCTATGATGTGACCTTACGTCCACTGGTAGGCATTGTGACTTCCTAATGACGGAGTCGGCTGGTGTTGTCGTTCTTGTACAGTCGAAGAGCTTCTGGAACAACTGACTCGCACTCGACGCTTCTGCTCAGTAAAGTTTCTGCGATATTTGCAAAAAGTCCTGCTTTGAAAGTGACTTTCGCGTAGAAAGTCGTGCACGATGGATTCCGGGGCAAAGATCAATTTTACATTTCTTGCCACTTTGAGGGGGATCGCTCTGATAGGAAACCAAAATGGTATCGTTTGGAAACAGTGGACTTTCGCTTCGACGGACTTCGTCGAAGCAAATATTTTCCCATAGGAAACGATCGTGCTATTAATGATGGTGACAAGAAGGGTCACTGCTGCCAATCAGTCCCCATTCCTCATTCCAAGCCTTAGTGTCAAAGCGAACAGTTTCGTAATGGTGAAGTAGAAAAGCCGGTAGTCTTATCGATGCAACATCGTTTGATCGACGATTACTTACTTCGAACGAACACGTGGAATTTCGATTACCTATAGTATTGATCTATCAACAACGCCCTTTCTCTGCTATCGAATCTATAGTCCTTCTTAGGCGCGTTCAAGAACAACATGCTTCCATATTTGAAAGGCATCATTTTCTCGATTCTTTCCGGACACCCTCATACAATACCGTATGCGTTCTGCATCGAAAATTCCTGGTAACGGTGACAGGGGTCGGCGATAGTCATTTCGATTTTGGTTCGAGGTAGATTACTAACAACTAGTGTAATTGACTATTGGTTACTATTTACCACTCATACTCATAGGCAGAGGTTGCGCAGTGTCATGTACAACAATATAGAACTTATGCTCTGGGGTCGAACTCCGGGTTTACACACATCCAGGTTAGGTAATGCTCACATCAATCCGGGTTCGGTTGGCTCGTATGGGCCCGTCTGAAGACAATCAATCAAAGAACAGTCCATGCACGGGTTAAAATTACTTCGAAGAATCTTTTCCAAGAAGAAAAGCGGAAGTATTGGTTGGGAATAGTTCATAGGTGGTAAAGGAAGCTAGAAAATCCGTTGTTTGTGTGAAAATAAAGCTTCTCAAAAGTAGGGAAATGAGATGTTTTACGAAATTGCCATAACGGAAAGACTCGGAAGAGGTAATCGGACGAGATTCTAGATGTTGGAATTGCGCAAAGAGCTGACTACATAAAGCCGAAACTGTTCAAGATTGCCTTCCACTGTTGTCATGGGTCGTGACAAGTTGTTTGAACTTCCTACATGGGTTCCCTTGCGAATGGTGCAGCCCCTACAATACCGATGAAACTCGTCCAAAGAAACACTCGGGACAATCTTAGAGCCTCTATAGCGCCCTATCCAGGCCGTTTCCCGACCTGACAGCGCCACGTATGATACGAAGGAGCCACAGATTTATCGTAGCGGAATGCCTCATAAGTCATTTTTTATCGTGAATTGGGCCATGGTGTTACTTCCACTTTCACAATTCAGCGACAGTATTGGACTGAGCATTGGACTTTTCCTCGAATTCATTTTGATACCTACTACGAATTCGCAATACTCTGTTCAAGACAGTAGTTTGTGTTTTGCTCGGCTCTATCAATTCTCTCACAATAACAATTACTGCATTCGCTGCAGCAAACAAAGTTCCATCTCAATTGCTATTACAATTATTTTAAAAATTGTGGGTAAGCAATGGCTAGAAGTGGGAAAGTTAAGAAACATGAAACGAGTGATCAGGTAGTCGCGTTGAGGCTTTAGAACTAAAAATGCCTTATTGTTAGTAAAAATACGTAGGCGCCGTACCCTAATCTGCGACCTCTCTAGTGTTCCCGAAAGTGAATGCTCTGATATGGCGTTGGAGTGCGACAATTAATACTATGAGATAAGAAAGGGCGAAAAAAGACAGAAATTCCAGTAGCAACCAGGTCACCGTGCTAAATTCCTCATCATATCTACATGGAAGCGAGCTGTTCAACATTATACAATGAGTTGTTTCCGCTTAAATAAACGGCAAACCAGGGATCGTAAACAAAGTTCTAGAACAGTTAGAACAGCTAGAACAGTTAACCCCATCCGATTCCGTTCTTCACTTTCTCATCAACTACCGACTTATTAATTTGTCATTATGAGGAATTGTTGTAAAAATGCTCAGCTCAGAATTCAACTCATAACCTACATGTTGGGATAGAACTTTGCTGATTAAGCTTTCCTATTTTTAATTTTCATATGACCTGAATTGCATCTCATTAAATTGGGCCACTTGGCGTCCAGATGCTAACTTGACGTTTGGATTGGATCGTTGACAAAGAGGGAGCCTATCTGACGTCCAAGCCCACCATTTTGCTGGATGTACAGCAGCGCTCAAATGTCTTCGGCCGAATACTTTTTCAGTTGTACTTTTCAGTCGTAATTCCTTCCCTACTGGATCCAATCATGCGAAATTTCGATATGTGTAGCATGGGCGTATTGTGAAAATTTATCACTATTAGCCTGCAATCTGTTTATGTTCCGGATGACACAAAAGGCTTGAACTCAAAATCAACAGGAAATACGGATGATGGTCCTTCCGGAGTTTCTCTCCTTCCTGCCATGTCTAAATTGTACGAGCGCTAATGCCGAACGCAATAGATGAGAAAAATGCGCTCAAGGTGCGAAAAACTGCAGCAGTTAATGACTTTGCCTTAGCGAAGTCTGCTACCGCAACAAACACCGTCCATTAATTACATTGCTTCTTCGCAGTCATGTAGTGTTGGATAGTGTGAAATAGTCATAGATAGACATAAAATTCCGCACGATTTGCTCCACTGAGAAAAAAAATTATGAACGAAAAAGCGTAAAAGTGTGGCTTTAAACTTTTTAGCGCTAATAAATGTTCCCAGTATTCCTGATGTTGGCAAAGAACATACCCATCGTATTCAGTACATCCGATGTAGACCGATCCAGAAGATTACCTTCGCTATCCTGGAATAAGTGATATTCAACAGGGAGCTCGCAAATGAACTCAGAAACTGACTCGTAAACGTTGAAGAGTGCTGATCAAATTGTTAATGGTCTCCTGTTTATTCATCGAGCCTCCAGCAACTGCTTCCTTCGTATTTGATGTACTTGATGAATTATCAGCTGAAAACATTAAGAAACACCTACCACAATAGAAAGCGAAAGAAACCATGGAATATTGTCACGTTGACTCACCCTGAGTTCCTCCTTCACTTCGCAATTTCTTTGGCTGACTAGCGAATTGCTCACTTTGCATAGGTACTTCTATACGGTGTCACAGAATAGACCAACTGAAAAAACTTTTACTGTAGGCCTTTTCTTCCACCTGGTCATCTCAATGGAACGTGAATGGGGAGTAGGTTGTTCATCGTTCGAGAGAGCAAACAGAAGTCAATGAAGGGTAGAAATCAAAGATAGTGAAGGATGAGTATTGCTTCATTAAACTGCAAATCAGATGTCAAAAACAGTTGTGACTGACATGAAGCAGCTGGGAATAATCGCCATCGTATAGAAGCTGTGAATCTTAGACGAAGCATCCCAATGATCAGCCCCACCTATATTCATGAAGAGTGATTGACTAAAGAAGGGGCTCTCTCTGTCTCTCAAATTTAACGGGAGTGAGCGGTGTAAGCGAAAAGAGCGTTCCCTTCACTCTTTAAGGTCACCCAACCGATGTTGTTTTACGAATTTATTGCCCGTCTGCAGTACCGCAACCGCTAATGTGTGCTACCCATTCTACGGAGAAGAGAACAAGCCACTTCTCAACAGACCAGGATTATGGTTCAAAACCCACAATTATTAGAGATTTCACCTATTTGCTATATGAATGCACTTGGGGACTTCACATGAAAGCGTACAGATGGTTCCAACGTGAACGAGCTACCGGAGAAAGGCTGATCTGCACCTTGACCATATTTCTCATCGAGCACCCACCATGGCATCCATTTCTCACCAAGCAGGAGAGGTGAAACTTTGTAATCTAATCCATTGACAACTCAAAAGCCTTCCCATCAAGAAAACATATGCAGTTCAACATTCAAGTGAGAGTATGTTGGAAATGTTGAGGCTTTCTGTAGCTCTGACAACAAAACACTAACGAAATAATCTGCCCGTAAATCCAAATCATTGCTCCTAAGATCGTTATCTTAAGAAATTGAAGTGTGATAACCACACCCGAGATCCTTCAGCAATCAACTTGGTTTCGAGCGCTATCGAACTGGAACTGGGGAAAAACGATAGCATTGAAAAGGCGACAAAGCAACTGATAATGGCTATCAGCTTCCCGATCTCACTGATAGCACTACTTGTTTGCATTTTTCCCTCACCTTTTTTATATGTTGGAGCAAAACAACGTCTTCTGATAAAATGGGCCATGCTGATAGTGACTCAGTTCAATTCAGCTCACGGTTTTAAAAAAAATAAGAGACTGAATAAGGACGATGCAACATCGTGCCTGCACTGTGTAGTGCTCCTAGTGTCACTTGCTACGAATCATTCAACCAAGAAAGGGAAAGATGTGGCGTTTCTGGGATTACGAATTTCAGTACGTCAACGCTGCAATGTTGAACTTTCATGACAGCGCGAAGGATAAGATGCCATGGTTTATCTTGGCGTGATTATTCCGATGTCAAATTCGGCAGTCGTTCGAGTGGAGCCTTGTCGGATAATATCCATAAGAACTACTCCAAGTTTCGCTATACCCAATTTTTCATTTTAGGTCTTCTTTTGCGACTTTTCAAAGAGAGAAGAGAAAAGACCTTGACTAAAGCCAAGTTCTTTCACCTCTCTTGACTTTCCCTGGAAAATCAGTAGATGGGATAACGGAGCAGGTAGGTGCCTCAATGTAATCAAAATCGCGGCTAGGGCAAGTGTATGAGGGGGCAAGTGTATGAGGGACTGCATCTAAGAAGAGCTTATAACAAACAAAGCAAATCAAAAGATGAAATAAATGATTAAGGATGAAGTGAGAACTGCTGAATGGAAAAAAGAAACAGTACATACGGTAATGGTCAAAAGTTTGTAAACTTTTTAATTTCTCGAATAGCGTGGCCAGTTGAGATCGTAATCATCCCAAAGTTACATATTATTAGGTCATCTCATTCAAAAGTTCGCAAGCTTTTATTCGAATAAAATGAACAGCAAACAAGATAAAAAGCTAATATTTTAGTGTTCTGTCGGGTAGGCTCCATCATTATTGACGACCCTCTCCCAGCGTCCAGATAGCACCTGGACACCAAGTAGCTTCTTTCCTTCAACATGTGCAGATAAAATGCTGTTGACGTCCATTTCGGCGATCGACCAGTTGTCAAAGCGTTTGCCACTGCGACGTACCTTCATTTGACCGAACCGGTTGAAGGTGCACGGCTGGAGCTCGGGAGAATAGGGCGGTTGAATCTAGGTTTCAATATTCTTTTCTTCAAAGAACTGCTGCGCAATTCGAGATGAGTGGGGCTTGGCATTGTCATGAGCGCTAATTGCCCTGTTGAAGTTGTGTGCTGCCATCCAATTGTCGGTATAAACGTCGAGAAACTGGCAATACACTTCAGAAGTGACGGTCATTTTTTCAGGACAAAGTCGCCAGAACTCCACACCTCAGAAATCCATTGCCATGATGAGCATCCACTTGGAACCACGTGACTCTTTATGAACCAATTCGGGCGGTTCCTCATCGGCGTCCATCCAAACCCGACGCTTGTGACTTTCGGGCTCAGTGTAAAACCCACCCATGTTTCATCTATAGCCAACTTTCGTTTCGTGAGTCGTGGGTGACGTCGGTGGCGGAGAAGATTGTTTCTACAGGCATCAATTCGGTTTTGGACCTGTGCTTCTGTAAGTAAATGAGGTACCCATACACACATCTTCTTGACCATCTTCGATTCTTTGGACACAACTCGGCCAACGGTAGTAGCAGGAATGCCGGTCTCGCGGGCAAGTTCGGCAATGGTGCAGTCTCTGCGCTCAGCCATTCGACGCTTGATTTCAGCTACTCGTTCTTCGTGTGCGGAGTGAACATTGTGAGCACCACCTCGGCCTTCACTTGTCTCCGTTCTTCCTTCTTTGAACATTCTCACCCATTTCTGCACATTACGCTTGAAGAACTCCGTCCCGTCCATTTGTTGATTGTGCTCACGATGAATTTGAGCTTCGGATTCTCCTTGTATAGCGCCCCATTTGATAATTTCGCGTTGATCCTGTTCGGTAATACTTCTTTTCAAATTGTCAATATCTTCTACTGCAGCCATGATGTCGAAATCGGGCAGTGTCGTAGGTGACGGTCCTCGCTTCTGATCAAGACACTGTGGATGGTGACAGCCTCCTTCATAATCCCGCCATCCCTCTGGATGTCTGCGAACTTTTGAATGAGATGACCTAATATATATAAAATAATGTGGGAAATATGGCATGTCACGTTGTTTTACGAAAATCAGAAGTCTGATTCCCAAAATAAGAAAAATTCGAAGAACAGCGCGTCAAAAGTTTGGAAACTCGCTACCTGAAATATCGTTTTGGCATATTCTTGTCCAGGTTGGTGGATTATTCGTAATGTTTAATCAAAGCATGGTATATTGGGTGGTTTTCAAATGGGATCAGGTAAAGAACTTCCATTATCCGTCCAGGAAACAATCATTGAAGCTATTCGTTCCGGAATGAAGATGAGTGTGCTTTCCCAACAATATAATCTCGCTAAAAGCAGATTTTCCAAGATTTTCAGGCGTTATCGAAGCCGAGGATTTGTGATGATGAAGACTCGCTCCGAAAGACCACGAAGGACAACACCAAGAGACGACTCCCTAATTCTTAGGACTTCGATGGGCGATCCACGCGCGACGGGTTCGGAAATTCGTAAACAAGTACGTCTTTTTCTGGGATTTCTATCACCCAAAGCTCTGTCCAACGTCGGCTCAGAGCCGTAGGACTCTTGTTAAGATGTCCTAAACTGGAAAAAAGTTTTGTTCAGCGACGAGTCGAAGTTTTGTCTTTTTGGGAGTGATGGCATAATGTATATAAGACGTCCCGTGTATAAGCGGTGCGATCCGAAGCACCAGATCCCGACGGTCCCACTTTACTCTAGATCTACATGGGAACAGAACATATGAAATTTCGAATAAACTTGCTCATAGCTCATGTCCCACAGGCGATGTCTAGCTTCCTACCGTTTTCTTTCAGTGTTCCCATCCTGCAACCCGTATGTCGCGCCGACCCGGCCGCCCTGCCGAGCGCCGTTGCATCGATGGATCGCTCGGGCTGGCGGTCGGGACGGCGTGATGATGACCGGGGCCTTACGCGCGCTCGCAAGCTCGGCACCCTCTGCCACGCGGGCATGTTAGGCCTTGCGGCCCCGGTGTCTACGCCAGGTACCTCGGGTTGGTACTGCCTCCGCAGTACTCTACGGGGGTTTCTAGCCCAGCGCCGAGCTCCCTCGGAAGCTGTGCGTACGGTCCAACCAGGGCCTCTGCTAGCCAAAGACAACTGCGGTAGAAATGGTGTTACCAACATTCTACGTATTATAAGCACACATTGTGAAAAAGTAAAATAAAGTAAAAGTAAAATACACATTTTTGGCAAACTGCTATGCTATGAAAAGAATGGATACGTACGAATAAATGGAGAAATTACTGTGTAAGAAAATACTATGAGAAAAAAGGCAAGAAGAAATATACAAATATAACCACACTTAACCTACGGTCTAGGTACGATCCAAGCTTATCCCCATCTGGGCTCATCCAAGTCATCCCACCTCCTTTCGGCAGCTCCAAGGTCCATTGGTTGCTGCGGACCATCTATCCTGGTCTTTCCATCTTGCTCCATACTCCGCAGTATAGGCACCACTCGAGGATGGCAGTAGTGTGATGCCATGAACCCGTCAGAGGCTGCGTCGATGTTATTGGCGTCGCGTAGCACTGCAGATGTCGAAAGCAGGCGGCTACGGCGTTGACGACGACCGACGAATGATGATGCAATCGCCGATAGTGGCTAGAGTCCGCCACCATGTGGCAAACTATAGCTCTCTGTAGCATACGGTGCCTTTCCCGGCGGGACTACGGGCGCGCCACGCCAGGCCGCCCTTTAAGTCGTCCGAATGGCACGACACTGTATCTCTACGAAGTTTGAACGCTCTAGGTTCACAATAGCACGATTAATGATGTCCCGGCCACACACACGGCGCTACAGAAGCGCTCAAAAGTCTTCGGTGAAATAGTTCTTCAGCCGTACTTTTCAGTCGTAACTTCTTTCCTACTGGAACTAGTCATGCAAAATTTCTATATTTGGAGCGTGGGTGTATTGTGAATATTTACCACTATCAACCTGCAATCTGATCATGTTCCAGATATTCCAAAGGGCATTAATTCAAAATCGACTGAAAATACGGATGATGGTCCTTCTAGAATCTCTTTCCTTTTTGCCCTGTCTAAAGTGTACAAGCGGTAATGCCGAACACAATAGATGAGAAAAACGCACATAAGGTGCGAATAAGTGCAGACGTCAACAACTTTACTTTTAGCAAAATCTGCTACCGCAACAAACACCTTGCTCTTTCTGAGGATATTGCAGCTTCGCAGTCAAATAGTGTTGGGTAGGGTGAAATATGCTCCAGTTAAACATATCTAAATTTTGCGGGATTTCGTCTACTAACAAAAAAGTTATGAACGAAAAAGCGTCAAAGCATTTCACCGAAGACTTTTGAGCGCTACTGTATATGCAGTAGGATGACACTATTATCCTCATACACCTGATTACTGTTACTCTTAGTATGACTATTTTGCGCAATTCTTGCAAATATCATCCCCAGAATACGCGAATTCTTTGCAAACTTCTAGGAATTGTAGGCTCGAACACTCATCAAATATCGAAATAATGCAATGAAAAAGTCCAAACCAAGGAATGGTCAATTTGGTTGATGGGGATCGGGTGTGTAGGCAGATTGATCAGCTATTTTCAGAGTTACTCCTGTTTTTCGATATTACTCGACGCTATTGACACAACAATGAAAACCAAAAGCAGCTGATCAATCTAATGGGAACAATTGCCGTATACCTACTGAAAAGGACAGTTGTCCTCTGCAGGTCGCAAAGCGGACCAGGACTTTTCATCCAAATTTTTACCTCGTAGCTTCTACTGCGTCGATACACCAATCAAAAACATGTTTGCAATCAACAAATAACCTACATCCTTTACAGTTTGGGGTCCTATATTTTCAATTGAAATGGCGCAAAAGGGAAATTAGGAGATCACTTTGGTTTGTAGAAACTGATGGTGAGCTTCCCTAGATTACCGCTGTACCTCTCGAAAGCATTTACCGACATCATGGCTAAACGAATTTTCCCAAAGCAGCTAACCATTCTGCACGGAAATCGAGCTTTCATGGATGCCTGAATGCCGAAGTCTAGCTATAGAGAGAGGGGATATAGAATGGTCCCTGCATATTCCATCAGAATCTTTTGACCTTTCTATTGCCTTACCAATTACTGCAGCACGTCTGCCAACTACGCTGAAACTATCCATTTCGTTTTCGAATGCTTATGCACCATTACTTGATGTTGGACCTCTTACAATTGGGAATGGAACCTCATGTAATTCATAGGTTGTCTTTTATATTTCGGGATTAGAAAGGAAAAATAAATGTTAATCATTGAAAATAGCTTTACTGCCTTTGAAAATTTTCCTCATCAAGATCTATACACTTTTGCATGCGCTCGAACCAATTTTTGAAGCACTTTTGCCACTCTGATTGAGATAACTCTAAAACATGCATTCTAAACGCACAACGGCTTCTTGAGATGTCGAAAAACGTTGATCTCTCATTTTGTTTCTTACGTACGGGATAAAAAGAAGTCAACCGGGGACTATATGGCTGATGACTCATCGAATCGTTGTTTTGAGTGCTCAAAAATGCAGTTGTTTGAGCCAATGTGAGGGAGCTCGCACTGTCGTGGTGAAGAGTGATCAGTCTTCGGCAGTTTTCCTGATTTTTTGTCGGACAACTGGCAAACAACAAACAAATGGTTGTATACCACTCAGAATTGACTGTTCTGCTTGTTATAGTGGTACAGTTGCGACATGTCCAGTTCTTCTAAAAAAAACAGAGAACCACTTGCTTGGAACTGCTTCGTGCGCGGGCAGCTTTTGTTGGATTTGGCTCATCCTGAAACACAGTCGACTGCTATTTATTTCGGGCTCATACGCGTAAACCCATGATCCATCACCTGTCGCGATGTCATAGACGTGTTTTGAAGCACTGCGATCGTATTTTTAGCATTTCTTTCGACCGATCGACACGAGCCTTTTTGTTTTGAGGGATTGACAAATTTTGTGGGATCGAATTTTTCACAGTCGAATGTTCATGCAATATTGAATGTATGCTGGTCCCAATCTCACGATAGGTCACATGACGATCTTGCAATATTTGATTGCGCACAGCATCAGAACAACAACTGATTTTGAAGACCTCCACGAAATTCGTCCTGGAGTGAACTACGACCTCGGTTGAATTCAACATAACGTAGATAAGCACTGGTCCTTCATGGAGCTTCATCGCCGAAGAGGGAGAGGGAAGTTAATAGTGAGGAGGTTCGGCCTAAGTGGAGGGTGGGGCGCCAAGAGCCTGAGTAAAATTTTTAAGTTATTGTAAACAACACGAGGAGCGCTCATAGGTCACGACGTTAGTATGACCTCAACAGAGTCAATTTTATGGAGCTGTCACTTGCCAGTTTGCAACACAAGAGTTGCTCAATCCCGAAATACAAAAGGCAACCCTCGTATCTAGTCGTCCTAAACGATAACTATTCTAGGCACAGTTCACAATAAAAAATGGTTTTTGAGATTCACCTATAGTATAATTCGAAGTCGAGGCTCCCCTTTATACCATACCTGTCATATATCTCTTTCAAACACCAATAAAGCCTGAAGAAGATTTTTTCGCTTTCTTCGCCACCGATGTACTCCTCTACATCAACACTCCCGCTTTTCAACCTAAAAAGGGTACCTTAAAATTATCGTGAACTGTGCCTTTGATAAGGTCATGCGCGCAGTTTCGCCTTATGCTGCCATACTGGTCGGGTGTGGTGCGATTCACGCGCCAACATAATGAGGTCATAGGACAAAAAGCGCTAAAACATCATGCCTACCATCATAACGCAAGAAATAAGAACTTATAAGTAGAATAAGTAAGTAAATGACCAACTATGCACGTTTACAGAAGGATTGCGCTCTCTAGGGTCGAGAAAATTAAAGTTATTGTTATTTTGAACGTTTGTCAAGTAAATTGTTGATCTATGAGGGTATTTCTCAATCTCGAAGGGGCTTTTTTGCCCTAGTAAAGAGATTTGCCCTGTTCATGGTAAAGCCGTGGACTACTGCAAACTTATTTGGTCCATCTCAACAGAAAAGTACTGAAACGATACCTGCGTGTGCGGAGAGCTCTAATGGGGTCACGCGTGATTCGCGCGCCCCCCATACTGGTCGGCTAACGCCCGGCTCTCCTTTTACTTGTGTTAAAGTTGATCTACCTCCCGCATTTTTCCAAATTCAAAAGCTCTGGCTCAAATAAACATCAGTTCAGGAATTTCAAATTTCCAGCAGAACAAACCGATACGATGCTTCTTCTCACCCGCCACGAGCGGAGTCCTGCTCAAATCCAGGGGTTAAAGTGAGTCGCTGCATTACTCACTTATTCCAACTTGACTGCATATTTCGACTCAGTATACGCACACTTCATATTCGCTTTTTCCCTCAATTCAACTATACAAAGCCTTCAGATTTGTGCAATTTCCTCCGCGGGCGGAATCCAGTTCAGTCAGGTCCTATCACCTACCATCAGCGCCTTAATCCTGCCCGCCTGTGCTCCTATCACGTTTGAACGCTTCAGTTCCAGATAATAATTTTCACGCACCCTTCCTCTGGGCGGAGTCCACCCCGCCACTTACCACTGGTGTTTCTATCCTGCTGCCTATACTCTCCTCAAATCCTCGTGATGTTTCAAATCCGAGGTTTCTATCCTCAAATTTGAACGCCCTAGATCCACGGGAGCAGGAGTTATTGATTTCCTTTCAAACAACTGTTCTTCGCCACTAAGCGGATCATATGTAGTAAAATAATTAATGGGCAAGTAAGGTGGGTCTATCAAGAGGAGTCATCTCGGTCGACGTTTTCATAGAAATAGATTCCTTTTTGGCTCTCTGTCGTTTTTTTTGCTTTGCTTAGTGTGACTTTCATGCCTACATTAGGTAGTTGGTCTCTTCTTCAAATGTTGAACAAATAAAGAAGTTAATTCACGCTTCCCTCTACTGCTTTCGACCGATATCAATGCAAATATCGTTAAACAGCCCTTGAATCAATGAGCTTCTACAATTTGATTCGTTTGCACACCTGCATCCTAGCTCTAACGCTCCTGACAAGCAATTGCTTATTATTACCACCAAAAACGCCCTTACCACGCACCTAAGCAACCTTGGGTAAAAACTTTCCCCGTGATTAATCATATCCGAAATGATAGCGACATGTCTTCTGAGATGTTTGATCAGTCATTTTATTTTGGCCACTCAACATTTGAAGTTCTTCGACATCCAAATGTATTCCTTGTCACTGCAGTTGACAAGTGAATCCTTCATAATTCAACATCAAAAGCGGAAAGACTCCAGTTGAATATGTATTATGTAGTATCTTCGCTTAATTTCAGGGTTCCCTCTAAACATTGAACGTAGAAACTAGCTACTTCGGAATCACAACGACATAAAACTATCCCGGCATTGTGGTAAGCAGCGTTGAATTCTGCTTCAAATTTTTTCCACTGCTCGTTATAAGGTTGCACAGAGAAGAGGGCAAGGGAGGTGCTATTCCTTCGCGGGCCATCTGAAACGTGACGAATGTGCTGCCGTCCTCTCAATACTCATCTAGAGAAATAACACCGTCAGCAGCATGCGTTGCCCATCTTTTCCATGTAGCGGTTCAAGCAATACAAGCACAAGTTTAGAGATTACCCCAAGTGACCTCAATGGCGCAGTACCCGAGTCCTGAGTTCTACCACACGCTGATGTCTGAACTACAAACCGCAGAACGAAGCTTTGCAGTTCGACCAGTGAAGAACATGAAACATTTTCAACGAATTTAAAGGCACAGTTCACGATACTTCAGTGGGCGGAGACGTGTCAGTGGCCTTCCCGCCTCTCCACCGATGTCATGCCAGACGTTAGAGACAAGTGTCGAGACAATACAGATTGCAAATTTTCGTTCTAGGACCACACACAATCAGCTGTCGCCAAGTGATGAGGCGATGTTTTTCTCCCATTCTTTTTTACTCTGCTATTCTTCTTGCTGCCGCGATCCCTTCTTCAATTTCCTACTCCTAGAAGCTGAAAAAGGTGAGTCACTTTTGCTGTTACTAGGGTTTTTTGTTTATTTATGCTTATAAGTGAATGAATTTTCGCTTACCATTGTCTTTTATTCGCACCAGGATCCACACGTACGCAGTGAGACACATCGTATAGCTCGTCCAAACCCCTCACTCTTCTTCATTTTTCTGAACTCATTCTCGTTCAGCCCCCTGTTTAACGGTTTTTCGAAGCTTGCTTTTAGTTTGGGAACACCGATTCACGCAGATTCTTCACCTTCATCGCACCATTTTCGATCTTGTCGTCCATTTTTCATCATAATCTAGACTACTCAAAATTATCGTGAACTGTGCCTTTAACTTCTTGTCGGGTAGTATCTATGTGCCATGAAAATTTGATGAAATTTCGACGTGTAGCGCCCACGGGATCACGCCCAATTTCTTTCGTACGACTAGCACCCCACGATGGCTGCCATTGGCTACTTTCGGACTTCGACGATTCACCCGTCCGCCCGTTCAACGCGTGCGCGATAGCGGTTCTAGAAAGGTTGACGACGATCGCAATCAAAAATAGTTTCCGTCGCGAGTCGCGTGCGCGTGCTCTTTTCCCGTTACCAAAAATGGAAGGTACTCCCCAATTTTCTCTGTTGTTTGCTCTAATATTACATCTGTAACCTTCAATCTGTTCTTTGTTCGCGTTTCTTTCCGCATGATTTTTCGTTGGAACTGTTCGTGAAACGCATTAATAAGAATCTGTTACGATTCTTGCTTCATCTTCAAAGAATTTTAATGCAAAGGTCAGCTCCAATAAAGAGCACCACTGTTGCTGCCAATCACAGCGAAGATTCATCGTTCATCGCATTCTTTAATTTGTTTTAATGGATTGAAGAAATATTTAACGGTTTTGATGGATTCTGCTGCTACACAGCTGCTTGGAGCTTCAATTTTTTGGTCGTCGTTTAAGCCATGTGCGTAAAGCCTTCGGTTGAGTCGGAGAAGGTGTCTCATCGTGGCTGGAATATCTTCTCAAGGAACTGCTAGTAATGGGATGGCGCAGATCGGTTAAAGAGATCGTCTTCTATGAGCGCCACCGCTTCCTCGAGTCTCGTCAAAGTTCCGAAGCAGGTAGTTCTTTTATAACAGGTTAATCATGTTATGTGTCATCGCCTTTTGTGAGAGCAATCCCACATGCTGCAGTTGAACATTCACAGGTCATTCATAAGAATTATCAAAGGGCTTCCCTTTGGCAAAGTTGTTACCTGTTTAGAATTTTGTTAGTGGGTTCATGGCATCGAAGGACGTTGTGCATCTGCCCTTCATTGGATGGTCACAAGCAGAGAAGCCTGAGCAAGTTGACGAAGATCTGCAGAAAATTAGAAGATTTACTACCGAGACCGAGTTTTCAAAGTGAATGCCGTCTTTTTCTTTTAATCCTATTTTTTCACGATTTGATTTTAATTTTAACAACACAAACAACACACAATTTTCACGTTGCGGAATTCGGTTCTGAATCCTACTCTCAAGGCGCAGAAGGGAGGCCGTAGCTCTAGAGGTAGCCAAAGAGCTCTAGAGAGCCAAGAAGTTTAGCGAGCGCAACAATGAAAGAAGCGAGATGCATATGAGGGCGGCGAGAGTCAATGACGAAGAGCTGCTCCTACCGGATAGCTCCGTAGATGGTCAATATTGAGCCCAAAAAGCGTTTTGCAAGCATTTAGGACACATTTTATGGAAAAGCAAAAGGAGTGCATGCACCAAGGGATCGAACCTTGATGTCACTCCTACCAGCCCACCACACTAGCCTCTAGGCCACCGTTGCACAGGTAAGAACTTTGCTCGGCTCGGTGATCCGTTCAGTGCAGTAGTATAAGACAGGGAGGAACTAGTCATGTAACTTTGTTTATTCAAAAAACCGTCTAGCAGATTTGGAACACAGCTTTGAGATCAGCGTTTGGAACCACCTATGGCGGTAGGAATCTCATCTTGAATGGCCACTGCGACCAAGTTTCCTTCCACTTCAGAACACTGGGATCTTAAGAAAAAAGATTGAAAAAGGTCCATGGGAGATTGTAAAGAGCTCAGAAAAAGTAGGGAGAGAACTACAGCGTGAGCTAAAAGGACAAGCTACGAACAATGAAGGTTTCCTCACTTTGTGTTTGTGCACACACTCTTAAAGGCACAGCTCACGATAATTTTGGGTAACCCATATTATGGCAATAATGGAAAATAAGGTGGAAAGTAGTGCGCTGAAGGAGAAGGAATTGGTGAATGGCTGCTTTCATAGTCCGCGAGCGAGCGCGCGAGAATAGGTCCGGAATATCTTCCCGAGGTCGCGCACGCCGCACCCGCCGCGTATCGCAGGATTGCCATAGAATATTGGAGCGCGCAATGTGTGAGGTAGGGAGTTCTTTAATTATTCGAACTGGTAGGCTGCTCTCTTCAATTCCATCTTGATCGACGCTAATATAGAAGGAGCCATTCTAATTAATCATGTCTAATAAACATAAAAAAAGGAAAAGAAACAGGCAAAAACGTTCAAGTCTAATAAAAAAGAAAGGCAATCAACGAAAAATATTGCGTCCTACCGATTGGCGGGGATTCGGAGTGAGTACGGTAGTTGTAGTGACATTTGCCGCATGCCGCAAGTTACAATCCCGCAATCGGGGAGAATTTCCGTTACCAGGGGGACTGGTCGTCCGGCGGTATCGACCAAGATTCTGTTGTAAACAAGGGCCAGTCCTCCATCCGGCCGCGCGCGCTCTCTCGCTCGCGCACTCTCGGGCTCTCGCGGGCCGACGGAGGACTATGAAAGCAGCCACTCAGTGTTTCCATAGTAAAAAAGAGGCTTCGAAAAATCGTTAAAAAAGGGGCTGGACGAGAATGATACCAGAGGAATGAAGAAGAGTGGGGCGTATGGACGAGCAATACAATGTGGATCATGGCGTAAGTGTGAGTCCTGATGCAAATAACTGATACGGTGAGGAAAAATTCATCCACCTTTAAATATAAGTAAACATAAAAACCTCAGTAACAGGAACAATAACTCACTTTTTTCAGCCTCTTGGATTAGGAAATTAAATAAGGGGTCGCGGCAGCAAAAAGAGTAACAGAGGAAAAAAGAATGGGAGATCAGCCGATTGTGTGTGAGTCCTAGAACGAATAATGGCAATCTGTATTGCCTCTACACTCGTCTGACGTGAGATCGATCGAGGGGCGGGAAGGCCGCGCGAGCCGGGAACAGGGCTTCCTATGCCCTAACCGTCGAGTTTTTAGGCGCAGGAGGGTCCTTTCTGTTACCTCTGGAGCCACTGAGTATTCAGTAATCATTTCTATCGTGAACCGTGCCTTTCAGAATATGGCAACCTTAAAAATATTGAACGCGAAAAGGCGAACAGAACTGCGTATTTTCTTTTATGCATAATTCTCATCAGGATTACGTAGTAAAGCTTTTTATCCACAGGTTGCAATGCCAGAATAGCAGTAGGCCGTTAGTTGCAATTAGCATCGACTAATTTCATAGCGCTCATGTGTCCTGTCATTACTCATTGATATTCCATTCCTGAGCTCCCTTCCATCCTATTGCCTATACCCCTTACCAGTTTATGTAACCAATTTACTGCAGGGAGAGCATAGGAGTGATTACTTGTCCAGTCAAGCGACAAAATTGATAGTAATCGCTATCGAATGATCGGAAATATTGTGGCAAAGTATACCTAGGCTACCATGATTCATGAACTGTGCTACGTTAGCGTTTCCTCCTATCTCTTACTACCTCAGTTCGGGTGGGTCTCCTCCCATACTATAGCAACCTTCATCAAAATCATGCCAGTTCCGCGGACGACGAAACTACAGGCAAATTAGGCAATACACCAAATTGGTGTAGCTCATGTAAAAAAAACGATAAAATCATATTATCAGATGGTAATCATGTCCCAACAATCGACAGTAGCACGAAATTCGTTAGCTTTTCAGTCAGCCATGTTGGTCGATGAATTAACATCTGCACTTCATGCCTATTGTAGAAAAAAATCCCTACATTTGGATGCAATATGCGTCAGTGTCAAGAGGAATATCTATATAATGTATTCTTCTCCCAGCGAATGTGACATCAGTGAATGATCGGCTACTTTACGGGATGGCATACAGTGTCTCTGCCTTATGTGTCACTGCGAGAATTTCACTGATCTGGGTCAAACCACTTTTCTTGTCGTCAGATTTCATTGCGCCCTGGTATGATCGGGGATGCTTAGGGGATCATCTCAAACCTTTTAAAATATTGCTGCACATCACAGAGGCAGATTGTACGGACTAGTTGCCATCGATGGGATGCAGTGCTGGAGAGCACCTAAAAAACCATCTACTCTACTTTACTGGTTATTTCAAAATTGATTAGGTCAAACCTCCTTTCACTTCAGCTTCGCCGATTTAGAACCATTAGGAATGATTTCAAAGAGCAAAAGGGTTGGATTGAAATTAGGTGCGGTCCTATTATTGTAGTGTTATTACAAAAGACGAATAGAGGCAGAACGAAATGCTCAAACGAGAGGAAACCAAAGTACGCTCTCAACAAAAGCGGTGCTACGGTGCTGTGGTGTTAGCACATGACATCTTTCTAGTGAATAAATCAACTCTACAAGTCGGGTCTCCAATTAAGGTTTGAGCCATCCGCTCTAACCTCAATCACACCTATCCTACTATTTGGAAGCGAAATATTCCTATGGAAAAGATGAAAAGACAGAGCCTCTCCGATAACTTCATCTTTTCCGCCTCTTCATATGGCATTAACGAGTGAAGCAAAAACACTAGATCAGACCGACAGAAAACTTCCAATGCAGCGTCACCAAACGTCTTGTGAACTATTATACTGATTTGATTCGAGGCCAATTTCAAAGGATAATGAAGCATTCCAAGTAATACTACAAAACCCACCCTAAATGTTCAAAAAAACACGGAAAAAATGCGTTTTGGCGTTTTTTCGTTTTTTCTCCGTCACTAGGTCGAATTACAGTTTTTGTATAGGTGTGCTATATGGTTGAATTCAACTCCTCTAGCTCTATAAAACGTTTCATCTAGAATTTTGAAATTTAGATTTTAAAGTCCCTCATTCACCAAAGTTCCTGAGAGTACGTCATTAACAGTGACGCTTGCCATAATTATAACCAGAGGACATTCTCTTCAAAAGTAGCTCGTACGTGGAGTAATACTAATATTCTACGGAATTAGGTGAAAACAAGACTATGGCATTTCTCAGATCGTCCTGATCACTTCGGTACCAGTTTTCTCCAAAACGGATGAATTTGGCCACGAGCCAAATTCAAGTGACAGAGACTTTTCAAAATGGAGAATAGCCAACATAAGTTGATTTCTATTCTCACGAAAATTTCCCATCTCCGTCGGAGTCCACCAAGGCTCTGCGTTATCCCCACTACTTTTTGTTGTCGTCATGGATGCCATTACAAAAGACCTCCAGAAGCCGGCTCCATGGACGCTTCTTTATGCCGATGACGTGATGCTCGCCAGCGAAGACAAAAGTGAGCTCGAGTCACAGGTGCAGACCTGGTCCGACCGTCTGGCTATGTTCGGGCTCAGGTTAAACGTCAAAAAGACTGAGTACCTGACCACTGATTCGAGCGAGCCAGGCTCTATCAAGATCAATGGCAGTGAGCTCACGCGGACAACAACCTTCAAGTACCTTGGATCGGCAATTGCGTCTGATGGCAGCCTGGGTTTTGAAACGAAATCTCGCGTGAACGCAGCGTGGTTGAAGTGGCGCTCAATGACTGGCGTACTCTGCGATAAGAACATCCCTGAGCGACTCAAATCCAAGATCTACAGAACCGTCATCCGGCCGGTCGCAATCTACGGCGCTGAATGTTGGCCTGCAACCAAAGAGGTTGAAGCCCGTCTCAGCGTGATGGAGACCAAAGTGCTGCGCTGGACAGCCGGAGTAACACGCCTAGACCGTATAAGTAATGACGCCATCAGGGAGCGATTCGGTGTTGCGCCCATTGTCGATAAAATGCGCGAAGCTCGTCTACGATGGTATGGTCATACTCTCCGCGCAAAGAGCGACAGTGTCCGTAAGATCGGTCTCAACCTTGACGTGTCCGGAAAGCGGCCTAGAGGACGTCCAAAGCAGCGGTGGCTCGATACGTTGCACGAAGATCTTAAAGCGGTTAACATACACCCCGATCAAGCGTTCAATCGGGAGAAGTGGCGTCAACATATCAGAAAAGCGGACCCCGCCTACAAGCGGGACAAACGCTAAAGAATAAAAAGAAGAAAATGGTGTGCCTGTTCTCCAGAAAATTACTTTCACATAACTTGAAAGCTAGTGCTTTGAGTTAAAAAGAAAACGTTATATGATTGTTTAAAATTCTGTACGCGCCATGTTTTTGAAAAGAGCATAGGGTTTCTTGCTTTTTCAAGTAAAATTTCCGATTATCAGGAAGGAGCTATGCACTGTTCCAGAAGTATACATACTAAACTCCTTGTGAACGACCACCGACTGTAAAAACCGTAACTTATCTGGACCCTCGGACTATATATAGGCTCCAGATATCGCTCCAAAGCACAGTAGGCAAAATTTTGATTTTTGCATTCAAAGTAAATATCCGCAAACCTACATGGCTTGAATCTATTTTCAAAAAGCTACACATTCATATGAAAATCGATCCACAAAGTCCACTTTGAAATTGCACCTTTAGCACCGCTCTTCTACCCTTCCCATTCTCCAGGCCACCCTATTGGCTCTCCAGCTCAGATGTTTCGTTTTAACCAATATCAGTCATTTTTTAAAGTTCTTCGTGTGTAATTCGTATAATTTCGAATATTTGCACCATTTTCAAGTTCATCAATAAGTTAATGTCGCGGCTACATTTGAATGTGTGGATTGTAAAACAGTTTACGACTGCGGCACCATTGACAGGTAGGCGAACAAAGTGAATAGAGCACTCTAGAGTTTCTCTCATGCTTTGATTTCGGAAATTCAGTCAGACTAAAAAGCGGAAGATTACTTTACCTATGCCGTGGTTAGTCGAGAGCCGATTGTGACACTCACCCATGCCGTTGTCAAACTGCCCTTGATTATTCCTTTCGTACTACTCCACGTATTCAACTTCTTCATAGAAACGTGATGGTATTTTTCTTAATCTCATTTTTTAGGAATCTCACTTAATGTCACTCAAGCACTTCGGAAACCTACTAAATTTTTAGACAATTTTTTATCCACCTCCAATCTAGCACCAGTCAATGACCTCGGACTGACAAGACTAGGTTGGCTGGATTAAGAAATGTAAAGGAAATTTTAAAGGAAAGAATGAGGCCCGCTCAATTCTTCATTTGAAGAGTAGTTAGAAAGTGATGAAGCTACGAAGGGAGGGGGCTTCGCTTTTATCCAACAATGAGGACTCAGGTACGAAGAAGGATGGATAGCCGACCCTGAAGCTAGGATGGGGCATAAGTTTAATGTCCAACTGACTCATCCACCCCGGTGCTCATTCCCTCCTAAAGCTCAGGTCAAAAAAAAAAACAGTATAATCTCGGCTACGAAAGGTTACTGAGAACAGTTGTTGGCTGACCTCCTTTTCTCCAGCGCGCAATGTTGAAAAAAAAACGAGCTCTCATAAAAACATTATTACCTCCGATTTTTGTATAGACATACATAGCAGGATGTCAGTATTAATCGAAATCACAATGTTGAAGTAACCACTTCACTGCACATTACTCACATCACTCCTAGTACTCACTCTACTCCATTAACCTACCCACCACGTTACTGCCTTATATATAAGAGAAAAATCTGAGAGCTGGACTTTCCATATCACTACCTTTATCGTAAACAACCAGCTTTGCGGACGGACAGACCGACAAACCGACAATTCGACAAACCGATGCACCAAGTTACTGCTTCAAGAATAAGAGAGATTGAGGTTAATAGCACAATAGAATTTCCATATCACTTCATTAATTATTTCAGAAAAGGATACCTATCTTTGCCAAGCTTATCTTTCATGATCCCCCTATGTAGACAGCCACCTAAAAAGCGACTTGGGAAAGAGAAATGCCAACAAAAGAATTACCAAGTGTGCCGTGCTGCTGGTGGGATTGCAAGGAAATCACCTACCATGATCTGTTATCGCATAACCATCCTTCGGAAAGGTACTTTAGATAGCTATAGAATTTGGAGGCAGCGGTAGACCAGAAGCGACCCAAACTGGCCAATCGTGAGGAAATTTCTTCCAACAGGATACCTTCAGGCCACACATATTTTTGGCCACTCATCAAAAATTGCTAAAGTTTGTGTGGGATGTCTTACCACACCTCCCCCCCCCCCCCAAAGTCCGGACATAGCACCATCAGAATACCTTTTGTTTAGGTTTTGCAGGTTTCTATGAATGCAAAATCTGGGGGACTGCGAGAAGTATCTGGAAGGGTTTTTCATTTACAAGCCAGGAACTTTCTATGAAAGTGGCATACTAAAAGTTACAGGAGGATGGGGTATCCTTACTGAACCGAATGGAGGAATGGAATTGTTTAATCAATGTATTTCTTCTTCTAGGAATCCCCACTCAAAGATGAATCAAAATTCATCGGAGACTTTCCGGACAACCCAATACTTATGATTATAATGTTTGCGGCGAAAATAGACACATAAGAGATGACACACTGGAAGTTGAGTGCAAAACGTTTCATGGAAAAAAAGCAGTAGCCTCGGTCTGCGACCTGGTAAGATCCCATGACTCGAAGAAGGCGAAGCTAACAAACCAAGGCTAAATGTGGGGTGTGGTGCAGTTGGAACGAAATTTTCGCGTCGCCTGAAGAGGGACGCCGCGCGCCAAGGAATATAGCAGATTGCAGCAGCAGTTAAGAAATACAGTAAAAAGGAACTAGTGGTAGAATCACGCGTAAAATAAGGATCGCATATCGATTGAGCTGTATGAAGAACGCTCGAACTGTTATTATGAGGCAAGTGGTTCGCGACAGCCGCGTACGGAGACTCGATTAGAGTAAACCGTTCCTACTGCCCGTCTCCACTAAATGTGAATTCACAGAGGCAGGATTTCATCAAGAAAATATCTTGATTTGGTCAATATCACGTTAGAAAAAAAAGAAAAACAGAAATGGAAAGTAAAATGCGATACAGCACTATGGAGGAGAAACACATGTGGCTGGGAATTGTAAACAAGGGTTGAAGATAGATGCCAACGATCCACTCAATACATGTGGTGAATTCTAAGATGCAATTGTGAAGTCAACGCACCATCGTGCATGCCAGGAATCTCTAATGTAATTTAAGTTCCGAGAAAATGAGCTGATTCAGAAGGTGGATAATTGAAAACGCCATCCACTTCGACCGATTGGATGTTTTGTCGAAACGGATATGAATTCAAACGAAATTGGGAAACTTAACAAAAGAGCGGCCACTGTATTACATGAAATAGACAATTTAATTGCAAACTGAGCGATTCAGCGTTGACTGTCGCTCAACATACCAGGACCAATTGCTTTTTTCAAATAGTTTTCATCGAAATCCGAAGCTAATTTCTGAAAAAGGCACTAACCTCTGCCATCAAGACATCATGAACTAGACACACCTCTAATTTAGCCATTTTGTCGCAAAAAAAGACTACCAACGAAAGCAGTACATTTATGTTCGCCGAGATTTGAACGATGAAGGATGTAGTCTTCGGCATTGACCAACTTCTTTCTCCATCAGAATCGTAGTGGGTGTATTGAAAGGGTATGAGGCCTATACAATGATTTGCGTTGGCCAGTCGATGTACGAGACAGTGCTTTTCTCCCACAGGCGGTCTGGTACCAATTTACAGACCCTGTAGGGATAGAAGTTCAAGTTGGCACAAAAGAGTACCGATCCGGAATCCGAACACTGGACCAGCGTTTATGATAGTGCGCCACTTGACACTACACCATCTCCGCTGTAGGCAGTATCAAGTTGAGACAAAGCCCACTCCCAGTACTGTCAAACGTGCGTTGAATCCTTGAAAGGTTTAAGATCCCAAATCGTGGGTTGAAGGAAGTCTGAAGCATTGGACATTTTCTACCCCGAGCATTTGGCAAGCGACAACTATGGAATGTATTCCATAATCACATTAGTCTTGGAATTGCATTGGACTGCGTAGCACCACATAGCATTATGTTTATTCATTCCAAGACAAGGTCAACTAAGATTTCCTTCATACCAAGTACCAACATATTTAGATTCAAAAAAAAACATAAAAAGTGAAAATTGCCAGAAATCGGGATACAGAATCGCATCAACAACAATATTTGACACCTCAGGGACCGGTACAGCGGTCAGCCCGGTAGTTGGACTTTTCCGCGAAAGCTCTAGACGAAAGAATGTGGGGTCCGGGAACTTCTCCCCTAACACGGCGTCGCACATGCCGCACCCGCCGCCCATCGCAGGATTGCGATGGAAGATTGGAGCACGCAATTTGTGAGGTGGTGAGTCCTTTAAACATTTGAATTGGCCGGCCGCTTTCTTCAGTTCCAATGCGATCCTGGTCGTCGTTTATATAGGAGGAGTCATTTTCATTAATCAAGTCTAATAAACATGAAAACTAAAAAGAAACAGAAGAAAAAACGATAAAATCCAATGAAAAAGCAAGCCAGTCAAGGAAAAATTTTGCGTTCTATCGATTGGCGGGTGGCGGGGTGAGTACGGTAATTGCAGTGACATTTGCCGCATGCGGCAAGGGAGAATGCCGCGATAGGGGAGAAGTTCCGTTACCCAAGAATGTGTTATTTCGCATCCCGCGAGCGGGGAACACTGGGGAGGGTCTACAATGAATCGACTCAAGACTGGAGGTGTTACCAGCGCATGTTCAAGCAAATCGACCAGTTAGGAAACAACAGGAGATAGATAAGAAGATACTTCAAGGATTATATACTTGCAAAAGAAACATGAACCGATACTTCTGCAGGTCAACAATTAGCAAACAATAAAAAAATTAGAAGAAGTCAGATAGCAAAATGACGACTTGTTTAAGAACATGAAAGGTCCGTAATATCAGCGAAAAAAGGAAAACAAGATTAATAACATGTACCCAGACAATAGAGGTCTGTTAATTATTTCTTCTTAAGCACTGCCACCTTCTCTCTAAACACCATTTCAGGATAGTAGAACGGAAACGTAGACGTCTTCCTGCAAAGATGGCTACACATTTTGAGTTAAGTATGTGAAATTGACTTCCTGCCTACTTGATGTTGAAGCGATGAAATGCTGGAACGGCAAACATCACCCGATGATGAGTCGAGTAGTTTGTCTGCACAATCTGTTTGAGATCTCCCGAATATGTGCCAATCATGAGAAAATCGAAACGTTCCATGTCAGACGGTTTTAACGTCTCTGTCTTATTATATCTGCAAAACGTTATTGTTAAAAAATTGAAAAGAAATCCATTCGACATGACTCAAAACACCAACTCAAAGCTTTTTAATCTATTTTATGATCCGAACTTTGTGCATTCTATCAAAACATTCGTGGCCGATAACAAGTCGATCTGCGAGCCCTCATGAATGTTGTGTACTACGATTAGACAAAATTTTCTACATTCCGCTTCAATAGGCAAACAGCCCCATTTAAGTTAGGTTCTTATGAAGGCTGACAATTGAAGAACTGGTGAACGACTTATGATCTATGTAGATTCGATGACGGACAATACCACACACTCACTCCCAAGCATCGTAGAGTTGCATGAATCGGCTGACTCCAGTCTGAGCGCAAGCATTATCGATGTAAACAGAGATAGGTTTGTGAGCGTCAACTCGTTGAGTCCACTGAAAACGAATCAGATTTTGTCAGTCTGTGTGCTCTTTCACTACCAGAGCCCTTAGAGGAACACTGCCGTTAACGTTCTCATTACACTGTGCACTACATAAGGATATCACAGCACAGCAGGTTTACCCATACTGGGATGTAAGGATCAGAACGTGATATCTGTTCGATCAGTCTCGACCTTCATATTTGGGCCTTCTTCCTCTTGTTTCCTTTCCAGTGAAATTTCAAAACAGTGAACTCTTGAAAAGCTGTTTACCTGAAGGTGAGCTATGGCATCTCCTCCTGGGTAGTTCCTGGCGCCAGCATAGAGGAAAGCGGCTGTGGCCAGGAGATTGGCAACAATGTGTAGACAGCACCCATAATAAAGCAGACGACGAACCAGAGACTTCTCGCGATTGATGTACCTAATCATCTTTCCATGAAGGATATTGAATTGCTTGCACAATAAAATCCATAAAAACGGAGTGGCGGCCTATATCTAAATACTGTGGCCCACAAAAAACCCCTTAACCTCTGCAGCTCCCTTTGAAAACGCTCCGCTCACTTCTCCCACTTAACGAAAGACACTAGAAACTTTTTAGCGGATTTTTTTTTACATTGCACGTCACGTACGTACCAACCGAAGCTGAAGGTTAAATGGTAAATCCTTCAGCGTCATCCCCGCCCTTGCAATCGGTTTATTCAGAGTGGTGGTAAACTGGATGCATAGGTGACCTTCACGGTGGCCAACCGATATACAAATCAGTGTTTTTGACTAATAGAAGAGGTTGGAGTAGTCTGGTCCCAATTGACCAAAACCGGAGAGATGGAACGCTTGGTTGGCTCGAGCAGAAATCGGGACGGGATTCCATCCGTGGACCACGCGTGTGTGGTCCTACGACTTCTGCTTCTACATTACCTCGCCCAAACCATTTGAAGTCAACCTGACAAACTCAAGCTCAAACGCAACTCAACATAAGGGTTGCGATGGTTCTTTGTCGACGAATAGGTGCTACTGAATTTGTGGAAATATGCGGATGTCATCCTCCTAAGATCTCAATGGAAATAGAAGTCATTACTGAACACACTGTCATCAAGCAAGAGCCAAGAGCGTACATTCTTGCACAAAAGACGGCTGCCGACATGTTGATCAATGGAAACGAGTAGATGATAAACCTAAACAAAGTTATCAGAATGAACAAGACTGAAGATCTGAAAATTAGTTTGAACAGGAAAGTATGGAAACTTTTTGAAAAAATCAAAATTTATAAATTCTCTTAATCTCACAAACTTGTTTTCACTTAATTTTTTTGTTAACCGCTGCCATTTTGCCGCAGTATGCGATCCGGCAGTTTCACAAAGTTGGCAAGATGTGAACAACATTTCGGTCTCGGACGGGACCCGAACCCGACTTGTGCTTTCCGGGTATCGTGATCTTACCTCTTACACTACCGAGACCCCACTTGCCCTCTCCTTCTTAATGGCTTACATGCCATAGCTTACACTCACACTTTTACTCACGAACTGCCACAAAAATTGGCTGACCAGATTACAAAAACCAATTCAAAATATTTCAAAGAATAACCTGAGCTCTTTATGAGGTAGAAAACTGTAGAGGAAAATAAAGACGATAGCTGGAAGTACGATAGGTTTAAGTCGACGTTCTAGAAACATTCCCAATACTGCCAGCGGAAGACTCGCCATCAACCCTCGCGGTAAGCATGAGTAAAAGTACCACAAAAAAGGAGATACCTGAAAGAATACTGGTAACAATTACACCGAAATAGGTATGATTATATCGTATTGGTGACATCTTTTGCAAAATTTGATTCCCTGAAATGGCGAAGTAAATGGTCCTCTAGCCATTAAAGGTTTACTCACAAACGTTCACGAGCTACTCTATAGGATGATTTTCTTTTGGTGTGAGCAGCAGTGTCCGCGCAGATGGAACCCTACTATCCTAATTCGTGCGATCGCATCCCTTGATTTCTTTTACCCATTCTTTTCGTATGAATCGACATATGCCATTGCCACCGGCACAACAAAAATTAGAAAAACGTGAACTAGGTAGCCTCGGTCAACCGTGTCAGATCTCTCCGCCTTTACAGTATCCTTCCCCATCAAAATTCGGCATTACCCTAAAAGCGCTGGCAGAAGTTGAATCGAGTTTGTAATTGATGGAGCCTGCAGCAAGATCTACAGAGCACATGTGTGCCACCCGCGGTGTTGACTGGGAGGAAGGGCACGCATTGCATCAAGCGGTATCAAATTAAAAACTTCTCACTGGATTCAGGAGAGCGCAGCACCGGGAAAATGTGCAAAGGTGAGAAATGGTTCAACAAATAAAACGAAGGAAATCCACCCGTGCTGTGCGACACATTCTTTCTCTGTTTTTACATCAGCTTGGACGTCAGGCGAAAAGTTGTAGAAATGAGGAATGTCTGAGGTGCGCTGAACATGTTAAAACTAAGCGATGCTGACGATAAGCGAGGCTTTTTTCCAAATGGAATGTACAGAGACTCATAACTTTGTTCGGAATCGCTCTAGATTCGAAGAAGAGTAATCAGAGAATATCGAAGCAATGCAGTCAAATTTCACAGAGCATGCACCGACCGAATAGAAGTTCATATCGAAAACGATCTACGATCGGGAAAAGTGTGCTTATAGGGCCCCGAATGAAGAAGGGTCAAGCTTTCACGGTGGGTTGCTGAAGTAAAAAATCTCAAGGCTCTGAAAGCTATTGGTTCACAGGCACGCGCTTGCTCGTTAGCCCAACTGGTAAAAGATCAACGGCACGATCAACCGAGGTGGGCCGCGTGATCGCGCTGCACCAGCACATATCCTCGTTCCTCTCCGGAAAGGAGAGGCAATTTGTAACAAATCTATGTGCTTAATGTTTGATATTCGTCTACTTTGGGAGTGCATCAAAATCTACATTCAACAACCTTGGAAAAATGGATCAGCTTATTGTCCTACCACACTCACCCCATACTCATGGCTTCTGTTATAGAGAACATTGAACAATGCCACTTCAAATTCTGGATACACAAGACGTCCCCAAAGCAGAGAATCCAAAGGAATGGTTACTGCTGAAAAAGCCACATGTTCTCAGAACAACCATCCTACATCGATTCTATCTAGTAAAAATGGGACATACCAAGCACTTTGACAGCAGTTCTCAATCCGTTCACCAAAGCTCCATCCCATCCAAAAAGAGGCAGTCTTCCAGTGACGATGACTCGCAAAAATATAGGAGCAAATAGCAACACAAGTTCGCATCTGTAAAAAGTTTCTGTATTTGATTCGTAACAACTCCAAGCTGTCCTCACCTAAATAGCACGACAGCCACAGTTGCCCATCGAACTGCACTTTCATAACGGTTTTCCAAACATCTATGAAATACTGTTAGAACTGAAAATTCTTTGATAAAATATCTGGTCAATCTGAATCTATTGGTCAAACTCTGCACGGACCGAAAATAAAGGCAAATGTATTGGGAAGTGTTCGCGACGCATAAAACAACATGTGAAATTGGGAAGCCACGATGACTCTGAAAACAGTATAAAACTAAGAAATGTTATAGGTCATCATGCAAAAAGTAAATGTAAGAAAAAGTCAGCATAGGAGAGGGGATGGGGGAGGAGGGGGGAGGAGGCTAGAGTATCTCAAAATCGTCCACTTTTGTCGGAAACAGTTGAGCATATAAATGTAGATATGTAAACATATACGTGTACATACATATACACATAGAAACACATACATATGTACATGTGTATTACTGGAGTGGCAACTGTATACTTGAATAGTGCTGATCTCCACACCTGGTAAAACAGACCCGACACTTGTGCATTTCCGGTTCAAATTGAACATTCAGTCCACCTCCTGACCCAAAGCATTTCTCTATTTAAGGTCGAAATCATGATTTCCTATTCTTTCTTTCTCGAAAGACAAAGGGGAGATGAAGTCTTCCAATTCCTCTGAGTCCCATAGATTTGATCTTTGAGATGAGCCATCACTGTCATTAGGAATCATAGTAATACTTGACTTCCTGTATCCAGTGGCCAGCACATGGTTCGATCAACCGGAGCTGGTACTCATCTGGTGGAACTTAACCCTGGACCAAAGGTACTGTAGCTGCGCCAGCGCACCTACAGTAGCGCTCAAAAGTCTTCGGTGAAACGCTTTGACGTTTTCGTTAATAACTTTTTTCTTAATAGACCAAATCGCTCCAAATTTGGATATATTCAACTAGAGCATATTTCACTCTACCCAATTTTATTCGACTGCGGAACTTCAATATCCACAGATAGAGCAAGGTGCTTGTTGCGGTAGCAGATTTTGCTAAAACTAAAGTTGTTGACGTCTCCACTTATTCGCACCACATGAGCGTTTTTCTCATCTATTGTGTTCGGCATTACCGCTCGTACATTTTAGACATGACAAAAAGGAAAGAGATTCTAGAAGGACCATCAACTGTATTTTCAGTCGATTTTGAGTTCATGCTTTTTGGAATATCTGGAACATGATCAGACTGCAGGTTAATAGTGATAAATATTCACAATACATCCACGCTCCGAGTATAGAAATTTCGCTTGATTAGATCCAGTAGGAAAGAAGTTACGATTGAAAAGTACGACTGGAGAACCATTTCACCGAAGACTTTTGAGCGCTACTGTAGCTGTACCGTACGATCCTCTGCATCGTTTCAAAATGCATTCACCTACAGACGTGAAGATTTTTCTGGAAAATATATGGAATCTTACCTCAAAAACATAGCAGTTTCGGTTCCGAAGTGTTTACGAACAGCTCTGGCAAAATTCAGGAAAGCTATTACGACTGTCATTCCGAGTACAAAACGGACTTGAAAAAAAGATATGCAAAGTATTTTCGAAATTTGGTAAAGCACCAGTCAATATTCATCACAAACCTGCAAATAGCATCCAAAATTTAGGTGATTGAGTGAGGTAGAAAACAAATCTGAAGGGAAGACCAAATAGTGCGAGATAGATTGGGCCAGCGAATGTCCTTGGCACGACTCCAGGAAAATCATTGTGGTCATACTGAACGCTGATATATGAAGTAAAAATTATTTTAAGCATACAATATGATATTTCACTCTCACCGCGGAAAGGTTGTAGGTGTGATATATTAAGTCGTGAGTTGCTTGAACGTTGAAGCTCTCCTCCACCTTTGTTCCCGGTGCCATCAGAAGATGAACCAACATGGCGATTACGACAGTCCATTCTGTCCCGTCTATATTATCCATCCAGACCTGGAACATTTACGTGTTCTACGTGGTGACAGACGAACAAGATGAGTGCTCGCATTGAAACCGATAACTTCAATTTGGGAAAACAGATTTCCGACAATATAAAGGCGCAGTTCACGACAATTTTGTGGTTCCTAGTTTTAAGCTAGTAGGAAGTGACAGTTCAGAACTGTGTAAATGTGGCGAAGAGATTGCGAAAACTGGCGCATTCAGAGAAATATAGGCTTCAAAGTGAGATTAAGGGCTGCACTAGAATGTGACGACGAAAGTGGTATTTGGACGAACTGTACAAACATGCGTGCCGTCACTTACTGCGGGCTACAGCAAGTTGCCTGCGTGCAGTGTGTGCTTCCCGATGCGAATGGTGCAACCTCGACAACCTCTACAACGGTGTGAAAACTCGTCCGCCTTTAGGTGTACTCGTCGGCTAAGCCATTTTTGCCTCATCACGCCCTATGCAGGCCTTTTTCAACCAGTATCCTTTACGCTAGTGAACTGTGCCTTCAGGTAATTCAACCTCTTCTGAACACAATATTGCGCCCTCGAGGTGTAGTCAACGTCACTCGCACTGATAGACATACTGGAATGCTTCATTTTCCTCTTGCTCTCTGTTTCGCTCTTGACCCCCTTTCAAATAAGGAACCGAATGGACTTTGTCGTGGTGAACCACGACTTCCTACAGGAACGAAAATTCAGTCCGGCACTCGGTTCTTACAGTAATCTGGCACGTGTTAATACGCAAATTTTTACCCGTCACATATACGACGCGTCGAAAACTGGCTTTGGGCAAGGACACGGGGAGGACACGGGGGTGGGTGGGGGGTAAGCCAGGGGTTACTGTAAGAGGCGAGTGCCGGACTGAATTTTCATTTTAGTCGACTTCCTACTTTAACATGCTATATATAGCTAACATTTCCTTTAGCTGGAATCTGTAGAATTAGTCACTTCTTCTTAGAATGGCATCTGACGTTAGTTTTTGTACGGAATCTGTCAGTAATGTAACATCTGGAATGATTGCTACCGTATATAAGCCAAACAATGTATTGCTCGATAAATCTACCACTGAGCGACTGTAACAGACTTTCAAGTTCAGAAGAGCGAAAATAACACGTAATGAATTCATGTCATGCAACAAAGAGTCGTTTGGAAATTCAGTTTCAATTCATCAGTGCAAGTGCCCAGTCTAGTCAGCTAAGATGAAGAGAAATCAAACGAACATTATTGGAAAAGATCGGCTTTTTCCAAAGTGAACTGAAGGAATGCTTTAGTTCGAAAAAATATGAGCCTAATCGGGCGTGGAAACTTGTTTTCAGTCAACAATATTATCGATCACGATTGCCGCAGCTCAACTACGCATATATACGGGAGAAAATAACTGAAACAGCGATAAAGATTATCTGCTCACTGCCCTATCAACAAGGGCTTAAGCCTAAGAATTTGTTTGTTTTTAGCTGCAGACAGCAGAGGAATTGGAACGAAGATAAGCTGACAGCTAGGAAAGAGAGGTCAACGGAGCTTGCTAGTAGACCTACAGACTGTTTCAACGGTCACTTCAAGAATACCAAACCACGCACACCCAATATTCATCGAAAGCTTTAGGACGAACTCTCTCTCACGCCTCTCCTGTAGACACATGCCTTCTAATGGAACACTACAAAAAAACACCATTGAAAAGATTCTAGGTGTTAATAATGACGATATGAGGCACTAATCTCAGAAAATTGTATTCGTATTCAGAAATGGCTAATAACTTCACCAGAAATGCTATAATGAGCAGCCAAGCATCATGTTAAAACGTATGAGTCAGTGGGGCAATAGGTGCTTGTAGTTAATTACGGTAACAGTAAGCCCGAGCCTGTAGAAGTAAAGGTAACGATGATATCGTTGGATTCGATATTGGACTAAAATACAAGAGATCATCCGAGCACCCATCTCTACGTTTTTGTGGTAATTATCAAAAAATCAGGTTTGCTCAACACTGATGAACCAACTAACCCCTACGCTGTTGCGGAATGTGTCTCTCAACAAAAAACAAAACCAAGCTGAGCAAAAAATGTTCAGTAGCTCTAAAAGATCTCGCAACTTCTCTGCCTGCATTACAGGCTCAAAACGTGAATGGATTTCCGCCAAAGAATGGTTGACTATGAAATGACGGAGGATCCCTTTGCCTAACTAGAGCTCCGGAGTGTCTCAGCTCTCCATGGGACAAGTTGCTGCACATTCGGCATTTCTGAATGGAACACGAAGAATCATATGATGATGAGAAATCAAGCAAAAGAAACAAACGCCTCGAATGCCACCGTGCTCACCCGAGCATGTGATATGTGTGGCATTTCAGGAGCAATGATTCATCGTGCCAAGCGTTTTCGAAGAATTTTCAAATCACCACTAAAAAAACCCATGTGTCCAGAGCAGAGAGCATAGGGAAGGCTAGATTACCAGATATAAGATCTCATAGCCGGCCAATGAAACTAATAAGTTGGGGTGGCGGGTGCCTTCAACGATCAAAATGGATTATGGTATGCCAATATAGTCTTCGGTAGCCCTCATTAAGGAATTAGAGAAGTAGCGCAGAGGCTAGCGAGAAGCTATGGAAACTCTCTTTGTACCCGCCACGAGGGCAGTCAAATCGCCAGAGCATTGGGAAGTCATGGAGTGGACGTCGAAGTCGGCTACTTACATCACCTCGACTTTCCAGACGGCATCGTGCTTATAGCACCGAATATAGAGCAGTCGGAACAAATGCTGGCCGAGTTCGACAACGCTTATAGAAAGATCGGCTTTTGTCTGCTGTCTGTCTGCACCTAACAGAGAAGATACGCATGGGAAACGGGATGGAAACGGGAAAAAGAAGATGATGCTTCTTTCATGCTGAACAGAACGAATATCTATTAGTGCTATAGTTAATTGCATCTTGATCAAGAAGTCAACATGTTGGACGACCTAGCACCGAGAACTGACTGGATGCTTCGGATGAACACCAGGACGACCGCCAGCGCGATGGTCAGACTTCTTAACCAAAGCAGTGGAAGAAAGGAATGCTATTTCTTGTATCCGTTGAGTGAGGAAGTTCCCCTGACCATTCCGGCTCGCGACAGGGAACGTCACTATATACCGGTTACGGTACCGGTTCCGGCAGCTTTGACGTATTCGGCAGGGCTGCGCAAACCTGATGGAAGTGATTCAAAGTCAGTCAAAAGGGGCGATAAGATGAAAAGTAAGATTGAGCTCCGCGGAATCACGCGGAGCGTCAATCAGGGAGCGCATGTAACGCTTCTGTTGAAATAGGTTCTTGAATTCCTTCCATATACATTACTTTTTCTCACATCTACCGAGAAAGAGAGTACAAACCGGAGTCCGAACTGGATCTGTCAAATGACGTTATAATGAGCTCTCTGCCTATCCTGAAATACGACCCCTGCAGCCGCACACTTCACGAGTCCATCGGTAAAAGTGCAAACTTAAACACAACTAGACCTTGAGTAGGACGGGCTTGACAACATCAATTGAACCAGAGTCGCACCAGTGGTTATATCCCGGAAATGAGGCCAGAAAACTTCCTGTACAAGCAATAATATGAGCAAGAATACGGGGGAATATGAGCAATGTGGCTCGAGACAGTGTGAAGTTATCGAGAACTGAAGTAAGGAACTTTTGCTACGTAGTTTTCCCTCCATACAACGTACCTACAACTAGCACCCACAATCTTCACTAACCCTTGTCTTCTCCATGCGAACCCCATCAATTCTTATCGCGCTTTTCAGTGTAGGTAGGAAAAGAACTAATCTAAATAATTTTGCGTTCATTGATAAAATGGAAAGATTATTCATGAAAAAATCTAGAAGATTGAAAAAAAGATCTCGACATCAAATGAATTAACCACGAAACTCGCATTCGTTGCATAAACACTCTATCCCGCCTTTTGGCCACTTCATCCTCATACATCTCTGAGTTCTAGTTTTGGATGAAGAGTATACAGTCTTGAAAACTGTTCGCTCAATATAACTGGATACAACCCTCAATGTTGCCACTCATCAAAAGTAGATCCTAATTGATTTATCAATTAAAAAAAACTTTTGTAACAGTGCAACATATAAACAACCTAATATCTATGACAATAGCTAAATTGTCAGACCTACATCCTAATCAAAAAACTTCAACAAAGAGATGAGACTGATCAGATGAGAACAATAAAAAGGGAAGTCGAAGTATTGCATAGACTCATGACATTGGCTAATAACAAGCGCTACCATTATTTATAACATATCATAAAGCATTTGAATGGAAGCCAATCCATGTAGGTTACCCGTTATGAAGACAACAACAAAAAGGAAGTCGCTACCCTCACGATGACATCTCTTCGAGTAAAACTCTAATTTTCTTCGCTTCTCCGGATGCGCTTTCGGCAACATGACGTGCTTGACTAGCTTTCTTCTCGTTCTTAACGATGATGTGTGGCTTCACCTAAAAATAACATTTCTGTATATTGGTTGCTTGTAGTTGAATAACACTCACTTTGCCCTCTTGCTTATCCTTGAGCACAATACCCTCATATTTTTCTGCCTTTCGTTGGAACTGTTCCTTCCTTTCTTCATACTTGTTTAGTAGCCGCTCCAACCGGGAAACAAAGTCAGCTCGATGAGACTCCTAGAAACAACCTGATAAGTTCTGATCTCTAATTGGCTTTCAGTAAATCAAATGTACGAAAGTCGCCGGCTTAGATATGAACGCCGATGCAGTTATATAAATACTTTTAAACTGTATTTCGATCATTACTGTTATTATTTATTATTGTTTATTCCATTATTATTGTATTTATTATTATTTATCCTATGACGCAATTGAACTGATTAGCCTGAACCTTCACTTGGGGTCATCCTACCACGTACACATTTCTACAAGCCTATGGAGCACCTCAATCAAAAAATCCAAGACACCAAAACGATGCTCTAGGATCTCAAGCTCAGAAAAAAACTACATCTATAAAAGAAGAAAATCCGTTGATTTTCTATGCTGAGAATACTGTGAAGGTGTGGAGGGGACAGATGAAAAAATTAACAGAGAAATAGTTCTGGATAAGATGACGAGGCATCTTTCATAGTCCACGATTTTGCGAGTCACTGGTCGCGCGACGGGTCGTGGACTATGAAAGCAGCCTGAGAGGGGATTTCATATGTCCGTATGCCAAAAAAGGAGCTTTATGTGGGGATTAAATTATGTTAATATGACCCGATGGCCACATAAGATCAGACAGATTGAAAATGATTACCCTGGAGAGGCTCGAGTGATACTTCAACGCTTCATCAACGAATTGTATCAGGCAATGCCTGGATGAGAAGTTTACAGTTTGCTAAACACAACTTATTCTGTATTCCACATTCCTACCCAACTTAACCGGCCTAGTCAACATCACACCACATAAAGAGCCCGTGAAATTCGAAGTTCCACAAGAAATCCACTATTACAGCGTATATTGACCCTCAGAGCCATAAACTTTATTGCGAAAGCAATGCTGGCTATAAAAGTTCATTAGCTGGAACTCGAGGAAAGCGAGCTATGCACATGCTTTCATCAAATTAGTATCAAAAGCTAACCTCAATTTTGAGCGATAAGTGGCCACTGCTTCCAGGAAGAGGACAAATTGTAAATCCTGGCGAAACGTCATGATCGAGAGAACATACATTTGATAGATCGAATTTCGCCAAATCAAAAAGTATTGATGAAAGCCGGGCAAAGTCAGAAGACGCATTATCACAATACAAGACTCCTGCAAAACTTCTATAATGTACAGAAATAAATGTATTTATCATTCGTGACAGAAAAAATGGCTAGCAATGAAACAATCGCAAGGAACTAGCACCTCGGCTTTTGTTTTCCCAGTGGCATTGATGAAAAAAAAGAGAAAAAGCACAAGAAAAACGATGGGAAATGCATCGTGCCTCATACTACTTTCGCTTTTTAATCCAGCAAAATCAAGTATTATCGTCCTCAGTAAAACATTCAGAGGTTTTCACCAGTACTCGTTTTTCTCATGGAAACCGTTCCTCCACTTTTGTGATTATTTCGGGGAATAAAAATAAAAGATGAAAAAATAAGAAAGACGAATCGCTTGACCTTTTGTTTTTCCTCTATTACTCATCCCTCTTAAAATAAAGTGTGTTCGCAACCTTACAAAGTTCAGTTCACAAAACTCTTAGGCATGTACCAGTAATATTGGTCTGTCCGAAGGCAAAAAAGTGCAAAACTGAAGAGATTACCCCTAAAAACCATCGAAGAGGGCAGCTGAAGTTGACTGCGTAAGGATCGTATCGTGCTAACAATTCTGAGTACAATGTCCATGTCAGATTCGAGCTCAATGGATCTCTGCAGCCGAAAGAAGGAAGCCTAAATAGTTTCTCTAACAGGTGAAAAACCATTATTGCAAAAGTAAACTCAAATTGCAGTGCTTCACATGAAATCAAAAGAAAATAAACAAATGAAACGTACGTTAACAAAATCAAAATAGATGGAACCGGGCTCCCTCTTGAACACGCGTTCATAAAGATGTTCAGCCACAAAAGGCATGAAGACAGAAAGTTGGACAAGCGTGGGTTGCACAACACGACTCAATGTTGTACGAATTTCTGCGATTCTGGCAAAGTTTTTAGTCCAGAGTGCATTTTTGGTGGTCTCCTAAATTAATTACGAATAGCTCTTTGTCACGTGGCAAGAAACCCTGATAGATGGTTGAGAAGTTATTCAAACTAAATGCAATGAACTCACCAGGTACACATCGCAGAGTGATCCCAGAATAAAGTTTTGTAATTCCACAAAGGCAAGATGTGGCATGTACTCCGTCATGTGTTTGTCTACCTGTTCCAATGTAGCTCCTAATCGTGACAGAATCCATTCATCCTTAAATGCTCTACTTGGTTGAAGAACTTCTAGCAAGATTTTCTAGAGGTGCTACAGTAGTCAGAGAGCAAGGGTAAACGTTGAAGGTCGATAACGATAGCTAATTCGTCTCTCAAGCTCCCCTCGTATAGCCTAGGCAGCCCTTCTCCCTTGATTTGGTATAGATACCATATACCTTGTTCCAACATTCCGCAGGAACTATACCCCTCTGCCCACCTCTGTGAGCACATCCTATCTGAATGGCATACTGCGTCCACCGTGGTAACACTGCGACCCTCTTCTGCCTGAAGAGTTCACTCTCCGCGAAGCTCCCCTCTTTCTCTACCCAATCTCCGTCCTAGCTCTCATGTAACTCACGCCCCAATATGTTCACCAATAGAGGCATTCCGCACTTCTTCAAGACAGTTATCCGTTACTCTTTGGATGTCTACACTTTAGCTATTCGAAACAATCGAAATCGAAAAAGGAAAAATTGGGCAGACCTCCTCCCACAACAGTTTTGATTACCGCCTCATCTTTTACCCAACTACTGTAGCACATACTTGATGACTGACAACTTACCGCCGGATGTTCGGAATCCACGTCCTTCACTGTTTGCGAGCTCTCGGTTACTGTCTCGATATAGGTCACCAAATTCCACAATTTGTTACAAAAACGAAGTCCCTAGAATAGATTAACTTCATCACCCACATACCCACAACGGAAATCCTATTCTGGTGTCCCCATCCTTCCGCCAAATCCATTGAGGTAGACGAACAATCATGAAATAAGTGGCAATCAAATTTGAAAACGTCAGTGTTCTGCAGTCATTATGGCTTGTTCCATCCAAATAACACGCGTAATAGTGACAATGAGGAGTGACCTGCCATTGATAACCACCCCAGCACTCATCAAACGAATCTCAATTCTCTATCAGGTCTTAAACGTTGGAAGGAAGTTCCTGATTGTACCAGGAACATTAGAAACCACTCGGATTGAAGGTGAAAACACACTCTTCTCTTCAATAGTTCTCTTTGCATTTCAAATAATGGAAAACCACATGAAATAATACCTCGTTCGATAAGTCTGCTATGTTCACGGGAATATCAGTAGCCAACAAGTCGTGACGTAACAAAGCGAAACGAAGCGCGTCTGGGCCAGCTCGAGCTATCCCTTCAGGAAAGCGAGTGGAAATGGCTGAACTGGCTGCTACTGAAATAAATGACCTCTGAACGATTGAATCATCTCCAAGCTTTCATCATAGCTTCATTACCGATTTCTTCTTTTGAGAGATTGCTTTTTTCGACTCGCTCGATCATTTCTTCTCTAGAAATCCCATCCACAACATCAAGTGGATCGATAACGTTCCCAAGAGATTTGCTCATCTTCTTCCCGGCTGAATCTCTGACTAAACCATGCAGAAGCACATTACTAAATGGCACCTGCCCACCGGATAACCTGAAATAGAGAATGATTAAAAAACTAGTCCAAACAAGGGAATAAGACGTAGCAGGGCCCAGAAAATTTAAAGCACTTACTTCATTGTCATGATGATCATTCTAGCAACCCAGAATCCAAGGATATCCCATCCGGTCTCCATGACATCTAGAAGAGGTGCCGATGGATTGAAGTTCGGGCCTGGCCAACCAGCGTTAACCAGCGGTATCAATGATGAGCTGAAACATTTTAGGAATACTCCAGATCCTACGCTATCCCAAAGTGGAAGGGCAGAACTTCCCAAACTAAGAATCAACAGTAACGGGAAGCAATCTCACCACAGTTACGAGTACTCTAACAGGAATGTACAGATTATATGAGGAAGCGTTTCACAGCAAAAGGAAAACGAGGAAACTTCTACCTGAACCAAGTGTCCAACACATCATCATCTTGTAATATTTCAGCGTTTCGGCCAAAGTGATCATGGGCGTGATCTAGCGACTTTGCTACAAACCATGGGGAACTGAACAGGCAACAGTTACTTCAGCGAACTGAATCAAAACACTAATTTCAAGGCTTCAAGTACTTTAACAAGGCCCTGTCTCGAAAGCAAACAGCAAGCTACAATAACTTACTTTTCCGCACGGTACGCCGGAATACGATGTCCCCACAACAACTGCCTGCTAAGACACCATGGATCCTTGTTCGATAACCAGTCGAAGAGCTTTTGTTCATGAATTTTGGGAAGTATTCTGATCTAGGCTTACACGTTCAATATAGCTGTCAAGTATGTTATGAGTGTTCAAAACAGATATAACCAACTTTGCCTTTCACAACAGCTTGTCGTGCATCTTCATAAAGTCCTTCGGTGTTCATAAACCACTGATCAGTGAGACGAGGTTCAACGACATCACCTAACAATTGAACTTTCTGAACAGAAAGCTCTAGCGAAATACCGAAGCTAGTTAGAAGAAACTTCAAAGATCGTACTGATAATCACTTTTTTTTTTACAGAATGAAAAAAGTCAGATACCTCAAAGAGAAGGTTCTCTCAGAGCTATCTAAAGTTCAGCAGATAGGCGTGTTGGAGTTTCATGAGTCATGGGCTGTCAATAACGTGATATATTCATCGACACTCGCCGCCTACCGCTTTCCCCCAGGCCTTTGACTCGTCTGCCCCAGAGTATGTGAGCGGTCGGAGACAACCACGAAAGCGGTTCCCTGCCCTTGTACGTACCAATATACCGAAACATTTTACACCTATTTCAGAGCAACTGCACACGCTAAATCTAACTCTACTTCGGAATTGATAATCCTTGGCAAAGGCAGGACACTACCTGAAAATATGTTTCACTGAAATGATGGAAGTATCTATCCTGAAGGGTACCATCGCGAGCACTACACTGGGAGCGTGCTAAGATGACGCATGTTATGTAAACAAGGGACTACACCACGGTTCGGGGATCAAATTCCGGACTGATTCCCACCGAAGCCAACAAAGTGCTGCACTCCTAGATACTGTTACAGAATAGTAGGGGAGAATAGTAGGCGAGGATAAATTCATTCACATGTACATCGATTGGCTACAGCAAGCTACTGAGTACATCATATGAGCATTAAAATGCAATTACAATTCTGAACGGAAGTTGAGTGTGGCGCGTATTCTATAATAGGATTGATCAACGCCAACAGTTTTGTTTTCTATGACCCGACTGCATCGTTTAAAAATACGAAAAAAAAAACAAATCTAGAAGTGTTAGTAACGGAACCGTAAAAATCACCTGTTCGGCTGCAAAGACTGACCTGACCGTCATGCTTGATCGTCCCACCAAAATGTCCAGATGAACTCAACTTCTCGATAACCTTAAATTTCCAAATTAGGCTGTAAAATATCTCAAAAATTGCCTGAGAAAAACAATAGTTCTCACCTTAAGCCTTGCATCGAAACGATCAAGACCCAAAAACTCATTCGCCTCTTGGTTGAGCCTACCATGAACATCAATACAATTCCTACTCAATGCGTTCTGATCTTGACCAAGAATTTCTTCTCGATGGCGTGACGCGATCTCCCAATCGAGGGCATCGTGAGAAGGAGTAATTTTCAATACACCTGGGTTACGGATATTGATCAGCCAGCATGAGCTTATCATTCGTAAGATCGCAAATACACGTACCGGTCCCTTTGTTCATCTGTACACTTTTATCAGCAATAATAGGGATCTTCATATCTTTGCGAAGAGGGTGACGCACCTTAATGACTCATGTATCGTATGAAGGGCTCGGAAACTATGAACTCATATCAATAGGTCTTCACTCACAACTTTTCCAACAAACTCAGAATAGCGAGCATCGTCTGGATGCACTGCAAGCGCAACATCTGCGAACATTGTTTCTGGACGAGTTGTAGCAACGGGAATGAGTCTACCAGTAGCATTATTTCATGGCCTATCAGTGAAAAACAAAAAATTCATGAAATTACCTATCTGATCCATCCAAGGGATACATGACGGAGTACATAGTTCCCACTTGAACTTCGCGTTTTCCTCCTTCAGAACTTGGAATGACAATTTTTGTGGGGGATGAGAAGTCAAGGCGAGTTACCTCCTAAATATGAGTGATAACTCGTCGAGAGGCAGAGGAGGTGCAGGCGTGTATATGTTCAATTCGCTCACCTGATCTGAAATAGAACTCTGCAGAGAAGGGCACCAATTCACAATTCTTTTGTCCCGGTAAATTAACCCATCTTCATAAAGCCTGACAAATGCTTCGGTGACGGCTGATGAAAAATTCTTGAAAGATACTGATTGTCAAAAAGATATGTGAAGAATGCGAAGAGAAATCGAAGCTAGATGACAAGAATTATGATCTTACTTCATTCAGCGTATAGTAGGCGTTTTTCCATTCCAAAGTTGCACCAAGAATGTTCAACTGTTCACGAATCGCAGTCGAGTTCCTAGAAAAGCAGATTGAACTAATTTCGGGACGATTGTTGATACCGTACTCAGAAAGTTATAACTAGGCAAAGATTTTGAAGACTTGCTTTTCACTCCACTGTCGACAATGCTCAACGAAGTCCTCCCTTGACATTTGATCCCGTCGAATAGCTTTCTTTTTCCACAGATCTTGCTCAACTACTACCTGCGTTGCGATTCCTGCATGGTCAAAACCCGGGATCCATCTCGCCTTAATTTAATTAAGTGAAAAGAGGAAACGAAGAAATTAGTTAGCTCAGAATTGAGTGGAATGAAATTTGCTCACTAACTACGCCTCCTTTTATTCTGTGATGACGACACAATGCATCCTCAATAGTGACGGTTAATGCATGGCCAAGATGCAATTTTCCCGTGACATTTGGAGGGGGTAGGATCATCCGAAATTCCTTTCCTGAGAATACAAGAATAAGATGAACGGCAAGTAACCTGCACATAAGCAGGCCTCGCTACAACTCGCTAACCGGTATTCCTGTAGTTTGCAGCAGCCCATTCAACGCGATTGTGACGATTTTTCGTTACAACATCGATGTCGAATGAACTTGAAAAACATCATGAACTTCATAAAGTTTTCGAAAGAACAACGACTACCTTTTCGGCTTTGTACTGCATCTCCGTAAGCCCCTATCCACATGGAGGCGAATCATCACATCAAGCAACCGCAGGTACTCCTGGATTCTGAATACTCTTTACCTGTACACAACTCAGTTTCAGGGAAAACGGTGAAGGATGAAAAGGCAGTCGGGGAAGGGGCGCCAGTTTTCCTCAATATCAGGGCCTACTGCACAATGACATGGGGTTGGTTAGCCCGCTCTGTTAGCCTGTAATTACGCTTTCTATGCAAGACTAGTATGCTAGCAGACTACCTTTGAAAGAAGAAAATAGTTCAGCGGTCAATCCTAGCTTCTTACACGAGTTAGTCACCTCGTCTAGTCGATTTTTCTTCCCCTCTCAAGGCCTAGTTGGAAAAAAAGTAATACCGTAGCTGAAAAACGTTTCCAAGCGCCATTAAAGGCCCCCCCCCTTACCTTTCCACGGCGTAGATTTTTCTTAAAGGAGACAAGCACGCAACCATTAATCTTATATCAAGCAATTTTGATCGAAAATTAAAAATTTGACGGCTGTTACCCAGTATACTAATTATGTTTCCTTGTCTCCTGGCAGAACATTTATTCAAACAACATAGAGTAATCCAAACATGACGTTCAATGAGAACGATAATGACCAAATAAAACGAACTATTCACAGGAGAGGATAAAACAGATAATATTCACAGGATGGAGCGATCAAGCAATAAAACTCTGGACCGACAGTAAAAATAAAACATATGATTGGACAGTATCGAACTAACCGAAAATGGTCTCAGCTTCGAACTAAAATGAGCCGCGCACAGCGTTGTAGATGATGCTATAATTTTTCTGCAACAACTTTCAGCCTCAATTCAACCATGAATAGGTCCTACAATCCAAAAAACGATATTCCATAAACCACAAAAATAACCGTATACCGTACACACAGTGCAGCATAAAGGAAACCCATGAAAAGAACTGCCGCAAATATCTGATAAACCGTAAAACAAGCTAAAAAACAATAAGACAACGCAACTGTCATGAATTTACAAAACTGTCGACATGAAAAATTCATGATCCTATGGTCTTTGAAACCTCGCATTGAACAGATAACAATACATATTCACTATAACTCCCATTGTTAATATGAACAAAACACAAACGAATACATTACTCTCTTCGATTTTTGACGTTTTCAAGAGGCTTACTTTCCAGTAGTTTAGTTAAAGCGGATTCCAACTTTCAGCTGCTTCCATAAAACTAGAAGCTGTCTTCAAGTGGCCAAAAAGTATGCTACGATTACTGCGGTTGATTAATTGATTAATCTAAAGCTCTCTTGCGAACGATAAAACCGACTGTTGTTCATCTTATTAATGTTCAAAACATCAAACGAACCCTTCTGCTAGTTGTTCAAGACAAATACTAAACATAAAATTTGCGGGTTGTTTAGAAAGCTCTAATTAAACAAAACTTCGTTTGCTGTCAAAAAACAAATAACATGCATATCGCCGATATTAGTCTCCCATGCATTTTTCGATAAAACTCTACAAAAAAAGAATTTCTGACATCCATCATGTGCAAGCTCCACACCACTCCCGCAGAGATTCAGAAACTAGAATCGGGAGCAGGACCTGGAATAGGCTCGTTCATATTTATGTTCTACAGAACTACGTGAATGACAAACTGTTTGCATTTCGCGTACACAATTTCACTCAAATCTTCACTGAGAGTTGTAAATCCATGAGTGAGCGGCAAAAAGCAGCCGGAACTTCGAATGGAAAATACTTAACTTTATCTTACCAGTTCGTCCACACAATCACTCTCCGCGGCATCGCAATATACTCCTCCGCCTTCGAACTCCGATTCAAACTGGTCACAAAGTTGGAGCAGACGGTGGGCGATTGACGTGGTTCTAGTGCAACTCTGCTCCTTTCCTATAACTTTTTTTTGCATGCTCTGCTATACACTATAAAGAGAAGAGTAGAAAAGCATAAAGACTCAAAGAGGGGAGTAAATGCGTACTACCAAGAGTGAAGCTTTTCAAAAGAAATGGCGGTTATTCGTCAGCGGTACTGAAGGTACTGAACAGTTAAAAACAACAAAAATCGAAGCCGTACGGAGCGCCACTGATTGTATTCTGAACGCTGCACCACTACGCATTCCCTATAGACATCATCTGCTCAGGTGACTTTTGCGCCGCGAGCGGGCGTATTCATAGTATTTGCGCTTTTACGCAGATATATGCCTAATAATGCAGGTACTACGCATGCGATCAGTCACTACGGCGATAATGACACGCGCCCATTGACTGCTTTCAGACTTCGACGATTCTACCTGCACGAAGGCACGCATGTGATTTGCAAACTATGGAGACTGCCTTATACGGAGCAACTGCGACTGAGAGCCTGTTACTTTTACTAAATGATTCATTGGGAACATGGAATCCTTCAAAGCTTGGCAGCCTCATCGCCGACATGATTTCCACGAGCTGTCGGCAGCTGCCAGTGCAAAATTTTGTACCCAACATATGAAATTAAGGAGCTCCCCTAATAAATTAGAAGAACTATCACTGATAAAGCAGTGAACAACAAAGAAGTCGAGAATTCTAACTCTACACAGAACTGTACGAAAAAAACTTTGCCGTTTACCTGAGCTTAGAAATGGAGAATCGCCTTTTGGTGGTTCACCGTCAGTGTGATCTTCCTCCACCGTCACAACATTGGTGTTGGATCGCAACATTGAAGAATCAGGAGTGCCAAGAAACACCACTCCTTAATAGATACCATATGAATACATAAAATTAATCGTCATCAACTTTTTTCAACCACCTGTTTTTAGGAAATTTACAAACAGTGAAACCTACCTAAGCAACACAATCGTGCGCATAAATCAGAAACTAGCGGAACATTCTGTAGCGCTTGAAACTGCCAGGACTTCGCTAGCTGATTCTTATGTGGAATCATGATGCTGGAAAGGACGTTTTTGACGGTGAAAAAGTCAATGCATCAAACTCAATAGATCGAATCAACAAAACACGAAAAATCTCCCCAAACTCCAAAGTATCAAAGGTGGACTAGAGATATATTTTAGAGGCTGATCTAACCCTTCAATCAGATCGCTCAAATTCCACTTACATGTAGGAAGCACTTTAGAAAACAAGCAGAAAGCACAGCATAAAGAAAACAACAACATTCCGAACTACAACCACTCCCCAAACGTAACCAACAACTATGAAGTCGTTTTGGAACATGGCGGTAGGAATGATGAATTCGTCGAATACTCCAAACTACTATTTTGGAGAACGAGAGAGCACTGCAATAGAAAAACGACAAGGTTCGACGGCTGGTTAGGGAGGACAACTGTCACGACCCCAATGGACGACCGCCACGTCGATGCCCTGTGGCAATCACGTGATTACAGGCAGGTCACCAGGTCACCTGCGCAGGCCTTACCGTGCCTCGCTGCCGATTACCGTAACCTAATTATACCGTAGGCAAACCTGCTCCTGTTCCAGAGTTCAAGAAAAAAGGTAAGGAAGGAAAGAAAGTCCGATGAATGGAGGATTCGTACTTTCGAGTAGAACAAAACCATATCCGAAACCGTGACGGCTTACAATTACTACGGGTTCATGGTGAAGACTAGCAGTATGGAGACCAATTTGATAGTGAATCTCAAGAAGGGGCTCTACCGTGCCAGGAAAAAAGGATCTGCTCAAAGTCACTAATTCACAGAACAGAATTTCACCATTGCCCTAATCACTACAGTAACTCTTCTGAATGTAAAATACCAATTAGTAATTTCCACGTTCGGTCTTTTGAAACCTGGTCATTTCCCGTAATATTTCACAATGCTTCGCCGTACAGGTTTGTTAGAATGGAACCGTTTATTAGGCCGACTTTTCGACTAACTCGTCGTCTTCAAGGAACTGTAGTTCGGAGCTCTTGGTCTGCAGCTGACCAAATGCCCAAGCGCACTAGGCCAGTTGCAACTACACCCAGAAACTCAAACACCGAAACCTCTCTGTCAAGGAACCAACCTCTTTCGGTTCTACCAGCGTTGTCGTCTTACTCTATTTCGTGAACAACAAGGGAACAGTGAGACACCATTGACGGTCGTGAGATAAGAATTACGCGGTGAACATTAATAGCAACACCTAGGATATTACGGTAAATATTTACCGTAATATCTTAGGTGTTGCTATTAAACAAAAGCAGTACATATTGCATTCTACTTTACTGAAATGTAACGCGAAGGAGGAATCTTGTAGACGGCTTTTGTCAGATCGTTGTTGGAAAGCGATTGAGCGTGGTTCGAAGGAGGTGTGTGACTCTATTCGATGTTTGACTTCGAGGGCAAAAGCAACACTATGCTACGTTAAGTACAACACCCTCAGGAGCGAGCAACACAAAAATGGTTCCTGCAATGGGACCGACTCTTCTACGAACTACCAGTACGAAGCAATGACCACAGGAAGTGAACAATGCACTAAATCAGGCGAAAGTCACTGTTATTGACAGCACATCTGTATCGAAGAAAGCTGTGGGGTTCCTCAAACTTGAGCTATCATTTTCAATTGCTCAAATGACTCCACGTACCGCCAGGTGGTAACGAGGCTTCATAGATTGTGAGATCAGCTTAGGAGCGCAATGTGCAGAGATTCTCAGCGCGCTAGCATAGAATCTATGCTGTCGCCTGTCACCTATTCAATTCCCATGTTCGTTCTATAAAGAACCAGAACCGTCCCCCGTAAAAGACATAAAATTTGGAGTACTTTCATCAGGAGTACTTGAAATTTTCGGAAGGCATGGGCGCGAAATGTTCTCAAACGTGACGAACGCACAGTGGGAAGGATTGCGAGAGATACGGGAACGCATAGCAGAAGGTAAAATTCGTCTTTCTGTGAGTGACAAGGGAGGAGAGTTTGTGGTTCTACCTCGTTCGCTAGATCGGGGAATCACAGAACTCCACCTTAGTGATGCTTCTGTATACAGTCACTCTACGGAAAAGGCGTTCTTCTCATAATGTAACAGGCTGAATTCGTTAAGGGTATCAATCGGAAAGACGGCGAAATTGTATAGAAGGCTGATTAGCAGGTTGAAGTTGGATACACACTTGTGCCCGGTTTTCTATAGTCTGATCGAGACTCATAAGTTTTCCAATGGAGGTGAAAACTCAGTTAATGCTAGCGAATACAGTATGAGGCCTATCACTAGCTGTGTAGGTTGACCGACGGACCGCATTTCGTGGTTCCTCAATAACTTTGGCCAACTACTCCAACTACTTTCACATATGCCAAACACCAACGAGTTTCTTGATCGCTTGCGTTTTTGTCTTCTCCATTCTACGAAATGAGAGAGAAATAAAACGAATCATATCAATCAAATTTCGAATCGCTCACGTCTTCGAATTCCATAAAATGTGTAAGCTTAGTCACCTCACCCAAATACAGGACCATTTCTTGTAAGACCATACCAACGGTAGACTCAGAGAAAAATGTTTCTCTTCACGTCAAACAATTAAAACTTGCTCCGTATATAAGCTCCACAATGACCGCATACATTTCGCTTCGTGCCCTATCACAATAAACGGCTTCGTCAGACTCATCCTTTGGTCAGGCCGTTAATTACATGGCGACCACAGTATGTGTGCATTGATTCGGGATTCCCATTACGACCGATAGACTTTCTCCGACCATTCACTCTGCTGGGAACCCCTCGAACACTAGATGAACAATATTCAGATAATGAATGGAAAATCAAAACACATGCTGACGAACTGCATGAACGATAGACATTCACTCTCTCTCCTCAACAGCTTCTGGAAAAGATGGAACGAAGAATACCTCACAAACATGCGAGAGCAATTTCAATCCGAATATCGACAGAGCAACATCCTATCCGATGAAAGCCCACAAGAAGATCATACAATAATAGTTCACGATTCAACAAACCCCGTGGTCAATGGAAGTTAGCAAAAATCATCAGTCGTTCAGAACATTCCGCTACACTTCAACTTCCAAGCGGACAAGTCGTCACACGCCCCTTCAATCACCCACTAGAAATCCCACCCGCCCGACCTAATACTCAAGGAGAAAAGGAAGAAATTGCGAAGACTGCTGATACGAAACCGCGAAGTTCTCCTGATCGCAGTCGCAGAACACATTCAATGACTTCACGAAGCATGAAACGAGGTAATCTAATCTCTAATCTAGGAATCGCTCAAATTTTATGCTCCTCGCAAGATCTGCCGTAATCACCTCCTATACTCTACCAGACACTCGCTGCTCATCAACACAAACGATAAAGGATGTTATCTACGCAGATCAATGTTCTTCTCAAGGAATAGCAGTCGCATTAGCAGCGACAAGGGACAACAGATCATCAATGTGCTGGATCCATCTAGCGTGCCCTTTAGGCCACATTCGAATCCCTCAGCGACCATCACCGAATACTGGATACTGTGGAAATACATGTATACGCCCTTCCTGGACAACATCATGCAGTGCATATAAAGGAGGATTAGCGGAAACGTTCACATTGAGGAATATACCCTATGAAATCGCTCACTTCATTCCAGATCACGTGTGCTCATTCACTTCTGCAGAACATTGCTCGAAAGACGAAAAAATCGTCGTATTCTATCAAATCCAACTATATGATAACTCACTCGTCATCGTACCACAACTGCACATCACAACAGCGGAATTCTTCCACAAAGACGCTACTACTGCTTTGATAAGGATGGAAACGCAAGCCCGCAACACATTTCAATAGATGCCACAGGAACTTCGGTGTTTTGCCGTCGACATTACTACGTGGAACCGAGCTAAGCCAAGTATCTCTGTACTTATACCACTCCAGTTACGATTTACGAATTCAACAACAACTCAGTCGTCATCCAAGCATGAGACACTACGACTCGACAGTACTATCTTCATGCACCCTTCTCTTCGGACCCCACCTTCACTTTACGATACCGCGATGTAAAACTGGAGGTATATAAATCGGCACAACGGAAAGATACAACATGATCGAGGTATGCAGCGCTCATGTTTGCAAATATTTGTCCGATTACGACGCCCAAACAACGATTCTTCTTCCAAGCTCAATCGTCTCATTTGATCACACGACGACAATACAGGCATGGATAGAGGGCACTCGAAAGTTTTCCACCACGCTTAAATGCACAGGTAAACCCATATGCGAAGTAATAGATTGCATTATATGTTAGGAACATCTCTACAATTACCTCTGTCGGACGACGACTCAAATCATCGCGATCGTCTTCGCTTCTCTGCTGACACTCATCTTTTGCAGGCTGGCAGCACCACTTTTCACATGCCTATGGTGGGCGCTCTCCAAAATGTACGGCATAATGAAAAAAGCGACGATCACATTCGTGAACATTATCGGATGCCGGCGACGGAAATATACTCTACCACAATTCCCGTCATATACGAAAAGAAAAACTAAACGATATACGCACATTCTACCAATAGCATTGAAGACAATCCGCCCATGTTCTACATGCTCTGATGTCGTCAGTATCACCAGTACATCTCACAACTGCGAATTCAACGCCACAGCTGAAACCTCCACTGTGGATCAAGTGGTAACTCTTCATCTCCAACCAATAGGACAAGAAGCGTGTTTACTTCTACAGGACTCCAACAACCAACCAGCAGGAATCATATCATCACGCCTGCACAACGTCGCCTACCAATGTCAACAAAAAACCCAATATTACAGGCGTGATCACAACTTTCATACGGCATCCAATCACCAATGCTGTAATACAAAAAGTTGCACAGGAGAAACATGTCAAAAGGAACGACTACGTCATCGAAAATTCCAGAGATTAGCAACCACGCCAATCGTAGACCGGCTTTTTACATGTTGCTCTCCAAGCTGTAAATGTCTATAGTGCGACTAGTGCTTCAGATGTAAAGAAACATGTATATTTTATCGCCACTACGCAGAGCCGACATCGACGAACATATACCATGTATTCAGCTGCCCATCATGGCCCATTACAGTTTATGGAACCATATCGACCGATATAATGCAAAAGAAAGAACAACACGACTTCGTCCTCCAACCCGCCATACCACATCGATAGAACCAACTACAAATCGCGCTAACAACGACTACGTCGCCAAATTTCCCAATTCTTTCGAGCTTCTTCGTCAGCGACGGCAAGAAAACAGCTATCGTCGATCCTCGCCTTCAAATCAATTGTTGCCATACTCCATAGGGCGACTGCAACGTGATTCATTGGAAGACGTGAGGACATCCAACGAATGTCGATACTCGCCGACATCTTGTCAATGTTCGATAACAGTATACAGCGCACACTGCGAGTGCCCAAATGGAAACATGACCAGTTATTTCACCAACGCATCATGCGCTCTTCCGCTATCAAGCGACAACATCATCATCCTCGAACAGCACAACGACGTCATCGCCAAAACATCAACTGGAACGAGCATTATCTCAACTCTCTATTAATAACGTGCAAATTTACACGAAACGATCGCGGAACACATGTACAATTGAACCTGAATATCTTCACGGATGTTACTCATGTTATATAGGAGCTACCACCGAAATATCGTGTGTGTCGCGTAGCGTGTGTCGCGTACTGTTAGGTTTAGCCGATGGACTGTCTAGGGGTTGAGGTCCAATTAGTGAGCCTTTATTACCGAATAACGAAGAGAATAAAAGAAGAGCTGCCACTCGGCAGGAAGAAGAAGCCGGATATGAGCGATATGGGCGGATCCACCGCCTTATATAGTGGTAGTACTGTAAGGTACAGTAACGGTTACGAAATACATCCTAAGACGGATCTGAATAACAGAGGATATGTGGTTGCGAAACATATTGATTGGAGTCAAATATACAAGTGAGTACAAATACAAGTAGTGAGTGAGTAGTAGTGAGTACAAATAAGTGAGTTAAGCACCAAATACAATGAGATTAATACCAATAATGAGGTAATTACAAAAAAATAAAGCACTGCAAGATACCCTGTATCTACATGCCCCCGCTTACAAAAGAGTCGTCCCGACTCGGATCACTTCCAGCGCGGGTCGTAGCGGTGTGGTGGGCAACCTCGGCGAAAACGTGCAGGTTGGTGCTGCTGACTTCCTTGGCGTTGGCCACTTCTCCATGCGCTCCGTTCTGGGCAATTTCCTTGTCGACTCGTCCCAGCTGGTCCTGGGCCACGGGCACTCTGCGAACTGCCCTGCCTTTCTCCCTCGTTCGGTCTGCGGAAGGAGATCGGTCTATTATGCCGCACATGCCCTGGGTCTTCTATGACAAAGAAGTTAGGCATTCTTTCTTCACGGCGGCGACGGCGTTTGGCTACCTGCTCCCTGCGTCTGCGGTCTCTCAACTCAGGTGAAGCCATATCGAACTCATCCATTTTGATGAGGTCATTGACTGTCAGGCGCAGCTTGTCCAGGAACAACCTGATCTGATAGCCTCCGAAACAAGTCTGCCCACGCCGTGGGTGTGTTCCCAAACATGCGGCGGGGTGAGTGTAGGGCGCGCCTTCAAGTACACCACTGTAGTGGTCCCGCACGATTGCTTCGAATGCCCGCTGGGGATCGGTCATGTAGCGGACGTACTCGGCGCATACCCTTCCCATATTGGTCCACTCAGCCTCTTTATCGTCCTCATAGGGGCTCGGGAAGAACGCAAGCGAACCTCCCGATTGGAGATGGCGTTCCAGTGCGATAAGCACTTGCCTCATCTCTCGACTTTCCGGCGTTGTGTCCGGCCAAACTACTATGATGGACAATACGATCGGCATCGAAATTAGTTTCTGTGCCAGCGTGCTCCAGTTTTCATAGACATATGGGGTGATGTTGTCCGCGTAGTCCACATCCGCCATCACACGACCAAATGCAGGTGGCAGCGCTATGAATATGTCGAGTTCTCTCGTTATAGCTACACCTGGCACGCGTAGTTTCCCCTGAAGCGCTATGGCAGTGGTCAGGTGCGCGCCGAGATCATAAGGCACTGGCCACGGGAATACGGCGGGATGCTAGAATTTTTGGCCTTTTGCGTTTTCCACTGCTTCAGCATACTCATGGCAACGACGGCGGTGTGCATCTACTGCTAAGGCCAATCCATAGGGGGTAATGTAACTAGAGCTTTTCTTTCTTAGCTCCTCCTCCTTTCTTTCATCTCCCCAACACGCCTGTTCCGCAATGGATGCGACATTAGCTAGCTGAAACATGTCCAAAACCTTCTTGGATCTCGCCATCGGATGCTTCAAACCAGGTAATGCGACGTGTGCCATCTGCCCAAACAAGCCACATTGACACTGGCGACGTAGGTTGAGCGGATGGTCGATGCCGAGTAGGGTCCTAGAAACGAAAACTGAATTGCATATTATCGACTGATTAGGTGTTATAACTTTCTTACGAGGGCGACCTCTTTTCCCTCGGGTTTTACGCGTTATGATCGGATCATCCGAGACACTTGGTGGCAATTTTCTTAATGTATCAAAGGGCACTCTCATTGGTTCTTTATTTTGACCTATTAATGTTACCAAAGCACTGTTCTCACTGGTGTCAATCACCCGGTATGGGCCTTCCCAAGGGTTGGTCAGCTTGGGGTTCAGTGTTAACCGTTCACTGGGAATTCTTACATAGACCCGATCACCAATTTTCACCGGTGCTTCGTGCGCTTTCTTCTCCCGGTCGTAGTACACCTTCATTCTTTTTCGCATCCTGTCGTTGATCTCAACAGCATAATTACGTGCTATCTGGGTTCCGACCACTAATTCTTGCACGTAGCTGTCCATGTCCACCATATACTCGGTCACTCGAGTATCTGGGACCGACGTCCAAGGTACATAGGCGTCAAAGCCATGCAACAAGAAGAATGGTGATTCTCCGGTAGATTCGTGTACGGTGGTATTGTATGCAAAAACGCAATAAGGTAAAACCTTGTCCCACTCGTTTGGCACTTGCACTTTTTTCCGCAACATTTTGATGATGGTCTGATTGAACCTCTCCGTTATGCCATTTTCACGGGGGGTTATATCCCTTGGTAAATACATGTTCAATTCCCAGGATATTTCTTAATTCTCTCATTAGCTTATTGTCAAATTCTCCCCCTTGATCGGAAAGTATCCGTTTGGGCTGACGACATCCCTCTGCAACCCATTTTTCAAAGAACACTTTGACTACTGTGTCCGCGGCTTTGTTAGGTATTGCATATGCTCCTCCAAACTTGGAGAAGTGATCAACCACAGAGAGTATATACCGATTGCCACTACTGGTTAGCCCCATTTCTAGGATGTCAATCCCGACTATTTCATAAGGTTTCGACGTGCGAATAGGTTTGAGTGGCGGGGTCATAGTGGATTGCGCATTGTGACACAGGCACTCGCGACATTCTTCCGACCATTTAGCCACATCGCGGCTCAGTGACTCCCAGAAAAGGCGTTTGGACAATTGCCGTATAAGTTTCCTTGGGCCGAAGTGCCCAGATAGGAGTCCTGCATGAGCTTCATCGAAAACCTTTCTGCGCTGTGATGGAGGAACTACCATTCTGCGGTGTTCGTTTTCCATCAGCACAAGGACTCCCTGGTCCATTGTGAAATCAGCGACTTTGTATTTACGGGCTACTTCTGGGAAGGTAACGTCATTATCGAGCCTCCCCTCTTCCAGGTCTGTTATGACCTTTCCGTAGACGGAGTGCTTTCGTAGCTCTGCCGTCCACTCAGATTCTTCCAGTACCGCTCCCACAATGAGTTCGTTCGGAATAGACTTGACGATGCTGAGGTCTTTCAAAGGCACGGCTCCACGACTAAGAGCATCGGCTACCTTGTTTGCTGCCCCCTTCAGGTAGACTATTTTCACATCGTACTTCTGTAGTTCCAGGGCCCACCGAAGTATTCTGGCGGAGACGTTACTCCTCTTGAAAAGAGCTGTTAACGGTTGATGGTCCGTAAAAACTTCGATATGAAGGCCATAAACGAACATGTGGAACTTTCTCAGTGCGAAAACTACTGCTAACGCTTCTAAATCTGTTACGTGGTAGTTTTTCTCACATTTGGACAGACCTTTTGACGCGAAAATTATAGGATGGAGGAATCCATCGTCTCCCTCCTGACTCAGTACCGCTCCTAGACCTTCTGTGCTAGCGTCCGTGTGAATCTTAAAAGGTTTTCTCCCACTTCTTGCTGCTTCAATATCTGGCTGAGCGAGCACGGGAGCCCTTGTTATGATTGCTTTCAGCTTTTCGAATGCTTCCTCCGCAGGAGGAGTCCAGATAAACGCTCTCTTTTCGGAGGTCATCTCATGCAGTGGGGCTGCCACTTTCGAAAAGCCCAACACGAACTTGCGATAATATGAGCACATGCCTAGAAATGAGCGGAGGTCTGCCCGCGATTGCGGTAGTGGGTATCTATTGATGGCTTCTACTTTTGCTGGATCCATGTGCAATCCTTCGCCATCAATTACATGTCCTAGAAACTCCACTCTGTCTTCAACTAGGACGCATTTCCTCGGGTTAAGTCTTAACCCTGCTTTTCTCAAAGCTTGGAGCACCTCTTCCATTACTTTTAGGTGTCGTTCGACAGTGTCTGTTGCTACCATAATGTCATCTAAGTAGCAGAACACCTCATCTCCTAGTAATGGCCCGAGTACTATGTGCATGAGACGCTGAAACACCGCTGGCGATGATGCTAGCCCAAACGGTAGCACTCTAAACTGGTATAGTCCCTCTGTTGTGGTAAAAGCAGATTTCTCCTTGGCGTCCTGCGAAAGGCTTATCTGCCAATATCCCGAGGAGAGATCTAGGGTCGAAAACCTTCTTTTTCCCTTCAAGCTCTGTAATATTGTGTCAATACTTGGTAGTGGGTAACTGTCCGTCTTCGTTACCTGGTTTACCTTACGGTAGTCTACGCATAACCTCAACGTACCATCCTTCTTCTGGAACAGTACGATGGGAGATGCCCAGCTTGAATTGCTTGGTTCGATCACCTTTCTCTTCTGTAGGTCATTTAAAATCTGACGAAGTTCTACTCGGGTACCTAAGGGTATAGGACGAGCTTTTTGCTTGATCGGCTCTGCGTCCCCAGTTTCGATCGAGTGTTCTACCAGCGTAGTTTGGGTCAATTCCTGTTCACTGACAGCGAATACATCACCAAAACTCTTAACGAGGTTAACCATACCTTCCTCTAGTTTACCGTCCTTATTGTTGTGCAACAAGCCTAGCAATTTCTCTGTGCGGTCCCCAGTCACTTCCACAGTTCGCTCAAGCATATCGCCGTGGCACTCCACAGGCTTGGCTTCGCTCACTTTTACTGGCTCAAAAGTGCCTACCTTCTCCCCCTTTTTGAAAAGTTTTGCTCCGGCAAAATCATTGGTAATGGGGATTTCCAAGGAGCTGCATGCTTTTTGGCAAACAACGTTTGGAACTAAACTGGACTTTGACCACAGAATACTGTTTTTCTGGCTATTAGCACCCTGGACTGAAAGCATTTTCGTTTCGCCTGGTCGAAGGTATGTTCGTTTGGTCACCAGCGCTTGGTCGCTATTCGACGATGCCTTTCTTTTCTGGCACGTCGTACGCTTGAATTTACCTGAAATTCTACGAGGTTGTGCTCTTCTGAGGTGATGCTTGGGGGTTTTGGTCATTAGTCTAAATCCGAGGGTCTGTAACGCATTGGTCCCTAGGATTAATGTGTCATCTCCACCCGCTCTTACGAACAGTGCAACACGCTGTTTTTCACCTCCTTCGAGCTCTAGAGGCAGTTTGACTGCTCCTTCGAATTGCATTTTATTGCCTGATGCATCATAAATTGGCGACTGATTTTCTAGCGGGAATTCCTCAATGTCTTGGTTGACATTGAAGTCAGATAATTGACCTGCTCGTAGAACTTCGAGAGGTATTATGCTTATCTGAGATCCGGTGTCCAGGAGCGCAGTGCATGACAATCCCAACACCTTTACGGTTGCTGTCATTCGCTCCCCTACGAGACCTTCGCATCTCGACGGCGTTCCATCCGCTATGTCAGGTCGGCCATACAAAGACGCAGTAACAACACGTGCTCCCTCTGACAATTGCTTGCTTGTTGTCTTTGACCTTGTCTCAGGCTTGTTCCCACGTAATTTCTTGCAATCGCGCAAGAAGTGTCCATACTCGTTACAGTTGTTGCATCTTAGGCCACGTTTTAGGGGTACAGATGCTCGAGCGTCTCTGCTCTGAATCGGCACGAGCTTACTTGGAACATCTTGTCCTGGTTTAGACTGTGCGCGGTCTCTCTCTCCGGGTCTACGTTCTTTTGGAGTAGAACGTGACGTCGAGGCATCTACTGTCATCTTAGTGGCAATTGCTAAAGCTCTGCTACGCTCGCATCTCTGTGCCATAGTTTTGACCATCTCATAAGCATATTCTTTTGGAGCTACCTCCATTGTTGTGTACAGCTGAAGATACTCTGGCCAATTTGCTAGCTGTGCGACTAGCTCTGATGCTCTTGTGCGCGACAGCTCCTGTTCCGAGGCCTCAGGGTACGCTCTTTGCGTGATCCTTTCTAGTTCGACGCAGTAGGTTGTTACATCCCCTTTCATGCGCAGCGTCTTCAGTTGCATATAGGCATTCATTTGTATGGAGGATTCGTTCTCTTGAAATTTATCTCGCAGAGCGTCAACTATAGTTTGAAAGTCAGCCTGTTTAATTGCCCTAGGCAATGCCTCTGCCACGGACCGAGGAAAACCATCTAGTTTCGAAAACAACAAGTGTACAAGCATGTCATTTTCAAGTGCAAGTCCCTGGTGTTTTAACTTAAACTGGGTCAGAAATTTGTCAAAGTCCTTCCCATTTGGATCATTATATATATTAACATCGGGCATGGTCAGCGCAGCGAACATTCGCGCCATTTCAACCCCTTGTAAAGAATTCAACGGAAGCTCTTTACACTCACCTTGGTGCTTGGATGGTGTTGTCGTCCCTATCCAAGCTGATCCCTTCCGCTTCGGCGAGTGCTCGCTCCTCTTTCCGGGCTGAAATGTATCAATTACGCCGATTGGCTGTATTTCGCCACGGCTTCGGGATGGACTTATTGGATTACGCTGCTCACCTTGCGCGGCAGCGATCGGGTCAAAAGTCGCGTGGTACTCGGTGTTATCGAAGTCTGCCCGGTTGAGCTGCTCAATCGTGGCAGGGTTCGATGCCGCACTTGTCGATGGCGCACCAGGCTGCGGGGCCTGGAGAAATTCATTTTGAGCCCGTTCTGACATTGTTTTATTAAGTACTTTTCTTCCTGGGACTGCTTTGAGCATTGTTACTACTTTGTCAACTACTTGGGTAGTGTCCACATCAAGCAGGCGCGCTAATTTCCGCATGCAATTATCATCATGTTCTGCTTGTGTTACAAGCTCTGTAAGTGAAGTTGGGACCGCTTGGTCCACCAGAGATTTGACTGAGCTTAGTTGATTATAGACAAACTGCAATTTCCTAACTTCTCCTTCGACGGTTTTAGCATATTCGAAAAGAGTATTTTGTATTTCTTGAACCTGTTCCTTCTTTTCCTCCTGTATTGACTCATTTAAGCGCTCTATCATAGTTTCGGAAAAGTCTCGGAAGGTTTGTATTTTATCTGACAAATTAGTATAGGATACCCTCACCTGTAGCGCACTCTTGTGTGCGATCTCTTTTACCGTTCCGACCAGTGTGTCGATGGAAGCTTTCATCGAAGCTATCGGATCCGGTACGACTACGTCATCCAGCAAAAGACGCTCTATCTCATCTATCTGTGCGGTATCCATACCCTCAAAGTCTTCTGGCAAACTCATTTCGAATCTAGAAGTAATTAATTAATTTTATTGCTTCCGTGTTACTGTTTACCGACGAGTTGGGCGAGTATAGGAACTTCAAATATGCACGGTAGGCTTCAGTCAAATAGTAACGTTATGAGTAATCCGAACAAGGCTATGAGCTATAGCCAATCAATAACGTTACAAGATTCCGGAAGGAGAGGTGACAGCTATAAGCGCGTGATGTTTTCGAAGCTCTAGTCTGTTTTGATCTCAGACGAGCGTTACGAAATACTGACACCCTACTTGGTGCCTGCGCAACTAGCTGATAGGTCACCAATCAATAGTGTCGAGGTTCCCCTCGAGACTATCTCGTGACAGCTATGAGGAGACTAAGATGCTTCCGTTGATCGGAACGCACCTCCTATCCTCAAAGTGCTATTCACTGCCTCACACAATTGGCAGGTTCACGCCTTCCAGGAATCTGGCTTATGGCGGTTATCCAGCTCCCCTCGGTTCGACTACTCTGTCGAGCACCGATAGGCCACCGATCAATAGTTTCGAAGTTCCCCTCGAGACTATCTCTCTGCACTTGTAAGGAGACTAAGATGCTTCCGCTGATCGGAACGCACCTCCTATCCTCAAAGTGCTTTTCACTGCCTTGTATAAGTGGCAGGTTCTCGCCTTCCAGAACTCTGGCTTTAGGCGGTTATCCAGTTGACTCCTTTGGTTCGGCTCCTATGTCGCGTAGCGTGTGTCGCGTACTGTTAGGTTTAGCCGATGGACTGTCTAGGGGTTGAGGTCCAATTAGTGAGCCTTTATTACCGAATAACGAAGAGAATAAAAGATGAGCTGCCACTCGGCAGGAAGAAGAAGCCGGATATGAGCGATATGGGCGGATCCACCGCCTTATATAGTGGTAGTACTGTAAGGTACAGTAACGGTTACGAAATACATCCTAAGACGGATCTGAATAACAGAGGATATGTGGTTGCGAAACATATTGATTGGAGTCAAATATACAAGTGAGTACAAATACAAGTAGTGAGTGAGTAGTAGTGAGTACAAATAAGTGAGTTAAGCACCAAATACAATGAGATTAATACCAATAATGAGGTAATTACAAAAAAATATAGCACTTAAGCAGATACCCTGTATCTACATGTGTCTCTTCAATCACTGAAGTAACGGTAATGATAAAATGCGAATCTCAAAGCCAAATTGCAACTTGTAAGCCTGAAGGTCATATTTCTAAAATCACATTCCATTTTCAGAAAAGTTACATCGATATGAACGCTAAATGTCCAGCGGGAGAAACGTTCTTCACACTACGTGGACGACCAAATTACGTAACCGAGCCGCAATTCCAAAATGATGTGTCACAAGGGAAACATAGCCAGTCAGAAGAAACAGGACTACTCACGTTCATCGAAAGCATCAAGAAAACATTCGTTGACAGGATCTTCACCATTTGGTCATTGTTGGAAAGTTGGACTTTTATTCTCCTCATAGTAATCACTCTCCCCATCACTATATCTCTATTTCGATTAGTTCTTAAACGAAAATCACATCAGATTGTGATAAGAAAAGAGAGATGAATTACCCTATGCCATAAGCTTTTTTGGGCTTCAGTGTTTGTGTTTGTTTGGAGTGTTTTCACCATTCTACGAAATTAGAGGGAAAATTAGAATGAACCATATCAATCAAATTTCGATTCGCTCAGTCGAATTCCATAAAATGTCTAAGCTTAGTCACTTCACCCAAATACAAGACCTTTTCTTGTAAGACCATACCAAGTGGTAGACTCATAGAAAAATGTTTCCCTTCGCGTCGAGCATAATTAAAACTTGCTCCGTATATAAGTTCTAATGACCGCATACATTTCGCTCTGTGCCCTATCGCAATAAATGACTTCGTCAGACTCATTCTTTGGTCAGGCCGTCAACTACACGTGTACGCTTCGAAAAAACTGCGTAATAGAGTCGTTTGATGTAACTGCGCTTTATACGAACGTAGACAACAATGAAGCTCCCCAAGCAGTTTCCGAAATGCTGGACGAGCATGGAACGGAAATTATTACGTTCGGATTGAGTAAGGGGCAGGTAGAGAAGACTGTCAAAGCTGCGGTAGAGCCAAGTCTTTTCAATCGCAGACATCCGATTCATGTTGCCAAGCTTCCGTACTAGTTGGTGTTTATGGCAAATTACGAAATGGCGAGGAAACCCACGGCGCCGATGCTTCTGCTTTGAAGTGACAGTTCTTCAGTTTCGGATACAGCAGCAGGTGACGATGCCTCCTGGTTCTGGTGGGTCCGATGAAGCCATACCTGATTTTCAAATCATATCCTCGATACACACTTCCAATACAAGCGCTTGCGCATTGAAAGCACAGATCGTCATCATGGTTTTTCTCTTTTCAGGCAGGCTGCTATGGTCCTTGAATGGTCTTTTAGCTTTGAATAGTTTGGACGCCCTTCGGCACCATCCTGCAAAAATAGTCGTAAATGCTTTACCGCAATCCATTCGGAACAACCGTGGCTCACATCTCAAAATAACGTGGGTGCTATACACTAATGAAGTTTACATTTAATGAACTATAGTACAGTAGCACTGGGTGAACTACACATGTGGTCGTGCGAAGAGTGATTCCAATTTCAGAGCGTTTCACGGAACAACACGTTACGACAGACCGCGTGGCCCCCAGAGAGCCACGGTAGTATCTACATTATTTTTTATTCGTTTTTTTTATTTTTCGACGCTTCCAAGTATCAGATAGGCTCACAGCCTTCTGGAAAGTTTTGAGGCGTTGTGGTCTAACTGGTAAGAATCATTCACTACCAACCATATTTATAAGAGAAAACAAAAGTTGATGTAAGAACAGTGATAAAAGGAGCAAAATTAAGCGTTAACAGCTGACCAATCACTTATAACACGTGTACTAGTTTGGAAAAATACTCTAGACAAAAATATGTGACATTTGATGCATTTTGATGAGATCTTCTGGCATGAATCATAAGCACGATCTTTTTCACCAGATGTTCCATGTCGCAACCAGGGCATCTTCTCCCTTTTGCACTTCCTTTCCTATTTGTAAATTGTTTCGAAGAGGGAGGGAGGGAGAGCTTCCCGGAAACACTCTGAACTGAGGGCTCTACAAGGTTTAGCCTAACAAAGCTATACCCTTTAACCAATCCGTCAAAGATTTGTGGACAAACTCCGTTGCTCGTGTTGGTCGTGCCTGTCAAAGCAATATGTATTTTGGAGCTGGATCCCGCGAAGGTTCAAAAATGAGTTTAGTAGTTTCCTGTACTCTGTGGAGCCTATCAAAGCAAGCAGTGGATTTTGATTTACGCACCCATTCTTAAGAATAAAATTCCATCGAAATGATAGCTCATCCACAGCGTAGCACGTACGTTTTGTGAATGATTCTTAGCTTCTTCTGTGACATTTCAATGGAACTTCACCTCAAAGAATGCCTGCATAAGAAATTAGGTTGCTTGTGGGACAGTGTGGCCCGCTGGCGGTGTCGTGCCGTTCGGACGACTTAAAGGACGGCGTGGCCGTGGCTCGCCCGTAGTTCCGCCGTGAAGGCGCCGTACGCTGCAGAGAGCTAGAGTTTGCCACGTGGCGGCGGACTCTAGCCATCATCGGTGATTGCATCATTCATTCGTCGCCGTGTTAACGCCGTGGCCGCCTGCTTTCGACAGCTCCTGCGCCATTCAACGTCAGTCACATCGACGTAGCCCCCAATGGGCTCAGAGCACCACATCTCTTCTCCAAATGGTGCCAAGCTGCGTAGTATGAAGCTGGAAACAACCGGAAAAATGGTACGCAGCTATCGAAGATCTGAAAGCAGCATAGCCGAAAGGAGGTGGGATTGCTGGATGGGACCCGGATGAGGATGAACCTGGATCGTACCCAGATCGTAGATTGAGTGTGGTTATATTTGCGAATATATTTTCTTGCCTTTTTCTCATAGTGTTTTCTCTCATAGTATTTTCTCCATTTAATCGTATTCAACCACCTATTTTGTATCATACATAGTTTTTTTTTCATAAAATGCGTATTTTACAATGTGTGCTGGTAAAGCGTAGAATGTCGGTAGCATCCGTTATATCGCAGCCACCCTATTGAGCTCGTGGAGTGGTACGTAGGCCGTGTTTAGACCGTGCGCCCAGCGTTCGAGGGAGCTCGGTGCAGGGCTAGCAATCCCGTAGCGTACTGCGGAGGCAGTACCATCTCGTAGGAGCAAGGGAGACTGGGGCAGCTTCAGGCCTACCAAGTCCGTGCGGCAGTTGAATACGAGCATGACGAGTGGACAGAAGAATCCGGTCACCTAGCTCACGCCGCCGGGGACGCCCTGCCGAGCAATCGCCACAGCAACAGTCCGCGAAGAGCGCGCTTGGTCCCACACGCCAGACCCGCATAAAGGGCGCGGTCGCCAAATGGTTAATCAATGATACATACCAATTGTGTACGGTTATCTTTAACCTCCCTAATGAAACTTGCGGTTTGGGGTCGAAAAACTAGACTACATAAGATTTGATATCTTTGTCAACAGTAAAGGTTTTCTTATTAGAGGACTTCTGCAACGACCGAGATAGATGGGATTCGAATGTCGTCGCGAGATCACTGCTATATATTGGGAACAGCATTTATTTTCTTCGATAATTTTTGCTGAGTTACCAAAAATGTGTGCACCCTCGCCTCGCCTCGCCATAGCATAATGATACTCTTCTGTAACTCGCTAATTTTAGGGATCTTTCCTAACTGCGAAATGATATCGTAATGATTAGAGATCCTAGCTAAATTCCGGCTCCTTGAAAGCACTTCGAACTGTGTCTCACCTTTGTAATCCACGAAATTAGAGTCTTGACCTTTTCTTGATAAAAGATCAGCTCTGGACCTCGTTTGGGCTGGTCCATCCATTGTATGCCATTACCGCTTATGAATAGAACTATCGTAAGCATTCCAAGTTTTATTAACAGCCACTATTCGGTTCATAAGTGGGTGGTTCTCACTGCGTTTAAAGCTCAAATCGTGGGCACTATCTCGCGGCGTCAAGTGTACTTCCCACAACTCGAGTTGCGACTGAATTTCCAGCTTTTTTATTATTCCATATTATTCTGTATTGTCGTCAACAACTCCCATGTATGCACTGGTCTTTTCATTGAGTTCCTACATGGGTGACATGAAGACTGGCTCCGATCAATGCCGTCAAAAGACGGCCATCCGTGCCTTCTAGGCAGCCTTCTGCATGATAAATTGCTGGAGCTGGAAAAGTTGTGGATCATTGCTTACATGTGCTCTGTGACGCTCGAACTGATTTCAAAATTACAAATGGGAATGAAATTTGTTTTTTTTGTCGCCTAACAATTGTGCAAGTATATAAATTCATATTATATAAAACGTTTGAACTTTGGAAAAGCTTCTCGAACAAGCGATCAAAAAACCGTTTCCAAAAATCAAAATTACTTTATGAACGACCCAATGAAAGTTTACATTCAGCAGTGGCTGAACTGTAGTATAGTAGGACTGGCTCAACTATAATCCTACTATGTATAACGCGCTAAGTGTGTCTGTTGGTCAGTTTGTCTGTGTGTGTATGCGCGTGCGTGTTTAGCCGGGAATTCATAACTGCGGTCCCCATGGACCTAGAGAGTTCAAACTGGTAGGAGTACAGGCGGCAGGATGGGAACACTTATGGTGGGTGGCGTGGGCGAACTCCGCCCACAGGGAGCGTGGTTTGTGCGAAATAAATGTTTGACGGCAACTTCATAACTCCGGTTCCAGTGGACCTAGAGAGTTCAAATTCGGTAGGAGTGCAGGCGGCAGTATGTGAACACCAATGGTGGGTGGCGGGGCCGGACTCCGCCCACAGGGGGCGTGGTTTGTGCGAAATAAATGTTTGAGCGGAAAGTCATAACTTCTGTCCCCGTGGACCTAAAGCGCTCAAACTGGTAGGAGTACAGGCGGCAGGATGGGAACACTTATGGTGGGTGGCAGGGCCGGACTCCGCCCACAGGGGGCGGAGTTTGTGCGAAATAAATGTTTGACCGCAACTTCATAACTCCGGTCCCCGTGGACCTAGAGAGCTCAAACTGGTAGGAGTACAGGCGGCAGGATGGGAACACTTATGGTGGGTGGCAGGGCCGGACTCCGCCCACAGGGGGCGGAGTTTGTGCGAAATAAATGATTGAGCAAAAACTCATAACTCCTGTTCCCGTGGACCTAGAGCGTTAAAGGGGGACGTTCGATTTGTGCGATTCCGGGTGCGCGCAGCAATTTGCGCGGCGAAGTTTGCGATGATCCAAACAATTCATTCACGTTCGAACGCTGGCCTTGTGCGGCGGCAGATACCCCGGCTCCCTTCTTATATTCCGACAGCAGTCTTATTACTGTCATTACTTTGCGTGCTCGTCTTTTCGTCCAAAGTCAAGTATTCTGTCGACTCTTTCGCTGATATTCGTGCCAGTTTGGTAGGGTTCTACTCCTACTTTGGTACTACTTGCTGATTGTCTGCCGATTCAGCGGCCACTTAGCGCTGTTTATTGATTATCAATTCTGGTCAAGACGCATTCCTTTGTGGCGGGGATACTACTTTTCAGAAGAACTGTCACCCTGCTCGGTAAATAGCTTGATCGTTGTTTTCGTCTCATGGCTTCCGAGAAAACCCCGCTCGTGGGCCGAGCCGTTCAGGAACGACCTGCTAAGAGCTTTTGCCATGGTTCTCCCACGTTGATGAGCGGCTCGCTCGGATGCTATGGGCTTTTCGATCGATGATCTTCTACCGGCCCATCTCAAAACGATACTTGGGCACCTTTTGGACAATTCGAATCGCATCAGCAAGCTTCTAGCTAGGAATCGTGAGTTAGAAACTCAGCTGGAGATAGGGATCTCTGAAGATACCAAACTTAGGAAAGACGTGGAGACTCTAAAGGAGGCCTCAATAAGAATGATAACTCAGTATCTTCTAGAGTAGCTTCTCCTAATTCTTCCATTACGGACTGCTGTCAGGAGAAGGAGCGCCTCAGGTCCGTTGTGATCGCTGGTATTTGTGAATCTTCTGATGTAAGCCCTGTTAAAAGAGTTTTTTAATTGTGTCAAAAAGGTTTTTAATTTTCTCAATATTGAATGTAGTCCTATTGCATTGAATTGTATCTGTTCATGATCTTTCGCATTTTGACAGTGATGATGTTTCTACTTCTGTTGATCGAGCCTCTAACGCAGCCGACAAAATGTTAAACTAGAAGGTCCTCATCGGTCGCTGGATAAGAGAATTTCTGTTTTTCATGCCAACATCAGATAATTAGTCAAGAAGAGGTATGCTCTTTCGTCGCATCTCGTTTACCATCCTTATTCCATTGTTGCGCTCACCGAAACGTGGCTCAATTCATCAATCGATATGCAATCACTTTTAGACGAGTGCTGCTGTGACTTTGAAATTTCTAGATGTGATCGTAAAAAGAAGAAAGGTGGGAGGGTGTTGCCTCTTATTCGTAAATCTTTCTATCCTGACCTGGTTTTCAGAGAATCTGTTCTGGATGGGTATGAGATATTGTGCTGCGACATTGTCATCAATGATTCTTCCCTCCGCATCCTTGTCACATATAGAGCCCCCACTGCACCACCTTTGCATCTGAACAGCTCTTCAATGCGATTAGTGATATTGTCTCATCTAATCAATCCTGTCTTATCTGTGGCGACTTCAACTTACCAGATATAGTATGGTCGGATATTCCCAATGCTCCTAGTGGTGTTTCCAAATCATTCTTGGGCATGTGTTCGTCTCTTTCTTTATCACAGTTAGTCAAGGTCCACACCCTCGGTAACCATACGTTGCACCTCATTTTGTGTAATGATGAATATCTGGTCACCAATGTTACGGCTATGCCGCCTATTGGGTCTAGTGACCATGTGTGTCTAGAATTTGAGGTGAACCTTATGGATGCTTCTTCGTTGACGGTGATGAAACATAATTTTGGACACGCAAACTATGACAACATTACACATTATCTGGGCACGGTTGACTGGTTCGGATCTCTGAATACAGTAGAAACAGTCGACAAGACGTATGAGTACTTCTTGGGAGTATTGCACTTCGCTACTGATCTTTTCTTTCCTTTCGTCCAAGTTCCTCTTCACAAATCCCACCTTCCGGCTTACCTTCGCTCTCTCGCGAATAAAAGACATGCTGCTTGGGAGAAGGCTATCTCTACGGGGGACCACGAACACTGGGCCATGTACCGTTTGCTTAGTAAGCGCATTGATAAAAAGTTATGGAAGTTCAACCACAACATTGAGAAGAAGGTTGTCGAAAGTGGTGATAAGGGTTCTTTTTTAGACTTCTCAGCTCTAGAGTGAAACCAAAATCCACCATTACTAAATTAATCCGTACTGACGGTGTGGCAGCAATGACCGACGAGGGCAAAGTTGAACTGCTCGCCAGTGTCTCCGAAGAAACGTTTGCGTCGAGGTCCCATTTCAGCTCCTTCTGTCCCCAACATGTCGAACCCTTGCTTTCCGGTTATGTCAATTTCCATTTGGTTCAATGCCGAAGAGATCTATGATTTGCTTCCGAAATGGTCGTCCTCCTACTCTAACACATGCGATTTTATACCCCTACAATCTATCAAAAATGTTGCCCACATCATCGCTGGTCCTTTTCAACATATCTTCAATTTGAGTCTGATGAGAGCTGAGGTACCACGTAGGTGGAGGATTTCCTTTGTTACTCCGATCCTCATAAAGCCTCCCTCAACGCAACCCCTAAACTATCGACCCATTAGTATTACGTCGATTTTTGCTCGCCTTTTTGAGAAGGTCTTGAAGAAGAGGATTGAGTCCCAACTGCAGGAATACTCCATCATCTCTCCCAACCAGCATGGTTTCCAAAAAAGAAGGTCCACTGTAACGGATATGCTTTCTTCTTCAAACGATCTCACCTCGTACCTACATAGCGGGGCAGGTGCTGATGGATCTAATCTACCTGGATTTTTCCAAGGCGTTTGATAGAGCTCCCCATGCGAAACTACTGGACAAACTTAAGATGGTGGGCATACACCCACGGATTATTTCTTGGACTTAAGCGTTCCTATCTAATCGTTCTTTTATGGTGCGACTCAATTATATTTGGTCCAGACCTAGACGTGTGCTCAGCGGTGTCCCTCAGGGAGGAGTTCTCTCCCGACCCTTTTTAATATTTATACGTATGAGTTGCCAAGTCATATATCGTCCTGCGGGGCAAAGTGTGTGGCGTTCGCTGATAACGTTAAGATCTACATGCCAATCACCACCAATGAAGACTGCACCTCACTTCAACATGCTATCGATGCTGTCTCTTCCTGGTCCAAAGTATGGGAACTACCTCTCTCTATTGAGAAAACGAAGGTAATACACCTCAGTTTTAGAAAATGTTCCAGGGTGATCACTATGAGTACCGTATTGACGGCAATGGTATTGGAACCGTCGATGGGTTGTTGATTTAGGATTTATGGTCAAACCGGATCTCTCTTTTGATAGTCATTGTGAGATGATTTCCGGTAAAAGACTCGATGCCGTTCATAGACTATTCAGAGCTCTGACTATTAGGAATCCCTCTGTACTGCTCCAAGCCTTCAAGGCCTATGGTGGGCTCTGGTGGAGTACGGCACTGTTGCGTTTAGCCCCCACAAACGCAAAATTATCGACAAAATTGAAAAAGTTCAGAACGGTTTTACGAGAAAACTGATGATCAGGGAGGTTGGATTTATGTACGACAGCATTCCCTCTGCTGCAGCACGAAATGCCAATTTCAGCCTCCGTTCGTTTTGCTGACGTAGGAAAAAGTTCGACCTCCTAACCTTCCACAAGGTTCTCACGAGATCTCACTGCCTTCACCCTAGTACCTTTTACACCATCAGAGCATCCACTATCAGAAATGGTCCGTTCAAACTGGTTCTTCCCAAATCTCGACTGAACTGCCGTTCGCACCTCTTCGTTAATCGCGTTCACCCCCTTTATTTCGCCCTTAGCAAAAAGAAAAGCATACCTAGTCTCTCGAGTTTCAAAAAATATCTTAATGAGTATCTAGTGCCATGATGACTTTCTCGTTTCTTGCACTTTTATTTTTACTAACATCAACCTCCCCTACGCCTTTCAACTACCTCTTACATAAGTGTTGTTACTGTGTGCTTTTGTTTCAGGAGTTTGGGTTTTTCTTTTTTTTTACTAACTGATTATGCCGATGACTCACGTCATGTAATAAATAACTATATATATATATATATATATATATATATATAATTCCTGCGCCTATCATTGGGGCACAAACTTGAAGTAGAGTACTTCAGTAGGGTCGAGCAATCCTACTAACCTACTTCACTTCAAATTTGGGTTCCAATGATAAACGCTGCAGTCGTCCAAATCGCACCGAATTTCGTTGAGAAATGTCAAAATGGACCTGGAGCGTATTTTTAGGAATACAAGAGGCAGGATAGGTACATTGATGATAGTTTGCAGCACTAATACTACTAATACTGAGAATGTAGAGCTTTCAAAGAAAAAGGAGAATCCGAAGTGTTATTTACGCATAGCAAATTTCTCACAGGAAGGAGGAGCGTAGCCGAGCGAATCCATAGGAATGAGGGAAGCACGGCGTTAGCCGGGCGGCCCGACTGGTAAAATTTATGGCAAGGCCAATGCTCATAGTTTTCTCATAACTTTCCCTTATGTGCTCTGTGTTGAAAAAAAAAGCGACAAAGGATGACTCAGGTTTTGAGTAATGCAGCAATGAATGGAAGGAAACCTTAATAGTGTTGAACAAAAGTCTGCGTCAAAACTGTCTGATTTGAAGAGACGTTGCAATACAGTTCAAAAAAGACCGGTAGAGTGTATTGAACATACGAGCCTTACTACGGAATAACAGGTGATTACTGGAAGAAAATTAATTTACTCCCTGTATAATGTTCATGCAATACAGTAACATTCAACTCCAGTTCCAGAAGGAGGCAGCTGATGTGATGTTCTCTTCAAACTTTTTCCACTGGATTCTGGTTTCTCAGGGTTGCTCATAACACTTTTTGAACTTACAGCTACTGCTACAAAATGTTATCATGTTCGAAAAAACATTGCTGTAAAAGTTCTATTTATTTTCAGAGCTCATGAAGACAGTACCGAAATCACCATCGATCCATGACCTCTTCTAACGTGTAAGCATCCGAGACCTTCAAGCATTAGAACTGCGACAAAAACTCCATCGTGTATTCGTAGAGGTCATCCGGCCATCACTGTGTTGCATGACGTGTCCAGCCCACCTAATCTTCGATTTTTCGGCGTAATCAACGGTATCCCTGATCCGCGTTTGTTGATGGAGCTCGGAACTATGGATTCCCTTCTATGCATGCGTTTATAGGGAAATTCCGAGCCTTTCTACAGCACGCCCATTGTTCGTTATTTTCTTCACTACTCTTCGATGTTCTTAAACGCTCCTCACGTCTCGGGTTTTCTTCTACTCAGCTCCAGAGCCTGGTCGGTCATTATGATGACTCCCCGAGCTAGATGCACGTAGCTAAAGCGTTCAATGAAATATCATCTCATTAGGTTCAGTTTAGATCCAATCTTTTCACAAGCGTTGTCGAACTCGGACACCATTCGTTGGGCTTACTCGATGTTTGGTGTTGTAAAAACTACCGCATCTCAAAGCAAAAATGAGGTTAGTAGTGGCCCGTATGCCTAAAACGAAGAAGACTATACGAATAAATACATTGAAAGTTGCGCGCCATATCATTCGGAATCTTTCTTGAAAAACTACTTGTTGAACATAAAAATCGAGCAAAAACTAAGTATACAATTTCTCATGAGTGTAAAAGAAAATGAGAATGCTCAAAAAGTTAGACTGTACATAGCATTTGCAATGTAAACATAGGAGAACTATAAGGATGATGACTAAAAATTGTCTCAAACATCTGTCACTTGCAGAGAAGGCAAGAAAGTATACAATTAACAAGAATGAAATTTAACGCGAGGAATTACAATATTGACTACATTTTCAGCAAAATACCACTGCCGCCTAAACCTACACCCCGAAGAAACGCCGGGCGAGTTGTCGCGAGACATTTGTCAAGTTTTTGGACATTTGTCAACTATATGGCTTGTAAATCAAGCAATTCGTTGCGGGACTCACGCTATCGACTCTACTTTCGTTTCATTTTGGCTCTACTTAGGAATTGCTGTTCGAAGAAATGATGTTAAGGGTGTCCGCACCCATGAGATATCCGAAATTAAGGGAAAAGATGACAATATACGTTGTTTGAAAGGTAAGCTGTCGTTTTGTTAAGGGATATTGGCTTTTTCACCGAGTAGAAACCTCCTCTGAACCGCTGGCACCTGGCAACATGAAGAACATGAAGAAGTAGGGAGAACCAAGATTTGCATTCTTACTGCTTCCCTCGGAGAAAATGACGTTGTTTTAGGATCAGCATAGTATAATTGGAATAAATGTAGTCCTAGGTCACCACAAAAAGGCGAAAGGCAGGAGTACACCGCTTCGTCTCACAAGACATTGTACTGGCTCAAAATGGCTTTCAAAAACACTGCGGTCACGAATGAATGTTCATAACCTGGCATGTTGCTAAACGGTATCCTGCGCTCCACTTCCCTTTTCAACCTAATAACTATGGGAGGCTTTCAGAAAATGGCATCAAATCGCATAGAGAAAAGAATTTCCAAAAAGAGTGCCATTTCGCTTCGGACCGCATTTAAACCATACCATTAGATGAAAAGAAAACATGCACGTCATTTTCAATTATTTAAGAGGCCGTTTAAAATGAGTAAGGTTGTAATTGATATCTGTCTTTTAGTCTATTTTTACTGATGAGCCTTTTCCCGTGACGCAGTCTTGATTTCGAACATCACTCCATTTCAATCAAACGTTTTATGGTTGCTTAATCTTACTGGTTGGGTTATTAGTGTTAGTGTAATGCAATCGTAATCAATGTATTGTGGCTATCTACACAGTGAACCGTTGGAAAACCGTTCTAGGTTACAGCTTTTATGACATCTTGGAAAGAGGAGGCACAAAAGCTCACGATAATAGTCCTGCTCTCCAGTAAATGTATCACTACTGTCCAAAGAAAAGAACCGCTGAGTGAAATTTGGACTGAAATGGAAATATTTGCCGTTCCGGATCCCCGTTTCCACATTCTTCGAGAAAGGTTCTTCGTAAAGCTCTCCTCTTTCGACGGTTCGACCCTTCTTTTCGAAAGTTTCCTCCCAAAATGCCATATAACCTTTTTGAACAACGTACATTGCCATCTTTTCCTTTAAATTCGGATGTTTCATGGGTGCGGGCACGTTTAATATCATTTCTTCCAATAGCAATTCATGCGAAGCGCCAAAATGAAGCCACAGTGAAGAATGATGGCGTGGATCCCGCAACGAACTACATTCAAACCGTGGGCATCTTGCCAAAAAACTCGCCCGGCGTTTCTTCAGGGTGTAGGTTTAGGCGACAGTCAAAATACTGAAAATACCTACAAAAAAAAGCTCACTTTATTATTGAGCGACTTCTGTTGTTTGGCCTAATCACGGGTAGTTCAATCAACCAAGATACAATCAGAAGGTAGACTTCGAACAATGTGTAATTTACAAATCACAAAATCATGTTTGGAATACAATGCAGCGTTGTAAAAATGCTATCATTCAGCAGACAGATTATACATGTTGTCATCGCCGCCATCACTATATGCACAGCCACATATATTTCGTCATCTCATTCAAAAATGCGTAAACATTCGAAGGGAGGGCAGGAGAAGGAACGTTCCCATAGACACTACTGCACTGATCGCAAGCTAGTTCAGTAAGTCACGTCACTGCCCAGTTTCGCCATCATTCGTGCAGAAAATATTCAAAAACTGAAGAGATATGAGGGACCAAAATCAATGGTGAATTTTCAAATGTGGCATCAGAAAGGGATGGCCCGTCCCTCAATCTCAAGCTAGCACGGCATCCTCTAGGGGTAATATTCAGGAATCAGTGTTACTATCACGAACTGAAGAAACGAGATTGAAGTGATGCCCACAATTTTCACTCTGCCCAAAAAAAAACGGGAAAATAAAATCAAGCGTTGAATGGCGCAGAGACTGGAGAATTGTCGATCTCCCCCGCAAGAATGGCATCTCCGCTGAGGCCTTAGACCGAAGAATTATGAAAAACGAAATTACGCGAATTACTGAAATTTGTCGTTGATCAGAGAGATGTGCGTGCAGACACCTTTTCCTACAGGAGCTGAGGTCTAAAACCAAAAAGATGACTGCAGTAATAATCATCTTCCTCAGCAGTCGCCTCACCTTGTAATGGATATGGACTATACACGAAACATGGATGGGCTCCCACCCCAAGCAAAAATGTCACAAGTGTCGGTTTGGATGGACATTTATTATTACTGTAGAATCTTAAGGCGTAATGTTTTGGAGACCCCCAAAAGAGACCATATTTGCTGGAGAGTGACGCCAGTTTCTATAACGATATAATGGACAGACGGATGACAGCATACAAATAAGAGTGAACAACTATCGCATGTGATTATGTCAAGCTCCTAGCAGCTCGAATTAAGTAGCAATTTTCCGAAAACAATATATGGAAACCGGGATTGAACCGCCCCATCCACACAAACTACAACCGTGCGATCCAACCGAAAACATGTGACAAAGGCGATCGTTTTGACAACCAGATAATCGCTAAAACAGACCTAAACAGCATTTTCTCTGCACTTAGTGAAGAAAAGGAGCAGCTTTGTGCTCGGCGCTAACTAGACGCTGGAAATAGATCGGTGAGAAGAATGGGGCTTACTTGACTGCACACTAGAATATTATTTTCTAGCTGCTTATTATAGTTTGCGCTTATTTCATTTAGAATAAAGAACTTGCGCTTTTTTGAATGAGATGACCCAATATTTAAAACGTTGACCTCAAATTGGCTTACCTAATTCCTAATATGCACTACTCATATACAAGAGTGCGTTGTGTTGTGAAAGGCTCGATAGGATAAACAAACCGGCTCGATGGGATTTGGTCCAGGGACTATGAGAATTCTACACAGTTCAGTTGATGGATTCCCCAAACAAATATGAATAGCGAATTCGAGGTCTGTGTTCCGAATGCGGTGGTACATTACCTAACTCAGAGGCTATGACCACCAGGTGTCTTCTTCTAAGGAAAGAGTTATTCACCGGTCAAGGGCCATGAGGTAGCGGAAGCTCTCTTCATTTGAACGCACAATGGGTTTTGAAAAGAAACCACCATGGTGCGGCAACTTTGCTCCAGCAACCACACCATGATTCTGCAACCTCTGAAGATAGGAATTGAGCGGCAATCAAGTTCATGAGACATAAGAATAAGCATTCAAGAAAGGAGCCATTACCTGCTGCCCATCGCTAGAATGCTCCTTAAGAGGAGTTGGATGAGAAGTCAGAGAAGCACTTGAAACGGCACGACCTTGTGAAAGCACCTGTTCATAAGGTGTCAGCGCAGTTGCAGTCATATCAAGATGATGATCGTTAATCGATGAAGAGCTCATTACGAGACCATCCTTGAAACAAACACTTTCAATTTTCAAACATTCCAAGGATGTAATCCCTGAGAGAGTTGAAGAAAACAATATGGATAGAATCAAACTTCAAAAAAAAAAAAAAAAAACGAGAGAGCAGCAAGCAGCATGAAAGGTCTATGTTGAAGTGCATACTAAGTAGTGCCCGGACAAGTCGTTGTAAAAGAATTTAATATTCCGAATGAATATCACATGTCCAAAAAGGGATAAACAACAGCAACACAACAGCAACTGATTTTGAACTTTTTCAATGCCGAGTATGAAAATTTTGATGGGTTTGGTCTAGTTCTCTTTGACATCTCATTTCTCACTTCCATTCAAGTAATTTCCTTGCTTTTACTGAGCAAAAAACGGTTCAGATAACCAGCTCTAGATAATGTCAGAATTGAAGAATGTTTGGAATCAGATTCTTTTCCGGAATCAGAGTAGTACCTCTGTTATTATGAAGATGGCGGCATTTCTGACTCAAGTGGAAGGAGAACCAGAGTCTACCTCGGCAATACAGTGATATCAAGTATATGTGTCTCATTTTATGTTTACCTTGAGTACAAAATTCATTAATGTTCGTAATTAGATCAATAAAGTAATCGAACCCCTTGGAAGTAATCGAAAGGAAGAAGTTGGTGTGATGTGGAAGTCAACACGAACAATTGCTCAACCAACAGAGAAAACTGTTACACAGGAGGGTAAACTCAATCCACGAAAAGTACTTTAAAATTCTAAAGAGGTCGACCTTACGGGCTAGTATGAGCACTAGACAGTTAAGCAAGATATGAGCAATAAGTTCACCTTCCAGCTCTTTTCTGTCATCTCTCCATTGAAACCAACGGCAGAAACCGATTTACGTAGAGTTGCCTGCTGAGATACTGTAGAGAGCCTAAATCAAGTACGATGATAGTAGGGAACCAGTGCCTCCGTAATATTTGCTCTACGTTCACACTGCTTACTACAAAAAATACCTTGTTCAGCAACACTCTCTTGCAGATACTTTTATAGTGCTAGGGTAAAGTCCTCCATGAGTGCTACAATCGGTAAGTGTGGAAGGGTTTGTCAAAACATCCTTTTGAACTGCGAAAACGTGAACACCATTTGAACAAAATTCCTTACGGGTAAGATTGCATTAATTAGTATCAAAGCACGCGTGTTGAAAGAATTGCAAAGAACTAGTATCCTTCAAAAGTCCATTTGTTCACTTCAAAGTACTTTGTCAAGACATGTACAGTGGCAGATCGAGCTCATTACCAGATTCAGAAAAAGAATGACAGTTTCGTCAATCGCTTCAGTTGTTCTGCTGAGTTTGTCTGGTTTTCTTCATCTCTCGTTTCTCCCACATTTCAGAATAGCCTCTGTTGGTATTTCTTTGATGATCTCATGAGTGCATACATGAAGAATTGGTGGGGGACAAATAGTCCGTGTTGATTGGATTGGTCATCATGAACTCAATACTATAGTATTAGGTTGATGCATAACTAGTGCAGATTTTTTCCAACAAATTTTACTCAAAGAAACGATAGAAATATTTAGCAAAGACATGTTCAAATAATTACTTTGGAACTTATCCACCATCTAAGTTTGGCACTGCTTCCCGTTTGCTAGGTAGTCGGATTCCGTAGGCAAATGTGTTTCGATTCTTGGAGGCGATCCACGCCTTGACGTCGGCCATCAAGCCATCCATTTCGTCGTAAGTTCTGTTCCCCAGCCAATTTTTCAACGGACGGATTCACGTGGCAATCCACAGGAGATTCTGTTGGTGAACAGGGCGCTTGTAGATGCAGATTCCATTTTTCAATCGGCTTTGGCTGACTATTCCATCGCCGAGAAGTTCGTTGAGATCACTTTATGACTGCGCCATCTTCCAAACTTTCTCAAAGAATAGGGCATAATGTGGCGTATATGAAGATGACTTTCTAGACATATATCTGTTAAGGAAAGCAAGAAGATTATTTCTATCAAGTCCCGAATTCAATATTCAAATTGTATCAAGAGAAAAAAAGCCGCGAAAAAATCCGCAATAATTATGCATCAATCTATTATTATATTTTCATGCCTCTGAGTTGGTTCAACTGAGCACATGCAAAAAGTAAACATTTTAATAACATTTCGCATCTGAATTATCGGACGCTCTGTGAATGAGAATCTATAAACTTGCGAATACTTACAATTGGTTGTTATTTAATCTCAATTAGCAAAATGGTAAAGTTCGAGTACGTAAACACCCACCTTCCTACACATGTGTTTTAAAGAACTCAAAGCGATATACTAACGCCAATTTCGGCATGCATAGCTGAATATCAAATAGTTAACCCCCGGCAACTTTCAATTCACACTTTTTTGTTAACAAACTTCGCTTTCCAAAATTGTTGTACTCGAGAAGCTGCTACTGTAGTTCAGAGTAAAGCTCATAAGAGCGATACACACCTTCTGATGATAAGAGCGCTATCGATTTTTTTTGGCAGACAGATCCCGTATTTCAGAGCGCGTTGGGTTTCCATTGTGATTCAACAGCGTTTTAATGCATTACTGGCTTGAAGAAAGACTGCAAGGCTACCTGATGTAGAAATAGTACTAGTATTCTCACACACAGTCTAGAAACAATTAAGTAAATGCCAAGGAAAGTATGTTCATGTGGCCAAGCAGGTATCGATAACGAATTTCACCCTTCCACACCATTTGCAGTAGGTGCGCACTTAGCAACACCACACCTCTAACATTTGACATTTTATGGGTGCCCTCACGTGATTCTTTGCATATGCCCTAACTTTTCTCGAAGGTATTGGAAGAAATGGCGTTAGAAAGAAAAGGGAGCCCACCCTTGTTCTAACCCAAACCAGATCGTCTCAGTACTCGCAAACTTGCGAGTGAAAAGAACGAGTAGACCAGATATCGTTCAAAAGTAAGAAAAAGCACATTAACAATCATAAAATGTTCATCTAAAACTCACTTGTCGGAGAACGTGGTGTTGTTAGCCATTGAATGTTGATGTAGAGCATAAAAATAATTGAATGAGGAAAAAGTAACCACTAAATTAGTGTGGACTGTGGATTAATTAGTGGACTACTTGTACTCGGTTCCTTTAAATTTGTCGGATGCGTCATTTTTCTGCCCTCGTCTGTCGCACTCCCGTTCGATGTAGTCTTTGAGTGTTGTGTTTGTCTGTCCAAAGGGACCCCCATCACCACCACCCCGTAGGCTTCACCACGGGTGTTTTTCTCTGCGCTCTAACCCCTTGCTGTCGGGGACGCAGAGGAAGTTCACATAGTCACGTAACCGAAAAAAGCACAGCCATTCTTTACAAGGAAATGATCTCACTGATCAGTACCTCAAGATTTCCACAAGATGCAGTTGAAGGGCGAAGAGCGTCTTCGACGTGGAAAAAGCCAGAAACAATGCGACTGAGTGAAGGATGAGCTAAATTATTCACGGCATCAAGCAAAAAAAGTAGGAAAATTCGATATTATTTCTCGTGTTCAATAGTAGAACTACTAATCCCCATCAGATATGCCGATGGCGCATCACGGATCCTTAGAGGTTCAATCGTTTCTTAATTATTGAAATTGATGGCTATTCACCTTGGTCCTGAGTTAGAAGTAGATGTGGAACATTTGGATGTGAACCCGTGCCTTTGTTTGGTGTTCGAAGACTGATTGCTGATGGTTTCATGTGTAAAAGATCATGCTCCTCCTCGGGCACGTGGAACGAAACATGATGCGATAATTCCGGCTGATCCATCTGGAAAAATTGTAATAAATTTATTATTATTTTACTCCAACAGCTTACCTGTATTGTTAGCGTTTGTCATTCTACAATCGAACCGAAACTTAACGAAGTTACTGAATGAGTTAACCTTACTCAATTTTATGATTCATTTTGGAGAACGTGGTACAGCTAAGACGGAGCAGTAAAGATAATACGATTTGAGGATATCGCACAGTAAAATGCACCCCTTGAAGAAAAGTACACCACCAACTCCCTCCAAAGGCTGGCACACTCTTGTTCTCGCACTTACGGGCACATCGCTGAGAAAATTATTGACACAACTCTAACCCTCTCTCCCTATATATCAAACTGTTGTCAAATACGTTCCAGGAATGCTATTATCTTTTTCCCCTCTCGGCCATTCCTTGTCTCCTTTTTTCTTAGAAAACACTGACTTCATCCCAAATCAGCTTTCGAATTCTTTAATTTAGAAGAATAGAATGGAACGAATACGCAAAACAACATTTTAGACACCTTTCAGTGCAGGATACGGGGCGAAATGTATACAAAAAACTGAAACGGAAAGAAAAAAAAACCTAAAAAAAACTGGCAAAAAACACAATTTAAGAACGGGGTACGAAATACAAATATGAAGCTATGAAATAGGTAATATATGGCGTGAATGCATTTGTTCACTATGAGAGCAACCAAACGGCCACCATTGCGGGGTATCACACCATCTCCCGATGGTTTCGAAGCGGACATTTGTTCTTATATCAGCTTCCAAATTCTTTGATTTAGAAGAAAAGAGTGGAACGGATACGCAAAACAACATTTCAGGCACCTTTTAAGTTCAACTGATGAAAAGAGAAAAGGAAAGGGCGAAAAATAAGGCTTGTTTCTTGCTGAGAAGAGGACTACTTTCACAAAACCAGTCGAACTGCCGCATAGGATCAATTAATGTGATATTAGACATCTTCAGTGAAGATGAAGGAGTGCAGAAGAAAGAGCAGGCCACCCCCAAATTCGGTACGGCCTCGCAGGTCGCCTTGGGCGGTGGAAAAGAGGAATGCTGCCGGCGCAAACTTTCAAAGGACTTGCGCCGCATGTCAGAAAAGTGACGATGGAGCAGAATATTGCCAATGAAGGTCGCTCCCTTTTAGTCACGAGTCCTTTACAGCTTTAACCTATCGAGACTTCTCAAAGGGACTACTCTTATACCGTGTATTTTCGTGTACGTGACCTCTTAGAACCACATAGCTTTTGGGGGCACGTCCTTCACGTCACTGCGCCTAATGACCAACCATTTTTGCTGTTCCATCGAAACTTATCTGGGGAGTCGGCCAGTTATACACCTATTTCAGCGACCTCACACTGCACTTCAGCATTTTTCATCTGCTCATACAAATAGTTTTACCCAAAATTAATACGTGTCAGCTGTCGGTCAATGTGTGCTCCTAGGAATTATCACCACTGGAACAGGTAAAGAACAGGAGCATTACTCAGCGTACAATCCCAATACATCGCTTCAATATAGAAAAAAATCAAAAATAATCAATGGGAAAAATACGATTAACGAAAAAACACAATTTTTACTGACAATCGCTACTCAGTGATAACGGAAAAGTCCTCCCAAATCCGCTGCTTGCCCCAATAACGAAAGGTCAGCACAGAAACTCGGCTTCTGCAGTAAATCAGGGGGGTCCTGCTTTAAACTAGTGGTTGTGATTTACTTGAACTCGGCTCCGGACGCATGTATGTTTCGTGGGGGACGGATGTTACTGCTAGATCCACGGCAAGTGAACAGCACCCACATTTTTGGTCTTGTTTACTTGCCTACCGACCTAGAGTGCGGATCCGGTTTTGGTTCTGAATTTCATTCCTGTGATCAAACTGCAGCACAGCCGCTTATCTAACAAACGGTAACAGGAAGACCGTTTTGACATTTACAACGATTTAAATTTAACCCTGGCATGTTCCTCGTCTGACCTGCTCAGGACAGTTAGAATACTGACGTTGCTCACCGCAACAGGTTTTCCAGTCTGGACTCTCGGCCTGTATCATTAAATCTTAGGTGTAGAAAACTGATGGATCCCTGTCTACACTCTCACTTACAGTAGCGCTCAAAAGTCTTCGGTGAAATGGTTCTTCAGCCGTACTTTTCAGTCGTAACTCCCTTCCTACTGGATCTAATAGTGCGAAATTTCTATATTTTGAGCGTTGGTGTATTGTGAATATTTACCACTATTAACCTGCAATCTCATCATGTTCCAAATATCCCAAAGGGCTTGAACTCAAAATCGACTGCAAATACTGATGATGGTCCTTCTAGAATCCCTTTTCTTTTTGTCATGTCTAAAGTGTACGAGCGGTAACGCCGAACACAATAGATGAGAAAAACGCACATAAGGTGCGAAGAAGTCCAGACGTCAACAACTTTACTTTTAGCAAAATTTGCTACCGCAACAAACACCTTGCTCTATCTGTGGATATTGCATCTTCGCAGTCAAAAAGTGTTGGGTAGGGTGAAATATGCTCTGGTTAAACATATCCAAATTTTGCGCGATTTGGTCTACTAACAAAAAAGTTATGAACGAAAAAGCGTCAAAGCATTTCACCGAACACTTTTGAGCGCTACTGTATATCCAGACCCTTCCATACTAGGTTAGTCGGGGGATACATCTTCGGCTAGCGATCTGGGTAAGCATTGTGCGAAGAGGTACGTCTATACGACGCAAGTTCAGAGCTGTGTGCCGGGTGCGATGTTCTTTCGAAAGACCAAAGAATTGCCATAACAAACACTGTAATTGGGTTACGCGTTTTCGGTTCAGGCTGCCTGATAATTCCTATGAGCAAAAGTTGACCGACGGCTGACTCCTATTGGTTCTGTGTAAAAATACTTGTAGTGAGCAGATGAAAAATGCTGAAGTGCAGTATGAGGTCGCTGAAATTGGTCGTCCAACTGGCCGACTCTCCAGATAAGTGGCGATGGAACAGCAAAAATGGTTGGCTGTTAGGCGCAGTGAAGTGAAGGACGTGCCTGCAAAAGCCATGTGGTTCTAAGGGGCCACGCAAACGAACATACACGGTATAAGAGTCGTTTTTTTGTGAACTCTCGATAGGGTAAAGCAGTAGAAGGCAACGCCTCGTGACTAAAGGCGAGCGACCTTCATTGGCAATATTCTGCTCCATCGTCACTTTCCTGACATGCGGCGAAAGTCCTTTGAAAGTTTGCGCCGATATAATTCCTCTTTTCCACCGCCCAAGGCACTAAGGCGTCCTGCGAGGCCGTACCGGAATTGGAATGGCTTGCTCTTTCTTCTGCATTCCTGAACCTTGTACTGAAGGTGCCTAATATCGCATTAGTTGATTCTATGCGGCAGTTCGGCTGCTTTTGTGAATGTAGTCCACTTCTCAGCAAGGAACAAACCTTATTTTTCGCGCTTTCCTTTTCTCTTTTCAGCAATTCAACTTTAAAGGTGCCTGAAATGTTGTTTCGCGTATCCGTTCCATTCTTTTCTTCTAAACTAAAGAATTTGGAAGCTGATTTAAGAATAAACGTCCGCCTCGCAACCATCGCGAGATGGTGTAATATCCCGCAATGGTGACCGCTTGGTTGCTCTTCATGGTGTTGCACTCGGTGCTATTTATAATCTGAGGGGCGGCTGCGAAGCTCGCTGCGGGACCGCAATACCGTAACCCGCGCCGCGCTCACGTGCTTAGTTGCAGCTGGCCTAAATTTTTTAGCTCAGCTGTTACGTGACTCAAAGGAATCGCAAGCAAGTATGGAGAGGCAAAGTGAAATGGCACGCACGGATTCACCTCTAAGTCATTATGATAGGTGTTCCAGTTGAATCCATAAAGTTTTTATTATATGAACGAAACTTGTAGTTGTTGTCGTCTAGTTGCACTTCTATCGTCTTTTTTGCTCAAGTTGAATCATACAGACATGTAGATTTATATTTATGCCATTAAATAAACATGAGACAGCACGTTCCGTAGAGTTTTTCGTCTATAAAGAGGGTTTATTTATTTATCTTCACCTTCTCTGTAATACCGACTATCTACCAAAGTAGCTTGACATTAAATATTTCCCTCGCTTCATGTCGTGGATGTTCAGTGCATTCAACATGAAGGCGTCCATTCACACGAATAAAGTAGCAGTGTTTGCATCGTAGCTTTAAGCGGGATTTAACGTGAAAAAGCATAGAAGTGGGTCTATTGGTGAAATCTAATAACAGGACTGCAGAAGGTTTTTTCCTCTGTATTGCGTTGTACGTGGGCATTGTTTTTCGCTATTGAGAGTCGCCCGTGGCGACAGCGGATTCTACCCGCTTTAACGATGGCGCCTGGCCTATGAAGATGGGTATCACATCGAGACGTTCGACCATTAATTTAATTAACTTTTCCACCTAAAAAAATCTGAACGGCAGAGAAATTTCAACAATTGCTGATATCAATTTGTAGACTCGTGGAACTCACTTATTCCCGTCCTTGATATTTTTTCTCCGGTCATGATAGTACGAAGGGATGGAGGGCAGGAACTGTATTTTGGAACGGAAATCATATGACTTCTTTGTCATTTTTGATATAAGAACACACTTTTCTCACCTAACTTACACATACTCAGCAGCCAACTCTCACATACTCATCCCCCATCACGAATAGCGATATTGCGATTCTCATCCTATTCCGGCTTCTGTATGAGATTTCTGCAACTCATTACTTATATAAGTCGCCTACACAACTGGATTTATGCACACTTCGAGCATACCCACGCTCAACAGGGAGTTTGAGGAAGCCTTTTCCAGATGGCCTACACTGTTATTCAATACGTGGACTATATGAGTATGAGCTCGACATTTGAATTACGGATGTCAAGTTGTTAACTAGAAATGGCGACTTTCACTTAACATAGATAATGCTTTTCAGGATTGTGTAATGAGTTGTTATTGGAGGTACCTACTACACATGGGAAATTTAGGCATTTCACAACAAAAATGTATCAGATACAATGACTGAGAGGCGTTCTCGTTTTCGCACATAGTCGTCACATCTCACATTTCTGTTCGTTAGAGGCCATGCGTTTGTCCTTGATTCCCTGTTTACTTCCAGCATGAAAAGGCTCTCTTTCATCGCCTTGTTATTCGTAAACAGTAACTTATTCAGCGTTGTGCTTTAGCAAGTGTTACGGGAACTGAACGTACTTTGACCGAGTCCTCGATAAGAACCAACTCAAGCCCTCTACGACCTTCCAAGTTTAAATTACCTGCGTTCATTTGTTGTGGCCTACAAATATATGATCTCGCAACTGAGTAAAAGTCAAATGTGTGGTTCTTCTTGCTCAAGATGGTGTTCACTAGCTTTGTATATGTTTTTTTTTTCTTATACCTATCCTATTTACTACGCTATTTCATTTTTTACTACTATTACTAATCTTATCAATAACAACTCAGCGATTCTGTTTCTAATAAACTCTTTTAGATAGAAGCATATGGCTCCAGGAAAAGCCGATCGTACATTGACGATGAAGCCTTTGACACCAAGTCCCGTGTTACAAATAATATACCACATAAATGTTACCCACAACTACGAGGGTGCTTAAACAACTCATACTCATAGTTCAAGTTACCCATAGGAAAACCGATCACGAAGGACAAGGGTCGCTTGAGGGTCGCAGTAGCAGCTGACCTAACAAAATTTAGGCCAGCTGCCACGAAGCACATAAGCTCGGCGCGGGTTACGGTATTGCGGTCCCGCAGCGAACTTCGCAGCCACCCCTCAGATTATAAATAGCACCGTTGCACTCAGACCATATATTACCTGTTACATAGCTTCATGTTTGTACTTCCTACTGCATTCTTAATTTGTGTTTCTTTGACAACTTTTTTGGTTTTTTTCGTTGTGTTTCAGTTTTTTGTATACATTTCGCCCTGTAACCTGCATTGATTACTATAGCGGTCATAATATCTCCAATTTTGTTTTTATCTGTGAGGCTGAAGGGGTGCAGTGCCAAGTAGCGAACTATCTAGAGTTGCAATCTCGGACTGATGCCGTCCAGGCCAGCCATGCCTTCCATTCCTCTATAGGATAGGTTTTTATGTTGGCCTCTGGAGTTTCCGTAGAAGATGAAAGCTCTGACCTAGGCATTGGCAGGCCAATATATGTAATTGAATAGGCTACATACACATTCACGAATTGTGGATGGCAGAAATGCTGAGGCGTATCGCGGAACGGAGTTTATGAACGGCAAAAAACTGTACTGTACTTTATATTCTTCTAGCCTAGCGCGCCATAAAGTGGCGCGGCCTCATTACCTCGGCGATAGATTCGCAAATCCACCAATTGCGAACTGCTAACCAGGACTTGTTTGAAGTTTCAAGTAGGCCGTAATTGACGAAAGACTTTGAAAACGAGTATTTCGGTGAAGATGGAGAGAATCTCGGCGATCAGGTCCCGCCATCTCTTCTTTGCTGTTTCTCCTGGTCGCTCTCCAAGATACCCGAACGCGTCGAATCCATGGTCTCCCCTATCTGTTGATTGTGTGGCCCTCTGATTGAGTGTCCTACCATTATCTTGGTCCTACCACCGTCGGAGGACACGCCATGCCGCGTTTATTCAAGCCTTGACAGCTGGTCCACGCTGCCGTCAATGACTAGCTCACGAGCCCGACATCGGGATTCCTGTACACTTTCTGGGTCTTCTCCAACACCGCCCTCGAAGCTAAGGAACTCAGTCATCACACTCAACCTGAGCCCTTTCTCCGACAGAGCTTTCTGCCGTTTCTGACGTCGTTCTCGACTCTCCGCTGTTAGAGCGATGTCATCTGCGTAGTGGATGGTCTTCAGTAGTCCATCCAGTTCTTCTTTGATATCATTTTAAGCATTAAGAGGAACGGCCTAAGGGCTGGTTCTGTTGCACCCTAATCATGACTTTTATTGCTTTTGTTGAACCGTGAGGAATGCAGATGACTGTCCCGTTCTTATTGTATGTAAAGTTCCTTGATCAGGGAGCCATTATGTTCCGGAGGTTTCAATCTCGGCGTGCTCTCCCGGGAATTTCTCACGGGAGACAGTAGGACTTTCCCAAACCGAGAAGAGCCAGGTAGCGTAGCCTATGCTCTTTCCCGCAGCCTTGTTTCAACTAACCACTTGTACAGTTTCATTGTGCGAGAAGGAAACATATTCCTTGGAAGTTGGAAAACTTCTTCGTGTTCCCATCTGCTTAAATATGAGAATCATAGTAGGTCTCGGTTGGTACCCGCCAGGACCCGTCGCTTTTCCAGCGTTCATCTCCCCTTTTGCTCAACGGACTCCATCCTATATCTAGGATGCCCATCAAGCCAGCCATTGCCTGTGCATGGGAGCCGTTCTCACGGTGGAATTCTTCGTTTAGGAGCATGTCGGAGTATTCTCTTCACCCCTGACCTCGCCAGGCTTCCTCAGGATTGCGTCGTCACTACTCGTTACACTCTCTCATCCACGTCTTGAGAAGCCTTGTGCCGCGCTTTAGCCAGCCAGAAGACAAACCTAAAGGGCTCTTCTAAGGGCAGGGGTTGCGTAGTACCAAGTGACGCACTATCTCACACACATGGTCTCGGGTTCGATACCGCCTAGGGAAACCAGGCCCTCCGTTCCTTCGGGGTCAGTAATTGGTATAAGATCCGCCTGGGAGGATAAAAGCATTGACTGCGCCACTATGATTCTGAATGGAAGTCGCATGCGGTTGCGCATTGATCAACGAGCAAAGACCTGTTTTGATTCATTACAGATGTTCTGTGGGTGGTAATACCAGACGTTACACATCAACCGAAATCTTAACACCCACATTTTTCATTGGTCTGAATGAGACTATCTTCACTGAATCAGTGAAAAGCTGTCTAAATGCTCGTTTCTTCATCTTTTGTGATGACCTTGTGGCGCTACATTGTTATGGTTACAAGGGAACTACGAGGTTGTTCTGCGAAGGGCGAGAAGCTTTTCCACCGCTTTTTCTTTTCTGTGCTAGTGATTTACTCAAGCAGCTTGCTGTGCTTCTGTTCTTCATTAATTATTATCACTTCCTAGATTTCTCTGCAAATGCGACTAGAATGTAAAGCTACGACAGTGAAACCATTGTTCTCTCCTTAACAATCTGGAGTAATTCCGCTTTGTCCTTTAGGGCGTAGACTAACTATAGTACGAGTAGATAACCCTTTCCACAACAGGATTGCATTTTCTACTGCGCCATCAAGAAAGCTTGTCTACAGATGGTAGGGAAGCCTAGTTACCTTCAATCTATGAGTGACAGGTCGATGCCTGATGAAGGAGTTTTTATTTTGTCTTGTTTACTTCGATTCCCATAACCACTAAATCTTGGCATAATATTTGTTTGCTCTTGATTGCATTGTAGGCTCACCACTATTCTGCAAATGCTTTAATGAACTTATTGTTCTGTGTATCCCTTTCGGGATGTGGTAAGGGAAATCAGAGGCAAGGCATGATCGCTTTCCTAACGGCTAGGGGATTACTGTAAGAGCCGAGTCGCCGTAACGAATTTTCGTTTTTGTGTCTGTGCAAGGTTTCCGGAAAAGATCGCTACAAAAATCGTGGTTTCATATGAGATAGGTATATTTGTTCAGGAAGTTTCGAGAATGCCAAATTTTCACCTCTTCAAGTGAAGAAGTTAAACTCTCCCAAAGCTACTTCATCTCATTAGTCGCAGATCAAGCTTTTTATTTTGATATTCTGCAGTAACCTTCATACTACTTTTGAAGATGGTGCTCTGTGCGATCTGTGGAAAGGCATCGCTTTCGGCGTTCGCTAGAAGGACGTCATCGGTGTTGAACCAAAATGTCATACTTCTGGTTTCACTTTCACTAGCTGGTCGCATTGACATCCAAGAGGCACGTAGGCTGTTTGAGTCTGCTACAAAGCGACTAGAGTTTGTTTGCCATCAGCATTTGGCTCAAGCGGTAAGAGGAGAAGAATTTTACTATATTAGAGCGTAGAAGTGCATAATTATCGTAATTGACAGGCTCAATTTTTATTGACTGAGATGGCAGCGGTTGGGAAAACGTTCGAGGAACTCGAAGATCCGAGCACCCCATCTGGACGAACAGCATATGTGACAGATATGGACATTCCCCTGGACTTAGTAAACTCGTTGAATAGGCTGGCAGGAGTATGATTTTTGATTAACTCTGCATACTTTCTGAATGAGGAATAGCTACAGTTTCAGGGCGCGACCGTCGTCTCATGTCGCGACGTTAGCAAATTTATCAATGAAAATCTCAAACGCTACTATTCAACGAGTGTTTGGCCGGAAATGGAAGAGGTGATAAATGTTATACGGGCTAATGTCGATGTGTTATGATTCTTATCCGAATCCAGGTCCGCATCGGTAGAGGTAGTAGCATTGTGAAGAATGTCGAAGAAGGAGGGGTGCCGAGTGTGTCAGAAAGGCCATGCTCCATTACATCAAACGAGAACTCCGTCTCTGGAGCAGACGAGGAAAACCCAGCCAGCTCTATTCTCGAAGAGGTAACATTTTCATTAACCCATTGACGACCATCGTTGCAGTCCACATGTGGACTGCATGGTCCCGGACGGCCAATTTCTTTAATTTTGAACTGGAGGCTGTTTAATTTTTTCTGAATTCGCAAGTTTAGGATATGACTAACGATGATGGTAGGTGGCACTTCAATTTTAGTCAGCTAGTGATGGATTCTGATGAGGAGAAGTTCCTCATTCACTAATTCTTTCAGAAAAAGAAATCATTGAAGGGCCACATGTTTCTTCAAAAAAAAACACCGGTGTGGTGTAAAACTGTCTAAATTAGTGCGGAAGGTAGATATACCCTGAAAACCAAAGGCTAAAATATAAGTATGTATGATGTCTATGCTTATTGTTATTATCTATTAATTGCAAAATTAGAAGATTTCTTGGGACCACTCAGTATATAGTTTAACTTAGACCTGATCTTATGTTTCGATAAGAAAGATCGTTAAAAAGTGGCGATAAATAAAATATACAACTGCAGTCCACATGTGGACTGCATGGTCGTCAATGGGTTAATAGGTTTACGAAATGTATTAACGTAAAAAAGTATTTTAGACCACGGATGTGTATGTAACTGATGTCGAATCCGAAAGTTGCTTTTCAACTACGTCTTCTGTCGAGGATACGGATCCACGTGCCTTGAGCCAATACTTTCTCGTCAAAGGAAACGTCTTAATGAAGTTGTTCAAGTTCTGCCCCAGATGTGGGTCTAAACTGAATGGGGCACATTTGGAGGCCGCTGGAACCGCTGCTGTTGTCAAATTCAATTGCAAACAATGCAGCTCGACTGAAATGAACTGGACTTCTGAAAGGAGTATCGACTCATAGTCCCGTCCTTTTCACTGTATATTTCAAGGGAACCCTTTTTATGATTCTTGTTATAGTAGTGACTTACTAGAGAGTTTATATAATATCTTTTACTGATCATTCTTCTATTGATCAGTAGAAGATATAGATCAGTTTTTTTTGCCACCATGGGTTTGTTCACTGGTTCTAAACCTTGTTATTGCTCATTTTTCATTTTGTTTCTGTGCATTACGAGTGTAGTGAGCCACTCATCTTTCTGCTTTAAGCGGGTTCATTTTTTTCTTTAAGGTGACTTTCTCAACGGGCGATTACCATCAAATGTTCCTATCGTTTTCTTTCTTTCTTTCTTTTCAATTTCATTTTTTTGCTGTAGATAGATGTGCTCAATAAAAGTGTTATTTTCATAGTTGCTACAACAAAGCGATTGTAGCGTAGATAATCAGAGCGTTCAACTAAAAAAAAATGTGAAATTACAGCTGAATTCAGAGAAACATGCATGGAGCTCTGCTTAATCTTTCCCACGTCAATTCCCTGCCGTCGTAGATGTCGCGTCCTTTGATTCGTCTCCACTTTCTCTCTACAGTACCTTCTGCTGTATTCCTGATTTCGTCGAGGTCCTTCTTGATCACCTTTCACCAGCTCTTATTATGGCTCTTCATGGTCGATTATCTTCTGCTTCGATGTTGAACGCTTTTATTATCGGTTGGTGCTGCAGTCTTCTCAAAAAGTGTGCAATTACACTGCGCTCACTGCGAAATTCATGTAATGAAAAAGGACCTAATTTTAGTCACGATGATCGTCCCTCATTGTTTTCACACCTCGCGTTGCACACCTTGTCGAACACATCCACTATAACCACCCCTCACATTACGCATCTTTCCGAAGGGCTCCCATCGCATTCACCTCTCGCAACGCTTGGGTTCTCATGAAGCAGACAGAGCAATATCTGGATGAAAAGTTGGCCCCTATGAGCGCGGTGCAATCAGTTTCGAAAACATGCACCCTACCATGATTTTTGCAGCGCTGAAGTTGTTTTTATAGCCGTTATCCTAAAGTTCCGCTCGAAAGACTGCTGATGTTAAAACAAATTCGCTCAGGAGAGCAAATGACTGGGGTTTTATAGACTTTTTCTCTTATTGCTGAATCCGTACGGGTCTCCAAACAGCGTCTGTGAGCAGGGAGTATTGTGTATTAGGTTGATGCATAATTATTGCGGATTTTTTCGCGGCTTTTTTTCTCTCGATAGAAATTGAATATTGAGTTCGGATTTTTCCTAGAAATACTCTACTTGATTTCTTCTACAAGAATATACTCAAAAAACCATCCGCATATTCGTGAAATTAGGCTTAACTACTTCGAGCAAGATTGGAAGGAGGCACAGTCATTCCGCGATCTCAGTAACTTTTCGGCGATAGAAGAATCAGCCAGAGCCAACCAAGAACCAGGGATCTGCCTCTAAATCTGCCATATTCACCAACAGAAACTTTTGCGGATTATCTCGTCGACCGTTCATCGAAAAAATGGCTAGAGAATAGAAGTGAAGTCGATTTGGATGACTTGATGGCCGATGTCAAGTCATGGGTCGCCTGTAAGGATCAAGACTTTTTCGCTTCTGGGATCCGACTAACTGATCAATGGGAAGCAGTGCTTGACGTAGATGGTGAACAAGTTCCGGAGTAATTGTTTGAATATGGCTTTGCTTAGTATTTCTATAGTTTCTTTAAGTAAAATTCGCTGGAAAAAATCCTCAATAATTATGCATCAACCTAATATACAGTGGCAGGTAAAATGCAGGAGAAATAAATAATATAAAAATGATCGTGTTTGACCGCCAGGAAATCATGTGTACTTTCACTAGATCACCTAATGAACGATCGCCGAAAAGTTACTGAGATCGCGGAATGACTGTGCCACCTTCCAGTCTTTCTCGAAGTCGTAAAGCCTAATTTCACGAATTTACGGATGGTTTTCTGAGTATATCCTTGTAGAGGAAATCAAGTAGATCATTTCTGAAAAAAACCTGAACTCAATATTCAAATTCTATCGAGAGAAAAAAAGCTGCGAAAAATCCGCAATAATTATGCATCAACCTAATAATATGTAGTAGTGCAAACCAAAATGCTTACTTCGACAGAGTTTACTAGCCTATGGCCATTGTATACTGAGAATCTAAAATCCACATCAGTAGGGAATTCGCTTATTTTTTCCTGCTACTATTGTCCGAATCCTCTCAGCCGGCTGCTGCTTGAGACAAGTTCGTTACTTATTCGAATGGACATTTAGACAGCAGTACGGTCAAGCATAAAGAGGCTGATTTTTTTTCTAGCTGACCTTTTTGTTTCCATCGCTGTACTTTTTGTAGCTTGTAGTTCTCCTTCTGCATTAAACATATTCTTTTAGGCCTCTCAAAACTTCCATCTCGACACTTATGCATTGTCATACAGATCCTCGAAGACTTGAGAGAATCTGAATAGTGCGCTGCCGATTGCTCAGAAAGCGGTAGCTCGATGGGCCCTATCGCTCGCTCTTTAACGCTAAACCGAATCCGTGCGACAAATCAGGTCACTGTACCAAATATTTTGGGACTGCTAAATCTTCCTTGTCGTTCGTCATCTTTTCTTTTTACAAAGCTGGAAAGAGCACGTATTTTTGAGCTTCCTGAGCTTCCGTAGCTTTCGTGGTTGCTTTGAAGCTTAAGCACTGGTCAACATAAATACTTTCGTGGCTTACATAACATGTTAATAATAAACTTCAATATCCCTAGTGTGAATTAGCGTGACGTCAAACCGGTAGCAGAGAAAGCTGTATGAGAACGAGAATGCAAGAATATCTTGGAAATGTAATGACTGCCTGAACTTGCAATTTTGCGGTACTTCCTAACCTAGTGCTTGTTTCAGCCTTATCTCTTTTATGCGATCAGTATGTGCATTTCATACATACCATCCAACTCTCTAAAGTTCGGGCGTACTGACGATAAAATGTATAGGTCGGAAGAATTCTTACGCCCTACGGTCAGAGTATTGTTGATAATTCAGAGTTTTGAGGAGTCAAATGGACACCAAGCGACCGCCGTTGGAGTCATTTTTCAATGGACAAACATTGGAATTATTATTACGTTCATCGTGCTTTTTTGGCACTGAAAACCTACTGGATTGGTTCCTTCATCATCCATATTCTTTGAGTTGCAGTTTCCAGTTGAGAACTTATTAGTAGTATCATGAAACACACACAGCTCGATTGGTAGTTGAGTAATAGAGTGTCGTGTAGAAGGTTGCACAAATACCCTGAACAACAAGTGTATGGAGAGTGCCAATCATGTTAACATTACAGAAGTCTCGCCATGGCTTGGCTCGACGATGTATGTTCTCAATTATCGGAAAACTTCGAAGACTCCAAGAATCCATCTCTAGGTCTTCTCCATAGATGGCCTAGGTTTGGAGAGTCCAGAAATGGTTGAATGCTGGTTGAGAACCTCGTTGGGAGAGATAGTCGCTTTGAAGAAACCCGATTATAGAAATGCATGCGATGCAAATACGGACGAGCCATCATTTTCAGTTACTTCAACAACACCCTTGAAGGAAGTAGGTCTTTACCTCATCCCCACAGCTATGGTCAGTCCCAATATATGTGGGCAGAGCCTGTCGCGAGCAGACTTGGTGATGCGGGGTACGGTAGGTAGGAGGCGGAGCCTACGTTGCAGCCTCACTTGCGCTCATTCACAAGCTCATCGCATAGAGAGATTGCCGACATTCCTTTCCGTTCAATCTTTTCACTTGTTTTAATACTCCTTTTTGCCCATTCTTTAGTTATTTGAGTGAAACGGAAAACCTCTTTTTTTAGCCTTTTTTTCGTGAATGTATTGAAGCGTATGCGGTAGTTTTTAAATATTTCAAAGCGCAACATTTATTTTGCAGATTCATTAGAATGCTACTTTTGTCGTCGAGCGATAGTGGTTATAATTCTCCTTGTACGAGCACGGATTCTTCACCGTCATTCGCGTCTCCGTGCTTCTCCAGCATTGGTTTAAAAGCCAAGCGCAAACTCTGCTTTGGTCCTTCCACTACTTTCACCGCTTCATCTCAGTATGGAAACAATGAGTGTGAGTTTGCTGAGTTCTAGGAGCATGTTCTACCTTAACGAAACTGTGAAATTAGAATTGTCCTCTCTAAAACACTGACTGCCGCTATTCAGGTGACTTCAACGTCCCACAAGAAAAAAGCCGCCGTTCCGAAGAAATAGCCAGGCGACTCATCCATTACTGCGACGTTTTTGATGACGAGTTCAACAAGATTTCGGCAGAAAGACAGGTTTGCTTTGCTGATTTTTATTATTGCGTATTGAATTCGAAAAGACTTCGGGTAAGATCTCGGCTGCTAGATGTGGCCATAGACTGTTCATGTATTTCGTTTGCAATGACAGCTCGTTTAGGAATGTGTTTGGATAAGAACTACCTTCAACTACCTCCGTTCTTGGCTGTAAACTCCGTACCTGTGATCGCTTTAAATATGCCTGTATTTCGAGTCAATGCTGTGTAAATAAATATGACATAAACAATGATTGTTTTATGTTGACTCCTCAAGAAAATGACGAAAACAGTTGAATGTTTCCAAGAATGTGGAAAATGTCCATAACCGGATTGTTGTGAGAGGGAGACAGGTTAATTGAACATATATAAAATATAGCGATGGCGGAACGACGAAGTAGTTCGGTCGATTCTTTGGTCGAGTAAGATGTGGGTACCAGTATGTAGTGGGTAGCTACATACCTGAATGTTATCTCAGAGACACTGCTGCCAGTTCTGATGTTTTGTCATTTGTATGTGCAGCAGGTGTCAGTCGTTGCGGAAATTTGATCCATCGGTTCAGGTGTTGATATGGGACAGACACCTGTGTTCATTAGGTACATAGCACGCGATTAGCTGATTAGCTTACATCATCCTAAGCTTGTTTGTCAGGATTCCAGAGTAAACGAAACACCGAAAATGATAAGGATCATGTTGATATTTCCTAAAGCTTTGACTGTTCGGTAAGAGCTGGTTAGGAGCATGAGTAAGAAATTTGCACAGGAAAAAGTAGTGGTAAAATCTGATGGAGCTCACTGTTGTCTTAGTAAACACTATCGGCACGTCATATGTATGTCTTTGGTGATTTGGTTACGATTCTAACGATCACAATAGTATGATTTGCTCAAAAATGATTGTAACTCGGAATGATTTGTCCTGATCCTCCTAAAACCATTCTCTACCTCTTAACTTGAGGTCTTTGCCAAGTGCGGTAACCCTGTGTGGCTATGTCCATGTTCACGAAAAAAGGAAACTCAGCTTGATGCAGCAGTGCCAGTATGTTAGGACGAAGCATAAAGGAAGAAGCTTAGGGAATGCTTTCGGCCATAAAGCAAGTATTTTGGTTTTGCAATCATAACACAGAACTCCTTGCTTATGTTGGTTGAATAACTACAGAAGCGATGAAGGAGCGATGATGGGGATGTCGCAAAGGTGTTGAAGAAAATTCGTTGGTGGTTGATCCTAAGTTCTACTATTCTTAGTAATAATGAATAACTGATACTATTCGATACACCGATCTTACGGTCGTCCACGTACATATGTATGACAGATTGAAGTTCTCCCTTTTTTCGAAACCCTCCTCAAAAAGCACTGAAAAACAGGGGTGATGACACAGACCCTAACTGATATCCATTGATAAAAATCAGTAGACAATAAAAGAGAGCATTCATAAGCTCAGCTATTGGGGATTAATGAAAACGGAGGCGTTGCACCGCGACTGTGGCGGCTACTGGCAACATGAAAGGAAACAATGACACACGCAATCTCGTTGATTCGCCGATTATGGGCGTTTGGAACGGCCTTCTCCTGTAATTATACTATTTCGATCCACTGGGGAGAAGCTCCACATCAAACGGGCTCCGATGAAATCCGAGAAACGCACGGTGACAGCTCTACTGTAAATAACAACTAAATTAGACGTTTTTTGACCTTAGGGTACCCAGAGGGTTTCGCACTGATGACATGCTCCACGTCAGTCTTAGAGGACGATAATGTGGCGATATTTCAAGATTCAAGGATCAGCTACCCTAGAAGTCTATAAAGCCGAGTAATTTCCGGATAGATGTGCGTTACTATGCGGTAGTTCAGTGGCTGACTAGCGCTCTCCATCAGTTTCACACAAGCGGAACAAAGGAAATACGTATTACGTAGCGTACTGTCAATTATGATGTCGTTATAATAGCGACATCTGCGGTGTTGGTGAGTATGTACGGACGCGATGGAGGTCCAGAGGGAGCAGAGGCTCTCGTCTGCTTTCGGATGGGTCTCAGTGACCTTCTGCGGTTAGCCTTTGCGTATTGACACAATATTATGATGTCTATTAAGGCCCATTCCCGAGATATCCCTGTCCCAAAGCATCAACTACCAGCGTCAAAAACATTGCTTCCAGCTTGTTCCCATTAGTCAAATATAGACTGCTCGTGCTAATGACCTCGAGTGGAATCAGTGCAATCATCCACACAAATCCCAATATTAGCTCTGCTTATTTACACAATGATTGCACTCGGCACACTTCCTGGCTAATTGCCAACTGCCACCTGCACATCAAGCTCTTAGACTCAAGCTAAGCACTTCACTAAGGCTCATCGCACTGGGCCAACATTTCAGGGAATAAAAGAGAAGGGAAGGACGGTCGTGAAAAAAAATAAGTAGAATCATTTTTAGGTTTATTTAAACGTCCTGATCCTGGACATTATATGGGGAGAAAGAGGGGGAGAGGGATCTGCCTTCAGGAAATGGACCTATCGTAGGCTACGAGTAGTTCGCTCTTGTTCATATCGTAGTCTGAATGGTTTACTTCAGAATAATCAACCTAAAAGTAGCCATACAACTTATGAAGACCTAGTCAACTTCCTGTTGTAGTCCTACTCCTTAAGTTAACAGAAACAGTTAGTAATATTTCAGGGAAGGACCATCAGCCAGCAAGAAGTCGAGCAGGAGACGGATTTCTCTCCATTTTTTAATTTAATCTACATTTTCTTGTATGATCATCTTGATGTTGGAGATCTGTATGATAAACCCTCGATCTTATTTTTGGTGTGGTAATAACGAGTTACCAGTTGCCCGTAGTTAATCATTGAGATGAGAATGGCCCTTTGTTGACAAGCAGTGTTACCGTAACCACGGCTATCAAATTCCCATGAACTCCGTGACCTCTGCATCAGATAGCTGTCAATTAATGGCATACTGCTGTGAAACGTCTGAACATGCATTGTTTATCGTAGTAATTGGCATTTAGCCAAAATGACGTAATCCCTAACAACACCTAATCAATATCTACCGTAATGTGACCTCACGGAGTATTGAGCAGTCGCAGCGAACGGCACCTGTTGCCATATTTTCTTGCTCGGTTGTTGGGTCAGTCATAATACTCATAATACGGTCATTAAGAAACGGTTAATGATCAGCTTAAACATCTGTAATTAACTATCATAATCTCGTGAACATAGCGGATCAAGGTGGTTGAGATATCTCATTGAGATGCGGGCGAAGAAGGGTATACTGATAGATCTTCTCTAATCAAAAACTTATGGCCCACATATATTGGTACAGCTTGCATCATGCAATCACTAAACTAATTTGAACGGAATGGACGAAAGCTAACCATCCTGTTCAATTAATCCCCGAACTGTTTAGCTGAGGAAATGGTCCTGACGGTTGGACGGAATTTTCCGACCACTTCAGTCGTGAGCGTTCAATTTTGATCGAGTGGGAATCGCGTGAGGAAGGCATACCGTAATGAGCTACATATGCGTGAGAAATTTTTTTCCATGACTGATTTTCAGTCGAAATTATTGGGAACAATTGAACGATAATTTCTATGCTTTTTTACAATTTTACACAGGGAGATCCTAAAGCATCCGGTAGTATCCTCGGGAATTGAAAAAGATGAAAGATTTGTTGGGGTGAATAATACTAATCAGGACTACATGTATGGCCTCGCTAAGCAATCGCTCAATCGTTGGGTATGTCTGCAGGAAGTTTCGGGAATTACAATGCCCAGATTCATAACAGAAAAACTCCGTTTCATTCAAATTTCAGTCCACTCGTCACCTCTGAATTCCTTCCGGATAGGAATTCAGGAGCAACAAATAGATCGAGTTTGCGAAAATGACTTTTAAACCATAAGAAGGATTAGTAAGACTATCATTCATCGGGGGAAGGGATCCGTAAAAAGCTAGTTGAAGCCTAAACCTCCCATGTCACGTGTACCTGGGTTCCAGCATGGGGCGTCAGTCAAATAGAACCTGTCTCAGTCGAGTTACTTCAATAAAAGAAACAACAGAATTACATGTACTGACGTCAACTTCTGTCAAAAACATGTCAAGACTAGTAAGTTACCGTTGAACAGTAGGATTACGGTAATGACGTCATACTGGCGTCAAACGTGTCAGTACTAGTAAGTTGTCGGTGAACAGCAAGATTATGGTAGTGACGTCATATGGCGTCCGCGGGAAAAATGCTATGCACAGTCGGCGTCTATGGGAAATACCGTAATCCCTCCAATTGCAGTTTAATTGAAAATTACTGTGCGGGAAAGGGTTTTTGGGTAAATACATATATGATTCGGATTCAATGATGAAAATCAAGAGGAAAAGGAGAAATATTGTTGTTTGGAGCCTGCACAGCTTTTAGTGAATATAAAGCTACTTAAAATTTTTACTAGCTTTACATATACTGCTTACTTCTGTATGTACTCTTGCATCATTTCAAAGTCCCAGCTAATGTACAGAACCTTTTAAACACTTCCAGTCTAATTACCTGTTTCAGAAGATTTGAGACACTTCTGATGATTTAGGAGAGCAATGAACTTCCCAAAATCGCTCGCATGCTCCCTGCATATGTATGGGGATCCTGCTGGACCCAAGCCCTCCAGCTGATTTATAGGGTGTTGAATATCTGCATATGTCTTCATAATTGACACGTGTTGCACAGGTGCCAGTTGGCATTGACAGCCGAGAGGATTTACGAACGATCGACTCGAATTACTCGATTAGCACTCGATGCTACTCGAATTGCATCTGACAGTTCTCAGGCAAGTGTAAGGTGTAAGGCGATAGGAGGGTCTGCATGTCGGAAGTATAAACGAACACAAAAATATGCTATAACATGTATTCAACAACAAAACTCTTTGTACAAGATCTCTTTGATGGTGCAGGATGACTTAGATTCACAGGAGACCAGAGTCTCGTAGTTGCGCATGACTAAATGAACAAGCGGCAGATGAAGGATGTCCAAAGCGATTCACAAGAAGATGGCTGAAAGAAATAAATAAGTCATTTGAATCCCAAGATCAATATTCGATTAGTATTGATAGAAGTCTAAATCCTATACCTGGCAGAATTCCCGATCGAAATTGTCACAGAGTTGAATCAGACGTCTAGCTATCACATTTGAACGGCTAGTGACAACTGAAAAAGAGATTATTTAGATATTACTACGGTAGAACTATTAAATAACAATTTTATAAGGGAACCCATAAGGCCGGTCCGAAAGTCGGCAGTAAAAAACTCACACGAGTCGGCGAAATTACAGCTCATTGAAGACGAGGATGTAGAAGCGCAAAGTGCCGTCGAACTGATAGAAAGGTACTCATACGATGATGAGGCATCGGTCTCATAACATGGCGAGTTGAACGTAACGTCAACAGAAAACATCTGAATAGAGACAGAAATAAAATGGATTATCTTTGGAGATGTAAAGGAGCTTAAAAGTAAAAGGTGAGAGAAAAGTGATGGAGGGATATTCACCATTTCAAGCGACAGTCGACTGGCTGATGCAATAGCCCGCGAGATTTTGACGATTACTTCGTTCACGCCCTCCCTCCAATGACTCCGCCCATCTACCGTAATCCAGCTCGCCTGAAGCCTCAAGAGCTCCAGCCCGCCTGAAGCCTCAAGAGCTCGGGATTCGGGGTGATAGCGACAAATCAAGGACGAGAAAGTTCTTTTTTCAAAAACAAACTTGAATATTTATTTTCCATTCGGTTCTCGTTTCCTTTGCTTACATTCTGATCTCAGCGCATAACAACTCTTTCGTAACTCGAAAAGTTACTTTATGGAAGCCATGACTGATAGGATCTGGATACTAGACTAATTCTGATAGTTATTTTTAACTGTTTATTTCAGGATGCTTCTGGCTTCTCCTCACATGTTCCAATCGAGCCTTTTTCAACTTCTCAGGACACAAAATTGAATAGTGGACCCAACCATTAAATCTTAAGTTTCCAATATAGCAGACTACCACTATGATTACCAGCTAATAAAGAATAATAGCGCTTAGAGATCAGGAAATGTAATCTTCTCAACACTGGAAAAAGTGAAAATTTCTGTTAGCCTCTTTGGAAGGTGGGAGGGACCAAGCGGCTACGTCATATGTGAACACAACAGAGATATCACCAAGCGGAACCACAGGATATTACAAAACATGAATTGGGTCAACTATTTTCTTTCAACTTCAAGGGATTCTTTTGAATCGAAGATACTGTTCAGAAGCCTTTTGCTCAACACCTTTTGCTCCTTCAAAGCAATCGTCGTTCTCATGAGTATTGTTCCCATTTACAGTCTGCCCAGAAGAAAATAGATGAGAGAAGGCTGAAGGAAACTTTTGAGCCACTCCATCTGTGCATAATCGTCTTTCAATGTTGGTTGCCTCCTTAATGTCCAGAAAAGCTAAAACACTTGCATACTGGTCTGTTGTTTTCCAAATCGGGTGTACCTCAATAAACAAACAAGCAATGAGCCATTCCCAATACGTTAAATGTAGATCCTTACGAACGAAAAAACATCAAGAAGCTTGAGAAAGCGTTTCTCAGTCACCCGTATCACACCTAACCTTAGTACGGGACTTTATGGAGAGAGTTTCATGCACGTGCGCGATTCGTGCAAATCTCAGCTATGGAAAATGACGTTGGCAAACAAAAGAGACTGTATGGAAGGTGGTTGTTGAATTTTCAGAAGTCATGAGGAGGACAAGATGGCAGATATCTGGCGGCAACGACTTTGAGGTAAACCATGTACGACAACAATCGAAAAGGCCAGAGCAAACAGAGTCTCATATTTCTTCACGCGACAAAGCTTAGCAACTGTAGAAGAGCCCTTACGAGACCGCTATGCACACATCCAATGGAACACTATCTCATATGTTCTCAAAGGATGCCGCCAGAAAAAGATAATCACAAGAAAACATCCCTCTCTAGGAGCATATTGTAAGAGTAATGATTTTAACAACGTCTCACTGCTTCCGTAATTATACTCCGGATACGGTGGTTTCCGTTTGTACGCAACAGGAAGACCTAATCTACGCTAATTTCGCGCATTCACGACAAGATGCACAAATATTATCGCGTGGCCCTGTCAATTACTGACAGACGGAGTGTGAACACCTGCATATCGTTGAGAGAGCATAGCGTGTATGGAGAGGGTAGCGGAACAAGGACATTCACTAGGTTCAGTATAGAGAGAAGGAGTAACAAGCACCCTAAGTGCCAGGGGATAGTAGGGAACTATGTGCCATGTCTAGTAGAGAGACGCCTTCTTGGTGGCTGATGGATCGTGGAGCTGGAACGGCTGAGCTTCTTTCATCAGCAATTATCCATGATCGAGAAGGGAGGTGCGCGTTAACGGTTCGTTTACTCTAATGTTTTTGGAGCCGAGGTGAGAACTTGTGAGGCGTTTGTCTTCAATGGCGATCAAGAACAAAGGGACCGCACCATGGGTATGAAAAAAATTGAGTGCCTCTCTAGAAAACTAGTCACAAAAACGCATCGTCTACGGTCTCGTTGCCTTTTTTAGAGATTCTTGCTTGTCCACATCCATTATAGCTTTCAAAGCAGTTGGAATATCTCGATTGGAAACAGTGTTCGAAGGTAACTAGAAATATCAATCAGATGCCTTTTTATGCAGGACTCTAGTAGAATCCGTAGCCTCTAAAAAGAGCTGGTGAAACCCTCCGAATAAGGAGGATTTGACAGTCTCAGGCAGGGGAAAAGATAACGTAAGGTAGTCTACATAGATCCGAAATGTCTACAAGCTCGTAAATGGAGTCCCTATACAAAAAATCAAAGTTACCGTGAATTAACAACTGTTAGAGCATCAAATTCAGGGTGTGCAACGGCGAGGCAAGGTCGCCCTACTTGATGACCCTCGCATCTGCTTTTTCGGCATTATATATAAGTGGGTAGCATATTAAAAGTAGTTTTCACGATTGGCTAGATGAGCGACTGTGAAAGTGATTGTAATGCTACTCATTTCCTGAGCCGCATGCAGTTCAAAGCTGTTCTCAGCAACCTATCCAAGTAAGAATTGGACACATAGTCGAATAATGGTATTCAAGGGAAAAGTTTACTATACAGCAAAGGCTGTACAGCTGCATATAAGAGAATTTTCAAAAAATGGTCACTGAATTCCAGCGACGGCTACGAACTTCCAGTATCACCTAATTCAATGAAAAGGATTTCTTCGAGGTGTTGCTCAAGCTTATTCTTAAAAAGTGCCAGTATCCTGCCCATGGAATGTTTAGTGAACTATATGCCGTTGATTGGTGGAGCCGAGTTGATAATCCACCTAAAGTGTCGGCCTCTTCTGATCTCGGTTCCCTTCAATATTCAACTCAAGGTTAATTATTTACTGCCTATTTGTTACTGTAACCCTTTCATCTCACCGACTAGTTACGTATATCCTCAATCAAGCTGCCGATACTGTAAAGTCTTCGAGGTTGACTGTTTATGGGCATGGACAAGTAATGAGCTACGTAAACTCAAGGGAATACTTACAAGTCACTGCCCAGAAAATTACCTCTAACTAAATGACATACCTGAAAGTCTGATAACATGGAATCTTGTATATTTGAACAGGTGAAGTTCTGTATCCCGTTCTTCCCTTTTTCTAAATGTAGTCACAGCCCGGGCAAATAATTACCGAAGGAGCATGAAGGATACACTGACAGGCCAAACAGCACCAATATTAGTCGTCGAAGTGAAGGCTTACTCATAAGTGGGTACCATATGCAGGTGATTTGTTAGCATAGGTGTGGTTGTTCTGTAAACAATGGGTGATCATACGGTAATTCAGTGTCAGAGGAAGCTTGAGCTGTTTTGAGGATAGCAGGGCTCTCCGTCAAGAAGGCGATCAGAGGAGCTACAATTAAGTCAAGAGACGACACAATATTGTCCTTAAATCCCGCCGATCGCCGAGGTCATTGTGTCGGGAGTATGAGAGCGACAAAAGGCAGATGGCTGGTTGGTTGGAATCTTTGGGAACTGCCAAATAAGGCGGAAATATAGAGCCAGTTTAGAAAAACGGGAACTTATTCCTTTTGGGGGATGGGGCACTATTCTAGCCCAGATTCCCATTTTGAAGACACACCAGAGTTAGCCCTTAGACGAGTTGGTCGGCAGTGAAATGCGGGAAGCGCAATGATCATTTGTCATCGAATTAGTCCGGAAAGGGCTCGCCGACCCGGGAACCGTCCAATAGCTTGAACCAGCGTCTCGGGACGTTGTCGGCTCACCTTTGCCTTCCTTCATCACTAGACTCTCCGAAGTTGGAGAAATCTATTAACATGCCGACTCCCCCCATGGTAAGAGTTGTCCAATCTGATAGTAAGGAAAGCGGGGTCCCCATGATAAAACAGTGGACGGTTGAATGAGTGACGTTATTAGCAGCACACTGCGAATGAATCCATTGTGCGAAGTGCTGCAATGATTGATGGCGGTAGCTTTTAAGGGGGTTCATTTAAATGCGCCCCAACCCAACAAAGAGGTCGTGAGCGAGAGCGAATAAGCTCAATCCAGGAAGCCCTCGGGATCGAATTGGTCTTTGACATCTGATCATACGACGATTTTTGCAGTGGCGTTGGTGTGAAAGATTTGTCGCGCAATGTTTATGCAACGCTTTCCGCTTTGATTTATTTTTATGACACATGCCGACGACGAAAATTGCATGGACACATGGATATCTTCGGACTCCCAAATAAATTGCAACATCGCGGTGACAGTCTCATCGCGAGCGAATCACATAAACATGAAGATGAGGACGATTTCAGCTAAGGGCGAAAAACTCCTAGATCATCAAAAAGGTGGAGAACATCAGCTCTATGCGCACTATGTATCAGTTTCAAACATGGGCTCATTTGAAATGAACATGACGGAAATTACAATAAACTTGATTAGATTGAGATAATTGTTCTATTATACTTCAAAGCAAGTAATGTATACGTAAGATGATCAAGAAATATTAGAGAACGATTGTTGGCTGATAAGGTTCTCTCACACCAACACCTTCCGAGCTCCAGATTCTACAGATTGAGTACTAGTCGAGCGATGAAGACTTGAAAAGCCGTCGAGGATTTGAAGATGACCATTGTCCCTAATCTTTGCATATGTTCAATATACGAAATAGGCCTACTAAGGAGCAGCTTCGGTTGAGTACAAGAGGATAATTCAACAATGAGAAAAGAGTTTTCAAGCGGTGGTTCGCTATATCCAATCTCCACACATTCCTTATTGTTTAAAGCAACCTTCTGATTATGTCGATTACTTAAACTTTGAAGGCCTGTGCACTTTGTCAGATAAGCGGCATCCCTCCCCATGCTTCCCGGTGTTTTCAGCAGAAATGTTTGTACTAGTATTGTTTTAAGGACACTGAAATAATGATTTTCTGAATACTGAGGTTTTGAAATACATACTTTTCATTTTTCCTCAAATCAATGGACAAGGCAAAACAGTAATGTGAATATATGAAACGGCGGTGAGCGTCATTACAGGGCAGAAGTTTAGACCATGGTCCAGCTCAAGTAATTCAAGAGTTTTCTTCGAGAGCTAAGCCAGATTTGACTTTTTTGAATAGACTCAGAAGTAGAGATGCCACCCTATTCGTAGGTCTCGGATGTTTTTAGCTCATTCGTTGACATTGGGTGATTGGAGCCCGATGAATCATGAAACCAGTACAGCATTCGAGTTTTTTCGGTGCCGTATCGGTCTGATCTGCTTGCCGCTTGCCGTTGAATATTTCATAATCGAACATTTCCAGGTGCCCGTACATTTCGAGGAAGTAATTGGGTCAGCGACGATCAGTCATATGAGTAATGAGTATGGAGTAATAGTCCCTTTGTTCAAACCTACACTACCGCCGACTACGGTATGGATAACGAGTTCCGGGACGACGTGTGTATCTATTGCACAACAAATTGCTTCCCACCATAAGCTAGAGACTATCGATGGGAGGATAATCCCACTATGATACTTCAACCACTTGTTGTCGATTGCGTTTGATCCTGCCGAACTCAACAGATTAATTATTTATTCTCGATTTGTACCGCTCAGCCGTGGCGGCATGCGTTTGTTACGCAATTCCTGCACTAACAAGGACCACTTGACATTTTAGGCCCGGTAACGAATTCAAGAACCCGGAAGAAGGTTCACAGCTGGAGCAGTGAGGTTCGTTTCCTAGATGTTCTAGGATCCCTCACCCTCTCTGGAACATGCCCAGTCCATTTTTTGGGGCCCATTCTAATCTGGGAATGACACATGCTAATATTATTTTCAGTGATTGGAATTGAGACTGTAAAAGTAGTCACTACAATCTATCAACTAGAAAACGATAAGGCGCAAATCTCAGGCCTCCGAAAAGCAGGGCTATGCAGTATTGTGATCCAGAGGGGCAAAAATGTGGTCAAGCGCTTGTCAGCTATATAGTCAGGCACTCATCTTATTAAACGATACCGTACTATCGACTATGTATTGAAGAACTCAATACCTGCTTGCAACTGCACAGCAACCTTGCAAAGAGAAGTTCCAATTGTGTGGCGTCGAAAAAAACATGCGCCATGGATGAGATTCCATCAAAAAAACGAGCTTTTTCTCAATCAACCCTCTCATCGAAACTCACTAGAGTTTTGATTGGAGGGAGACCTTCAAGGAAAAAAACTTGGTGGTACTCAAGGTGTAACGAAATTAACAGTCTGTGAATAGAAACTTTCGGAGTTTCCTCAAACGTAACGCGTTTTCACCAACAGAGATCGAGTTGGCTGAATTTGATTTTCAGCTAAAGTTGAACTCTTACGGATTTTCTGCAAAGTAAGAGAACTACATCATCAGCACCTATATATGTAACTCAGCAACTGTTAGTGAATAGTTTGCAAAAATGCAGCAAAGTAGAAGACTGTTCGAGGTGCTCGAGGTGCTGAGGGGAGGATTAAGATTAGTTGGTGGTGACTACATCCATCCGATGGACAGCCTGGTTACTTATCGACTTCATCGAGCTTCTTTCCCAGTAGCGGTAGTCTGTGAATCGGTAAGCAGCACCTTCGACGAGGAGTCAACGTCTCAGTATCGTGGAGGAAAGGGTAGCGCATATACCAAATCTGCGACCACCGCGGGCTGAATAAGAGAAGAGACGTGGCGGGGTTTGTGTCTTTGCTGAATTTGGCTATGTTCCCATTGTAATTCAAGTAAGGAACGCTTCAATGACATTATTATTTCAGGGAAGGCGGAGGTAGACACAATCACTTTGAGCGAGTCCATTAGAGAAGCTCGTTTCTGATTCTTTGGCTGACTGCCTCTAATGACAGCTCACGTGATTCTGAGTTGGTAATTCACTGTTGGATTTCGAGTGTTCATTGCCCGACGCGATTAATGATTAATGAGAGGGCACCCTCGCATCCGCACAATATAAATCTGGCACGGCATGGGACCTCAAGGAGTCCCTGCCAGTCTCCTTGATGCAAGAAGTCCAGAAGGATCAATCGGGTCCAAAACCAGCTTCATTGAAAAATATATTGCACTTCATTTCCGATACACCGTTTCCCGCAAAGTTTCAAGATTGAAGTTATTTCTGAGATATCCGCCTTTAGGTGATAATAAACTGGCTGATCGTCAGATTGAGACCAATTTGTGATTACTATATTTTTGTGATGAACCATGCTACCCAAGTGTGCTGAAACTGGTTTGACTCGAATAAGGCGTCCGTCAGACGGAGGAATGAGGCGCGAGCCTCTGATAACTATGTAGCAGTTTTACCATGCCTTCCTAGCTGCCAATTTTGAAAAAAATCTCTTTGAGGTTAAGAAAAGATTCTAAAAAGTAATGGGCATGTGAGATCACTGAGCGCAATGCGATCAGCATTTGGAGCCCTTCCACTCTGAGTATGTTATTACGACATCAACTTATGATATCGCTTTTTTTAGGAAACGATTTCCAGGTTCTCGGAACATGCAAGAAATTTGAGCTGCCTTTTTCTGAACAGTTCTCTGTATGCCGCATAAAAAATGAAATGGAAAAGTGCACTGCTCTCAATGCATTGTTCAACCTATAAGGTGTCTTGAAGGGGCAATGAATAATTCCTTGTTCATGTCCTTTCTATCCATAGGAACCGACCCAGGTGTACGAAAAAATGCTTGCCAAAAATTTTGCATTAGTCAAGATTTTCCACGGAATGTCGGGAAAATTCCATGGAAATTTTATAAAAAAATCTCATTCGCTTGGATGCGCATACCATTGCTTGGATGAGGCATTAGGACCAATTACAAGGCCCTGATTAAAATTTGTATCAACAGGTTGTGGTCGAACTCGAACTTGTAGAGTAGTACGTGTCGAATGTGGAGAAGATGTCAGGCCTTTATAGGGCTGAATAATCAGGGAAAATGATGCTTGGATATGTTGTGTACACACAAGTGGATTCGGGCTTATGTAGCAGTACCTTGGAACCTTCTTGAACATAAAGAAAACGCCTGGACAATTGCGGAATATTAGGCAGATGCTTTCTAACTTAACATCAGTTTCAGTTTTAAACACCCGAAATTTACTCACAAAAAAGTGGGGAAAAGCACTCTCTGTCAAACTTCCTTTGCCGTTTCTTTCTGTATTTAATGTTACACTGGGAAAGAATCCCGTCTATTGGTGTCCCACATGTGTAGCGCACGAACAATAGTATTTAGGCTTCCTACAAGCTGAAAGCCTTCCTGTCCATACTTTCCATTCACAGATCCCATTCACAGATCCGTGAACACAGAGAAACACTCCCGTTCCCCACAAGTTTTAATATATATGTTCTTTAGGTTAACCAAATTGTCCTACGTTGAAGTTCTGCCCAAGACATACGTCTAATACCAGTTCCTTACATGAATGCCTAAGTTTGGGGAAACAAACAGGAATTGCTGTCCTTCTCGTAAGTGAGATTGTCAATTGATTGTTTTGAAGAGTAGACACAACCTGCTACCATAGAGAAGCTCGAAGCTGTTTGTGCAAACAGCGATTGTCTTCACGCGACTGACAGACATGCAACAGTAGAACTGCCTTTATTGGTGCCGCTGTGTACACATTTTCGAGAACACTATCCAAGTGGTTCCCAAAAGAGAGCCATCTCAGGAGCAGTCTGGATAAGAGCCAATGGAGCAAGGGGACTCTAATTTCATCGTGATTTTGATAGCTCTTCATTGTTTCCGTCACGCTTACCACATTCAACCATTTCCGTCCGGACGCAACAGGAAGTCCTAATCCTGGCTAATTCCGCGCATTGACGACAAGATGCACAAATATTATCGCGTGGTCCTGTCAATTACTGCCAGGAAGGGTGTGAACACCTGCGCATGTCGCCAAGAGAGCAATGGATGAGGAGAGACGGCACATGTACAATGACTGCTATGGTGATGTAACTAATGACTTCACTCAAGTTTGTATGTTAGAGCTGTTGCCGTGTGGGAATAGCAAAGGTGAAAACGGAAAAACGAGGATTTAGTAAATGAATGTAACCTTAGGTTGGGTGGTGGCAAAAGACGTACTATCACATCACACGCACGATCTGGGAATCGGATCCGTCACTTGTCCACTCATATTATTTAAGATCTCCCTCTGCGTTCGGTCTACTAGAAATAGAGACTACTGCAAGAATAAAATATTATACTATTGTATTAGCTGGAAAAGGCAAGTCATTATATAGGCCACATACGCTTTCGAAGTATCAGCACAATTCTGAACTAAAGTCAAATGCGAGGACGCATCCGAAAACGGAATGGACTGACATCGAAAAAATTACCCTCTATCCTTCGAGCTTGAAGCAAGTCGCACAGTTTAAATGGGAGCATTTTGGAACTGATTAACATCAAATTACCTGGTCCTTCGAACATTGATGTAAAGCCGCTTTTCCTCGAGCAAAAGATGACCAGAAAGAAATTCGACAGGTGCTTTCAACAATAAGGAGGAATGATCATCAGTCCTACAAATTACCTACTTAGGGGATCTCTTTTTGTCTCATATGTTTTGCATGTCTCATACAAACTCTTTTCGAATATCGCTGTGAATTACATAGTTCCCTCGATCCGAGTTTTATTATTATACCATTGGACTTCCCCATAGCAATGAAGACAGGGCCTTAATGTGAAGTTTTTATGATGAAAATGACGCCAAAACCAAACAATATGTACGTAGAGGGAGGCATCGTGGACATAAACGAAACGCAACATTGTACAGAATCATTTGACTTTCCTTCCCTACAGATCTGGAGCCATGTGGGAAATAGTTGAGCAACAGGCCTTTGAAGGGGACTGCAGACTTAATAGCTCCTTGGAAATAAGGCAAAGTGTACAGGATACAGTAATGGCTGTCGAAAACGAATGCTTGACCAGATGTGCAGCTGAGCTCGTTAGCACGTGATCTGTTTACTTAGCTGTAGTTGCTCTATGAACACTAAATAAATATACAGTATCTCCTAGGGGAAGAGTAGTGAGATGTTCTTCATGAAAGGGAACAGGAAATCAACAATTGAGACGAAATTTGGCCCAATACTGCTTACTGGTTACGTACTGGTTTCCGCAGTGCAGTTTGAAAGGGCACAATGTAATGAGGTCGTTAATTATGTAGATGCTCAGAGACAGATTTCAAACGATTTTGGAGATAGTTAAATGCCCTCCACTCACTGTGGCGTTACTAAACCTGTAACCCAGTACGATGTATCCTTCTCCAAGAGACGACAAATAGAGTTTAGTATTTTGGCCTTCAGTTAGCGGTAACATGCGAGAAATGCAATGACCATTCGTCATCGAATTAGTCCGGAGGAAAGGGTGTTGCCGATCCCGGAATCGTTCGACGGCCTAGACGAGCATCCTGGGACATCGGCGGCTCACCTTTGCAACTTAACAGTGATCTTTATGGCAATTGTTGATTTCATTGTAGTCACCAATTTGCTAGCAATACAGCAAACTAGTAGAGCCTTGGACAAGACCGGTAACCTTAACTGTGTAAAAGGAAAAGACGTATTACGATGCAACCAGTGGCTTTCTCCAAACTCTCTTAATCTCGATATGAGCGGCTCTGAGCGGCTGAAAAAGACAGCTCTGTGAAAGAATGTTCTTCAATTCCTTATTCGTAGGTCGAGTCTAATAGAGAAAAACCCTCTGAACTTGACTTAAGGGATCATTAGAACAAAGAGCTTTTTTAGAGCAAATTGTCTGCCATGCCCTTCTCTATCGATAGCATAATTGAGCAAAACGTTTGTCGGGCACTGTTTATACAGCGCATTTCGCTTTGATTTATTTTTATGACACGTGTCGTCGTAGAAAATTGCCTCGCCGTATGGACATCTCCGACCGGACTGGCGAGTGAGTTGGAACAATGTGGCGAACGCAAATCTTCCGACGTCGCTCTTTAGGGCTTTTTGGCAACGGGGGAAATGATAACCGGATATAAGATGAGAGGTAACTTCAATTGTGATGATGGAGCAAAAGCTTCAATAAAGCATGAAAACACCCAGGCCATAGATCATTTGCAGGCATCTTTAACAGGATACTCTTTGAGATTTCTTACTAGTGACCAGTGCCACCCAAGAAGAGCACAGGAGACTCTCAGGGGTTAAAAACGAGATATATAGGGTGTTGTAAGGAATCCAAAATCGGCTTAGTTCACTTAAAACTCGAAGTGGCCAAGTTATCACGGCAGTAGAGGTTTCACTATTCGCACCGGGACCCACGGAGGCAGCTCGGTATAGCCAGCTGTAAACCATACCCACGCATTTGGTGAGCTCGTCCAAACACCTATTCCATGCAACTTTTGTCGTCACATTCTCGTCCAACGCCTGCTTCTACGACTTTTTTACTCCTCATATTTCTCTGAATCGTGTTTTTTCGCCATTTTTCCTATGCTGAGCTATCACTTCCATTATTTGTCTGAAGCCAGCTATTCCAAACTTATTTTTAAAGTGGGTATTTAAATACTAGCATTTCCATAATTACGCAGCCTATCAACTACGCCAATCAATCCGAATACATAATGATTCCGTAATAATTTTGACTGAAAGAATCAATGAATTACGAAGGAAAGTGTTGATGCATATTTTCTGATTAAGAATAATGATAGGAAACGAGAAATCCATCCATGTGCCACTTCAAACAGATCTGATAGTGTTTAAGTTAGAGAATCATGAAAGGCAAAATGTAACAGCCATTAATAGATCAATGACCTTGACTCGTTTTTGAACGGCCGATTTGAGTGACAGTTTGGTGTTTCATATGGTTCCGTATCCGTTTGGACCTACTCGGAAGCATTTCGTAATCATTCCCCATCAGTCACCCTGGGAAAGTAGGGAAGAAGTAGGCGGTCTGTTGGGTCAACAAAGCGTTGCCTGATCTGACCGAAAACGGTATTGCGAATATGTTATTTACAACATGGGAAAAAACAGGGTCTAACAACTTATTAAGTAGAAACACAATTCTTTCGACACATCGAAGACCTTAGGGTCATGAACAGGGTATTGTCATTGTCGATTTAGGCCAAACTTTAGGCTTCGGAAAAGGGGAACTTTGGTCCGGAGGTGTGTAGTCAGTACGATGATGACTCGGATTTCGACACTTCTCGGTTACCCTTTTCAGGTATTGGAATGGTCGGTGGGCAAACAAATCGAGTCTACTTATAGGACCAGATGTCGAGTAAGTCCTTTATCCTTTGGCTAAGTACTTTACTCTTTGATAACACTCCATTTCGGATTCTCGGGGAAGAGGATTGTCGGGTACGTTAGTTGTTAGAGACATCTAATTTCCTGAAGTTCAAGCTGCCTGTCCGCTAACAGGCTTAATCGCAGGAACCGAATGTCCACTAAGCCATTGGCTACCGCGATTTTTTACTTAACTTTTAATTTTTAATTTCTCTTGTAACTGTAGTTGGAAATGAATGATTCCCGGACCACAATGCCTCAAGATTCTCTAGAAAGCTGTGAGCTCAGCTGATATTTGAAAACATGAAAAAATTACAAGAACACTTGTAAATAATATAAATACTACAGGAGCACGATATGATGTGGCCCGCCGGCAGGCCACGCGGTCGTCAATGGATTAATATGTTTTCAAGACTAACAAGTCACTTAATTACAAACCATGCCCTCATGCACGAACTTAAAATATATTCAGTCATTCACTTTGTTCTTGTTTGTTCGTGAACACAACTGGTTGTTGAACAGAACGGAAAACGCGCCATGGTAATCATGCCACGGACATATCCATGGTAAACTGTGACCCATCTACAATGTATAATTGGGCCCTACGTGCTTCATATAGAAGAAAAGTTCACATCCCTTCCGAGTGTTTGGCTCACCGCTTTTGAAAGTGAGGCTACCACTAGGCCGCAGTAAAGTTTTCGTGCACAGGTTCGTATTCGTGAGTTCAGTCACAATAGAAAGAAGTTTGTTTCCTAGACGAGTAAATGAAATAGTGAAGAGGCTCTATCGACGCGAGTAACGTCATAATTCCTAGAAACTGATTCGTCTATTCAACCACCTCGAATAGACGTATCAGTTTCTAGGAACTATGACGTTACTTACACTTACACGAAAACGGATAGTGGCTATTTTTGTTTGGAATAAAAGAGCATTATATAATCCTTATGTAAGTGAGCATTTGTGGCGAAAATAACCATTAAAGTCCCACATATTTTGAATAGAGCAGGGTTGTTATAATGATGGCCCACTCTAGAGTTCCGGACATTCAGAAAAGCATGAATTTTCTGAGAGTGTTGCATCTTTTCAAACTTCAGCACTTTCTTTTTCTATGAATTTTAGTGTAACTGTAACTATCCGTCTTGTTAACAAAATATCTGCTACACTACTGAAATTTTTGGAGATTAATCAAAAAACTAAGAGAAACTTGTAGAACATAATTAAAAAGAAAAATGATAAAGAGGTATCGAAAGCAGTGGGAGCGGAACGAGCCAATCATTTCACTTCCAGCCATTTATGTTTGAACTGAGAGCTCTTTTAATATAAACAAAAATAGCCACAGACAGCCAAGGACAAAGTCCTAACGCTTCAATTCCGTACCAATTTCTGAACTGGGTGGGATTGTTCATAGATTTCAATTCATAGATGATTTGATTCTTTTCAATTTCGTTGTAATATATCCACTTCTGAATGAACAGATGCAGCTGAAGTGTGCCATCACCATAACCGATATCTTCATCACATTATATGAATGTACGAGAATCTCGGAGAAGTTATCCACGTTCACGATCTCATTAGTTGCCACTGCGTTGGTTTTCCTTCCAGTAAATGTCGCCACTCATGGAAAGTACTGTTTATCGAATTTGGCTTTTCTCCTTAGTGCATCGATTAGTTCGATTATTTCTCAAAGTGCTGGCAAAAGTTCTAAGGAAGTACATTTCTGAATTTCAGGAGGGAAGGAGTCAGAATCAACTTCAACAAAAACACGGTAAGCTAAGTCGAGTACCACAGTCTGATTGATACCTATTAAAATTGATACAGAGGAGTGCGAGGTTGATAGAAGTCTTTTGGAAAGAGCGAGGAGAGCATATGAAACCAAAAGGGTGAGGCACTATGGTGAGTTGAAAATATTCATAGCGTGAGCCATAATGACGAACACTCGAAAGCATGAGAATCGAAACTTCGAAAAGCTTTGAAATTTCTTCCATAATTCATCTGCGATAGAATGAACAAACACGTTTTCCGCTTCTCTCGAATCGTGGGAAGGTTCTCTACTCCGAATCCTTTTTTATGCTGAAGTGGTTTTATGACTTTTTTTTCATCATGTCGTTTTCGTGATGATCATATGGCTCAATTTTCTGATTATTCAATGAAGAGCCCCCTCATGTTCCAGAGCTCTATGACTATGGTCCGTTAGTAAATATGCGCGGGACTCGCTGAGTTTCTACCATATAACATTCCTAAATATCTTCAACGATCCTTCTTAAAGTGAGGAAGTGGTCCCAGAAGATGTCGATCATGGGACGTGTCGTTCATGAGGCTTCGTTTTTTAAACTCTTCAGCTTTCTCTCCGCAATCAAAATCATTTTCTAGCTCCGGCGAGGCGAGTAAATTTGCTACATTGTCTGCTCGCGTTCACATCCATAAACAAATAAATTTATTTAATAAAAACACAAAAGTAAATGCTCTATTGTCAAGGCATATGAATAAAATAAAGTGCTGCAATTAATTCAGTACAAATATAGTGTCTCTTCGCTATTGCCTATAATTATAACATGTTCACAGAATGTTGAAAATTGCGTTGTCTCATAACAATGATTATTTGGATTGATAAGACACGCAAAGGGTAAGGTATATAGAGAACAATTGGATTTTCAAGGTACTTGTTGCACATGTCCGAAGAAATCCTGTTTTTATTGAAGAGGCAGAAGTACTGACTAGACACTGGTTCATCGACGAACTGTGCGGTCGACGATCTCCAGGTAGAACAACCTGGATCGGTGTCATAGCCGGGTGGTGGAGAGAATGACCGTACTTTTTTTGTCTAGAAAAATTTTTCAGTAAAAGTCTCACACGAGTCGGCGAAATTACAGCTCATTGAAGACGAGGAAGTAAGAGCGCAAAAAGCCGTTGAACTTATAGAATAGTACTCACACGATGCTCAGGCTTCAGTCTCATAACAAGGCGAGTCGAACGTAGCGCCAAAACACCTAAAAAGTCATAGGTATTAAATTTATTATCTTTTGAGTTGTAAAGGAGCTTAGAATAAAAAGTAAGAGAAAAGTCATGAAAGGGTATCTACCATTCCAAGCGACAGTCGACAGGTTGATGCAATAGCCCGCGAGAATTTGACGCTTACTTCGTTCACGCCCTCCAATGGCTCCGCCCATCCACCGTAATCCAGCTCGCGTGAAGCCTCAAGTGCTGGGGATTCGGAGTAATATGTAGTGACAAATCAATGAAAAGGCAGGTTTTTTTCGAAAACTTCAGGTTATCACTTCTTCACTCTCATTCCCTTTGCTTGTTTGCTCATTTCAATACGTAACAACACTGCGATAACTCAGAGAATCACTTACTATATGGAAGCCACAACTGATAGGATCTTGACACTGGACACATGCTGACAATAGCTGTTTGGCTTAGTATGCTTCTAGCTCAGTCCTTCTCCTCAAAAGTTTCAAACAAACCTTTGCTTACTGCTCAGCACAAATTCAAGTTTTGGACCAAGCAGTAGTTCTCAAGTTTTCAGAACTACAGACTACCACCATGATTACCAGCAAATAAATAATACCAAAGCTCAGCGATCATAAATTTTGCCCTTCCAAACACTAGAAAAACTTAGATGTTTCTACCCGCATCTTTGGAAAATAGGGGCCAAGCGGTTATGCATATGTAATCGTAACAGTCATCGCCAAGCGTTTGGACCCGCAAAATATGGCAAAACATGAATTGGGTCGATACTCTTTCCTTGCAGCTTCTATGAATTTTTTTTGAGACCTAAACGCGATGATATTGTTCAGAATTCTTCTGCTCGTTTGAAGCCACCTTCGTCAACATGAGGATCAAAATTGCTTGCATCCAGAGTCTGTCCAAGAGAAAACAGATGAGAGGGTGGTTTGCGAAAATGGTGCGCCAATCCATTCAGAAAAACTGAAGTGCTCCTTAGTGTTGATCTTTTGTTTTTAAAATCAGATGCAGCTAAATAAACAATCAAGAAATGACCTACAGGGTGTCCCAAAATTATTTGCGCCGAATTATAGCAATATATTTGAAACTTCTCAACTACTAAAGACGATGGAATTTCTATGCACGCTAGCTAACACTATGTGCTACAACATGCTAAAGTCGCATTCCAAAATAACCCCAGTGAGAGCGAATAGAAGTCAAAGTTTGCTTTCGACTTGATCGCATGTGGCACGCAGGTATCCTTCGCCATTTCTTCCCAGCCGTCCTCCAGCTTTTGCATTCTAGGACTCCAAACTTGGATAGCAAACTCGAGAGGTCCTCTTCTAACCAGGGACCAGTCGTGGGGTCAAGTGTGTCAAGTTCTGGAAAATAGGATGACCATTCCTCTCCACCAATGAAGTCGGGCAGCTGTCGTCGGCACCACTCGCGGGCAAGCTTGGCTTTGTGGGCTAGAGTAGCGTCCTGCTGGAAGGACTACGAGATGTTTCAGAAAACGTAGTCGGATCAGTGTTTCATTTACTTCCATCAGTATGCCGTTTGAGTACTGTTCTTGGTCAATTTTCACGCCTGCACCGAAGAAACCACGGGCGGCTTACCCTTGGCAGTGATTTCCTCGAAAAACATCATTTTACTGTTCTGTTAACAACCTTTTTGTGAGATATTACACGCTTGGCTTTTCTTTCCAGAACGCGAAGGTTGCGGTTGTTGAGGGATGGCTTTATCGTAAAAAATTTTTTGATCAAAGAAAACGACGAAGGATTGCGTGTCATCACTCAGGTGGGTCTGCGACTTTCTGCATTTTTTGGCCCTGCAGAACCTATTGAGATCGGGATTGGAGCATACGATAGGAATGGTAGTGAGGCTTCTGCATGACATTCTTCCATCGCGATAACTCCTGTAAGCCGTGCCCGTTGACTTCCTTTTGATGGGTCACCCAGGATCCCGACCGATTGGCATACGGACCATTTTAATAGTCCTATCTTCAGAAACATTGTACCTTTCTACATTTCCTGGTTTGCCTCTGATTCAAGCTTTTTCTGTATCGTTTAATAGCCTCCTATACGGTCATTAGAAAAATCCCAAGGAATTTCATAATGCCCTTTCACCTCTCGCGCGTCAATGGTTGCAAGTGGCATTGAATGAGCCTCCTCTATCTGAAAGATAATGGGAGTTCCACATCAGCAACCATGCACATTGCAAGGAAACCCTTTTATGCAACTAATTAATAACAGGTAATGTGAATTTGATAGATTATTTCTACCTTAAAAATTACTGAACTTTGGCGCAAATAATTTTGGGACACCCTGTATTTCGAATGCGTTTGATATAGACTCCTACAAGACCGGAAAACACCACTCGACCTAAATTAAGAAGCCCGAGAAAGAGTGTCTCAGTTGAGACCTAACCTTAGCACGGGACTTTATGGAGAGTCTTTTTATGCATGTGTGAGTTTCATGCGAATCTCAGATGCCAAATAATGTCGTGACACATAAAAGATACTGTAGGGAAGGTCATTTTTAGCTTTCCACAAGTCACGAAAAGGAGAAGATGGCAGTTATCTTGCGGCAACGACTTCGAGGTAAACCATGTACAACAACAGAGGTGGGCAGACTAAAATTAATCTGCCTGGGCCTAAAACCAACTTGAGAGCCACAAGCTTCACTTTCAGAGCTGGTAGTCTGTACTTAAAAGTAACAAAAAATCTGGTCGTCCCCGAGGCTTTGAATAGGTTCAAGCGCAAAATGACAGTGGTTCTAACCAAGCATGAGCTTTCCTAGTTTCCTAGTTTTCTGAGATTGATCAAATGATTCCATACTTGTGTCTTTATTTAATATCTGGGTTGATGCTGCTTATGTGTTGTGTGGTTATCGTTTAAGTTTGATTTGTCTACCGCTTTTAACTCTTTTTCGCCTGGTCTATTATGTTGATTTTAGAAGCTTCTTTTTACTGCGTTTGCCTTAGGCAGCGTAATGAACATAACATAACATAACAATCGAAAAGGCCAGAGCAAACAGAGTCTCACCTTTCTTCACGCGACAAAGCTTAGCAACTGTAGAAAAGCCCTTACGAGACCGCTATGCACACATCCAATGGAACACTATCTCATATGTTCTTAAAGGATGCCGCCAGAAAAGGATAATCACAAGAAAACATCTCCTTGTAGAAGCATATGGTAATAGTAATGATTTTAACAACGTCTCACTACTTCCGTAATTACACTCCGGATACGGTGGTTTCCGTTTGTACGCAACAGGAAGACCTAATCTACGCTAATTCCTGTCAATTACTGACAGACGGAGTGTGAACACCTGCATATAGTTGAGAGAGCATAGCGTGTATGGAGACGATAGCGCGAAACAGAGGAACAAGGACATCCACTGGATTCAGTATAGAGAGAAGGAGTAACAAGCGCCCCAAGTGCCAGAGGATAGTGGGGAATCTACCATGCCCATTAGAGAGACGCCTTTTTGGTGGCTGATGGATCGTGGAGCTGGAATGGCTGAGTTTCTTTCATCAGCAATTATTCATGATCGAGAAGGGAGGTGCGCCTTAATGGTTCGTTTACTCTAATGTTTTTGGAGCCGAGGTGAGAATTTGTGAGGCGTTTGTCTTTAATGGCGATCAACAACAAAGGGACCGCGCCATGGGTATGAAAAAAAATTGAGTGCCTCTCTAGAAAACTCGTCACAAAAACGCATCGTCTACGGTCTCGTTGCCTTTTTTAAAGTTTCTTGCTTGTCCACATCTAGCTTTCGAAGTAGTGAAATATCTCGATTGGAGACAGTGTTCGTAGGTAAATAGGAATATCATTCAGATGCCTTTCATGCGGGACCCTAGCAGAATCCGTAGCCTCTAAGAAGAGCTGATGAAACCCTCCGAGTAGAGGAGATTTGACAGTCTCAGGCAGGAAAAAAGATAACGTAAGGTAGTCTACATAGATCCGAAATGTCTACAAGCTCGTATGTAATTGGAGTCCCTATACAAAAAATCAAAGTTACCGTGAATTAACAACTGTTAGAGCATCAGATTCAGGGTATGCAACGGCGAGGCAAGGTCACCCTCCTTGATGACCCTCGCATCTGCTTTTTCTGCATTAAATATAAGTGGGTAACATATTGAAAGTATAATAGTTTTCACGATTGGCTAGATGAGCGACTGTGAAAGTGATTGTAATGCTACTCATCCCCTTAGCCGCATGCAGTTCAAAGCTGTTCTCAGCAACCTATCCAAGTATGAGTTGAACACATAGTCGAATAACGGTATTCAAGGGAAAAGTTTACTATACTGCAAAGTCTGCACATAAGAGCAATTTCAAAAAATGGTCACTGAGTTCCAGAGACGGCTACGAACTTCCAGTATCACCTAATTCAATGCAAGGGATTTCTTCTAGGTTGCGCTCAAGCTTATTCGTGAAAAGTGCCAGTATCCTGCCCATGGAGTGTATAGTGAACTATATGCCATTGATTGGTGGAGCCGGGTTGATAATCCACCTAAAGTGTCGGCTTTTTCTGATCTCGGTTCCCTTCAATATTCAACTCAAGGTTAATTATTTACTGCCTATTTGTTACTGTAACCCTTTCATCTCACCGACTAGTTACGTATATCCTCAATCAAGCTGCCGATACTGTAAAGTCTTCGAGGTTAACTGTTTATGGGCATGGACAAGTAATGAGCTACGTAAACTCCAGGGAATACTTACAAGTCACTGCCCAGAAAATTACCTCCAACTAAATGGCATACCTGGAAGTTTGATAACGTGGAATCTTGTATATTCGAAAAGGTGAAGTTCTGTATCCCATTCTTCCGTTTTCCTAAATGTAATCACAGCCCGGGCAAATAATTACCGAAGAAGCATGAAGGATACACTGACAGGCCAAACAGCACCAATATTAGTCGTCGAAGTGAAGGCTTACTCATAAGTGGGTACCATATGCAGGTGATTTGTTAGCATAGGTGTGGCTGTTCTGTAAACAACGGGTGATCATACCGTAATTCAGAGTCAGGGAAAGCTTGAGTTGTTTTGAGGATAGCAGGGCTCTCCGTCAAGAAGGCGATCAGAAGAGCTACAATTAAGTCAAGAGACGACACAATATTGTCCTTAAATCCCGCCGATCGTCGAGGTCATTGTGTCGGGAGTATGAGAGCGACAAAAGGCAGATGGCTGGTTGGTTGGAATCACGGGGAACTGCCAAATATGGAGGAAGTATAGAGTCAGTTCAGAAGAACGGCAACTCATTTCCCTTTGAGGGAGAGGGCACGGTTTGGCCCTGATTCCTATGTAGTTTGACAACACATCAGGGTTTAGCCCTTAGACGAGTTTTCGGCAGTAAAATGCGTGAAGCGCAATGATCATTTGTCATCGAATTAGTCTGAAAGAGGCCTTGCCGATCCGGGAATTGACGAAAGGCTTCAACTAGCACCTCGGGAGGATGTCGGCTCACCTTTGCCTCCCTTCATCACTGAACTCTCCGAAGTTGGTGATTTCTCTTGAGCATGCCGACTTATCCCGATAACGAGGGGTTCCCCGATCTGATACTGAGGAAAGTTGTGTCACCATGACAAAACAGTGGATGATTGAATGAGTGACGTTATTAGCAGCATACTGGGAATGAATTCATTGAGCGAAGTGCTACAATGATTGATGGCGGTATCTTTTAAGGGGGTTCATTTAAATGCGCCCCAACCCAACAAAGAGGTCATGAACGAGAGCGAATAAGCTCAATCCGGAAAGCCCTCGGGACCGCATTGGCCCTCAGAATCGGATCATACGGCGATTTTTACAGTGGCGTTGGTGTGAAAGATTTGTCGCGCAATGTTTATGCAACGCTTTCCGCTTTGATTTATTTTTATGACACATGCCGACGACGAAAATTGCATGGACACATGGATATCTCCGGACTCCCAAATAAATTGCAAGATCGCGCTGACAGTCCCATCGCAAAAGAATCGGCATAAACATGAAGATGTGGGCGATTGTAGCGAAGTGCGAAAAAAGTTCTGCACCCTCAAAAATGCGGAGAACATCAGCTCTATGCGCACTATTAGTTTCAAAGCATGGGCTCATTTGAAATGAACATGACGGAAATTACAATAAACTTGATTAGATCGAGATAATTGTTCTACTTCAAAGCAAGTAGAGCATACGTAAGATGATTCAGAAATATGAAATAACGATGTTTGGCTGATAAGGTTCTCTCACCAACACCTTTCCGAGCTCCAGATTCTACAGATTGAGTACTAGTCGAGCAGTGAAGACTTGAAAAGCCATCGAGGATTTGAAGATGACCATCGTCCCTGATCTTTGCATATGTTCAGTATACGAAATAGGCCTAATAAGGAGCGGATTCAGTTGAAAACAAAGGGATAACTCGACAATGAGAAAAGTGTTTTCAAGTGGTGGGTCGCTATATCCAGTCTCCACACATTCCTTATTGTTTAAAGCAACCTTCTGATTATGTCGATTACTTGAACTTTGAAGGCCTGTGCACTTTGTCAGATAAGCGGCATCCCTACCCATGCTCCTCGGTGTTTTCAGCAGAAATGTTTGTACTACTATTGTTCTAAGGACACTGAAATATCGATTTTCGGAATACTGAGGTTTTGAAATACATACTTTTTATTTTTTCCCCAAATCAATGGACAAGGCAAAACAGTAATGTGAATATATGAAACGGCGGTGAGCGTCAAGGTAGAAGCTAAGACCATGGTCCAGCTCAATTAATTCATGAGTTTTCTTGGAGAGCTAAGCCAGGCTTGACTTTCTGAATAGACTCAGAAGTAGAGGTGCCGCCCTATTCGTAGGTCTCGGGTGTTTTTACCTCATTCGTTGACATTGTGTGATTGGAACCTGATGAATCATGAAACCAGTACAGCATTCAAGTTTTTTCGGTGCCATGTCGGTCCGATCTGCCTGCCGCTTGCCGTTGAATATTTCATAATCGAACATTTCCAGGTGCCCGTACATTTCGAGGAAGTAATTGGGTCAGCGACGATCAGTCATATGAGTAATGAGTATGGAGTAATAGTCTCTTTGTTCAAACCTACACTACCGCCGACTACGGAATGGATAACGAGTTCCGGGACGACGTGTTTATCTATTGCCCAACAAATTGCTTCGCACCATAAGCTAGAGACTATCGATGGGAGGATAATCCCACTATGATACTTCAGCTACTTGCTGTCGATTGCGTTTGATCCTGCCGAACTCAACAGATTAATTATTTATTCTCGATTTGTACCCCTCAGCCGTATCGGCATGCGTTTGTTACGCAATTCCTGCACTAACGAGGACCACTTGACATTTTATGCCCGGTAACGAAATCAAGAACCCGGAAGAAGGTTCACAGCTGGAGCAGTGGGGTTCGCTTCCTAGGTGTTCTAAGATCCCTCACCCTCTCTGGAATATACCCAGTCCATTTTTTGGCCATTCTAATCCACACGAAGTTTAAAAGAGAAAAAAAATGAAATGTGAGGTCGAAGGCAAGACACTTAAGGAAAGATAACGGACCACTGCACACTATCTTTTAATTTGGTAGACTATCATTTCTGTTTACAGTAACTCCTGATGAAGCTCCTGACGGTTCGATGAAGTGGCTTGGGCGCCGTGTTATACATACAGTAGCGCTCAAAAGTCTTCGGTGAAATGCTTTGACGCTTTTTTGTTCATAACTTCTTTCTTAGTAGACCGAATGACACGAAATTTGGATATGTCTAACTAGAGCATATTTCACCCAACCCGACCCTATTTCACTGCAAAGCTGCAATATCCACAGGTAGAGTAAGGTGTTTGTTGCGGTAGCACATTTTGCTAAAACAAAAGCTTTTGGCGTCTGCACTAATTCGCACCTTATATGCGTTTTTCTCATCTATTGTGATCGGCGTTACCGCTCGTACACTTTTGACATGATAAAAAGGAAAGAGATTCTAGAAGGACCATCTCTGTATGTATTTTCAGTCGATTTTGAGTTCATGCTCTTTGGAATATCTGGAACATGATCAGATTGCAGGTTAATAGTGGTAAATATTCACAATACATCCACGCTCCGAATATAGAAATTTCGCTTGATTAGATCCAGAAGGAAGGAAGCTACGACTGAAAAGTATGGCTGATGAACTATTTCACCGAAGACTTTTGAGCGCTACTGTATACAGTAGCGCTCAAAGGTCTTCGGTGAAATGGTTCTTCAGCCGTACGTTTCAGTCGTAATTCCTTTCCTACTGGATCTAGACATGCGAAATTTTGACATGTGTAGCACGGGTGTACATACTGCGAATATTTACCACTATTATCCCAAAATCTGATCGTGTTCCAGATATTCCGAAGAGCATGAATTCAAAATCGACTGAAAGTACAGATGATGGTCCTTCTAGAATCTCTTTCCTCTCTCCGAACACAATAGATGAGAAAGACGCACATAAGGTGCGAATAAGTGCAGACGCCAACAACTTTACTTTTGGAAAAATCTGCTACCGCAACAAACACCTTGCTCTATTTGTGGATATTGCAGCTTCGCAGTCAAATAGTGTTGGGTGGGTGAAATATGTTCTAGTGAACATGTCCAAATTTCGCGGGATTTGGTCTATTAAGAAAAAAGTTATGAACGAAAAAACGTCAAGGCATTACACCGAAGACTTTTGAGCTCTACTGTATGATGCAGAGCCCTTAAGAAATGCTAGGGGCCCATCCTAATCTGGGAATGACACATGCTAATATTATTTTCAGTGATTGGAATTGAGACTGTAAAAGTAGTCACTACAATCTATCAACTAGAAAAGGATAAGGCGCAGTTCTCAGGCCTCTGAAAAGCAGGGCTATCCAGTATTGTGATCCAGAGGGGCAAAAATGTGGTCATGCGCTTGCCAGCTATACAGTCAGGCACTCATCTTATTAAACAATACCGTACTATCGACTATGTATTGAAGAACTCAATATCTGCTTGCAACTGCACAGCAACCTTGCAAAGAGAAGTTCCAATTGTGTGGCATCGAAAAAAACATGCGCCATGGATGACATTCCATCATAAAACGGGGGCTTTTTCTCAATAAACCCTCTTATCGAAACTCACTAGAGTTTTGATTGGAGGGAGACCTTCAGGGGAAAAAAAACTTGGTGGTACTCAAGGTGTAACGAAATTAACAGTCTGTGAATAGAAACTTTCGGAGTTTCCTCAAACGTAACGCGTTTTCATCAACAGAGATCGAGTTGGCTGAATTTGATTTTCAGCTAAAGTTGAACTTTTACGGATTTTCTGCAAAGTAAGAGAACTACATCATCAGCACCTACATATGTAACTCAGCAGCTGTTAGTGAATAGTTTGCAAAAATGCAGCAAAGTAGAAGACTGTTCGAGGTGCTCGAGGTGCTGAGGGGACGATTCAGATTAGTTGGTGGTGACTACATCCATCCGATGGACAGCCTGGTTACTTAGCGACTTCATCGAGCTTCTTTCCCAGTAGCGGTAGTCTGTGAATCGGTAAGCAGCACCTACGACGAGGAGTCAACGTCTCAGTATCGTGGAGGAAAGGGTAGCGCATACACCAAATCTGCGACCACCGCGGGCTGAATAAGAGAAGAGACGTGGCGGGGTTTGTGTCTTTGCTGAATTTGGCTATGTTCCCGTTGTAATTCAAGTAAGGGACGCTTCAATGACAATATTATTTCAGGGAAAGCGGAGGTAGACACAATCACTTTGAGCGAGTCCATTAGAGAAGCTCGTTTCTGATTCTTTGGCTGACTGCCTCTAATGACAGCTCACGTGATTCTGAGTTGGTAATTCACTGTTGGATTTCGAGTGTTCATTGCCCGACGCGATTAATGATTAATGAGAGGGTACCCTCGCATCCGCACAATATAAATCTGGCACGGCATGGGACCTCAAGGAGTCCCTGCCAGTCTCCTTGATGCAAGAAGTCCAGAAGGATCAATCGGGTCCAAAACCAGCTCCATTGAAAAATATATTGCACTTCATTTCCGATACACCGTTTCCCGCAAAGTTTCAAGATTGAAGTTATTTCTGAGATATCCGCCTTTAGGTGATAATAAACTGGCTGTTCGTCAGATTGAGGCTAATTTGTGATTACTATATTTTTGTGATGAACCATGCTACCCAAGTGTGCTGAAACTGGTTTGACTCGAATAAGGCGTCCGTCAGACGGAGGAATGAGGCGCGAGCCTCTGATAACTATGTAGCACTTTTACCATGCCTTCCTAGCTGCCAATTTTGAAAAAAAATCTCTTTGAGGTTAAGAAAAGTTTCTAAAAAGTAATGGGCATGTGAGATCACTGAGCGCAATGCGATCAGCATTTGGAGCCCTTCCACTCGGAGTATGTTATTACGACATCAACTTACATATGATATCGCTTTTATTCGGAAACGATTTCCAGGTTTTCAGAACATGCAAGAAATTTGAGCTGCCTTTTTCTGAACAGTTCTCTGTATGGTGCATAAAAAATGAAATGGAAAAGTGCACTGCACTCAATGCATTGTTCAACCTTAAGGTGTCTTGAAGGGACAATGAATAATTCCTTGTTCATGTCCTTTGTATCCGTAGGAAGCGACCGAGGTGTACGAAAAATGTTTGCCAAAAATTTTGCATTAGCGAAGATTTTCCATGGAATGTCAGGAAAATTCCATGAAAATTTTATAAAAAAATCTCATTCGCTTGAATGCGCATAACGTTGCTTGGATGGGGCATCAGGACCAAATACTAGGCCCTGTTTAAAATTTGTATCAACAGGTTATGGTCGAACTCGAACTTGTAGAGTAGTACGTGTCGAATATGGATATGTCAGGCTTCTGTAGAGCTGAATGAGCAGGAAAAATGATGCTTGGATATGTTGTGTACACACAAGGGGGTTCGTGCTTATGTAGCAGTACCTTAGAATCTTCTTGAACATAAAAAAAAACGTCTGGACAGTTGCGGAATATTAGGCAGATGCTTTCTAACTTAACATCAGTTGCAGTTTTAAACACCGCGAAATTTACTCACAAAAAATGGGGAAAAGCACTCTCTGTGAAATTCCTTTTGGCTTTTCTTTCTGTACTTAATGTTACACTGGGAAAGAATCCCGTCCATTGGTGTCCCACATGTATAGCACACGAGAAATAGGATTTAGGGTATCTTACAAGCTGAAAGCCTTCCTGTCCATACTTTCCATACACAGATCCCATTCACAGATCTGTGATCACAGAGAAACACTCCCGTTTCTCACAAGTTTTAATATATAAGTTCTATTAGGTTATACAAATTGTCCAACGTTGAAGCTCTGCCCAAGACATACGTCTAATACAAGTTCCTTACATGAATGCTCAAGTTTGGGGAAGCAAACAGGAAACGCTGTCCTTGTCGTAAGTAAGATTGTCAATTGATTGTTTTGAAGAGTAGACACGACCTGCTACCATAGAGAAGCTCGAAGCTATTTGTGCAAACAGCGATTGTCTTCACGCGACTGACAGCCTTGCAACAGTAGAACTGCCTTTATTGGTGCCGCTGTGTACACATTTTCGAGAGCACTATCCAAGTGTTCCTCAAAGAAAGCCGTCTCAGGAGCAGTGTGGATAAGAGCCAATAGAGCAGGGTTTTTCTAATTTTATTGATGCAATCAGTGTTTTTGTTAGCTCTTAATTGTTTCCGTCATGGTTACCACATTCAACCGTTTCCGTTTGTGCGCAACAGGAAATCCTAATCCTGGCTAATTTCGCGCATTGACGACAAGATGCACAAATATTATCGCGTGGTCCTGTCAATTACTGCTAGACAGGGTGTGAACACCTGCGCATGTCGCCAAGAGAGCAATACATAAGGAGAGACGGCGCATGTACAATGACTGCTATGGTGATGTAACTAATGACTTCACTCGAGTTTGTATGTTAGAGCTGTTGCTGTGTGGGAATAGCAAAGGTGAAAACGGAAAAACGAGGATTTAGTAAATGAATGTAACCTTAGGTTGGGTGGTGGCAAAAGACGTACTATCACATCACACGCACGATCTGGGAATCGGATCCGTCACTTGTCCACTCATATTATTTAAGATCTCCCTCTGCGTTCGGTCTACTAGAAATAGAGACTACTGCAAGAATAAAATATTATACTATTGTAATGGCTGGGAAAGGCAAGCCATTATATAGGTCACATACGCTTTGAAAGTATCAGCACAATTCCGAGCTGAAGTCAAATGCGGGTTCGCATCCGAAAACGGAATGGTCTGACATCGAAAAAATTACCCTCTATCCTTCGAGCTTGAAGCAAGTCTAACAGTCTAATTGGGAGCATTTTGGAACTGATTAACATCAAAATACTTGGTTCTTCGAACATTGATGTGAAGCCACTTTTCCTTGAGCAAACATGACCAAAAATAAATTCAACAGGGGCTTTCAACAATAAGGAGAAATGATCATCAGTCCTACAAATTACCTATTTAGGGGATCTCTTTTTGTCTCATATGTTTTGCATGTCTCATACAAGCTCTATTTCGAACATTGCTATGAATTCTTTCCTCGATCCGAGTTTTATTATTATACCATTGGACTTTCCCATCGCAATGAACTTTCTCGACGGGGCTTAACGTGAAGTTTTCATGAGGAAAATGACGCTAAAGCCAATATGTACGTAGACAGAGGCATCGTGGACATAGACGAAATGCAACATTATACAGAATCATCTGACTTTCCTTCTTCTCTACGGATCTGAAGCTATGTGGGAAATTGTTGAGCAACAGGCCTTTGAAGGGGACTGCAGACTTAGTAGCTTCTTGGAAATAAGGCAAAGTGTACAGAATACAGTAATGGCTGTCGAAAACGAATGCTTGACCAGATGTGCAGCTGAGCTCGTTAGCACGTGATCTGTTTACTTAGCTGTAGTTGCTCTATGAACACTAAATAAATATACAGTATCTCCTAGGGGAAGAGTAGTGAGAAGATATTCTCTACGGAAAGAATCAGGAAACCAACAGTTAAGCCGAAATTTGGTGCAGCACTCCACTGGCCTCCGCAGAGCAGTTTGAAAGGGCTCAATGTAATAGCCCCACTAATCAGATGGCCAGAGCAGATTTCGAACGATTTTGGAAATAGTTAAATGCCCTCCACTCACTGTGACGTTACTAAAGCTGTAACCCAGTACGATGTATCCTTCTCCGAGAGACGACAAATAGAGTTTACCATTTTGGCCTTCAGTTAGCGGTAACATGCGAGAAATGCAATGACCATTCGTCATCGAATTAGTCCGGAGGAAAGGGTGTTGCCGATCTGCCGAATGGCTCGACGGCCTAGACGAGCATCCTGGGAGATCGGCGGCTCACCTTTGCAACCTAACAGTAAACTTTATGGCACTGGTTGAATTCATTCAAGTCACCAACTCAGAGGCAATACAGCAAACTAGTAGAGTCTTGGACAAGACCTAACCTTAAATATGTAAAAGGAAAAGACGTTTTACGATGCAATCAGTGGCTTTCTCCAAACTCTCTTAATCTCGATATGAGCGGCTCCCAGCGGCTGAAAAAGACAGCTCTGTGAAAGAATGTTCTTCAATTCCTTATTCGTAGGTCGACTCTAATAAAGAAAAAGTCACTAAAATTGATTCGAAAGATCTTTTGGAACTAGGAGCTTTTTAGAGCAAATTGTCTACCATGCCCTTCTCTATCGATAGCATAATTGAGCAAAACGTTTGTCGGGCACTGTTTATACAGCGCATTTCGCTTTGATTTATTTTCATGACACGTGTCGTCGTAGAAAATTGCCTCGCCGTATGGACATCTCCGTCCGGACTGGGGAGTGAATTGCAACAATGCGGCAGACGCAAATCTTCCGACGTCGCTCCTTTGGGCTTTTTCGCAACGGGGGAAATGATAACCGGATATAAAATGAGAGGTAACTTCAATTGTGATGATGGAGCAAAAGCTTCAATGAGGCATGGAAATACCCAGGCCATAGATCATTTGCAGGCATCGTTGACAGGATACTCTTTGAGATTTCTTACTAGTGGCCAGTGACACCCGAGAAGAGCACAGGAGACTCTCAGGGGTCAAAAACGAGATATATAAGGTGTTGTAAGGAATCCAAAACCGGCTTAGTTCACTTAAAACTCGAAGTGGCCAAGTTCTCACGGCAGTAGAGGTTGCACTATTCGCACCGGGATCCACGGAGGCAGCTCGGTATAGCCAGCTGTAAACAATACCCACGCATTTGGTGAGCTCGTCCAAACACCTATTCCATGCAACTTTTGTCGTCACATTCTCGTCCAACGCCTAATTCTACGACTTTTTACACCTCATATTTCTCTGAATCGTGTTTTTTCCTATGCTGAGCTATCACTTCCATTATTTGTCTGAAGCCAGCTATTCCAAACTTATTTTTAAAGTGGGTATTTAAATACTACCATTTCCATAATTACGCAGCCTATCAACTACATCATTCAATTCGAATACATAATGATTCTGCAATAATTTTGACTGAAAGAATCAATGAACTACGAAGGAAAGTGTTGATACATATTTTCTGATTAAGAATAATGATAGGAAACGAGAAATCCATCCATGTGCCACTTCAAACAGATTAGATAGTGTTTAAGTTAAAGAATCACGAAAGGCAAAATGTAACAGCCATTAATAGATAAATGACCTTGACTGGTTTTTGAACGGCCGATTTGAGTGACAGTTTGGTGTTTCGTATGGTTCCGTATCCGTTTGGACCTACTTGGAAACATTTCGTAATCATTCCCCATCAGCCACCCTAAAAAAGTAGGGAAGAAGTGGGCGGTCTGTTGGGTCAACAAAGCGTTGCCTGATTTGACCGAAAACGGTATTGCGAATATGTTATTTACGACATGGAAAAAACAGGGTCTAACGACCTATTAAGTAGAAACACATTTCTTTCGACACATCGAAGACCTTAGGGCCATGAACAGGTTATTGTCATTGTCGATTTAGGCCAAACTTTAGGCTTCGGAACAGGGGAACTTTGGTCCGGAGGTGTGTAGTCAGTACGGTAACCCTTTTCAGGTATTGGAATGGTCGGTGGGCAAACAAATCGAGTCTACTTATAGGACCAGATGTCGAGTAAGTCCTTCATTCTTTGGCTAAGTACTTTACTCTTTGATAACACTCCATTTCGGATTCTCGAGGAAGAGGATTGTCGGGTGCGTTAGTTGTTAGAAACATCTAATTTCCTGAAGTTCAAGCTGTCTGTCCGCTAACAGGCTTAATCGCAGGAACCGAATGTCCATTAAGCCATTGGCTACCGCGATTTTTTTCCTTACATTAACTTTTAATTTCTCTTGTAACTGTAGTTGGAAATGAATGATTCCCGGACCACAATGCCTCAAGATTCTCTAGGAGGCTGTGAGCTCAGCTGATATTTGAAAACATGAAAAAATTATAAGAACACTTGTAAATAATATAAATACTACAGGAGCACGATATGATGTGGCCCGCCGGCAGGCCACGCGGTCGTCAATGGATTAATATGTTTTCAAGACTAACAAGTCACTTAATTACAAACCATGCCCTCATGCCCTAGTGTAAAATATATTCTGTCATTCACTTTGTTTTTGTTTGTTCGTTGACACAACTGGTCGTTGAACAGAACGGAAAACCCACCATGGTAATCATGCCACGGACATATCCATGGTAAACTGTGACCCATCTACAATGTATAATTTCATGGCCCTACGTGCTTCATATAGAAGAAAAGTTCACATCCCTTCCGAGTGTTTGGCTCACCGCTTTTGAAAATGAGGCTACCACTAAGCCGCAGTAAAGTTTTCGTGCACAGGTTCGTGTTCGTGAGTTCAGTCACAATAGAAATAAGTTTGCTTCCTAGACGAGTAAATGAGATAGTGAAGAGGCTCTATCGACGCGAGTAACGTCATAGTTCCTAGAAACTGATTCGTCTATGCAACCACCTCGAATAGACGAATCAGTTTCTAGGAACTATGACGTTATTTACACTTACACGAAAACGGATAGTGGCTATTTTCGTTTGGAATAAAAGAGAATTCTTTAATCCTCATGTAAGTGAACATTTGTGGGGAAAATAACCATTAAAGTCTCCCATATTTTGAATAAAGCAGGGTTGTTATAATGATGGCCCACACTAGAGTTCCGGACACTCAGGAAAGCATGAATTTTATGAGAGCGTTACATCTTTATCGAACCTTAGCACTTTATATTTCTCTGAATTTCAGTGTAAGTGTTACTATCTGTTTTGTTACCAAAATATCAGTTACACTACTGAAATTTTTAGAGATTAATCAAAAAACTAACAGAAACATGTAGAACATAATCAAAAAAGAAAAATGATAAAGAGGTATCGAAAGCAGTGGGAGCGGAACGAGCCAATCATTTCACCTCCAGCCATTTATGTTTGAACTGAGAGTTCTTTTAATATAAACAAAAATAGCTAGAGACAGCCAAGGACAAAGTCCTGACGCTTCAATTCCGTACCAACTTCTGAACTGGGTGGGATTGTTCATAGATTTCAATTCATAGATGATTTCATTCTTTTCAATTTCGTTGTAATATATCCACTTCTGAATGAACAGGTGCAGCTGAAGTGTGCCATCACCATAACCGACATGTTCATCACATTATATGAATGTACGAGAGAAGTTATCCACGTTCACGATCTCATTAGTTGCCACTGCGTTGGTTTTCCTTCCAGTAAATGTCGCCATTCATGGAAAGTACTGCTTATCGAATTTGGCTTTTCTCCTTAGTGCATCGATTAGATCGATTATTCCTCAAAGTGTTGGCAAAAGTTCTAAGGAAGTACATTTCTGAATTTCAGGAGGGAGGGAGTCAAAATGAACTTCAACTAAAACACGGTAAGCTAAGTCGAGTAGAACAGTCTGATTGATATCTATTTAAATTGATACAGAGAAGTGCGAGGTTGATAGAACTCTTTTGGAAAGAGCGAAGAGAGCATATGAAACCAAAAGGGTGAGACACTATGGTAAGTTGAAAATATTCATAGCGTGAGCCACAATGACGAACACTCGAAAGCATGAGAAGCGAAACTCTGAAAAGCATTTGAAACTTATTTCATAATCTAGCTGCGATAGAATGAACAATCACGTTTTCCGCTTCTCTTGAATCGTGGAAAGGTTCTCTACTCCGAATCCTTTTTTATGTGCTTGAAGAAAGGGTTCTTCAGCGAATCATCGAAGTTTTTCTGCTAAAGTTTCCTTTCGAATAGCAGATTATCTTTGCGTACCAAGCTCATGAAATCAATATCTTCAAGAGGTTGGGAGAAAGTCTAAGGAAAGGTTGTGAAATGACATTTAGTCACTTCTTTATGTATGTCCTCCCCTAACAAACGAATAGGAGACTTTGTAGCAGACTTCACGACATAAACTCAAACTTTTGTTAAAAGCACATCAATTTTACGATCTCGATCAGCCCTGCAGATTTTGGTCTTTGACACCATAATGCTCGAGGGTGATGCAGTGTGATTTATCAGTCCACCAGTTGGGCTGTACACGCTAACGCGTGCACCATGACATGCCCACAACCGCTCACCTACGACTTGTTAGAGAACCAATATAAACAGTATCGGTTGACTTCCCATTTCACAACTGCTTCCTCACCGCGCTCACGTGACATCGTCTGCTTTCAGACTTCGACGTCCGTCCGTCCCGTGCGTGCTGCGACAACCCATCTCACGTGCGAGCGCTGTCAACACCTGTCTAGCGCCGCCGTCACAGCACTAAGCGACCGTCGTCAAAGCACGCACGCGACGGACGGACAGACATCGAAGTCTGGAAGCAGCCTTTCACGATCTTCGTCGTGCCTACGTGACTTTCGGAAGGACGCACAAACCAACCACCAAACAGACACACAAAGTTACCACTTTATAATAGAGAGATATTACGGCGGAACGCGGTCTGGTCACTGCGCAGTCGAGGTTTGATTTCGCTATTTTCAGCTCTTGTTTCTTTGGGGCTTTTCTTGAGAATAAAACATGCTGAACCAATGTGATCGTTGATGGTGTCTTTATTTTCAACTGTGTATTTCGCGGCTGTTTTGTGTTTTTCACTTTCAAAAACAGCATGGGCCAACCGTGTGCACTCGAAAGTATATATTCAAGCAACTTCTTGGCCCAGCTCTTCAATTAATCAAGTAAGCATTTGAGTCCTACAATTTCCGTGGAAGACAAAAAAAAAATCCTTACGGGGTTGTTATAGAAGATCACCTTCTGCGTGAAAACTTGCCGCACACTGGATACATGTGTTTTGCATTGGACAATTTAACGGAAACTATCTGACTCAGTTCCATCTTCAAAGGTACACGACTTTTTAGAAGGAGACTTATTGGCTTCACGGTAAGCAACCCCTTCTCTGATTTGCTTTTCACATCTTAAGGCATGTAATAAGCATGGCCTACCATGTCGAACGTGGACAACAAGTAGTAACAAATGATTCTGATGATAATGGTTGTTAAGTATTGATAGCAGTTGCTATATTAGATTCCTCAGTCATCCCTCCCAGCTACCCAAGATACCGTCCAAGACCCTTCTTAGAACCCGCAAACTCGTGCTTCTCCGTGATTGCCGGCTTAGCAGTTATAGACGTCGTGTTGAGCGTGTGACACGATGTCCACCATGCTGTGCCTCTTGATTGCTGGCTGTACTGGTCTTGTCAGGTTGTTAGAGTTAGACCTCCCAGCTACCCAAGAGACCGTCCACCTGTTTTACGTAAAGGCAAGCATACGTATCTAAAAGCTGCCCTTCATCAGGACCTCAACAGTCAGAAGCCCCACCGAAACTAGCTGCATCATTGACGCAGCGCATTCGTTGTCGTAAGCCCTTATTTCTAGGGTTCAACCAAATCCAGTCCGAGGAAAGAGAATTGTTCGCTAACTGGTTTGACTTCCCATCAAGAAATGATTCGTAAGAGCAAAGGGAATCGTGGGATATACCATCTATGTGAGAGACGCAGGCGGTTCACCACGTCTCTATTTTCAAAATTAGACTGCTTTCTCGCGGCCTACGGTTCGTCAGCAACAAAGAGCAACAGCACAGCTCACTGACAATCAACACCACTTATTGTTCACTATCGTCCGTCAAGATAATCGTTATTATTACTTGTTATCGACTGGATATAGGGAAGAAACTTACATCGGTCTTACTTGATAATTCTGCTGATCTCTATTCAAAGTGCGAGAAAAGGTGGGTTACTAGGGGGTTACGGTGTCACACATTCACGGGACGTTGAAATCCCTCTAATGGACATTCTATAGGTGCTAGGCATGCAGCATACTATGAACTGAAACAAGACAGTTGAAGAGAAGACGTGGAACTAGGGTAAATTTATCCATTTTAGCTATTACTCTTGAAGAAAATGCGTTCTTATCAAGCTTTCCCACCATTGCACTTCTAGTTTCATAAGCTATATATGGAGCGGAGACTTTTTGCGTCTGTTTTATGTCGGTTTATGTGTCCGTACGCAGAAAGTCATGTAGACACGATGAGGATTGGGAAAAGGTCGTCAGGGGTGCATACTATTATGGGAAGGAACATGTCACGAAATAGAAAGTCTATTCTATACTTTTCCCACCAACTGATACGAAACACTTGGTGTTTTACATGCGTTAGCGTGCGCAGCTCAACTGGTAATTTGGAGGCACAGTTCACGATAATTTTGAGGTACCTTTTCAACTTCGAAAGCGAAAGTGTTGATGTAGAGGAGTACATCGGTAGCGAACAAAGCAAAAAAATCCGCCATCTTCAAGGTGTTTTGAAAGTAGTGGAAGGGAGGTTGACGAGATCACCGTGACGAGAACGGCATGTAAGGGAAGAGATATTTGGACGAGATTTAGCTTGCTTCCATTGCTCGAAGAGATGACTATATCAAGCCGAAATTGTCCGAAACTGCCTTTCGCTGCCGCCGTGGGCTATGGCAAGTTGTTTGAACTCCCTACATGGAAATCCCTGAGATAGTGCAGCCTCTACAGAGCCGTTGAAACTCGGCCACTATGGGTGTGGCATTCACGCGATACAGTCTGTGGCCCCTTACTGTGCCCTATCCTGGACGTTTTTTGACCATATAACAGCATTCATGGTATAAGGGGAGCTTCGAATTCATGCCATAAGGGAATCTCAGAAACCATTTTTACCATGGACTGTGCCTGTAATATAGCGCCGAACGGTTTGTTCTCCTCGACTTTTTACTATTCTTTGGAAAGCGTAGTTTTCACGAGAACATATCATACGACGGTGCAAGTATTTTCAACACTTTATTTACTTTCAACGTTTGATTTTTGAATTTTCCAATTTTTGTCTAGTCCAGCTGGTGCCATTGCATCCTCATCTATCAGTGTTGATTGTGGTTCAAATCTGTAAGCATTATCAACGGTAAGGAATTGGAATTAGCTGCTAAAAATCGATTTCATCCAGGTGAAGTACGTGAAGCGCACTCCAAAGGTTGACACTTTTTGCACTCATTCATTTATTCTTCCATTCGCAATATCCCTCAAAGTTATCTATTGCTAGTAAAAAGTGTGTGATGCATATATATGCATATATATATATATAATCCTTGATGTGAACAGCATATAAATCAATAAATTTCTACGAATAACAATCACAAGAGGGATGTAAGATTTATCAGCTCTAACAGTGTGGCGGAGAAAAGAGGCGGACTCTTCACTATTTGATGGATTCACGCTGATTTTCGGGCCATTTTCTAAAAATCGAAGATGAGAATGTTTAACTGATGGAAACATCCCGTGACCAAATCCCTTTTTACTGAATGATTGTGAATTCCGTTCTAGACCGATGTTAACTTCTGTGCTGCGCGTGCCTCTGCGGCTTGTCGATCCTTCTTCTGTTTAATGTAGACTTCGAGATCCTAAAGAAGAGACTTTCAGTTCTTGAGGGGACGTGGATTTTTCAAAAATTTTTTCTTCCTATAGTGTCAGGATTTTCCGGTTGAGTGGTTTCGTGGTTTGTTGGCTGTCAGAGAGCCCACCGTGATATTATCGTCCCCAACAATGTCCTTCTTATCGTTCCCCACAATGTCTTTTGCAGTTTGTCCAGGTAAGTGTTGCACTTAAAGGTAATCCATGCACGTATAAAGGTGCTTGGCTGTTCAAAATACGGTAACCTTTTCTCGCTGAGCCACTAAGTTATCGATAGCGGGTTCTCGGAACAACTGCTGGTCATCAGTGGATTTGTCTGTTATGTCACGATCCTAAAATGTTTCTAAGATCAACATTAGAAATGAGGAAATTAGAGGTGCAGAAGAATGAGCATGAGGATTACAAAGCGCTTCGAACCTTCTGCTCAAAGTGGCCGCAAAAAGCGTTTTTCCACAGATTGATTGGTTGTCCAGCTCGAGAAAAAGAAGCGGTATCAATCGGTGGTGGCCCGATTGACTGAAATCCAACATTGCCTTCTGATCGACTTGTGCTAATGGTGAACGCACCTCGAAAGTATCCATCCCACAAACGATGTAGATTGGTTTATTGTGGTCGTCGATTTTCCCTTTGAAAATGGAAGTACCGAAAGCCAAATGGCTGAACCAACTTCTTCCTACTTTTACCAGTTGCTCATTGTAACACGAATAAAACTGGAATTGTTCCAAGTGCTGCAGTTTCACGAAAGACTATTGACCTGTATCGTGAAACTAAGAATGAACCATCAACTTAAAGGCACCGTTCACGATAAATTAAGGGTACCCTTTTTTGACGGGAATCGATAGAACTACTCTAGAATAAAGCGATAACAACGAAAAAAGCGCAAAAAATGATGAACAAAAAGAAATACAGAGGGACAAAAAAGAGCTGGAAAGGGGGGTTGGACGAGTTTCACATTGGAAGAACGGCGGTTAGGGAGTGTTCGGGCGAGTGCCACGAAGGCGACGCAATGTCTGCAGTTGCAGACAACACACCCAAACATCTGATCGGATTTCTCCCTGCTATTATTCTGCTGAACTGCTACTATTTTTATCGACCGAGGGGAGGGAACGCGAACTACGGCAACAACTGGGCCGCCACTATGGGGTGTGGTGCGTTAGGAACGAAATGGTCGCGTCGCGGTGAGAGGGGCGTCGCGCGCGAAGGAGTGTAGCAGGATGCAGCAGTAGGTAAGAAATACAAGAACAAAAGTACTGATAGTAGAATTATGCATAAAATAATGATCGCATATCGATTGAGCTGCATGAAGAACGCTAGAGGTGTAATAATTGCGAATGAGTTGTCCGCGACAACCGCGTGCGGCGAATCGATTACCCAAAATCGTTCCTAACACCCGTCCCCCGCCACTATGCCCTGGACGTGGAGATTGGGGGAGTGAGAGGGTCCCTTCTACAATTCATAGGGGTCGCTAAGCATTAATAATGTAAGAACCCAATAACCTTTTTTTATCGTGAACGGTGCCTTTAAATGAGTGCCTGACGTCGACCATTATCATTAGCTGCAGTGAACGAAGGTGGACATACCATTAAGTGAGCACCGTAATAGTGAGCTATGAAACGAAGAGTGCAGCAAATTCTCCTTCTCTGCTCCGAGTCGAAGTTCTAGAAGAAATAAGAGTTAATTGGACAGATTTTTCCTCATTTTTTTTCTATATTGTTACAGTTTTTCTTACTATTTACATATATAGCTGAGATGGTGAAGTGGCAAGTGCCGCACTATCACGCACGCATGGTCACAGGATCAAATAGCAGATGGATATGAGCCGATCCATCCACATGGGCATTCAGTACTACGACTCCGAATGGAAGTGAAATGCGGGGCGCATCCGTCAAGGGGCGATTGGTGAATGCTCAGGGAGTTTGAGGTTATCTTTGAGCTGTGAAACTGGGATTGCAACAATATTTTATTAAGCTGACGTTTTAATGCTCAGGGACTCTATCCTTCATCCTATATTCATACAGACAAACCGTCTCGAACCAATATATAAGGATATACCACTGCAGTGCTGTTTATTTGCCAGTGAGGAAAATAACAAAAGTGGTCTGCTTGAAGATTGAAACGAGAAACGGATTTGAAGCCATGGGAAAAACCAAACTTTCGGTGCCCCACTTCCAAAATCTACAGTATTTTGTGTTAAAAAAAGTGGTGGAGCATATTACCTGGAATTCATCGTACTTCGTGCCAACAATGACAAGTGGAATTGGAAACGGGGAGCACATTTTCGCATCTTCCTGAAAGCTTTCCTTTTACGCCTTTTTTGTTTTCACATCAAATACAGTTGAACTAACTTTATAGTCGAGCATCCTAGCTGTCATGCGGTTTCTAATCGCCATCTGTCCTCTGTCATCAAGATTTCTGATGGCTGCTTCGGCGTAGCGGGAAGCAGCAGACATAAGAGCTTCCATAGTGATCCACAATTCGTACGGGCAAGTCAAATCCAGCACAAGAACGACTGAAGTCGATCTGGAACGATTTGAGGGAAAGCTATAGGATATGTTGCGGGTGCGAGATGTAAATGCCGAAAATTCCACAACAGTCCACATTTTTGCCAGTGCTTTCCGGAAATTTCGGTAGGAATCAGAAAAGGGACACCACCCACTTTTATGTGTGAAACAAATCAGGAAATTTCACAATGAATGAAGGCACAGTTCACGATAATTTTGGGTGATCCGGATTATGATGGAAAATGGACGACAAGATCGAAAATAGTGCGCTGAAGGTGGAGAATGTGCGTAAATCGGTGTTTCCAAAGTGAAAAAAGGCTTCGAAAAACCCTTAAAAAGGGGGCTGGACGAGAATGAAACCAGAAAAATGAAGAAGAGTGGGGCGCCTGGACGAGCTAAACAGTGTGTCTCGGGTGCGTTTCGTTGCGCGTGTACGACGAAACTAGGTCACGCCGCAGCCGTCGTAAGCGGCAGGTCAGCCCGCGATACTTGACGAATGTCGCAGTTGTCAGAGGGGCATGCGATTTGCGCTTGGTCCACGGCAGCCGGCCTAAAGAGAAGATAGCAGGGACAGATGCAGATCGTACGCTCCATTGACACTTGGTGGTACTGTAACGTCGCTTCGAGACCTCAGTGGGGTGCGCCGCGCGCGAAGTGGGCGGGATGACCTACTTTCGACGGACACGCGCAACGGACGTTCTCCGTGTGTCTCACTGCGCGCGTGTGGGTCCTGGTGCGAATAACAGACAATGGTAAGCAAAAATTCATTCACTTATAAGCATAAATAAACAAAAAAAAACCTAGTAACAGCAAAAGTAGCTCACCTTTTTCAGCCTCTAGGAATAGGAAATTTAATAAGGGATCGCGGCAGCAAAAAGAAAAACAGGGGAAAAAAGAATGGGAGAAAAACATCGCCTCATCACTCGGCGATTAGCTGATTGTGCGTGGGTCCTAGAACGAATAATAGCAATCTGTATTGTCTCGACACTCGTCTAACGTGACAACGATCGAGGGGCGGGAAAGCGAACTACGGCAGCAACTGGGCTTCCACTATGCCCTGAGCGCTGAGATTGTGGGAGCGAGAGAGTCCCTTCTACCACCCATGGGGGGGGGGGGGGGACGCTGAGTATTTCTGAAGGAAGTACTCAGTCACCTTTTTTATCGTGAACCGTGCCTTCAAAGCGAGCCATACACGGAACCTCTTGGAGGGGCCTAAAGGCCGCATGTTTGATACAACCTTTGCTGAGTTTCAGCAGCGGAGTGACTCAAGCTCATAAAGAAGTATAGTTGAATTGCGGTGAACGTTACTTGATTTTGTAAACAAGGAGGAGATCGCAGGCTATACTACATATGCATAGATATACGCACGGGTTGGGTCCTTACACAAATTTCATATAACCTTTCACAAAATCCAGTGAAAAATCAGAGTGTTGCAAAATATTCAGCAAATACTTTCTGCACAATTTAATGGTGACCTAACCAATTGTCCTTACTCGATATTCTCTTTAACGAGAGGAACTGCGAGGAGTTGTGCGAGTTTAGTTCCGCTTGCAAGCTCCCAAATATGGCAGACGTCTTTGTTCTAAAATACGATTGGAAGGAAAGAGCGGAATACGAAGTCAAGTAGCCTTACTGACGTTTCCTCTTGTCCTTCGCGCATAAACGTACTCCAAAGCTATGGTCTCCTTGGCTTCTTCATTTTTGTCGAGAAATTTGTTTACAAGAGTAGATTTGCCCTGGAAAAGATGCATGTAGAATGCCCTTCTTGGCACTAGGAATGGATAGGGTTGGATGAGGCTTACCGATTGCGAATTCCCACAGATTAGGATATGAGTTGAACTTCTTTGCTGTGGCCCTTGACCTGAATGATTCGACGTTTTGAAACAACGATATAATGTTTTGATTTGTTTCATTGCCGTTCAACTGGTAACTGTTTCGATTGATGTACGAAGCAAACATGAATCGAAACAGTTACCTCTCAAACCTCAACCAGCAGTGGCCAGTTACTCATGATTGATTGGTCAGTGTGCATGTGCAAGATTCAATCAGTTCGAAAATACTGAAAACTTTCGGAGATGCGCTTTCAGACTTCGACACATGCGTTTTTTCAACCGTCGTGCGACCCTGACAACGTTGCTGGTCAAGCGTTGACAACGCTGGACATCGATCGATACCGCTCGCCGGCGGCGATCCTGTCGTCAACGCGTGGCCAGCAACCCGTCGGTCGGTCGCACGTTGTGGAGTCTAAGAGCGCCCAAGTATGTACGTCCCCTAGAAATCAGATTATATAAAAATGAAAATGTTCGCTCCCTCGAATGTAGTACTTGTTTGGAATCGGAACATTTCACAATTGTGGCATTTAGTGCAGCGGTAACGGAACGCGGCTTTTTCAAAAAAAAATAGCGATAACGTTAGATGTATAGGTAGGGGTTAGCAACAAATCTGACTTAGACAAATTGACAACTTAAAAATTTGTTCGAAATATCATTGCGCTCTGAACCAACTTGTGGTATCCGGTGATAGAAGAGATGTAATGGCAAAAGGAATCTTTTCAGGCGCATCGTCTCGGGATTGAATCTTGTAACGATACCCGCAAACGTCAACCAACTCAGATGGTGACAGACTCGTTTGGGATCATGAACAATTAAGCATTTAGATTTTGAATTAAAGGTTATTGCATCCTAAGAATGGGACTGGTCAACGCCAGAAACTTCGTCCCATATCTCTTAGGCCTAAGCTGCTAGCCAGTCGGTTGCAAATACCACTAGGTTTTGATATGATAGCGAACACGAAAATCTCAAAGACCTGAATGTTATGAGCCGGTGACACTGTAACGAAACCATGATAATGCGGGGGGGGGGGGGTATGAAGCGGGAGAGATGAACCACGATTCGACTATTTATTTGATAGGCATGAGAAAGCAGTAATGAAAGTCTGACAGCAGACGTAGTTCAAGATCAATGGAAATCGGAAAAGGCTCGTTAATATTCAACTTACTACTTTTCTCATCCGATCGCTCTCCCGACTTCAGAGATTGCTCTTCATTTTCGCGCAGCTTTTCTTTAGCCAAACTCCATATGTCCATCGTGGGAGCAGGGAGAAACGATTATTGCCGCATTCACAGACAGCGCGTTGCCATGGACGCGCGCTCCTCTGGTAAACCGCGGCCGTGGACCTCAAGAATCGTGAGGAAGCGAGTGAGGAAGCAACCCGTCTTGAAAATTTCGATCAGGTGAGGCTCCTATAATGAGAAAAGGTGTTCTACTGGAAATATTTTTATGATGGGATGGCAAAAGGACGGCCATAAGAAGTTGAACCACACCGACTTTTTATTCTTTTTTCTTCATTCTACGTCACTCTTTACTCGATCTTTGACTTTCTTTGTCGTGGGAAATCATCACGGAGCATATAGTAAGCAAAGATAGACCATTGGCAGATGGTGCACTTTCATGGTCCAGGGCTCGATTCCCAGGTCATCTTTCAACATGAGCCATCGTATTTCAGGACTTTTATTACCCTTCCGCCACCGCTACTCCAGCTGATTGCAGTCGATTAAAATATTTGCTGAGCACGAACTGCTAAGCAGTCCCTACATATGACTTTCCTGTAAATTTTCGACGATCTTCCCATAGTCTCGCACGAAAAGCGGAGTGGTCAGGTACTATCAATATCTCATGAATTACCTAGCTGGGGGCGTCTCGAGATCAGGAGAACCTCATTGTGAGACCCTTGCTTGAGTCGCAGCAGCTTCGAGCTGATGTGGCTTGCGGCTGAATTTCTGCGAGGGGGAGGGGCTGCTTTCGGGTCGCCCTATACATAGGCTGTCTTTTATATTTTGAGATTTGGGAATAGAAACAAATATCATTTACTGAAAATCGCTTTATTGCCTTTCAAAATTCTCCACATCAAGATCTATACACTTTTGCATGAGCTCGAACCAATCGTCGAACACTTTTGCCTTTCTGATCGAGGTAACTCTAAAACATGGATTCTGAACGCATCAACGGCTTCTTCAAGTGTCGAAAAACGTTGACCTCTCATTTTATTTTTTACGTACGGGATGAGAAGAAGTCACCCGGGGACTACATGGCTGATGCCCTGTCAAATCGTTGTTTTGAGTGCTCAAAAATGAAGTTGTTTGAGCCGATGTGTGGGAGCTCGCATTGTCGTGGTGAAGAGTGATCCGTCTTCAGCAGTTGGTTTTCCTGATTTTTTGGAAGTCAACTGGCAAACAAATGGTGGTATACCACTCAGAATTGACTGTTCTGCTTATTCTAGTGGTACGGTTGCGACATGTCCAGTTTTTCCAGAAAAAACAGGAGATCAATTGCTCGGAAGTGCTTGGTGCGCGGACAGCTTTTGATGGATTTGGCTCACTTGAAATACCCATACGGTCGACTGCTGCTTCCTTTCGGGCTCATACGCATAAATCCATGATCCATCACCTGTCTCGATGTCATAGACGTGTTTCGAAGCACCGCGATCGTATTTTTTGAGCATTTCCTTCGACCAATCGACACGAGTCCTTTTTTGGGGAGATTGACAAATTTTTCAAAAACAATTTTTTTACAGTCAAATGTTCATGCAATATTGAATGTATGCTGGTCCCACTAATGCCTAAGGTTGTCCCAATCTCACGATAGGCCACATAACGGTCTTGCAATATTCGTTTGTGCACAGTGTCAACGGTTTCCGGAACAACAACTGATTTTGGACGACCTCCACGAAATTCCTCTTCGAGTGAACTACGACCTCGGGCGAGCTCACTGGACCATCGACAAACACTGGTTCTGGATGGAGCTTCATCACCAAGAATTGAACTAAGTTCATCCATGCATTGCTGTTGAGTTAGTCCACGTCGAAAGTTGTAGAAAATAATCGCGCGAAAATGCTCACGATTCAACCCCATAACTTGGCCCAAACAAAATCTTATAACTTAGTGTAAACAACACAAATCGCGCTCAAATTTCGCAACGTATCCTCAAAATAGTCAAACTTTACGATAGTGGTGTCAGTTGCTAGATTGCTACACTAGTGTTGCCAAATCTCAAAATATAAAAGGCAACCCTCGTATAGTTGTTTGTTGTGGACAGCGGCGCAAAGGACTATTGGGGGAGGCTGTCCGTACCCTCATGTATCCCTATGGACCCGCTCTCTAACCGTCCGCTTTGCTTCTGTCTTCAATAAAAATTTCCATCGAGAACTGCATACCTTCAATTTTTAAGAGACTTTTTCCATGGTGCGGGGAAGGGGAGGGGAGGGGTTCTTTTTTAAGAGTTTTCCCTCATATCATGAAGGCCCATCGTGTTTCAAGGATTTATGATTATGGTCGATTACTAAATATGCACCGGACTGGCTGAGCTTCTACATATAGCATTCCAAAATATCTCCAACGACCCTTTATAAAGCCGCATATGAAAGGAAGTGGTCGCAGAAGATGTCGATCATGGGGCTTCGTTTTCTGATACTTTTGCTTTCTCTTCACAATCAAAAACAAAAACAGATTCTAGCTCCGATGAGACGAGTTAATTCGGTACATTGTCTACTTGTGCTCACACCCACAAACAAATAAATTTATTGAATGAAAACACAAAAATAAATGCTCTGTACAATCGTCAAGGCATATGAAGAAGATAATGAAAACACTGCACTTGATACTGTACAAATATAGTGTCTTTTCGCTATTGCCGATAATTATCACATGTTCACAAAATGTTGAAAATTGCGTTGTCTCATAACAATGGTTATTTGGATTGATAAAACACGCAAAAGGGTAAGGTAGATAGAAAGCAATTAGATTTTTAAGGTACTTGTTGCACATATCCGAAGAAATCCCGTTTTCATTGAAGAGGCAGAAGTGCTGACTAGACACTGGCTTCATCGACGAACTGTGCGGTCGACGATCTCCAGGTGGAACAACCTGGATCGGTGTCATAGCCGGGTGGTGGAGAGAATGACCGTACCTTTTTGTCTAGAAAAATTTTTTATTAGAACACTGGGAGTATCTATACCCACACAACTCTTATTGGTAGGATGTAATGCTTCGGAGGAGGTATGTATGATCTGTAAGTACTCTGGTAAGTGTAACAGTGGCATGGAATTACCCAAAGGCCCTTACAAGGTACCTCCAGTATATAATGCGAGTATTCATTGACAGACTAGAACCTACTGAAAAATAAGATGCTATGGTTTCACCACCCGAGAGGTCATGAGCTCTATAAACTATACTTTCAAAATGCTCACCGTATCGCCTCGATGGCTCTCGTAGATGTACTTCTGCTGTAACCCAATGCGCCGAATAGCCAAATTGACTCTGCAAGATCACTGTTAGATTATGCCGAGAGAAAATTGATTGTAATCCTAGCAATTAGCTATACCTAACACTTTCATAAGGTAGCCTTGAAGGTACAATTCACGATAACTTCGAGAGATCTAGTTTTGGACGTATCATGGAAGTGATGAGTCCAGAATAGAGCATAAGTGGAAAATATGGGACTATGCTTATTCAAAGAAATATAAGATTTTAAAAAAAGTAGTGGAATTAGGGGTATAAGATTCCAAAAAAAGAAGTAAAATTAGAGGACGGACCAATATGTGACTACGTAAGCTGCTGGGGGGGAGGGGGGGGGGAGGGGTTTGGACGAAATGTTCCAATGTGCGCGCCATTGGATATGACTGGCTTTAATACGCTGCCTTCGTGCAAAGTGTGGGTTCCGTTGCGATAGTACAACCTCTAAAACTTATGGAATGCCCAAGAGATGGTCCGCCTCGGCTAAGAAGGTCCAGTAGACCTCATTACGCCCCACCTCAGACGTTTTTTGGTCGGACAGCGTCCCTTGTGCTAACCATGCTGGCCACAGGTTGATCCCAGGAAGGAATCTCAAAAACCATTTTTATCGTTAACTGTGCCTTCAACCTCAGAACTCTTCAAGTGATTCCTAACGATTAACCAACTATGCAGAGCGCGATGAGGATAAAATCGACGTTGATCACTTTGAATGCATACATAGTTATTTATCTATAGGGCAACTGCTGACTTTCTTTCAAAATAATCCATTGTATGATAGTTGTCGTCTTAGATTTCAACCTTTAGAGGTTGCCCCAATCGGAGGGAACCCATGTAGGAAGTTTTACAGTAATCTACAGGAAGCTTGTGGCGCAGAAAGCGCGAATATTTGTTTGTGCTCAATGCCACGGCATATTATGAGTTCGAAGATTAAGCTCAAAATATGTGAACTTATGCTGAAGGCAGATGCTATGGTTAAGGAAATTGTGTGATTAAGCGGGAATGAGAAACTAGTTAGATTCACATAGGTAAGAATAAGATAAGTTCTAGTGTCCCATAAGCTCACAATATAGGCGAGCATTCAATCTATTACAAAGATTAACCCTTCGACGAAAATGCGGACATCGACGTGACGCGCCCATAGGACCACGCTCCCCTATCTTCGCGCGCGACTGGCACCCACCGGGGGGTGGCACTGTCTTAGGAGAAACTTCTTTTACTGGGTTACTGAATTCAGGTGATTGGTAAAAAACAGTTGATAAAAACAATAAAGTATTGAGGCTCCCAAAATTGGGTGGCAATGTTCCATGCACCAGTCATAGTGGCACCCACTACTAGGCTTAATCAGGAAACTTCACGGCCTTGATATATCCTGAGCACTTGGAAACTCTGTCTCCCAAAAACATCAGTATAGGGCCACATTTTTTGAAGCAGTGGGCTTTGCCTGTCTTGCTATGAGCTAGTTTTAAGCGCAGCTGAGGATTTGGGAAATGATCGTTCCCACCTTCCTCTGCCTACTTCTTGGCGCTGATCACGTCATTCAGAACAACTCAAATCGGATTCAGAATGAAACCGCCTATCCTGCAAAAAATTTTTCTATTCTCTTTCTATTAGTGAGGCTGGAAAGAGCGTTGTGAATGCTTAGCACCCGTTGATGGAATTGGAATTGGAACTGGAGCGCTTGTATGGAATTCCGTTTGATGAGTTGAAAACAATGATTCAAAACAAGTGCTCGAAACGTGCTATTCAAAAAGAATGTTACTAGATGAATCGCTGTTCAAAACAAGCATCATCATGATTATACTTTTTGAAGACATCGAGAGGAATGTTCCAAACAGGCCTTAGCTCGTTTTCGCTTCTACAGAGTGCAAGAAAGAGCTAACAACGATTCGGCAGACGTTTTCCCGACATCTCCATTTTGCCCATCTCTAATGTGTAAGGATAGTAATCAGAATGCAGCTCTCCCTGCAGAAATGAACGAACTGAAAGCATCAATTTACCATTCTGTGGATAACTTCCAGCCTTTCACATAACAGCCTGGCGACGATGCTTATAATGGCAAGACACAGTGCGACCATCAAAAGGATCACACTCACCATCAGGAAATCAATTCGATTTGATAAGTCGGATGTTTTACCTGGAAAATAGTTATGATTCAAAAAAAATATGACCAAGGAAAATTCTCTTCAGAGAAAATGTCTCTACATTTTCTCTGAACGTGTATCGTAGGCATCGCCTATCTGAGGAGCGTTTATGCTGTCCCCTATTTTTCGACGTGCTATTACGTTTGGTTAGATTCAAAAACTGTCTTATTACCATTAGGGTATTCACAGCGTGGCGTCGGCTTCATGATGCACACTCCTTCTCCACAGCTTAGCATGGCACAGTCGATCCCTTCTCTCGATACCTGAAAGATTTTGCAACAGATTTCACAATATTTCTCAATACCACAGTGTTGCGTTATACTGCGTAGGGAAACGTCCGTTGCGCGCGTCCGTCGGAAGTAGGTCACTTCGCCCACGTCGCGCGCGGCGTACCCAATGAGGTCCCAAGATGGCACTACAGCACCGCCAAGTGTCGGTGGAGCGAACGATTTGCATTTGGCCGTGTTGTCTTCTCTTGGGCTGACTGCCGTGGACCAGGGTGTGGCGCGTTAGGAACGAAATGGTCGCGTCGCGGTGAGAGGGGCGTCGCGCGCGAAGGAATGTAGCAGGATGCAGCAGTAGGTAAGAAGTACAAGAACAAAAGTACTAATAGTAGAATTATGCATAAAATAATGATCGCATATCGATTGAGCTGTATGAAGAACGCTAGAGCTGTAATAACGGCGATTGAGTGGTCCGCGACAGCCGCGTGCGGCGAATCGATTACCCAAAACCGTTCCTAACGCCCGTCTCCCCCGTGGACTAAGCGCAAAACGTATGCCCCACTGACAACTGCGGCGTCTGTCAAGGGGTGTGCGAATATATTCTCGATCGCACCTAATGTAGCTCACCTCGCACCTAATTAAAGTCACTTCGCCTTACGTGCAAGGCGAGCTTGATTGTGTGTGATCGAAAATATATTCCCGTTCACTTCGTCAAGTATCGCGGGCTGACCGCCGCATGCGACGGCTGCGGCGTGACCCAGTTTCGACGGACGCGCGCAACGAAGCGCACCCACTTCGTAGCTAGGGAAGGTGTTCATCGAAGAATCCGTTGAGTTAAGAAATAGATCCTCAGAAAACACTCTCGATCCAAACTGGAGCCTCTTTCTGATTCCTCGAGCTATTTCGTTGAGGTTCACGGGCTAAACATCACTACACTAAACGGTAGCATCTGAGGAAAAGTGGTCAGCAGTTGCTCATTAGAGTTACTTCCACTTTCTTGAAAGAACTAATATGACTGCTTTCTTCAGAATGACTCCCCATACCAGTTCTTATTATTCATTATGGCTTGAATAAAAAAAATTGAAGTCATATGTGCACCGCAGTCTCGAGTTCTTAACTCTCTACGTTTCTTCACTGCTCTACTTGAACATAACTCTTCGAGCATGAGCGAAGACACTGCGCAATTTCATAGCTCAGCGAAATCTTACTTAAAAACACAGTTCACTATAGTTTTGAGGTGCCCCTTTTCGAGCTGAAGAACAGAAGTGTTGATGTACATAGGTAGAGTTAGGCATCGGGGGCGGAGAAAGCGAAGAAATCCTTCGACTTTGCAAACAACATGAATTCCTGGAGAATAAAAATAAAGAGTGGGAGAAACAAAGGTTGTACGGGGTTACCGGGGTAATGGGATGAGATTACACTTTTTGCAAATGCGCAAGGAGCTACCTACACCAAGCCAAAACGGTCCAGAATTTCCTTTCACTATCGCTGCGGTTTATGACAATTTGTTTGAACGTCATGCATAGGTTCACTTGTGATCTATGCAGCCTCTACAATGGGTGTGGTGCAGTAGCAGCGAAATTGTCGCGCCGCGGCGAAAGGGACGCCGCACGCGAAGGAATGTAGCAGAATGCAGCGACAAGTAAGAAATACAGGAACAGAAGAACTGACAGTAGAATCATTCCTAAAGTAGTAATCGCGCAGCTGTATGAAGAATGCTATAACTATTAGAACGAGGCAAATGGTCCGCGACAGACGCATGCGGCGGATCGATTACAGAAAGCCGTTCCTACTGCCCGTTTCCCCTTGTGAATGGTGATGGTGCAGTCTCTAGGATGGCGTAAAAATTCGTTCACGCATATACACGATACAATTTTTTAGCCTTTATAACGCCCTATCTCGGCGATTTTCGACCTGACTGCGCCGCATATATGTATGTAGTATATGAGGAAGCCACGGATTTATCTCGGCGGGGTATCTCATAAGCCATTTTTATCGCGAACTGTACCTTTAAGATGATGCATGTCTACCTTTTGTTAGACCTCTTCAACCAAATTTCTAGCAGATAATAGTAATCGGCGCTTTGGAAGAACTGTGGCATCGCGGAATATGGTTACGCTACAACGACCCATACCTTCCGACCCTTTCTCCGATACAGGAACTCCTCATGAATTCGGCCCTATAAAGGGGTGAGAGTTGTTAAAACAGGAGAAGGTAAAAATCAGGGTGATTAAGCTACGCAAACTTATCTATAGGTCACTTTCTGAAATCAACGCAGAAGCTGCAAAAACGTTTTTTACCTGCCGCTCGCAATTTCTTCCCTCGAATCCCTCAGCACAGATGCACTTGTAGGAGTTGGTAATATCAGCTACGCAGGTTCCACCATTTTCACAAACGTCTGCATGATTGGAGCAATAATCGAGATCCCTGAATTAGATAGCTCTCAAATACTCTAGCAGCCATTATTATACATATATTGCAGGTCTTAAGAGTCAAGATAGTCAAGAGTCTGAAAGTCAGACATACATGTCACAAAGAACTCCACCCCAGTTCGAATCACATACACATTGATGCGCCGATCTACATGATCCATGTTGACAACCTGCTAGAGGCACACATTCCGTGCAAGACAATCCTTTCCACCCGAAATCGCATCTAGGAACAAAAATTGATAAGATTGGAGAAGAAAAGCGAAGAAAGAAGTGAGATAAATGAGCGTGTTGCCTTGCCAAGAACTCGATGAACTTAACTACAGTGGCTACTCCTCGTTTGAAATTAGAACTTCTTTGTCTCCATGGATTTGACCTTTTTCCTCCACACGATTTACGGTTATTTTAATATATCGCCCTCCTAACTCCACCTCAGATGACGACGAAAGCCTTATAGAAACTATACTTGACCACTGTTTTTCGAATTAGCATCTAATTGTTCTCGGTGATTTCAACCTCGATATAGACTGGTTGACAGGAAAGGCTAAAAGTTCCGCGTCGCCCAGATTTCTTGAATTTTTTGGATGTTGTTTTTTAGTTCAGCTTGTCACCCAGCCTACGCGTGGAAGCTCCATTCTGGATATAGTGCTGGCCAATGCTCCAGTGGTCAAGAATGTTCCTGTTTGTTCGCCTTTTGCTGAGTCCGATCATAGTGTTGTCGCCTTTGATATTACCATAGCGCAGCCTGAGTTCAGACAACTCCCCTTACCTAACTTTTTCAAGACTGATTTTGCTTCGCTCTCTAAATACTTTTCCTCCATTGACTGGCAAGGTGCATTTGAGGGATATAGATCCGTTGATGACCTCTACAAAAGATTTTGCCGCATTCTCTATTCTGGATTTGCTAAATTTGTGCCTTTTGAAACTAAGAAAGTCCGGAAGGTGTGTTACCCGAAACACATCAATAATTTGATGGCACAAGAGGTCAGGCTTTTTTCTGAATCACAAAAGTTCCCTTGGACACTCTGTAAGCAAATCTGTAAGGAGCTGAATTATCACTTAAAAAGATTTTTGGCTTACAAATAAAAGCGAGCCGCCTCCAGTACAGATAAGAGAATGTTATTTGCTTTCTTCAGAAACAAGATAAAATCGCCGCCCTTTGTACCGATTCTTCAGGACATCTCTGGCAAAGAGGTTTCGAGTAGGTATGAAAAAGCAGAAACTCTCGCACGATTCCTTTCCACTGTATATACTGGATCAGTGGTCAATTTGGATACAGCTTTAGAGGGCAGTAACCATCCAGATTCTTCATCTCTTATGTTACCTCCCGAAGATGTACTCCGAATTCTGAAGTCGCTCAAAAGCTCTTGCTCTGTACCGTTCGATGGCATTCCCCAGATTGTATATAAGAAGTGTGCCCGCTCTCTTTGTAAGCCCATCTGTATAATTCTGAACGCGTCTCTGATTTTCTGTGAAATTCCTTCCATCTGGAAAGAATCCATTATAACAGCTATTCCAAAAGTTCCGAATGCGAAGGTAGTGTCATCATTCCTCCCAGTTAGCATCACTAGCCCTACGATTAAGGTGCTAGATAAAGTTATACGTGACAAACTCGAACTTCATTTGACAAGAAACAATCTTATACCCCTGAACAACATGGGTTCCTGATGGGTGCTTCCACTTGCACGCTGATGGCTGACTGTACATTTGAATGGAAATTGGCTATTAACTAAGACCAAGGTGTCGACGTTATATACTTCGACTTATCAAAAGCTTTCGATAAAGTCAGTCACGAAAAACTCCTTCTCAAGCTCCGAGAACTAGGTGTCAATGGAACACTTGTTGAATGGGTGCGGTCTTATCTGAGCCTTAGGTACATGTGCGTTAGAGTCGAAGACTCTCTCTCGAGGCGATATCCATGCACTAGCGGCGTGCCATTCTTAATATATACTTATGATTCACCTAATCTTTTGACTACGCATCCAGCAGTGAAGGTTCGCATGTATGCTGATGATATGAAGGTATACGCCGTTTATAGTGAAACACCCATTAATAACACGATGGAGTGGGCTAACGCCTGGGAAATACCTGTGAATTTGTCGAAAACATCTGTACTTCATATTGGGAAAGCCATCATAGTACCGTACACATACAAAGATGTAGTTCTACGGGTCTCTGAAGAAGTCTGTGACATCGGCTTTCATGTGAACATGAAAGCTGAATTTTGATCATCACATTAGTTTAGTTGTACAAAAGGCATATGGTGTTCTTTTTGCTATTTTCCGAAACATCCGGTATAATGATGCATCAATCTTGATGAAACTTTACAAGGCTTATGTGGTCCCAATTTTAGAATATTGATCTCAAATCTGGAGCCCACACATAAAAAAGTTCCAAGTGAAAATAGAGAAGGTACAGCAAACATTCAGAAAAATTTTGATATATCGATGCTATCCGAATCCAGATTACCCCATTGGTATGCCCGATTATAGAGAGCGTCTGCATCGATTCAAACTCAAAACGCTTTTCTATCGCCGCCTTTTTAACGATGTGGTTTTTTGCTTCAAGCTTCTAAAGGGCGAGTTGACTGAAGCCAAGTACTTACTGGACTCTTAGGCCTTGTCGAGGGCGCGCTTACAAGCTCTCTCTACAATGTCCTAAACTTATGAAAAAGCAGTATTGTAAAGCTTATAACTCTCTGCTCTTCCGTGGGGCAAAATGGCTTCAGATGTTACCAGCTGAAATTCTCGCTTCGCAGGACAGTAACGTTTTCAAAAATAGGTTGGAAAAAAACTGACCTGTTATCACGCCTCGGGATACAGGATTTTTGAAGACTATTTCGAAACACGTGCAAAAACCTATTCAGCATTTCGCTTGTAGCTTCTTCCTGCTGATGATTTTTGCAACGATCTTTAAACCTGGTTGACTTGTGGCGAAATAAAGGGCTCGCTCTGGACTACCGATTCTTTTCTTTGCGTCATAATTCTTTTTCTTTTTTGTTTGTTTGTTTCGTTTTATTAGAATCTATTGTAGATGTGGTATGATTCCTTTGGTCAGGTAGTAGGTCTCCAGTGAGGAGAATTATTGGAATCAGTCATGTGTCCTCTGCACCAGAACTCGATTTTCTTATTTCACTACCTTTTCTCATCTCACCACCGGATGATTCTTCTAAGGCTGTGATGATCGTAATGGCGGGTCGGAGGCTGAATTGTTAGGGGTAGGGAATACCTAACCTCCGAAAATTCGGTCTCCGATTCTAAAGGTATGCTAGTGTTTGTCTGGGAGTGGCGTTATCTCTAGCGCCATCAGCCGAATGAATCCAAATGTGGATGCTCATCAGTTATCAGCATATAGCTCGTAGTACCTATCTGACCTTCGCGTAGTGCCTACTGCGGTTCAATATTTTTTTGTTGCACCTGACTGGAGATCTTTCTACCCTTCGTTTTCTACCTTTTGTTTTGAACCATACTTTCTTTTAATTGAGTGCAGGTTGTTGAGTTAATGTGATCTTGGAATTGTAATTAGCGCACCTAAGCGTGCACCAAATAAATAAATAAATAAATAAATATGAAATAAAATAGGAATCAATCAGCAGCGACCACTGTCGAGGAAGAGTAATGCCGGGAAAAAGGAGTTAAGAGATGTTCGGTTTCAAGTTACATCTGGTGCATGATCAGCATGCCAGAGAATGGGCCAGAAAATGACTTCATCATTCCTCATCATTTATTTTAGCTTTTCTCTTCTTACCTCAACCTCATCTTCGGTTCACATCGGTTTCTAAGTGGAAAAATTTTAAATCTTCCAGAGGAATCGATGTGGATCCCGAAACGGCATTAATTGCATGTGCATTTTTACCGAAGTGAAATACATACATATGTACTTAAATACGTATGCATTTGTCACTAGTTATTTTCTGTTTCTGGAATTGACGACCGTTAAATAAATACAAATTGTACATGTTTTGCAGTTGTTGATATGCATTTTTTTAGCTGACCTAGCCTATGATTGTTTATGCGCCAACAGAAAAGAGTTGTGAAGTGGGGTGTGGTGCAGTAGGAACGAAACTGTCGCGTCGCGGCGAGAGGGACGCCGCGCCGCGACAAGTTTGGAAGGAATGTAGCAGAACGCAGAAGCAGGTAAGAGATACAGGAACTAACAGTAGAATGTAGAATCATGCCTAAAATAATGATCGCATATCGATTAAGCTGTATGAAGAATGCTACAGCTGTAAAAACGGCTAAGCGAAGTCCGCGACAGCCGAGTGCGGCGAATCGATTATACAAAACCGTTCCTACTGCCCGTCTCTCTGTGAAGTTGTTATTGTTGGTAAGACCTTCTAAAGGCAGCAATCTACATGCATTGCATCTATACACACAGAAGCCCTTTGGAGACGTCATCTCTGCCCCGATGCCATTTTGGTGTCGTTAGGTTAAAATGCGCGTGCAGCTGTTGAATGTCATTAGAGACTGGTAAATGGTCTGGTCTGGGCCACAAAATCGTGGAAATGCGAGGTCACCTGCAAGTATTCGGTGCAGTGCATGTTCCATGACCGCATGTTGGGTCGCACTTCGGTTCGTTGCACAGTGGACCACCCCATCCACTTTCACAGAGTTTCTTGCCGTCTGGCGAGCACTTGAACGAACCGCCGTTTTGACTAAAATTCCAAAGCCTGTCAGAACTTCGATCTGGGTTGTGTGAAGCAGTGTCCTACTCTTTGAATGTTTCGTTACAAAACACAGTGCATGTCGGACCGTAGAAGTTCGCTTCGCATTCCACGGAGAAGGAAAAGCTCAAGGTCATGTTTTCAGACTCCTGAAATGAAATAATGTTGAAATAAAGCTAGAGAGATAGGGACCCGAACATTGCAATAAAGATGAGGCAGATGACTCACAATCGTCATATCAACAACAGGAGAATGGGAACTGATGTTCTGGAAGAATCGAGAAACTTCCAGAAGTACTTTGCCGCTCCTATCGTGACCACTCACTGTTAGCTGCCATTCGGTCTGGAACAATCAGACAGAAAAGGTTTGTTGACTTGCAAGCAGCGGAAAGATCGGAAATGTTTCCACAGTATTGTTCTCTTTGAAAGACAAAGAGCTTGAAGTCGACCGAAAGCGGCCGTTTTGATTGGGCCCCTGCATTCGACGTCCATTCAGGTAGCGTGTTTTGAAGTGTTTGAAAGGGTATGTGGCCTGTAAAATAACATTCGCTGGCAAGCCAATGTTAAAGCCGGTACTTTGACCGTCCCAAACGAATGTGACACCGATTTGCAGAGCCATAGAAGGAAGTTTTGGTGGGCCTGGGTGGATGTTGATCCAGGATTCGATCCTCTTGAATCATGTGTGCTTGGCTCCACTCAATTGTCACCACAGTTACACATAGGAGCGAAAACAAGTTGATATAGAGTGTTATACAGGTGATGGGCACCTACAATGGCGCCTAAATGATGTTTAGTGTTCGATCCTGTATATCCAATCACGCCGTGGGGGGGGGGGGAAGGGGGGTGCAGATCTTTGTAGACAAATTTTTCACTCAAGTGGAGAATTAAACCGAAATCATGCATGGTTAAAGTGATCTGGTAATTCTACATATAGTGGAGCTACCAGATCTTTTTCACTAGGTACAACTGGGGATGTCATTTCACGATTATGAAACAGAAAAATAGGCGTTCTGGTGCTATTACCTTTCAAAATCATTATTGCTATAGATTAAGGCAGTCGCTCGTAAACTCATTGATTTCGAACGGAATGCTTCGCACAGAAGACCATATTCCGTGGATATGCGTTGGTATTTAAGTAGTGGAATGAGGGTTGTGCCCTCTGTTGGTCTACATGAGCAGGTGGTCAAAGAATTCATTGGCCTCGTATGGCATTGGCGACAGTGATTGGACCACCCCCGAACTTGCACTTAGCGGGGCTATGGCCATGGACTGTGTCCGTCTGTGGCCATACGTGTTGTATCAACAGAGACTTTAAGTAAGTGCTAATTGACGGTTTGGTTCGCGTATTTCAGCTGATGACCCTAGCAATTTTCTAATTCGCTTGCGCCATCGACCGTACAGGTGCCTATAATTGCACGGCACGGCGCAAAATTCCTAGACACGGAAATCATTGAGAAGGACGATAGAGAAAGTGAAGAAAGCACAGCAGAAGAATGACCGACTAGACCTAAAGAAGGAAAGGGAAGAGCGCTCTGGCCTCCATGATCGTGCAGGTGGGTGCAAGTAGCAGTTGTCAAAACGGATTGAAGGCGAAGCATTCGATTCAAAATTTTCTTTCTCTATATAAATTGCGAAAATGTAAAGAATAAAGACAAGAGAAGGGCATGTGCGTAGAACATTTCCTCTTCACTGCAAGGGCGAAACGTTTTTCAAACTTTCAAATTCTCCCCCCCCCCCCCCCCCCTCCTATTCCAAGAATTGTTAGGTTATCTTGATCGTTCTTAAATCGTTTAGGTTGCAAGTACACCATTAATAAGGTAGAATAATATATGGTCGAGGATGGATGTATCGGTGGCATATTCATCGGTGCGGCCATAATAACCGTAATGCCTGAGGGACCCTTTCCTTTCAAGGGTCCTTCTCCTCCAAATCTACATGGAATTGTTCAGTCGTGGACCACAACGTATTGTCGGCTGATCAATAATCAGTGTTCTTAGCACCGACCGGAACTCTTGAGCACCTCGCACTCATCCCCAGATAATCCACCACCCTCAAAGGACCAAGCGCACTAGCCGCGTAAGAGGCGCATCGGCCGACGGTGTACGGTACGCCTTGCAAAGGCTAAGTCGGTGGTCTTTATTCATGTGGGAATGACAGTTATCCTACCCTTAATTGCTACTGATCATTTGATGCCGGAATTGTGACAGCTCTTTGTCAGTCGTTCGTCTGAATTGGCGATTCACGCCAATCCTACTGAATAGTCACAGATGGTCGAAACGCAGATGTTGAGCGCAACCCTTCCGTCTCTTCACGAAAATGCTTCGGGAGTTCGGTTGGACGTAGGGATTCAGCTAGACGTTGGCCCGAGGAGCGCCCAAATCTCCTCAGAAAGGTCATTGAGGTGCGTTTTTGCATGGTCAATGATGAGTAAAGTGTACGTTCATGAGTCCATTAAACGGGGAGTTGAAAGTGGAAAATCTGGGCCAACGGCCTGTAGCAAAAAACAGCGAAATGACAGGCGATTTTCCTAAAAAAAGGAACAGAGCAAAACAGGACACCGGAGTTGCAGTTGAATAGGAGTCTGTAAGATTATTTACTCTGAGCCAGCAGAATACAGTGGCCCCTCATGTACGCAGCAAAGACGAAGATGGAGACTCTGGGTCCAAGCAAGAGTATGGACTACAGGAATTCGTCCAATCGTTTGTATTAACGAAATAAGCCACCAATCCTGCTGAATTCCCTCCATGCGCAAACCACACGTGTGGGCGTTTTTCTCCATAGCGGAAGAAACCTCTAGCGGACCATCAACATCTCTGAATCAGCCTCAGCTGTTATTGATTCCTATGCAAAGATTGGGGCTATTACCATAACAAAAATACATTTGTTAGATACGGTAAGGCACACGTCACTTCTCCACGAGAAGGGCTGGCTTAGTAGCTGACAGTATACATAAACAAACGAAAAAGGATTTCTTCTAACGGTGTACTTGGGCTCACCACTGGCCATCGAATACTGATAGGGACGTCGACATTGTAGGGGAAGTCACCCTTAGAGAGAAACGGTGTTTGAAAGTGGATGTAGTGACAGTCTTTGTAGTGCTTCTTGTCCGAGAATCGAACTCCAGCGCAAAACGACAGCTGTACATCACATGAGCACGAAGAGTTCGCTGAAATAAGACATAAAACTTCTGCAAAGCAAAACAAATGGTAATCAAACTTGAATCCTAATCTGAATTAGGTGAATGACTGATATATCTAATTTCATTTGTAAATGTCACAAACGAAGTAGCCTTAATGGTTTTCAAATTTTGGAAACTAGAGCAATCAAACAAAATGGTAATAATTCGAAGCAATCATGTCCACGATCAAGGCAGGCTCTCGGCACTTCTGATAATAAGTTATGAGCGAGTGCCCACAGAATTTAAACTTGCACTGGAGCCTTCTGAGTCCCTCTTAGCGAAGTTTGTTCCCTGCCCAGAGGTTGAGCAAAAGATTCTCATGTGGACGCAAGCTATAAGCATCTGACCATCTTGAGCGAAGAAATTCGTTCAAGAAAAATACGACATCGAATAGGGAAAGCCTCGATCCGGGAAAGAATTACTTCGGTTCTTGAATTGTGAATGGCGACAAGACCCACCTAGCTTTGGTAACAATTAGTTGAGGTACAAAAGTACACCCGAGTAATTAAAAAAATCGTTCTATTGAAGGTTTTTTTCTTATTAGCGGATGCTTTGAGGGGCTCTATGAATATTGTGTCCCTTCTACTTACCTGATTCACAACAATTTGACAATTTTTCTGAGACAATCGAAAGGTCCTGTATTCGAAAGCGGGACGTTGAATAGGCTGGCACCTGCAAGCGAGCAGATGTGAGGAGAATCGTTTTTGCGCAACCACCAGTACACCCTTGTACACCTCAATCATCGCCCAACTCAAGGACTCTTAATGATAACATATACTGTAATTATGCATGTGGACCGCGCAGTAGAACACACTCTGCACAAACGAAAACAGAAGGCTGTGTGAAAAAAGCTGACGCTGCTTGTGAAAGCACATGGCATGTTATTTCCAGGTGGCATTAAGCTAATGAAGAGTGGAGGTGCACCAGTCGAAAGCATTTTCGAGAGAGAAATTAGTTTGAATAACCATCTAGACCAATTTCTCGTAGGAAAGACGGAATTCGATTGAGGAAATGATGCTTACAGACTAACGTATGACTCTTGAAATTGTTTGGAAATCTAGGTTCAATAGTAGGTTCAATAACATAGTCATAAGGTGTAGAGCAGTGCGAATAAAAATTTCCTGCCCATTTTCGCCGAAACTCAAGGGATATGATGTAGCTCTATGTGGTGTTTCTGAAGAAGAAATAACTAAATACTAGAAAGAAAGTTGTTACGTGCGATATTCTCAGGTTTGAAATAGTGTACAGCTAAAGAAGATCACATAAAGCTAGCAAGCGAGAATTCTAGAACTACTTTACTCACCGTTTGGGTTCGCAAAAGGACCCAGAAAATGTAAAACAGCATGACGTTAGATCGGAGCGCTGTCATGGTCGGCAATGCAGCTAGACCTTTGGTAGCACCGCCTTCATTCGGCGCACGATACTGTAGAGGCCCAATGTGAACTGATCGAATTGTTAACGCTTATTGTTTTCTCAGGTCTGCTTGAAATACTTGAACTTCTGTTGAATGATGAAAATTCTTCTCATCAAAACGATCTTGTTGACGGGTTCATTCGTAAAATGCCAATAAAAGAGTTGCAAACTTCCGAACAAAAATGATTTTATGACCCATCGCCCTCTTGCGACAGTAATAGTGATACTTTCTGGGTTCACTGACCAAATTCATATCCATATTAACTTAGTGAGTGGAGCAGTTAAAATGAGAACATGATGTGATCTCACGAGAGAGTCTCAACTGGTAATCAACGACCTGTCAGTGTGACACCCATATAACAGCGGCTATTTCTAAAGCTCCCGAAAGCATCTTTTGCCTATCGTGGGAGCTGTCCCGATTCTCTATGGTAACTTTCAGTCGACTATATCTATGTACCTGTCAGAAATAACTTCAACACTTCTTGTGGTGCACATCGGATAATACCTTCAGCCTTATTCCATCATTTTTTTTATAAAAACACCAGTCCGTTTGCCCGGCTCACGCGGGGCTTCCCTCCTTCTTTGACAAAGTTGTGATAATCGGCTAACTCTTCACTCCTTATTTGAAACAAATAATATTTTCCGGCACACGAAGCTTGACACAGGACTAGCAGAGCGGTGAAAAAGGTATTCAGGTAAGTCGATGCTTACGCCTTCAATTGGAGTCTCGATCTCTTGCTGTCTTTCTTAAAGTTAAATACACAATAAGAATTCTTTCGTCAGCAATCAAAGCTTCGGGCGGTACTCATAAATATTTAGCGCGGTGATAGCACCATTACCAGATGTTGTTATCAATGGGCCTTTTTCTATTCGGAGATATAATTAGTTGAGAATTCCAGATATAGGAAGGACCATAGGGGCCGCCCGGCTAACGCCGGGCCTCCCTCCTTCTCATGTTTCGCCCGGCTTCGCCGGGCGCTCCTACTTACTGTAAGAAACTTGCTATGCATAAGTAACACTTCGGATTCTCCTTTTTCTTCGAAAGCTCTACACCCACAGTATTAGCTCCAAATTGTATGCTGGATTTTTTCTGTAAGACATATTCGCTGTGTGTTCTGTAAATCATCTTTGCTGTGTCTGGATGGACAATCGCATAATATCACAAAGGCGATTATTCAGAGAAAAAAAGACTAATGGGCTAAGGAGGCGCACCTCCGAGAAATTTCCGTGCGATTGGAATACTTCGAATGCCCTAAGGCCAAACTGACAGTTTCAGCGCAATCCCCACCTCCTGTGGGCGGGATCTGGTCCTGCCAACTGCCATGAGTGTCCCCATCCTGTTCACATTAATCATACCAAATTTGAACGTTCTAGGTCCACGGGGAAAGGAGTTATGATTTTCCGCTCGAACACTTATTTCGCACAAACCCCGCTCCTTGTGGGGGGAGTCCGGTCATGCCACCCTCCATAAGTGATCCTATCATGTTTCCAGTAATTCTTCCAAGTTTGAACGCCCTAGGGTCAAATTGACAATTTTCGTGCAAACTCCGTCCCCTGTGGGTGGAGTCGATCCTGCTGCCCACTCTAACTGTCCACATCCATGTGCTCCTTCAAAATTTGAACTTTCTAGGTCCACGGGACAGGAGTCATTAATTTCTGCTCAAATCCGTCCATTGTGGGCGGAGTCTGGTTTTGCTACCCTTCATTGGGTATGTGCGTCCGAGGGTGCGCGCGGCAAATTGCGCGGCGAAGTTCGTTATGATTTGAACGACTTTGGCGCCTATCATTGGGGCCCAAACTTGAAATAGAGTAGATCAAGAGGGTCATCTGACCCTACTAAACTACACTACTTCGAGTTTGTGCCCCGAAAATTGGCGCCGCAGTCGTACAAATAGTCACGAACTTCGCCGCGCAATTTGCCGCGCGCACCCTCGGACGCACGTTCGTACCGTCCCCCCCCCCCCTTCATTAGTGTTTTAATCCCGCCACCGGTACTCCTTCCAACTTTGTGTTTCCATGGGGACAGGAGACCTCCTCAGAAACAAAATATGGCACAGGACCAATGATACAATGGTATTGGTACTCAGTACGTGCGATGCTCATGCCTAAATCAGAAGTCTCAATTCGTTGCTCTTCATCTCGAAATTGTGTCACATTGATGGCTTAATTGATTAACAAAAGATGTCTTGAATGGTACCCAGGAATGGATAATAACGCCTACCATAGATGTCGTTATCAATGGAACATTTTGCCCATAGATTTTTCATTTATTGAGAATCCCAAATCATTAGCGGTCAGATGATTTAGTCAGAAATGATATGCCACGAAACAAAAAGGAATCGTGGTACTTCATTGTGTCACAAAGCTTACTGCGTAACGGTCGTAGTTTAATAGCAAGAAACGAACTAAATTCTCATTTCGGTATGGAGAAATGCCTTTGATCAGTCGCTATTACTGCATTTACCCGTCCTAATGAAACATTTTAAAGAGTCTGTGTTTGATCATAACACAGAGTACCTATGACCACGTCACATGCTACATTGCCGTCATTGAAAAGGTTCCTCTGTTGACACGAAGTGGAGGATTGCAGCACATGCTCGCTTGTTATTATCTGTCCCTATCTAATTAACTTCGGTCCCTTAACATCCTGCACTATCTACTGGAATGCTCAGTTGTCAATACGAAAGCCGTTGTAAACTTATTAGCTCTCGCCTTCTATCAGTTTCTATCAATCTCTAACAGTTGCTATTAGTTTTTATCAATTAACATCTACGGTCCCTTTTCGATCACACCCCTTACCGAAGTGCCAAGGCTCTGACACGAAGTAAGTAACGGTTCCTGTAGCTCTCGCCTTTCTAGGCTCTTATCAACTTCTTTCAATTGTAATCACCGCTTATCACCCACGATCAGTGCTCCTATCCTGCTTCCTGTACTCCTACCAAATTTCAACGCAATAGGTCCACGTAGACAGAAGTTATAAATTTGCAGCCTAAGATTTCTATCGCGCAATCCCCGTCCTCTGTGGGAGGAGTTCGGTCCTACCACCTGCTATAAGTGTTTCCATGCCACCCCTTGTACTCCTACCAAGTTTTAACGCTTTGAGTCCACTGGAACAGGAGTTATGAATTTGCGACCTAAAATTTCTATCGCGCAATCCCCGCCCCCTATAGGCGGAGTTCGGTCCTACCACTTACCATAGGCGTTCCTATCCGGCTCTCCTTACTTCTACCAAATTTGAACGCTCTAGGTCCACGGGGACAGGGGTTATGAATTTCCGATCAGACGCACACACCGACACACACACAAACACACAAATACACCGACACACCAACAGATACACTTAGCGAATTACATAAAGTAGGATTCTCTATTGAGTCACAAACATTGCTGGGTAGCGGTCGCAATTCAATAGCAAGAAATGAACAGAACCATCATCTGCTCATCGTATTGCCTCTAATGGGTCCCTGTCACTTACCACTACTTTTGCCAACCTCTCTACTATCCCGTCCTAGCGAATGAAACATACTGAGTAGTGAAGGCTACATCGTAAATTCCGAAGATGTTAGAATTTTGATCAGTACGTGGCCCTTGCTCTTTTAGGTCCCTTATCTTCGATGAACGAAGATAATCCAATGAGGCCTCAGGAGCGGAATTGATTTGTCCCACTTCCGTGGCGAAATGAAGACATTATTGAGATTGTTGCTCTACATATGTCAGCGCAAAATCCAGAGTGAAGCGAGCGCGATGCAAACTACATTTAGATAGTCGACACAACACATAGCATGGTCGAAATGAGATAAGTCGGTGCATATACAGCGGGTCGAAGAAGTATAACAAAGCACTCTGTACATTGCCGGAGGAATTCAGGAATGCTACAAAGAAGTGGAAGAAATCGAACAAGAACTTTAAAATATCAAGGAATATTACGGAATATTACGTACCAGTCGGATCACCCAGCTGACGCCGGGCTTTCCTCCTTCTTAAGTAATAAGGACAAAGATTGGTACAAACAATCTAGAATTTCGGTTTGGAAGTTTCATTCTAATAATGACTTCCTCGGATAGTCTTGGTCAGGGGATGATACAGAAAGTCTAGAAAGGTTTAGTAAGCATAACTATCTAAGGCCTCCGGTCTAACCATAACCTCACTGGTTTTATGAGGACGCTTGTTTACTCGGATACCACCTTGTTCAGAATGAATAGAAAGCAATTCCAGAGAGCACTTTCCGATCTGAAAAGAGTGAAGCTTGCTTTCTCGGATAGTGCTTGGTTAGGGTATTTGATTTTGCCTCGTCAACCCCCCCCCCCCCCCCCTTAGGACAAACCCCCTTACTTCAGGGTTTTAGCCGCATTCCTTCTTTGGCCTCTAGCCACTTACGTTCCACATTATAGTACGTTTTTGAATAGATTCATAAGCTTTCTCGAAAAGAACTTGACACCTCAACGCATGCCCCTCCCCTATGGTGGGCGGAGCTTTGCTATGCATGCATGCCCAGCACCGTCAGCACCGTAAGGCCCTGCTCATTCCTCCAGCATTTCATATCATTTCTCTAGCCTCCACGCCCTCTTTGAATGGAGTTATGTATGAACCTGTGGGAAAAGTACCGCCCAGTGCAAGAACGCTCCTGTCGGTGGCTCTCCGTCACTTGATTTTTTGACCTGTCCCTCTACTTTGATTATTTTTTTCTCAGTGTCTGGGCTGTTAGAAACTTATTTAAGAAGTTTTGCCCATGACATCACCCAATCCTGAGCACGGCCCCCCTTGAAGGGAGAACTTTGCTGAGCTCAAATGTCTTCTTTTGATCTTGAACTATGCCCAACCAAGCTGTCGTATAGATTTCGCCTAAATTTCAAATTTGGAACACCTTCATCTGGCTACTGAAGTATTAAGAAATGGATATTTCTTTGGAATGCGCATCTGTGAGCGAAATTCACATTTAAAATTGGAAATCTCGATTAGATTAGATTTCCAGTGATTTCTTTGGATTTCCGATTATGTTTCTACAGAAAAATACGCGTCTAGTCTAGAAAATAGGTTAAATGCAAAGGTACTTTCGTTAAAAATTATTCGTGAGCAAAAAGTTTTTTTGCCACAAAGCCTAACCTCTCTCATCCCTCAGTTGGCTGCGAATCGATAGTTGAATCGTTCATAATATATGGATTTAGCATGACAGTAAATAGTCAGGAGAACGCTTTTACGACCGTCTCCAGCGAAGTTTGTAACTCAATGTTGCATCACGATTCCTCTTCGCTTCGATATCACTTTTGGCAAGACTTATCCGACTACTAATGATCACAGATTCTCATCTAATATATGTATCCGCTTCATTGATAAAATCATTTGCCTACGCGACTTTTGGGAGGACACGCAAACTGGCATACAAACGGACATCAAAGTTAGCGGTTTATATATATATATATAATTACTTATTATATTGTGTTGCTTATTGCTTATTCAGATCAATAATTTGTCCATTCCAATAATGGAGTACTCCTGTATCATGATATGCGGGAACAAGTGGACAGATTGGTATGGGATCAGGAGGACATATTTTAACGTGGCAAGTGAGAATCCGATACATGTCAAAACAGAAACCTACAAGTGTCAAGACAGTGACCATACATGTTAAGACAGTGATAGTGACCTCTATATAAACTCTCTACATCATGGATAAGCATTCATTTGCCCAGTGTACAGTCCAACATCTACCACAGTGTTGAGAGCTGCGATTAGATTGTTTTGTCCTTGAAGATTATTCACCTAGGCAGATTTCTCAACTAAATTTCTACAGCGATGAGGAACGGTGAATTTTAATATTCTTTTCAGGAAACCAATATGCGGACCTTTTCAGTGTTGAGAAGCGTCATTGTATTTTCTAGCTTCGATGATTGTGGAACCAAGAAGATTTCTCAACTCCATCACTGAAATGTTGAGAAGCTGCGGATTTCTAGTTTTACCTTGGCCTCGAGGTTTCTGCTTACACTCCTGACGTGTTCTTTGGCCTAAGCAGTACGGTGCCCCCTTGAGTCAGGTGTTTAGTGACTTATTTCATTCCCTCATTCTCTTATATTCTGGCCTTTTTTCTCGGGTTATCCGAATTGCGGGCACAACCCGGCTACGTTGAGCGCAGTCTGATCCTGTCCTCTCGAATCAGTGTTCCCATTCTGCCTAGTATACTCTTTTTAAGCCTGAAGGATCTAGGAGTAGAAATCAACTTTTCGAGCACGTCCACTATATGGGAGGAGTTCAGTCCTGCCTCTTATAAGAGTATTCCAATAAATTCCCTATATCCATTTCAACACTCGCGCTCGATATTCTTTTCAGGAAACCTGCCTCTTATAAGAGTATTCCAATAAATTCCCTATATCCATTTCACTACTCCCTCGATATTCTTGAATGCTCCCCACGCAGCGCGTTTCCTTCTGCACATCCGGAGCTGTGCAGAAGGAAACGCGCTGCGTGGGGAGCATTCAAGAATATCGAGGGAGTAGTGAAGAAGACAAAGAACATCCGGCTCCGCGCTCACCTTTTCGACACTGCTGTTCTTCCTGCTTTGACGTACGCCTCAGAGACTTGGACTCTACGAAAGCAGGATGAGCATGCTGTCAGCGTTGCTCAACGCGCTTTGGAAAGGACGATGCTCGGAATTTCCCTATACACGCAAGTGCAGAAGGGAATCCGGAGTTCCGAGCTCCGTCAACGAACGAAGATCAGGGATGCCGTTGACCACGCCAAGAAATCGAAGATCAGGTGGGCCGGACACGTTATGCGATATAGTGATGACCGTTGGACCAGGGCGGTTACTGACTGGATCCCTCGGGACATCAAACGAACTCCAGGAAGGCCGCCAACGAGATGGTCAGACTTCTTCACGAAAGCTCTGAACGAAAGGAATGTTGATCCTCGTGTCCCTGGAGCGATTCATTGGACCACTCTGGCTCGTAACAGGGACGAATGGAGACGTTACTGGCGCCCGCTCGAGGAAATCGACGATCAACGGGACGACAGGTGATACAGGTGATCCATTTCAACACTTGTTTTCCCCGGCCCTGAAAGCTCTTGAATGGAGATGTGGATGTTCGATTTTACAATCAGCCCTGCTTACCTTGAGAATCTTGAAACAATCTCTCCGCTGACCTTCATCGGATTTTCCCGGATTCTGGACTGCTTCAGACCAGCTTACGGAGTTCGCCTACCTTAAACCATGCTCACTTCTATAGTTTTCTTCTGGCCTTCATTCTGTGGAAATTATTCGTGAATTCATGTACAAAGTACCATTCACTTCAGGAAACTTTTTCCCACAACAGAGGGATCAAAATTGATCGCTATGCTGAGTTATAACTTACTCTTCTCATTTTCTATTATCCTACTTTATATAATTCGCTAAGTGTGTCTGTTGGTTTGTCGGTGTGTGTGCTTGACCGAAAATTCATAACTCCTGTTCCCGTGGACCTAAAAAGCTCAAATTTGGCAGGAGTACAGGAGGCAGCATGGGAACACTTGTAGCAGGTAGTAGGACCGAACTCCGCCCACAGGGGCGGGATTGCACGATAGAAAGTTTAGGTCGCATATTCATAACTCATGTTCCAGTGAACCCAAAGCGTTCTAAATTGGTAGTATTACAGTTTTCATACCAACGGTGGAACCTCAGCATTTTGGTAAGTGATGTTAGACATGACGGGATTGTAGGCACTCGTGACGAGAATTGATCACAACTTATAAGAGAAGATAAGGGACTCAAGAGAGGCCACCTATGGACCAAAACCCTAACGTCTCCGGTATCTACGATGTAGCTTTGACCATTCAGTATGTTTCATTCAATAAGACGGGACGGTGGAGCAGGGTGACAGAAGTGAGTGGTAAGTGCAGTGAGAGGGACCCATTAGGGCAATACGATAGGGGGATAAGAACTTTGCTCATTTCTTACTATTATATGGCGACCGCTACACAGCAGTGTTTGTGATTCTATGAAAGGTCGACATCATTTGCGACAAAACTTAAGCGACCACCGATAATCTGGACTTCTCGACTAATGATATCTCCTTAAAGAAAAGAGTCTATCGATAAAGAACATATGGTAACGGTGCTATCATTACTCCGAACATCTCCACAGCATCATCTTTGATTGTCTAACAGCTGGATTTTTGATGGTCAATTATTTCTAAGAGAGCAAAGCTTCGAGACTTCCAATCAAAGGCGTAAGCACCGACTTTAACTGAATACCATTTGCGCTGCCCTGTTAGCCCTGTGTCGAACTCCGTGTACAGGAAAGTACAGGAAACTATTATTTTTTTCAAAAAAGAGTGGAGAGTTAAACTTGCTATAACCTTATCAAAGAATCAGGGAAGCCTTCGACTTCTGTTGTGCCAACGAAGGATTTCGAGCCCTGTTTTAGTTTCATACTCTCATTCAGCTGAACAGCGCTAGAAAACCTAAACGCATCTAAACAGCGGAAAAAAACCTAAAAACTATACACTTTGAAAAAGGGAAAAGCTCTTCTGTTTATCATTTCTCGGGATAGCGTGTTCGAATATTTCTAGAACCGAGTCAAGAAGTTCTGTTTATGGTACCGCCTATTCTGGCTCGTGCTCCATCCCACATGGGCGAAGCTCTTCTTAGCTTATATGTGGTTTTTTGATCACATGTTAGGAAACATTTGATAGGTAAGATCGAAACAGTACATGTGAGCTCAACGGAGCCGCCCACAAGATGCGGGACATGCACTCTATGGGCATAGCAGGAGAACTGTCTCCTGCACTTCTCCTGCTATGCCCATTGAAGGCTGCTTATGACTGCAGATATTACTAGTCTGAGACGGGTATTAGTATTTCTTCAGATCTAATGATGCAGAGACTGATGAGAAAACCAAACAAAACTCCAGAATATAGACAGACAATCCCTACTTGCCCTATGAATTGAACTAAGGTTGTGAAGCTTCATGCTCACGAAAACCAGTGAAAATTTCGAAAGGTGCACTCAGAAATAATTCGTTTACCCTGCTACTTTGCGGTGACCAAGCCGTGACAGATTTGCTGGCTGAAGAATCAGAATGGAAAACTACGGGACTTGTCGAGATTGACATGAGTTCCAAATTTGAACGCCCTAACTGTGAAAAACATTCGCGCACTACACCAGCCACCTGCCACTTGTAATTCCGTCTTGTCGAATACATAACGTCCGAATATAATTGTCCTAGATATGGTTTGTGCACGCTCTTCTCCCGGTATCCGAAGTCTACACCTGACACCTGCCATTATTGTTCCCATCTTGCCGAATGCTTACCTTTGAAACTCGAACGTTCATGCAGCCTATTGATCTTAACTGCCTTTCGTGAAAGTTTGCCACTATTGTTGGCGTTCAGCCAAATATTTTGGCACAGTTTGGCATGCAATCTTGCGTCATTAAGCCAAAATGGAAACTGCCTCCCCAGGATGAATGGCAGCAATTCACTGTGGATTCGCAGATGTTTCGCTTTGGTGAACACCTGAATATTAACAGACTCTGTTCCATTTTCACTTTCGTGTCAGTGATTTTTTTGAACTATCGGTTTACAAACTTTGCAGGAGCAGGCTGATGAATGAAAAATGAATGAATGAGCCTGAATGGAAGAGAAAATGCGAGAAAACTTTTTGAAAAAGCTACTTCAGGGCCTTCTTTTTTTTGTATCACTGTGTTGTGATAATCGTATGGCTTGAATTCTTCTTCATAGAACCATCGCATTTCTGCCCCCGATCACCCAAGTGACAATAGTGATTATGAGCAACGACACTGAACACTGAAGTGCTATGAAGTGTGTCATCATTATTATGAGCAAGCCTTTGGCAGATTTTTCAGAGAAAATGACTGCGTTTTCTCAAAAGGTTCACTCAGCCTGTCATCATATCAACAAAGAGAAAGACGAGATCTACTGCAATCGGACTACGTTGAACTACAAGAGTTTTATATTTCTAGATACTCAGAGCTTATTTTGCACAGAAGGTCGTGGAAAAGTTCTCATCATTTAGGAAGCTGTAAACTATCCCAATAGCAGCAGAATTTGATTTGTGGTGGGGCAATCACGACATTGGTGCCTTTATCAATAGCACTGCCGTCCACGACCCAAATTTTAACTACACTGTATTTTCTCAAGTGAGTTCAACCTAAGAGCCTTTCTTAAGCACTCTTTTGTGGGCAAATATGTGTGTTTTTCAGTTGGTTTCGGGATACGCCGTTAGCATAGGGTGTACCGATACGTGCTATGGCCAAAAACAAAACAGGTGTATTGCGCATTCGATGTTTGGTTGGTTTGAATATATTTTCTCTGGAGATGAGAATTAGTTCGAAGTAAATTCCTTCGTCTTTCTTTTTCCTCCTTCTTCTCGTATCTTATAAGAGTTTTGCTCTGGTGACTTACGCATCATCAATATCATCTGATGTGCACTGAAGAAAAAAGAGAAAAAATGCTGTAAAGGAAACTCCGAGTGTACGGCATCGTTTTTCATCGGTGCTTCTCATCCGCACAAAGCGGCATTCATGCTTTGAAAATGATAGTAAGGGTATGTCATGATTTGAAGTGACATGAAGAATTTATAAAAAATGTCAGTTTATGTACATTTATGTTCTTCCCTCACCTACGCTTTCTTTTTTGTACTTTTTTTTAAATTTTGTTCCTCCACCCTTGATGGTTCACTTAACGCTTGCATTTCCATTTTCAAGCTTTGAAACTATTACGCGAATCAGCCCTCCTGAGAAAGTTGCACTCTGATCTCAGTCGTAGCATTTTATCTTAACTATGTAGCAATGAGCTTAGTCACAACAAGCTAGGTCTAGTACTGTTCGAAATTCAGTTAGCTCTGAAATTTTCGTTGAACACTTGAAATCGTACATTATCTGAACATCGCTGTATCAATCAATTCCAAATCATTTCCAGCGATAGTTTTCTTTTTTATAGCACAGCCATGACTTACTTCGGCATGATCTATGAAGATGGATCTGGTCCATGTATGGTCGACAGCGACTGCACCACGTTCCCTGGTTCCACGTGCAACACGAAAAATGGACTATGTGTCAAAAACCCAAGCACTCCTCTCTGCCCGCCGAATGTGTAACTCATGCAATACAGCGAGCACAAGTGATTTCACTGCTGATTGCTTCTCATAACCATTTCATTGACAATAAACAATGCATCGTAAGAAAATGCGTACTTTTGTGATTTTTCATGTCAGGAGCAAGATTAACCCAGAAAGATTGCAATCACCCTGTCGATTAGAAGGACACACCAGATTGCCTTGTGTGTCCTTCCAATCGACAGGGTGATTGCATGAGAGCAGGAGTGATTTACGAAATTCGTTGCCAGGCCTGTGGTGCTGAATATATTGGTGAAACAGGGCGTCCCCTTCGTACTCGAATCAAAGAACACCTGGAGGGGCTAAGAAAGTCTCGCACTCAAACACCACTGGGAATGCATCGAGTTGTGTGCCACGATGAAAACTAACTAACAGTTTCAGTAACCATCTTGGCACTAGCAACGGAGACTATCGCGCGGAAAGCACTTGAGGCGTGTTGGATTGCAGCAAGAGACCCACAAATTAACAGGAAGGAAGAGCGCATGGCCGTAACCCGTGATCTCGCGCCCTTTCTCGACCTCAGTGGATTTTGAGATTGCGGTGAGGTCAGAAAGGTGGAAGGCTTGCTCACTGTGCGCATTCTGTAGACACCGGGTGGTCGATATAACGCATCGGCGATTTAGATCAAGGTAAGCCTCTTGTATCTCGGGTTCGGGGGGTCTCTAGTCTAAAGAACTGTCTTTGGTTTATCTCGCCTTATTATAGAGTCAGTCTCAATGGTTTTTCGACTTTTAAGGCTCTGACGAAAGGCGAACTCGCCGAAACGTTAGCCCTATAAAGTTTAGAATCTTGGAAAGGCTGAAGCAAATAAACATACATATCGGTGAAAAGTCATGCCAAGATCAAAAGAAAGTCGATCATGGTATATAACCCAGAAAGGTTTTAAAAATTATGGCGAGCGGATCATCAAGGATCGTGTGTAGATGCTTTCGGAAAGCCATAATATCTGATAAAGGCAGAAATTTCGTTCTTATACGGCGTCCAGCACACCATTACAACGTGGCACAATTTGGAGACTGATGGCAACCTCATACTCATTCGGCTGATGACCACGTTCACCACGAAGAGATGCCATTGATTCGATCGAAGGAGTCGAGCAGCACAGTCGACTTGTCATGAATTGTCTTCAGTCACTGGCAAATAATATAAAAGCGGTTTGTGCCAGCACCAAGTCGAAGACGATCAGAAAAAACGTCAACCAGGAACTTGAAAAACTTGAAAATCACTACCGTCACTTCAAGTTCACATCATAGTGCTGATCAACGATTTATCGATGATTTAACGAGATTAACACGAAAGTGTTGATGATCATCTCCGCCTGCATCATTTTTACCCTTACTACGATAGACTCCGCCTACTGTGAGCACCCTCACGATAATCACCTTAGGTTTACAGAGATGTCTTGTAAAGAGACGGGGCTCACGTATATGTTGAAGAAGAAACTCATCGAGTCGTGCAGCAAGGCAACCCGATTCGCACATGAATTGAGAATGTGTCCTTGGACCAGAATACTCGTAAAGATCCTGTCAAAAGCAAGCCGACTCCAAACCGGGAAGCTCCACCTTGGAAAGCTGAATAGAGAATTGAGGCAGGCCATTTCCGAACCTCCACCAAAGTTCAACTTACAAGACTATTTCACAGTAACGGTAAAGATTTCTCCCTGTTTTGGGGCGCGTTCGAAACATTTTTTTACAGCAACCTTTGATGACCGATTGATCTTAAGTGCTGCTTCGGAATAGATTGAATGTCAGAAGGACAACAAAGGTATTTAGCATCTTCTAGCAGGGAGAACTGCTATATGTGTGACAAACTCCATCATACCGAACTATCTTTTTCGAATGCGATTTCAGGGGAGGGGAATTTCAATATCTTTTTAAATTCCTGCGCGGAGGAAGACTCCACTGGAGGGTACTTGTCAAACGTCGATTTTGAGTATCAAATAAGCATATTTTGACTCTAGAATTAGCTGGAAAACTCTGCGAGACTTATCATCACTCTAGCTATGAGGCATACCTTCCAATAAAAGGCGTTTAAACTATTGATGTCTTGCATGAGGTGGACTGACTGATTGACTACCATGATTGCCACTGCAAAATGTTCTTGTCGACAATCGATATTGTATAAAAGTGTCTTCAAACATCATGAATAAAACGTATTGACCAAATATCAGCTGCACAGATGGAGCTAGCAACGCTTCGTGTGGTATAAAAATCTCGCCAACGCTGCAGATCTTGCCTCAGTCCGCTTTCTTTTCTAGACGTCCTTTCGTGAGCGCCCTTACCGGTTGTTATCCAGCTGTAGTGATCGAGTTCGTGTAGTGTACAGGCAACTCGCTTGCCCTTTTTTTCAAAGTCGGCCCTTTTACATAGCCTGTTGTTAGGCACCAAGGTTAACATACTCACTAAAAGCAACTGTACCTTAACACAACAATCGTTCAGTTGTGCATGAGGGAAAGCATTTAATCCTTCGGTTTACCCCCTTTCTAACATACAAGAGAAATTTTGTAGGTTTCCCAAAGGCGACAGCGTGGTTATCCTAAAACATACACCCTCCCCTTCACTCCCTGAGCTCTCTCAGTAGGGTGCTTTCGCTTTTTTCTCAAAAATTTCCTAGCACCCCACTGAGAAAGCTTCATAGAAGAGGCATCATGAGCTATTGCAACAAAACTAGCTCGAACCATCGCGTTGATAATTATAAACTACTCCCAGGTATCGATGAAACTGTTCATCCTCCTATTGGTCGCAGCGTCGGTTGTTGCTTCTGCCTCAGAGGGAGTAGTGAGTTTCAATTTTCTATAATGAGATACTGCACTGCGAAAATAAAAGAAATCTTTCAATAAGGGTCAGCCAAGGTTTGAGCGGTTGCGACAAATCGACGAATAGGAAGGATGAGAGTCCGAGTGAGGCAAAAGTTGGGTGGTGGAGGCATTCCTTGCTGATACACCTCCACTACCCCACAAGAGCCACAAATGCCAACAATTTAATTAGAAAATGAGCAATTGTAAACAATGCCAAGATAATTGGTGCTTTCTCCACTGAACTTTGAGATTGCTTGTAAGAATAGCGAAAGAGACTGTTAACAACCTTCACTAGTAATGACTGACACGCCTTGATTTTCTTTCAGGACTCTGAACAACTTAGATATATAATACCTACTTCGAAAAATACCTTTAATGATTTTAGGAGTACGAAAAAGCGTATGGAAAAGATGTGAGCGCGGCATCCAGTGAAGAAGCTCCGTCTACATCAGTGAAGCGCATCCGCAGAACACCGCTGTACACGCTTTCCCAGCACCGTAAGGCTCTGCTCACTCCTTTTATCATTTTCTATAGCCTCCACGCCCTCTTTGGATGGAGTTATGAACCTGCGGGGAAAGTAGCGCCCAGTGCAACAACGCTCCGCCCACTATCGGTGGCTCTCCTTCACTTGATTTTTTGACCTGTCCCTCTACTTTGATTATTTTTTTCCGGTGTCTGGGCTGTTAGAAACTTGTTTAAGACGTTTTGCCCATGACATCACCCAATCCTGAGCACGGTCCACCCTTGAAGGGAGAACTTTGCTGAGCTCAAATGTCTTCTTTTGATCTTGAACTATGCCCAACCCAGCTGTCGTATAGATTTCGCCTAAATTTCAAATTTGGAACACCTTCATCTGGCTACTGAAGTATTAAGAAACGGATAGTTCTTTGGAGTGCGCATCTGTGAGCAAAACTCACACTTAAAATTAGAGATTTCGATTAGATTAGGTTTCTAGTTATTTCTTTGGATTTCCGATTATGTTTCTAGAAAAAAATACGCGTCTAGTCTAGAAAATAGGTTAAATGCAAAGGTACTTTCGTCAAAAGTTATTCGTGAGCAAAAAGTTTTTTTGCCACAAAGCCTAACCTCTCTCATCCCTCAGTTGGCTGCGAACCGATAGTTGAATCGTTCCTAATATATGGATTTAGCATGGCAGTAAATAGTCAGGAGAACGCTTTTACGGCCGCTCTCAGCAAAGTTTGTGACTCAGTGAAGGATCACGATTCCTCTTCGCTTCGATATCATTTTTGGCAAGTCTTATCCGACTACTAATGATCATAGATTCTCATCTGATATATGTATCCGCTTCATTGATAACGCATTTATTCATTTGCCTACGCGACTTTTGGGAGGACAAGCAAACTGTCATACAAACGGACACCAAACTTAGCGGCTTATATATATTACGACGTGTTATATTCTGTTGCTTATTGCTTATTTAGATTAATAATTTGCCCATTCCAATAGTGGAGTACTCCTGTATGATGATATGCGGGAACAAGTAGACAGATTGGTATGGGATAAGGAGGACATATTTTAACGTGGCAAGTGAGAATCCGATACATGTCAAAACAGAAACCTACAAGTGTCAAGACAGTGACCATACATGTTAAGGCAGTGATAGTGACTTCTATATAAACTCTCTGCATCATGGATAAACATTCATTTGCCCAGTGTACAATCCAACATCTGCTACAGTGTTGAGAGCTGCGATTAGATTGTTCTGTCCTTGAAGATTATTCACCTAGGCAGATTTCTCATCTAAATTTCTACAGCGATGAGGAACGGCGAGTTTTAATATTCTTTTCAGGAAACCTATATGCGGACCTTTTCAGTGTTGAGAAGCGTCATTGCATTTTCTAGCTTCGATGACTGTGGAACCAAGAAGATTTCTCAACTCCATCACTAAAATGCTGAGAAGCTGCGGATTTCTAGTTTTACCTTGGCCTCGAGGTTTCTGCTTACACTCCTGACGTATTCTTTGGCCTAAGCAGTACGGTGCCTCCCTTTAGTCAGGCGTTTAGTGACTTATTTCATTATCTCATTTTCTTATATTCTGGAATTTTTTACTCAGGTTACCCGAATTGCGGGCACAACCCACCTACGTTGAGCGCAGTCTGATCCTGTCTTGATCCCTGCTACTTTGCGGTGACCAAGCCGTGACAGATTTGCTGGCTGAAGAAGCAGAATGGAAAACTACGGGACTTGTCGAAATTGAAATGAGTTCCAAATTTGAACGCCCTAACTGTGAAAAACTTTCGCGCACTACACCAGCCACCTGCCACTTGTAATTCCGTCTTGTCGAATACATAACTTCCGAATATAATTGTCCTAGATATGGTTTGTGCACGCTCTACTCCCGGTATCCGAAGTCTACACCTGACACCTGCCATTATTGTTCAAATCTTGCCGAATGCTTACCTTTGAAACTCGAACGTTCATGCAGTCTATTGATCTTAACTGCCTTTAATAAAAGGAAAGGCAGTTTGCCATTATTGTTGGCGTTCAGCCAAATATTTTGGCACAGTTTGGCATGCAATCTTGCGTCATTAAGCCAAAATGGAAACTGCCTTTCCAGGATGAATGGCAGCAGTTTACTGTGGAATCGCAGTTGTTTCGCTTTGGTGAACACCTGGATATAAACAGACTCTGTTCCATTTTCTTTTCCGTGTCAGTGATTTTTTGAACTATCGGTTTACAAACTTTGCAGGAGCAGGCTGATGAATGAAAAATGAATGAATGAGCCTGAATGGAAGAGAAAATGCGAGAAAACTTTTTGAAAAGGCTACTTTAGGGCCTTCTTTCTTTTTTGTATCACTGTGTTATGATAATCGTATGGCTTGAATTTTTCTTCATAGAACCATCGCATTTCTGCCCCCTATCACCCAAGTGACAATAGTGATTGTGAGCAACGACATTGAACACTGAAAGGCTATGAAGTGTGTCATCATTATTATGAGCAAGTCTTTGGCAGATTTTTCAGAGAAAGTGACTGCGTTTCCTCAAAAGATTCACTCAGTCCGTCATCATATCAACAAAGAGAAAGACGAGATCTACTGCAATCGGACTACGTTGAACTACAAGAGTTTTATATTTCTAGATACTCAGAGCTTATTTTGCACAGAAGGTCGTGGAAAAGTTCTCATCATTTAGGAAGCTGTAAACTATCCCAATAGCAGCAGAATTTGATTTGTGGTGGGGCAATCACGACATTGGTGCCTTTATCAATAGCACTGCCGTCTACGACCCAAATTTTAACTACACTGTATTTTCTCAAGTGAGTTCAACCTAAGAGCCTTCCTTAAGCACTCTTTTGTGGGCACTACCTTGAATAAGTTAGAGCAACTGTATATGGATATACTGGATATGATCCCTGAATGGATCAAAGCACCAAATTTGTAGTTATATTATTTCGGGGGTATGATGGTACTTTTCCTGATCGTACTTTCTAACAACGACTTTTCTGGTAGTTATCGGCTTCTCTCTGCCTGCCGCAGATGACGAAACGTCCCGAATATCATTGGTATTTAATCATATTTGCTTTTTTCCAACGTGCATAGCATAAAATATTGAATTAGAAGATGAGATATATGCACAATACATTGCACACATGATAGTGATTATTTTTACGACCTCTCGTTTGAAGGAAAACAGGCCCGGTGAGTGTGGTCGCAACGGGAATGTTTTGCTGTCACGCATTCATTGATGATTGCGAGTTAATCAAGAAGTGTCATTACATAAGTTAGAGAAGATTTGTTGTCATCATTTTGATGGTGCAATACAAAAGCGCTTCTTCTACGCTGCAAACACAATTGATGCATTTCCATTCCTCATTATTCGTGCACGGCTTACCAATATCGAAAATCAGAGAACCAATGTAGTTTTCTCTGAAAAACGGCTGTCTGCTGCTGAGATGACTGATCTCCTTCACTGGATGATTGCACTTACGCTGGGTCATATTCGCATTCCACAAGAGTCATGTCTTCATACCACCTCACTGCCCAGTCGATCTTTTTGCTCGATTGCCAGACCACCTCAAATGATGCTCTGTTCTTTAAGTCGATAAAACTGATAAAAGTTCCCTTAATCACCTGTGTGTACTGTCGGACGCCTTTGTTGAAGACTTTCACGGTGAGTTTGTTTTCTTTAGCTTCTATACGCCTTTCGTCATTGTTGTGAATTTGTAGTGAGCCGAGTGTTCACACCATTTTCAACACCCTAGCTGCCATCGGTGCATTTCCTCTCAGCTTGTTTTCCGCTTTTCCTTGGGCAATCAGTGTTCTGAAGAAGGTGATCGGTGATCACTTTTCACCCAATGCTGCCTTGTTGTTTCACTGGGAATCAACTGGTAATCGTTGTGTTCATCCCAGAACGTTTTCCTCAATTCGTCCGACATTCCCTCCGCGTCCGAGCACATGACTGAAAATTCTTAGGAATAGTTGCCTGCGCGAGAAAAAGAGGTGGCGTGGAGTTTATGACGACTTACATGCTAGTGCAGATGTGGTCAGAACGCCTAAAGACATCCATTTAGTAACTCATTCAAAATGATTATCGGTAGATGCAATCCTCTACTTACTAGAAAGGCTTCGGTGACAAGCGAGAGCATTCCTCAAAAATTGTGATCGTCTGCTGTTACATGAAACGCCTTTTATATATCAGGACAAAGGTGTACAGGTGTACATACACGTTTGACTACGGATAATGGATAAATGGCCGACGTGTTAAACAGCTTTCCGGAGTGTAATCTTTTCCTGAGATACAAAATGATTCAAGAAAATGATCCACCAGTGGGCCGAGAATAAAGAGGACCGCAGGGAGGTCCTGCCTGAAAAGAACCGACCACACAGGCCTTCTTCAATATCCGGATCTCACCTATCTCACGAATCACGGAGTTTGTCCCACTAGAATTCACTAAGGGTGGTAAGTCAGGGGTCTCCTAGCGCACGGAGTCCACAAACTCCGTGAGGGTAGACGGTTTGCGGCGGGTAACAAAAAGGCGCGTTCACAGCCACGATCCCCTCCCTCCCGATCACCATATCACCTACAGTTTTGATCACCCTCGACCAACCGGTGTAATGATCTTTGAGATCATTTCTTCTTTGGCAGGACCCCACCGATGCAGCTCTCCCTGTTCCGTCCTGACAAAGAACGCAAAATGATGTTTCCAGAAAAATTCAAAATGGGCGAGAATTACGAGGGTCACAGCTAATTAATCGAGAATATGAAGGGGTGCCAAACAAGGCAGCACGACTGCACGTGGTAACATGAAGGATTCACTGCTTGAGCTATTATGACGAAAGTTGAAGCAGCCACTCGATCGAAGCCGTGAAAATTCTCATGCTTTGTAGGCTTGCACTAGCACTGAATGGGGGAGAGACGAAACATTCACCCAATTTTGGATGGACATGGAAAACCGCGCTGCGATATTCGTGGTGATTCAAACGAATCTAACTCCTAAAATCGGGCCAGATTTTGAGTAGATTGTATAATTAGGGTCAGCTGATGCTACTTATATACCCTAATTCATATTTGGGCCCCAATGATAGACGCCAGAGTCATTTGAATTACCACGAATTTTGCCGCATATTCCGCCGCGTCCATCCACGCCGCTGGTTGATTGACCCATACCCGCACCGGATGGAGAAAAATTCGGTGCAGCAAGTTTCATGGTAATTCATAGAATACAATCTGCAGCAGTGCTTAAGTTAAGGATTTTTATGTAAGCAGTATGATTGTGCTGTTTATTTGCTTAACAGATTTATTCAAAAGGTTGGTCAGTGTGCGACTTGCTTAGATTCTTTTGAGCGAACACGGTTGTCCCATGCAGTTTTCTGAAAGTAAACCATTTCCTCAACCGCAAAAATGCAAAAACGAGGGAAAACTGCAGAACTTCTTTTAGGAAAAGAGTATGCAGGCTCGAAAACTGCAAAAGTCAGGAGTACGTCCCGGAGCAAAGGCTTTTATGCCACTGGTTCTGTCCGTCAGAGGCGGAACAGCGTTTTACCAGACCAGCACTTTCACCCTCGAAGGACAGAAACAGCAGCATTAAAAAATCCGCTACGCAGTTTCAGACAGTGTCTTGCTATGACATAGAAGTGTATCTTTCTGCCAACATTATAGTTTTTCCCCCAAAGAACAAAAATCGCGAAATGGGCCCCAAAGAAAGATCAGGTCACAAACGATTCTGCAACAAAGACTCGTATTCGGTCAATCTAAAGGTCATAATTTTATAACTTCTGCAGTTAAGCTAGATTTGGTATTGGAAAAAAGTAGAATAGTTTAGCCTGCATGAGTTCAACTCACCATAGTGCCACCATCCAGGCCTTTTTGTGGGTCCGTTCAAGTATTTTTCAAGTAAAGGATCCATTCTTTTGAATCTGGCGCCCTCCCTGAAGCTCCACAGAATTTTGGTCAAGGAGAATCGCGATGTGAGAAAACAGTGGCACGTACAGTTTGCCTTCATCCCTCAGATCATTTGGCTTTGGAGTAAACGCCACTGGTGGTACAGGGTTCCCAGAAGCTGGAAAATGCATTTATTCAGAAGTATGTTTGAGGCTCTTGGAACAGTGTATTCCAAGCACTGGGGAGGCGAGTAAACCTCATAAAAAGTGCTCACCTTGAATGAAGGGATTTGCTACAAGGAAAACCATTGCTGTGGCGATTAATGACATTTAGAACGTGGGTGATACTTCTGAGCCTCACTTCTATTTATATAATACTCGATGATAGCAGTGATGATGTTCTCCAGCACCTGCTATACAGAAAGCAGAAGATTGCGTGGATGATGTTTTGCAGATATTTGATTAAATAAAACGTAACTTGGTGCTACTGCTCCCTCTCCTCACCCCCAAATTTGGTGAAATGTGTATATGGTGTTGACTATAGCCTTACTCTCAGCAGAAAAACGGTACTCAATTGTTTACCGCTAACTCAAACTCACAAGTTCATGTTTAGGTACAGGAGGACATAAGTATTCATCACTGTGTTTGGCTTTTAGGCGCCACCAATGCCTATAAAACTTTACAGAACGTCATCTACACAAATTATTTGCATAGAGAAAGAATACGACATCTCTTATTTTCTGTATAGCAGGTGCTGGAGAATGTCATCACTACCATCATCGAGTGTTATATAAATAGAGTTGAGGTTCAGAAGTATCATCCACGTTCGAAATGTCATTAATCGCCACAGCATTGGTCTTCCTTGTAGCAAGTCTCTTTATTCGAGGTGAGCCCTTTTTATGAGGTTCATTCGCTTCCTTAGTGCTTGGAATACACTGTTCCAAGAGCCTCAAACATCACCTGTATCACCTGTCGTCCCGTTGATCATCGACTTCCTCGAGCGGGCGCCAGTAACGTCTCCATTCGTCCCTGTCACGAGCCAGAGTGGTCCAGTGAATCGTTCTCGCTTCAGGGACACGAGGTTCAACATTCCTTTCGTTGAGAGCTTTCGTGAAGAAGTCTGGCCATCTCGTTGGCGGCCTTCCTGGAGTTCGTTTGATGTCCCGAGGGATCCAGTCAGTAACCGCCCTGGTCCAACGGTCATCACTATATCGCATAAGGTGTCCGGCCCACCTGATCTTCGATTTCTTGGCGTAATCAACGGCATCCCTGATCTTCGTTCGATGACGGAGCTCGGAACTCCGGATTCCCTTCTGCACTTGCGTGTATAGGGAAATTCCGAGCATCGTCCTTTCCAAAGCGCGTTGAATAACGCTGACAGCATGCTCATCCTGCTTTCGTAGAGTCCAGGTCTCCGAGGCGTACGTCAAAGCAGGAAGGACAGCAGTGTCGAAAAGGTGAGCGCGGAGCCGGATGTTCTTTGTCTTCTTCACTACTCCCTCGATATTCTTAAATGCTCCCCACGCGGCGCGTTTCCTTCTGCACAGCTCTGGAGCTAGGTCGTTCATCATGTTGACTTCCGGATCTAGATACACATAGCTAGAGCATTCGGAGATATTCGTTCCGTTTAACGTGAAAGGAGCATCAGGTACCAGTCCGTTTCTCATGAACATCGTATTCGTTAGGTTCAGCCTCAAGCCGATCTTTCCACAAGCACTATCAAACTCGGCCAGCATTCGCTCCGCCTGCTCGATGTTCGGTGTTATAAGCACGATGTCGTCAGCAAAGCGGAGGTGATGTAGGAAGCGGCCGTCGACCTTCACTCCCAAGTCTTCCCATTCCAAATGACGCATGATATTCTCGAGGGCGGCACTGAAAAGTTTGGGCGAAATAGTATCGCCTTGCCGAACACCTCTCTTCACGTTGACAATGACTTCCTTATAGAATGGTGAAATCCTGGTCGTGAAGTTATCGTAGAGCTCACGAAGCATCCTTATATATTGCGTAGGAACACCCTGGTTACCCAGGGCTTCAATTACCGCTTCTGTCTCGACGGTATCAAAGGCTTTCTTTAAATCGATGAACGTAAGACATAGCGGCATTTTGTACTCTCGCGATACTTCAATGAGCCTTGTTAGGGTGTGGATATGATCGATTGTACTGAACCCTCTCCGAAACCCTGCTTGCTCGCATGGTTGTCCTTCATTTAATGTTCTGCCAATCCTGTTCAGGATGACACGAGTGAAAAGCTTGTAGATTACGGACAGCAGGCAGATTGGGCGATAGTTGCCAATATCGTCTGGATCTCCCTTTTTGTACAGCAACACAGTCTTGCTAGTTTTCCACGACGTGGGCACTTTGCATTCCGACAGGTACCGTGTGAAGAGCCTAGCCAGAGTTTTGATGATGACCGGAGGCATACTCTTCAGATGTTCTGGTTTGATCCTATCGGGACCGGGCGCTGTACAGTTCTTCATAGACGTGATGGCATGTCGTATTTCGGAAGGGAGAACCGAAGGAGCGATATATTCGTCTTGCCTAAGATGGTGAGTAGGCAGGTAGACGTGGCTGTCGAAGAGGTCCGAGTAGAAGTCGTAGATGACCTTCTCCATTGCCCTCCGTGATGCAGTAACGGTTCCGTCAGGACGACGAAGGGAGGTCATCTTGGTCTTGTAATTGGCGAAGCTCCGTCGGGCTTTGCGTATGCTCTTTCCGGCCTCGGCGGCTTCGTCCATGACTGCTGCTCTTCTCTCTTTCAGATCTTCCTTTATCGCTTCTCTGCATAGCTTCGCAAGTTCGGACGTTTGTTGATAATTTCCTGTAGCTCGCGCGATTCCACGCTGGCGTATCAGCTCGAGAGTCTTCGAGGAGAGTCGTCTCTTGGCTTCTTGTAGACTCTCTGCTTTCGTAGCACTATCGTGAAGATGTTCGACGAGCCGGTTGTATTCTTCGTCGATGTTGTCGATAACGGAATCCTCCCACTTACTCGCAAGGGAAGCGAAGTGGTCCCAGTTGATGGAGGTCTTGGGGCTTCGTTTCCGAAACTTCATAGCTCTCTCCCCACGCACTGAGAAGCGGAATCTAGCGCGGAGGAGACGATGGTCCGATCCCGTGTAGAACTTCGGAACAACAGCGACGTCGGTCAGGCAAAATCTTCGATTGAAGATGATGTGGTCTATTTCATTATGGAACTGTCCACCAGGTGACTCCCATGTCCATCTTAAATGAGAGGGCTTCTGGAACTGCGAGTTACCATGGATGGTGTGGGTCGTCATGATAAACTCGGACAGCCTTTCACCCTGCTCATTCCATTCCACTCCGTGAGTCCCGATGTGATGCTCTTCAGCCGTTCTTCTGGGGCCAATCTTGGCGTTAAAATCACCGACGATGACCTTGAAGAAAGTGTGGTCTTCTCTGTAGAGCCTCTCCAGATCCATATAAAACGCTTCCAACTCCTCTTCTTCGTAGCTCGATGTTGGTGCGTAAGCAACGAAGATGGTTAGAGCTGGGATTGAGCCACATCTTCTTAATCGCAAACGTCCGATTCGGGTTGTTAAGCTTTCGTACGAATCGATGTTCATGGCCAAGTGCGTGTTGACGAGGACACCTACGCCGCCGACGCCTCTACTGTCGCATGTTCCAAGGAACAGTTCTTCTCCAGTCTCAAACACAGCGTGCAGCGGGCGATGCCTTCTCGTCTCGGTCAGTCCGATGACGTCGTACTTGATCTTCCTAGCTTGCATCATCAGGTCTTCTATACACGCTTCCGATGCAAGCGTCCGTGCGTTGAAAGTACAGATCGCCATCTTAGTCCTTCTCCTGTTGGGCAGCCTGTTTTGGCCCTGAGATTTTAGCAGCCTCTCCCGAGCGGTCCTACCCAACGCTGCCGTATTGGGGGCTCCCTCAGGTTCAGGGGAATGAGGCCCATTTCTATTAGTGTTTTTGGCGTGAAAATACCCAACGTGCAGCTTGCCAGGCTCTGACGTGGGGGCTATTGACTCCGGGGGCTTGCCAGGCTATCCCGAAGTGGACAAGGGGCTTTGTTTTTGGAGGCGGCCCCGAATCGCCTCCCGAATACTTCCCAGCGTGACTTGTTCGTCACCCGAATGCAGGCTTTTGGCCGAGTCGATGGGCAGGATACCAACTGCACCCACAGACTCTCCACACACGTATGCGTGGATCGCCTGCGAAGAACAGAGGGTATATCGACCCAGCACAGCAGAATCAAGGAGTCCATCCCCTGAATCCACCTGCGTCTCTGGGAAGTACCGGTGACTTTTGGTCGGCGATTAATTCCCCTATCCGCCACCTGGGGACGCCCTACGTAGCCTCGTCACTAACCGGCTGGGATCCTTCAGTGAGAGAGAACCCTCAGTGAAGGAGATCCGTAGGCCTCAAACATACTTCTGAATAAATGCATTTTCCAGCTTCTGGGAACCCTGTACCACCAGTGGCGTTTACTCCAAAGCCGAATGATCTTAAGGATGAAAGCAAACAGTACGTAACACTGTTTTCTCACATCGCGATTCTCCTTGACCAAAATTCTGTGGAGCTTTAGGGAGAGCACCAGATTCAAAAGAATGGATCCTTTACTTGAAAAATACTTGAACGGACCCACAAAAAGGCCTGGATGGTGGCATTATGGTGAGTTGAACTCACGCGAGCTAAACTATTCCACATTTTTCCAATACAAAATCTCCTTACCTGCAAAAGTTATAAAATGATATTCCTCTCCGGTTGACCGAATACGAGTTTTTCTGGAAACATTGTTTGTCACCTAATGTTTCTTCGGGGGCCAATTTTGCGATGTTTGTTCTTTGTCTGTAAAACTATAATATTGGCGATGAGATACACCTTGATTTCATAGCAAGACACTCTCTGAAACTGCGTAGCTGATTTTTTAATGCTGCTGTTTCTGTCCTTCGAGGGTGAAAGTGCTGGTCTGGTAAAACGCTCTTCCGCCTCTGACGGACAGAACCAGCGGCAAAAAAGCCTTTGCTCTGGGACGTACTCCTAAGTTTTGCAGCTTCCAGGCTTGCTCACTCTTCTTTCTAAAAGAAATTCCTGTGGTTTTCCCTAGTTTTTGCGCTTGAATAAGTGGTTCACTTTCAGAAAACTGCATGGGACAACCGTGTTCACTCAAGAGAATTTAATCAAGTTACATACTGACCAAGATTTTGAATAAATCTGTTAAGCAAATAAACAGCACCATCATACTGTTTACACAAATGTCCTTCACTGGATCACAGTCACAACTGCCACCAATACTCTCTTTCACAATTTCCGTCATAAAGGGGACCACAACGTAAGTTCAGCCGAAGCGAGGCCCTTAACTTTCATATGGCTGCACTTGCACATAGATCATCTTCTTATTAAGATATCGTCAGCATTGAAATAGTGGATCTGTTTGCTGACATTATAAAGAAAATTGTTCAGCCGAAGATGAATGGTTCCTACTAGGTTGTTCTTAGAGTCTCGCAAGAGAATGAACTTCGGCCGTCTGGATTGAGATGAGTTATTACTGCTCGAACATTATTCATAATTCAGCAATTCCATTGAACTCGCAATCATGATGTTTGCTTGCTCCGGGGAGAGGCCACGCCCACTGGTTCGGGGTGAGAACTTCTCGAAAACGCGCGATCGGGGCTAGCCGGGACCACCGTAATCCCGTGACTGAGAATTGTGAGTGTGATTAGAGTGCGGAATTGTCTATAGTGCGCGCCATTCTTCTACGGCTTACGCATTGTTTCAACCCTCTTCTAAACATTCCTTTGTTTTCATGCATTGAACGGTTTCATTTTACTTATTGTTCTCACGCGATAGACTCTACCCCGCCGAAGCTGTTCACAGCCGCGGCTGTGGCTTATAAAGTCGCTGCATTAGGACAGATTGGGCATTCGTGTGGATGAACGGTTCCTCTCGAATGTCCGATTTGCAAGTGACATCGTTCCCTTTCCAAGCAGCCGGGAAGAAATTTGACTGCGGATCAACCAGCCAGAGGCACAGTGAAGTATGCTTGAGCTGGCAAAGGTCAACTCAAGATCGATGGTACACCTACCGAGGAGACCGTTTATCACTCCCTGAATATGAACGACAACATGAAGGAACTGATGGGACGGCAGCAAACGGCATGGGCATTCATAAGACCTCCGAAAGAAGTCACCGATCATTTGGTTTATTCGGATTTCGCGCTGATATGTTCGATTCCACAGTTCTTCCTTTGATCTGTTACGGGTCAGAGACTTGGTTGCCCAGTGCCTTCACCTCAAGGGCTTCGAGCATAAGGCACAAAGAACTCGAGCAATGTCTTTTGCGATTCAAGGGACACACTCTATGTCGAGCGGGCCTTCGCAGTTATACGATATATGATATACGCAAAAAGTTCCGCAATTGGGCCCTTTCTCACAGCCTAAGGTTGTTAGAACAGTTTTACGTCGCGCTGAGGCGTTTACTGCAGTCACCTAGTGTCCCTATACAGGGAGGGTCCAGTAGTGCTGACAGGACCGCATTCATTCAAAGCAACCAAAAGTTTTTCCATAGTCATTGAAGGTGAGGAGCATCTGGAATTCTCTATACACCTAGATGACCATTGCGACCGCTTGGACGTGGTCTAAGACAGCCTCCTTACGGATTCCGGTCTGCGCAGTTGCACGTTCTTAATTTGGCCCTTGTAGACGGTGGTATTATATGGAGGCTTATTGAAATTCCCCTTCCCTGAAATCGCACTCGAAAAAGATAGTTCGGTATGATGGAGTTTGTCACCCATATAGCAGTTTTCCCTGCTAGAAGATGCTAAATATCTTTATTGTCCTTCTGACATTCAATCTATTCCAAAGCAGCACTTAAGATCAATCGGTCATCGAAGGTTGCTGTAAAAAAATGTTTCGAACGCGATCCCAAAACAGGGAGAAATCTTCACCGTTGCTGTAAAATCGTTTTGTAAGTTGAACTTTGGTGGAGGTTCGGAAATGACCTGCCTCAATTCTCAATTCAGCTTTCCAAAGTGGAGCTTAACTGGTTAGAGTCGGCTTGTTTTTGACAGGATCTTTACGAGTATTCTAGTCCAGGAACACATTCTCAATTCATGTGCGAATCGGGTTGCTTTGCTGCACGACTCGATGAGTTTCTTCTTCAACATATACATACGTGAGCCCCGTCTCTCTACAAGACATCTCTGTAAACCTAAGGTGATTGTCGTGAGGGTGCTCACAGTAGGCGGAGTCTATCGTAGTAAGGGTAAAAATGATGCAGGCGGAGATGATCATCAACACTTTTGCCTTCTGTCTTGCTCAAGATCGTGTTAATCTCGTTAAATCATCGATAAATCGTTGATCAGCCCTATGATGTGAACTTGAAGCGATGGTAGTGATTTTCAAGTCTTTCAACTTCCTGTTTGACGTTTTTTCTGATCGTCTTCGACTTGGTGCTGGCACAAACCGCTTTTATATTATTCGCCAGTGACTGAAGACAATTCATGACAAGTCGACTGTGCGGCTTGATTCCTTCGATCGAATCAATGGCATCTCTTCGTGGTGAACGTGATCATTAGCCGAATGAGTATGAGGTTGCCAGCAGTCTCCAAATTTTGCCACGTTGTAATGGTGTGCTGAACGCCGAATAAGAACGAAATTTCTGCCTTTATCAGATATTATGGCTCTCCGCCAGCATCTACACACGATCCTTGATGATCCGCTCAACATAATTTTTAAAACCTTTCTGGGTTAATCTTGCTCCTGACATGAAAAATCACAAAGTACGCATTTTCTTACGATGCATTGTTTATTGTCAATGAAATGGTTATGAGAAGCAATCAGCAGTGAAATCACTTGTGCTCGCTGTATTGCATGAGTTACACATTCGGCGGGCAGAGAGGGGTGCTTGGGTTTTTGACACATAGTCCATTTTTCGTGTTGCACGTGGAACCAGGGAACGTGGTGCAGTCGCTGTCGACCATACATGGACCAGATCCAACTTCATAGATCATGCCGAAGTAAGTCATGGCTGTGCTATAAAAACGAAAACTATCGCTGGAAATGATTTGGAATTGATTGATACAGCGATGTTCAGTTAATGTACGATTTCAAGTGTTCAACGAAAATCTCAGAGCTAACTGAATTTCGAACAGTACTAGACCTAGCTTGTTATGACTAAACTCATTGCTACATAGTTAAGATAAAATGCTACGACTGAGATCAGAGTGCAACTTTCTAAGAAGGGCTGATTCGCGTAATAGTTTCAAAGCTTGAAAATGGAAATGCAAGCGTTAAGTGAACCATCAAGGGTGAGGAACAATATTAAAAAAAGTACAAAAAAGGCAGCGTAGGTGAGGGAAGAACATAAACCTACATGAACTGACATTTTTTATAAATTCTTCATGTCACTTCAGATCATGACATACCCCTACTATCATTTTCAAAGCATGAATGCCGCTTTGTGCGGATGAGAAGCACCGATGAAAAACGATGCCGTACACTCGGAGTTTCCTTTACAGCATTTTTTCTCTTTTTTCTTCAGTGCACATCAGATGATATTGATGATGCGTAAGTCACCAGAGCAAAACTCTTATAAGATACGAGAAGAAGGAGGAAAAAGAGAGACGAAGGAATGTACTTAGAACTAATTCTCATCTCTAGAGAAAATATATTCAAACCAACCAAACATCGAATGCGCAATACACCTGTTTTTGGCCATAGCACGTATCGGTACACCCTATGCTAACGGCGTACCCCGAAACCAACTGAAAAACACACATATTTGCCCACAAAAGAGTACTTAAGATAGGCTCTTAGGTTGTCTTGGGTTGAACTCACTTGAGAAAATACAGTGTAGTCAAAATTTGGGTCGTAGACGGCAGTGCTATTGATAAAGGCACCAAAGTCGTGATTGCCCCACCACAATTCAAATTCTGCTGCTATTGGGATAGTTGACAGCTTCCTAAATGATGAGAACTTTTCCACGACTTCTGTGCAAAATAGGCTTTGATACTGAGTATCTAGAAATATAAAACTCTTGTAGTTCAACGTATTCCGATTGCAGTAGATTTCGTCTTTTAAAATAACTCTACCATTTGATAATGATAGAAAAAATATAAAAATAGTGTACCCAACAGGATTGAGTGTCGCTTGTTGATTGCAGACCATCATTGCGTACTCCTCAGCCTTGCACGAATAGTTCTAGAAAGGTAGTTCATCAAAGCTAAATTTCTAACAATCACTAAGTTTTAGCAACAGCTATTGAAGTCCGTGCATAGGCAACCGTAGCGATTCGGAGCATACCAGAAGCGTAATTGTTTGTGGCACAGTGCAACATGCACCACACTCAACAAATTTGAACTTGCGCAAAGGAGTTCAAACGCTCTAGTATTAATCAAATTTGATGACAGGTTTACTTTTTGTTGTAGTTGTTTGTTCGTCTCTGAATGCGGTGTATATTACAGTACTGATGCCGAAGAACACCCACTCACCAGCTGATACATGTTCTGGCTTGGTGGATACCCAAATACTCCAGCTGCTGCGACTGTACGATAAGCGTTGGCCAGCATGACGGAAAGTTTTCGTTTTTCGGGCGTCATGGTAGTGCCGCTGATCATGCAATCAAATTCTGAAAATTTTCTTTCTTCGAGTAGTTCAATTTGTACAATTTCGTGGAATTTTTAATAGAACTTCATGAGCGAGGATTGAGATTGTTGAGCAAAAGGAGTTTTGCGAATTGTTGGGAGGATTTTCAAACCCATGTTAAGAAAGCAACACCGCAATTGCGTTGTTGTGTTCATTCAGTGGGTACTCCCGCCAATGGAATTGTTGCAGGGCTGCACCTAATTTGAATGCCAAGTAGTAGTAATCGCCATCTATCGATGCGCAGGATAGGATGCTATAAATTCTAGCCAAGCTCCATATTAATTTTGCTGATCAACCATTGCCATTTATTGACGGTCACTATTTAATTTCTTCCACTTACGACCAAAACTTCATTTGCTTTCAATCAAAATTTGGAGGCTCAATTCATGCGAGCCCCACCTATAAACTACTTCTGACCATGCTGCTCTATATTCTTGAGGAACTAGGCTTTTTTGGTGAATCCAGGCCTAAGGCAGTATGACCAAGATGTGATATTTTAGCACCAGGACTTTTGAAGAAAACAAAAAAGTGGGAACGAGAGCCATCAGACAAGTATGTCTTCGTTTTATGGTGAGAAATCAAGCCATGTTAGATATTTCACTTATGAGCTACTCGTACAATTTTTGTCATTGAATTGAACATTAACACTGTTGGCATTTAACACACAGTCATTCGCACATCCCAGCTTCTTTAAGGACTCGGCTCAGTACTTGCACGAAACCTTATCGTGAAATAGAGCGTTAATAAGCGTGATCAATACTGACCGTTAGCTAAATAGCCATGTGACAACAAGGAATGCACGACCTTCACAGCTCGAGACTATTGCAACGATAGCACGTTTCAACAAGACACATGATCTATGCATTACCCAGTCGTCAACACTCGTGCTCCTGGTGTGCCAATGTTTTAACGTGGCTGAATTAGAATACTCTCCATTGATGACTTTCGAGTGGTCGAAAGCCTCTGGCAGTTCAGTACTTTTTCGTGTGGCACTAACGACAGGTTCTTTCTGGAGCTTTGTTAGAAACACATCTTGCCCATAAAACTACTCACCATGTTGAGCAGCTTGCGTTGTTAATTCAGCATGCACCGAAGACACGGAAACCTGCATGGTTATATCAACCAATTTTCTTGGAAAGTGAAAACGCAAAAGAACTGACCGCGACTGCAAATAATATACTGCACAGGAACATTTTGTTACTTGCCTACGATCGCCACAGTGACCTATGTCTCTTAAATATGCCTTGATTTGTAAAGAGTAGAGGCACGTAATCATTCATTTTATTGCCAGCATGATTATCTCATGTAACACACTGCAAAATTGACGTGGCAAAATATTTTCATTGCTCAGAAAATTTCGATATTTTTGCGAAGTCACAACAGTTCCCTGGTTTTTTCTTGGATTCGCTCGAGAGTGAACGTGAACTTTATTGAAAGGCCACTCAACGTGATCAATACCATAACCTTCTCTAGCCACATGCTCCAAATTGATTTGGCAAAACAGGTAGATGAATAAAAACCCTCGGTTTCCTCTTTGTACCCAAGTCAATGCAGGCATTGTGTCAGTTTTCGATGGCCAACCAGACAATACAGACACCTTCTGAGCGTTACACCACCACCTGATATATAATTTTCAAACAGTCAAATGTAGGTGGTTATGAAAACGCTAGTTCGGGACATCACCTTCTTTTATGCTACAGCACCATCTTTACAGAATTTATATGTATTCAAGGGAAACCTCGCAGCTCCCTGTGTCGCTGACTCACTGCCTCGCTTTAAACGAAACTGACGTCGCCGTTCCACGAAACCCTCAACTCAAACGACAGTCTTCTCATGGACGACAGGAAAGGAAAGAGGTGCAACCAAAAAACTGCTGCAGAATCTACTGCAGTTATCGAAGAAAACCGAGGGTTTTTGTTCATCTACCTGTTTTGCCAAATCAATTTGGAGCATGTGGCTAGAGAAGGTTATGGTATTGATCACGTTGAGTGGCCTTTCAATAAAGTTAATGTTCAATCTCGAGCGAATCCAAGAAAAAACTAGGGAACTGTTATGACTTCGCAAAAATATCGAAATTTTCTGAGCAATGAAAATATTTTGCCACGTCAATTTTGCAGTATGTTACATGAGATAATCATGCTGGCAATAAAATGAATGATTACGTGTCTCTACTCTTTACAAATCAAGGCATATTTAAGAGACATAGGTCACTGTGGCGATCGTAGGCAAGTAACAAAATGTTCCTGTGCAGTATATTATTTGCAGTCGCGGTCAGTTCTTTTGCGTTTTCACTTTCCAAGAAAATTGGTTGATATAACCATGCAGGTTTCCGTGTCTTCGGTGCATGCTGAATTAACAACGCAAGCTGCTCAACATGGTGAGTAGTTTTATGGGCAAGATGTGTTTCTAACAAAGCTCCAGAAAGAACCTGTCGTTAGTGCCACACGAAAAAGTACTGAACGGCCAGAGGCTTTCGACCACTCGAAAGTCATCAATGGAGAGTATTCTAATTCAGCCACGTTAAAACATTGGCACACCAGGAGCACGAGTGTTGACGACTGGGTAATGCATAGATCATGTGTCTTGTTGAAACGTGCTATCGTTGCAATAGTCTCGAGCTGTGAAGGTCGTGCATTCCTTGTTGTCACATGGCTATTTAGCTAACGGTCAGTATTGATCACGCTTATTAACGCTCTATTTCACGATAAGGTTTCGTGCAAGTACTGAGCCGAGTCCTTAAAGAAGCTGGGATGTGCGAATGACTGTGTGTTAAATGCCAACAGTGTTAATGTTCAATTCAATGACAAAAATTGTACGAGTAGCTCATAAGTGAAATATCTAACATGGCTTGATTTCTCACCATAAAACGAAGACATACTTGTCTGATGGCTCTCGTTCCCACTTTTTTGTTTTCTTCAAAAGTCCTGGTGCTAAAATATCACATCTTGGTCATACTGCCTTAGGCCTGGATTCACCAAAAAAGCCTAGTTCCTCAAGAATATAGAGCAGCATGGTCAGAAGTAGTTTATAGGTGGGGCTCGCATGAATTGAGCCTCCAAATTTTGATTGAAAGCAAATGAAGTTTTGGTCGTAAGTGGAAGAAATTAAATAGTGACCGTCAATAAATGGCAATGGTTGATCAGCAAAATTAATATGGAGCTTGGCTAGAATTTATAGCATCCTATCCTGCGCATCGATAGATGGCGATTACTACTACTTGGCATTCAAATTAGGTGCAGCCCTGCAACAATTCCATTGGCGGGAGTACCCACTGAATGAACACAACAACGCAATTGCGGTGTTGCTTTCTTAACATGGGTTTGAAAATCCTCCCAACAATTCGCAAAACTCCTTTTGCTCAACAATCTCAATCCTCGCTCATGAAGTTCTATTAAAAATTCCACGAAATTGTACAAATTGAACTACTCGAAGAAAGAAAATTTTCAGAATTTGATTGCATGATCAGCGGCACTACCATGACGCCCGAAAAACGAAAACTTTCCGTCATGCTGGCCAACGCTTATCGTACAGTCGCAGCAGCTGGAGTATTTGGGTATCCACCAAGCCAGAACATGTATCAGCTGGTGAGTGGGTGTTCTTCGGCATCAGTACTGTAATATACACCGCATTCAGAGACGAACAAACAACTACAACAAAAAGTAAACCTGTCATCAAATTTGATTAATACTAGAGCGTTTGAACTCCTTTGCGCAAGTTCAAATTTGTTGAGTGTGGTGCATGTTGCACTGTGCCACAAACAATTACGCTTCTGGTATGCTCCGAATCGCTACGGTTGCCTATGCACGGACTTCAATAGCTGTTGCTAAAACTTAGTGATTGTTAGAAATTTAGCTTTGATGAACTACCTTTCTAGAACTATTCGTGCAAGGCTGAGGAGTACGCAATGATGGTCTGCAATCAACAAGCGACACTCAATCCTGTTGGGTACACTATTTTTATATTTTTTCTATCATTATCAAATGGTAGAGTTATTTTAAAAGACGAAATCTACTGCAATCGGAATACGTTGAACTACAAGAGTTTTATATTTCTAGATACTCAGTATCAAAGCCTATTTTGCACAGAAGTCGTGGAAAAGTTCTCATCATTTAGGAAGCTGTCAACTATCCCAATAGCAGCAGAATTTGAATTGTGGTGGGGCAATCACGACTTTGGTGCCTTTATCAATAGCACTGCCGTCTACGACCCAAATTTTGACTACACTGTATTTTCTCAAGTGAGTTCAACCCAAGACAACCTAAGAGCCTATCTTAAGTACTCTTTTGTGGGCAAATATGTGTGTTTTTCAGTTGGTTTCGGGGTACGCCGTTAGCATAGGGTGTACCGATACGTGCTATGGCCAAAAACAGGTGTATTGCGCATTCGATGTTTGGTTGGTTTGAATATATTTTCTCTAGAGATGAGAATTAGTTCTAAGTACATTCCTTCGTCTCTCTTTTTCCTCCTTCTTCTCGTATCTTATAAGAGTTTTGCTCTGGTGACTTACGCATCATCAATATCATCTGATGTGCACTGAAGAAAAAAGAGAAAAAATGCTGTAAAGGAAACTCCGAGTGTACGGCATCGTTTTTACCCTCACTACGATAGACTCCGCCTACTGTGAGCACCCTCACGACAATCATCTTAGGTTTACAGAGATGTCTTGTAAAGAGACGGGGCTCACGTATATGTTGAAGAAAAAACTCATCGAGTCGTGCAGCAAAGCAACCCGATTCGCACATGAATTGGGAATGTGTCCCTGGACTAGAATACTCGTAAAGATCCTGTCAAAAACAAGCCGACTCTAACCAGGGAAGCTCCACCTTGGAAAGCTAATTGAGAATTGAGGCAGGTCATTTCCGAACCTCCACCAAAGTTCAACTTACAAAACTATTTTACAGTAATGGTGAAGATTTCTCCCTGTTCTGGGGCGCGTTCGAAACATTTTTTTACAGCAACCTTTGATGACCGATTGATCTTAAGTGCTGCTTTGGAATAGATTGAATGTCAGAAGGACAACAAAGGTATTTAGCATCTTCTAGCAGGGAAAACTGCTATATGTGTGACAAACTCCATCATACCGAACTATCTTTTTCGAGTGCGATTTCAGGGAAGGGGAATTTCAATATCTTTTTAAATTCCTGCGCGGAGGAGGACTCCACAGGAGGGTACTTGTCAACCGTCGATTTTGAGTATCAAGTGAGCATATTTTGACTCTAGAATTAGCTGGAAAACTCTGCGAGACTTATCATCACTCTAGCTATGAGGCATATCTTCCAATAAAAGGTGTTTAACCCATTGCGTACCGCGTGCTGCACATGGTGAAGCACGCCCCTCCGCCTCTGCGCGCCCGCATTTTCGTCCAAAACCACTCAAGAGTTTTGATAAAGTTTGAACAGTCCATACTTTGCGATTCGCTCAAACAACCGCTCTGTGTGGCTGAGTGCTGCACGCCGTGGACCACGTCGCCCGCATCGATTTTGAAGGAAACGCCGGGCACACTCGGCAGTTAGCGCAAAACACTGCGGTACGCAATGGGTTAAACTATTGATGTCTTGCATGAGGTGGACTGACTGATTGACTACCATGAGTGCCACTGCAAAATGTTCTTGTCGACAATCGATATTGTATAAAAGTGTCTTCAAACATCATGAATAAAACGTATTGACTAAGTATCAGCTGCACAGATGGAGCTAGCAACGCTTCGTGTGGTATAAAAATCTCGCCAACGCCGCAGATCTTGCCTCAGTCCGCTTTCTTTTCTAGACGTCCTTTCGTGAGGGCCCTTACCGGTTGTTATCCAGCTGTAGTGATCGAGTTCGTGTAGTGTACAGGCAACTCGCTTGCCCTTTTTTTCAAAGTCGGCCCTTTTACATGGCCTGTTGTTAGGCCCCAAGGTTAACATACTCATTAAAAGCAACTGTACCTTGACACAGCAATCGTTCAGTTGTGCATGAGGGAAAGCATTTAATCTTTCAGTTTACTCCCTTTCTAACATACAAGAAAAATTTTGTAGGTTTCCCAAAGGCGACAGCGTGGTTATCCTAAAACATACACCCTCCCCTTTACTCCCTGAACTCTCTCAGTAGAGTGCTTTCGCTTCTTTCTCAAAGATTTCCTATTTTCAAAAAAAAAACGGAAGCACCCCACTGAGAAAGCTTCATAGAAGAGGCATCATGAGCTATTGCAACAAAACTAGCTCGAACCATCGCGTTAATAATTATAAACTACTTACAGATATCGATGAAACTGTTCATCCTCCTATTGGTCGCAGCGTCGGTTGTTGCTTCTGCCTCAGTGGGAGTAGTGAGTTTCAATTTTCTATAATGAGATACTGCACTGCGAAAATAAAAGAAATCTTTCAATAAGGTTGAGCGGTTGCGACAAATCGACGAATAGGAAGGATGAGAGTCCGAGTGAGGCAAAAGTTGGGTGGTGGAGGCATTCCTTGCTGATACACCTCCACTACCCCACAATGAGCCACAAATGCCAACAATTTAATTAGAAAATGAGCAATTGTAAACAATGCCAAGATAATTGGTGCTTTCTCCACTGAATTTTGAGATTGCTTGTAAGAATAGCGGAAGAGACTGTTAACAACCTTCACTAGTAATGACTGACACGCCTTGATTTTCTTTCAGGACTCTGAACAAATTAAATATATAATACCTACTTCGAAAAATACCTTTAATGATTTCAGGAGTACGAAAAAGCGTATGGAAAAGATGTGAGCACGACATCCAGTGAAGAAGCTCCGTCTACACCAGTGAAGCGCATCCGCAGAACACCCTATCCTTTTCACAATAGGAGAAAAACTAGTATACTCCTTGCAGAACCGTCTGAATCAATGAAGCGCATCCGCAGAACACCCTATCCTTTTCACAATAGGAGAAAAACTAGTATCCTCCTTGAAGAACCGTCTGAATCAGTGAAGCGCATCCGCAGAACACCCTATCCTTTTCACAATAGGAGAAAAACTGGTATACTCCTTGAAGAACCGTCTGAATCAATGAAGCGCATCCGCAGAACACCCTATCCTTTTGTAAATAGGAGGAAAACTAGTATACTTCTTGCACAATCCTTATAGTCGCTTTTGTTTAATTTATCCTCTAAGTTATGCAATAAAGTATGAATGAAGTATGAATATCATATCTGGAAGTATCACTTTGCATGAATCTTCGAATAGTAATTACTTACGGCAGCAAAGCCTCTGTAAACTTCCACGGGAATGGCCCTTACTGAGTTGGATTTCTGGAAAACGGTCACTCTCCCACCCTTAGGGCGAACCCCCTTACTCCAGGGTTTTAGCCGCCTTCCCTCTTTAGCCTCTAACCCCTCACTTTCCACATTATAGTACGTTTTTGGATAGATTCATAAACTTTCTCAAAATGAATCTAACACCTCAACGCATGCCCCCCCCCCTTTGATGGGCGGGGCTTTGCTGTACACGCTTTCCCAGCACCGTAAGGCTCTGCTCACTCCTTTTATCATTTTCTATAGCCTCCACGCCCTCTTTGGATGGAGTTATGAACCTGCGGGGAAAGTAGCGCCCAGTGCAACAACGCTCCGCCCACTATCGGTGGCTCTCCTTCACTTGATTTTTTGACCTGTTGTTTTTTGGTATGGGATAAGGAGGACATATTTTGACGTGGCAAGTGAGAATCCGATACATGTCAAAACAGAAACCTACAAGTGTCAAGACAGTGACCATACATGTTAACGCAGTGATAGTGACCTCTATATAAACTCTCTGCATCATGGATAAACATTCATTTGTCCAGTGTACAATCCAACATCTGCTACAGTGTTGAGAGCTGCGATTAGATTGTTTTGTCCTTGAAGATTATTCACCTAGGCAGATTTCTCATCTAAATTTCTACAGCGATGAGGAACGGCGAGTTTTAATATTCTTTTCAGGAAACCTATATGCGGACCTTTTCAGTGTTAAGAAGCGTCATTGTATTTCCTATCTTCGATGATTGTGCAACCAAGAAGATTTCTAAACTCCATCACTAAAATGTTGAGAAGCTGCGGATTTCTAGTTTTACCTTGACCTCGAGGTTCCCTCTTACACTCCTGACGTGTTCTTTGGCCTGAGCAGTACGGTGCCTCCCTTGAGTCAGGTGTTTGGTGACTTATTTCATTCCCTCATTTTTATTATATTCTGGCCTTTTTTACTCAGGTTACCCGAATTGCGGGCACAAACCACCTACGTTGAGCGCAGTCTGATCCTGTCCCTGCTACTTTGCGGTGACCAAGCCGTGACAGATTTGCTGGCTGAAGAAGCAGAATGGAAAACTACGGGACTCGTCGAAATTGAAATGAGTCTAGATTTGAACGCCCTAACTGTGAAAAACTTTCGCGCACTACACCAGCCACCTGCCACTTGTAATTCCGTCTTGTCGAATACATAACTTCCGAATATAATTGTCCTAGATATGGTTTGTGCACGCTCTTCTCCCGGTATCCGAAATCTACACCTGACACCTGCCATTATTGTTCAAATCTTGCCGAATGCTTACCTTTGAAACTCGAACGTTCATGCAGTCTATTGATCTTAACTGCCTTTCCTAAAAGGAAAGGCAGTTTGCCATTATTGTTGGCGTTCAGCCAAATATTTTGGCACAGTTTGGCATGCAATCTTGCGTCATTAAGCCAAAATGGAAACTGCCTTTCCAGGATGAATGGCAGCATTTCACTGTGGAATCGCAGTTGTTTCGCTTTGGTGAACACCTGGATATAAACAGGCTCTGTTTCATCTTCTTTTCCGTGTCAGTGATTTTTTGAACTATCGGTTTACAAACTTTGCAGGAGCAGGCTGGTGAATGAAAAATGAATGAATGAGCCTGAATGGAAGAGAAAATGCGAGAAAAGTTTTTGAAAAGGCTACTTTAGGGCCTTCTTTCTTTTTGGTGAAAATGTAGTTGGGGGGGGGCCACCCATCCGAAGGTCGGCGTATCAAGAAATGAACTCAGTCTAACGTGTTAGCCCTTGTTATATCAGCACTGTATCGGGTGCGTAGAGCATGATGGAAATCGACCAGTTTAGCTCTTTTATGTGGTTTCCGCCAAGGGAATTTAGTTTACCAAATAAGCCAAGGTAGGGTAGGAGCACCTGGGTGGTTGGGATGATTACCTCCTGAAAAAAAAGAAAAAAGAAAGGAAACTTGCCCACCGCGGTGCTCCTTCCCTACGAGAGCCCTTATTTAAAAACTGGTATGTCCGTGATATAACACGACATAACGCGTTTCAATGTGTTCATTTCTTGACATACCGACATTGTGATAGGTGGCCCCCCCCAACTACATTTTCACCTTCTTTTTTGTATCACTGTGTTATGATAATCGTGTGGCTTGAATTTTTCTTCATAGAACCATCGCATTTCTGCCCCCTATCACCCAAGTGACAATAGTGATTGTGAGCAACGACATTGAACACTGAAAGGCTATGAAGTGTGCCATCATTATTATGAGCAAGTCTTTGGCAGATTTTTCAGAGAGAGTGACTGCGTTTCCTCAAAAGGTTCACTCAGTCTGTCATCATATCAACAAATGGTGCTGTCCTCATAAAGGAATTTTTCGTTTAGGAGCTCAGAGAGGTATTCCTCCCAGCTACGGCTGACCTCTCGAGGCTTGCTCAGTATTGCACTCTCGTCATTCCTATCGAACTTCACTACCCCGATATCCTGAGCAGGTATAGCATAGCACTTGGATGGTTTTGCGCTTTATTAGATCAGTGAGCTCTCGGATTTCTCAGTAAGCAATACCATGTTTGACTCCCATTTCGAATTATAATAACTTCTTTGACCGAGGCCGCTCACTCTTCGGTAGCCCTCACACGCTGCCATAGTTTTCGGGCGAGGGTCCTGCGCACTACTTCCGTGTGACATCTCAGCTTTATCAATGATACCTTGAATAAGTTAGAGCAACTGTATATGGATATACTGGATATGATCCCTGATGGATCAAAGCACCAAATTTGTATTTATATTATTTCGGTGGTATGATGGTACTTTTCCTGATTGTACTTTCTAACAACGACTTTTCTGGTAGTTATCTGCTTTTCTCTGCCTGCCGCAGATGACGAAACGTCCCGAATATCATTGGTATTTAATCATATTTGCTTTTTTCCAACGTGCATAGCATAAAATATTGAATTAGAAGATGAGATATATGCACAATACATTGCACACATAATAGTGATTATTTTTACGACCTCTCGTTTGAAGGAAAACAGGCCCGGTGAGTGTGGTCGCAACGGGAATGTTTTGCTGTCACGCATTCATTGATGATTGCGATTTAATCAAGAAGTGTCATTACATAAGTTAAAGAAGATTTGTTGTCATCATTTGGATGGTGCAATACAAAAGCGCTTCTTCTACGCTGCAAACACAATTGATGCATTTCCAGTCCTCATTATTCGTGCACGGCTTACCAATATCGAAAATCAGAGAACCAATGTAGTTTTCTCTGAAAAACGGCAGTCTGCAACTGCGATTCCACAGTGAATTGCTGCCATTCATCCTGGAAAGGCGGTTTCCATTTTGGCTTAATGACGCAAGATTGCATGCCAAACTGGGCCAAAATATTTGGCTGAACGCCAACAATAATGGCAAGCTGCCTTTCCTTTCAGGAAAGGCAGTTAAGATCAATAGACTGCATGAACGTTCGAGTTTCAAAGGTAAGCATTCGGCAAGATTTGAACAATAATGGCAGATGTCAGGTGTAGATTTCGGATACCGGGAGAAGAGCGTGCACAAACCATATCTAGGACAATTATATTCGGAAGTTATGTATTCGACAAGACGGAATTACAAGTGGCAGGTGGCTGGTGTAGTGCGCGAAAGTTTTTCACAGTTAGGGCGTTCAAATCTAGACTCATTTCAATTTCGACGAGTCCCGTAGTTTTCCATTCTGCTTCTTCAGCCAGCAAATCTGTCACGGCTTGGTCACCGCAAAGTAGCAGGGATCAGGACAGGATCAGACTGCGCTCAACGTAGGTGGTTTGTGCCCGCAATTCGGGTAACCTGAGTAAAAAAGGCCAGAATATAATAAAAATGAGGGAATGAAATAAGTCACCAAACACCTGACTCAAGGGAGGCACCGTACTGCTCAGGCCAAAGAACACGTCAGGAGTGTAAGAGGGAACCTCGAGGTCAAGGTAAAACTAGAAATCCGCAGCTTCTCAACATTTTAGTGATGGAGTTTAGAAATCTTCTTGGTTGCACAATCATCGAAGATAGGAAATACAATGACGCTTCTTAACACTGAAAAGGTCCGCATATAGGTTTCCTGAAAAGAATATTAAAACTCGCCGTTCCTCATCGCTGTAGAAATTTAGATGAGAAATCTGCCTAGGTGAATAATCTTCAAGGACAAAACAATCTAATCGCAGCTCTCAACACTGTAGCAGATGTTGGATTGTACACTGGACAAATGAATGTTTATCCATGATGCAGAGAGTTTATATAGAGGTCACTATCACTGCGTTAACATGTATGGTCACTGTCTTGACACTTGTAGGTTTCTGTTTTGACATGTATCGGATTCTCACTTGCCACGTCAAAATATGTCCTCCTTATCCCATACCAAAAAACAACAGGTCAAAAAATCAAGTGAAGGAGAGCCACCGATAGTGGGCGGAGCGTTGTTGCACTGGGCGCTACTTTCCCCGCAGGTTCATAACTCCATCCAAAGAGGGCGTGGAGGCTATAGAAAATGATAAAAGGAGTGAGCAGAGCCTTACGGTGCTGGGAAAGCGTGTACAGCAAAGCCCCGCCCATCAAAGGGGGGGGGCATGCGTTGAGGTGTTAGATTCATTTTGAGAAAGTTTATGAATCTATCCAAAAACGTACTATAATGTGGAAAGTGAGGGGTTAGAGGCTAAAGAGGGAAGGCGGCTAAAACCCTGGAGTAAGGGGGTTCGCCCTAAGGGTGGGAGAGTGACCGTTTTCCAGAAATCCAACTCAGTAAGGGCCATTCCCGTGGAAGTTTACAAAGGCTTTGCTGCCGTAAGTAATTACTATTCGAAGATTCATGCAAAGTGAAGCTTCCAGATATGATATTCATACTTCATTCATACTTTATTGCATAACTTAGAGGATAAATTAAACAAAAGCGACTATAAGGATTGTGCAAGAAGTATACTAGTTTTCCTCCTATTTACAAAAGGATAGGGTGTTCTGCGGATGCGCTTCATTGATTCAGACGGTTCTTCAAGGAGTATACTAGTTTTTCTCCTATTGTGAAAAGGATAGGGTGTTCTGCGGATGCGCTTCACTGATTCAGACGGTTCTTCAAGGAGTATACTAGTTTTTCTCCTATTGTGAAAAGGATAGGGTGTTCTGCGGATGCGCTTCATTGATTCAGACGGTTCTTCAAGGAGGATACTAGTTTTTCTCCTATTGTGAAAAGGATAGGGTGTTCTGCGGATGCGCTTCATTGATTCAGACGGTTCTTCAAGGAGTATACTAGTTTTTCTCCTATTGTGAAAAGGATAGGGTGTTCTGCGGATGCGCTTCACTGGTGTAGACGGAGCTTCTTCACTGGATGGCTGACCTTTATTGAAAGATTTCTTATATTTTCGCAGTGCAGTATCTCATTATAGAAAATTGAAACTCACTACTCCCACTGAGGCAGAAGCCACAACCGACGCTGCGACCAATAGGAGGATGAACAGTTTCATCGATATCTGTAAGTAGTTTATAATTATTAACGCGATGGTTCGAGCTAGTTTTGTTGCAATAGCTCATGATGCCTCTTCTATGAAGCTTTCTCAGTGGGGTGCTTCCATTTTTTTTTTGAAAATAGGAAATTTTTGAGAAAGAAGCGAAAGCACTCTACTGAGAGAGTTCAGGGAGTAAAGGGGAGGGTGTATGTTTTAGGATAACCACGCTGTCGCCTTTGGGAAACCTACAAAATTTTTCTTGTATGTTAGAAAGGGAGTAAACTGAAAGATTAAATGCTTTCCCTCATGCACAACTGAACGATTGCTGTGTCAAGGTACAGTTGCTTTTAATGAGTATGTTAACCTTGGTGCCTAACAACAGGCCATGTAAAAGGGCCGACTTTGAAAAAAAGGGCAAGCGAGTTGCCTGTACACTACACGAACTCGATCACTACAGCTGGATAACAACCGGTAAGGGCGCTCACGAAAGGACGTCTAGAAAAGAAAGCGGACTGAGGCAAGATCTGCGGCGTTGGCGAGATTTTTATACCACACGAAGCGTTGCTAGCTCCATCTGTGCAGCTGATACTTAGTCAATACGTTTTATTCATGATGTTTGAAGACACTTTTATACAATATCGATTGTCGACAAGAACATTTTGCAGTGGCACTCATGGTAGTCAATCAGTCAGTCCACCTCATGCAAGACATCAATAGTTTAAACACCTTTTATTGGAAGATATGCCTCATAGCTAGAGTGATGATAAGTCTCGCAGAGTTTTCCAGCTAATTCTAGAGTCAAAATATGCTCACTTGATACTCAAAATCGACGGTTGACAAGTACCCTCCTGTGGAGTCCTCCTCCGCGCAGGAATTTAAAAAGATATTGAAATTCCCCTTCCCTGAAATCGCACTCGAAAAAGATAGTTCGGTATGATGGAGTTTGTCACACATATAGCAGTTTTCCCTGCTAGAAGATGCTAAATACCTTTGTTGTCCTTCTGACATTCAATCTATTCCAAAGCAGCACTTAAGATCAATCGGTCATCAAAGGTTGCTGTAAAAAAATGTTTCGAACGCGCCCCAGAACAGGGAGAAATCTTCACCATTACTGTAAAATAGTTTTGTAAGTTGAACTTTGGTGGAGGTTCGGAAATGACCTGCCTCAATTCTCAATTAGCTTTCCAAGGTGGAGCTTCCCTGGTTAGAGTCGGCTTGTTTTTGACAGGATCTTTACGAGTATTCTAGTCCAGGGACACATTCCCAATTCATGTGCGAATCGGGTTGCTTTGCTGCACGACTCGATGAGTTTCTTCTTCAACATATACGTGAGCCCCGTCTCTTTACAAGACATCTCTGTAAACCTAAGATGATTGTCGTGAGGGTGCTCACAGTAGGCGGAGTCTATCGTAGTAAGGGTAAAAATGATGCAGGCGGAGATGATCTTCAACACTTTTGCCTTCTGTCTTGCTCAAGATCGTGTTAATCTCGTTAAATCATCGATAAATCGCTGATCAGCACTATGATGTGAACTTGAAGCGATGGTAGTGATTTTCAAGTTTTTCAACTTCCTGTTTGACGTTTTTTCTGATCGTCTTCGACTTGGTGCTGTCACAAACCGCTTTTATATTATTCGCCAGTGACTGAAGACAATTCATGACAAGTCGACTGTGCGGCTTGATTCCTTCGATCGAATCAATGGCATCTCTTCGTGGTGAACGTGATCATTAGCCGAATGAGTATGAGGTTGCCAGCAGTCTCCAAATTTTGCCACGTTGTAATGGTGTGCTGAACGCCGAATAAGAACGAAATTTCTGCCTTTATCAGATATTATGGCTCTCCGCCAGCATCTACACACGATCCTTGATGATCCGCTCAACATAATTTTTAAAACCTTTCTGGGTTAATCTTGCTCCTGACATGAAAAATCACAAAAGTACGCATTTTCTTACGATGCATTGTTTATTGTCAATGAAATGGTTATGAGAAGCAATCAGCAGTGAAATCACTTGTGCTCGCTGTATTGCATGAGTTACACATTCGGCGGGCAGAGAGGGGTGCTTGGGTTTTTTGACACATAGTCCATTTTTCGTGTTGCACGTGGAACCAGGGAACGTGGTGCAGTCGCTGTCGACCATACATGGACCAGATCCAACTTCATAGATCATGCCGAAGTAAGTCATGGCTGTGCTATAAAAACGAAAACTATCGCTGGAAATGATTTGGAATTGATTGATACAGCGATGTTCAGTTAATGTACGATTTCAAGTGTTCAACGAAAATCTCAGAGCTAACTGAATTTCGAACAGTACTAGACCTAGCTTGTTATGACTAAACTCATTGCTACATAGTTAAGATAAAATGCTACGACTGAGATCAGAGTGCAACTTTCTAAGAAGGGCTGATTCGCGTAATAGTTTCAAAGCTTGAAAATGGAAATGCAAGCGTTAAGTGAACCATCAAGGGTGGAGGAACAATATTAAAAAAAGTACAAAAAAGGCAGCGTAGGTGAGGGAAGAACATAAACCTACATGAACTGACATTTTTTATAAATTCTTCATGTCACTTCAGATCATGACATACCCCTACTATCATTTTCAAAGCATGAATGCCGCTTTGTGCGGATGAGAAGCACCGATGAAAAACGATGCCGTACACTCGGAGTTTCCTTTACAGCATTTTTTCTCTTTTTTCTTCAGTGCACATCAGATGATATTGATGATGCGTAAGTCACCAGAGCAAAACTCTTATAAGATACGAGAAGAAGGAGGAAAAAGAGAGACGAAGGAATGTACTTAGAACTAATTCTCATCTCTAGAGAAAATATATTCAAACCAACCAAACATCGAATGCGCAATACACCTGTTTTTGGCC